>QLOH01000032.1:0-1416118 GCA_026901365.1 Sesbania bispinosa | reverse complement strand
TCTGCTGGTGGTGGTGGTGGTGGTGGTTGCCTTTCTTAGAAGTTGTAGCGGAATTAACTTCCTTAAAGCGAGTCATCTGCAAAATAGAACAAAGATTATTTGCATGCAAACAAAATATCAACTCATGATAAATGAAATAAGTGGCCAAGTTAATTCAGAAATCAGAGCGATCAACCAATCAAGCACTTGCACAAAAATCTTGATTTTAAAGTTACCCAATGCCAATTAATTAATTTATTAAGAGCATGCTAAAGTGATCAATTAAAGCAAGTCCTAATTAATTTTTAAACAGGGCAAAAATTGGTAACAATTATTAAGCTCAAAAATCATGTTATCAGCAACATGTAAAAGGGCACAGTCATTCATGCATGGTTATGCAAAAATTATGGAACAAACTGGTCATACATGCACCAAACCGAACAACTTGCAAAAATTCATTGAGCATTTCAAAAACTACCACCTAAATATATGAAAATACACCAATAAGTATACCACAGTAACAAACAAAGACTCTATTGACAAATTTTTTCTAATCTAAAGGGTCCTAAAAGCTAAGTTTTCTATCCTAAGGTTTTGCTCAAATGAATGAAAAACTGAAAATTTTAATCAGTGCAAACTAACTAAAACTATAAAAACATACCTGGTGTAGCTTTAAAAATTTGAAAGAAGTGGATATGGAAGTGAAAAAGTTAAAGGAAAGGAAGAAACTTCAGAGAAAATGAACTTTAGGAAGTTGGGAAGGCTTGAAAATGAGCCTTCTCGCTTCAGTTTTTGAATTTAAACTACAGCGTGACGCGCGCTCCAGAATGCGCTCAGCGAGGCATGGAGCGCGTGTCATCAGGAATCTGAAGCGACCCGCTGCGCTTCAACCTGCGCTCAGCGTAGGTTGAAGCGTGAAAAACAGAGACGAATTGATATTTCTGCGCTTCACCTGCGCTAAGTGCAAGATGAAGCGCAGAAAATAGAATTGAATTTTAGTTCTATTTTCTACTTCTTCCTAATTTTAACTGTTTCTCATCCTTTTCTTATTAAAAATCAATCCAATTCCTAAAAATTTCTTACTCTACATAAGCATTGACTCAAAACAAAAAATCAAAAACAAAAACCAAAGAAAAATTAAAACAAAAATTGTTGGGTTGCCTCCCAGGAAGCGCTTGTTTAACGTCTGATAGCTCGACGCCTGGTTACTTAGAAACCTATGGTGGCCTCAATTGGAGGATGATGGTTGACTCTGTTCCAGTTCTTCCTTTTAATTCCCATCCTCCATGCCAATTCTTTATTCTTCCATCACTTTCATTACTTTCTTCTTCTTCTTCTGTATCTGATGTTTATCTTTTTCTCTTTTTATACCTGAACTCCCAAATTGATTCTGGCTGCTTGACTCTCATTCTTGGTTTCCTCAGAAATCCGGAAACCTTCTTCTTCTTTTATTCTTTATCATTTATAAGAACTTCTTTCTTTTTCTCTTTTTGCAGCTTTGATTGGAATTGGTAGATCCCATCAGTAGGATCTATTCCAATCTTTTCTGGAGTTGTTAGTACTTTGGAGATTCCTCTATCAATGTGGAATATAATGCTTTCATCCTTTGAGCTCAATTGATATTTTCCCCGATCAACATCAACTATTATCTTGGCAGCCTTCATGAAGGGTCTTCCTAATATCAGGGGGACATTAGTTTCCTCCTCTTCTGTCTTTGCAATGTAGAAGTCCACCGCATATACAAACTTGTCCACTTTGACTGGTAGATCTTCAACTATCCCATACGGGCTTTGAGTGGACTTATTTGCAAGAAGTAACTTTACATTTGCAAGCTTGACCTTCAAAATACCCAGCTTGTTAAAATACGATAGCGACATCAAATTGATGCTCGCTCCAAGGTCTAATAAAGCATGAGTAGCAGGTAAATTTCCAATAGAGAGGGGCAATGTAAACTTACCTGGGTCAAGGGACTTACCTGTAATGTAGACCTCTTCAGGTTCCTCTTCTTCTTCTTCTTGTACTGCCTCTTGGTCTTCCTCTTTTTGAACATTTTCTTGGACTTTTTCTTCCTTGGGGAGTGCTTCTTCAAAGATGATGCTTTCTTCTTCATCACTTTCTTCTGACTTGTTGCCATCAGTAGCAATCAAGTTGCAATGCTCCTTTGGGTTGGTTTGAGTATTAGTTGTGAAGTGGCCATTTTTATGGTCTCCCATCTCCTTTGCTAACTGGCCCACTTTATTTTCTAGTGCTTTGATTGATGCCTCCGTGTTCTTTTTGAATCCATCAAATCCTGTCAGGAAGTTATCAATCTTCTCTTCCAACCTACTGAGTCTGTCATGTGTTGTTGGTTGCTGCTGTTGATAAGGTGTCTGCCTATTTCCACCATTATGCCCCCATCCAAAGTTGGTTTGGTTGTTTCTCCATCCTTGAGAGTACTGGTTATTATTATTGGAGAAATTACCTTGCCTTCCCTGATTACCCATGAAGTTGACTTGCTCTGCTTGTGTCTCTTGGAAAGAACATTGACCATTGGGATGGTCTCCTCCACATAAGTCACATATCAATGGTTGGGCTTGAACTGGTTGAACTTGGACAGCCTTGAGTTGCTGATGGAGTGCTTTCAATGTCTCTGTGAGTGCCTCTATTTGTCTCTTGATAAGCTTATTTTCTGCTAGAATGGCATCACTTGAATTAAGTTCCAGTATTCCCTTCTTCTGAATCTGAGATGGTTGTCGTCCACTGGGCTTGTTGATCATTCTGGGCAAAATTGTCAATAATTGCAACAGCCCGCTTAGCATCCACTGATAAGATAGATCCTCCTGCTGCAGCATCTATAAAGGACTTGGAATCCGGTCTGAGTCCATTGCAAAAGATATAAAGTTGGGCAATGTCATCGTAACCGTGATTTGGACATTTTCGCAGCAAGGACTTGTATCTTTCCCATGCTTCACATAGTGGCTCATCAACTCCTTGCCTGAATGTGGATATATCTGATTTAGCTTGAATATATTTCCCTGGTGGTAAAAATCTTTTTAAGAATTTTTCTTCAACAGCTCCCCAAGTAGTCAGACTTTGATTGGGGTGTGACTTCAACCACTCCTTAGCTTTTCCTATCAAAGAGAAAGGAAAGAGACGTAAGTATATAGATTCTAAATCTCACTCTTCAAATCCCATAGTGCCTATTAATTCATAGAAGTTAGAAAGGTGAGTGTGAGGATCCTCATGATCCAATCCTGCGAATTGATGAGCACTAATGAGGTTAGGATGGACAGCTTATAGTTCCAATGTCTTCGCAGTTGTAGGTAATACTATGCTTGTGTAGTGTGGCGAGGGCCTTGGTGCATGACATACTCTCCTAGAGTCCTTCGTCTTGGTTGTTCCTCCGCCATCTTCTTAGGTTCTTCAAAAAGTCTCATTCTTCTTCTTCTTCTATTGTTTCTACTTCTATTCTTCCTGGCTGTCCTTTCTATTTCTGGATCAAACTGTAATTGATTTGGGGACACCTGACCTCTTAAAAGCATAAACAAAAGAGCTCGAAAAGGATAAGTGTTGAAGATAAGATAAGAATAATTTGAATTTTAAATTTCAATTTTTTTTTGAAAAACGAGAAAATAAAAATAAAAGAAAAATTAAAAATTTAAATTCCTAAGATAGACTATATACAACTTGATAATTAGACCTCCCAAGTTTATACGAATTGAAACACCGTTCCCCGGCAACGGCGCCAAAAATACTTGATGAGATTCTGGCAAGCGTACCAAAATTTCAACAGTATAATAGTAAGTATAAGTTATTGTATCCACAGGGAACGGTTCACTTCATATATTTTTAGTGATCAAATTACCATGTGAGAAAATATTTTTAGAATGATAATTGATATGCAAAATTTAAATTGCAGAAAGTAGATAAAACAATAAAATAGGGAGAGATAAATTTACTTGGATTAGGATTGGACTTTGTATCATCGCACCCCTTATGTATGTGAATCCCTTCTTTAATTATGCATTTATTTTTATAATACCTTAGTCAACTCTATTGTCTTACCCCGAGTTACCAGTAGTAATCCACTCGACGATAGCCCATGTGGGTTCTCCCATGCGACAAACTACCACGGATTGATTGTTCTATTAGTCTGTTGTTGAAACTATCATTTAACCACATTTTCCTATAGATGCTCCTATGAAGGGGCTGTCACCTTCCAATCCTTCAATCATCAGACTCCACCTATATTCCCATATGACCAATGAGTATTTTTAGCAATCAGAATTTACGTTTCATATGGCTAGGCTCCCCCAAACTCTACTACTAGCCAAAAATCTCTATCACGTTGTATCCCGACACTAGCCTATAACTCCGGCGCACGCGCGGAAGCTATGCATTAAGAAAAGCATAAAAATACCGATATATATAAAAACAGGGATTCATAATTAAATACGAGAATTCACATACACTTGGGGATTGAATCAACTACATCCAATCCAACTGGAGAGTTTAGCTACTCATGGTAGCCATTACAAACCAATGAAGAATCTGTCACCTTCTTCAATCTTTGTGCCTCTATCTTTACACTCTATTCTAAGCTCATCGACTCTCCTCCCTATGATCTGTACAAAAGGTCCTATTTATAGACTAAAGAAGGCTTTTTTAAATCTGGAAGAAATCTGCTTTGAAATTAGATTTGAAAACAAATCTAAAACTAATTTGCGTAGTTGCGCTTCATCTGCGCTCAGCGCATTTGTAGCGCAGGAAACATAAATAAATTCTGATACTTGCGCTTCACTTGCGCTAAGCGCAAGTGAAGCGTGGAGCGCGTAACTGATTGCTCTGTTTCCTCTTTTAACAGTTTGATCTCTTCCTGATCTTATCCTTGTTTGCTTGGCTTTCCTTATTTCCCTCTTTTTGATCTGATTCTGTGATTATTCTACTTTTTGAATTTAAATTGGGAAGTTATCCGCAGAATCCTTGTTTAAATGGCAGCTGATCTTATCTTTATTTGCTCTGATTTAAACTTCAAATCTGCAAATCCTCTCCTCAAATAATGCTATCTTCTTTCCTCATTCAAATCTTCCCATAAATCTGTAATATTAACATATTTTCTATTAAAATTGCATCACATTCAAATTCAAATCAAATAATCACAATTATTACTAAAAAGGGATTATTTTGGGGCATAAATTACTATTTTACCTTTGATAAGTGCAGTAAAAACATAAGAAACTATCATATAATTTGTACTTATCAGCAGAAGCTCAGAAGTTTGAGGTTAATCACATAGTTGGGAGGGATAGGTTCATAGTTGATCTTGAAAGGCATGTATGCACTTGTAATTTCTGGGAACTAGTGGGGATCCCTTGTAGGCATGCTGCTGCAACAATCACTTACAAGGGAGAGGACCCAGAATCCTATGTACATAGGTTTTATAAGAGAACCACTTATGAACTCTGTTATGGACAAGTGATAGCACCAATCAATGGAGAACAATTATGGCCAAAGACTGGTGGAGAGCTGATTTTACCACCATCAGCTGGGAGACCTAAGAAGCTTCGTAGGAGGGAGCCTGATGAACCACATAACCCTACAAGAATAAGGAGGGGTGGAAACACAACCAGATGTGGGAGATGTCAAAATTTAGGCCACAACAGTCGCAGTTGCACAACACCCCCTGTCAACCCTACTCCAGAACCACAGAACCCAAATGAAGATGCTGAGAGTGGTGCTGCAACAGAAACTGGGACTCAACAGACCCCACAGGTACCGAAATTTCCATGTTATTTATTTGTTAATGTAAAATCATGGTTTAGTAATTGTCATTTATATGCTCACAGGCAGCAACAAATGAAGATGGTGTATCTGGTGTTGGCAGCCACATTGCAACACAACAATCTCAACAGGTGATTCACCATTTTGCTTCTGAAAATTCTACCTCAAAGCATACACATATTAACTTGTGTAATTGATTTTGCAGGCTAAAGGAAAAGGACAGAAAGCTCAACCTTCTCAGCAGGATAAAGGCAAATCAAAGATAACATATGCATCCCAGCAATCTCAAACATCTCAGGGCACAACTAGGGTGACAAGAAATTCACAAAAGTCACAGCAAACACAACTTCCTCATGACACAGGTGTTGGTTCTTCAAAATCAAAGAACAAGGTAATGTTATGGCACTCCCTAATCATTATGGTATCAAACAACCATTATGTGCAACAATTTCATAGAAGTTTTTGTCTTTATTGCAGAGAAAGGCTGACTCTCAACCAAAGAAGGGTGCACATACACATAAGAGGGTATGCAATTATTCTACTCTGTTAAATATTTCACTATTTGCTTACCTTTTAATCATGAATGTTAAAAACTATAGGGAAAGAAGAAATCACTTCCACCTGGCCCAGTAATCACAAAATTTGCAAGAAACATGTCAGTTGGTCAACTACTTACACAACTCACAAAGGTTTGGGTAAGAAACATATTCCTCAGATTCCTTAGTTCTTATACCATACCATGAAATTCAACTTACCAATACTGTCACTTTGTACCAGGAAACACACGTAGGAAATGTTAAAGCAGCTGCCTCAACCCAAGCAGCAGACCCCCCAGCACAATGACCACTTGCTGCACCAACAGAGGCTGAACCAGCAACAACCAGGGAACCAACAACAACTAGGGAAGAAAATCATGAAGGGACAAAAGATTTAATAGGAGGTCAAGTCAGTGGAGAAACAAGAAATGAAGAAAATGGCAGCAAAGACTGAAAAGATTTTGGTGTTAGCACATGGTCTTATATTTTAATGTATAGGAAATGTAGTCAGACTATGTGCTTTTTTTGGAAGGATGTGTCTTGACACTTGACAGTGTTCACTTTAGGTTTTAAATACATTTTTTTTTTGTCTTATTTGGCATTAGAGGGAGCAAGTCTGTGTCATTTTGATGAGTACACTAACCACATGTGACTCAAGTTGCTTGGAGCCACATGATTTGTTTTTTTGCTTATGTGGAAACCGGTGCTGATGTGCACTTTTTGAATCTTTATTAATGAATGAAACCCAGACTATTATGTTTCGATATCAATTTGTTGTCTTATGCTTATGGGTTATCTTATATAAAGTAGACAAATGACTCAGCAATTTTGGCAAATAACATACATTAACTCAACTTAAAATACAAAAGTACAGAATAAGTACAGAATTCCATTCCATTAATTGGCTAAACATAATTGAATTCCAATACTGAATTACATTACAGAATACCAATCACTTAAATTGATAAACCCAAACCAAATGACAAGCCCTCTATTTAGTCAAATTAATTACTAACTTAACAAAAACCTCACTCACTTCAGATTACAATTACATTTAAGTGCACAAAATGCCAACACTACAAAGCTCAAAAACCAAGCAAAAAAAACTAAATATGTCTTCATTTTCCCAGCTTTTCTTTCAGCCATAAGCTTCAACTTCAACTTTGCATTTTTTGCTTTCAAGTCATCAACTGTATAATCTGAACGCATGGATACATCTTCAGTAACTTCCTCATCTGCCCACTGGAAGTAATTGCAGGTGTTTTCTGTCTGCAAATCAAACAAATTGAAACGAAGTCATGGCTACTAGGGCTACCAGAAATTGAGGAAGAAGAAAAACAAGGCAAGCAAATAAATAACTCACATCCCAAAAGGGGCACCTCCAGAAATTTTTGCCCGGATTCCTCAAGCTCTTCGAAGTGAGAAGGATCATCTTCTCCCCACACCTACATCTCCTAAATCGCGGATATGAAGAAGAAGTAGATGAGTTGCATCGAAAAATTTTCTTCTCCGTTGAGCTGCTCCCTCCTTTCATGGCTTCCTTTGGTCGAAAATGCAGTATCTTTCCTTCGAAAAAAAATGAACCCTAGCTTTGCTCATCAATCGAACCCAGGCTGCATACAATTTGGGGACTCAGTGAATAATCTTTATAATAGGGTTCTGTTTGTTTAATCAGTAATTAAGAAATTAAATAATAGTGTTAAATTAGTAGGGGGCACACAAAAGAAGCTGAGCTATAAGTTTCCGTCTGCCACGTCACCATTTAACAGAGGTCACTAACGGCAGGGACTAACATTAGGGAGTTTAGAAAGTTCAGGGACAAAAAACCAAGGAAAAAAGTATAGGGACGAAAATCCAAATTGACCCAAACTACAGGGACGAAATGTGAAGTCTATTAATCAGTTTGAGCATTCAAACTTGACTCAAAGACTTAATATCCTTTACTTTTAATGATTAACAAATAAGAGTATATAAAGAGTATATAAAGAACATATAAGAACATAATAAGATTATATAAACAGATTCTACTGAGAAAGGTATTGGTTTGTTGATTGTGTTTCAGGTTGAAATATTCATTAGAAGAAGAAGAAGATTTGATGAACAGAATCAGAATCAGAAGATAAGGATCAGAAGAACAAATGCAGAATTTAATACATAGAAGTTGTCTGAAGAACGCAACTCGTCTGAAGCATAGAAGCTGTCTGAAGAACGCAAGCCGTCTGAAGTGCTGAAGCTGTCTGAAGTGCGCAAGCCGTCTGAAGACGTGAAGACCGTATGAAGACGTGAAGACTATCTGAAGAAGCCTACGAACAGAATCAAGAATTGATCTCTTGAAGACGTTGCTAAAGTGTAAAGCACACTCTACCAAAGAGACTACACTTATTTCAGTATAAAAGCTAAACATGCTTTTATGCTCGATCAAAGTCTTGCACAAATGAGGAAACTCTGCAATGACTTTCTCTAATGACTGCTGCACCTGCAACAAAAGGCATTTCAGTATAAAAGCTAAACATACTTTTATACCTCGACCAAAGTCTTTCATAAATAAGGAAACTCGGCAAAGACTTTCGGCAACGCATGCTGCACCTGCAACATAAGGGATCTGCGTGCGCAGACCTGCACCTGCGACTGCTGCCATACAGAGGTGATCAGAAGACTAAGAAAAAGCAACCAGAAAGATGTTTGAATAAAATACAATTGATTCAACATCTCTATTCATCTATATCTCATAAGAAGAAAATGCAAAGAAGAACAGAATAGCAATCAGCTGAAGTAGAAGAAAAAGCTGGAATTAATATGATATAATATTCAAGCTGAAGAATTGAGAAAAGCCTGAATTAATATGATTTCAACATTGAAGAAATCAATACAGAAGCTAAGACTATATGATACAACGACTATAATATCATATGTCTTTATTCAAAGAAGAAACTGCAGCAACAACTATTCGACAAGACACCTCACTCAAAGAAGAAAGAAGAAATGGTGTCAGGAAGCAAACAGAAAAGGAGCATATACAAAATAAGCAAAAGGACAAATCCAACGGATACCTCCTCATATACACTCCTAAGAAAAGCAGAAGAAATCAGAAGTCAGCTGAGGAACGCAGAAGAAATCAAAAGACAACTGAAGAAAAGCAAAAGGATATCAAGAGAGAGAACATGCAAAATAATATCAAGAAAATCTCTCTAAAGAGCTCATCTACAGAAGTGTCAGAACAGGACTGTCTGAACACTTATTTGCTTAAGAAGAAGCAACCGTTTGAGACCCTATTACACAACGGCTATATGAGCCACATCATCAATTATCTCAACGGTATTATGAATCATCTTCAAACGACTATATTCCAATAGAACATATAAATAGCCTCAAGGAAGAATTTGAAGACGTTGAACTCATTTCACTTGGTTCAATCAGTTGATCAAGATGTATCAGAAAAACCTTATTGGTTGTTGACCATGCTTACTTGAATCAACCAAGTTGAGAAAGTTGAAAAAGAATCAACCATGCTGCTGATCTATTGATCAGTTAGTCAAAATTGTAGTTGTTCAGTTGAACAACCAACCAGGCTGTGCTTAATCTCAAATGAACCAAGAATGGTTTGAAGCCGCAAGTATACCTTGGATATTCCAATAATACGGGTGAGAATGTAGCCCATGGAAACCAATGGTTGGAGAACAAGGCTGAAGCTCAAATCCAGTATCTATTTAGCCAATTCTCAGAGGATGTCATTCCTCACATCAGAGACAGGATTGTACCTAATTTATACACTTGTTTCACTGTCTTAACCTTGTACTTAGAATTCAACCTTTGTATCCTGAGTAGTACTCAGTTAACCTTTAGTACAGGAAGAAATTAAGTTTATGTTTCGTGGAAACTTAAACTTAGTTCAAATTGTAAACACTTTATGTGTCAGAGAGCCTGGAGAGGCTTGGTGGAAGAAAGAATACTCATACACTACTGTGGTTAGTGTCTGAGAGCCTGGAGAGGCTTGGTGGAAGAAAGAATACTTAGTTGAAAAGCCTGGAGAGGCTAGACTGAAAAAGAATACTGCATATGTTTCCTGGAGAGGCAGTTGATAACAAAAGAATACTTAGTCGTAAAACCTGGAGAGGCTAGACTAAAAAAGAATACTGCATAAGTTGCATGGAGAGGCAGTTGAAAACAAAGGAATACTTGGTGTTGTCTGGAGAGACTGTACTCGTGTTGTCTGGAGAGACTGTACTCGTGATGTCTGGAGAGACTGTACTCGGTTGCGCCTGGAGAGGCTGCCTGCAAAAGAATACTTATTGAGTTGCCTGGGGAGGCAGTTGATAAGCAAAGAATACTGCATGAGTTGCCTGGAGAGGCAGTTGAAAACGAAAGAATACTCATTGTTTAGCCTGAAGAGGCTGTGGTAAAATAATACTTGTATCTGAGTTCAGATAGTGGAAAATCCAGTGGTTGTTTGCCTCTGGGACTGGATGTAGCTCACGGGTTTGTGGGTGAACCAGGATAAATTTTGTGCCTAAGTTCTCTTTCCCTTAATCTCCTTATTTACAGTTTTCATATTTATGTTGGGGATTAAAAAGTTATTTTCATAACAAACTTAACACAACGATTTCAATAAAATGATCTTTCATAAGAATAAAACATGAGATGTTTCTCATATCACTTGAACCATTACAAAGAATGTCTTTTGAATTACTTCTGAAACAATTATCTGAAGTGAGTCTGGAAAGACCTCAGTTCAGAAATCTGGAACAGACTCCAGACAACCTATAGTCATCTGAAGTATTTCAAAAACAGTTTTGAAAAACATTTAATGTAATAATCTTCAGAAGATATCTTGAGAAGTATCTGTCTAAAATAATCTTAAGACTTAAAAGAAACTTTATTTTTCTTATCTTCCGCGCGTTTTAATTATCTCTGATCTTAAGATTCATTTTAAACAGTATTCATCTTCACGATTTAAATAAAAGATTTACAAGATTGACACGAAAAGCTTAAAACACTATTCAACCCCCCTTCTAGTGTTTCCTGTGGTTCTAACACGAAAAACATATGTTTCCCTTATTCTTATTGTTATGATTTTAATTTATTTAATTATAACTTATTATCAAATAATAATGATAATATAAATTATAATTTCCACAATAGAACATAATATTCTATTACAATTTAAAAATGAATAATTGTCCAAAATTATTCTAACTTTTTTTTAATTTTAATTATATTAATTTATTATAAATTTAGTTTTAATTATATAAAAATATACTTTTATTTATGTATTATATGAAATAACTAATATACTAGTTTTACCATGTGTAAATAACAATATTAATAAATAATAAAAAATATGAATTATTAATTTCTATTTTTACCATTAATGCCTAAAATTTTAATTCCTTAGATCAATAAAATTCAATAGTTGGATTAATAAAATATTTTTATGATTGATGTATAGTTATAATTCAACAAGTGATATGTAAAATTTACATTCAATCTTATATTATCAATATTGTAATATTTATATATATATATATAAAATAATTTTCAATTCCATAAAATTAGTGTCGAAATTAGAATTCTAATTCTGTATACACTAAATACGGTAATTATAATTGGAAGAACATGATTCTAAAAAGAAGCAACTTGTAAGATAGAAATAATCTTCTATAAATAAATAAATAAAATGAATTCCAAACCAAGGGGTTATTTTGGATTTTGTGTAGCGCCCGTAGGCGTCGCTGTTGCTCTCTGTCTCTGCAATCGCGACGGGTTGCGTCATCGGTGAAGATCGAAACCCTCTGCAATGGCAAAGATCGAAGAACTTGATGACGAATCCGTGGCCAAAATGAGGAGGAAAAGGAATCATGGGTCAACCAAAGTCTTCGTCTTCATTGATTACCTTTTCATCTTGATCTTCTTCGGATTCCTCTGCTTCATCATTTTCAAGTTTCTCGGCCTTTGATTCTCCAAATTACAGAACCCAATCTTTGTTCTCAACTAGGTATATCATGCACCCCCACTTCTGTTGTATGAACTTTTTTTTATTATTATTATTATTGGCATGTATTGTTCCTCGTGTATAAGCACTTAACTTAATATTTCAAAGATATAAAATAGTTATTAAGTTCATTTATTTACATCACCAATTTAGTTTTTCATAAAAATTGGAACCAATTTTTTCATAAAAATAAACTTAGTGATGTTTTAGTATGATAATAAATTTTAGAGGATAAATTTAAAGATTTACTCATTATCATCATCATCAATTTATCTATAATGGTAACTTGGTTTACTTTTTCTTTAATCTGGCTTGTCGATGTAAACGGAAAATAATGAAATGAATAATGACTTTTGGTATTTTTGTTTGTATTTTGATCAATCCCATTGTAATTTTTTCCTCACCGGTTTCATCCCAAAAAAAAAAAAATCTTCATGGAAATCAACCATGTCAATAGCGATAATTTTGTTGAATATATATTCTTGTTGATATTCCAGTGTGTGCTTATTATGTTTTTGTACCATGGAACCGCATTTGAAAGGATCATGCATGACTAGTAGCGTATCACATTTCAAACGTGGATCCGAACAAACGCTACTTTCAGATACACATTTGAAACGTGATTTTAGACTAAACCAAATACACTATAAATAGATGGTGAAAATTTTGTTAGCACTTAGCAGTGCAAGTGTTGAATAATGAATATCCATGTTTTGAGAGATTGGGCTATTGAGTAAAGTAATAAAAATTTTCTTAATACTATTTTATGCTTTTAAATAGATTTCTGGAAGTCTTTCTTTTTTCTTTTCACATTTTGTACTCAATCCAGCTGAAGAGTTTGTATGTAGGTGTGTCTGCTGGTACTTTATTTATGCTTCCAACATAAATTCATTTGAAATTTAATATCTATATAGGAAAGCTGTATTATAACTTTTCTCAACTTAGCACTAGTATTCCTTTTAGTTTGCTTGTTCATCACCGCCACTTCTTTTGGCAGGATACTCGTCTGGCATAGCTAGGCTTCCGTTACAGATATAGTTTCAAGCTTGAAGACAGTGACAACTAGCAAGTGTCATTTTTTTTATCAGATCCTGTGATGTAATACTTAAATTGATCATCTTTCTCTGTGCTGAGAAACTTTTGCTCTGGAATTCCAAAATTTGCACTATTTATTTTCCCCTATCTTATTGTCTTTCATTTGTTTCTTGTGTGTTACATTTGATCTTTTCTTAGCATATCGTTTTCTACTTTCATTACCTTTTTCATTGACTATGATAAAGAAATATGACAGCTAAAATTAAGATGAAAATACATTGCAGAGACTAAACTGATAGTAAAAGCAAAACAATTTTCCTTTTCCTTTGTCAACTGTTTCATTACTCAACACGAAATGCCTTTTTCTCGGAGAGAATGTAGATGATATTTGTTTTTATTTTCTGCTTTTTTTTTGTTTCTGGCTGGTTGGTTGGGGTGGGGTAGAAGAAATGAAGATTATATGCATGTAATAGACTCATAACAGTTTGGTGTGGTTGCTTGCATATTGATGGCACACCAACTTTGCATTTATGTGCCTCATATCTATGGTTCATTATGATGTGAGATGTTGATGAAATAAATGGATTTGTTCATATCATTCAAGGAAGGTTGATTTAATTACTTGAAGTGTGAGATTCAAGGGTTCTCTTCTCTGTAGACTGTATTACTGGAATCTCAACCTCATGATTGGCATTTTTTGGATTTTAGTAGGGATGTGATATGTGATATTTTTCCCTGTGACATGTGGATTCTACACTATTTATGCCGTTTAAAACCTTATTCCTGTATTGACTTGTGGGGTAGCGGTGAACAATATTACCTTAATTTAACAAAACCTTAACATTATTCCAACTGGAAAATTTATATTAGTATGAGCCAGTGTGCATAATTTTAAATATCATCACTTTTAGCAATTGAAATTGAAGAATTATGATTTATGATTGTGGACCCACAAATAAAAATCAGCAACTTCTTTGAGAATAATGGGGTTTTCAAACAATTGAGGTTACATCATACTTCATTCATCTTAACCAAGGAAAGAGCAGAAAGGCTTTGCATACCAAGTAGCAGATTAGTGCACATTGAGCACTTATTCATGGTGTACAGAACGTAATAGATGGGGTGCTTCAATTCGTCTAAAGCATAACAATCTTTGAAACTATGCCTAATCAATGCAATTATGCAAGATGGCTCATAACTGAGCAAATTCATGGATGAAGTGCAGCTGGAACTCCACCACCACTGCCAGGAATTGGAACCTCAAAGCCAGGGTTTGGGACAAAAGTGTCATCACCACCTGGAACATAACTGTGACCTGCTGGCACTGATCCTGCTCCTCCACTGCCACCAGTGAATGGATTTTGAGGTGTGAGGCCAAACGTAGGTGGCAATCCTACTCTGCCAATGCCTGGAATATTATACACACCACCAACAGGATTGAAAAACCATTGAGGCTCTTTCTTGTCCTGTGTCTTTGAGTTCTTTGGATTGATGTTGCGTCCAGCAACTGCTTGCCAAGTAGTGGCAAGCAGGATGTTGGAGATGAGAAGAAAGGCAAGGAAAGAGGAAGCTTTGTAAGCCATTATCTGATAAGAGTGCTTTTGATTGAGATGAGTTTTTGTGTTGAAGCTGGAAAGGAGTGGCTGCGTTTTATAGTTCCAGGTTCTGCTGAGTTGGGTGTTGAACTGTAGCGGTGAGTTAAGTGTTTCTTGTGTGAATGCCATTGGTAAAATGATTCGGATGCATGGAGCCTCTCTTTTGGTAGTTGATCATTCGTGGCTCAGTGAGGTGCAGGACACTTCAATCGTTAAAATGGTTAGTGTTACTTGGCTTCACTTTGATTACCTGCTATATGTGGAACATGGTCACCAATTTCATAGCGGCCACTAAATGAAGCCTTCACATGGCTGAGTTATGTACCGTTTATGTGAAGAAAACTTGGAATTGCATCTACGTTTCATTTTGGATGTTCTTATTTAGGGCTGAATCGGATATTTTAAAACTGTAGATTATAATACACTACTAAATTAACATTGGAGTAATGTTTTATCCTAGTATAATAACATCTTCTCAATAAGTCCTTAGTACTTCATAAAAAATACTAAATGGAAAAATACATTTAGTATTTTAAAAACATTAAAAAAAATGATTCTTTCTTAGTAATGAGGAATGCTATTGAAGAAAATATTACTATAAGATTTGGAATTATTTTTACTTTTAAATCATATTTTTATGCAGGGACAGCTTTTTCACTGTTAAAAAAGTTTAAATACACAATTATTATAGTTGTATGATCGCACCATACGCAGTGAGATTTAAATCCTCTCATGTTTTTTAATAATATGGTGGTATTAGTTGCACACATGTCCAGTTAGTCAGTCTGTTACTGTCTGAACTCAAAATCTGAATTCATGTAGGCAAATTACATACAATACAACTTGCATAGTCACCTATACAATTGAAAAAACTACATGACTGATGCTATTTCTTCTAGTTCAGAATTCAATTAAGCTCGTAATTTTAGGCCTACTATTATTGGATCATGGTTCAGTTTATGATGCACTCAAAGGACCCCTAAGATTGCCTCAATAACTTGTATACTCAATTTGTCACGCTCCATCCCTCCCTGGCAATAACAACATATTCTTAGCATTAGCCAGGGACTTCAAATTTCATTGAGTTTATTTGTGTGTGAAAAACAGGATCTACTTTCAACCCAGATTTGGTGAGTTACAGCACTCATGTTTCATATTAAGCAATTGCCTCTTGAGAGCTGAATGTTATTAATGTTTTGCATTATGCTGATTCCATTTCTTTCCCTGATCTTAAATTAAGCATCATTTACTACAAGTAATTACCCAAAGAAAGATTTTCTTTGTTGAACTCACTGTGTTGCAACAGGTATTACAATAAACCATACCAACTGAACCAACAAAACTCAAGAGTTTGGCCTTTCCTCTGAAAATCTAGGAAGTTGAACCAGTGAGTTTACTCTGGTGACACCCTCCAGACCTGACCAGTTTTGATCTTCAGCTGATGTCGTTCCATCTTCAACATCAACAGATGCTCCTCCATAGGTCTCATTTTCTTCTGAGGATCTCACAGTAAAGTTCCTTTGTAAAGATGGCTCAGACTTCTGTCCATCATCTGACTCAACTGGATTACCTGAATGGTTGCTCTGGATGGTTGCAGAGGAAAAACATGGCTCATCACAATCAGATTCTGGGTCCATTTTCCCATCCAAAAATAGGCACACAACAGCACAATCATCCATTTTTGAAGTTGGATATTTGAGTTTCCACTCTCGAGCAGCAGAATCTACCAGAACCCTTGCTGCTGATGATCGACTTGGTGCTGAAGATACTATCTCAACCACCTCTTCATTGCTCAAAACATCCCAGACCTGCACAGCATCAGAATATTCAGAGCTAACATTAAACTTCTGACAGGTGGGACCCTAACATCAAGGACACATAGCATGATAAAGCTAAACAGAAACTTAAGTCTATTTTCCAAAATTTATATTCAAACTCATTCTATATCCTGCTTGGTTAATTCTTGTAGAGAAGTCAACACACACAGTAAAGCTGGGGCAATCAATGATAAAGTTCTCTAACTAAATACAGCAATGCAATATGTACAATTTTGTCCAGTGGTGGGATGGACTATTTTGTGCACTACGCAAATTCCACTTGAGCAATACATATTTGTATCTGGATGTATAGTTATCTTAATGAATATAAGCTTTTCATGTTCACAAAGGATAGAATTATCATGCAGAGAAAATTTTCGTCTATAGGTTATACATGCTTAAAAGCCAGTTACTTGGCAATTCTGACACCTTTCACAAGAAAGAATTGTGCACTTGAAAAGACTAGCTAATAAGTAATAACCTGGGTCATGTCCCAACTCGCTAATAGTTCTGTCAGGAGTATTAAAATTCAATTCTGCTTAATGGTTTTCCGGAAGCCATTTCCCAGTTAATGCAATATCATTATTCATCACTGATAAAAAAATTTGCCTCAGCTTATTACATGTTCTTATTTCACTCTATCACAGCATTACTTGGTGTAATGATTTCTTCTGAAAACTATGCTGTCACAGGCATGTAGCCCATTAGCCTGCAGAAAGTAACTTCAATTGTGGATCATAGTTTGGCATTTCCTCTAGAGTTGCACAGGAAAAAAATTAGTGAAACAATTTTTGAAATAGAAAAAAAAAATAGATACAAGATTGAAATATCTTACCCCATCTGAGGCTAGAACAATGAATTGATCTCTGTCTGTAAGCAACCGGTGAGAAAATTCAGGTATAGAAATCACACCATACTCCTTCAAGCAAAAATCTCCAAATGCTCTAGCCATTGCTAATCCAGGTGCATCATCAAAAGGTAACCACACCCTAGGAACTTCTGGCTCATCTTGCAATGCAAATACTCTACCCTTGCATCGTTTAATTCTTTCAGCTTCTTCTATAAGAATTGACATCAAAATTAGCATAAGTTAACATCAAGCAAAAAACATAACTTGGACAGAGAAAGGATGGAAGATTATGGCATATGACACACTTGGCAAATCAGGCTTCAAATCAACAGACAACTGAATTGCCACCATCAAGTCATTATTGTCCTTGGATCCCATGATTGCTCGAGAATCCCCAATATAGCCCATAAACAAATTTGAACCCTGGAAAGTGAAGAAAATAAGAAATGTGTATAAGAAAGCAAAACAAGAGGATAGATGCTGCACTTTGAAGAACTACCTGTTTCACTATAGTAACAGCTGTGCTCCCACTACAGAAGCAGTCCAAATTTGGATGAGACCTCAGATCTTTGTCCATAGCCTTGTATGCCTTCATGAAAGCATCTCTCCACATAGAATTCAGTGTATCCTCAGCAGAGAAATCCTTCTCAGACTCTCCACTTTCAGGCTTTATGTCACCCTTAAAACAAGCTTTACCTGAACCATTTTGCCTCAATTCGCAGGAATGCAAACATGAAAGCAGTTTTATTGGCAAGGCATCCCTGACTTTGCGCGCAACAAGGTGACCGTGTGGACCATGGCCATCAAAGACACCACAAAAGATCACATCTTCTGACATGAAATCCTACAAAAATAAAGATCCAAACTAGGATGTCAATTTGTAAAATTAACTAATAGCATGTTTGGTTTACAATAAAACCACATTACAAACGTGGATCCAGTACAATACTACTGAGAATATCATTGTATTGGATCCACGTTTCTAACATGGTTTTATTGCGATCCAAACATGCTATAAATCTCTCTTCAATCAACCAGAACCATACATCAGCAACCATAAGATGAACATACTCACTTCCCATACAATCATGGCATCCTGATTAATACCCTTACGACCCTGCTGTGTGAATATGCAAGAAGACCGGCTCTTTCCATTAGTGAAAATTCTGTTTGGTAAGGATGGTAACTTGTGCAGAGAGACAACATGATCAGAGAATGTTCTCCTTGTTCTCTTTTGACCACAGAATCCCATTTCTAGACAAGATGGAGAGACCATGTCTCCATTGTTATTGCTACTACAAGTACTCCGACTGCTTGTTGAGACACAACACCCCATTTGCTCAGTTCCAGAATGAACACATCAGATGGAAATCAAGTCAATGTCCTTCTCTTTTCACTATAGATCTCACATGAAACTCTGAGATTCCAAGTATAGTCAACTGAGTAAACAATCCTGACCCTGAAGATTCTCTTACCTATAGAAGTATTAGACAATTTACACCTTGCTGTTGAAAACTAGGGTCTTTCTTACTTGGTCAAATGCACAATTTGCCGGCAGCTATATGAATGGATAACAAAACCAACTGAACAGAAAAAGACACATGAATTTAATAGTTAATATATGGTCTGAAAGAATCAAGACATTGCTGCATGTAAAAAAAATAAAAACTCAATTATGTGAATATAAAAGTCCTAACATGTGAACAAGTAATAGAATATATACTAAAATCCTATCCGATCATTTGTCCTTCATCAGGATTCACATTGACAGCATCGATATGGAGAGTTTGAAATAATTAAATCTGGAAACTATGCAATAAAAATTCAAAGAAAACAAAGACAGAGAACACACGAGAGTGTGTGTCCTATCTTCAATTTCCAAAAGGGTCAACCACCAAAATTTGTTTGTCTTTCCTTTCACAGAATACAGATCTCCATAGAATCGAAGATCAAATAGATATCAAGGCCATGGAATCTCCAATTGCAGACTAAACCACACTTTTGATATTGTATTCAAGTTTGCTCACATCAGCATCTGAAGAGCTTCTCTCCAACCTTCACCACTTGCAAGGAGCAAGAGGAAGAGAGGAACAATAGAGATTAAAATAATGATAGCAATAAGAAAATAAAAAAATTTTGGTATGAAGCCTTAGAAAGAATATGTAACTAGTAATAGTATACTTGAATTAACTAACCGGAGTGAGATCGAAATCTGAATGGGAATAAATGGCCATGAGCAAAAGCATTTGGTTATTTTCTAAGGCTTTACCTCTGCAACCGGGTAGAGAACAGAAACTTGGTAAATGGACACACAGTTTTGAAAGAGAAAGATAGAGAGAGAATAAAGAAGGAAAATCAGTACAAAGTCTGGTTTCCCGCAGCAGAGAAATACTACTAGTACTAGTATTAGAGATAAAGTGAATAACGTAAAAGCAGAAAAAGACGAAAGAAAGGTGTGATATGATCTCGTCAACCAAGGATCAGAGAGAGAGACCCGACAAATTGCATTGGAGATCAATCAAGTGAATATTACGTAATTATCATAACAAGCAAAAGAACACTACAAAAAAGTCGTAATAGTAGACCAACAAATGAGTGAACTATAAAATGAGGATCAAATCAACCCCCCAAAACAAAAAAAAATAGCATAGCAGAAAAGATCAAGTGAATTGAGTAAGCCAACTCAAAATTAAGAAGCTAAGAGACAAATTGGAAAACTGATTTTGGTGTAGAAAATGTGTGAAGCCAAAAGAATGCAAATGTTTAAGAAAGTCCAAGTAACTGAACCTGTTAATACAATTAGAAACATGTAGAAGACAATGACTCAAGAGTAAGAATCAAAACTGAAAGCCCCATAACGAAAAAAAGAATCTTTAATTATCTCTTGGTTTAAACAGAGTATATGAAGGCAGAGAAACTCTACATGCAGATCTATCTTGGCGACTTTTGTCTCCATAAAAAAGGGAACATAGTTATAGTCATACCCATTAGGTAGTAGATGAAGGCAGTGTCATGAGACCGTGCAATTAAAATTAAGCATGCATAATCTGAAAGAAAACAAATTTAATGCTAGGAAAGTGGGAAAATTAAGGTGAAGATGGAAATGGTAGAAGTACATTCATGACCATTGTTGGAATGTATAGAAGTTGAGGATCAGAATAGAGTAGGGGAATGGGAGCAGGAAGAGAGAGTTAAGAAGGTGTGGGTGGAAGGGTAGTGAAGTTATTAAATGCAAAAGCAGAGTAGAGAGTAGAGACTAGAGAGACAGGAGAGAAAGAGAAAGACAAGAGTAATTGAGTAAAGCAGTGAATGAGATACACAATACAAATAAATTGCACTTACCAAAATCTTTTTCTACGCTGATTTTCTCTGTGGGAGTGTAGAGAAGAGAGATGCAAGAAGAGAAGGGAAATGAAGAAAGATAAATTAAAAAATATGATAATTAATGTGATAGTAAAAATAGAGAAATATAAGAAAAAATAAAGTGTAAAAATGAGTATGAAAAAATTAAGATGGTTGTATTTATGAATTAAAAAATTAAAAATCTTTATTGAATTTTTCTTTTAAAATTTATTAACGTATTAAATACTATTATACTTATAAACAAAAATAAATATTAATAAACATTTTAAGGGCATTAAAATAAAAATAAAAATTAAAAAATATGTATTCAAAAGTGTAATATTTTAAATTATGAATTATTATGTATTTTATTTTTAATAAATAGTTTTCATTTATTAATTTTCTAATTAAAACTTCTAAATCATTTGTTCACAAGACTTCATTATAATTTATTATATATGAAGATTTATTTTACTATAATTTTATGTTTTAATTTAAAGATATACTTTTACTTTGAGAAAAAAATAATTATAAGTTAGGTTTTTGATAATGTATTAGAAAATTATTAATTATTGAAAACTAAATTATCAATTTAAAAAAACTTTTAATTTTGAACTATACAAATATATATATATATATATTATTTCATAGTGTTGAAAATACGATATTATAGGTACTCAAAAACTAATATATATTTGAGTTGAAATCCGTTAACACCAGATATTAAATTTTAAGAGTTACACTATTTAATAATTTTTTTGTAAAATATGAATTTAACCAATCTAAATCAATCCAACCGTTGAATTGAAAGTTCTTATAAAGTAGATTAAGCTTATAAAATTTCATAAAAATCGAAATTTAATTGATACTTCATCTAACTAATTTATTTTAACGTATAATATGTTTTTAAAATATAAGTGAAAGTCCACTATTAAATAACATACCTACAAATGTCCAAATTATCTGAAATTTGATATACTTGATCATGAAGGTAATATAATATAACTCAACGGTCAGTTAAATTCATATTTTACAAAAAAATTATTAAATGGTGTAATTTTTAAAGTTTGACACCTGGTGTCAACGGATCCTGAATATATATATATATATAGACGCACACACTAGTACAACTTCACAGCTTCTATATTATATCTATTATTATTATTATTATTATTATTATTATTATAAAAAAGGCAAATAACATTTAAACCTACTAGGATGGATCTAGTGGTTGGGGGTTTGGGTAGTTTAGCATGAGATTTTAAGTTCAAACTCCATTGCCTTTTTTGTACAAAAAAAAAGCAAATAACATTTAGATTACTTAAAGTTGAATAATTAATGATGTGTTATACTGAATTATTTTCTATATGTATGCACGGATGGTTTCACAGTGGTAGAATTGATTTTGAATTAACGTGATTATTAAGAATTGATTTAAAGTAACATGATTTTAATTTGGATAATCAATATAGAAAAAGTAATTTCTATAGAGAATTTTAGTTGGATGTTGTTTATCAAAATTACTTTTGAGGTGTCTAATTACAAAAATGAGTTTAATGTCTTTATATAGATATCCTATATGAGATTGGTTGGGAGGGAAAAAATTTGCCAAGAATTTTTTAATTGTTTCACCCCTTGAGCATGAGCAACTCAAAAACATTTTCTGGGAAAGCCATGGTTTCACACGGAAATCAAATATGCACTCAAACATTTAAACATGTTCAAAGCGATTTTTACAATGAGCAAAATCAATTCTCCACTCAAAATAAAGTGGATCCAAGCACACTTGTAGTCCAAGAAATGCTTTGCACTTACATTTCATGCCAAGTGATGTGACAGATTTTAGTTAAAAAAACTATTTTCTTATCTTTCAGATTTGAATTGAACATAAAAATTATTTTTTTTTAAATATGAGTATCATGAGTATAGTCTTTTAATGATAAATAATCATAATTAATTTACCAAGTATTAAATAGGAGTGTAAATGGGTATGATTTAGTTGGCAAAGTCTTAAGAAGAGGGTTGAATTGAGACACGTCTAAGCCTGTCAAAAAATTTAAAACTCTTTTTTGACTTTGATTCTCAAGTCTTTCAACTTGGATGTCAGAGTTTTAGTTACGGTCAGAAGTAACAGAGTTTTAGTTACGGTCAGAAGCAATAGTGTCTGAGCATATAAATGACTTATTTTGTTAAAAATAGCTTTTGACCTCTGTACTAAGATGTTAACTGAAATAATTCAAGTTGGATAAACTTGTTTCTGAGTTGTTGCTTAAAAGATAGATTCAGTTATAAATCTCAGAAGCATTTTTCCAAAAGGATCAATTGGATAAAGACAGATAAAAGTTAGGGTCAGAAGAGAACAGTGCAGCCAGATTTATTCTGGTTCACTCTTATCAACAAGAATTAGTTAGAAGCATTTGTTATTAAGAATGAAAACCATGATGAAGTTAAAAAACAGTTTACAACTATCAGTTGGCTCTTTAGAAACAAATTTGAATCTAAGGGTATGTTTGTGAGTTTGAGTATTTTACAAAGTCTTTCCCTCATATTCTCCCCCTCCCTTCTCCCTCCAATCCTTTCCTTTCCCTCCTTTCTAAACTCACAAACACACCCTAAGCAAATTCAGTTAGCTTAGTGTTATGAAATTCACTTAAAACGTAGTTTGCACTAATCAATTTAGAATGCAGATAAGTAAATAGAGTGCAGGGAAGAAGAGAAACACCAACAAATTTATCCTGCTTCATCCAACAAACCATGGTGTCAGCACCCAATTTTGTCCGGAAGTTTTCTTTCATTTCTTTCTTTCTTTATATTTTCATGTACGTATATATTTGTGGTACGTAATCATTTCCTACTCACCTTATTAAAAATTTAAAAAAAAATTAAAACATGAAAAAAATAAAAATGGATTAATTAATTAGCCAATCAATTAATTATTGGATAATTAATGGATTGAATGATTAATTAAACATTTTTAACAAAAAGATTTTTTTCCTTTTTCTTTCTTCTTCTTTCTTTTTCCTTTATTTTTGTTGTTGTTGTTTTTTTTTTGTTCAGCTTATTTTTTTTTTCCTTTCTTTTTCAAAAATCTTTCGGGCTTGATTTTATTTTCTTCTTTCTTTTCTTTCTCATTCGAGTTGGGCCTTTAGCAAGCCCATTTGGTTTAGTTATTTACCCAAAAGAAAAAAAAATAAACAAAACAAAATAAAGAAAAGAAAAGAAACGAAAACAGAAAAAGGGGAGGGAGAGTGTAAACAGTACCACTCGCAGAGTAGTTGCTCTGTGAGCGCCTCATAGTCAGACAAGGCATGGGCACAACAGATTTTTTTTGGGCGGTGCAGCAGGGGTATTGATTGCAACTTGCACTGCTGAAGGTGAGGCGGTTTCTTTCCATTATATATAGTACATGAACAGCAAAAGGAAAGGAGGCGATTACAGAGAAAAAATACAGAAGAGGATCTCATTTTTCCTAAGCGATTTTGAAAGAAAAAACAAAGAGGGGGACACAAATTGAAGGTAGAAAAATACAGAGGGAGAGTTACAAAACATTTCAGGAGAATATGTAAAGCTCGAAACCGAAAAAACAAAAGAAAATCAGCATTTGAAAGAGAGATTCAAAAGGAAAAGAGCTTACAGAATCATATTGGAAGCCAAAGGGAAAAGGGAAGAACAAATAGAAATAAATTTCCATCAGGTACATATCTAAGAATGCATAAAGTCATATGTGTGTGCTTGATGAAATTGTTATGAATATGGTTAATCGTTGTGTATACAAATTCATATTGGCTGCAAACATCTATGTTTAAATAAGAATTTTGCATAAACAAATCACATGACTCTCCTACACCATTTCCGTTTTTTTCACAATCAGGCACAAAAGAGAACTATAAATCACACAGTAATTTCATCAAACCATCCAGCAACACACAATCTTTATTAATACACAGTCCCATTACAAAAAACAGAGAGGAGAAAAAAGCCAAAGCAGAACCATATTCTTTGCTCAGTAAGAGGCTCCTATCTCCTCCATGATCCCTTCCTTCCTCAGCCATCACCACGGCGCCACCATGGTGTTGTTGCCCTTAAAATACCCCTCAGCCCAATAGTCTCCTTATTTAGCCAATCAAGGGATAAAGGAAATCAGAAATCTAACAAATAGGAAAATCAGAGTATGAGAGAAAGAAAGAAAAAGAACCTTCACCACTTCCTAGCTGCGGCCAAAACGGCCGCCGTCTGTACCACCGCGGCCACCACGGGGCCGCCGCGCATCTCCACTGCGAGACACAGCCAAACGCCCTTGCAGCCGCACAAAGTCGCCATCCCTCTACCAGCCTCTCCGTCCTGCGGCGTCCGCCGCCGCAGGGTTGCCACGCGTGCTGCCCTTGCTGCAGCGCCGCCGTCCAAGGCAGCCTCTCTCTCCGCGCGCCCGTTGCTGCGTGCGGTTACCACCGTGAGCCCCTCCGTGCGCTGCTGCGGCGCCGTCATCAGAGGTGGCTACTCCTCCACCATGCCTGGCCGCTCCTCCCTATGCAAAGACCCCATGGCTGCCCCCAATGGCTTTCACCCTTTTTGCCAAATTGCAAACCCTAGCAGAGGGTAAGAGAAGAGTCTGGAGACATTGATTATTTTTATCCCATTTCAAATTCCTTTTTCTGTTACACGTGACATTGGCTGATTTTTTTTTCTTTCGTTGGCTTAAGTGTGAACTAGGCCAGCGAACCTGCTGGCCCATTGGTCTTTTGTTTTTTTTTGTTTTTTTTTCTTTTTTTTCTTCACTTTTATTTTGAACAATGGTTGGGCCAATGATGCAATCTGAGGCCCAACTTTATTTCAGTGTATGCAAGTTCTGTTAATTTTCATTTTCTGTGTTATTGCTCATCCCACATTTTTTATAATTTCTTTTTGACCCACCATCTTGTATTATTTGTAAATATTTGTTTCTTTTATTTGTCCCGCTTTAAATAATTGTGAATATTTGTCTGGCGTGCATTTTAACTACCGTTGTAAATAATACTCGTTTATAACTTAGGACACGTGTAAATACGGTTAGTTTAATTTACTCTTTTTCAAAAAAAATAAAAATAAAATAATAATTTTTTCTAAAAAATAATCGATCACGTTAATGGAATAGCATTTCTATCCTTTATCGTATTTTTTTAAGAAAAAGGGAGGTAATTGAGTATAGTCATTTACTAGCTCAATTATGTGTTTTCCTAAAAATAATCCCTTTTCAAAAATAATTTCTTTTCAAAAATTATGTTAATTGAATAGAATTTCTATCAATAACGTAAAAAGGAAAATATTGAGTATAGTCATTTACTAGCTCAATAATGCGCTTAATCTCAAATCTCTTCCAAAAATAATTTCCTTTCAAAAAATTATGTTAATTGAATAGCATTTCTATCAATAACGTAAAAAGGAAAATATTGAGTATAGTCATTTACTAGCTCAATAATGCGCTTAAATCTCAAATCTCTTCCAAAAATAATTTCTTTTCAAAAATTACGTTAATTGAATAGCATTCCTATCAATAACGTGAAAAAGGAAATATTGAATATAGTCATTTACTAGCTCAATAATGCGTGATATTTCAAATTCATTTTAAAAAAAAATGATTCTTTTCAAAATTACGTTAATTGAATAACATTTCTACCAATAACGTAAAAAAGGAAAAGTATTGAGTATAGTCATTTGCTAACTCAATAATGCGGAATTTTAAATCTTTTCTCAAAAATGTTTTCTTCTCAAAATAAATGACGTTTATTGAATAACATTTCTATCAATAATGTCGTCTAAACAATTTCGAGGGTTCGTTGTATAGCCATTTGCTAGCATCAACTCTGCTAAAAAATAAATTTCTTTTTTCTTTGAATTAAAAACACTTCCAAAAACAATTTCCTCATTTTCCTTTATTTTCAAAAATTAAAGATCAATTTCTTTCAAAAACAAAGTCAATCTTTTTTTCCAACACGTTTTTAGAACTACGTGGCTTTGATTTCTCCATTGAACCTGGGGATACGTAGGAGCGGGAACCGGACCCGTCAAGCCAAAATAAACAAAAAAATGTTTTTTCTCTTTTAATCCAAATTCAATTCTTTTTAACTTAGGTTGTTTATTTAAAAAAATACAAAAAAAATATAAATAGAAAAACAACAAAAATAATTTTCATTTTCAAAAAAGGGGTAAAATGAATATTTTCAAAGTTAACAAGTTTTACACAATTAATTAGAGGTAACCGTTTTCTAAACGGATGTTGTAGGGTGCTAATACATTCCCTACGCATAAATGACTCCCGAACCCAAATCTGGTTTTGAAGACCATTTTCTTTTTAAAGGGTTTTTCCAAATGTTTTTCCTTAAAATAAACTTTGGTGGCGACTCCATTGAAACTCAATTTTTCCAATATGTTTCGCCGACCCGTCGTGACCCCGGTTTCGACAGCTGGCGACTCCACTGGGGACGTCTGAGAGTCAAGCCTGTCATAATTAATTGTGCAAAATTTTTTAACTTTTATACTCATTTTACCCCTTTTTGTTTTGTTTTGTTTCGTTTTGTTTCATGTGTATTGTTGTAAATATTTTCTGCTCTTATGTAAATATCCTTTTGTATTATATTCTGCTTCAACACTAGGGTAGAAGACTGTATCTTGTATATATTTGTGCTGTTTGGTTTGTTTTGCAGATGGGGAGGGAAAGGAAAGGTTTGTGTGCCCCTACACACACCACACCATCACCAACCTCACACACTCTTTGGCTCTATACCCGAGCCTGTGCGCGCCGAGGAGTAGAAGGTGTTTCAACAAACTGCCATTGAGGGGCTTAATGCTCACGTGGCTTTGTTGATTCGCCACTCAGATTGTCACCAGTTTTACAAATTAATCAAAATCGAGAGGGTCCCATGCCTCCTTGTGGTAAATTTGTGAAACCGGGTCCTTGTTTATTTGATAAAGGGCAATCTGGGAACCATCATCCATGAGAGTTTAGTCCCAACCTTAAAAATCGTGCACAATAAGTTGCCCTAGCAACCACCAAATTTAGAGCCTTGACCTTAGGTGATACTGTGCCATAGGGTTCACCTGAGCTAGGACACATGGGGGCATGTTTTCTCCTTTTCCTTCCATTCATCATTGTATATATTTATTGTGACATTTAGCAATAGGGCATTTATATATGGACATAGCATCCTTTTGTAAAAAAAACATACACAAAAATTTCTCTGATAGCAAATCCATTTTTTTCCTTCTTCTTTCATTGATCTTTCATACATGAGTCAGCTCATCGAATAACTCATCTGCATTGTAAATATAATAAATGAAAAGAAAGCTCCAGAAATTATCTCTGCTCTAAAAGCCATTTCATAATCATGTTAAATAAGAGGTAATTTTGCATCTGCATGGAATGGAAAGATTTTTATTGCGTTCAATAGCAAAGAATAAAAGAGGTTTAATGTCACATTAGCCATACATCAGAGTTAATGGGAAGTATCATAATTACAGTGACGAGCAATGGTTTGCGAAGAGATAAGAAGACAAATGGACCAATAATCAAGGGCGTTTTGACTTATTTTGGCATTGGATGTGCATTGGTTTAGACATTTCATTAAGGAAGAGATTCTCCCTTGTATAAATGTCAAACACATTTTCATCTTGAGATGACTCGTCCTTGACGGGTAATATGGGACTCTTGCAAGAGATTGATCACATTGCTAGTGTGAAGATGTCACTTATCGAGGAGGGAATACTTCCCGTAATTGACCATCATCCACAACCAATAGCATGTCATTTCGCCTTGTGTTATTTTCCTTTACCTGATAAAAATAAAAATAAAAAGAAATAAAAATAAAAAAATTTCCTCGCAATCCTTATAGGATTTGTGCTCAGTCAAGGATCATGGATGAGCTGGAACAAGGCCAACAAAGCTGAGAAATGATGTCAACAAGATGCAGGGGCAATTAACTAAAATTTTTGAGCTGTTACAAGAAAGAGATGTAGGAGGGACTTCTTCTAGGGCAAGCCAAAAGCAACAAGCCACACTTTATAATTCTCTTGGCTTCTCCCCAATGCCGGTACAATCCTTTGGACGAAATCCTCAAGAGATGATGATTCCTCCCGTCGTATGTCCATATAACCATCCCCAAGCAACCCTTCCAACACCTTTTCCTTCCCATCAATGCACTGCCACAACCCCAAACACATCATATCCCCTACCACATCGTCCAATGATGTCTCACCATCCTCCATGTCCCATCCATTCACAACACATATTCCAAGCTCCTAACATGCCATACGCGGTTACACCTTCTCAAACGATGCCACCTCATCCTTATAATCCAACCACACCATACTCCACACCATATTACCCCCCACTTCCCACCCCATATCATGCTTATAATCCAACCACACCACGCTCCGCACCATATTGCCCGCCACTTCCCACCCCATGTAATCCTAATAATCCAACCACTCCATACTTCCCACCGCGTCCCACCCCACCACGAGCAATGTTTACCACATCACCTCGGCCAAATCAATCACAAATCCATGTCCCTAACTCCAACCCAAACCAGAAAGGGCGAGGAAAGAAACGTGTCCAGCCTGACCGAGTCCCCGTTTCTTACACAGATTTGTTGCCGCATCTGATTCGTGGCTCGTTGGTTGTCCCTCGCCCATTACCTCCAGTTGAACCACCTTATCCAAGGGGCTATGATCCCAATGCTAAATGTGATTATCATGCTGGGGCACCACGACATTCCACTGAGAATTGCAGGACTTTAAAGCGCCAGGTTCAAGAGTTGATTAAGGTGAAGTGGTTGAGCTTTGAAGGGAATGATCCTAATCCTGTGATTAAAAATGGAAGAGAACTAAATGATGGTTGTTGATCTGGCTCATTCATGTTATGCCATGTTTAAGCTCAATAGTTGCAAGATTGAAAAGTTTCATGTGTTTCTGCTTTTTGTAATGTTAATCACACCGCTCTACCTAGGGCTTTTTGTGACAACAATATGTTTAGCAAGTGCACAATTCTCTTTCAGTATATGTAATCAATGAAATGCATGCTGAATTTGCCAACAACTTTTTGCTCTTTACCTCCGACCTTAACTTCGTTTATTTCATTTCATTTCCTAAGCCCATTGTAAATGATGTGAACCCTCATGTATCTCTCATAACAATGTTAGTGTCACATCCTAAAATTTTGGTGATCCATCAATCATGCTAATAAGGATTGTGAAAATGATAAGGAATTCCTGGGAGTTGCGGAGTTAGAAGTTGCTAGAATCTAAATCGTTTGAAGGAGTTGTGGGTGGCCTAGGGTAGACACCAAGGTAAAAGAAGGAAACTGCCTTTAAAATCTGAAATAAAGGGAAATAAATGCCATTTTTATTAAGTGTATCAGTGTCATGGACCCTTTAGATGATTCCTCTTTAAGGAAGAAGCTTGTTTTGGAGGATTAAAAAGATGAGTTTGAGATTTTGATCTCGGAATTAAAGTATGAAAATGGGAAATTATTATTTGAAATGATGATGGCCATCTTTCTCTATCTTGAAGATATCAAATCATCATCCCTAGTTGTCCCCATTGAGCCTAGATTTTTTCTTTCAAATAACCCTAGACAGGGATCACCCCCACATTGGGGTTGCAAAACGAAAGTCAACTTTCACTCATGTTGTTTCATAGTTTGAAATGTAAAAAAAAATGTAAAAAAAAGAGAAGAAAAAAGAAAAAGAAATCAGTGAAAAGAAAAAGACAAGCAAAAGCATGAAATGGGCAAAGTGACAAAAAAGAAATAATCGTTGACTTCAAAACTCCCACTTGAACATTTGTTTCCATTAAAAGAACGGAGTTATCGATCCTTGATCCTTTGAACCCTTAAAACACTTATTTGGGCCTGATATACCCTTTCTTTCTTAGCCATTAGCCCTGACCCCGTTACAAGCCTTACAAAGTCCATTCTGATCAATGAAATGATTGCCATCATTTTCACAACTTTAATTCTGAGAACAAAAATTATTCAAACATGCAGTCAATAGCAAAAAACAGAAAGAAAAATGATAAGGAAGATATAAGGGCCCGTTAGGTTGAAAACCCGTAAGGGCAACCTAAGCAAAAGTTAGGGCAAGCAAATGGGGCAACCATGACCAACACTGGGGCAAAAAACAGGATACAGGAGATCAAAGTCATTCTAAGAACCAAACTGGGGCAAAAATGATACTGGGCAGATAAGATGTTGAAATGTATTCAAACAGGGGCAAACAAAGTATTCAAAATACAATATATTAGAGTCATTATGAGGCACTGGGGCAAATGTAACATTTGAAGCGTGTGCAACTAGTGAAATTCATATCTTTAGAAATTGGCTGATAGGGGCAACTCACAATCCCTAGAAACCGAATGATGGGCTCCCAAAATTTTAGATATGAAAGACTAACTCTGTTGATTGAGAGAATACCATACAAAAAAAAACAAAAAAGGAAAAGAAAAGAAAAAACAAAAGAAAAAAGCTTTATCCTTATTACTACCTCTTGTAAATTCTTGATCCCCACATAGCAGATGTAAAAAGAAAAAGAAAAAACCAAAAAAGTCCTTACCTTTGTTGCTACCCTCTTGTAAATTCTTGATCACCAGATAGCAAATGAAAAAGAAAAGCCAAAAATAGTCCTTACCTTTGTCACTACCTCTTGTGGATCCTTGAACCCCATGTGACAAACATGACCCTCTTCTTTGTAAATGTGCAATCCCATTCGACAAATTCATATTGCATTTATTGACATACATATATTGAAAGAAAACATGTGTCAACACTTGAAAAGCATTTTTGATCATTTTTATGACTTCAAAGACACATGGAATTTGATGAACTCCCAACAAAATAGGGAATGACCAAATCACAAGCTCAAATGATGAAGCTGCAACATGTGCTTACTTCATAATGTACTCGATTAGGCATCAAGAGCATCAATTGATCAAAGGACCCAAGCTTGATTCAGAGATATGTCATTGCTCATCCATGAACCTTGTGTGGCACCTAAGTCTATAAGGATCGATGATTCAAGAAAAATCAGGATTAATTTGGCCCAAATTTGGTGAATACAATAAAAATGATCAAACCAAAAGGAAAAGTTCTAGGGAGTATCCAATGCTCTTTGCATCAACAGTCATCCTTGTAGCATTACTCCTTTCATCATGCACCACATTTGCATCATGCATTGCCAATCAATCTCATCTTTCATGTTGAACATAATTTTTGTATTTGACACTATTTGTTAATCTGATTCTTTACATTGTGGATCACTCATGTGTCATGCTCCACTCACTCTTTTGTTGCTCATGCTATTATAATTTGGGATTTCCTGGGTTCTTGTACTCATACATCTCGGTTCCTGGGGCATATTGCTTCCCTTGGGTCCTTGAACCCACCATACTTTAACTTTAAGGTCCCTGTGCCCACTCCATACTCACTATTGGGCCCTTATGTTCATCATGGCCACATTCTTGGGCCTTTATAACTAGGACACTCTTGTCTGATTTCCTCCTACCCAATGTAACTCCATTCTTGGGTCCATGTACCCATTACATTCTCAACATCGACCCCCTATGGGCCCTCTAACCCATTTCCTCTTCATTGAGGATCTTTGTATCTCTCTCATACATTTTGTGGGGCTCACACGACTGTTGTCGCCCTCAATCAATGATTTCCAGTGCCCATTGCACTCCCATTCTCGGGTTCTCATACCTAGTACGCATAGATCCATGCTCACCAAAAGTTGATGACAAAGTCCTCATACATGATGCGTCTTCAGTTCCTTGAGTCCTTATACTCATGGCTTCTTTCGGTTCTGAAACCCAGCAGATCCCGATTTCAGGGTCCACATACCCGTCAAAGTCAATTCTTTGGGTTCATATGCCCAATTCATCCTCAGGGTCCACATACCCGTCAAAGTCAATTCCTTGGGTTCATATGCCCAATTCATCCTCAGGGTCCACGTACCCGTCAAAGTCAATTCCTTGGGTTCATATGCCCAATTCATCCTTAGGATCCACGTACCCGTCATGGTCGATCCCTTGGGTTCATATGCCCAATTCATTCTCAGGGTCCACGTACCCGTCAAAGTCAATTCCTTGGGTTCATATGCCCAATTCATCCTCAGGGTCCACATACCCGTCAAGGTCGATCCCTTGGGTTCGCATGCCCAATTCATCCTCAGGGTCCACGTACCCGTTAAGGTCAATCCCTTGGGTTCACATGCCCAATTCATCCTTGGGGTCCACATACCCATCAAGGTCAACTCTTTGGGCTCACATGCCCAATTCATCCTCAGGGTCCACGTACCCGTCAACTTCGACTCTTTGGGTTCACATACCCATTGAATCCTTAGGGTTCACGTACCCGTCAAGTTGGTTGGGTTCATACACCCATTGGGTCACTCGGGTCCTTTTACCCATTACTTTTCAATTTCCTAGGCTCTAACGCCCTTCACCTTATCTTTTCAAATGGCTGCACACCCATGTTATTTCAAATTCTTTAAGATCATCATAATCGAATCGTTGGGTTCTCATACCCGTCACTTCCTCAGTGTTGGGCCCATGTGTCCATCACTCACTTATCTTGGATCCTCAAACCCATCTTCAGCTTTACTTTGGGACCCTATACTCATTGCATGCTCATCTTGGGTTCTTGCACCCATTCCAATACTACTTTGGGCCGTGTTGCCCATCTCATTTTGCATCTTGGGCCCAGGTGCCCCCTTTCACATTCACCATGGGTCCTCGAATCCCTTCCAATACTACTTTGGGCCACTTCGCCTATCTCATTTTCCATCTTGGGCCCGTATGCCCCTTATATGCTCTCTTTGGGTCCTCGCACCGATCCCGATTATGGGTCACTTTGCTCATTTCATTCTTCATCTTAGGCTCACACGCCTACTACACACTCATCAAGAGTCGTTAGATCCATTCAATATTCCTTCCAGGTTCTTGCAATCACTATTTGGGCTCTCATTCCCATTACTGTCCTATCCTGAGTCACCATGCCCCTTACACCCTCGCCCTTTAGTTTATATGCACCAAGCATCCTCAGTCTGGGGCAGTGAACCCATTTGACCCTCATTATGGGTCTCCATGCCCATGGCATCTCCCATTTGAGCCCGTGTGCCCCGATACACATTTCCATCCAAAGCCCAGCATCCGCCTGGCATCCCTCAATCCAAAGCCCAGCATCGACCTGGCATCCTCAATCTTAAGCCCAGCATCGGCCTGGCATCCTCAATCATAAGCCCAACATCGACCTGGCATCCTTCATCCTAAGCCCAACATCGGCCTCGACATCCTTCCATCCAAAGCCCAACATCGGCCTGGCATCCTCAATCCTAAGCCCAGCATCGGCCTGGCATCCTTCATCTTAAGCCCAACATCGCCCTGGCATCCTTCATCCTAAGCCTAGCATCACCCCGACATCCTTCCATCCAAAGCCCAACATCGCCCTGGCATCCTTCCATCCTAAGCCCAGCATCGCCCTGGCATCCTTCCATCCTAAGCCTAGCATCGACCTGGCATCCTTCATCCAAAGCCCAGTATCAGCCTGGCTTCCTTTCCGTTTCCGTTAAGTCTGGTCCCGGTCCAGCACTTTTAAAATTCTTGTTCAAGCCCGGTATATGTCGAGCATCCCTTACACTTTCACAAAGTCTGGTCCCGGTCCAGCACCTTTAAAATTCTTATTGAAGCCCGGTATATGTCGGGCATCCTTTACCTTTCTGCAAGTCTGGTCCCGGTCCAACATCTTTAAAATTCCTGCTTGAGCCTAGCACGTGCCTGGCATCCTTTACCTTTCCGCAAAGTCTGGTCCCAGTCCAGCATCTTTAAAATTCCTGTTTAAGCCTAGCGCATGCCTGGTATCCTTTCCGTTTCCGCAAAGTCTGGTCCCGGTCCAACATTTTTTAAAAATTCCTGTTTAAGCCTAGCACATGCCTGACATCCTTTCCGTTTCCGCAAAGTCTGGTCCCGGTCCAACATTTTTAAAAATTCCTGTTTAAGCCTAGCACATGTCTGGCATTCTTTCCATTTCCGCAAAGTCTGGTCCCGATCCAGCATTTTTAAAATTCCTGTTTAAGCCTAGCACATGCCTAGCATCCTTTCCGTTTCCGCAAAGTCTGGTCCCAGTCCAGCATTTTTAAAATTCCTGATTAAGCCTTACATGCCTGACATCCTTTACCTTTCTGCAAGTCTGGTCCCGGTCCAGCATTTTTAAAATTCCTGTTTAAGCCTAGCACATGCCTGGCATCCTTTCCGTTTCCGCAAAGTCTGGTCCCCGGTCCAGCATCTTTAAAATTCCTTTTTAAGCCTTACATGTCTGGCATCCTTTACCTTTCTGCAAGTCTGGTCCCGGTCCAGCATTTTTAAAATTCCTGTTTAAGCTTAGCACATGCCTGACATCCTTTCCGTTTCCGCAAAGTCTGGTCCCGGTCCAGCATGTTTAAAATTCCTGTTTAAGCCTTACATGCCTGGCATCCTTTACCTTTCTGCAAGTCTGGTCCCGGTCCAGCATTTTTAAAATCCCTGTTTAAGCCCAGTACATGTCTGGCATCCTTTCCGTTTCCGTAAAGTCTGGTCCCTGTCCAGCACCTTTAAAATCCCTGTTTAAGCCCAGTACATGTCTAGCATCCTTTATGTTTCCGTTAAGTCTGGTCTCGGTCCAGCACCTTCAAATTCTTGTTCAAGCATAATACTTGCCCATCACCTTTTGCTTTTTCGTAAAGTCTGGTCCCAATCCAGTGCTTATAATTTTTGGTCAAATCCCATCATCTGAGTGCCAAATTTCAAACCCAATCTAAGTCTGGTCTCGATCTAGCGCCTTTTAATTAGTGTCAGTCCAACACTTTTGTCTTACGGCCAAAATAGGAGTTTTTATCTTTACTTAATTTTTACTGTGAGAATATGAAAAATCGTGCTTATTCATATTCTCTAGTAAAAATATAAGTAAAGATGGGCAGCTGTCAGCACCCAATTTTGTCCGAAAGTTTTCTTTCATTTCTTTCTTTCTTTATATTTTCATGTACGTATATATTTGTGGTACGTAATCATTTCTTACTCACCTTATTAAAAATTAAAAAAAAAATAAAACATGAAAAAATAAAAATGGACTAATTAATTAGTCAATCAATTAATTATTGGATAATTAATGGATTGAATGATTAATTAAACATTTTTAACAAAAAGATTTTTTTCCTTTTTCTTTCTTCTTCTTTCCTTTTCCTTTATTTTTGTTGTTGTTGTTGTTTTTTTTTGTTCAGCTTGAGTTTTTTTTCCCTTTCTTTTTCAAAAATCTTTCGGGCTTGATTTTATTTTTCTTCTTTCTTTTCTTTCTCATTCGAGCTGGGCCTTTAGCAAGCCCATTTGGTTTAGTTATTTACCCAAAAGAAAAAAAAACAAACAAAACAAAATAAAGAAAAGAAAAGAAACGAAAACAGAAAAAGGGGAGGGAGAGTGTAAACAGTACCACTCGCAGAGCAGTTGCTCTGTGAGCGCCTCATAGTCAGACAAGGCATGGGCACAACAGATTTTTTTTGGGCGGTGCAGCAGGGGTATTGATTGCAACTTGCACTGCTGAAGGTGAGGCGGTTTCTTTCCATTATATATAGTACATGACACAGCAAAAGGAAAGGAGGCGATTACAAAGAAAAAAATACAGAAGAGGATCTCATTTTTCCTAAGCGATTTTGAAAGAAAAAACAAAGAGGGGGACACAAATTGAAGGTAGAAAAATACAGAGGGAGAGTTACAAAACATTTCAGGAGAATTTGTAGAGCTCGAAACCGAAAAAACAAAAGAAAATCAGCATTTGAAAGAGAGATTCAAAAGGAAAAGAGCTTACAGAATCATATTGGAAGCCAAAGGGAAAAGGGAAGAACAAATAGAAATAAATTTCCATCAGGTACATATCTAAGAATGCATAAAGTCATATGTGTGTGCTTGATGAAATTGTTATGAATATGGTTAATCGCTGTGTATACAAATTCATATTGGCTGCAAACATCTATGTTTAAATAAGAATTTTGCACAAACAAATCACATGACTCTCCTACACCATTTCCGTTTTTTTCACAATCAGGCACAAAAGAGAACTATAAATCACAGTAATTTTATCAAACCATCCAGAAACACACAATCTTTATTAATACACAGTCCCATTACAAAAAACAGAGAGGAGAAAAAAGCCAAATCAGAACCATATTCTTTGCTCAGTAAGAGCCTCCTATCTCCTCCATGATCCCTTCCTTCCTCAGCCATCACCACGGCGCCACCATGGTGTTGTTGCCCTTAAAATACCCCTCAGCCCAATAGTCTCCTTATTTAGCCAATCAAGGGATAAAGGTAATCAGAAATCTAACAAATAGGAAAATCAGAGTATGAGAGAGAGAAAGAAAGAGAACCCTCACCACTTCCTAGCTGCGGCCAAAAAGGCCGCCGTCTGTACCACCGCGGCCGCCGCGCATCTCCGCTGCGAGAAGCAGCCAAACGCCCCTGCAGCCGCACAAAGTCGTCGTCCCTCTACCAGCCGCTCCGTTGCGCGGCGTCCACCGCTGCAGGGTTGCCACGCATGCTGCCCTTGTTGCAGCGCCGTCGTCCAAGGCAGCCTCTCTCTCTCCGCGCGCCCGTTGCTGAGCGCGGTTACCACCGTGAGCCCCTCCGTGCGCTGCTGCGGCGCCGTCATCAGAGGTGGCTACTCCTCCACCATGCCTGGCCGCCTCCTCCCTGTGCAAAGACCCCATGGCCGCCCCCAATGGCTTTCACCCTTTTTGCCAAATTGCAAACCCTAGCAAAGGGTAAGAGGAGAGTATGGAGACATTGATCATTTTTATCCCATTCCAAATTCCTTTTTCTGTTACACATGACAATGGCTGATTTTTGTTTTCCTTCGTTGGCTTAAGTGTGAACTAGGCCAGCGAACCTGCTGGGCCATTGGTCTTTTGTTTTTTTTTTTTTGTCTTTTTTCTTCACTTTTATTTTGAACAATGGTTGGGCCAATGATGCAATCTGAGGCCCAACTTTATTTTAGTGTATGCAAGTTCTGTTAATTTTCATTTTCTGTGTTATTGCTTATCCCACATTTTTTATAATTTCTTTTTGACCCACCATCTTGTATTATTTGTAAATATTTGTTTCTTTTATTTGGCCTGCTTTAAATAATTGTGAATATTTGTCTGGCGTGCATTTTAACTACCGTTGTAAATAATACTCGTTTATAACGTAGGACACGTGTAAATACGGTTGGTTTAATTTACTCTTTTTCAAAAAAAAATAAAAATAAAATAATAATTTTTTCTAAAAAATAATCGATCACGTTAATGGAATAGCATTTCTATCCTTTAACGTATTTTTTTAAGAAAAAGGGAGGTAATTGAGTATAGGCATTTACTAGCTCAATTACGTGTTTTCCTAAATATAATCCCTTTTCAAAAATAATTTCTTTTAAAAAATTACGTTAATTGAATAGCATTTCTATCAATAACGTAAAAAGGAAAATATTGAGTATAGTCATTTACTAGCTCAATAATGCGCTTAATCTCAAATCTCTTCCAAAAATAATTTCCTTTCAAAAAATTATGTTAATTGAATAGCATTTCTATCAATAACGTAAAAAGGAAAATATTGAGTATAGTCATTTACTAGCTCAATAATGCGCTTAAATCTCAAATCTCTTCCAAAAATAATTTCTTTTCAAAAATTACGTTAATTGAATAGCTTTCCTATCAATAACGTGAAAAAGGAAATATTGAGTATATATAGTCATTTACTAGCTCAATAATGCGTGAAATTTCAAATTCATTTTAAAAAAATGATTCTTTTCAAAAATTACGTTAATTGAATACCATTTCTATCAATAACATAAAAAAGGAAAAATATTGAGTATAGCCATTTGCTAACTCAATAATCCAGAATTTTAAATCTTTTCTCAAAAATGTTTTCTTCTAAAAATAAATGACGTTTATTGAATAGCGTTTCTATCAATAATGTCGTCTAAACAATTTCGAGGGTTCGTTGTATAGCCATTTTCTAGCATCAACTCTGCTAAAAAATAAATTTCTTTTTTCTTTGAATTAAAAACACTTCCAAAAACAATTTCCTCATTTTCCGTTATTTTCAAAAATTAAACATCAATTTCTTTCAAAAACAAAGTCAATCTTCTTTTCCAACACGTTTTTAGAACTACGTGGCTTTGATTTCTCCATTGCACCTGGGGATACGTAGGAGCGGGAATCGGACCCGTCAAGCCAAAATAAACAAAAAAATGTTTTTTTCTCTTTTAATCCAAATTCAATTCTTTTAACTTAGGTTGTTTATTTAAAAAAATACAAAAAAAATATAAATATAAAAAACAACAAAAATAATTTTCATTTTCAAAAAAGGGGTAAAATGAATATTTTCAAAGTTAACAAGTTTTGCACAATTAATTAGAGGTAACTGTTTTTTAAACGGATGTTGTAGGGTACTAATACCTTCCCTACGCATAAATGACTCCCGAACCCAAATCTGGTTTTGAAGACCATTTTGTTTTTAAAGGGTTTTTTCAAATGTTTTCCCTTAAAATAAACTTTGGTGGCGACTCCATTGAAACTCAATTTTTCCAATATGTTTCGCCGACCCGTCGTGACCCCGGTTTCGACACATGGGCTACATCCAGTCCCCATACAAGGTGATATTTTCACTAACTTCTCAAAGTTACAAGTATTCTTTGTTATCAACTGCCTCTTCAGGCAACTCATCAAGTATTCTCCTTACAGAGCCTCTCTAGGCTCCTAAGTATTCTCCTTATAGGGCCTCTCTAGGCTCATAAGTATTCTCCTTGCAAGGCCTCGCTAGGCTCCTAAGTATTCTCCTTACATGGCCTCTCCAGGCTCCTAAGTAGTCTTGTACAAGCCTCTCCAAGCTTCTCAACTCAACACCACAGCTCAAAAACACCTCCTTACTTGGTGGAGGAGTTACAACAGAATGAGATGAAGATGAAAGGTATTGCTTGAGGTTCTAATACACATTGTGTAGATAAAATATGAGGTTCTCAAGCAGTTACCATGAGTGTATGGTGATGGGTAGCTCTCTCAATCACTCAAAGAGTGTATATAAACCATTACAAAAACAAGAGTAGTACCTACTACAAGATATTGGCTAAGGTAACATAGGTAGGTAGTAAGAATAGGGATGAGAAGAGGTCAGATGCAATTGCTTCTTCAATATTTGGGACTGACACTTCTCATCTTCTAGCTTATTAGTTCAAAGCACCTATTTATAGGTTGGAATAAGAATATAGCCGTTTATAGCCGTTACTGGTCATTTTCTGACCATTACAACACTTTTCATGCATTCCTGTCTCGTCATCAAAAGTCAGATGCGTCTCAGTCTAACTTGTAGTTTTGCTTCTACGTTTGACTTATGCTTCTGCTTCTGAGTCTGACCAAGTTGCATCTAGGTCTGACCTTTATTTGCTTTTGACCTTCTTGTATCTATTTCTGACCGAGATGCTTTTGAGTCTGCCTTAGATGCTTCCGCATCTGACTGCATATGCTTCTAACCTGGATGCTTCTGAGTCTGACTTAGATGCACATCTGCTTTTGACTGCATATGCTTCTGACTGATTCTACTTCAGACTGGTTCTGCTTCTGACCGATTTTGCTTCAAACTGATTTGCTTCTGACTGATTCTGCTTCTGAGATGCTTCTAACTGCATCTGACCTTGTTTGTGTCTGACCTCAACTTGCGCCTGACCTTTGTTTGCTTCATGACCTTTGTTTCTGCTTCTTTGATTTTCTTCTTAGCTTTACTCAAGTCTTCTTGATAGATGATACTTTCTTTTTATGGCTTGAGACTTGATTCTTGAATTTAAGATGCTTCTTAAGATGATGAATCTTGGTGCATGGTTGATAAAGCTTCTTAACTTGATCTTGTTACCTGTCTTTAGCGTATTTCTGCATACCTAAGCATCTCAAATCTCATGAAACACATTAGTAACTTAAGGACATAAAATATTAAGTGTGATCTAAAGGTTTATTATCATTAAAACCAATTCACAGAGGGTTTTGACTCTTACATACGAGTCTTCGGGTCAATCAACGAACTCGGTGAACCTAACTCGACCAAAGGATTTTGGCTGGTTTGATTTTATTATTTGGTTTATTTCTTTTTTGGGGGATAAACTCGAGGTAGTTTGATTCAGGTCTTAGCTAGGTTCACTAGTACTACAAGCAATAAAATTGACCTAAATCAAAGATATAACAAACCATATGTAAAAAATAGGGAAATTAACTAGTTAACTTAATGCCCGCGCTAGTTATGCCCTAGTAGTAGCCCTATTTTTCATTTCATGACACTGCACATCAATCCCTCACTCAACAGGTCAATTGAAATCATTGTCATCCCTCACTAGCTATCGTCATCGATCGGTTCACCGCCCTCATTTTCTACTTTTGCCACCAATACATTGTTCTCCCTTTTCCTCATCAGTTAGATTTGATTGTCTTTCTCCTATTACAAAATGCACCGTTCTCCGCAAGTCGCCTACATAAAGCATCCTTCTCTAAGCTACCATTCTTCCCCACCTCCTACGTACATCACACACCGCCACTGCTCATCTCTCTAGAGTGAGTGTAAGTAAGCATTGTTGGTAACTATCCCTCAACAGTGATAATATGTGGGATCTAGATCCCTGTTGAATTGATCCTCTCTTTCTAGTTATTCTCCTTCAATGATTGTCTATTCTCTTTTCTTACCATATACTTTTTTCTCATCAATATATTTTTCATGAGTTGTTAAGATTTTTTATGTCTTGTATCAGACATAAAATGTTGGTTTTTTTTATTCATAATTAATGTTTGGTACAAAAATAACTCTTATTTATGTAACATTTTAAAACTTACCTTGTAAGGATGGCCTAGTAATGAGGGCCTAGGAGGGGGAAGAGGTGGGGAATAAAGGAAGGAAAATTATTCATAAAAGTAAGAAGGGGAATATGTGCATGTGATGTGATGGGGGGATCAGACGTTATTTTCCCTCTATCCAATTTGTCAACATGAACAAATTAACCTTAATTGAATCTAAAACCTAAAAGGTAAATTTATATAATATAATATAAATTTATATTATATTATATTATATTATATTATATTAATTCAATACACACATATATGTGAGTGTATAGACATTCAAATAACTTTTGTTTTATCTAAATTATTTAATATTAGTTCTAGGTATGATCTATTATGAAATAATTATTTGATAGTTATAATTGTAAAACTAAGATAAAACTTTACCTATAATTAAGATTGTTTTTAATACATCTTAAATAATGATTTGAGTATTTAAGTAATAACATAATAAATTATACCTAATAAAAACATTTCTCATTTAATGATATATCATTAACCCATCGTTTAGAATGATTGAAAATGGAAAACAAGAAATTATTAAGGATAGAAAACGGAAGGATGAAGGAAAATCTCCCTTATTTGATTGTGAGAAAAAATTGGAGAGTGAGAGGAAAAGTCTCGCGAGACCCACTAAAAATCATTTCTTTACAAAAATAAAGCAGTAAAAAGGGAGGCCTAGTTTTTTGGTCTTCCTAAAACACCCATGCCTATTGCCTATTCCATCACCCCATGTTTTTGTGCGTTAATGAATAAATCACTCTCTGTTGTTTCACATCTCACAATAGCCATACCAGTTCTCATCTCACAACCTCCACCTCACCACCATTGCCTATCTCCCGCATTCCCCTCTTTTCATTAACATATGTATTCTATTGAATCTCTAGATGTGGTTAAGTCTCAAGCCCTCAATGTCTTGATGGAAAGACGACCATTTTAATGACTAGATCAATATTTTGACATCTAAGGCGTTTGTTCAATGAAGATCGTATCAAGTGTCCTCAACAGAACATAATCTTAAGCTATCATCAATTTTTAAAGAATCGTATGATGTGTTACAATGCATTTGATGCTTGCACTAATTTCAAATATGAAAAAGTCAAGCTCATAATATGAGATAAGTGTGCCATAAGGTTTCAAGTCAATTATGAAAAATAGTACACGTTAAGCCTATCAAAACTTAAAGGAGGTGAAATATATATATATATATATATTTTGCAAGGGATATTTCAAGTGCTTCACTGAAAGAAGAAAGAACTAACAAAAAGATACAATTGTCATTTGCAGAAGCAAGTGTAACATCCCAGAAATTAGGGCCTAGAAACCATAGTGGGAGCTTTGGGTTGTGGTCCCGGGCAAGTAACCGAGAGTTGGAAGTGGTATGAGAAGTTGGAGATTTGAATATGCATTTAGATAGGAAATTGGCAAATGAACTAAGAGGTACGAGTTTGAGAGGTTTTTGAGAGAATTAATAGGTATGATAATGAGAATAAGAGGTTAAATTTTGATAGACTAAGTTGGAGAGATAGGTTATCATGAAGGGTTAGGGAGAAGTGTGTCATTTCGTGTCTTAACCAGTAGGTACGTTAAAAATAGTAATGAATATATTTTAGGAACAAAGGATTTGATGTGGCGAAACTAAGTGAGGAGAGTTATGGATGAGAAGAACTAAGTTAGGAGAAGGTGTTAGGGAAAGGAACTAAGAATGAATGGGAGAGGTTTGAGTTAGAATCGAAGAGGAATTGAAGTTAAGAATTTAAGTATTAGGATTTTCGCTCAAGCGAGAAAAGACTCGCTTAAGCAAGTTTAGCAGCAAAATTAGGATTTTAGTTTCTGCAGTTTTCGCTTGAGCGAGAATGGTCTCACTTAAGCGAGAATCAGGGGAGAGTTTGGAGTGCTCTCTGGAAGAATTTCGCCTGGGCGAGAATGACCTCGCTTGAGCGAGAATGCGAAAGCTGAGAAATCCCATTTCCTCTCGCCCAAGCGAGAACCCCTCGCTTGAGCGAGAATATACTTACAGGATTATAAACGTATATTAGGGCACGAGACTCTTCATTTCTTCCCTGTTCCTTCTACATTTATAGAGAGAGGGTGCTCTCGGAGCCAAGACGAAGGAGGAGAAGTCAAGGATCTCCAGCCCTAGCCTTCCCCAACCTCGTTCCTCTTCTCTTTGAACTTCTTTAAGGTGAGTGTGGTTCTCCACTCACTCAATGTGATATATATGATCTCTTTTACATGATCCCCCTTGTTCTATTCCCTTCTCTATTGATTGTTATGCTTGGAAATGGTATGTATATGTCTAGATATGTTGAATGTCTGGATTGATTGGTGTTTTACCTCAAATGCTCAAACCCTAGGCTAGGGGATTTTGGGGAAAAATCTTAATTGTTTGACGGTGGGGATTTGTAAATATATATATACATTTGAAATTACTCTTATCCCATAATTGATGGAACATGTAGGGGTTGAGATGGCTAGGGTTTGAGGAAAGGGACAAATGTAAGCCGTATCTATCTCTTCCCCCTTATGTTAAAGGTTAAGGTAATATGTTTGGCTGTGACTACTACTATTGCATGACTTTAACATATATACAGATGTATGAATGTATAATAAAAATAAAAAGGTGACTTCGGTCCAAAGAGGTAAAGAGGGGACTTCGGTCCAAAGAGGGGGTCTTGTGCCCAAAATGAATAACAATGTAAAATGTGATTGTTTGCTAATTAAAACGGGAGGTTAAATGGCCACAAGGAAGACGTTTCTTGGACGGTATTGAGCTTAATCCAGGTCAGAGGATTAAGTGTAAAGACCCCACTGGTGTTGGGTAATACACCAAGAGGTTGATTGAGAATGGTTGATGAATGGAACGTATTGAAGATGAAATGTTATGACTGGATTATTGAATTAATGTATCTTTGTGGATTGAATTTATGTAGTTTCGCTATGTTTATGTGTATTGTTTTTCTCCCACACTACACACACTGTTACCTCACTCGCTGGGATATAGTCCCATCCTATGAGGTGGGAATTATATATAGTTGTGCAGGTTACTGCCAGGATTGCTTGATTGGAGGATGGATGGCTCGCTGGATGGGTGTTTGTATTCCTCATTGTCGTAATCTCTTTTTTTGTTGTAATTTGTAGTATGATATGTTAGCCACAGAGTGGCATTCTATTTGTAAATTTTGATTTGTATTTGAAGTTTATGCTTAGGTGATGGTTGGGTTACCTGGGTGCTATAATGTAATATGTTACACGTTGATATTAATAATGAGCGAAATAATTTCAAGGATTTAGAAATGGTGCTCCCAACAGACATTATTTTTGAATTCAGGAATTAGGACGTTACATTATGGTATCATAGCAGTTCAATCTAATTGGACTGTGGTTAGGTTAGTTACCCGTGACTTACTATGATCCTACAGTATTCCATACTCAATATAGGGACTGATCACCCCTTTATTGGGTGCGTTGTACACGGGATTATGGTTAGTGACATGAATAGGATTCCTTGTTAAGGAAATTGGGACACTTCCCTAACGAGGTTAGAACCACCCACTTGTTAGTTACAGAGAGGACAACAGAGGTATATTCCCAAGAGTAAAACCTTCACTCTAGAAACCTTATAGGACATCACCTTTAGGTCCTAGTGCACACGAGACCCACGTAGAGGAAACTAAAATGAGTATACTCCCTAATGAGTGAAGAGAGTGTTTGTTGCTTGACCTTGAGTCCTGACACTGAAGATTGATTGTAATGTATGATTTGTTTTGATTGATTATGATGCTTGTTTTGCTTGAATGATTGTGTGGCATGTTGGGCTTGTTTGTGATGGTTGGTTTATTAGTCGGTAGAATCAAGATTTGTTTTACCTGGCACATCGTTAGAATTTGGTAGAAGTAAGAATAGGACAATTAGCCTAAATCAAATTAGAAACCTTGTTTAGGGCAAACCAAATTTATTTAGACACAAGGTAAGTAATATGATAAATAAGATTCATTGGAAGGAAGTTTGAAACACGGGTTAAGTAACCAAAGACCTCACCCAAGATAGCAAATTAGTATGAGCAACTTAGACACCTCAACATCATCAGGGAAGGGCGGGAGATTGAAATCCCATCGAGTGAAGATTAGGACGAATGAGTTTCCCCGGACCACCTTGGGGCTAGTCAGGGGTCTTGTCAAGCAGTTAGTTACTCCTTTCGACTACTTAACACTTTTGCTATATCCATGAACTGCACGGATGAATTTCTTAGGTCCTACCTGGACGGATATGTTGTTATGGTTATTGACCACACACTTACCTTTTCTATCCACCGCCTGGAGAATCCTAAGCAACCCTTAAGGAGGGTGTGAGAACACCCTAGAGTGTGAATCCTATTCAAGTAAGCTTTGACCAACGGGAGGTGAGGGAACGATGACTTATGCCCTAGACAACCTAGGAATTCCCAAGTAAGGATACCTTATGCAGGCCCTAGAACTACCCGCATCAGTGGTGACTCGCGAGGACTTGGAGACACGTTCAAGAATAAGTGAGGTAGAAGCCCTAGTAAGAGTAGTGAGGGAAGCCAGAATAAATACATTTAGGTTTTGAGTTTAGGGCTTAGACCTAGAGCCTCCAGTGGATGGAGGAAGATTAGGGGAGTTAAGGGCTGTTAGGGGGAGCCCGTGTCCTCAAGGGGGGTAGCCTTTTGAACACGATATAGGAACCACGGGGGAAACCCCGACACACTAGCACATCTAATTTGTACCCAGTCTAAGAGTTAGATTCAAGGATAGGTAGTTAGACCCGACTCGAGGGTCAGAATGGATTACCGAACCGTTAGACTCGCAAGCCAAGTTATAATACCAAAGCCTTTAGAAGTCCTTGCTTCCAGGAGAACCAGAGTATAGATAACCATGGACCACCTCAATTTTGGTTTAGACTTAGAGCCAAGCAAGGTGGAAGCCTTATTCATTAAGGGGGGTAGTTGCGGGACGAACCTGCGAAAGAAGATCTCACTGAGGTAAGTTACGAGACAAGTTGGGGTTTACCGAAACCATATCATGATCGTAGGAATTTCACTTGCGGTAGTGGTATGGGTGCTTCACATTAGAATCAGAAATGTCTCTTTAGTTCGGCATATGCATCGTGTTACATGTCGGGTCTTGGTTGTTACACGTGTTGCTTGTATAGATTTATGCTCCTTGAACACGACTCAAGTGTTGTACTTTTTGCTGGTGCAGGTTTCGTGTTTCAGGGAGGGGTTAAGTAATTGCATGAGGATAATTTGACGACACTAGTTCAGGGGAACCATAGAATGAGCTTGAATTCGAGTAGAAAAAAATTTGGAGAAAGGTCAAGCCGTTAGCAACGTCAAAATTTAGGCTAAGTTGTAACTATCGAGAGTTAGGGTCCCCAGCAACTTAGATAACTTCCAAGTACTCCACAAGGTGTGGTGCGTAGATTAAGTACTGAGTTAGGAACCATAACCAGGAGTTTTGTGAAGCCCTTTTATATTTCAATCCTGTTAGGTAGTTTGATTAACTAAAGTAATTAAGCCAACTCAGGGTGGAGAAACCAATGTGAGGCCCTTTAGAAATCCATACAGGGATGGTGGTAGAGGGATGATAGGTGTTAGGGTATCTTCCAAGAGGAAGAATGATATAATTGATTCGTTTTAGCGTAAGATACGCGTAGAACAACTTAAGGAGTGGTGACATTCAAGATGTAGTCTATGATGATAGAACCAAGAAGATGGGTTAGGAAGTACTTACAACGCACTCTCAGTTCCCTTTTAGCCACCTTAAGGATTAGTGGTATTAGTGATCGAAAAACAACTTAGGAGGATTCCGAGTACACAAACCTAGTTAAGAATAGGAGTGTGACTCTACGTTAGGATAATATGAGCAAATTTTGAGGACAAAATTTATTTAAGGGGGTAGAATTGTAACATCCCAAAAATTAGGGCCTAGAAACCATAGTGGGAGCTTTAGGCTGTGGCCCCAGCCAAGTAACAGAGAGTTGGAAGAGGTATGAGAAGTTGGAGATTTGAATATGAATTTAGATAGGAAATTGGCAAATGAACTAAAAGGTACGAGTTTGAGAGGTTTTTGAGAGAATTACCAGGTATGATAATGAGAGTAAGAGGTTAAATTTTGATAGACTAAGTTGGAGAGATAGGTTATCATGAAGGGTTAGGGAGAAGTGTGTCATTTCGTGTCTTAACTAGTAGGTACGTTAAAAATAGTAATGAATATAGTTTAGGAACAAAGGATTTGATGTGGCGAAACTAAGTGAGGAGAGTTATGGATGAGAAGAACTAAGTTAGGAGAAGGTGTTAGGGAAATGAACTAAGAATGAATGGGAGAGGTTTGAGTTAGAATCAAAGAGGAATTAAAGTTAAGAATTTAAGTATTAGGATTTTCGCTCAAGCGAGAATGGACTCGCTTAAGCAAGTTTAGCAGAAAAATTAGGATTTTAGTTTCTACAGTTTTCGCTTGAGCGAGAATGGTCTCGCTCAAGCGAGAATCAGGGGAGAGTTTGGAGTGTTCTCTGGAAGAATTTCGCCTGGGCGAGAATGACCTCGCTCAAGCGAGAAGCTCCTCGCTTGAGTGAGAATGCGAAAGCTGAGAAATCACATCTCCTCTCGCCCAAGCGAGAACCCCTCGCTTGAGCGAGAATATACTTATAGGATTATAAATGTAGATTAGGGCACAGGACTGCTCATTTCTTCCCCGTTCCTTCTACATTTTTAGAGAGAGAGAGATTTCTAAAGAGGGGGAGTGCTCTCGGAGCCAAGACGAAGGAGGAGAAGTCAAGGATCTCTAGCCCTAGCCTTCCCCAACCTCGTTCCTCTTCTCTTTAAGCTTCTTTAAGGTGAGTGTGGTTCTCCACTCACTCAATGTGATATATATGATCTCTTTTACATGATCCTCCTTCTTCTATTCCCTTCTCTATTGATTGTTATGCTTGGAAATGGTATGTATATGTTTGGATTGTTTGAATGTTTGGATTGATTGGTGTTTTACCTCAAATGCTCAAACTCTAGGTTAGGGAATTTGGGGATTTTGGGGAAAAAGCTTAATTGTTTGACGACGGGGATTTGTAAATATATATACATTTGAAATTACTCTAATCCCATAATTGAAGGAAAGTGTAGGGGTTGAGATGGCTAGGGTTTGAGGAAAGGGACAAATGTAAGCCCTATCTATCTCTTCCCCCTTATGTTAAAGGTTAAGGTAATATGTTTGACTGTGACTACTACTATTGCATGACTTTAACATATATACAAATGTATGAATGTATAATGAAAATAAAAAGGGGACTTCAGTCCAAAGAGGGGGTCTTGTGCCCAAAATGAATAAGAATGTAAAATGTGATTGTTTGCTAATTAAAACAGGAGGTTAAATGGCCACAAGGAAGACGTTCCTTAGACGGTATTGAGCTCAATCCAGGTTAGAGGATTAAGTGTAAATACCCCACCGGTGTTGGGTAATACACTAAGAGGTTGATTGTGAATGATTGATGAATGGAACGTATTGAATGTAAAGTTGAATGAATGAAATGTTATGACTGGATTATTGAATTAATGTATCTTTGTGGATTGAATTTATGTAGTTCCGCTATGTTTATGTGTATTATTTTCCCCCCACACTGCACACACTGTTACCTCACTCTCTAGGACGTAGTCTCATCCCACGAGGTGGGAATTATATTCAGTTGTGCAGGTTACTGCAAAGAGTGCTTGATTGGAGGATGGATGGCTCGCTAGATGGGTGTTTGTAGTCCTAATTTTGCTGCTAAACTCGCTTAAGCGAGTCCATTCTCGCTTGAGCGAAAATCCAAATACTTAAATTCTTAACTTCAATTCCTCTTTGATTCTAACTCAAACCTTTCCCATTCATTCTTAGTTCCTTTCCCTAACACCTTCTCCTAACTTAGTTCTTCTCATCCATAACTCTCCTCACTTAGTTTTGCCACATCAAATCCTTTGTTCCTAAAATATATTCATTACTATTTTTGACATACCTACTTGTTAAGACACGAAATGACATACTTCTCCCTAACCCTTCATGATAACCTATCTCTCCAACTTAGTATATCAAAATTTAACCTCTTATTCTCATTATCATACCTGGTAATTCTCTCAAAAACCTCTCAAACTCGTACCTCTTAATTCATTTGCCAATTTCCTATCTAAATTCATATTCAAATCTCCAACTTCTCATACCACTTCCAACTCTCTATTTTAAAGCGAGCCACGTCTTCCTCTTAGTGAAGGTGGCATATGATTTTCATTTTCGGATCTAGAATTGCTTGGTTCTGAAGCTTGTTATCTAGCATGTTGCTGCCCTTACTCACCCATTCTCGATGTTTGGCCCTCGATAAAATCAGGTTGAAACAAAATCATCTTCATTATCTACCTTATACTAGGTTTTGATAGAAGTATATTGGTCCCAAATTTTGTCCTTGGTTTTAGGTTGATTAATTTTTGTTCTCATGGGTGAATGAAATTTCTTCACCATCTTGCTTGTATTTTTCTAAATGGCTTAGATTAAACATGATGTATTTTATTTTGAATAGGATTTTTATTCTTCCCACAAACAACACTAATGTTTTGACGCCAAAGCTCTTAGTGGGTGTACCTTCTCTCAAACTCCCTTTATTTGTGCTGGTAAGGTTTCAACTAATTCTTTCGAGAAAATAGACATATATGGAAAAGGTACTCTAATACCCAAAGTCAAAAATTGGTTAGGACAGAAGAAATATCATCATTAGATATAGTAGGGACAATTATTTTATGGTTGGGGAATTGCATGGTGCTGTTAGCACAAAAACATAGAAGTCAAGTGAGGGATTAGTCGAAAAGGGCATGTCAGTCGATGCCAAATTAGACTACCGGCTAAAGTAAGAATTATCCGAAGGCAAAGATTAACCGAGTTGAAGGTTAGTCAAGGAAGGATTCGGGTGATGGATGTGAGGCCAAATTGGTAGTCGTAAGGGATATCCTTATATTGGAAAAATTCAAATCTATCTTTTTGTGACTGCTGAAAGGATGAAAATCATGTTACAAGCTTGGTAGAGTTGGTAAAAGATAATATAAATTGTTACATAACAGTTTCCTAACTTTTAGGACTATAGATAAGAAGTTGTTTAAGCAGCTCCTTTGCAAATCAATAGTCAAGAGTAGAGATGTCAATTGGACCCAGCCCTAGTGGGTACTCACGATGGGTATGCTAATTACCCACCAAATAGGTTTGGGTTCAGGGCAGGGTAATTACCCACATTTTTAATGGGTACGGCCGTGAATACGGGTACTATGGTACCCTACCCATACTCGCACTTATATAATATATATAATTAATTTAATTTATATACATATGATTAATTTAATTTTTATATATTTTTATATTATTAATTGATATTTTTCTCACCAAAATTAATTAATATTAATATATATTATAGTCAACAAAAACATTAATATATTTTACTAATTTAATTAATTTAAATGTTATAACTAATTTTGTATCCCTAAACATTTAAATAGCAAAACTTGAACTGATTTCTATTTCCCCTCCCACTATTATCGTCTCTGATCCACTTCGACATACCAGAGTTATTTTATAGTTAAACTTGGATGATCTATGAATTATTTTTCATTTGTGCTAGAGTTATTCTTTTAATTATTTTCAATTTAATAAAAGTGCGGATAATGGGTACGAGTACTTAAGTACCCAACAGGTAAGGTTACATGTATTAGAATCACAACCCACGCGGATATGAGTCCGGTCTGGGTATTTTTTTAAACGTGGGTATGGGGACAGGTACTATAGTACCCTACCCATACCCTACCCATTGTCATCCCTATTCAAGAGCAATGTTTGAGCATCAAAGGCAGTTCATGAGGCGTCCAAATGGATCATATGGCCAACATTAAGATTGGATGGTGTTTGTGGTGATAAAAGTGAAACTCGAAAGATTTATTTTTAAACACTTTGATTCTAAGAACAATCTGGGACTAGAATCTGGTCCTCTAACGTGATTCTTTTTAAAAGTAGGTTTACAGTGATTTTATCTTTGAGAATTCTAAATGTCTCTAATTTGAGATTTTAAAACAAACTTACTCAAAGTTGAGATTTTAAAACAAACTTACTCAAAGTTGAACTTACTCTAAAACTTGAATTTTAAGTATTGAAAATTAGAAAGAAAAGATTTACAGGAAAGTAAGAACAAAAATTAAGAAGAAAGAAAGAAAAAAGACAATAAAAGTAAAGACAAATATTAAATAAAAGTCAAGGACAAAAAAGAACAGTATCAAAGTATTTACATTAATGAAAAAGTGGATGGAATCACATACTTGATCTCCTTGTAACCTGTTAGTCGCTGACAGAATGGACGTTAGGTGTTTCATAGTTTTAGTACAAATGATTTTTCAACCCTTATTACATCACAAATCTGCCTATTTATAGATTTCTAAGGCCTAACGGATAACTAATGTAAATGAGACACATCAACAGCTTTTATGCGTTGCCAGCCTGCATGAATGCCACGTCTTCTAATAACTAGAAACTGCTTTGCTCCTTTTGAACTTTTACAAATGCTCCACTAGAATTCTGACATCTGTCTTGGACAATGGGTCTTTTTACAACTGCTACTAACTGCTTCTTCTGGTCTTCAACCTCCTCGAATACATTTTTCTCGTTCAGAAATATCTTCTAAGTCTTCACGTGCCCTGTTTTCGATTCCTTCAGTTTATAAAATTGAAAACTACTTTCGATTTACCAAGATTTTTCTCTTCAATTTCTCTACTTATCATAATCGAATATATCCTCTAAAATTCTCCAACACTTAGGTTTTTCTATTGATATCTATCCTAGTGAATAGCCATTGATTTCGAGGCTTGACCAATTTCCTAGTGTATGCCACATATCAGTTTCTGTTTGGCCGAATCAAAGGTCATTTTGACCACTGTCCACCGTCCACTTAGCCTCATTATGATGGCTCTTTTAATTGGGCTACTTAGGAGACGTATTTATTAATTCTCATTCCTTTTATTCATATAAATAGGAGTTCATTTTGGATGTTTTGTTCATCCTTCCTCATTCCTCTTCATTCTCTTCTTTAGTTTAACCAAATGAAAAAGTTTTTTCCTTTGGCTACTGCGTTCGACCTAATCTTAAATGATTTTATTTTGGACAAGGTCGACGAGGTAGCCAAAGTTATAGGCTTTTTCAATCCCTTTGAAAGATTTTCTTTTGGGTCGAACGTGGTAGCCAATCAAGGATTCATTTAAACAGTAAATGAATCTATTTACTCCTTCCCCACGCATACTTGTTATCACCCCATGCACCACTAGCTTTTAATTAATTTTTAGGGCTACTTAATCATGTCAACATAATGCTTTAGCCCTAGGAGCTCAATCAAAGCTTGTGGAGAAGAAGGAGGAAGATGAGGCCTGGAAGGCAGGAGTCAAGTACATCTTGTAGTATAGGATTTTTTGCTCTTTTATATTTAGAATAAATATGATAGTTTCTTTTCCAATATGTGCTTTCAGTTTGTATTCGAACTCTATGTAATTCGAATTTTACTTACTTATGAATAAAAGAAGTTATCTCCTTCTCTTCTAAATGCTCGAAGCATTTTATTTTCGAACTCACACTCTTATTCCTTTTCGAGTTTTTATTGAATCCTCTCTTGAACTAAGTTAATTTAGCCAAGGACTTTTCGAATCTTAATTATTCGAATTAATTGATCGATTCTAATTTCTCTTCTTTTCTTTGAACTCAAAAATATTGACTTTCTCTAATACTTAGTTCATATTTTAATTTCTCTCAAAAGCATCTAATAATTCAAGAACTTAAAATGAACTTTCTAGCATTGCATAAGACTTGAAATTCATGGAATTCGTAGGACTCGACATTTGAATACCAACATATGGTCAACTATAGATGAAGTTGAAATTTGAGCCGTCAATTAACATAGCAATGGCAGATTCGCTGCTAGGGGTAGTTATCCACAATATTACTGTCTATCAATGTTCATATCATCTAGACTATGAAAAATAATGGATTTAGGATATGGTGGATATGTTTAGTGCGGGGAAAAACTCGTATTTTTTTTCATATAAAAGGCAATTGTATAAAATAGAAAAAAAAAGGATCCGAGATAACCAAGCACAATATCAATCTATTTTTATTCTTTTACATTCCTTCACATTTCCTGAACAATTTATTTACAACCCCCATCTCTTATTGTCTTTCCTTTATTGCCTTTCTTTATAACATTTTCTAGCTTTTATATTCATTTACTTTCAACATACCATTAAAAATAGTTGATCTTCAACAGCTAGCTAGGCGCTTTTATGGAGTAGCCTAGTGGCTCATACAACTAAGGAACATAGTCCCTGCCTAAGCATAACTTAATCAAACTTGGGATCATTATATTTGCAACGATCACCTGACCTATTAGGCTATTTTAGCTGATCCGTTTGGTTGATCATCTAAACAATCTTTGGCACATCCGCTTATGCCTATATAATCCAAAGATTGCAAACAAGTACATATATGTAAAGCCTCCTTATTTTCTGGTAACATAGTGGATTTGGAGATTCTTCATTGATTTTGTGCTATATAAGCATTTACGATATTTTGTAGTGGATTAGTCTGAAGAAGTCCTATGTTGGATCTCAATGCCTCTCAAGGACGAGGAATAATTAGATTTTGTGGATGAAACTCTCGAAGGAATACAACTTAATTTAGTTAAGAAGAAATTGTATAAAGATACAATTATTTTTATTAAAAAAAATCAAACAGATAAGATAGTGATATAATATATACGTAAATATACACTAAATTATGAATTTATTAAAATTAACTTTTAATTAATGGTTATAACTTCATTTTTTTTTCTCTAAAACACATATAAACAACTTATTCAATGAAAGGTTATATAAAAGAGCTTATTCAATGAATGCTTATCCATAAATTTATATGGTAACCTTATTAAAATTAATCTACTCAAAAGAGGTTACAAATAGGCCATAAATTATTTTTATACATACATTTAGTCAAACTTTTACTTAGGTATTTATATTATAAGATATGTCTAAATAAATTTCATATAATTGATAAGTTTATTTATTCAGGTAAGAATTTTAATTCAGCATTCTATACTAATGGATAAGCAAGCTTACAATGACGACATACCATTTTTTTTTAAGTGTATTAGGTTTAGATATTGAACGGGGAATATATGAGAGATACTCTACGTAGACTGTTACAAGCTTGGTAGAGTTGGTAAAAGATAATAAAAATTGTTACATAACAGTTTCCTAACTTTTAGGACTATAAATAAAAAGTTGTTTAAGCAGCTCCTTTGCAAATCAACAATCAAGAGTAGGGATCTATATTGGATCCATATCAAGTGGGTATCCATAATGAATATGCTAATTACTCACCAAATATGTTTGGGGTCTGGTCTGGGTAATTGCCCGCATTTTTTAATGGGTATGAACGCGAGAATGGGTATTATGGTACCCTATTATATTTTACTAATTTAATTAATTTAAATGTTATAATTAATTTTGTATCCCTAAATATTTAAATAGCAAAACTTGAACTGATTTCTATTTCCCCTCCCACTATTATCATTTCTGATCCACTTCGACATACCAGAGTTGTTTTATAGTTAAACTTGAATGATCTATGAATTATTTTTCATTTGTGCTAGAATTATTTTTTAATTATTTTTCAATTTAGTAAAAGTGCGGATAATGGGTACAAGTACTTAAGTACCCAGCGGGTAAGGGTACATGTATTAGAATCACAGCCCACGTGGATGAATCCGGTCCGGGTATTTTTTTAAACGTGGGTATGGGAACGGGTACTATAGTACCCTACCTAGACCCTATCCATTGTCATTCATGTACTCAAAAGCAATGTTTGAGCTCCAAAGGCAGTTGATGAGGCATCCAAATGGATCATATGGCCAACATTAAGATTGGATGGTCAACTATAGATGAAGTTGAAATTTGAGCCGTCAATTAGCATAGCAATGGTAGATTCCCTCCTAGGGGTAGTTATCCACAATATTACTGTCTATCAATGTTCATATCATCTAGACTATGGAAAATAGTGGATTTAGGATATGGTGGATATGTTTAGCACGAGGAAAAAATGTCGTATTTTTTTCATATAAAAGGCAATTATATAAAATAGAAAAAAAGGATCCAACATAACCAAGCACAATATCAATCAAATCAATTTTATTCTTTTACATTCCTTCACATTTCCTAAACAATTTATTTACAACCCCCATCTCTTATATATTGTCTTTCCATTATTGCCTTTCTTTAAAACATTTTCTAGCTTTTACATTCATTTACTTTCAACGAACCATTAAAAATAGTTGATCTTCAACAGCTAGCTAGGCGCTTTTATGGAGTAGCCTAGTGGCTCATACAACTAAGGAACATAGTCCCTGTGTAAGCTAGCGTAACCTAATCAAACTTGGGATCATTATATTTGCAATGATCCCCTGATCTATTAGTCTAATTTAGCTGATCCGTTTGGCTAATCATCTAAACAATATTTGGCACATCCGCTTATGCCTATATAATCCAAAGATTGCAAACAAGTACATAAGCCTCCTTATTTTCTGGTAACATAGTGGATTTGGAGATTCTTCATTGATTTTGTGCTATATAAGCATTTACGATATATATTTTGTAGTGGATTAGTCTGAAGTCCTATGTTGAATCTCAATGTCTCTCGAGGACGAGGAATAATTAGATTTTGTGGATGAAACTCTCGAAAGAATACAACTTTAGTTAAGAAGAAATTGTATAAAGATACAATTATTTTTATTAAAAAATCAAACAGACAAGATAGTGATATAATATATACGTAAATATATACTAAATTATGAATTCATTAAAATTAATTTTTAATTAATGGTTATAACTTATTTTTTTTCTCTAAAACACATATAAACAACTTATTCAATGAAAGGTTATATAAAAGAACTTATTCAATGAATGCTTATCCATAAGTTTATATGGTAACCTTATTAAAATTAATAAACTCAAAAGAGGTTACAAATAGGCCATAAATTATTTTTATACGTACATTTAGCCAAACTTTTACTTAAGTATTTATATTATAAGATATGTCTAAATAAATTTCATATAATTTGTAAGTTTATAAGTTTTTATTCAGGTAAGAATTTTAATTCAGCATTCTATACTAATGGATAAGCTAGCTTACAATGACGACATACCATTTTTTTTTTAAGTGTGATACTATTAGCTTTAGATATTATTGAACAGGGAATATATGAGAGATACTCTACGTAGAGTGTACCAAGTGGCGAAAATTTAATGAAAGTGGATAGGGTGTGTCATTGCTTGATCACAATCCTTATCCTGTCCAGTTAGTGATCATGACCGACAAACTATACCTTAATTGGTTTCTTCTAATTGCTTTTAGCCAAAAAGGGAAGTCAACCAAACATTATAGGGTCATATTATATATATTACAAGATAAATGGTGATTTATTATGCCAATTTTTGTCAAATCCCACTATATAAAAATTTCTGAGACATCTAGAACTTGAGAAACTAGTGATTGGGGAATCAAGATGGCCCCAATGCAGGTCAGTCTTATCAATTAGGTAAAGTGGATCTTTAAATTTGAGAAGACTACGTGGAAAGTGCTGTATTTATTTTATCAAAATTTATATTTGAATTTTTATAATATGTGTAAATTTTAATAAAAATTTATTTATTTAATATTTCTAAAGAAAATAAAAGAGACAGAAATTTTATTGATTTTAATTTGTAGCATAAATTTATTTAATTAAAAAATTCATTCCTGGTTAAAGGTGTGGTGCGTAGCAATTTAATTTAAACCATACTTTACACGTTAATTAACCGTAATTTCTATTCTAACCGCCAGAATTAGGTATGTAAATAAATTATTTAAATTTGATTCGTTAAATGTTCGACTAAACTTGTTTGTTTAATTTAAAAAAAAAAAGCTCAAATTTAAAGTTGGACCCGATTATTTAAATAAATCAAGTTCAAACTTTATGAACTTGACATTAAAGGCTCGTGAATTGCTCGCTTAATATATATAATAACTAGTATTGTTCCCCGTGCGATGCACGGGACATGATTTATTAATTTAATAAAATAATATTGATGAATAAATTATATATTAAAACATGAAAAAGTAAATTATTATTTAACACAACGTTAAACAGAATATAAAATTAAAGTTAAATATAAGATAATTTAATGAATTTATATATCTAAGTCTTTTATTTATTCTACGCTGAAATTTAAAAAAAAAATTATCAGATGAAATTAGGGATGATAATGGGTACCTCTGGGTAGGGCACCACAGTGTCTGTCCCCGTCCCCGCGCTCGTATCCCCGTGGGCAGTAACTTTAGTGTCCGTCCCTATACCCGTTGGGCACTTATATGCTCGTACCTGCGCCCGTTACCCGCACTTTTATTAAGTAAAAAATTAACAACTTACTAAAAAAATATTAATTTAAGAAAACTATATTTCAATTGAAAAAGTTACTCGAAGATCGTCCAAACATAATTTTTAAATATCAGTGATACAACAATTTAATTACATTGAAACATAATATGTTAATGTTCTAAAACACAACAAATAATCTAAAGTTCAAATTTTTTATTAAATATTACAATATACTTTCACATCACAATATATTTTATAAACTTAGATATCATGTGTTAAATTCTTCAAGATCTGTAAAAAAATGATTATTAACACTAATTAGTCATATATTATAAAGTAAAAAAACACAAATAGATAGTTATAAAAATATATTTTTAATTTGTAATATATTATATATATCAATTTTAAAAATATACATAAATATATTAGATATTTTAATAAAATTGATATATCCCTATATATAATTATATATGATATTTTTTATTAAATAATTATATATATGAGTGCGGGTATGAGTCGAGCTGGGCATCAAAATGTCCGTACCCATGAAAAAATGTGTGCTTTTGCTTGTACCCGCGCCCATACCCATTTTACGGGTTTTCACCCTGCCCATTGTAGGTAATTTTTACGGGTACCTATAGGGCTTGGGCTCAATTGTCATCCCTAGATGAAATTAATGAAAATCTTGAAATTAAAATTTTTTCTCTAACATTGTTTCCAGATATAACTCACCATTTAAAAACATATGTGTTCATCTAAGTGATTATAAGTCATGCGTCATTTTGCACAATCTTAAAGACAGATTTATATTTCTTAATAATATGATAGGAATATTGCTTTAATTTTAATGTTATGATTTGGAAGTTTTGAATAACTTATTGTACTAAGAATTCTAAAAGTATAAAAATCATCAAGCCTATAAAATTATGCATATGCAACACATGTACTGTTAATTTAAATTAAAATATTCACAAAGAAGTTATATTTTGAAAATAAAAATGTTGACAATTAGTTTAATAATTAAATATTCATTAATATCATATTTTAGAAGATATATGTATACATGTATATATAACATTTTAGATTTCGAATAATTACTAATTTCTTATGAACATTTATAACAATATAACTTATCTTTTAACTCCTCTCATATCCGATCATTCCCTCCACCAACTCTCCTATCATGGAACTCTTATTTCAATTTTTCTTAAGTCTTATTCCCTCTAATATCCTCTTTTCTATCTCGACGCCACTTCCCATATTTAACTAAAAGCATTTTACATAAAAAAGATTTACACGTGACTAACATTTTTCATTTTCATTTGTTAAAAATGTTTAATTTAATAATTTTTTATTATTTATTTTTATCATCGCCCCACTTTTTTATTTATGCATTTATCGCAATTATTTTAAGACACTTTTCTTTACATTTCTTCTTCACTCTTACAAAATCTCTCTTTATTTACTATTATTGTAATTGTAAAGTAATTTGAATTTAACGCTATATCATGTGTCAAATTTGATATTATATTTTCATTCATATTATATATTTCATAAAATATGCCAAAATGCCATTTTTAAATAAATACTTATTTATTTCTTAAGATAAAGATAAGTAAAAGTTGTATTTTTTTCTTCTCAATATATTTAATACTAAAATATAAAAATGGATTTAATATTGATATAATTACTATAACTAATTAATAATGATTAATAATGTCAATAATTTAATATGTAAATGTAACTTACTATAATTTTTAGAAGTTTTATTGAAAGGAATTTACCATTTTATCCCCTTTTTAAGTTTGAAAGGATGATTTCACTACCTTACTTTTATATATATAAAGATAATTAATATAAATTATTAAAATAAATAACATTAGCAAAAATTTAAAAAAAGAAACATAAAGTTATAAGTTTATTTTTAAAAAATAATAAAATAATAAAGTAAAAGATATACTCTATATATGAAAATAAGTATTAAAATTTTTTTAATATTAGTCAAAAAGTTATATATTAAGTTTCAAAAATATAATATTTTAGAATTTTTAACTATACATATCATATATTAAAAATATATTTTAATTTTTAGAAAATTATTTAATATTAAAATATTTATTAAATACTAAATTTAAAAAATTTAAAAAAATTTTAAAACAAATTTCATAAAAATAAAAATAATAAAGTTATAAACGAGAAAAATAAATCAAGTCCAAATTATTGTGACAAATAAGACATATTATTGCGTCGTATTAATTACTTGTTAAGCAATAGACAAGTTAATAGCTGAAAAACCTTTTCAATGTTAAAAAGTACTAAAGAACTAAAAAAAACTTTCCATATTTCAAAAGTTTTAAACATTGCATTGTTGAAGTTTTGAAAAATATAAAAGATAGATAATTGCATCCCTTAATATATTGATAAGAATTTAATATGGATTTTGGTAATTTTTATTTTCTTTTCTAAGCAAAGAGAAATGAAATTAAAAGGAGTACAAGGGATACTCCAACCCATAATACAACCCTAGTATGAACCGTGCAATACACCTAGCCAAATAAAACAAGCACCCAAAAGAAAGTAAAAAACCCAACTTGAGAACCTTAAAACCGAACCTAAGCATAATTTTAGCACAAATCCTTGAAAACAAATATAAGAGAAACAAATATTTTGGAAATTTTTATATCTTAAAATGGATTAATATTTGTCTCTCAATTGAGAAATACCCTTAATGCGCACTAAAAAAAAAAGGTAAAAATTATAAATATTTTTTATTAAATATAGTAAAGAAATATAATGGTATTAAAACAATAAAAACAATAATAATTCATAAATATCACAAGGACACAACTAATAATTTTTTACTCATGAGATAGTTGTTATTTTTAGTAATAACAAGTAACATAATTTTTGCATTTTATTTTTTTGGAGAAGTTATATTTGAAGAATGAGTTAGTAAAACAAGTTTATATAATCATAAAAAAGATATAAATAGAGGAGAGAGAATTATGAGATGTGATAAATGATTTAATGAAAATAAATAAGGAGAAAAAATGTATTTTATAAATTTTTGTATAATTTATTATATAAATAATGAGTATTTCTTTTGGTCTAGAAGTATCTAGATAGTGTGTTTGGTTTATACTAAAATCATATTTTAAACGTGGATCCGATTAGAAACTACTCTCAGTAGCGTTTGTCGAATCCATGTTTGAAATGTGATTTTGGAGTAAACCAAACACACTATAGGTATTTAAAAGAACTTCAACTAAGTGCTTGTTTAGATTAGTGTCTTCCCACTGCTATACGCACTCTTGGGCTATACTAACCTGAGTTGGCAAAAATTCCATCTTGTTTGGCTCCGCATATGAAACGTGTGTATGAGTGGTGAACGTGAGTTCAACCAGATGCAGGTATTTCTAGCAATTAAAGAATAAAGATTAAGATCAGATCCTGATTGATAAGTTTCCTAACTAGAAAACAAAATTACAACTTGTGATTGATATCAATCAATTAGCCGTTGTGCATTAGAGATCTCTTATAATTAGGAATAATATCCCTTAAACTTAGGAAGTCAGATTTTTCAGTTTGTGTATAAATATGTCGTGTAACATTTGATTGAGTCATGTAATCAGAATAATATCTCTTTTAATTTCTTTCTTGGTATCAAGAGCTTTCTCTCCCCACGCCATTGTCGTCTTCAGCCCACCACATGGAGAACTCAGCAACCACTTCGCAGAAAAATATCCTTAGCTCCCTTTGCTCTGTCAAGCTGGACAGAGGAAACTACTTACTATGGAAATCCTTAGTGCTTCCATTGATCAGAGGAAGTAGGCTCGAGGGATGCATTTTGGGCACTAAAAAATGTCCTGAGCAACTCATCACTGAAGAGACAAGTAAGAAAGACAATCCTGCATATGAAGAGTGGGTGACCAATGATCAACAACTCTTAGGATGGCTTTTCAACTCAATGACACAGGAAATTGCCACAAAGTTGCTGCACTGTGAAACTTCTATGGAGCTTTGGGAAGGTGCTCAAAGCTTGGCTGGGGCTCAAACACGCTCAAGGATAACTTTGCTCAAAGCTGAATTCCACAGCACACGCAAGGGCTCAATGAAGATGGACGAATATCTTATAAAGATGAAGACTTTAGCCGACAATCTCAAACTTGCAGGGAGTCCAATTTCTACTTCTGATCTAATTATTCAAACTCTTGCTGGCCTTGACAGTGAATACAATGCCATAATTGTTCAATTATCTGATAAAGATAATCTCACATGGATTGATTTACAGGCCCAACTTCTTACATTTGATAACAGAATTAAACAATTGAATAGTTTTTCAAATCTTACCATTAATCCTTCAGCTAATGTTGCCACTAGTTCTGATAACAAGATGAACAAGTTCTTCACTCGCAACAACTGGAGAGGCTCTTTTTAAAGGGGATCAAGAGGTGGAAGAGGCAAAGGTCGCACATCGAGAGACAAACCAATGTGTCAAGTTTGTGGAAAACTTGGACACACGGCTGCTCATTGTTTTTATCGATTCGATAAGGCCTACATGGGTCATCCACCAGGAGACATCAAACAAGACAAGTTTGGTAATCACAACCACAATGCTCTCATTGTCGGACCAGACTTAGTTCGAGACCCATCCTTGTATTTTGATAGTGGTGCAAGCAACCACGTGACTTATGATTCTAATCACTTTCAGGAGATTTCAGAATCTTATGGTAAGAATAATCTTGTTGTTGGAAATGGTGAAAAACTTAAAATTGTGGCTTCTGGACATACTACTATTAATTCTAGACAAAGATCTCTTAACTTGCATGAAGTTTTGTATGTTCCTCAGATAACTAAGAATCTACTTAGTATTTCAAAACTAGCTGCAGATAATGGAATCTTTGTTGAGTTTCACAAAAATCATTGCTTTGTGAAGGACAAGGTAACAGGGAAGCCATTGCTGGAAGGGAGGCTTAAGGATGGATTATATCAGCTCACCAATGTCACTCATCACAAAAATCCTACTGCATATTTATCTGTCAGAGAATGTTGGCATAGAAAACTTGGACACCCTAGCAATAAAGTTCTGGGTGCAGTTTTGAAGAGTTGCAAAGTCAAGGTTCCAACTAGTGATCAATTATCTTTTTGTGAAGCTTGTCAGTTTGGAAAATCACATTATTTTCCCTTTAAAAGTTCTAGTTCACATGCTGAAGGACCTCTTGATCTGATCCACACAGATTTATGGGGTCCAGCACCAATTATTTCTTCTTCAGGCTTTAAGTATTATATACATTTCATTGATGATTTTAGCCGATTTACATGGATTTATCCTTTGAAACAAAAATCTGATGCTTTACATGCTTTTATTCAATTCAAGAACCTTACAGAAAATCAGTTCAATAAAAGAATTAAGGTGTTGCAATGTGATGGTGGTGGTGAGTACAAAAGTTTTCAAAAATTAGCTTATGACTCGGGAATCCTTTTAAGGCAATCATGTCCATATACCTCTACACATAATGGCAGAGCTGAAAGGAAACATAGGCATATTGTTGAACTAGGACTAACTATGTTAGCACAAGCCAAAATGCCTCTTTATTTCTGGTGGGAAGCTTTTTCCATAGCTGTCTTTCTTATTAATAGGCTACCTACAGCTGTAATTGAAAATCAGGTTCCATACTCACTGCTATTTCATAAAGATCCTGATTACAGTTCATTAAAAACATTCGGATGTGCATGTTATCCTTGCCTCAAACCTTATAACAAGCACGAACTTCAGTTTCATACCACAAAATGTGTGTTTCTTGGTTATAGTGGCTCCCACAAAGGCTTCAAATGTATCAGCTCTACAGGAAGAATCTTCATTTCAAGACATGTTGTATTTAATAAAGATAGCTTCCCGTTTCATGATGGATTTCTCAATACTAAGAAAACTATTGACACTATTGTTAAACCTGTTACGTTTTTCCATCCTATTCCTTTTACAGGTGGAACTGAAAATCAAAATTCAACATGTCATGCAAATGATAGATTAGAAAGCATCAATGGCAATAATCAAATACATAGGGCATATTCTTCATCTATAGATTGTAGCAGCCAAAACAAACCTCCTCATCATTCATCAGCTCAAGAACAAGAAAATGAAAGAACACAAGATGATTTCTCTGATCAACAGCACTCAGAAACCCCATCCAGAACAACAACAACATTAGATAATGAAGCCTTGGCCAACACTAATAGTCCAGCGGAAGCGACAAATAACAATGAAGAAGAAAATACTCACAGAATGTGCATCAGAAGCAAAGCAGGGATTTTCAAGCCTAGGAAGCCATATGTAGGAGTAGTCAAGAAGCAGGAACTGGATGAGAGGGAGCCCGAGACAGTCGCAAAAGCATTATAGAGACCAGAATGGAGAAAAGCCATGGAATCTGAGTATGCTGCACTCATTTCCAATAGAACTTGGACCCTTGTGCCATTTCAAGGACAAAAGAATGTCATAGACTCAAAATGGGTCTTCAAAACAAAGTACAAGCTAGATGGCACAATAGAGAGAAGGAAAGCTAGACTAGTGGCAAGAGGCTTTCAACAAACAGCTGGTCTAGATTATGATGAAACATTCAGTCCAGTCGTCAAAGCAAGCACAATAAGAATTATTTTGTCTATTGCTGTTCATTTCAATTGGGAAGTAAGACAAATGGACATAAACAATGCTTTCCTAAACGGTTATCTCAAGGAAACAATTTTCATGCACCAACCACAAGGGTTTGAGGACTCTAATAGACCACAACATATTTGTAAGTTGACAAAGGCACTTTATGGGTTGAAATAGGCCCCAAGGGCCTGGTTTGATAGGCTAAAAAATGCTCTCTTCAGTTGGGGATTTCAGAATACAAGGAGTGATTCTTCCCTATTCTTTCTTAAGGAAAAAGGTCACATTATTCTCCTACTGTTGATCATTGGCAAGGAGTTAAAAGAATCTTTAGGTATCTTCGAGGGACTGTGACATATTCTCTTCACATCAAGCATTCGGCGGATTTGGACGTGACTGGTTTTTCTGATGTTGATTGGGCAACTAATGCTGAAGATAGAAAATCAGTTGCTGGACATTGTGTTTACTTAGGAGAGACCCTCATTGCATGGTCTTCAAGAAAGCAAAAGGTTGTTTCAAGGTCTAGTACAAAATCTGAATATAGAGCACTTGCTGATTTAGCTGCTGAGGTTGCATGGGTTAAGTCTCTACTTCAAGAAATCCAATTGCCATTGCCGAGAATACCAGTTTTATGGTGTGACAATCTGAGTGCGAAAGCATTAGCCTCCAATCCAGTATTACATGCTAGATCCAAACATATAGAGGTTGATATTCACTACATTAAAGATCAAGTCTTACACAACCAAATCACCATTGCTTATGTTCCTTCTGCTGACCAAACAGCTGATTGTTTAACCAAGGCTCTCACACATTCCAGATTCAGCCAACTCAGGGACAAACTCGGAGTAATCTCAACACCCTCTCGTTTGAGGGGGACAGTTAAAGAATAAAGATTAAGATCAAATCCTGATTGATAAGTTTCCTAACTAGAAAACAAAATTACAGCTTGTGATTGATATCAATCAATTAGCCGTTGTGCATTAGAGATCTCTTATAATTAGGAATAATATCCCTTAAACTTAGAAAGTCAGATTTTTCAGTTTGTGTATAAATATGTCATGTAACATTTGATTGAGTCATGTAATCAGAATAATATCTCTTTTAATTTCTTTCTCTAGCTTCTGGTTCTGAAACTTGAGTTGCTATACATGAGTCTCAAGTGTTGTTCAAAATGCAATGCCCTTGGTTTACCAAAACTGTTGAAGCGAAGGAGGTGCAGGTGCAAAACTGCTTGAGGTTCTCCAACATAAACTACAGGAAGGCTCTGCATTAAAGATTTTCCAGCGAATGGATGTAGAAGGAGTGAAGCGAAGAAGCAGCTGCGAAATTCTCTTGAATCCAAAAAGTGCCGAGTGAATGAAGTGTGAATCCAACAAGTGTTGAAGGTTTAGACTATCAACTTGATTCTACTTACGAAATGTGGAGAGCTATTATAAGAGGTGAAACTGTAGTTGTAATGGGGCTCCTATTTTACCAGGGAAAGCATAATCATCCTTTCTCTTGCAGAAAATGAAAATTACCAAAGATCATAGACGAAAATGCTTTTCTTTAACTGAAAGCATATTTGGAGATAGCCCAAGCTTGGACGGTGATCTTATTGTGATAAATTTTTTTGCTTTGGTATTCTACATTTAAAACTGCAATTGAGATGGACTTTTTTGAAAAGATTCTGAGATCATCAGGGGACAAGGGTAAGCATACTGGCACAAGAGATGAGGAGGAATCAGAGTGGTGAATGATTGAAGGGGAGCAGAGAGGGGGGACAAGGGTTAGGAATTGTTGGAGGTCTATGTGAAGCGGGTCAAGAATGGGTTGGGGTGGGTGGTAGAGTCAGTTTTTGGGAAGGTGTTGAGATGCTTCAAATTTTGCAAGGAGGTGAGCTACCTGATTCCCTTCTTTGTCTATCGAGGTGATTCTACATGATCGAAATTTGGGTTTTAGGGATACAATGTCTTGTGCTATTGATCTTATTTCACCAATCTCCACTTCCTATCTATAGGCTTCAGCTACAAGTGCTGATAGGGCTACTATTGACCTAGTGAGTCCCTAACTCTTTTTTCCTTTATGAATTTATGCCTAAGCATATTATTACCCCTCTTCCTCTTTCTTTGGTGTAGTTGGAATCTGAATTGATTTTTCATTACACCTTCTCTAGGAGGTCTCCATGTATGCTTAGCTGAAACTCTAGGTTGCTTGTTTGGATTTGTAAGTTTTCCTTTCTAAGAAAAGTTTTTGGTGATCTCTAAAAAGAGCTACTACTTTGATTGATATAGCCATGGGGTTAGGTTCTGATCTATGAAAAGGTGTTGGAGTTCCTTTCCTTCCAGATATTTCCAGAGGGTACTGCTTAGTAAGGTGATAGCAGATTAACCTTTGTCCTCTAGGTGGGATAGGTTTCTTAACTATAGGCATAACCACACTATGCTAGATTTTGTAACTTTTGATCTGTTTGGGATAACATTGAGTTTGGATGCAAACCAAACTGGTATAGTCCAATCACAGAAGATAAGGGCATGTTCCAATGTTTCATTTTCCTTCATGAAAATCGGGCAAATGGAATCATGTGGTAGTTTCCTTCTGAACAGTAAGTCTTTAACCGGTAAAATGTTGAGGCGGGCTTTCAAAAGGAATAGCTTGATTTTCTATGGGTCCTTGCAGTTCCACACTAGATTCGAAGTTTCCTTAGGGATTCCTCTAGAGGGGCCAGTAGACGGAGGGGCAAAGGAAGTTCTTTTTTAGGGAGAAGTAGTCAAACTTGACTGTATAGGATCTAGTCCTAGCATGAGACCATATAAAAGAATCATGTTGGTTGATTTTGCTTTTAGGGGTTTGGAGTGTAGTGAGGATTTGAGTTAGGCAGATATTTTTCCTATCTGCTTCTACATTCTAGGAGCCATTAGGTTGATTTAACAATTCACTGACATATTGGATTTGAGAGTTTGTTTGTAGTTTGGCCTGTTCTCCTGTCCAAAGTCAGTTGTCTTGTGTAATGTTTACCCCTTCCCCTGTAGCTATCATCTATTTCCCTTTTTCTTTTGATTGTCTCTTTCCCATGAAGAAGGTTGGACCATACCCATGAGTCTCCCCCTTTCCTTCTAACTTGTAGGAAACTTGTGTTTGGGAAGTACATCTCTTTCAACACTTGTACCCATGATGAATATGGGTTCTTGTGGGCTTTCCAAGCTTGTTTGGCTATGAGGGCAATGTTCATTAGATTGAAATCTTTAAATCCCATTCCTCCTTGCCTTTTATTTGTAGTAAGGAAGTTCCGACTTTTCGCATGCCTCTGTAGCTCTTTCTAGTTTTCCACCAGAATCTCGCAATATGAGATGAGATTTGATCATGAACCTTTTTGGGAAATTTGATGATGGACATGGTATAGGAGCTGATATCTTGTAGCACAATTTTAATGAGAACTTCATTGCCTGCCTGATTAAGTAAGGCCTCCTTCCAACCCCCTATTTACTATATAACTTTTATCCTTAAGCCAAGCCAAGATAGATTGTTGTATTCATATTTGCTCCAGACAGCTGATATACCTAAATAACATCTAGGGTTTTCCCATTCATGGATTCCAATGATGTCAATCAAGTCCTCTTTGGTTAATCTATAGACCTTGCTGCCAAAAATAAATCCTAACTTGGCTTGGTTGATCCTTTTATCCATATGCTAGACATAATAGATTTAGGATTTTGGATAATTGGTATAACTCCTCTGATGTTGTCTTGAACAACATAACAACATCATCTGCAAAAAAAATTAAATGAGTTAATGTAGGAACACTTGCTGCCAGGCTTAGGCCAGCAACAGCCTCTGCTCTTTACAAGAAAGTATTAGGTGTGATAAGACATCCATTGTGAGTATAAAGAGGCAGGGACAATGGGTCCTTCTACCTAAGGCCTCTCTATAGTTTTAGCTTCTTAGTTTCAAAACACATTCACCTTGTATTTGTAGGTTAATGTGGAGACTAAGGTCATTATGAGGTTTACCCAATGAAGGTCAAAACCATAGGCTAGGAGACACTCCTAGAAAAGGCCATTCTACTCGGTCAAAAGCTTTGAACAGATCAAGTTTGATGGTTGCATTTCCTTCCCTATTGAGTTATTTTTCCTCATCTAGTGGAAAACCTCTTGAGCAACCACTAAATTATCTTGGATTTTCCTTCCTACCACAAAAGCACTCTATTTAGGGGTGATTAACCTAGAAACCATGATCCTGGAAATGATTTTATAGGCAAACTTACAACAACTAATAGGTCTAACACTACAAGAAAATCGTTGATTAGCGACGACCATAAGTTGTTGCTAATCACACGAAAACCGTCGCTATACGTGTTCTAGCGACGACAGAGCGACGACTAATAGGCCGTCGCTGCAGGCCCCATCCTTAATGTAATAGCGACGACTATTTGTCAGTCGTTGCTACATAGTGACGCAACGCCCGTCGCTACAGGCCGTCGCTAACGTGACGGTCGTCGCAACTTTTCGACGGCCTCAGCCGTTGCAATTTAGCGATGGGCATAACGTAGAGACGGCCTGCCCGTCACTAATCCTATAACATTTAGCGTCGGTTTGTTAGCGACAACCTGACTGTCGCTAATCATAATATTTTTTTAAAAAAAAATTGATTAATTAGTTAATTACGATTATAAAGTTTAATTAAAATTCATGGTAAAAATTAAATAATTTTGTACACATTAATGTTAACTTCACGGAAAAGTACACAATATTAATATTCATCTAATTATACATCATTTTCATCTTCTTGATCTTCATGATCATCTTCATTGTCATCCCACTCATCTTCATCATCATTTTCATCTTCTTGATCATCATCATCATCCTCAGATTCATCATCTTCAACTATAGTCTCAGGCTGAATAACTGGTTCATATCGATTCTCAGCTAAGCCTGACAACTGTTTAATGTCTACAATTGGTAAAACAGTTGAAGTGTCATCAACCAAATAAGGAACTTCTTCCTCAACCCCATCAATTTGGTCGTCTGATAATAGTTCGTTGGAATGGTGTTAGGTGTTGGAGCTACATCAAGTAGCATTTGGTGAAATAATCAAAACACTTTTCAGTAACATGTCAATTACTCCTAACTGCTAATAACCTCATAGCTATTGATAACCTAGAATCATTTACTCCATCATAGATTGGCTGGTTTGCAGATATTAACATATCATAAAACCGTTGGACATCTGGGTTAGATGGCTCATGGTCATTATCATCTGTTTCATCAAGTATAGACCTAAATGCATCATACACCATTTGAGTCATTGAGGCAAATTGAGGTTCATAACTCATACCTTCACCACTATTATCATCATCTCCCAACTCAACATTATTAGACCCTACTTCTCCACGGTCAATCCATACCCTGTAGTTTGGTTTAAATCCAGACTTCAACAAATGAAGTCTAACTAAAGAAGGTTTCAGAATACTCTCACAATTGCATTTCACACATGGACACATAATCCCTCCATCAGAAACAAACGAAGGTTGTTCCATAGCCTTGTTAACAAATCTTGAAACCCCTTCAATAAACTCATTATTCAATCTACTAGAAGAACCAACCCTATCATACATCCATCTACGATCCATTTGTCTATAATTCAAAAATGATATAATTTCAGCATAAAAGTTTCACATATCACAACACAAACACATGCACAATTCTATATTACCAGCACACAACCAGCACCCTTCATAGGGTCTCACTTATTGATCTCAGCTCTCCACTAACAAACAATTCATACAACACAGACAAATTATAACAGTTACATCACACATAGGAGTGAACACAATACCCGTTCGATGCCCATAACGGAGATTCACTATCGGCAACGTGTACCCACGGTGGTTGGTTGCCGTCCACCGCCTCTTTACCAAAAACAGTGGTTGTTTCACAAAAATAATCGGTAAGATTGAAGGGTTAAGTGAGAGGGAGAGGTTGAAGGAGAAAGAGAGCTTGAGGGACAGTGATCACCACAACATTTTAGGCTTTAGGCAAGGCTTTTTTAGACAACATTTAAAAAATCGTTGCTGAAACTGAAATAGGCAACAATTTTACACATGTAGACCTCATTTATATTTGGCAACGGTTTTCAAGTTGTAGTCGTATTTTAGGCAACACTTTTCTTGACAACGGTTGAAAAGCCGTCGCCAAAATATGAAATAGACAACAGTTATTTAATTTTGTAGATCTTTCTTAGTCAATTGTTTCAAAACTGTTGTCAAAACATAAAATAGGCAATGTTTTTTAAATTGTGGTGATTTTTCCTAATTAACGATTATTAAACTGTTGGCAAAACATAGAATAGGCAACATTTTTTAAATTTTACAGATTTTTTAGTCAACGATTGTAAAACCGTTGCCAAAACATAAAATAGGCAACGATTTTTTCAATTATGGAGATTTTTTAGTTAATGATTATAAAATTATTGCCAAAACATGTAATAGGCAACTTCAACATGCAACAAGAAAAAACCGTTGTTTAAACTATTAAACAATATTGATTTAATGTTTAAGTTTTCAAATTTTTGTTTTACTAATATTTTATCTGTGAAATCAATGACCTTAAGATAAAAAAAGTTGTATCTTTGATTTTAAAGTAAGAGATTTTATATGTTTATTTTAAAATTTGTGGTTCATATGATATATATATTAAAATTGACAATGTATATAACAAATATATGTGTTAGCTTAGCGGGTAGAAATTAGTGTTTAAAGATGAGGAGCTGTGTTTGAATCCTACCTTGGCTATTTTAAGAATTTTTATTTTTCATTTTAAAAATTGTGGCAAATCGTAGCCTAAGTTGATAGACCGTTGCCTAAGGTCTCTTGGGAGTAGGCTTGAAAACATGCTTTAAGCAACATTTACGCTTTCCGAAGCTGAAAACTCCAAAAAACCGTTGCCTAAGGGAATAGGCAACGATGGATAATTCCACGCCTGCAAAATCGTTCCCTAAACTTTCAACAACAGTTTTTTTGCTTTCAAGAACGATTTTTTATTGTTGCCGCAAACCAAAAATGTTGTAGTGGATGGAGACGTGGAGGGAAGTTTTCCGGTATGGCCGCAGCGGAGGATCGGAGGAGAAGGGAAGAGAAGAAGGGAAGAAGAAAAGAGAAAGAAGAAAGAAGGGACGATTGCGTATAAGACTCAAATCTAGCGACGGTTGGGGCTTTGCTAAATTTAATTGACGTAGCGACGACTCAATAAAAGTCGCCGCTCCAATGAATTTTAAATTTTCACCCGCGAATTATTTTTCACATTTGCGATGACTGTAGCGATGGCACTGTTGTCGCTAGTCTGTATTTTCAATTAATGACGTCTTCTCCGTCGCTAATATGACTCGGTCATCGCTAACGATAATTTTAAGTTAGCGACGGTCTATCCGTCGCTAAGCCGTCACTCATTTTTTGCATATAGCAACGGCCTAGCCGTCGCTAATGTTTTCTATTTCGTAAAAAAATTGTAAAAAAAAAAAAAAAACATTTCGCGACAGCGTAGTGACGGTACGGTCGTCGCTATTAGATACGACACGAGGCCGTCACAAAAAAAAACCGTCGCTGAAAACGAAATTTCTTGTAGTGTGAGATGTTGAAGACTTTTTGGTAAGGGTATTTTTGGAACCAGAGCTACAACAACCTCATTAATTTGCTCCTTAAGATTTCCATTAGTGAAAAAATCTTACACAATGTTAAATACATCATCTTTTACCACCTCTCAATTTTCTTGTAAAAGAGCCCATTGTAGCCGTCTGGACCAAGGCCATGGTCGCCATATTCTTAAACACATAATAAGATCTTAAATCTAAGTTCCTATAGGCCCAAGAGCCCTAGGTTTGAAATAGCTCTCATAAATACAATTCATAAAGTATTGACAAAAAGTAAGTACACAAACGAAATAAGGGAAATTACCACAAACCAAAAATCATTTATATTCCATTAAGTAGAGGGATGGAGCATGAGGCCAAGTCCACTAAAAAAGGGACAGACCAAAAATCAATTTTATTAAAGAAAATTATACTATATCATATATCGATCAATTATTGTTAGCCTAGTTTTATTTTATTTTTTATATAAAAAAATTAGGTACATAACTTGATTTCAAATTTAAGTGGGTTTATGATGTTTATAATAGCAGTATTTGATTCGAAATTGCATACTAAAAAAAAACGCTCCTAGCCCCTTTGAAATATATGGAGTGTTAACTTAGATATTTTTCTTATAAGAAAAATAAAATGTATTAATAAGATATAATAGGTACCTTGACCCTTACAACCAGTTCAAAAGATATATTTATGAAAATTTCAAAACAAATAATAAAATATTCCCTAACCCAATAAGAAAGGAAAAATCATTCAACTTTACCCTTAGCCAAGTGCAAACCAAATCTAGGACGCATCTGAGTCACCCAAAAAGCCTTTATACTTTTTACCATTAATTTTTCTTTCAAACAAAATGTTTTCGAATAAGAAATGGTAATGTAACAACACTGCGATATCTAATTTACTTTGTGTATCCCATATGGAAGTAGGAAATTAGAAGAACGAGTCCTTGAATAAAAACATTAGAAAAAAAGAAGAAAATAGAAACAGAAACCCAACAGTCCAAGAACCCCTATTATCAACACCCAATTTTATCAGAGAATTTCATTTACCTTTTCTTATGTATATATTCGTTGTATTTATCTTTTTTTCTTAAAAAAAATCCAAAATACCCAAAATTAAAGAAAATCGAAATGGATCAGTTAATTCGTTAGTTAATTAATTATCGATGGTTAATTGATTAACAGATTGATTAAACGTTTTGATAAAAAAAATCTATTAAGTCCAAAAAAGAAAAAAAAAAGTCTTTTAATTGGTTGATGGGTTTCCTGGCAAGTTTACCAGTAGTCCAGTAGTTTTAGAGTAAGTGAGTTATCGTATCCACAGGGAGCGGTTTTAACTTGTAAAGTTAAAGTAATTGTATTTTCAATAAAACGTTTCAAAAAGGTTGGTTTTAATACTGAATAATAAAATACTAAAATAAACACAAATAACACAAGAAAATAATATTTAGGACTAGGAGTTGATTTCGTTTCATCTCCCCCCTTGTGCATTCGAATCCCTTTTCCCTTATTTATGATCGTACTTGTAAATACCTTAGCATTGTTTAATTACAATAATTATAAGGCATGTCTGGTAATACTTCGGACCCGCAAATTCTCCTATAACATTGTAATTAAACGCCAAAAGCTATTCTCTACAGGCATTCAAAGTGGCATTTGGCGACCCCGAACATTCCCCGTATTTTGCAATCAGCGCTATCGATTTAACCATACTTTCACATAAGGCACCTACGGAGGGGTGTGTCACTCACTGAACCTTCGATCGTTAGAATACAATCCTTATGCTACGATATAATTAAATCAAGTACCTTTAGCAATCCGAGAATAAGCTTCATAAACAGCTCAATGCTCACCTACCTCTGATACTAGCCGGAATTCCACTTTTTGTATCCAGAGCACTAGCCTACCATCCCGGGCACGCGCGAAGTTGATGCATTACACACAACATAAAGATACCGATAAATTACAAGCATAGAATCATAAATAAAATAGAAAAGAGAATTCTTATACACAAGGTGATTGAATCTACTACATCAAATCCTACTAGAGAGCTTAGCTACTCATGGTAGCCATTACAAACTACTGAGAAATCTGTCACCTTTCTCAATCCTATACTACTCTCTCTGTGTATCAGTGTTTATGGTCCCGAGGACCGTATATATGACCTTTGCAAAGGGCTCTATTTATAGAGTTGGAAAACCTTCAAGGGATCAGGTTGTGATGTCACTGGTGAGTGTTTAATCCAATCAGAGGCTGCCTTTTCATTAATTGACGTCACTGTTGTGAAGCTTGACCAATCAGGAGCTTCCCTTTCATTAATTGACGTCACCTGCGCGCGGCTTCATTAATCAGGACACGCGCTTCATGTGCGCTTAGCGCACATGAAGCCTGGCCAATCTGCTCATGCGCTCCACGCGCGCTAAGCGCATGTGGAGCGTGTGACTCGCTGCAGCTTTCCTTGATTTGTGGATCTAACCTCTTGATTCCTTTCTGATCTCATCTGGTTTTCCTTTATCCCTTTTATCTGAATTATTATTGTATTTATCTGCCTTGGATTTGAATTGAAAAGATTTTTTGCAGGATTCTCTGATTTTCTTTTATTTATTTAATTTCTGAATCTGCAATATCCTCCATTCTGATGCTTTTTCCACTCTTGTCCCAAATCTGCTATAATTTTGCATAAAATAGCAAATTTCTATTTAAAATAGCATCATATTCAAATTTGTATCAAATAAATACAATTATTATAAATATTAATAAAAAGGGATATTTTGGGGCATAAATTACTATTTTAACCTTGATAAATGTAATAAAAACTATATGAAAATAACACTAATTTTACACTTATCATTGGACCCATTTGCTTCACCTTTGAAAAAAGAAGAATTTCTTAGATTTGTTTTTTTATCTATTAGGTCATTTTTGGGCCCAGTAATTTTTGAAGTTCAAATTAAAAAAAAAACAAAAAAAGAGGAAAACAAGCAGGGTAAGCTGTGCAACTTGCACTGCCAAAGGCGGTGGAAGGCATGTTGAAGTCTGAACACAGTATGGGCAAAATTGATATTTGCAGTGCAAATTGCACTTAAAAATTTGCAAATTCTGCCTATAAAATGAGGGAGGGAATGGAAGAAAGGGACAATTTTTTTTTTTGGTTCAGAAAATTTTGTACAATATGCAAAAATACAGAGAAGAACTGATTTCAGGGGTATATACAGGTAGCCAATTTAAAAAAAAATGGTCAATCAGGGAGAAATTAGAGGAGCCCAGAAATTCAAAGAGAAGCCAAGCAGTCACAAAAAGGGAAGAGTGGTTCAATACATTTACTCTTGCGCATACAACTGATATACCTGGTAAATTTTCTGTCTATACAGTCATGTTGTGCGCTAAAACCAGATTATGATGTGATTTGAATGGAATGAAAATTGTAAAATTAATTTAAAGAGTGTCCAATGTCCAGAATGAAATATACAGTCCAATATATACAACCCAAACAATGAGGTAAGCTTAAAATAACTGAACAGTAGCAAATCATCTTTACCCTTGTCTCTGAACTCTCCCCAAATCCAATCTGAAAATACAGAGAAACAAATCCAAAGACTAATAACCCAAAATAGAATAGAGCAAGATTCAAATAGAGGAAGAGGGTTTTAGAAGGAAAAGGGAGAGGGAGGGAACAAACCACCCTCACCGTGGTCGTGGCCGCGGCCGCAAACAACCACCGCCCAACCGCGATGATGCCCAGTTGCGCCTCCCGAACATTTCCCAGCCGCAAAAGCAGCAACGACCACCATGTCCGCGGCCAGATCGGCCGGTGCCACGCCACCGTGTGCGAACGACGCGACGGTCGTCCCTCCTTCTTGCGCCGCTGTCGTTCTCCTGCGGCCACCGTTCGCTTCGCCGCCGTACCCTCCTGCTATGGCGCCGCCGTCAATGGCAGCTCCTCCCTCCCCTGGCCGCGTCCTTCCCCATGGTCGCAGCTAATCCTCCATGGCCGCCCCCTTTCTTGAGTTCTCTCCCCCCTTTTTTTTGTGAAACCCTAAAAGAAGAGAAAGTGAAAGGAAAAGAAAGAGAGAAGAAACCCTAAGAGAAGAATAAAAAAAGGTGTTTTGGCAGAGTGAATCAAACTACCCCTTCCCCTATTATTCCTTTTTTTTTTCTTCTTTTTTTTTTGGGTCAACTTTGTTTTTTTTTCCTTCTTTTATTTAGTTATTGTTTTTCTTTTTTATTGGTCGTGTTTATTTAGTTACTGTTTTTTTTTCTTTTCCAACTATTTAGTTACTGTTGAAATTAAATGTTTTGGTTTGGCCTTATTTTCCTGAGGCCCGGTATGTTCTTGTCTTGCTTTTATGTATCTCAGTATTTTTTTTCTCCAGTTGGGCCAATGATGCAATCTGAGGCCCAACTTTATTTTAGTGTATGCAAGTTCTGTTAATTTTCATTTTCTGTGTTATTGCTTATCCCACATTTTTTATAATTTCTTTTTGACCCACCATCTTGTATTATTTGTAAATATTTGTTTCTTTATTTGGCCTGCTTTAAATAATTGTGAATATTTGTCTGACGTGTATTTTAGCTGCCGTTGTAAATAGTACTCGTTTATAGCTTATGACACGTGTAAATACGGTTAGTTTAATTTACTCTTTTTCAAAATAAAATAAAATAATAATTTTTTCTAAAAAATAATCGATCACGTTAATGGAATAACATTTCTATCCTTTAACGTATTTTTTTAAGAAAAAGGAAGGTAATTGAGTATAGTCATTTACTAGCTCAATTATGTGTTTTCCTAAAAATAATCCCTTTTCAAAAATAATTTCTTTTCAAAAAATTACGTTAATTGAATAGCATTTCTATCAATAACGTAAAAAGGAAAATATTGAGTATAGTCATTTACTAGCTCAATAATGCGCTTAATCTCAAATCTCTTCCAAAAATAATTTTCTCAAAAGTTACGTTAATTGAATAGCATTTCTATCAATAGCGTGAAAAAGGAAACATTGAGTATAGTCACTTACTAGCTCAATAATGCGTGAAATTTCAAATTCCTTTTCAAAAAATAATTCTTTTCAAAAAATACGTTAATTGAATAGCATTTCTATCAATAACGTAAAAAAGGAAAAAATATTGAGTATAGTCATTTGCTAACTCAATAATGCGGAATTTCAAATCTTTTCTCAAAAATGTTTTCTTCTCAAAATAAATGACGTTTATTGAATAGCATTTCTATCAATAAATATCGTCTGAACAATTTCAAGGGTTCGTTGTATAGCTATTTGCTAGCATCAACTCTGCTAAAAAATAAACTCTTTTTTTTAATTAAAAACACTTCCAAAATCAATTTCCTCATTTTCCTTTATTTTCAAAAAGTAAAAATCAATTTCTTTCAAAAACAAAATCAATCTCTTTGCCAACACGTTTTTAGAACTACGTGGCTTTGAATTCTCCATTGCACCTGGGGATACGTAGGAGTGAGATTTCCCCGTCGAGCCAAAATAAAATTTTCAACATTTTTGTCCCATTGATTTCATATTAATTTTTTATCATCATTCTTTAATTTAAAGAATGTAAATAATTTTTCTTTTTGAGGGGTAAAATAAACATTTTCAAAAGTTAATAAATTTTGCACAATTAATTAAAGGTAACCGTTTTTAACGGATGTTGTAGGGTGCTAACATCTTCCCTACACATAATCGACTCATGAATTCGGATCTTTTGTTCGCAGACCGGTTTTCAATTTTAAATCATTTTTGGGTTTTCCAATATTCCTAAACCAAATAAATTGGTGGCGACTCCCCAAAAGATTATCATTTTTTAATATTTTTTCTCACGGGCTCGCCGACCAGTCGTGGCCCCAGTCGCGACAGCTGGCGACTCCACTAAGGACTTCGAGAGTCAAGCCTAGTAATTAATTGTGCAAAGTTATTAACTTTTTATGTTCATTGTACCCTTTTTCCCTTTGTTGTATATATCTTATTGTAAATACATTTTCTTGTTTTTCATATCTCTTTGTGAATTCCATTGTACATATTATTGCTGTTGTAAATATTTTGCTTCAACCTTAGGTTAGAGGACTATTATTTTTTGTACATATTTGTTGCTTTTCTCTCTTGCAGGTGGGGTAGTTTTGTAGGTTTCTATGCTCTAAGCAAGCACTTCACTGTCAGTCTCCTCGCACAACTTTGGCTCTATACCCGAGCTCGTGCAAGCTAAGGCATAGGAGGTGTTTCAACAAATGTTTTGAGGGGCTTGATGCCCACGTAACATTAGTTGATTCACCACTCAGATTGTTACCAGTGTCCTGGATTTGTTATATTGAGAGGGCTTTTCCCTACGTATGACTAATCCACGAGCTGGATCCTTGTCAATGTGATGAGGGCAATCTGGGAACCATGATTTCTAGAGGTCTAGATCTGTCCCTAAATCTGTGCACTGGTAGTTGGCTATAGCTTCCAACCTAATTAGGGGTTTGTCTGACCATGAAATTATCAAAGCCTAGGACCCGCCTTTTAGGGACAATAAGAGCATTTATCTCCTCATTCTTTAAATGTTTTATCCTCACTTTTCTTTGTACAAAATTTTAACCATCTCTTCTCATTTGTACATAAAAAATGAAAAAACAAAGATTTCCATTCGTGATTTTCACATCTTGTTTCTCCTCAGCTTGGATTCCATGCATCCTCTTGTGCATCTTTCAAAATTGAAAAATGGAAATGACAAAGCAAAGTGGAAATATTCAGGTTTTGAATTAACATTCCCCAAGTTCATTTGTTTGCAATGTTTAAATTTTCACCATTTTGTCATAACACTTGATTCTTGACCTTCCACCAATTCTCAATAACCTACCAGTGTCCAATTAATTATGACATCACACTTCTCAATGTCACCGTGAGCCTGTTGTACCCACTTGTCAAATTCACTTACCTCATAACCTCATTTGATGGATCTCTTCATTGATCAAACCCTTTCAAATATCATCTTGAATTCAAATCTTTTTGAAGACCTTTTTCCTGAAGATGATGGTTTGATAAAGGAGGATAAGAAAAACAAGAAGAAATTTGAGCATGCTGTTTTAGCTACATTTTGCTCCCATCAAGAATCTAACTTGTCTCATCATCTCCTAAGTGACTCTTTCCTTCAAAAAAAAAAAAGAAAAGAAAAAAAAAAGAAAAAAAAAGGAGTGAAAAATGAGTAAATGCATCTTATATGAAGCTTTGTCTCTAAATTAAACTTTTTTAAAATAAGCAATCAAGATTTGAAATGAAGTTTGGCCTTGTTTCTTTATCCAACGGTTGAATAATATCCCTTGCTACCCACTTTGAGCCTAAAAAAGAATTTTTTCTTCAATTAACCCTGGACAAGGATCACCTCCACACCGGGGGCTGTCACGATGTGTTTGTATAAATCTCTTGAATTGTTCGTGGAATCACTTACACAAGTCATATTCCATTTTCGCAAGTTACTCATCCCAAAAGAAGAGAAAAAGTTGAAAATATGAAAAAATGAAAATGAAAAAGAAAGATGAAAGTGAAGGAAAAAAGAGAAAGAAAGAAATAAAAGATTGAAAACTTGGAAGATGTGAAAATAGAGAATGTTGAGAACATCACTTTGATTGAATTACCTTCTTCAAAATGCATCATCGTGCAGCAGATCCTTTGTCCTAATAAACCCTTAAACACTCATTTTGGGCCTTAATATCCTTTTATTTCATAACCATTTAGCCCTTGGCCACGTTACAAGCCCAATAAAGTCCATCCTGATCAAAGATTGGTTGTTTTTATTTTCTTAATCTTTAATTTTGACACAAAGCAACTTGTTTAATTTGCATTTGCTTGTACATTTGACTCCTAAGAAAAAAGAAAAATAAAAAGAAAAAAAAAGAAAAAGAAAAAATACAAAAGATGAAGGAAAAGCGCACTTGCAACGGAAGCAAATGTTAATTTTATTCACTGAGCATTTGAAGCAAGAATCATCAAAATGATTTGAGTGCCATAGATGTCTTGAAGCTAAAATCTGGGGGCTCATCACATCAGGAGTATTTGACTGTCATGGGTGTTTGAACCTTAAATTGGGGGCTCATTATTCCTCCTCGCCAGAATTGTGCAAGCTTCCATCTCCTTGAGAAGTCATGCTTTCATGCCTAACTTGGGGGCTAGATCCATATTTCACTTATACATCCGTGTCACAATGGAAAATTATCTGCCCTTCCCATACTCCTCCCCTTTGATCTCAAAAACCTTGAAAAGATTCTAAGCTTTTCTCTTACACCATAATACCACCCTTTGTCCATCAACAATTGAATGAGTGTTCTGACTCAATGGTGAAAAGAAAATTCATATCATTTTTGGGAATGTTGTTTCTCCTGGAATTTTTCATATTTGATTTGAAATTCATGCCAAGTTTCTACGGAAGAATCAAGTTTTGAAATCCAGATTGTTGTTAAAATTTCCAACTTCAATTTTTGCAAGCATTTTGCACCGACTGTTGGGCATTGTCCTGACCTTTGTTCTAGATGTTGAGTTGTCAAGTTATCATTTTAGGTAGTGATACCCATGTTTTCATTCTAGGTATTGTGATGCCTAGTTCTTTTCTTTAGGGTATTGTGAAGCCCGCTAGACATTGTGACATCTAGTGTCTTCTATTTTCATCAAACTACCTGTGATTTTCCACGTATTTTCCTTTCCTCCTGATGGTTTTCTAGGACTCTTATCAGTTTGACCTGATGGTTTTCCAGGTCTTTTCCCTTTCCTCCTGATGGTTTTTAAGGAGTCTTATCAGTTTGACCTGATGGTTGTCCAGGTCTTTTCCCTTTCCTCTTGATGGTTTTCCAGGAGTTTATCAGTTTAACCTGATGGTTTTCCAGGTCTTTTCCTTTTCCTCCCGATGGTTTTCCAGGAGTTTTATAAGTTTGACCTGGTGGTTTTCCAGGTCTTTTCCCTTTCCTCCTAATGGTTTTCCAGGAGTCTTATTAGTTTGACCTGATGGTTTTCCAGCTCTTTTCCTTTTCCTTTTCCTCCTGATGGTTTTCCAGGAGTTTATCAGTTTGACCTAATGGTTTTCCAAGTCTTTTCCCTTTCCTCTTGATGGTTTTCCAGAAGTCTTATCAGTTTGACCAGATGGTTTTCCAGGTCTTTTCCTTTTCCTCCTGATGGTTTTCCAAGAGTTTTATCAGTTTGACCTGATGGTTTTCCAGGTCTTTTCCTTTTCCTCCTGATGGTTTTCCAGGAGTCTTATCAGTTTGACCTGATGGTTTTCCAAGTCTTTTCCCTTTCCTCCTGATGGTTTTCCAAGAGTCTTATCAGTTTGACCTAATGGTTTTCCAGGTCTTTTCCTTTTCCTCTTGATGGTTTTCCAGGAGTCTTATCAGTTTGACCTTATGGTTTTCCAGGTCTTTTCCTTTTCCTCTTGATGGTTTTCCAGGAGTCTTATCAGTTTGACCTTATGGTTTTCCAGGTATTTTCCTTTTCCTCCTGATGGTTTTCCAGGACTTTTATCAGTTTGACCTGATGGTTTTCCAAGTCTTTTCCCTTTCCTCCTTATGGTTTTCCAGGAGTTATCAGTTTGACCTGATGGTTTTCCAGGTCTTTTCCCTTTCCTCCAGATGGTTTTCCAGGAGTCTTATCAGTTTGACTTGATGGTTTTCCAGGTCTTTTCCCTTTCCTCCTGATGGTTTTCCAGGAGTTTATCAGTTTGACCTGATGGTTTTCCAGGTCTTTTCCCTTTCCTCCTGATGGTTTTCCAGGAGTTTATCAGTTTGACCTGATGGTTTTCCAGGTCTTTTCCCTTTCCTCCTGATGGTTTTCCAGGAGTTTATCAGTTTGACCTGATGGTTTTCCAGGTCTTTTCCTTTTCCTCCTGATGGTTTTCCAGGAGTTTTATCAGTTTGACCTGATGGTTTTCCAGGTCTTTTCCTTTCCTCCTGATGGTTTTCCAGGAGTCTTATCAGTTTGACCTGATGGTTTTCCAGGTCTTTTCCTTTTCCTCTTGATGGTTTTCCAGGAGTCTTATCAGTTTGACCTTATGGTTTTCCAGATATTTTCCTTTTCCTCCTGATGGTTTTCCAGGAGTCTTATCAGTTTGACCTGATGGTTTTCCAGGTCTTTTCCCTTTCCTCCTGATGGTTTTCCAGGAGTTTTATCAGTTTGACCTGATGGTTTTCCAGGTCTTTTCCCTTTCCTCCTGATTGCTTTCCAGGAGTTTATCAGTTTGACTTGATGGTTTTCCAGGTCTTTTCCCTTTCCTCCTGATGGTTTTCCAGGAGTCTTATCAGTTTGACCTGATGGTTTTCCAGGTCTTTTCCCTTTCCTCCTGATGGTTTTCCAGGAGTTTATCAGTTTGACCTGATGGTTTTCCATGTCTTTTCCCTTTCCTCCTGATGGTTTTCCAAGAGTCTTATCAGTTTGACCTGATGGTTTTCCAGGTCTTTTCCTTTTCCTCCTGATGGTTTTCCAGGAGCCTTATCGATTTGACATGATAATTTTCCAGGTCTTTTCCCTTTCCTCCTGATGGTTTTCCAGGAGTTTTATCAGTTTGACCTGATGATTTTCCAAGTCTTTTCCCTTTCCTTCTGATGGTTTTCCAGGAGTTTTATCAGTTTGACCTGATGATTTTCCAAGTCTTTTCCCTTTCCTCCTGATGTTCTTTCCGGGAATTTTATCATTTGGCATGTTGCTTTTCTAGGTCTTTTTCCTTTCCTCTTAATGCTTTTTCATCAATTTGTCTGTGATTTTCCAGGCTGCCTTTTAGATTTCCCTGTGATTTTCCAGGGTTTTCTTTTCAAATATCTTGTGATTTACCATGATTTTCATTTCGAATATCATGTGATTTGCCAGGATTTTTATCTAGTTGCCTATGATTTTCCAGGCCTCTTTTAATCACCCTGTGATTTTCTGGGGTTCTCTTTTCTATATCCTGTGAGTTACTAGGATTTTCATTTCGAATATCCTGTGATTTGCCAGGATTTTCATCTAGTTGCCTGTGATTTTCCAGGCCTCTTTTAATCACCCTGTGATTTTCCGGGGTTCTCTTTTCTATATCCTGTGATATACCAGGATTTTCATCTAGTTGTCTGTGATTTTCCGGGCCTCTTTTAATCACCCTGTGATTTTCCGGGGTTTCTCTTTTCTATATCCTGTGATTTACCGGGATGTTCATTTCGAGTATCCTGTGATTTTCCAGGATTTTTTTCATCAATTTGCCTGTGATTTTCCAGGCTGTCTTTTAACTTGCCATGTGATTTTCCAGGGTTTTCTTTTCTATATCCTGTGATTTATCGGGATTTTCATCTCAAATGTTCTGTGATTTGCTAGGATCTTTATCTAGTTGCCTATGATTTTCTAGGCCTCCTTTCAATTTTCTTCCTAATCATATCTGATCTGAGGCAAAATTGATTGCTTCTTTGTTTTGCTTATTCTTTCAGTTGAAAGAACAAGCAAAGGGGGATGCTGTCAGCACCCAATTTTATCCGGGAATTTCATTTACCTTTTCTTATGTATATATTCGTTGTATTAATCTTTTTCTTCTTAAAAACAAATCCAAAATACACAAAATTAAAGAAAATTGAAATGAATCAGTTAATCCGTTAGTTAATTAATTATCGATGGCTATTTGATTAACAGATTGATTAAACGTTTTGATAAAAAAACCTATTAAGTCCAAAAAAGAAAAAAAAAGTCTTTTAATTGGGCCCATTTGCTTCACCCTTGAAAAAAGAAGAATTTCTCAGATTTGTTTTTTTATCTATTGGGTCATTTTTGGGCCCAGTAATTTTTGAAGTTCAAATTAAAAAAAAACAAAACAACAAAAAAAAGAGGAAAACATGCAGGGTAAGCTGTGCAACTTGCACTGCCATGGGCGGTGGAAGGCATGTAGAAGTCTGAACACAGTATGGGTAAAATTGATTTTTGAAGTGCAAATTGCACTTAAAAATTTGCAAATTCTGCCTATAAAATGGGGGAGGAAATGGAAGAAAGGGACGATTTTTTTTGTTCAGAAAATTTTGTACAATATGCAAAAATACATAGAAGAATCGATTTTAGGGGTATACACAGCTAGCCAATTTTAAAAAAAAAAGGGATCAATCAGGGAGAAATTAGAGGAGCCCAAATATTCAAAGAGAAGCCAAGCAGTCACAAAAAGGGAAGAGTGGTGCAATACATTTATTCTTGCGCATACAACTGATATACCTGGAAAATTTTCTGTCTATACAGTCATGTTGTGCGCTAAAACCAGATTATGTTGTGATTTGAATGGAATGAAAATTGTAAAATTAATTTAAAGAGTGTCCAATGTCCAGAATGAAATATACAGTCCAATATATACAACCAAAACAGTGAGGTAAGCTTAAAATAACCGAACAGTAGCAAATTATCTCTACCTTTGTCTCCGAACCCTCCCCAAATCCAATCTGAAAATATAGAGAAACAAATCCGAAGACTAATAACCCAAAATAGAACAGAGCAAGATTCAAATAGAGGAAGAGGGTTTGGAAGGAAAAGGGAGAGGGAGGGAACAAACCACCCCCACCGCGGCCGCGGCCGAAAACAACCACCGCCTGCACCAACCTCAGCCGCTCCTTCACCGCGCCGCTACAGAACCGCCCAGCCGCGATGATGCCTAGTTGCGCCTCCCGAATGTTTCCCAGCCACGAAAGCAGCGGCGACCACCATGTCCGCGGCCAGATCGGCCGCTGCCACGCCACCGTCTGCGAACAACGCGACGGTCGTCCCTCCTTCTTGCGACGTTGTCGTTCTCCTGTGGCCACCGTTCACTTCGCCACGATACCCTCCTGCTGTGGCGCCGCCATCAATGGCAGCTCCTCCCTCCCCTCGCCGCGTCCGTCCCCCTGGTCGCAGCTGATCCTCCATGGCCGCCCCCTCTCTTGAGTTCTCTTCCCCCTTTTTTTTGGGAAACCCTAAAAGAAGATAAAGTGAAAGGAAAGGAAAGAGAGAAGAAACCCTAAGAGAAGAATAAAAAAAAGGTGTTTTGGCAGAGTGAATCAGACTACCCCCCCCTATTACTCCTTTGTTTTTTTCTTCTTCTTTTTTTTTGGGTCAACTTTGTTTTTTTTTTCCTTCTTTTTATTTAGTTACTGTTTTTCTTCTTTTTTTTGTCGTGTTTATTTAGTTACTATTTTTTTTCTTTTCCAACTATTTAGTTACTGTTGAAATTAAATGTTTTGGTCTGGCCTTATTTTCCTGAGGCCTAGTATGTTCTTGTCTTGCTTTTATGTATCTCAACATTTTTTTTCTCCAGTTGGGCCAATGATGCAATCTGAGGCCTAACTTTATTTCAGTGTATGCAAGTTCTTTTAATTTTCATTTTCTGTATTGTTGCTTATCGCACATTTTATATAATTTCTTTTTGACCTGCCATCTTGTATTATTTGTAAATATTTGTTTATTTTATTTGGCCTGCTTTAAATAATTGCGAATATTTGTCTGGCGTGTATTTTAGCTGTCGTTGTAAATAGTACTCGTTTATATCTTAGGACACGTATAAGTACGGTTAGTTTAATTTACTCTTTTTCAAAATAAAATAAAATAAAATAAAATAATAATTTTTTCTAAAAAATAATTGATCACGTTAATGGAATAGCATTTCTATCATTTAACGTATTTTTTTTAAGAAAAAGGGAGGTAATTGAGTATAGTCATTTACTAGCTCAATTATATGTTTTCCTAAAAATAATCCCTTTTCAAAAATAATTTCTTTTCAAAAAATTACGTTAATTGAATAGCATTTCTATCAATAACGTAAAAAGGAAAATATTGAGTATAGTCATTTACTAGCTCAATAATGCGCTTAATATCAAATCTCTTCCAAAAATAATTTTCTCAAAAGTTATGTTAATTGAATAGCATTTCTATCAATAGCGTGAAAAAGGAGATATTGAGTATAGTCACTTACTAGCTCAATAATGCGTGAAATTTCAAATTCCTTTTCAAAAAATAATTCTTTTCAAAAAATACGTTAATTGAATAGCATTTCTATCAATAATGTAAAAAAGGAAAAAATATTGAGTATAGCCATTTGCTAACTCAATAATGCAGAATTTCAAATCTTTTCTCAAAAATGTTTTCTTCTCAAAATAAATGACGTTTATTGAATAACATTTCTATCAATAAATGTCGTTTGAACAATTTCAAGGGTTCGTTATATAGCCATTTGCTAGCATCAACTCTGCTAAAAAATAAACTCCTTTTTTTTTTAATTAAAAACACTTCCAAAATCAATTTCCTCAATTTCCTTTATTTTCAAAAATTAAAAATCAATTTCTTTCAAAAACAAAATCAATCTCTTTTCCAACACGTTTTTAGAACTACGTGGCTTTGAATTCTCCATTGCACCTGGGGATACGTAGGAGCAGGATTTCCCCGTCGAGCCAAAATAAAATTTTCAACATTTTTGTCCCATTGATTTCAAATTAATTTTTTCTCATCATTCTTTAATTTAAAGAATGTAAATAAATTTTCTTTTTGAGGGGTAAAATAAACATTTTCAAGAGTTAATAAATTTTGCACAACTAATTAAAGGTAACCATTTTTAACGGATGTTGTAGGGTGCTAACACCTTCCCTACACATAATCGACTCCCGAATTCGGATCTTTTGTTCGCAGACCAGTTTTCAATTTTAAATCATTTTCGGGTTTTCCAATTTTCCCAAACCAAATAAATTGGTGGCGACTCCTCAATAGATTATCATTTTTCAATATTTTTTCTCACGGGCTCGCCGACCAGTCGTGGCCCCGGTCGCGACACTTATCATCGTCCCTCCTCACCTCAACCTCCATAATCACCATAGCCAATAATTAACTTCCACTTATAGGCGAACCCCACACCCTCACTTTGCCTCACCACAACCATCAGTCTCCATCCAAACAAAAAAGCCACACACATACCATGATTATTGAACCTTTTGTCACTGAAATGAGGTCTTCCATAATCGTTCAAGGTTGTGTTGTCGATCTCGGTTGCACGTTACAACCGCGTGTTATCATCCTCATCGCAACCTGTTGTTGTGCAATGTCACGAAGATGTTGTCACCATTCAAAGTCACATTGTTGTCGTCCTTTTTGACCACCCACATTGCTTGTGAGTGCGTCGTTGTCCATGCCAATTGTGTTTTCCTCATCCACTATCATCACTGCATCACTGTCTCAACAAGCCACTACATCAAAGGCCACCATGCTTCACTAAATAGGTGGATGCTACGGTGAGACACTAAAATTGTGTCACACCGGTGGGACACTAATTTCACCTATTGTAGGTGGTGAACTTCCGGTTTTAATATTATAACATTCATGAAATATTTTTTAAATAAAACATTATGAAATTGCATTTTAGTCACCCAACGTTTGATGTCTACATTTAACCCAAAATCCCCAAATGTGAAATTTAGGTTTTACTCATTCAGTCAATGCCTCTCGTCCCTGTCGTAGGGTTTTTTTCGGTGGGTGCCATTCTTTATTTGCGTGAAGGTATTAACGGCGGCTGATATTCTTGCGTTCCTATTCGTAGCTCCCGGTTGTGCCATCAACCACTTCATCTCCGTCCTTTGCTTTGGTTTTGCATTCGGTGGGTGGGCTTGTTTTTAGAGTGAAGGGAGTTCCAGGGTCTACCATTGTTCCGCGCCTGTAAGTAGTATCGGTGACTGCCATTTAACCGAAGCACTTTCCGTGAAAGAAGGAAGTAGCAGAGGTTTGCGACTATTCTTCAAGCAGGTAAGCTAATCGAATCTTATTAATTTTTTTTATAGAATGTGGATTTTGTCCGATATCAATGTTATGGCTAAATACATCGTTATTAGTAGATTAGATAATTGTGTTAGGGGATGTTGTGTATTATTTTTATTTTCTGTTATGCCTAACAAATGTTTGCAAATGATTGAAAAGATGTATGAACATGATGGAAATGTATTGACTAGAAATACCTGTAGATGGTAACCATTTTAAGAACACTTGTTTACGCGTGTTATTGGAATAAATGAGGGTTTGTCATGGATTTAATGATTGAAGAAGCAATTGTTTCAATTAGGGTCAATGTTTCTTGTATTGTATATTTCATGCAGGGATTTGAGGATATGAATTTGAATTCTGAAAATAGTGAAGAAGGTTATCAAGCTGGGGTGGTAAGCAGGGTGTTGGTGGGTTGTTTGTCGAGGATGAAGCAGGTGGTGTATATGTAGTTGATGAAAACTGGGTTGATAAATTTTTTGTTGATGATGAAGGTCAAAACGGTAGTGGTTTTGTTGATGATGAAAATGTTGAGTATGGTCGTTCAGCATACAAAGACATGCCTACCTTTGAAGATGAAGACGGTGGTGTTTTCTTTGTTGAAGATGATGGGGAAGATAGTAATGCTGGTGATGGTAGTAGTCCTGAATTTGATGGGGAAATAAAATTAATTGACAGTGAAGATGATATTCTAAATTTGGGGGACCTAAATATGTTGAGTCCTCATGAAATACAAAATTGGGAATTTGCTAATATGGATGTGGCATTCAAGTTCTATTTTGAGTATGCAAAAGCAAATGGTTTCAGTATACGTAGGGGCAGAACGTTGAGGAATAAGAAGACCTTGGAGGAGTATCAGAAAGAATTTTGGTGCTCCAGAGCAGGTACACGTGAAGATAGGGGCCTAAGAATGGAAGATAGAGTTCGTGAGCCTAGACCTATCACGAGATGTAACTGTTTAGCAAGATTTGTTGTTCATGTGAACAAGTTATCCGGTCGATGGTTTTGTGTTTGCTTTGTTGATTAGCATAACCATGACCTGTTAGGGTCAGTGCATTGTAGTATGCTTCCGGCCTATAGAAGAATGGTTGACAGCGATGTTGTGCAGATGAATAACATGATGAAGGTTGGTATAAGGCCACCTAATATATTCAGTACATTTGCTAGCCAGTCAGGAGGGTATGAAAAGATTGGGTTTAGGAAGAAAAACATGTATAACAAGATCAATGAGCAGCGGCGGAAGGTATGTATTGATGCTAAGGGTGTTGTCCAATTCCTTGGTGAGCTTCGATTGATTGACAGTATGATGTATTTTGAACACACCGTGGATGAAGAAGGAAGGCTTCAATATCTCTTTTGGACTGATGGTAAGAGTCAATTAGATTACAAGTTATTTGGTGAATTCATGGCTTTTGATGCAACTTATGGTAAAAATAAGTATTTTATGCCATTAGTTGTATTTTTTGGAGTTAATAATGACAATCGATCCACAATCTTTGTTGCTGCTATTATTGCCAATGAGACTGAGGAGACATACATTTGGTTGTTAGAGCAGTTTTCAAGAGCAATGAAAGGTGATTTGCCGAACTGTGTAATAACTGATGGCGATGTAGCTATGAGAAATGCAATTGAGAGAGTTTTCCCCAATGCTCATCATCATTTGTGTGCTTGGAACTTGATGAGAAATGCAACTAGTAATGTCAAAAATGCAGATTTTACTAAAGCATTTGAGGATTGTATGCTGCGATATTATGATGTCGGCACATTCCGGAGAAAGTGGAATGAAATAATTTCTAAATTTGGACTTGAAGACAATCATTGGGTAGGTGCTTTGTTTGAAAAGAGGATTATGTGGGTTACTGCATATTTGCAGGGGAAGTTCTTTGGTGGATTCAGAACAACATCTAGGTGTGAAGGATTGCATTCAGAGTTAGAAAAGTTTGTACATTCCAGGTACAATTTGGGTGACTTTTTACAGCATTTTCATCGTTGCCTGAGTCATATGCGTTTCAGAGAGAAGGAAGATGATTTCACATCAATTCACGGGGACCCCATAATGCAAACTCAGATGCAATCACTTGAAAGTTTTGTTGCCCGAGTGTACACAAGGAGAGATTTTTTCTTGTTCCGGAGGGTGCTGCACAGGGCGTCAATGTTGGTAATTAATGGATATACACAAGTTGTTCGATGCACTATATTTAAAGTGAGAGGCAATTCTGATAACTCTGTTGAATGTAGTGTTTTGTTGTATCCGTCTAGTAAAGAATTTAAATGTGGGTGTCTGAAAATGGAATCAATAGGGTTACCGTGTGAGCATATTTTTGTTGTTTTGGGATTTTTAGGGATTCATGAAATACCAGATTCGTTGGTCCTGAAACGGTGGTCCAAGGGTGCTAAGGATGGTATATGTCTAGGAGTAGGTGAAAACAATGAACCTTGGGATGCTGGAAGGAGTGCTAGGAGGGCTGCACTAAATGGTTTGTACAATGATGTTAGTGCTTTTAAGGCTGCTACTATTGAAAAGTTCAATTTAGAACGCGAAAGGATACTTGCTGACCTAAGAGAATGCAGGGCTGAGAAAGCAGCGGAACAGGAAAGATGTGGTCCTTCTTCTAATGTTGCAAATGACACTGTGAGGAACCTGTGCGTGTATCTACGAAGGGAAGTGGTGTTGCATCATCTTCCTCCGGCTTAAGAGTTAGGAGAAAGCAAAATTGTTCGATTTGTAAACTTCCGGGTCACAACAAATTGACATGTCCATCGCGTGGGCAACAATTTGATGCAAGTCAAGAAGCTGGAGCAGGTACATCCTCTCAACATATTGACCATGGTGAAGATTTTGATCAATATGAAGAGTTTGACCCTGAAATTGTAAGTTGGCTGCTATATTTTTTTTATAAAAATAAATGTATATCACGTGTTATTAAATTGATTTGGAGTGTTGGATCATTGCAGTGGACTTTTGAGTAAAGTTAGCGGCAGGCGGCGAGATGATCAACATTGCACGTCAAGTATGTCATTGGAGTTCATTTATGGGTTTGTTAATTGTCATGTATTTTGCTAAGTTATTTTAATGTATTTTGACAATTTGTTATTTGAGTATGCTTCGGTCTGTTTTTGTGTGGAACAATTTCTATTGATGGATATTGTTTTTTACTTTGTTTAATGATGGAATTTGTGGATGAATGTGTTGGCTTTTGTAGTGTATGTAATTGCGAATGAATGTTCTGATTTGGGGGTAATGTGTGTATTCTAGTTTGTTTGTTGGTGGCTGTATGGCATCCCATTGATACATCAATTGGCAGACGTAAAATATAAGGGGATTAACGTTGGCTGACTTGTTTAAATTTTATGAGTAAATATAAGTAGTTGTTCCGAAGGCCAAATAGGATCTCACAAGTGTTTGTTTAATATGTGGGTTTAATATGATTTGGCCTATTAATTATTGTCCTGTAAATGTATTGGGTGGTCAACAACATGTAATAAATGCATTTGTGTGGTTGGTTTTAATCAATATGGCATTAAATTAGATGTGGGTGGTAGGTAACATGACTTGTATTTAGAAGCAAACGGTCCTATAAATTTGAGTCATTGAGATGAGTAGGAACGTTTATATTTTTTCAGTATTCATAGATGGAGGATTCTGGTTATTATGGTTGTAATAGCTCCAAATCCACTAATAGTGTGAACTTTTCAAAAATATGCAAGTGTGGAAAGAAGGTTGTTATGATCACGTCTTGGACAGAAAATAATCCTGGGAGGAGGTTTTTTGGATGTGCAAACTACAATGAATCGGCCAGGCATTGTGATTATTTTGAATGGGTTGATCCACCATTATGTGACAGGTATGTCAAAATTATAAATTCCTTATTGAAGAAGAAAAACAAATTAGAGAATGAAATTGCAGAGCAAAATCAGCAGATAATGGAGTTTAAAAAAAGTATTGCACACCGAGATGAAGAGAATTTGAATCTGAAAATGAAAGAAAGTGTATTTAGGCGAGACATAAAGAGGTTTAAATTAGTTTTATTTTGTCTAGTGGTTGTACTATTAGGATTTGTGATGCATCACCTTTGATTTGCCTTAATTTGTAGCTTTGAATTCACTATTATGTTGGTTTTTTAGAAGTAGATTTAGTTAGATTCATTGGTGTGGAAGTAACCAACAGAATTAGTAATTTCATTAATGCTAGCATTGGAGTTACAAAAGTAGCCAACCAGTTGTCAGAATGTCAAAATATTTTGATAATTGTAATTGGCATTCAAAAAGCACAAAAAAAAAATGAAGTTCAAAACAACCCCAACGTCTTCAAATGCTTCAGGCAGTCCTCAAAGTTTTTCAATCAGTTTTTGGGGTTGTAATACGTTTCCAAGAGGCTTCAGCTTTTCCATTAATCTCTTCCCAATAGTGATTATGTCCACCTTGTACGAGATCTAGAGCAAGACGCATTCTCACATGTCTTTCATTCATCTGTTTGAACATAATGAAGGAAGATTATTGTAATAAAATTATATGTTTAATGATTCAAATAGTGATTTATAATATGGACCTTAGGTGAAACATTTGAAGTGAAACCATGACCCATGGACATCCAATCAAGCACCCAAATTGCAGAATTTTCTCTGTGTGCACAAACAAACATTATTACTAAGTAATATTGTAAAGTGAATAACCAATTTATTTAATTAAAGTGTTACTAATAATTTAACAAATTACCCGTTTTCACAAGAAGGCATCCCTTGAGGTTGAGTGATGTCCCACACTTGTATTTCATAGTAAGGTGAGTAATAGGACACAAGATAGGAAACACATTGAACCATATTGCTAATGACCGAACACTATAAAAAAAAATAGATGTAAGACTTGGCTATTTACCGGTTATTGAAATTGTGTTTTCTATTTCACATACCACTTGTTTCATTGACTTGTGTCTAATAGCCAAATTCTCGGCAGGACAAAATGAATCAAAGTGGTAAACTGTGCCTTCTTCCAAATTAATGACCATTAAAAACCATGTTCCATTTAATTCCTCAAAAGGGACATATATCTGCATTCAATATTGTGTCATAATTAGACTTAGGTGTATGATAGAAAAACGTTAGGCATTTCTAATAATTGTTTTCTTTAAAATTTATTTTTTGTGGAAAAATTGTTCTTACATATTTTAAATGACCTGATGGGGGCATCCACTCCTTAAGATATTCATCCAACATTTTATCCACATTGGTACCTCTGCGCACATCCCACTGTTGAAAGGTGAATCAGTTACAGAAACAAATACAGTTAATGTTAAATTTAAATTAGGAAATTTAAAACTAAAAGTGAAATTTTTTGTACCACGAATGATGGGGGAAGACACCAAACGGTCTCCATCTGCATCTTCCTCTATGTGTAACTAATCTTGTGGGCCAAGAGCCTTACGATCTAAATGAAAAAAATTATTCAAGTCATTGTTGGACTCATTTTTATTTTGTAGGGTGTCATTATGAAACTTACCTCACGATCAACCACTTTATCAGGACATAATGTCTCCAAAACCATCCTACTACCAATAGTTGTCCCAATCCTTGTGAGCGATTCACTAAGGTGCATTAAGTGGAAGTTAGTGGGTATAAAAAAAATGGACTAAGCCACGGGTAAATTGTTTTGTTGAAAGAATAATTTATACCTTAGATCTCCCTCTAGTTGGAAGATGTACAATGACAAGTGGACTTCTTGTGGTGTTAATTTCATGTCTGGAGTTGGCATAAATTTTGTCCTAACAATGGCCTGCATTTTAGAAAAATCACAGTTATGAACCAAAAAAATAAATGAAATGGTAATTAGTGTCATAAAAATGAAGATCAAAGTATACCCTTTTGGTTAGTAGTACTAGAACACGCGCTAACCATTGCCATCTTTTCAGTGGGTGTACTACCTTTGGCGTTTGAGTCCTTCAAACCAACCTTATTCTTAGGGGTGCATTTTGTAACGCCCCCGAGCCGCTTGCAGGAGTGATGAGAGTCCCCACAAACAAACACAAGTCTTTCCACTATGCTTTGTCCTCACTTGCACATTTTCCAGGAAACTTCCCAGAAGGTCACCCATCCCATAATTGCTCCAAGCCAAGCACGCTTAACTATGGAGTTTTTATGTTATGGGCTTCAGAAAAGAAGATGCATCTTGTTGGTATAGTTCTCCCCAACAATTTCCTTTAAGTTATTTTCAACTGTACAGTCCCATACCTGCACAGCCTCTAGAGCCTTTAGATCCCTCTCATTCGGGTGTGGGCTCGGTTCATCTATGTGTCCCTTCTAGCTTAGAAGCCTGCCAGGAGCCGCTCCTTGTCCGTGCCTCTTTGCACCGGCGATCACTCCCCGCCCTCATCAGCCTCCGGCTCTCACATGCCCACCAGCTTCCGCCTGGTTCGTCCCCGAACCACACCGTACTGGGAGAGGCTCAGCTCTGATACCATTTGTAACGCCCCCGAGCCTCTTGCAGGAGTGATGAGGGTCCCCACAAACCAACACGAGTCTTTCCAGTATGCTTTGTCCTCACTTGCACACTTTCCGGGAAACTTCCCAGAAGGTCACCCATCCCAGAATTGCTCCAAGCCAAGCACGCTTAACTATGGAGTTCTTATGTTATGGGCTTCCAAAAAGAAGATGCATCTTGTTGGTATAGTTCTCCCCAACAATTTCCTTTAAGCTATTTTCAACTGTACAGTCTCATACCTGCACAGCCTCTAGATCCCTCTCATTCGGGTGTGGGCTCGGTTCATCTATGTGTCCCTTCTAGCTTAGAAGCCTGCCAGGAACCGCTCCTTGTCCGTGCCTCTTTGCACCGGCCATCACTCCCCGCCCTTATCAGCCTCCGGCTCTCACACATTTCTTTGGTGGATCTAGTTCGATTATTTTTTGTTTTTTGAATGCATTACTTGGGCTGAATGAAAGCTTCCTAGCCTGCATGAATGTTTTATCATTCCCAACATTGTCCTTCATGCTAGTTGCCTCATTGAAGGATATTCCCCTCTTGAAGTTACTTGCGAGGACTTTCAAATCTAGACCCTTGTCCATATTATAGTACATATCATGTTCGGTTTTCACAAAGTGTTATACCTTAGGCACTTCATACGTGGCATGTGTCTCTTGAAAAGGAAATTTCATCTTGTTTTTCTTATTACCCATGTCATGAAAGTAACCTTCATCTTCGGATATACCACATATGTAGCATCATCATTGCCTTGAAAGGCCTCAAGTTTTATATTTTCCCAATTGATTTTGTTAGTTCCATGTTGATTGTCGACTCTGTTTTCTCCTCTTGTCATTCCGGTTTGAGTTTTAGGTGGTTGGTCCTCCTCTTTTTGACGGGTATCTTTTTGAAGCACCGTTTTAAGTAAAAGTTGAACTGAGGTATCCATTTCATTTTGTCGCTTAATCACAGCCTGAAATAAGACTAAGTTTTTAATATAAATCCTTTACCTCATTGCAAATATGAAGATATTTTTTTCAAAAGAAGGGTATCTTCATATCACATAGCATTTCTCCTAATAATGGTAGTAAACTAGATGTCATAACGTTCATTCCAACTCCATCTGTCCCACCAACCTACATGAATAGTAAATGCATATGAGGTTCATAAAGTACTTTATAATCAATGAAATAGTCTCCCTTACATTGTAAAAAAGTTAAAACTTACTGGTTTAATAGTTTCATATGAGATTTTGATGCCAACAGTAGCGGTAGGTGGATCTTCAATGCCAACAACTCCTTCAACGGTTAGGTCTCCAGCCTTCAAACCAACAGTGCTAGTCTCAGACATTTTTCCAAGGTGAAGCCTTTTTTGTGAACTGAAGCAGAGATGTAATGAATGCACTATCCTCTTGCTGTGGGTAGGTTCTTCCATTTGCATGAAAAAAGTTTCTAAATTAAATATTTGAGTTAATATTTGAGGTTTAAAAAATATTGATACAGCAGTGTTAAATCCTCTGTCCCTCCAGCGCAATAGCTGTAATGTTTCAGGACCATTAAATATTGCTTTCATTAACAAATGTAATTCAGTCTGTGAGTTAAAAAAGAGCTTGAAGACTTATACACAAATAGGTATAAATCTCAACGGCAATGTAAGAAACATTTTTACAGGTTACGGCCTGTCCCCACTATTTAAAACCAATAATCAAAGTTTGCCTGTTTTGGAAATTGCTAGCGCAGCTTGGAGCAACACGTCAATGAGATTGCAGGCGCAAACAACTTTACTACTTGCGCAGACACGTAGTTGCATGTTACAGGTTTCTATTCCCATACTTTCCACTACTTTAGGACAGCCTTTTAGGTTGAGTAACATTAATGTTGTTCAGCCGTGTAGGTGAAAATAAGGTCAAAGTAATTTAATACATGGTACTCTATGATCGGTTAGGAATTATATTGTGAATTAGTAATAGTATATTTTCTAAACCATTTAATTCTCTTAAACCATAATTATTAATATTTTTGTAAAAACTTGTTGCCATATATGACCGTTAATGTACTGGCCATATAATGAGACACCTCGGGTTCAATATAACAACCGGTTGGCCTCATGCAAATATAATCCAAGAGGTGTGGGAATTTTTCCACAGTTCAGATTTCATGAGTTCTGATAATTGGAAATGGTATGTTGTGTTTGAGGGGAAAAGGCCAGGAATATATTCATCATGGTTAAATTGCCAAGTGCAAATTTCAGGTTACAAAGATGCACGATACTTGGTGTACAAATGTCGGGATCTAGTTGTCAAAGCTTGGTTTGAATATCACAGAACTGGTGGTAGTAGCACATCCTTTCACATAGGTACTTTTTTTATAATTAAAATTTCAACTAACACGTATTAACTTAATCTCGTTATTGACTAATTATTTTGTAATTTATAGGAGATGAAAAGGATTCTGGATTTCTAATAAAAGTATGCATGCAAGAATTGCTACTAGATACCACTAAAAAGTTCAGGATTCCTCCGCCTGAGTATACTCTACAAGACAAGAAAATTGTTGATAACCAAGAACTTTATAGATGCTATGGCTCTTTGCAGACAAATTTAATTGGCAAACCTCCTGCTTGTCTGGGTGAATATGCTGAAACTGAATTTGAGGCTAGGGAAACTGTGGCACTACAACTATTACAACGATGGTCTGCTTCAATAGGGAAGATAGTGAAAGATTTTAACTATTCTTATATTCAGATGTTAGAAGACGAGAATAAACGTTTGGATGCAGAAAATTTTTACATCATTATGCAAAATACTAGATTAAAGGAACAGTTGGATAAACTTAGAGAAAGACCTGAACGTAGGGATAAATAATTTTGTTCCTTGTGTTGTAATCAATTAAATATGAAGAATTTTTAATTAAATTGTCTTTTATAAATTGGGTTTAATATGTTTTTAGTCCATCTAAATGTAGTATGATATTTTCATGGTCCTAGTAATATTTATTACATTAGCATTGAGCCTCAGATTTTATAAATTTTGTTCTAATTCTTATAATTAATGCAAATTTACAGCGAAGCAAACAAATTGAATATTGATAATTTGATGTAAATTTTAATAAATATTTAAAAAATTATCTTACACGTTATATAATAAATGTATCATAAATAAGCTAAGTTTTTTAACCATCATTAAAAATGACGTGCAGACTTCAATAATAACATGCAAAAGCACTGTCATGAGGCCTATATAAGGGTCCATGTTGTTATAATGAAATGACCCTCTTCAAAAGGAAGAATAACACACTACAGAAAAGACATCGCACTCAGACGTCATGACCAAAGGAGTAAAACTTATGTTGTCTTCAAGGGCAGGCAACCAGGGATATATTCCTCATGGGTTGAATGTCATCAGCAAGTCAATGGTTTCCCAAGTTGCTTGTTTAGGTCTTATTCTTTGATGGAAGAAGCTCAAACCGAATGGCTCCGCTACTGGGGCGTGGTTTACGTTGGAGACGTTCCAGCAAATGTTGATAACAACGTTCCGGAACAAGTAGACCTTGGTGAAGAACCAGTTGACGTGGTCGTGGTAGAAGGTGGTGTCGTCATGCGTCCAAAGGCGTCCCACTTGCTTACATGGGTAGTTATTGTTACTTTCTTCCTGACTTTGGCTATGCTTATTGTTTCAAGTGTCTTGGCACTCTAAACGTTGGTCTGAAAGCATGCCAAAAACCAGCAGAATTTGTTATTAAATTTCTATTTTGTAATCGACCAGTTAGTATTGCAGTAAGCCTCCTATGTCACATAAGACTTGTTCAATAGGACTTTGTTCTGTATTTATGTCTTTCTCGTCCACTACTAGTATTTTAGTGTTCATTGTTTGTTTCTATGTATCCTACCCATGTCATTAGTTATAGACTATTGCCTCCACGGAGTTCCCACATGTGCTTCGACCATTTCGTGGACTTATGTTTGTATTTTAATGCATGTATAATGAAAGTTTGATGTTTTTATTGGATCTTGAATATACACGAGTACAATGAATGATAGATGTTTTTAATGGATCTGGAGTATATAGATTTATAGAAACATATTGACATAGGTAACATTTTTTTATAAACTATTGCATTCAAATTAGTGGAAAATAGGATGTGAAAAACTTTTCCATTGGAGCTTCATAAAAGACATTAACATGCACTTACGTGAGGACCCTATTTTCCACAACATCCCTTTTCTACAATCTACCTTCTACTACTTTCACATGTAGTTAATTCAATTTTACTATTTTGTAGCAATCCTCGTTAAATGAGTGCAAAAAATGAAATATAACTTTTATACCTTAAAGGTTAAATCTTTTAGAATTTAACATTTAAATAGAATTGTCTTTAACTATGCCAGAGCAGGTGTTAATAGAAACTCACCATATTGGGAACATGCAAGTCCTACATCCAACATACGTGTATTTTTTATATAAAAAAAATAAATTTAATTGTTATGTAAATAACATAATTAAAATGGGGCTCCTACATATAGCTCACCATCCTAACGACGCCAAAACAAGACGATACCTCACCACTGCGATGCACACCACAAAAGGACACTAACATAATTTTCTCACAATTTTTCGGCGCCCGGTCATATTTTTCCTTAATTTCCTTCAATTGTTGGGTAATTAATTCATCATAATTACATTTAATGCCGGAAAATCACATAAATTGAACCCTAACACCCTATAAGAACCCCAAACACACCACTCAATCCCCAGGTACAAATTCACATATCAACCCCGCTTGACCTTCTCCCATCCCGAAAACTCACTTAGGGTTTTCAAACCTAACAAGTATGGGGCTCTTACATATAGCTCACCAACCTAACGACACCGAAACAAGACGATACCTCACCACTCCGATGCACACCACAAAAGGACACTAACATAATTTTCTCACAATTTTTCGGCGCCCGGTCATATTTTTCCTTAATTTCCCTAATTTTATACCATTTTTATGTATTTAATTCACCATAAATAAACCAAAATCCAAAAAATCACCTAATTTGGACACATTGGTCCTCTTGGAACCCAAAACACCCCAACAAAATTTCACGTCCAAATTCGAACATCAAGGTTGCATGCATTGACCCCTACCCCGAAAAGTCTCTTAGGGTTTAAGGAACCCTACTCCAACCACCCCAACATGCAAGTCATAATCCCAAGTTCTCCAAAACACCACCAAAACTCACATACATCAACATTGGATGAAAATTGACGCTACCACTTTTTTTGGGAATTTATTAACATTAGTAGCTATTTTTCCCTAATTTTATACCATTTTTATGTATTTAATTTACCATAAATAAACAAAAATTCAAAAAATCACCTAATTTGGACATAGTGCTCCTCTTGGCACCCAAAATACCCCAGAAAAATTTCACGTCCAAATTCGAACATTAAGGTTGCATGCATTGGCCCCTACCCCGAAAAGTCTCCTAGGGTTTGAGGAACCCTTACTCCAACCACCCCAACATGCAAGTCATAATCCCAAGTTCTCCGGAATACCACCAAAACTCACATACATCAACAATGGATGAAAATGGACACTCCCACTTTTTTTGGGAATTTATTAACATTAGTAGCTATTTTCCCCTAATTTTATACCATTTTTATGTATTTAATTCACCATAAATAACCAAAATCCAAAAAATCACCTAATTTGGACACATTGGTCCTGTTGGCACCCAAAACACCCCAGCAAAATTTCACGTCCAAATTCGAACATCAAGGTTGCATGCATTGGCCCCTACCCCGAAAAGTCTCCTAGGGTTTAAGGAACCCTTACTCCAACCACCCCAACATGCAAGTCATAATCCCAAGTTCTCCGGAACACCACCAAAACTCACATACATCAACATTGGATGAAAAATACCAATAAAATACCAAACTTCACCCAAGTGCTCCACTGGACACCCCCAACATGCATGTAAAATTACGAAGACAAACTCAAACCACAACCCAACCTCCACTCCTCCACACACCAAACGAGGTACTAACCCTAGGTGTTTCTACCTTAAGCTCACTACCTACCCGGGGGTCAGAATTCGGTCGTTTGAATTTCTCCACGAAAACACATCACGTGGATCTAGGGGCTTACAGACATCAAATAAAAATTTTCATAAAATTAGGGGTTATTTTGACTTTTTTAATTAATTTAACAAGCTTTTTGTTCTATATCCTATTTTTCAAATATTAAATTTCATAACATGGGCTACATATAACTTTGAATTTTTATGTACTATAAAATATAATTAAATAATTACTACAACTACTATTAATATACTTATAAACTAGTTTTCTTATGTGTTTCATAAATTTGCTAATTTGTTATTCTTCATTATTTTAAACTATTAAATATGTTTACAATTATCTTAATTTATATTTATTATTCATATAAATTTTTATACCAAAATTTACTTTAAAGAAATTATTATTCTTAATTAATGGTGATGGACTGGTATAAAAATATCAAACATAAAATAAACTATATATTTTAATAATTTTTTGCTTAACATAATTTACATTTGTGTCCTAACTATAAATTTAAAAATGAAACTAATAATACCTTACTAAGATTTATATAAAATTAAACAAAAGGAATTTTTTATTACATACTAAACTAATTCCTTAGATACTCACTAACTGAATAATAATCTTTGAAAAAGATCATTCTTACCCTATTTGATTCTACATTCACGTTTTGATAATCACAATCAGCATACCACTCCAAACATAAATTTAATCATCAATTATTCATTTTATTAGTTTAAAAAAAAAAAGAAAAACAACATTTTAATTGAAATGGTACATATTATACGGTGTTACTTCACTAAAAACACAATTCAGAAACAATCAAAAGACGACATCCGAGACACTCAAAGGTCACAACGACCTTCTCCTGCAACCATGGACTCCAACTCGTCGCCATAAGTGAGCGTCTACGAAGACCCAACGCATGAAGGCAACGGCAACCACCACAGAGAGGTAACTTTGACTTTACTGTATATCTTCCACCGATCAATTGATCTGTATTTCCATGAACAAAAATCACTCCACAACCTAGGTCGTCCAGATTCATTTCCCTTAGGATAAATTAATGGTCAATAAGCATGTTAGTTGTTCAAACTACCCATAGTGATTCTGCTTTTAGGATTTTGGTAGTTCTCGAATGGAATCAAATTAGGGTTTACGTCTTTAACTTCCAGTATTCGTTTTCTTGCCGAGATAGTGACAAAAACATGTCAAAATTACTTGAAATAGAGAATGCATGGATGCGATTTGTATGCATATAGGTTGGACTATCTAAGTCTGCTCAAGATTTCAGAGATTCCTAATTTGGTTTATACTACAAACCCTTTGTCCCTTAATGGGACCACTTTCACTAACTTGGCATATTTTTTTAACATCCACTATCCATGTCAGCTTCTAAGCCCCACATTTTAGGGATCCCTAACATTTCTTTTTCCTAAAAAATAAACTTTGAATACCAAAACAAAAACCCCTTTCCCTAACACATGCACCAATAACCTGATTGGTCTTTGTACTTTCCATCTTCACACTCATTGCTACTATTTTATATTTTACAAGTACTATTTTGTATTCGTAGGTAATATTAACTAATTAATATTAGACAAACAATACTCCCTCATAATATAACTATATGATGATTTTACTTTATTGCATTATATACCATTTGACCAATTTCCTAACTCCAACTAATCATATCCTGACCCAGCTGTAACTGATTGTGATAAAGTTCCAGTTAATTTAGTAACATTCCTTGGTACTCACAAGTCATTGGCAATTAGACTACCAATTCTTCTATTGGTAATAGTTCCCACCCTCAATACCTAATCCTGTTAACTGTTACGTGATAAACACTTCATAACTTAATGTCATTGTAGATTGAGAGCCCTGTAGGAAAACTACCATGAGTTGTTTCATTGTGACCTAGCTGACACCAACATGCCACTAAGGTGTCCTATGGTAAAGCACAACCATTCACCATTAATTAATCATAGGTGGCAATATGCCATATATAACAGTATGCATGTATTGATACATTTATTTTGCCATGAACTAACTGACTTATCAATTTGTGATACTATCTAAACTTTCAATTCAAATTTCAATTGAAACTGAGCTACTGCTTCCATATCAGGGTTGCTTCCACTTATCATTACCATGTTCTGTTAATCTATAAAATATCATTACAAATTACAATTTGTCTCACCTACTATTTCCATAACTGGTTTATTTGCATTTATCAATAACATGTTGTCTTTTTCCCCCATAAACTTTCTTTTCAATTAAATAATATATAAGCTCAGCACTTGTTGCATTTATTGGTTGATTGAAGTTATCAATACCATGTAGTCTACCTCTCTAAACTTTCATTAGTCATTTCTACTTAATCTCAGCTACATGTTTCTATATATGGGTTCCTTGCATATTAATCTTTTCTTTCCCTTTATAAATATTTTACATAACAGGAGTCAACCATCTTGTTTTGGGTACACATACAAGGCCAAGTGGAGACCTTACCAAGCTGCAATACTGGTAGCTAAACATCTAAATGACTACCTGCGTCCAGGGATGGCCAACAATGTCAGATTCAAGGACCCTGCTGGAAATGTCCACAACATGTCGGTTAATATCCACAAACATAGGAAATGGTTCGAAGATGGCGTACGTCAAATGATGACATTTTACAACTTACACGAGGAAGTCTACCTCCACTACACCTACATTCATAGTGGAAATTTCGACATCAGTATCTGGAAGCCTCAGGGAGAGGGAGAGATTGTGTACCCTATTATTCCAAAAATTGAAGTCATCAACATCCCTAATGATACTGATTCAGATGAAGAAGAAGTTGCTCCTAGGAATGACATGTGCCTCTGGAAGAAGGTTCTGAGTATTGCCAATGTTGGAGGAAGACAGGGGCTGGTCAGTGAATTTCTTTCATTACTCTTTATTTTCTTAACTAACATAATTAACTATTGGCCACTAACTACGATTCTTGTTTGTTCAATAACTACGTCCTCCCTGTAAATATTGTGTTAGAAGTGCTAGATGAGGACCAAGAAATAATGCATGTCAAACCACCTAATGACCATGTCGAACCATGGGTGCTGCTATGGAACACTAAAATCAGGAAACATTGCAGGTTCGACCAAGGTTGGTACCGGTTTTGCAGAAAACAAAAGCTTCAGGAAGGTGACATAATTGAATTCTGGCATTACAATGGAGAACATTACGTGAGGGTGGTAGTGAAGCGTCGAAATCCCTAGGATATACTTATGGGTAATACTGTGTTTTTTGGGTTTAGGGTCATGACCTATGATTCGGTATGAACACCTACTCCATGGACATTATGTAATATTTAAGTAACTGTGCTCTTTTTGGCTAAGGGTTTAGCCCTACAGTACATGGACCTTTTATATTTGTAACATTTATCTAACTATGGTGTTTTTAGCTAAGTGTTGTGACCTATACTACATTGTGCTTTAGCAAATGTAACTGGTTAATCGCATTATAGTTACGCTTTATGGGGTATTATTCACCTATTTCAATCCTGCTAAATCACGTTGAGCATTCTTTTATTTTGCTAGGATATTAGACTTCTCTTATAAGGACTAAATGTTAAATAATAAAACATTCCATTACATTTTAGTTAAGGACTAGGTTGAAATAAGTAAAACTATTGGACATTAAATGGAAACCGGTAGCCGGTTAACAATCACAACCGTCCATTCAAATTTATGGCAAGACGATACCTCACCACTGCGATGCACACCACAAAAGGACACTAACATAATTTTCTCACAATTTTTCGGCGCCCGGTCATATTTTTCCTTAATTTCCTTCAATTGTTGGGTAATTAATTCATCATAATTACATTTAATGTCGGAAAATCACAGAAATTGAACCCTAACACCTTCTAAGCACCCCAAACACACCACTCAATCCCCAGGTACAAATTCACACATCAACCCCTCTTGACCTTCTCCCATCCCGAAAACTCACTTAGGGTTTTCAAACATAACAAGTATGGAGCTCCTACATATAGCTCACCAACCTAACGACACTGAAACAAGACGATACCTCACCACTGTTATCTCCAATACAAAAAAACACTAACCAAATTTTTTCATAAATTACTGCCACCATAATATTAAGGTTATCTCCAATTCATATTTAAGCCACTAACACAATATTAGGAATTCTATATATAACTATTTTTCTTCATCTAATAATATACAATATTAAATCCAAATTAGGTCTTACCATGCAGTCTTAAAGAATATAAAACAGTTATTCAAATACAAAAGTAACTTTATAAAAAAAAGTGTAACAGTATTTTGCACTCTACCCATTAAACCAATTACAATAATACAACTTTTATCAATTGTTATATAAAAATAGCTACAAACTATTTAATTTAATTGATTACATTTATTAACTAAATTCAAATTAATCCATTATATATTTCACACCAATTACAAATTTTAAACATGGACATGTCTTTAACAATCTCTTATAACCACATACGACTCATTTTAATTCATAAATCCATAAAACAAAACTCAAAAAGAAATAGAACCCATTTAGGCTTATACTTATTTTTTTCATAATTAGTTAAGATAAAATACTCTCTTGAATTAAAATAATATTGGGTTTCACCATAGATTACGTTTCTTGTGGGCCTTGTGTGTTTATGAGAATGGTAAAAACAACTACCATTACTACTAACAAATAAAATTACAAGGGTCTAACCGTAAAAACACCTACCCTTGCTCCAACCTATATACCCCAAGGGTCTCATTGCCCACCTCATTTTCACATAACTAACTATGAACTCCAAAGGACGCACTCCATCTACCATGGATTCCAAGGTCGCTCCATCAGTTGGACCAAGTGCAGCAAACATTCACCGCCGCACAACGCCGATCATCACCCAGAGGTATGTTCTTCATCATACATTTCAAATTTGTTCATTTAAACCCTTTCTTCTTTGACTGCATGTTCTTGCCTCATAGTGCCCCTACATGCTACGATCCTTTACCATGTTCGTAATCGGTTAATTTAATCAATTAAAAGTGTTTTCCCTATTACAATACCCTTTTCATTCACTGCAACAGTCGTCATAGTCAGCTTAGGGTTTATAAAAACCTTAACTTTTCCTCAACAAAAGCAACCCCACTACACTGTCTTCGCACCGCGTTAAATATCTGACATTTAAAGTACAAAAAGCTCTAAAAAAATTACTACTTTAGCCATATCCTAAGAATGATTTCTGTTAGACATTGGGAACACATTCAACTTCTTAGAAAATAATACAGATTAAGTTGAGGCCATGTGAGTACAAATTCACGAACTAAAAATTACATATTCAAACTTACTTATTTAAGAAAAACCAATGAAAGTACTTTGTTTGAAGATGGGACCACTTACACAAAGTTAGGCAAAATTACCATTTTATTAGAGCACATGTTAAATTCCCACCATCACTTGGATATAAAAATCAAATGTGCTTTCCAAATACACCATTCATTCTTACATATAGACTGCAATAGAAAAAGTTCCTAAATCATTGAGTCAAATTTTTTAATATGAACAATACACTGCTTAATTTAACTCATGTTGATATTCCAAACTCCTTCCTACTAATTTGGTAAATACCTATCTGCGCATTTACATTAAGATCCAACTATGCTGCTACATGATATCAACTAAACTTCATATATTTTACATTGTCTTCAAATATTAGAAACGTAGATGAAAATTACTTTACTTCTTTGCTTTGGGAAGTGTCATTGACATCAACTATACAATAGCCAAAATAGGACTGCCCAATTAAGAAAAAAAAACAAATAACACATTATGTCCCACTCATACTTCCAGTAAAAAATATGACTCCCTTACTATTAAGTCTTGTATTCATTCCAATTGCTTTTTATTCAATGTCAACCACTTAAAATGCATTTAATATGTACCCAAAAAATAACACACACCTTATATGTTCATTTACTGCAGGAAACACATATCGGTTCTAGGATGTACATACAAAGCAAAGTGGCATCCTTATCAGGTAATACACTCTCCATGATCAATAATTTCTAACATTCAACTTCTATCCCCGCATATTTATTACCTTTTCTAATATTTCCATGCAGACTAGGATAAGGGTTGCAAAACATTTAAATGACTGCCTCCTCCCAAGGTTGGACAAAATAGTGAAATTCAAGGACCCAGCAGGAAATTCCCACAACATAGCAGGCAAAATACACAACGACAGGCAATGGTTTGAGGATGGAATTCTACAAATGATGCAGTTCTACAAGCTACATGAAACAGTTCAGATTCACCACACCTACACACTGCATGACTACATTGCACTTAAAATATGGCGCACCAACGATTTGGGTGAAATTCCCTACCCTCAACGTCAGCAAGTGCAGGTAGATATCAAAGATGAACCAACTAAAGTTATAAATATCGAAGATGACATCAACATCAAAGATGAACCACAAGAAGATATAAACAACGAAGAGGAACTCCTACAATTTCCCACTGGATCTACTCAAGTCCTATGGACTACTAAACTCACTAAAGCACAAGAAGGTGGCAGACAAGGATTGGTAATTAATTTCATTCCCTAATTTTTACTTTGCATTGCATTGTCTGCCTATGACTTCTTAGTATTGCATAACATTAAATAGTAAAGTCCATAATATTCACATTTGTAGGTCCTCCCAGTTACAATAGTAACAGAATTCCTATCTAAGGACCAGGAAGTTTTGAATATCTACGTCCCAAATCGTGGTCTACAGCCATGGAAGCTTTTGTGGAACACAAAGATTCCAAAATACTGTCGTCTAGCGCAAGGGTGGTACCAGTACTGCAGGGAAAAGAGACTGAAAGAAGGTGATGAACTTTGTTTCTGGAAAGTGGATGGTACACAGTTCATAAGTTTCCAACTTAGACGTCCCAGGGATTAGGACCAACTTCTCCATTTCCTCCACAGCCGCAACTACTCTCAATGTTTTTTGTGGATTGCCAAATCCAGTGAACCTCTATGCCTAAATATGTGATATAGTACTATTATTTTGCTAGATCACTTTATCTTATTATATATGTGTTTTGTAATTATAAACTCTATCAGTGCTTGTAACACTTTCTGTGCATTACATGGTAGCAACTTTCCTCATTTCACCAGCTGATATTCTTGCCAACTTACTAATTAGATGACACCATGTACCTTGCTAATGTTTTGTTACGAACATTACTTTTATTTTACTTTTATATATGGCAATAGAATAAAAAAATACACACCACATAATACATGGTTGAGAAATGAAACGAAGATCGTAGTGGAAGCAGGTTAGTAGATTGTATATGGAATCCAATTTCCCAGCCCAAACCTCCGTTTTACTGTACCAAATAACGTTCGTCAAATATAATTAACAAAGGGACTAAATGTTAATTTAATTAACTTTCCAACCTATTTACACAAAAGGACTTAACTGAAATTTTATAAATTTTGACTAAAAAAATTCATCAGGTAACCGGTCATCAATCTCGGCCATCTACTCAAAAATGACGAGATCCAACAGTTAAAATGTTGTGTACCACCGGTGTGACACAATTTTAGTGTCTCACCATAGACACCACCCACTAAATAAGCCATTGTCTCAACAAGCTAGTCTTGTTGTTAGGCTCACATGTTTCCAACACATAACTTCTCACTCTGCACACCCCTCATAATATCTTATTCCTAAATCTAAAACACACAAAAAAGAGCCTCTTGCTTCACCCAATAACCAGTAAACAACCCAATCATTGAATAAATTATTATTATATCTAACGGCCGAAAACGGTGAAACGCTAGTGAAGCATCTATTTGGTGTATATGCTTCACTTATCTTTTATGTTTTTCAAAATTTTTTTATTTATTAGTTGATTAATATTTATAAAAAGAAAATGCTCATGGAATAATAAAAAACCTACTTTTAAAATAAAAATATTTAATCATTTCAATTGTACTTATTAATTAATTACTATTCTCTTTCAAGTTTTTTAAGAAAAATATATTAATAAGCTGAATTATCTTTTAGGTGTAAAGTAAGAGTTTTGGCTCATGTTATAATTCAGCTGGCATTGAATATATTACTATATCTTCAAGCAAATACAATATATATTCCTATCAATCAATTAATAACAAGTTTCATAATAATATAAAACTATATAATTTTCATAATTATTTAAAAATTCTTAATTTAAAATATACTACTTTTAGAAATAACACCGATCCCACAATTTAAGAAGAGAAATTGTATTTGTACAATAATATTATATAACACTCTCATAAAATTATGAGAGAGATAAAAATAGAATACTAAGAGAGGTGTGAAATATTGAGTAATAATAGAAAGAGATTGAGAGAAAAATTATTACATGAATTATTATATGAATAATGGGACACATTTAAAAATTATAATTTTTTCAAATTTTAGGCATAATCCAACAATATAAATTACTTTAGTTTCTGATGGTGCTTAGTCGAGCTATGTAATCAACAAAAAGGCAAAAAAGCAATAGCGCTAGACTCAAATAAATACATATCTATAGCCTATAGGAGTTGCCTACCAAAATATTGTTAGTACATAGTAAAATATTCCGAGATGCTGCTGTGATATTGGCAAAAACCAACTTCCAGCATGCCAGCTATGTTTGTTTCGTCACGAGCTATCAGTTTGTTTTACCTTCCTTCTCACTGATTCTGTACACATTTATCTATCTATCTATACTTCCAAATGCATATACTTCCAAATGCATTAAGAGCATCTTTCACCTTTACACTAATTACGGATGCACTTCAATTTTTTAATATTAACAGTGAGTTAATTTACTTTTGACCATTAATTTATTAGATAAAATAATATTATAATGTGTTGAGTTGATTTAAAATAATATTTTGTTATGATTATTTTTTACTATTTATTGGTTTTATTTAAAATGGTATTTTAATGTAATAGGAAAGGAAAATATATGATTTCTTTTTATATTAGTTAAAAAATAATATTTTAATGTGTTGGTTTTATTTAAAATGGTATTTCATGTGATAGGAAAAGAAGAGAGATAAAAAATTAAGGTGCAAAAGGAAATGTAAAGTAAAGGAGTATGAAAATGTGATTACTCTTTTTCTAAATACCATTAAAACTAATTTGATAGTCCAATTTGGTGTGTGAGAAGTGTAGGAAAGAGATATATGAAAAAAAAAATGAAGGGAAAAGATGAAAGGATTAATGTGATAGGAAAAGAACATAGACATAAAAAAATGAGATGTAAAAGGATCTTATATATTGTAAAGTTAAACTATCAAATATCTTATATATTAAATAAACATTTTTATAAAATAAAAAAAATAAAATTATAAGAAATAAAATAATTTCAAAAAAATATATATTTTATAATATTTAATAAATTGGTTTACCTATTAAAAAACATTTTAGTAATAATTTACCCCATGTATTTATTTAATCAGTTACTCTATTACTTATTTACATTTTTTAAAAAAAATAATGATTATTATCACAAGTATTTTTACTTAAATGTACTATTATTATATAATTATAATAATATAATCTTTGTTAACACGTGTTAATCTAAATCTATCAATACACTTAATAAAGTAAGAGCTAATATAAAGAAGGTTAGCATAAGGGGCAACTTTCATAAAAATATTTTCTTCAAAATTTTTTAACTTTCACTAATAGGAATTATTTGAGTAAAGAATAGTTTATTATTGATTTTTAATCAAAGATTATACATTTATTATTTTGCAACATATTCATAATATTAGTCGAAAACTTTATTTTTATTTAATTTGTGGTAAAATCAAATTTGACTCTTCCTTTTCTAAAACATTTTTTTAAAAGTTAGCATAGATTAAAAAAGAAGCATGAATTCATTATAACATGAAAAGATAGAGTTTATGAAATATTTTTTTTGGTAAAAATAGAGTTTATAAAATATGAAAAATATTTATTATCATATCTATAAAGTTAATTTATTTTGTGTTTTAAGGGTACTAAAAATGAATTACAATATAAAATATGCAAGTACTTAATATTTTAATTTTAAAAATTAAAAAAAATCATTACATTGATAAAAAATCATTTTATTGATAATTATCATACATTACCTTTCATATACATTCTTATTATAATTTAATAATTTAATTAAAAATATATATAATAAATATTTTTATAACATGAAAAATAAATTATGAAAACGGATAAAACGGTAAAATGTACTGTTACACGGATATTATCAATGGATATAAGTGGGAACTATTGGAACTAGAATAAGTGGATTTGGAGACCACCATTTTGTGATTTAAATTTTCTTTTTTTTTTTTAATGTAAATTGACATCCCAACTTACTATCTGTAAAAGGGCCTAAGGCTATAAGAAAAAGTGGACAAAATGTTCATACCTTTCACAAAGTGAGTCATCTCATGTGCTCCTTTATGCTAACTTCCTATTTAATTTACAATTTTTTTTGGTGTCACTAGTATCCTTAGCGATAATCTTAATTAGGATTTAGTCACAGATAAGGGATTGAACCCAGAAATTCTTTTTAAAATCTCAGTCTATGTTATTAATTAAGCCATAATTCTTTGATTAATTAATTGATTTATAATTGGATAAAATTGACGGTACAATAATTGTATAAAAATGAATAATATATAATTTATGACACGCTAAAGGAAAGTGATTTGAAATTAATTTTATATGATTAATTTTAGATTGTTCCAAGTCTAAAATAAACAACACCTTTATCTCATCCACCTTCTCTTTTTGGCTTTTAACATTTTTGTGAGGGTCCCGGAATAGGGGAAGGAAACATGGATTTCCATAAGGAGTATGGTCTCCTTTCTTTTGTTTGTTCTTTGCTTTTTATTGGAAGGAGGTAGTGACTCTAGAATACGGGTTTGCTAAGTGAGGCTAATAAAGCTAGTTGGATGAAGAGTAGAAAATGTTTTTTTTTTCTTTTGGAAGGTTGTTTTAATCGTTACCGCTTGTCTGTGTAGTGTGAAAATTCTTTTTTTTTTAATAATTAAATCTAGGGGAATGTCCTAGAGTATTGATTAAAGAATAAAAATGAAAAAGTATTAAAAAATTGTAATATTTAGTATTATTAGTATATAAATAATTAGGTAGTTAATTAGTAGGTTCCTTAAATCTATGGCTCTTTTATCTAATGTTAAGTAGAAAAGGTGAAATTTTTTGTTAAAAAAAGAAAGCATTTAGCTCTTGTTTAAATTCTATTTTTAGTTAAAATTATTTTTACCTTTTTTATTATAAGAAAATTATTTTTAGCTTTTAAAAACAGAAAATTTAAAAACTTGCATGATTGTTTTCTTGTTAGCTATTTTCGAAACCATCAGTTTAAACAAAAAAGACAGTTTAAAGATGTTTTCAGTTTCAGTTTAAAAAAACTTGCATGATTTTTTTTTATACTTGACCAAAAAAAAAAAGATGTCTTTTATAATAAATAAACAAAATATAAAATAAATTTATAAAATATTTAAAACAATTTTTAAAAATTGAAATCAGAAGTAATTCAAACATGCCCTTATTATGCTTTTGTATTTTCAATATAATAAATACTTTTTATAATAAAAAATTCACTTTACAATCAACGAGCTGGTGTTAACAGAAGTGAAAAGTTTTATTTGAGAAATAAACATTGCTTTTTATTGGAAGGACTGAAGGAGATAGTGACTCTAGAATTCGGGTTTGCTAAGTGAGAGTGAGGTTAAAAGCTAGTTTGATTATTTTAGTTTCGTCTGGTATGCACTCATGAAAATCGCATGCAACCTTACATCTTTTTTTATTTAACTGCAATAGGGAATTTATATTTTAGAGTTAATAGTTTACGTGGTAAAGAAATTTTGTATTTTATAAGTCAATTTTTACTCATTTAACCAAAATTTTTACTATTAAATCTTTGTTTAACCTATACTTATAAAAAAAATCTCATTATAAAGAAAAAAAAGTTTTTTATACACAAAAAATAACAAAACTTCATAGCAGGTTTTTTTAAAAAAACTTTCAGCCTGAGTGGAGCAGTTGAGTACCAATGAAGCTGACTACAATGTAAAAAATGAAACACCAATACATCATATCTCTGCTGCAATTTTTTTGTCAATTTACTCCAAATAATTTGTTATTTTTAGTGTATTGAGAACTTTTTTCTATTTATAATAAAATATTTTTTTCAACAAGTAGAGGTTAAAAAAAGTCTCAAAATTAAATTTTTTGTTAAATGGGTAAAAAGTTGACTTGTAAATTAAAAGATTTCTTATTTATATAAACTATTAGTTCTAAAATATGGATTGTTTGTCTATTCGATTAAATAGTTCCTAACAATAAGTAAAAAAAATAGGTGTAAGGTTACACCCATTTTCCTAAGTGCATATTAGACTTACTAGGCATGTTGCTTTAACCCGAAACTTATTGTGATCATTCTGGTTGTCCAAAAAAATATTGGGTCCATTCTTGGAAATACCCCTTAGACCACAAGACAAGACCCGTTAATATAATAATAAACTCAATCCTCAAGGCCCGTTAATGGATGGAAAAGGCTTTTATAAAAGATAAGTGAGGGTGCGAAAAACAAGGCCCTGATTACGGAGGAAACATCTCCACATACTTGTCCATAACTGAAGTACCAAAATTATTATTGGTCTATTATTAGGCCCAACTTCGACCAAAAAAATTATTAGGCCCAAGAAAAAGAAATGCATATCCACAGTTTTAAAAGATGATAAAAAAGTCCGTTTGGTTGCCTTCTCAACTTAATATGATGATCTTTGATAAAAAAAAGGTAACCAAAGTAAAGTTCTTAATAAAATCTTTAGGACCTTAAATTTCATCAATGATTTTAGAGTGTATTTGGTAAGATAGTTTAGCTAAATAAAAGCTAAAATTAAGAGCTGAAACTATTCATCAGTGTTTGATAAAGAAATTTTTAGCTAATTAAGGTAGCTTTTTAGGTACCTACTAACTTTTCTTAAAAGGTTACTTGAGTTAGCTTTTTAAAAAAAACTTCATTTTTCAGCTACTAATTGAAAAAATTTATTACAAGTTTATCTCTCAACAACCTCCTCTTATCATTATTTAATAATTAATGATGTCCGTATATGTCATTTTACTGTTTCAGCTAGTTTCGCCAATCATTTTAATCAAATCAGCTAGCTTTTAGCTTTCAACTAGCTTTTTTATCCAATTTTACTAAACACACTCTTAATTAAAATGGTGATTTTAGAATTCAAATACGGGTGCTTCTAGGGTGTGTCACTTTTTTTTCAGGTTATAACAGGTTAGTTAACCTGTTAGAATAAAATAATAAACAACGATATTGTCTTGCTGGACCAAAAATAATAACACCGTTAATGGATATTTCAAACCAAAAATTGATAAACACCGGTACTGTCTTGCTGGACGATCTTCTTCGCACCATTTGGTCCATTTCGTTCACTCGGTTGCTAGACCACTAATGAAGGTTGCTAACAGATAGAAGTTTAAAATTTCACAAGAGGGGCACCTGACCAATTTTTGCACAAACCGATTTACCAAGTAGCAGATAACACATCAGGGACGTTCATTAAAAACAAATAAATCTAACGACTCAGAGAAGGTGGAACACCGATGTCAGTGGCGGACCTTTGTTAGGACCGGGGGAGTCATGGCTCCCCCAAACTTTTTCAAGAATATTTTTAGGTATATATATAGATATTAATTTTTGGGTAAAATATACTTTTTGTCCCTATTTTTTTTCAACTTTGGTCTTCGTTCCTAACTTTTAAATTATTTGTTTTATATCCTCATATTTTTTAAACACCTTAATTATAGTTCCTAACATTAATTAGCTTTATTAAGTCACTTAATTTAGTGTTGGGTCTCATTTTAATCCATATAGATGCTAGGTCCAATTATTAAACAATTGAATTCATCATTAACTTAACATAATTAATTAACGTCAAGGACTATAGTTAATGAATTTTAAAAAATATAGGGATTTAAACCAAATGTTTTAAAAGTCAATGACGAAAAACATATCTTACCCTTAAATTAATTATACTGGTATATACGTGTTGAGGTGGATACACCTAAAAATAAATGGAGTATAAACGAAAAGTTAGAGATGAAATGGATGATATGATCGAAAAGGAAGAGACAGATAGAAAGAAAAGGGAGGTGGAAAAGAAGATGTAAGAGAAAAAATGTGTATGTTAATCATAACTCATTTAAAAACTAATTAACACTTCCTCAAATAAATTTATTCTAATATATAATATACTTCTTAAAATATAAATATTGACTATATAAAATTAAATACTTATGAATGTTTGAAATTAATTTCTAAAACTTGGTGTGCTTGTGCAATATGTCAATACTACATTATTTAATAATTGGATTGAGAAAACATAATATAATACTAATATATTAACCAGCTTAATGAAAATATAATTTATAATAAAATAATATCTTTAAAATAAAAAATTAAAATAATTCTAGATAATTATTTAACTTTAAATTATAATAATAAATTATGTTTTACTATCAAAATCTAATTTATATTAATATTTAATAATAAGTTATGATTAAGTAAATTAAAATCATAACAATAAAAATAAAGATTTGTAATTAATTAAAATAAGGACAAAATAGAAAATGATATATGGGATAATATTTTGAATCTTAATAAATTTCAAGATTAAGAATTACTACTCTCAACTCAAATATAAACTAAAAAAAAACTTACTCGAGTTAATTAAGAATGTTAACTAACCTTATTTAATTTTCTTAATGTCATCTAAAAGTGAATTCTATTATCTAAATTACCTATCATGGAAGATTTCAATTTTATTGAAATTTGCTCCAAGTGGAAATACTCTCTCTACATGGTTCATTAAATAAGGTCATTGGAAAATAAAATCTTAATTTAAATAAAGGGTAATTTGGTATGGGTTCATTAAACAAAGTAAAATTAGTTAAAATTTGCTTATATTTTAGACTACCATTAATGGTGTTTTGTTACTTATATTCGAGTGTGAAGAGAGTAACACTTATTAACATATAAAAATTCAAATAGGAGAGATTGAGTAAAAAGAAAAGGTTAGCATTCAAGATTGAGAGGGAGAATCTCACCCTTAAAAGTTGTATGTGGAGTTTATCATAAAATGAAGTAAGAGAGAATGTGAAAAGTTATTAAGAGAAAAACTGAGGTGAATGAGTGCCTCACTTTTTAGAGTAACTTCTCAAATTTATAAAAAATTAATTATATATTTAATTTACATGTTAAAAATTTATTTCGGCTCCCCCAAACATTTTGTTCAAGATCCGCCACTGACCGATGTGCCACCCAGATGGTGACACACCCTATACGTCGCCAAATACACAAAGAAAAGGTTTTTTTTTTTTTTTAGATCACAATTCCCTTCTACCACAATCTTCTTTTAAATGGCTTGTAACATTTCCGGTAGATTCATCTTTTATACTGTATATATTACATTACACAAAAACATTTTAATGTTATTTTAATTTCCTACACAGTTGGAATTCTTTGAGGCCACGTTAGAACATGGATCTATATCTCCCAAACCATTGGTTACTTTCTCATCCAAAACCCAAAAACAAAGATAAGGCGATAAGTCCACGTGGCAAAAACCCAATACTTCTTCCTTGTCACAAACACAACACAAAGAAAAACTCCAACTTTCCTTCTCCCCTTCTTTCCACTTCTTCCCTTTGCCCCAACGCCATGGCCTCTCCAACACTCATAACTCCAACCTCCACACCCAAATCACTCCCACCCATCAAATCCAAACCCACCACCATAGCTGCCACTCTAACCCCAACCACCACCGCCGCCGCCGCCGCACACCCACGCCGCCGTGAATTCCTGTCCATCACTGCCTCTGTTGTCTTTAGCACATGGCTTGTGACCCCTGCACTGGCCACTTCTGATGAGGAATACTCAAAGGAGACAGAGGAGGTGATCAACAAGGTGAGGACAACCATAACAATGGACAAGAATGACCCCAATGTGGCCACTGCAGTGGCTGAATTAAGAGAAACTTCGAACTCTTGGGTGGCTAAGTATAGGAGGGAGAAAGCACTTCTTGGAAGGGCTTCCTTCAGGGACATGTATTCAGCACTCAATGCAATTTCTGGACACTATATTAGTTTTGGACCAACTGCTCCTATTCCTGCAAAGAGAAAGGCAAGGATTTTGGAGGAGGTTGATGTTGCGGAGAAGGCACTTCAAAGGGGAAGATGAGGCTAAGGAATTTTTTTTCTCATTCCTCTGTTTCTCTTGTTTAGATTCTTCTCTTCCCCCTTGTTTGTTGAGTGTTTGGTTTTTGTATTATTATTGTATGAAGACTCAAATTAAGGTAAAGAGGCTCACATTCTGTTAATTCAGAGGTGATGAAGATTATGCAGGCATAGAATCAAAGTAAAACCCAATTGAATAATTGATTTATGTTAAGAAAGTAACTTTCTTTTTAACAGTTTTATTACTGGAAGCCCAAGTATAATTTGGATGATTTACACTGTAAATGGTTTGTGACTAGTGCTGATTTGCTATCCATGTTAGTCTGCATCTATGATTTCAGCTTTGAGTATGGTTTTTATTCAGAGCAAAAAAAAAAATATATATGTTTTCTTTTTAGCTAAGATTTAATTAGAGATGAATTTTCCCTCTTCACAACAAGAAAAGCTTAAGCACGGTTCATCAAACAAATAAATACTAATATTCTGAGTGTAACGGTTTCCAAAAGATATGTAGATTATCTTGAAGCTTTATAGACTGCGATCCTCTGTACATATGGTTCAATTGGGCCTGTTTTACTTCTTGCTTGCATTAACAACATACAAAGGTAGTCACTAAGAATGGGATTAATATACAGGTTTTACAAGGAACTAGCAGTGTGTAGCAAATGTATCACTATTGCTGCATCCAATCATTTAACTATTACAGAAAGGTAGTTGCAACCATTCCTTAGAACACAAGCTTCACGTAACATATAATTTCATGCAAATAGAATAAAAAAAAGAACAAGAGAGAGTAAACTAGCACTTTTTTTTTAGTGCAGAAATAGAAAAACTCAATATAATCACTAACTTCTTGTTCTGTCTGTCACTATACTCCAATTGTGTGTTTCTCGTTAATCTTTTTACGACGTATCAAGTTTAGTGAAACCGTGTCACACTTTTATTACTATAGCGTCCATTGTGAAATAGAAATAATGTGATTTTATCAAATTTATAGATTAAAAGACTTCAACTCCAACACTAGTGTGTTTCTATGTTGTCTCTTTTTCGCCTTCTTTTATTGGAAGATTTCAACTCGAATGATGTTATTTTTGTGTTGTGACGGCAAATAGTGTGACACTCACACAATGTCATTAAACATGACACGTCATAAAAAAATGGAAAATACATCGTTGGACTACAATGACAAAAAAATCACGAAGTGAATGATTATATTGAGTTTTTCTATTTATTAAAGACTAAATTACATTACTCTAAAAAAAGTCTGGGTGGATTTGCTAATTTACTAAAAAAAAAAATTAATGCATGGAACTTTTTTTATTCTGACCGCAGCGCCAGTCCGGCACTCAATACGCCATGAAGTCATGAACCATCCCACCATAAGTGCTACCCAAACCACACATTTTGTAGGAATTTTAAAAGCTAAAATGCAATGTAGCACTTCAACTATAAGTTAATTGATGCCAAATCCTTGTTTAAAATTGACTCCCTATGAAATGTTTCTCAATGATATTGTTAAATTTAGTAAGTCAAGTAAGTTCAGAAATTTGATTTAATTTGTTGACCAAAAAACCAGAGAGAAAGTTGGCTTTGACATTTTATAAAACTCTTTTAAACTAAGAATGTATACAATATTATAAAAATTAGACCAGAATGGCCAATTCAACCGATTTAACATAGAACTGGTGGCCGGTTCAGCCAGGTTATCATATTATTATGGTAACATAACAGACACGACAACTACCACACTACAACTTCATGAATTTTCAAAATATTTTATAACATAAAATATGTATTTAAATTTATAAAAATATAAAATTTAAATAAACGTTTTTATTAATTCGATAATCAGTCTAATTTTAAAAATATAAGTTTATATGATTAATATTTTGTCTTTATTTATGAATCTTAAGTTTTTAATATACATTTTAAAGGTATTAAACTTTTAATATTTATACCAATTTAAGTCATTTACGAAGCACGTTGGATAGAATTGTATATGCACGTTTACAATTGAGTGAAATTGATTCTAAAAATTAATGGTTGAAATGAGTGATACACGTTTTACGAAACACATTAGACGGAAGTGATTTAAAACCAATTGCATAAAACAATGATTTTGATTTTCATAACGCCCAACCAAACGGGCTATTAACTAATAATTTACCAGTTTGGCCGTAATGACCCCAAAACCTTATCAAATTGATCACCATCAGAATTTAATAACATGGAGCTAATATCATTGAATTCATTATTTCATGTTATTGACTTGAAGTAACCTCTACTTGTTCCCTTGGGGTGAGCTGTAAGTGCTTTTTGAGTTTGGATGCTTTCCCTGTCTTGGACTGAGGCATCATTCCCTCACCCTAAATTTAAATGAAAAAAAAAATGTTATTGACTTGAAGTTATTAGGAGTCTGGTACATTTTAAGCTTTTTTTTTTGGTCGAAAGTACATTTTAAGCTGTTTTTTTTTTTTTTTTTTGCATACGTTGAATAAAGTATAAGGCCCATAACTTGTTTGCAAGTAAAGTCAGGCAGTTATTACTTGTACGGCTACACAACCTAGCCCATAGTCGCACCCGTAATCCCGGTCACAATGTTTTCGTGAGTCATTAGATAATGAGCCCATCGTCATAACATGTTGGATCAAACATTCCCATAACGATTGGACCAAAATAAGGGGCAAAAAAGAACCCATTCACGTAACGACAACGAATCATCTTACAAACATATATTCTAAATTTTCCGGTGAGTTACCTATTTTTTGTTGAGCAGTTTGAATTTTACACAATATCTTATACAGTATATTTGTAAAATATTTATATATCGGTTATGCAAACTTTTATGTCTTATTTTTGCCATAAAGTTTAGAAAAAAGAGAATGATCCATTCTAAAATTAGAGCATATAGGCCAATCAACGAGAATCAAACCCAAAACATTTTTTCAAGGTTATTCGATTCGATCTTATCGGTTAAGGCACTCCTCGTTTGCATACTTCCAATTCTAAATTGCGATAAGATTAACGACAAATAATGTAAAACCGTTGCCATGGTCATGATTAATTACAGTTTTAGGCAACAATATTTTCGAGTCTCAAAAGCAGTGTTAAGGGAAAATTTTTGGTCCAGTTATGGTTTGGATTTAGAAACGCTTGGTCTGTTTAAAGTCTTCGAATTTGACTTGACCCTTTGATTAGACTTCTATATATGCAGCGGAGAAAAACAGGGAAGAAAAGAAGAAGAATTTAATAAGATGAGCTTATGTATTCAACTAGTTTCAATTAAAACCGAAATGTTTGGAGAAATGGCAGGGAAAGTCAGAAAGGAAAAAAAAATCATTTGCATGAAAGTCGCTAATATATATATTTTTTAATTTTATTACTGTTTTTATCAAAAAAAAAAAAAATGTTAAGGGTAAGTTTGTTTCAAGATATAAGAAAATATTATCAGGAACGATATTTCCGAGAATCCTATTAACAGGAATATTATTTCTGAGTAAAATTTATATATATGCTTGGTATGGAAAATATTTTTGAATTTTTTTTAAAAATGGTTTACTTTAAAAACTTAAAAAATTAAAAATAAAAAATATTATAAAATGAAGTGCCTTGGGAATAAAAAATGGTAAAACATGAGTAAAATACATTTTTGGGAATCAACGATATCATGAATGTTTTTCTAAAACTTGAATCAAACATAGAAAAATCATATTCCTAACCTTACTTTTTCGGAAATATTTTTAGATACCTTAAAACAAACACACTTCAAGATAAGAAAATGGTGTCTCAATTTAATATAGGAAAAGTCTCTCAACTTAAAAGAATATTTACCTTTACTTGCTTTACTCAGCCAACACTTTGAGATTGGATAATTTTGAAAACATAAAATATATAATCATAACTATTAATTAAGTTATTGATAAATTTTATAATCTACTCCTAATATATATATATACACAAACACAAAATTTAATTTTTTTCTTATCCAATGCTTTTTTTTTTGTAAACCACAAGTATCTCATATTATCAGCGGCAATCCTGTTCGGAGGTTAGTAACAGTTAAGGCTCCTCACCCCTCACGAAGAGTGTTTAGTAGAGATCGAACCTGGAAGCTCTTCCCACAATCTCAGTCCGCGTTGCCAACTGAGCCACAACCCTTTGGTATCCAATGCTATTTAATTGACTTGAATCCTTTTTTATTCTTTAAAATTTTAAGTTAAATTTAAAAATATATTAATAAAGAAAATAATTTTCATATGATAGTCTATTTATCTTTCATTTTTTTATTTAAAATTTAAAATGTATTATCTTTTATACATCATTATCTTCTGCATTGTATAAGTAGTTAAATGATGTAACAACATATTATTAAATGACAATAAATATTTTTTTATACTGATAGTATATAATAATAAAATTATATATATTATAGTTTTTTAATCTAAGATTAGTTATAGAATCTCAAGGTATTGATAAGAATAAAATAGAATATGTATTTGTCTCACTTATATTTTTTTTTTGAACAAGGATGACAATGAGTGTTGGGCCTGAGATTGATTCATAGTGTAAATTAAATATAACAAGCATCAAAGTAGATCTATTAGAGCTAGATCTATTATCAGAATAACACAACAATCAGAAGAGATGTAAATGGTAGAAAAAGTAACACTCAATATTTTACGTAAAAAGCCCTCCAATACTGAGGGAAAAACCACAAAATAAACTATGAAAAATATTCAATTATATTTAAGAATAGTTACAATATCATTTCCACACTTTTCTATACAAAAGATACAAGTATAGTGTTTTACAATGAGACTCACTCATATTCAATTACTACAATTTATAGTACCAAGGAGTACTAGGGATCATATCCAAAAATACTTTCTCACATACTCACTTTTTAATATTTACTCTCAGTTCTCCATTTTTTTCTCTCTCACTTATTCCTTGTTTGCTTGGTTGGTTTGTTTGATGTTTCCAAGATCTCTATTTATAGAAATCTCAAAGTGCATCACGTGCACTGTTTATTTTGCAACTCATGTATTGTATAATTTGCATCGACTACAACACTATTTAAATTTCTGCCACTTCAACCACATGATTGCCAACCAGCTTGAGTGGCATCTCCAATTTTTGTTACCTTTTTCATTTGGCTTGAAATGGTTGAACGTTATAATGAGATTTGAATATAAAACCTCATACTAAATTACCCAAACCCCACCACTAGGTAGACATGGTAACGAGGCAGGCCTGGAGCGGGTTTTACTCTCACTGTCCCCATCCCTGTAAAAATTGTGGCGGGTTCTAGTTTTAGGAGAGCGGGTATGAAATTATATCCAACTCCATCCCCACGACTCCCCAATCCCCATCGAGCTCGGGGGAACCCGCGGGAATTTCACTTTCCCTAATTTTTAATTACTTAAACACATGTTTTAAATAAGTCATATATATTTAATATATTCTAATTCAAATATAATATGTAAATATAGACAATCCTAAAAAATAAAAAACTTAATAACTATATTATATTTTAAGAAAAACATATAAATTTTTCTTTATTATTTAACTATTAGTATAATTAAAATTATTTAATTATTATATTGGGCGCGAGACAGGTTCTTGCACCCCAAACCTTAACCCACCCTCATTCCCGTTAAAGGTGGGACGGGGTCGGATTTTTCTTAAACCTGATCAAGGCAGGTTTTCCTTCATCAAAATCAGAGTAGAGACAGGTCAGTATTTGTGGGTTCGAGTTTAATTGTCATGCTTATCACCAGATATTAGTGGGTTAATCATATTTGACATGTGAGAAACGCCCTTCTCATGACTTAATATATATATATATATATATACCAAAAAAAAAATTATGGTTGTACGTACGTTTTATTATCTAAACACTTACTCATTTGACTTGAGTGACTCAATAAATATTCTGTTGTCCATTTCAACGGGTGAGGTGAGTCCTTTTCTCCTATCTTGAGGCTGTGCATGTTGTCATTAACTAAGATTATATATCAAAACCATGCTTCCAAATTACCGCCGGAGAACATGGACAAGAAGGACCGGACTCTTTAATTTATTTATAGATATACATACATGACAATATGACATGCTGCTGTTATATGATGAAACGCGAATACAGAGACTTCTATTCTATTTCTGCCCCTTCTTGCTTGGCTTCGTCCAAATCGGAACTTACTATATATGACCCGCCCAGTCCAACACTATGGGCAGGTGGAAATTTATTAAGATAATAACTATTCACATCGTGGCCTAGTCAGCTACACTAACCTTCAATTTATAAATATATCTATGGACTTTTTATTTGCATGTAGATAGATATAATAACATTTGTGATCTAGATAAAGGAAAACTATATATACAATTTAACATGTATATATATCTTTATTACATGGGCCAACATGGGCAAATGATTTTAAAAATATGCCAGTCTCACCCACACCGTTGAATGGACTGACGATATATATCAAACATTTACTATGCACTGTTGGCTTGGCAAAGGCTGAATCATCCATCAATCAACCTTGGAATATATATATACCAGCATACTACTCGATAAGGTATTGTTAAAAACAACGGATGGATTAGTTGATAAGGTATTGTTCCAATTTATTTTAATAATCTCGAGTTCGAGTTTCGGAGGGAGAGTTTTACTTCCAATAAAGATCACAACTCCTCAGACGGAAAACTTTACAGCCAATAAAAATCCCAACTCGAACAGGATTGCATCCCATAAAGGATAATGTGGTCTTACACAAAAAAAAGAATTTAATTACTATACATTAACAGTATAAAAATGTTTTACACTATCATTTAATAATGTGCTATCATATCAATTAATTAGTATGACACCTCATGTAATTATTAAATTCAATAAATAATGTCACAACACATTATTGGATGACGGTGTAAATTTCTTTACACAACATACTTATTAAATTCAAAAAATAATAATTAAAAGTAATTGATTACATTATATAATTTTAACAATTGGTGGGGGTTAATTAGCGGCAGGGGAGGACTAAAGCAACACGTTTATAATACTGAGTCCATCCTCCATTAAAATTACCTAACACAGATCTAAAGCAGATCTAACTAAAAGTGAAAGCTTGACCAAATTAACAGGACAACCGGCCTATAATTAAAATTTTATCATCCCCAATCAAATACTCAATTCCTTTTATATATAAGGATGACCCATTCCCCTGATTGCGTCCATTTTTAAATGCTTGATTCCAAACGGTGATTCCATAGTTTAATTGTCGTAATGTAAGACAGGTTTTGCATATGCATTTACCTATTAATCAAATGTTTTTCAACCTTCAGATTCAAAAACAGTAGATATATATATTATTAGTCTTCGAAGAATTGATGACATAATATTGTTTACTACTTTCTCAAACCATTTGCCATAACTTGCTTCCACCTCCACATTAATCTTACTCATTCAACTTTAGGCCCTGTAGCCTCTTTCGGTAATGAATGTAAAGTATAGGCGCCTAGTTGAGATTCTATCCATGTGTTTTAGCAGTAATTTAATTGGATAAGTTGAACACAAACACTTGTTACTTGTATATGTGGCTCCCATATAGAAAAGGGGAAGGGGTTTTGGTCTCTGGGTAGGAGCAATTGCAGATAAACTTCAAATCACATTCTTTAAAGTGGAATGATTACGTTGATTATTCGCGTATCCATCCAGTGGTTGTTCGCCACATTAGCTTAATGCATATAATATTGACATCTAACTATCTATTTGCTAATCTTACTAAGCAATTATATATCTTCTTTTTATTAATTTCACATATATTTGGTGTTTGTAATTAAGTCATCCCCACTTATGCCTGACTTTGAAAATATAACTTGATCTTCAATGGTTATCTGATGCAACATGTCATATATGGGTAGTGCTAGCTAGCATTATTATTAACCCCTGTTTCTAAAATATATTCGATGCGACATTACAAATGGTGCTTGTTTTATTGTACTATATATTATCCACTTCATCATTATTCCTCACCAATCAGTCATTTGGGTGTAACTTTTTCTTTTCTTATGAACTCTTTTTGAAAAAACAAATTCTTCTATATTACACTTTGGAGCTCTATTATATATGAAGGGCATTCGAAGGATGACTTGAGTATTGGCCATCCTATTTGTAATGTTAGTGAGTGCAGCTCTGTTACTGTTAATTCCACATGCAGTAAACCCCACTTTCAAAGAATTAGCTATGAATGTAATGAACAGTGTTTAAACTCATTTTTAATTGTCAAATCTGTTTAGTACCTAAAGTATGTTTGGGATGGGAGGTGAAAATAGAGAGAAGAGAAAAGAAGTGAAGAGGGAGGGTAGAAAGAAATCATTTTCTTTTAGGTGTTTAAAAATGTCTAATAATTTTTTCAATTTCTTCACTAATATTTCTTTATTTTTTCTTCTCTCCATATTCTCAAAAAATTGATTGTAGTCAAAAGTGTGTTTAAAGGGAAGTGGTTTATATTTAGAAATTTTTATATCAATTAAGAAAAATAAATATATTTGTAAAATTAATTTTTATTTTTTATTTTAATGTAAAAGCTATAAATTTTTTCACTTTTACTTAAGCATACTTTTAAAATCAAATTTTATTTTAGTTGAAAACAATCAAATATAATTTATTTTCACAAAATCATCTTACACGCCTCGGAATAAATGATTGAGGGTGTCTAATGCAGAACCTAATATATACTTAATTAGGGATTCCTCGTTTTAAATGATCCAAAATCCCGAGGGATTATGACCAAAATGGCTTTTTTTTTTTCTTAAATACCATTTCTTTTAGAAAAAAAAAATTAGGTTGAGGGAAATGTGTTCTAGGCCCGGAAAACCTCGAGGCTAAAAGAATACTTATAGAATACTTACATTTTTTGACAAAAAATATTTACATTTAACTCACCTCAAAAAGATAAATGAGACTCTAACATACCACATGTGAAACATTATCTTACTCGACTAATCACTTGCGGGTTATAATGTCTTGCTCCATTCAAGCAATCTTTTGAGTTTAAATATTGTTGGGATATTAAGTTTTAGTCCCACGTTGGATAAAAATGACTATAAGGAGAGAAATATATATATATATATATATATAAATAAGTGGTAAGACCAATAAACCTAATAAGTGGTATTAGAGCGATGGTGTGATCAAGTGATCGGCTCGGGACGAGAAATTGGTGGTGGATCTATGAGGTGATCCTTGTGTCGAAAGTCTTCCTAGTGATATATGTGGCGTGTCCTGTCATTGTGAAACCAACGGCGGTGCAAACGTAGTGTAAAGAGAGCATTGGCGGTAATGACAACTTTAATGCCACTATGAAATACTCATAATGAAAAAGCTTCCTCAAGAAGAGCATTAGATGAATGGACTCATACTCAGAGGAGGAGATTGTTGAGATATTAAGTGTTAGTCTCATATTGAATAAGTATCATGATGCATAAACCTAACAAATGCCATTTTTATTTGAATACCATACTAATGAAATTTCTTAAGATTCTATTGTTTAATAACTATACCAGATGAGAATTGTCACGTGCGGTTCAGAACTTGGACATGATGTGCCCTCCGGTTAACATGTATGTATGTGAGAGTTTTGGCCTGAAATGGAGATACATAAATTGATGAATATAGCAACACTTTGTGGGGACATCTAGACTCTAGGATTGGACTATAAAGTTCAGAATAAATAAATTTAATGATTTTTTTTAAACATAGATAAAATATAAAATTAAACATCAATAATATTTTAAAAATTAGTTTAATTAATAAAATTTTTTTATTAATAACAAAAAATTATACTAAAATCTAACAAATAGAAGATTATTTTATGTATAATATGCAAATAAAACCATTATTTTTTATAGTGATGAAAAATTTTGAATATTGATTTAAGAATTAAAGAAAATGTTTTTAAAATGAATTACCAATTATAAAAAATATTAATTTGATTTGTTTTCAAAGTTCAGAAAGCAGGTACTCTAAAATGCGAAAAAAAATATAACCACATAAAAAGGATAAAATTGTTCTACTTTTAAAAATATCAACTTGAATTTATTATATAATAATTGGATAGAAAAATAAACCTAACCTTTTAAAACAATGATCCCTTGTAAGTAGTATAATATTTTCAATTAACTTTTTTAACTAAATGGGATCAGTTACTTAATTAAATGGTTTTGATCATAACATCCGAGGATAAAAGTATAAAAACTGATCAAAAGCTTTCATTAAAAATTTTTATTGTTCTTTTATATTTATAATATAATAAATATTTTATAATATTTTTTTTATTTTTAGTACTTCATATATCCTGATGTTATAAAAAATGTTAATTGAATTTTTTTTTACTAAGGATACTCTAACCCATATACAAATACAAAGAATCTAATGAAAATGAAAGGCTGGGAATAAAATAATACATATAACACTATCCCAGCACAAGCAAAAACCAAGTCCTGTAATAACAAAACAAAAGACAACCAACAAAGATGAAAAGTACAACACCCTTAATTACCAAAGCTCAAACATTCATGGGGCTGCAACAATCAGGATGCAAAGTTGTAATTAAAACTACTATCTTTTGACTTTAGCCATTCCCAAGAGCTAGCGCAACTGAACCAATTCCAATATATCAGCTGGTAATAACTTAATATTTGAAAATACCAGTTCATTCCTAGCCAACCAGAGGCTCCAAATTGTTGTTAACCAAACCATAGACCACCTTTTCCGCATTTTTAAAGTACAATTTGGTATACCCAAAAAGTGCAGAAAGTGATCATTAAAATTAATATGGAGCGCTGAACAGAAACCAAACCAATTAAGGCAACTCATCCATGTCTGAAAAGCAACAGGGCAGCCAAAAAGAATATGTTCCGTAGTTTCATATTGGCAACCGCACCAGCCACACCCCACATCATCAATAGATAAGACGTTTCTCTTATGTAAATTAAGCTTTGAGGGAATCCTATCTAAAAAAGCTCTCCACGCAAAGCAAGACACCTTAGTTGGGACAAGCTTACACCATATAAGTTGATGCAAAGGAAAACCTCCATAAATTGAGTCATGAACCGCAACATGATATGCTGAATGGACTGAATAAACACCAGTAGGATCAGCCTTCCAGCACCAAGAATCCGATTTGTCCTCATTTACCTGAGTTGAATTCAATTCCAACAATAGTAAAGAGAGTTGACAGACTTCCCATTGAAATAAGGGTCTTCTCCAACACCAATTCCACTCACTAACTCCTTCTCTTCCCACCAACATATCAGCAATTGATATATCTTTATTAACAGCTATGGAAAATAGCCTACTAAAGTGATCACATAAAGGAGAAGAGCTACACCAACAATCACGCCAAAAAGAAGTATGTTTCCCATTTCCCACTCGCCTAACACACAAACTAGAAAACCAATCACACTTAATATTTTCACAGGCATCAATAGTCCATAAGTCCAACCACCACCTAGACCCCGATATTTTACCCCCTTATAGCACGAAGATAAAGCATCAGCCCCATAAATAGATTTTACAACTTTAACCCACAACCTACCCTTATCTACTAATAAGCGTCATCTCCATTTCCTTAGAAGTGATAAATTGAAAGCTCTCAAATCTTTCAAACCCAAACCACCATGTTTTTTCTGTTTACAAACATCATCCCAAGCAACCCACACTATTTTCCTACACTCATCATTCCCACCCCAAAGGAAATTTAAAAACAGAGATTGGAGATGAGAAATTATACCTTTAGGAGCCTTAAAGAATGAAAGAAAATAGGTTGGGATTGAATTTAGGACGGACATTAAAAGGACAAGTCTCCCACCAAAGGACAAGGTCTGACTCTTCCAAGTAGACAGTTTTTTTGTCACCTTTTGGATAACCGGCTGCCAAGTCTTCAGTCTTCTTGGATTTGCCCCAATGGAAAACCCCAAATAAGTGCAAGGTATAGATCCAACTTCACAATTCAAAAATCAGCCATCTCCTCCAACCATGACAAATCAACATTAATACCCATAAGCTTACTTTTATGAAAATTAACTTTAAGACCAGCCACAAGCTCAAATAACTGAAAAATTGCTTTAATAGCCCATACATTAGAGTTAGATGCATCTCCCAAAAGAATTATGTCATCGGCATACTGTAAATGTGATACCAGAACACCATCCCTACCAGCACTATACCCTTGAAATACATGTAGTTGCACTGCCTTATTAATCATTGAATTCAATCCCTCTGCAACAATTAAAAAGAGGAAAGGAGCCAAAGGATCTCCTTGTCTTAATCCCCTACCAGGCTCAAATTCAAAGGTTGGGCTACCATTAACCAAAACAGAAATGCGAGTAGTAATTAAGCACTCTGCTATCCATTTCAGAGGAAATCCCATACTCTCCATGACAAACTGCAAGAAACCCCAATTAACAGAGTCATATGCTTTTTCAAAATCAACTTTAAAAAATAAGCAACTTTTGTTTCTTCTTTTGGCCTCCTCTGTAACCTCATTTGCAATCACCACACTATAAAAAATGTACCTGCCCTTCACAAACACAGATTAACATAATTCAGATATCAAGTTATCAATCACCTTCCTCAACCTATTTGCCAGTATCTTTGCACCACTTTATACATGCAACCTATCAGAGAAATAAGTCTATATTCCTCAATTTTTTGAGGATTATCAGACTTTGGCACAAGAAAATCCAACAAAGTTTTAGGTTACCATCGCAATTTTTTTCACCCTTCTCTTTTCTTTAGACAATATACAAGACTATGTAATACATGTGGCAGAGTTTATGAAACTATAATAACTAATAATAAATTCTTTCATTTAATTTATGTTAAATTACCTGTGAATTATGATTGCGAGAGCCATATAATATGCATATGACATTTTTTAAATTCCAAACATTTATTGTACTTTTTATTTTTATCTAACTAATTAATTTTGAAATAAAATACTAATAATAAGAAAAAGATTATGATCATATTATGACATTTCTTTCATTAAAAAGTTTAACATAAAGCCGAATAAATCACTAGAATCGGATTAATGGTGAGTTAGCAGTATAGGATTTGGATATAGTTTGTATGATTTTTAGGTTCATTCCCACTATTATACACTAAAAAAGTCGATTAATCTATTGTCATTGTTACGTACCAGGATAAGCTCGTACTTCTTCCCCTTGAACAGCTCGGTCAGAGGAGCTCGGGAGGCCGACCTGAAACATTCTAGCAGAACCCTTGGCTTGACTAAAGGAGGGGATCAGATAAATAAGTAAAGAACTGACGGTAAGCAGCCTGATAGCAAGATCAGCGCATGTTGTACCCTACCCAGCAAACCACGCCATAAATGAAAGATACCACACAACACCTATAAAAGGAGGGGCACAAGCACATTAGAGGACACACTAGCTTCTTCACTTATCCTTGTTATACCATATGAGTAGAATTTAGGCTTTGTAAGAACATTTGGCGCCCACCGTTGGGCTCTGGTAAAACTTTCCCATAGTACCGCAAGTATCTCAAAAATGGTGAAAACAAGGTCGAATGTCGACGATGATGACAGACCAACACTACAAGAGCTTGCTCAACAGCTTGAGCAACTCAAGAAAGAGAACCAAAGAGTTCTGGAGGAGAACAGAGTCATGCGAGAACAGCTAAACATGAATCGTGAGGAAGAAGAGGAGGACGACACCCACTCTTCAGGAACTCCAACTCCTTCAGAACGCTCCGATCTGCAAGTCAATTTGAATAATAAAACAGATACACGATTTCATCCTTTTTCTGATTATATAATGTCTATTTCTTTACCTAGATATTTTAAATTTCCTGATTTACCTATCTATGATGGGACAACTGACCCGAATTCACACCTCACTCGATTTCACATTGTAATGCTTACTACAGGTGCTACTAACCCTATCTTATGTAAGATTTTTCCAGGAACTTTGACAGGTCTTGCTTTGCAGCGGTACTCAACTCTAACTCACGGCTCCATAAGAGGATTCGATGAGTTCAGTATAGCATTCAAGAATCAGTTTTCATCAAGCTGCCCTTTCAAGAAAACAGAGGATAGCTTATTCAGCATATTGCAGGGAGATGATGAACCACTTAAGGATTACATCAACCGCTTCAATAAGGAAGCCATGCAGGTCAAAGAACTAGATCCTAAGATTCACCTCAGAGCAATCATCAATGGATTGAAAAAGGGTCAGTTCGCAGACGAATTGACCAAATCAAAACCAACTGACATAGCCGAGTTCAAACGAAAAGCTTCAGGACAGATAGATGCAGAAGAAGCAGCAGTGGCTAAAAGGCGTTTAAGAGAAATGCTGACAAAACCCCTTGAAAGAGGAATAGTCGACAACACGCCCCATAACCACCAAAAAGACATGGGGACCTTTACATTTCAAAACAAGACAGTAAAGAAAAATGGGAGACCGACTAAACCGCCCTGATCAGCACCTATCTTCGACCACTTCACCCCTCTAAATGCCAGAAGGAGTCAAATTCTACGAGAAGTGTACTCAAGAATTATTGAGCTCCCTCCACCTCCCAAGGATATTCCAGAAGGAGTTGATCGTGCCAAGAGATGTGACTTTCACCGCGCATTTGGACATAGCACTGATGACTGTTGAACTCAAAAAAATCAAATCGAGCAACTCATCAGACTTGGGCACCTCGGGAGGTATGTGTACGATGTAAGGCAGAGAAACAAAAAGGAAACAACTTGGATAGACTATGATCGTAGAAGAGGCCGCGAAGAATCTCCTGACCGGAACCCTGGACCGAGCACTCCTAGACGAAGGGTCGGGTCTATACATACCATTTCAGGAGGATTTGCAGGAGGAGGACCTACATCCTCGTCTAGAAAAAGACATCTCAGGACGATCTGCTCAATCAACAAATCAAACCATACAAGGGTAGGCGGATCTCACCCTGTCATTTCTTTTTCTGACAAAGATTTTGCAAGATTGAAAGATATAAACCAAGATGACCCTATGGTTGTTCGAATAAACATCGAAGGATGTTCGGTGAGAAGAGTCTTAATCGACCAAGGAAGCTCGACAGACGTCTTGTTTTGGAAGACATACGAGGACCTCTCACTCCCAACAGACATCGTTCACCCTTTTGATGGAAATCTAGTAGGTTTCGCTGGAGAACAGGTCGAGGTAAGAGGTTTTGTAAATCTCAGAACGACTTTTGGGTCTGAAGGGATTTACAAAACTGTGAATGTCAAATATTTGCTTGATAATGATGTTACTTCTTACAATATTATTATCGGGAGACCAACCCTGAATGCATTAGGGGCAGTCGTCTCGACTCCACACTTAACAATGAAATTCCCTGTTGATGATCAAAAGATAGGAGTAATGAGAGCTGAACAAGGTGAAGCTCGACACTATTATGTAAAAAGTCTGGAGACAAGGAGATCCTCCAACAAAAATTCTGACACTCAGCTCAAAATCCTCTTAACCGAACTGGATCCTAGAATTGACTTCTTGGAAAGAAGACCTCAACCTACCGAGGAGTTAAAGACCATCCAAATAGGCGATAACTCGATCAAAACAACTCGGATAGGAACAAGTCTACAGCCCGAAGAGGAACGACAGATAATACAAATCTTGAGAGAAAATTCTGATTTGTTTGCTTGGACCCCTGCAGACATGCCTGGGATTGATCCGTACTTCTTATGCCACAAACTAATGATTGATCCAAAGATCAAGCCAATCTCTCAAAAGAAACAAAGACTGGGCGAGGAAAGGAGAAATGCAGCCCTAGCAGAATCAAAAAAGCTGCTAGCAGCCGGGTTTATCAGAGAAATTGAATATACAACGTGGCTCTCAAATGTTGTCATGGTAAAAAAGTCAAACGGAAAATGGAGGATGTGCACCGATTTTACCGACCTAAATAAGGCGTGCCCCAAAGATGCATATCCTCTTCCTAGTGTTGATCACTTGGTCGACGGAGCTTCAGGATATAAGAATCTGAGCATTATTGATGTGTACTCAGGATACAATTAGATCCGAATGAACCCAGTTGATGAAGACAAAACGACCTTTATCATTGACATGGCCAATTACTGTTACAGAGTCATGCCATTTGGACTAAAAAATGCCGGAGCAACATATCAAAGGCTGATGGACAAGGTATTTGCAAAACAGATCGGACGCAACATAGAAGTTTACATTGATGACATGGTGGTCAAGACCCCATCAGACTGAAAGCACACAGATGACCTTGGAGAAATCTTTAGCCAGCTCAGAAAGTTCAACATGAGACTCAACGCAGAGAAATTCTCTTTCGCTGTCCACTCAGGAAAATTCCTTGGTTTCATGCTCACCGACCGAGGAATAGAGGCGAATCCAGGGAAATGCCAAGCTATATTGGCAATGAAGAGCCTATCCAACATGAAGGAAGTACAGAGGATGGCTGGAAGAGTAGTCGCTTTGTCCATATTTTTATCCAAATCCGGAGAACGACTGAGACCTTTCTTTCAATCTATCAAACAAGGAAGCAAATTCTAGTGGAACGAGGAATGTGAACAAGCTTTCCAGCAGATTAAGACCTATTTATCACAACCCCCTATCTTGAAAAAACCTGATCCGGAGAAAGAAATCCTTGTATACCTGGCAGTAAATGAGCAGGTTATCAGCGCAGTTCTAGTGCAAGAAAACCCTGAAGGACAACAACCTATCTACTTTGTTAGCAGAGCACTACAAGGCCCTGAGTTGAGATATCAGAAAATTGAGAAGGTAATTCTTGTCGTGATAACAGCAGCACGAAGTCTTAGGGCCGTATTTCCAAACACATCAAATAATTGTAAAAACTGACCAACCCATAAGACAGATCTTACACAAGCCCGAGTTGGCAGGAAGGATGATCAAATGGTTGGTAGAATTGTCAGAGTTTGGAATAAACTACCAATCAAGGGGACCTATCAAATCTCAGATCCTAGCAGATTTCTTGGTAGATCAAACACCCTCAGAAGAAGCACAAGGAGAACAACCCTGGATTCTCTACGTGGACGGAGCATCAAACATTAAAGGGAACGGAGCTGGCGTCATCTTAGAAGGACCAAACAACTTAGTCCTAGAACAATCCCTCTACTTTGAGTTTAAAGCAAGTAACAACCAGGCAGAATACGAGGCACTCATAGCAGGATTGCTCTTGGCTAAAGAAGTCGAAGCAACTTCCATAACCGTTTTCAGCGATTCACAACTAGTCACGGGACAGGTCGGAGGAGAATATCAAACAAGGGATCCCCAACTCACTAGGTATTTAAATAAAGTTAAAACTCTGGTATCTGACTTTGCAGAATTCAAAATTCAGCATATAACCAGAGAATAAAACCTGAGGGCCGACCTACTGTCAAAACTCGCAAGTACAAAGAAACCAGGATGCAACAAAACCGTAATACAAGAAACTCTCCAAAAACCAAGCATCGAGGAGACTGAGGTAATAAATATTAATTATTCAAATTCCTGGATAACCCATTTCTTTCAGTATCTCTAGGACAACAGATTACCCTCAGATCCAGTTGAAGCACGCAAGATAGTTTATCACTTCAGCTTCTACGTCATTATAAATGGACATCTATATAGAAGGGGATATTCGTCACCGCTTCTCAAATGTATTCCCCATGAACAACAAAATTTCATCCTGAAAGAAGTACATGAAGGAGTTTGCGCAAGTCATGGAGGAGCCAGGTCGTTAGCTGCAAAGATCCTACGAGCAATCTTTTACTGGCCAACATTGAGAGCAGATGCTAAAGAATTTGTTAAAAAATGTTATGCTTGCCAAAAATTTTCTAAATTGAATTATATGAGCCCAGAAGAATTACACAACATCACCTCTCCATGGCCCATTGCAATGTGGGGCATTGATCTACTTGGCCCTTTCCCTTTGGCCCCTGGGCAAGTCAAATATCTAGTAGTTGTTATAGACTACTTCACAAAGTGGATTGAAGCAGAACCACTGGCAACCATAATGGCTGGAAGAATAAGCAAATTCGTTTGGAAACAAATAATCTGTCGCCATGGAATCCCTAATACAATAATATCGGACAATGGGAAACAATTCGATTGCAGAGAGTTCACTGATCTATGCAAAGAGTATAACATTACTCACATCAAGAACTCAGTTGAACATCCACAGACAAATGGGCAGGCAGAAGCTGCAAATAAAATAATTTTGAACGGACTGAAGAAAAGACTTGGAGAAACAAAGGGAAGATGGTATGAAGAATTACCAATGGTGCTATGGGCTTATCACACCACACCCCAATCTGCTATAGGAGAAACACCGTACAGGTTGACTTATTGAAGCGATGCCATGATTTCAGTAGAAATCTCCTTCATGAGCCCACGAGTACAGGACTATAACCCTGAAGATAATGAAGAAAATCTCAGAACCGAACTTGATCTATTGACAGAAGAACGAGAAGTAGCACACCTCAGGGAGCAGATTTGTAAAGAACGCTCAGCACGCAGATATAACACAAAGGTTCAACCTTGGAAGTTCAAACAAGGAGATCTAGTCCTTCAAAAAATTGAACAAGCTAGGAAAGATCCTAGACATGGGAAGTTAAACCCAAACTAGGAAGGACCATTCAAAATTAAGAGGGAGGTCGGACTAGGAGCATATGAGCTCGAGCAGCTGACAGGAAAACAAACTCCCAGAACATGGAACGCCAAACACTTGAGATTTTATTTCAGTTAAATTGTATGATGACAGTCAGGTTAGGTACTCTTTTTCCTATCTTGGTTTTTTGTCCCTAAGGACGGTTTTGGCCGAGACAGGTTTTAATGAGGCTTAGCCTAGACTATAAACCAATAAAAGATCTTTTTCATACTATGTTGTTTCTATCTTCATCTTTGCAAATTATGCTCTAAAAATTGAGTTACATCTCAGGGTAACGAGCTTACACTCTAAAAACCAAGTCCAAACACTTGGGGTAACGAGTTAAACTTATTCTCCGAAAAAAGAACTGTTTTCGCCAAAGATATGCTCTAAAAAACTGAGTTACATCTCAAGGTAACGAGCTTACACTCTAAAAACCAAGTCCAAACACTTGGGGTAATGAGTTAAACTTATTCTCCAAAGGAAGAACTGTTTTCGTCAGAGACATGCTCTAAAAACTTAGTTACATCTCAGGATAACGAGCTTGTACTCTAAAACCCAAGCCCAATCCCTGGTTTTTTATTTTACCAAATTATTTTCAGAAGTTTCACCTCGACCTACTGAGCTAACGCTCCAAAAATCCAGGTTTAACACTTGGTTATTATTCTTGGTTATTATTTTTTACCAAGTTATTTTACAGAAAGGGTCACCTCGACCTACTGAGCTAACACTCCAAAAATCCAGGCTCAACACTTGATTATTATTCTTGGTTATTATTTTTTACCAAGTTATTTTACAGAAAGGGTCACCTCGACCTACCTAGCTGACAGTCCAAGAATTCGGGTTCAACACTTGATTATTATTCTTGGCTATTATTTATCAAATTATTTTACAGAAGTATCACCTGGCCTACCGAGGTGACACAACCGTGAGAATCTAGATAACACTTGGTTATTATTTAAAGACTCTTGGTTATTATCAAGATATCATATAAAGATGTCATCTCAGCCTACCGAGCAGACATTACGAGAATCTAGGAAAGATAAGCCTCTGTTATAAGGAAGAAACTGTACCGAGATGATCAAAAGCAAATCTCATTTAGAACTAAAAAGTACATTACACCAGAAGACTACCAACCACACACAAGACTGCGGAATGAACAACAAATTACAAAACTCATATCACTGTAAAGAAAAAAGAAGCTGGAGTTGATGCTACCCAGGAAGACCCGAGGATTACACCAGAAGACTACTTCCAGCACACCTTGACGCCACCCACTCCAAAGCCTAGGTGTCACAAGATGACGTTGGAGATCAGTTTCTAGAAAGCCCTCCACCGACCTGAGCAGGTTGCAATCACCAAGTTGCTTTTAGAAGCATCTTCGATATACCCAAAAGCCAAGAAGGAAGATGCAAGAAAACCCAAGTCTAAAATTGGGTTTCCTCCCAAACTTGACCTCCCACTTCGGGAATGAGAGGAAAGAATGCCAAACTCCACGGAAGAGAATTTGGCATTCTTCCCTTTACCTTCAGTTAATCGGTTTGACCCAGAAGAAAGTTCTAACATCAGTTAATCTGTTGATCCGATCTGTGTCGAAAACCGGATCAAACAGATTAACTGATATCAAAAAATCCTTCAAAGCTCCAAACAGCTCGGGCATATAGAAGCACTTACAAGGTTCAGTACAACAAACGCAGAAGCATAGAACCCCTTTTATACTACAAGAGCAATGAAGAAGTAATGAAAGGCAATAAATGCGGGACGAGAAATGGAGATAAAAACGCTAACTCTTATGCTTCGAAAATGACAAAGTCAAGGACGATGCAAACAAAATAAAAACGTGGCGAAATTTGGAATAACAGATAAGCTTTGATACATATCATAAGTTTGTACACATCATACTGAAATTTTTACATAGCCAAAATAAAGACAAGCAGAAAGTTAGGTTGATTTGGGTTGATCGGGGAATGTCTTCTCGGATCCATCAACTCCGCCATCAGCATCACCTCCACCACCAGTATTAGCTCGGTCGCCAGTGTTAGCTCTGACTCCATCAGCATTGGAATTCCCTTGCCAGATCCGAGCCTCACTATCTTTAGGCACATCTCCTCCCTCGTCCAACACCATCTCCACCAAGGTACCATCCACAACTTCTTTTAACACATCACAACTTGAGGTATCCAGATCAGGGTATAGAGCCCTTACCTGTTCCAACGCCTGGGAGAACCCTTGATAATAGGTATGAGCTGCACCAGCCTCAATCCTATCTCGATCTGCTTTAATCTTATCTCGGTCTGCCTCAACTTTTTCTTCTCATCAAGAGCATCAGATAGCAACTTCTCGGTTTTCTTTTTAGCAGTCCCTCTACGCTCACCTCAGTAGCCAAACTCTTTTTGTCTTCTCTCAGACCTTCATTTTCTTTGGTCAACAAAACAATTCGACCCTCCAGACTTGCAAACCTTAGTTTTCATCTCCTCATATCCAACAAGCTGCTTTTGCAAGTCATCAACAAATTTTAGCAGCTCGGTTTTACGACTTGAACTTGAAGAATCCTACCTCTCCAAGTACCGGCCCAAGGCAGTCGTCCTAACTCCTAAATGCTGAAGCATTAAGTGAGCAGAACGTGGTCCCCATTTATCCAACCACTTCACATCGTTCTTCAACAGAAGATTAGGATCAATAACCTGATGAAGATCAAAACGGTTATCCCATAAGGAGGAGATGGTAGGACCTGACCCGGTAAAGTCTTGGAAGACTTGAACACCACCCTCCGTAGGCATACCCGGCCCAGAATTCTTGTCAACATCTAAACGAGGTTTTGACTCCCAAAGACGTTTCGGGAGACCTCCTTCAAAGATGATGTGGAATGAGCCTTCTCCGAGGATGTCAATTACGAATTCGGTGGACAATCAGACGCCTTAGAACTAGCCCGATCTCAGCCTTAGTCTTCTCAGCTTCAGCTTTAGCCTTCTTGGCTCTTTGAGCAACAGACGACGAGCCAATGTTTTCCTATCCAAAGCGGTAGCCATTTTCTCTGCGAAAACAAAAGTGAGATATTAACATCTCAAAAGCTAATCCAAGAAAGTGAAATTGTACATGTCATACCATATATTTCTTAAGATTGGCCAGTTTGTCCTCTAACTTAATCAAATTGGCACACTTCAGTCCAGTAGAATCCTTTAAGAAGTTTACTTCAATAAGCTCCTCGGGGGAGAGAAAATCCGAGTCAAAAGAAGAATAGCTCGAGGTCATGGTGACCAATAGATTGGGAAGGTGAAATTCTTGTTATCATCAAGAAAGAATTCATTTCCTATTTCACTAAACAAGCAGAAGAATGGTCCTTGAATAATTTAAGGGAAGACGTGTATGCCCCCATTATTTTTCGTTTTGAACGGCTGCTAATGGGTATGAGACCTAAAGGACGAACAAACTTTACTTGAAAAAAGTAGAAGAACTTAGGACAAGTCGGGGCCATACTAAAAAAGTTACACAAAATCTGAAAGCCCTTAATAAGCCCCAAGAATTGGGATGAAGTTGGGTAGGAGCAACATTCAGAGTACGAGAAGAGAACATTCAAAGTCAGTAAAAGGAACTCGAACATTAAGAGCCTGTTTGGGTGGAACTTTCACATAAGTACTTCTAGGTGAAAAAAAATAGCATGAATCAAAGAGGTCAAGTGCATTTAACTTCTCCTTAAGTTAAAATTAGTCTTTGTAGACCACCTACTCCAAAAGCTCTCTCATTTAACTTCTCCAAAAATAACTAATTTTAACTTATGGAGAAGTTAAATGCACCTGACCTCTTTGATTCATGCTATTTTTTTACCTAGAAGTACTTTTGTAGAAGTTCCACCCAAACAGGCTCTAAATTGACTAAACAACTTGTCAAAACATAAACCACATCATGCACCAAGTTGGCAGCATGTCTATGACAGATCCTATCAAAAGGGGTACACAACTACAATTTATGGAACCCTTAGTGCTAGGTTGGGAGAATCAACACAGTTAAGAAATTGTTAGAGACTGCTCATCGGTATACACAGAAGAGGTATCTCGAACTCCCCCCCTCTACCCAAGAAAAATTTTCAAATCATACTCACTGTTCTCCTTCCCGTCGTCATCGACCTTTAAAATATAACCCTTTAAATCATCCTCTCCTAAGTATTTATGTACCTTTCTTCTCCTCCTCCGTTTCGAGACCACACTGGAACCCTCACCTTCATCATATGGCAAATCACCCATGACAACGGGAACACAATACGAAGAACCCACAACATCACCCAAACCCTCACTAAGGGGGTCAGTTTCGGTGCTATCAGAGGAACTTAAAACATAAACGGATTCCTCAAGAACAGGACCACCCACATCGTCAGAATCCTCACTGGAAAACTCAGAGGTCCCCTAGAAACAGACGTGGCTAACTAAGCAAAATGAAAAAAGGAAACACGGAAGAAGAATGTACCTGGTGAGGGGAAAGGGAAGATGACGGGAATAGAATCAGGATGCAAGGAAGTTGAGGAAGTTTTCTGCAAACAAAAACAAAGAGCCCACCAGTTTAATATAGGCACGAAACGATGAGTAAGCAAAGAGGCGCAAAGGTGAAAGGTCGCGAAGTCCAAAAGGCGCGTTTATTAGGAGCATGAACGATAGAGATCAAACTTATCTAACGGCCCAAATTCAACTGCAATGGCTGATAGATTAGTCATAAAGGGCTGACGTAAGACCAAGCAAAATCTCGGGATGAGCTCATACTCTTCAAAACAGATCGGTTGAGAAGAACTCGGGCCAGGGAAAAGACTTAAGCTACTTCACTGTATAACACTTTGTAGCTTGGGAGGCTGACCTGAAACATTCTAGCAGAACCCTTGGCTTGACTAAAGGAGGGAATCAGATAGATAAGGAAAGAACTGACGGTAGCAGCCTGATAGAAAGATCAGTGCATGTTGTCCCCTACCCAGCAAACCACGCCATAAATGAAAGATAACCACATAACACCTATAAAGAGGGGTGCAAGCACATTAGAGGACACACTAGCTTCTTCACTTAGCCTTGTTATACCATATGAGTAGAATTTAGGCTTTGTAAGAACAGTCATATATAATTGTTACAATTCAAAATTATATATACTTATATAATTTTTAAAAAATATAAGCATTATAATTCAAATAACTAATTAATGGTAATAAATCAAAGTTTAATTATCGAGTGAGCCGATCAACTCACATAAATTATTCCAATTTAACTAATGATATTGATGTGAAAGATATATATACATGTGATCTTAAAAAAATAATCAAAATTTAAGGGAGAAAATGTACTTAATTTTCGCATAATTTATAATTAACTTATGGCCAGCACAACCAATTTGCGTTAATTAATTCTATACTATGGCGATAAATTTATGCAGATAGCCAGGTAGAGCAGCACTAAGAAGGAAAATTATTTTTGTCCCGCAAACAGTGCGCCCCTCATTTGTACCGCGCACTGTTTGCAGGCCCCCCCTCCCTTTTTTTGTTATTTTAATAGTTTTTGTTTGTGGGGGCCCCTCCCTTTTTATTTAATAATTTTAATTTATTTTTTATTTTATTATTATAATTATATTTAGCTATTTATCTCATTAAATAAAATTATAAATTAAGAAATACAATAAATGATCACATAAACTTTGTGTTAGTCATTCATGTTAATATGAGGTTAATTTTGTGTCCAGAAACGGTGAACATATTAAAAAATGAGGTTAATAGTGTTTTCATTTGTGGTTAATAGAATACAATTTTGGTTAATTGATTTTGTGAGATTTAATTGCAACTCCTGTTTACACGAGATTAATGATGTGGTCAGAAATTGTGAACATATTAAAAAATGAGGTTAATGGTGTATTCATTTGTGGCCAGAAATGGTGAACATATTTGTAAATGAGGTTAAATGTGTATGCATTAAGGTCTGACTCTTCCAAGTAGACAGTTTTTTAGTCACCTTCTGGATAATCGGCTGCCAGGGTCTTCAGTCTTCTTGATTTGCCCCAATAGGCAACCCAAATAAGTGCAAGGTATAGATCCAACTTCACAATTCAAAAATCAGCCATCTCCTCCAACCATGACAAATCAACATTAATACCCATAAGCTTACTTTTATGAAAATTAACTTTAAGACCAGCCACAAGCTCAAATAACTGAAAAATTGCTTTAATAACCCATACATTATTAACCTCGTGTAATGTATGGGCTATTTGGTTAATTGTAGCACAAAACGGTGAATGCAATATTATATTTTGTTATTAGCATCAAAATAACACACATTTATTGTATTTCTTGGTCTATATTTTTATTTAATTATGTGGTCATAAACGGTGAACATATTTGTAAATGAGGTTAATGGTGTATACATTGACGGTTAACAGAATAAAATATTTAGTTAATTGAATTTGTGAAGTTAATTGTGTGCATAGAAATTGTGAATGAAGTGATATATTTGATTAATAAATTAAAAAAACAAATAAAATCTATTTTTTTTAAAAAAAAAAGGGTAGAGATTAAAAAAAAAACCGCACACAGCGTGGGACGATTGCATGCCAACAGTGCGGTACGTGAATCGCTATTCGCACTAATAATTACTACTACCATCACATTCATATATTTTTTTTATCGGCACATCACATTTCATACGTATAAATATGTATAATGGTCTCCACATCTTTCACATCATTGTGGTGTAGGCATGCAGATGATCAAGGATAACAATTAATATTAAAATGAAAATCCTCTTCAGGCATCCCTTCATGATTTGTCAGTGTTGCATCCGTTAGTGTCATTGCACAAAACCATTTTTCTCTTTCCAACAACTACTTATATGCCCACCATAAGGCAAGACTGTACCTATTATAATATCCATCCAGCATCCTTTCGAAAGTGTCATGTTATTTACAGCCTATATTCAAACTTGACCTTTTTCAAACTCTACAAGCACATTTCACCCTCTCGAACCATCATTTTAATGAACTAGCTAGAAAAAATAAAAGAAAAATTGAATTAAGAGAAAAATATCGAGATATATATAAAAAATTCATAATTAGTATTTTTTTTAAAAAAATATGTGTTTCATTTTACTAAAAAAGTATTAACTTCATGGTATATAACTTTTTTCCCCATTTGAAGCACGTGGTAGAACTGAAGCTGAATTGTCATTCAGGGCCAGGCCTTTTATGTCGACCAGAAACAGCCAAAAGAGTGAATTAAAGAAAAGAGCTAACAGTCATAGTTTCGTTTCAGTGAATGGCATGGATGGATGAGAGAGAGAGAGGGCATTTGTTTTGTTCGTAGGCCCACTGCAACACTACTGATTTAATTTTTTTTTTTTTGGGTGAAGTACTGATTTAAACTTAGGCTTAAACTAATGTTCTCTTGGTGATGTATACAGTATACTCTCAACATTAATATCAACGTCAATAATATCTACTACCCAGTAACCAATGATGATTGAACTTAGAATTTGTCATGGCATACGTACGGAGAATACGAGTATGCATTACAATCGAATTTGAATCCGTGACTACTCCCCTTTGTTTCAATTTTAATGAGAAAAGCCATTTTGACCGGTTTAAGGAAAATTCACTACGCCAACCCGCCCCGTCATTAACGAGCGTGACGAGTCTGCGTTGTAAAAATTCGTCCCCATATAATAATAAAATAATTTTAATTATATTAATAATTAAATAATAAAATAAACTTATATATTTTTTAAAATATAATAGGATTTAATTAGTATATACTATCAATGTAAAAAAGTTTTACACAGTAATTGATGTGTTTTCATATTATTTAATGAGTTTAATAATACATGAATTGTCATACTCATTAAATGATGTGGAAACACATCATTGGATGACAGTGTAAATTTTTTATACTTTTAATGTATACTAATTAAACTCTATAGTTTTTTTTTTTTAGGATTCTCAATGTCTATATTTATATATTATTTGAATTAAAATATACTAGATATATATATACATTACTTATTTAAGAACACACATTTAAGTTATTAAAAATAAAGAAAAAAATAGAGAATGTGAGATCTTTGCGGGTTTCCCCGAATTCGATGAAGACTCGTGGGGATGGAGTTAGATTTCATAATTTCATACTCGTTCTCTTTAAATCTGAACCCAAACTCGTCCCGACTTTTACATGGATGGGTATGGGAAGAGTAAAAACCCCGTCCCCAACCTGTAATGTGTTGTCATGCCTAAGTAAGAGGATTCAATTATTAGATAAGAAAAGACTTTATATATATATAAATATATGTTACGGTCTAAACCTAAGATCCAATAGCCAAAATGGCCCATGCGCGATATAATTATCATATCCATAAATATATGATATATAATTATAATATCCATACGCAATATAATTATCATATCCATAAATATATGATATATGATTATCATACCCATAATTATATCACATATAATTATGGTATCCTCAAATATATGATATATAATTATAATATCCATAATTATATGACGATATCTGCTAAACTTACTCTATTTACATCTGCACCCACTTACCATATTTATACAGGAAAAACCCTATAAATAGAGAACATTTACAGATCATAAGGTACGCAATCTCACTAAGTCAATCCCTTTGACTGTTTTACATACCTGACTTGGGCGTCGGAGTCCCTTTGCAGGTACACCCCCCGGGTTCAACTCGGATTCAAGCCTCCGCAACCCGGATTCGAATCCGATTTCTCTCCTGCTGACTCAGACCCAGGTTCGAGTTCTATCCCAGAACATTGACGCTGGAAGGAGGGCCTCCCCCTCTCCAGCATGACGGTCACAACCCGCCGCCAGACTACAAGGCACCGTCCTGAGCCGACACCCGAAGGATGGGTGGAGGATCTCGGAGCCCAAGACGAATTAATAGAGCAAGAAGGAACTTCACAGCCTCACAAACCAAACCGAACCACGTGGGGGAGATCACCAGACGACCCCCGGGACGAGGTTATCCGGCGCCTCGAGGCCTAACTCAGGGAGTTTCAGGAACAACGCCAGCAATCACTCCGCGATCCGCAACCTAGGACAGATGACCAGCCCGCCGTGAACCAACTTGAGAGCGCCTCCGACACTTGGAGCGCAGGCATAAACCCTTAATCTCAACCCACTATTCAATCTCGGCCTGCATCGGACTGAGATCACTAAGAAGTCCTCCAACCGAGGGTCACGGCCCATCCGATTCCATTTAGACATCCATTCTCTAAAGACTAGCCCGGGTCGAGATACCCAAGCAGTATAGAGGTGCTTTACCCATTGAAACCTTCAATGGCACTACAGACCCAGTCAAACATTTAGACGCCTTCACCAATGAAATGCTTTTCATTGGCGCCCCTGAAGCCGTCATCTGCCACTCATTCCCAAGAACTTTGAAGGGAGAAGCCTTAGCCTGGTTTAAGACTCTTCCCTTGGGATCCATAGATTCATGGGACGATATGCATCACACCTTCCTGGGACGATTTACCATCTCCATAGAGATTCCCAGGGATTAGTTCACACTGGCCAAGGTCAAGCAGAACAAGGACGAACCCCTTAGAACTTTCCTATCCCGGTTTTACAAAGAATGTGCCCTCATCCCGAACCTGGACGAGAATGTTCAACTTGTATGTGTCGTCTCGGCCCTCTCGCCAGGTTCACCCCTTGTTGTCTCTTTATCAGAAGAGTCGGTTCGGTCCATGGAACAATTCAGACAACGTTCTCACAAATACGTGGGACGAGAAGCCCATTTGGGTCGTAGCTGCCAAACATGATACTCACCAAGGACAGGACCGGGGTTCCTACCATGACCGACATAAAGGGAAGGATAGAGGACATCACCAACAAGATCAACGTCGACCTCCCAAAGGTCGATACAACAACTATGCTCCTCTGAACACTAACCCTGGGAACATTCTGAAGGAGGTGATGCACACTGAGCTGGCCGACATACCTAAACCCCCACCACTCAAATCCTCAGCTCAAAAAACAAGTCCAAATACTGTTATTTCCATGAGGGGTATGGGCACAACACTGATGAGTGCATATAGTTGCGCGATCTCATTGAGCAACTCATTCGGGACGACCGACTTGGTCGTTATGTAAAGAAGAATCAGTTCCAGGGAGGATATCGAAAGAATGAAGAGCGGAAGAGATCCCCTAGTCCAGAAGGAGGGAATGATAAGAAACGAAAGCGTTCTACATCCCCCAAGAAGTACGACAACAAAGAAGACAAAGCCGGTTCCAGTAACCACACAACTCAGACCACACCAAGGGTGCGAATCAACATGATTTCAGGGGGATTTGCTGGTGGAGGACCGTCAAACAATTCAAGAAAGAGACACCTCCGGGAAGTCTACAGTGTCGACCAGACCGACATGAAGATAGTAGCTAAAAGACCCCCAAACCCGGTCATCACCTTCTCGGATGAAGACTTTTTGATGTTGTGGTGGACCATGATGATCCTTTTGTGATTCGATCTCTGATAGGAGATGGAGATGTCGGAAGCATCTTTGTTGACCAGGGCAGCTCAACCGACATCCTCTTCTACAAGACCTATACCCATCTACTGCTACCCCCAGAGTCACTCCTACCCTATTCAGGAGATTTGGTGGGCTTCTCTGGAGAAAGGATCCAACCCAAAGGATACCTTCAGACTACACTCAGGGTCGGCTCCGAAATCGAGAACAAGGTCGTCTCAACCAAGTTCTTGATAGTTGATTGTCCCAACCTATACAATGCCATACTCGGACGTCCGTCCTTGAATGCCCTAGGAGCAGTCATTTCCACCAAGCACTTGGTGATGAAGTTCCCAGACCGAGATGGTAAAGTGCTCACAGTTCAAGGGGACCAGAAAGAATCAAGAAAGTGTTACAATGATGCTCTGACCACCCTGCCCACATCTCAGTCAGAAAAGACACCATCCAGAGGCCAAGTTCACATGATTGATCTTGACCCCAGAGCCGAGTTTGATCCTAAGGGTCGAGATAGAATTGAGCCAGCTGCAAAGACAAAACATTTTCGGATCGGGACTTCTGCTGAACAGAGGACCAAAATTGGTTGTGACATGGATCACACCATGGAGGAGAATCTGAAGAAGTTTCTTTCCAAGAACTCAGACCTGATCGCATGGACCTCAGCCGACATGCCAGGAATTGACCCCAACTTCTGCTGTCACAAACTGTCTGTTGACCCCAATGCTAAGCCAGTCGCCCAGAAGAAGAGGAAAATCAGCCTTGAAAGACAGCAGGCAGCAAACCAGCAGATATAAGAGCTCCTCATAGCCAAGTTCATCAGGGAATGCAAGTACGTCACTTGGTTATCTAATGTCGTCCTTGTGAAAAAGTCAAATGGCAAATGGAGAATGTGTGTGGACTACACAGATTTGAATAAAGCCTGCCCCAAAGATCCTTTCCCCTTTCCCAATATCGACCAGTTGGTTGACAATTCATCAGGGTACCGTTGGTTGTCTTTCATGGACGCCTACTTAGGCTACAACCAAATTCCTATGGACTGGGACGATGAAGAGAAGACGACTTTCATCACCGACAAGGGTGTTTACTGCTACACCATGATGCCTTTTGGTCTGAAGAATGCCGGCGCCACATACCAGAGAATGATGACTAAGGTTTTTGGAGACATGATGGGAAAAACTGTTGAAGTTTACATAGACGACATCATAGCCAAAACTACTGAGGGAAATGACCATGTGGTCGACTTAGAGTCCGTATTTGACCAACTCAGGAAGCACAACATGAGACTCAACCCTCTCAAATGCTCCTTCAGCGTACCATCAGGACACTTTCTGGGATTCCTCCTTACCAACAGAGGAGTTGAAGCAAACCCGGACAAATGTAAAGTTGTGTTGGATATGAAAAGTCCGACTTGGATTAAGGAAATTCAGCAGCTTAACGGGAGGATCATTGCTCTCAGCTGAAGGCGGCTACAATATCTCTTCCTTTTTTCCAGCTCCTTCGCAAGGGAAAATCCTTCACCTGGTTTAGTGAATGCGAAGACGCCTTTCAGCAGCTCAAGCAGACATTAGCAAATCCCCCTATTTTGGTCAAACTGGCTTTAGGGGAACATTTGTACCTCTATATCTCCATAACCAACCAGGCCTTAAGTTCGATTTTGATCAGGGAAGAAGGGCGCGACCAATTCCCCATCTACTTCATCGGCAAAGCACTCTAGGGGGCCGAGTTAATATACCAGAAGTTAGAGAAAGCTGCTCTGGCCGTCTTAACCACTGCCCGCAGACTGCGACATTACTTCCAGGGACACAAAGTTACAATGCAAACCAACTTACCCCTCAGACCCGTCTTTTACAAACCGGACCTCTCCGGACGCATGACAGCTTGGGCTCTGGAGTTGTCTGAGTTTTACATTCACTTTGAAGGTCGCACTGCTCTTAAAAGTCAGATACTGGCCGACTTTGTTGCTGAAATGACCCCCCTGAGAATACCCTCAGTTCTGAATGGACCGTTTTCGTGGATGGCTCATTTAACAAAAAAGGTGTTGGAGCCGGGATAGTCTTGGAAGGACCCAACGGAGTTTGCTATGAAAAATCTCTGAAGTTTGAATTCTCTACTTCAAACAACCAAGCAGAGTATGAGGCGTGCATTGTCGGCTTGTTGATCGCTGATGAGCATAATTTCTCACACACTTTGCACCTTCAATTGCAGCTTTCTTAGAGTATAATTGTAATCAAATTCATTGTTATAATTGGGATTTACCAAATTGGACTTAGTTGGGCTTTAACTAGAAATGTTGTTTAAATTCGGATTTTTAAGCCTACTGACCTACCCGTCTTGTTTTGATGATATTGAGAGTTGTAGGTGTCCGATTTGAGTGATTCCAGTGGAATTGGAAATCTAACTTCCTGGGCTTTAATTTGATAGGTCATATGACTATATTCCACTGAGCGACGAGGTGCAGTTTTCAATTTGAAGTTGACGTTCAGATGCTGTCAGAGCTTGAGCGGGAACAACAAGTTTCTTAAGTAGTTGCTGAAGTAGTTTTAGTATTTTTGGGCCTGAAACTTGTTAGTCTGGGCCCATTTTACCCTCTGCCATTAGATTAATCTTGTGGTTTAGGGATTAGTATAAATAGGGGCTGTTGCAATTCTGTTAGACACCTTTGGACACACCTTTCACGTCACTTTTCCCTTTTTCATTTTTTACACAGATTGAAGTTAAGGAGACTTTTCATATTTTTTCGCCTTTACACAGATTAAAGTTAAGGAGACGCTTGCTTTCCCTTCTCTCTGTTTTTCTAGGTTTTCTTCATCTTCTTTTTCTGCATTTTCATTTTGCTGTTCTTCCTCTTATGGATTGCTAAACTTTTGAGGATTGATTCTTGAGTGATTTCCAATCGGATTTTGAGGTTTATTTCTATTCAAATTCGTATTTCAATTTCTGCAGTAGATTCAATTTCATCTTCCCCTTTAGAATTATGGTTTTGAATCTTGAATTGGATTTGAACGCTTGTTGATGATTCAATTCTGTTCTTCACTAAGAATTCTGGTTTAGTTTGCTTCATTCTAAACAACCAACTGTTTGCTTAATTCAGGAGGTAAAGGATTAGAAATCTCATACCAGTATGCTTAATCTGGTCAGCGGTACGCTTAGTCTGGTTTAGCAAGTTCGCTTAGTTCTTGAGTGAGATTATTGTTGAATTAATTGACGCTTGTTCGGTTAATTCGAATTTATTCTGGAAATTGAGTTCAATGTATTTTTAACCGATGAAGGATCCAATTGTGAATGAACAAGAGAATCAATTTGTTTTCTTATATCGTTTTATTCCTTCTTCTTTACTTGCGAAACTATGTTTCTAAACAAACAACCAAAAACCCCCATCTTTCTGTTACGTTCTGAAATTCTGCACTGTTAAGACAATCCATGTCTTAAGACCGTCTTAAGTCATTTGTCTTAAGTTTAATCTGAAGTTCTGGTTTTAAATTTTTGGTCTGAAATCTGATATTCTGAATTGCAATTGAATTCCTTGAGAGACGACTTTGGGTTGTCTAACCCTCACTACACTTTAATTCATATTATTTGATTGGGTACGGCCTCGATCAATCGCAAAAGAAGTTGGGGCCAAAAAAGTTTTAGTATGCAGTGATTCTCTATTGATGGTATCTCAGATCAAGGGAGAATACCAAGCAAAGGGACCATTGCTACAGAGATACTTGGAGAAAGTAAAACTCTCAAGCGACAGGTTTGAAGAAATCATCTTCCAACATATTCCAAGAGCCGAAAATACCAGAGTCGACATACTCTCCAGGTTGGCAAGCACCAAAAAGCTGGGAAATAACAAGTCAGTTCTCCAAGAAGTCGTCTCGACCCCAAGAATTTTGGAACCATCCGTCTTGGCAATTGAAGAGTCTGGATCATGGATAACCCCCATCAAGTCTTACATCTTGATGGGAAAACTCCCTGAAGACGAGAAGGAAGCTAAGAAACTAAGACGTCTAGCATCCCGTTTCGCGGTTGTCAAAGAAAACTGTACAAGAAGGGATTCTCGAACCCTCTGCTCAAATGTGTTCAAAACAGTGAGGCCAAGTACGTCCTGACCGAGTTACATGAAGGCAGTTGTGGAAACCACCAAGGGGGAAGAACACTTTCAAGAAAAGCTCTCAGGGCCGGATATTACTGGCCGACCCTGATTCAATACTCCATGGACTATGTCAAGAAATGCGAAGTGTGCTAGAAGAACGATTCCATCAACCATCAACCCTCTTCTGAGCTAACCACCATGTCGGTCCCTTAGCCCTTCCACCAATGGGGCATTGACATACTCGGTCCTTTTCCACCCGCTCCAGGACAAGTCAAGTTTCTAGTGGTAGCAGTGGATTACTTCACCAAGTGGACTGAAGTAGAGCCCCTTGCCACAATCACTTTGACTAAAGTCCAAAAATTCTTTTACAAGAACATCGTCTCCAGGTTCGGGATCCCTCAATCCGTAATCACGGACAATGGAACCCAGTTCACTGACAAGAGGTTCAGAGAGCTCTTATCAGGATTGAAGATCAAGCATCATTTTACTTTAGTGGAACACCCACAAACCAATGGCCAGGCCGAGTGTGCGAACAAGGTGATCCTCAAAGCCCTTAAACGTAGATTGGACAACGCCAAAGGTAACAGGGTGGAGCAACTCGACCACATGCTCTGGGCATATAGGACTACTCCGTAGTCATCTACCAACGAAACTCTTTTCCGGCTTACCTATGGGACTGAGGCACTCATCCCGGTCGAAATTGGTGAACCGAGCTGGAGGGTGGAAAATTTCAACCGAGACACCAACGATAAAGCTATACTTGAAGAACTAGACTTCTTGGATGAAACTCAGGCGGTGGCACACATCCGAGACTCAACATTGAAAGAACACCTCACAAAACGGCGCAATGCCAAAGTGATGGTCAGAAGCTTCCAACCCGGAGATCTTGTCTTGCGTAGAGCCGACATTGGCAACAAGAATGCAGCCCAAAGAAAACTTGCAGCAAACTGGGAAGGCCCTTATAGGGTCACCGAGGCAACCGGGAATGGAGCATACAAGATAGAAACACTTGAGGGAAAATTCGTACCAAGATTTTGGAACTCGGACAAGCTCAAGATTTACTATTCTTAAGGAATAATTACACTTAAGACATTTTATTTCGTTATTAGTTCATTTTGTTAAAAACCGGACGCGAAGAGCATCTCAGTCGTTGAAATCTAATATTAATGAAACCGGATGCGAAGAGCATCTCGGTCTTGAATTTATGAAGAGCATCTTCAAAACAAATAAGTTCTCTAACCCGGACATCACAAATCCAAAAAGCATACTAACGTTAAAAACGCGAGTCCGAGATCAAAGCGTTAAAAGCGTACTAATGTTAAAAGCGCGAGTCCGAGATCTAAGCGTTACAAGCGTATTGACGTTAAAAGCGCAAAGTCCGACAAATTAAAGCGTACTTACGAGAATAACAAGCAATAACAAAGCACAACCGAAACGGGAAAGTTAGTGCACACGAAACTTAGCCCAAGGAAAAATGACATTAGAGGAGAACATTGTCTTCACAAAATACAGAATTTAAAACTTAAGAAAAATTACAAGTTAAAAAACAAGGGGAGATCATTCTTCGTACGGGCAGACTTCCTCTCCAGAGGTAGCATCAACATACATATTTTTCTCCATGTCGACCCAGCAAATCCTCCCCTGGAAAACATCATACTCGGCTGAAGTCCCATCCACCTTCAGACCGGGATTTAGTATTTCCAGTTGCGCCACAACATTCCCAAAAGAAGACTTGCTAATCTGCTTAGAAAGCTTCACAAGGCCGACTTTTTCTTCATTAAACTTAGCCTGAGCCTTTTGTAAATTCTTCTTCAAAAGATCTGTCACAGCCTCCTTAGTCATTCCGGACGCTGGAGGAGCCACCGTCAATTTCTCCAAGTCGGCCTTCAGATGGGTTATCTCAGTCTCGAGAGTCTTATTCTTCTCCTTGGCCTCCTTGAAGTACCCCTTGTATTTTAACTTCTCCTTTTTCTCAGTACTCAATGCCTCCTGAGCACCCTTGAGATCCACCAATGCGGTATCCCTCTCCGCCGTTCGAGCATCCATGTCTGAGTTGACTCGGTCAAAAGACGGCACAACATCCAGCCGCATGTGCCTTAGAAACGCAGCATGCTGAAGGCATTGACACTCCACATCCCCCAGATGTTCGATAATCGACATATTATCATGAACCGACTTGAGAAAATGGTTGTACAAAATGCGATCCATCTCAGGAGTATCCAACTCTTCCTCCGAGTCGTACAGATTGACACCCGACTCTCTAGAAGACTTGTCAGTCCTGAGCCTCTTCTTACCCTTAGCAGATTTTTTCTTCTTCTGAGGACGAGGCTCCTCACTGCCGCCCCCATGCCCCGCATCCTGAGTCAGTTGACCACTACCCAGAGTCGGCTGGCCAGCTACCCCATTCCCACCAGCCTGCTGAGTGAAGTCAATGTCAACATGCACGTCATCTTGAGGACCGACATTAGCATTCTGTGGATTTTGCAGAGCCCTCAATTGTTTAAGCGCAGTGTTGGCCATCAAAGCTACAAACAAGAAAGTAAAAATTAGCCGAGATAAAAGTAAAAATAAATAACATGCAAAAAATACAAGTCTCACCAATTCTTGAACCGACACTACGAGTCGGACCATCTAAAAATTTCTTAGATGAAAAAACCCCACACTCCTCAACCGACTTCATCAACAACGTCCTCACCGCCGCATCTTGTGGGGAAAGAGCCGACTCAGCAACCTCATAGTCGGATGTCTTCCTATCAAATTGCCTCTCACTCCAGTAAATAGGAAATCTTGGAGTGTTAGAAGACATTTCCTCCCAAAACGACTTCACACCCTCGGCCGCTTGTACTTGGAAGAACTCTTGTTTAAAAGTTATATTCCCCCTCTTGGCCGACTCAGCATAAGGCGTTATCAGCTTACGAACCTTATGACCCCTTAGCGAAATCCAACTCTTTAATGTCTCAGTCTTCTTCCCCTTAGGATGCTTCCTCAACACTGGGAAGAAATGAAAGAATAACTTTACAGAAGGGGTGAAGCCGAACTTGGTCACTATCAACTCAAAGCACCTAATAAAGGCCCACGAGTTGGGATGTAGTTGCGAGGGAGCACACCTCAAATACATGAGCACGCTCTCTTGAAAGTCAGTGAAAGGAAGCCTCAACTTCACCTTAGAATGGAAGAAGTCATAGGTGTACAAAAATGGAGTGTTGGTTTCGGACAAATGACAAACTCGGCTCCCTCTGGGGGGAATCACCACATTATATTTTTCCTTCATCTCAGCTGAGTCAAACACCTCCAGATCAAATAGACGCTCCTGAGTATGCTCCGGGCAGCCGAGTCTATACAAAGAGCAGGTACCAAGAACCTCCGGATCCACCCACCTATACTTATCCGCCCATACAGAGGCCGTATAACAACTACCCTCATCAGAACCGAGACGACTAGCACCCGACTCGGACCAATAAAAAATGGAATCATACGAATTCGTCTCGGACTTCACCAAAGTCCTATCCATCTCGGCCCGAACAACCTCCCCAGAGGTAATGTTCCTTCGCCTCAACACCTCGGCCACCTCAAGACTAAAACCCTCATTATCTCCACAAGATGACCGACTCCGAGACACCCACGACTCAGGTTTCCCGGAAAAAACTTCCAAAGACTCACTATCACTCATTTGCACAAAATGAAGAAAGAAAAGGAAAAGAAATACATGTTAGTCGGATCTTGAGTACGAGTCGACGTATGAAAGCTGGTTCTGGATTCGAGATTGATTTCACAAATAGAGAAGCAGAGAGAAAATTCAGAGTGAAGTAACGAAATGGCGAGACTTCACCACTTATTTATAGGACCGGAAAGGCCCATAACCCCCTGCGGCCAGGAAGTCGAATCTTCGCGACCCTGTAAGGAAGAGACACGTCACAGAGGAGACGAAACGTCACAAGAAACCGAAACGTTTCGGAAACGTTTAAGGAACAACGAAATGTCGCAGCGATACATCAATTAAGAACCCGTCTCGGATCACCATAAATGAAATTCGTCTCGAACTTATACACACTGGTTAACGCGTCTCGAACCATTGCACCAACGAGGAATGGCTAAAATCATCTCGATCCATCTCGTCTCGAACGACAGCTCCCAAGTAAGTTATAAACCCCAAAGCCGTCCCGAACGAGTAAATCCGTCCCGGATATGACATTGAAAAATACTTGAGCTCAAAGTCAACTTCATTAAAGTCGACTAGAGCTGGGGGCTTCTATTACGGTCTAAACCTAAGACCCAATAGCCAAAATGGCCCATGCGCGATATAATTATCATATCTATAAATATATGATATATAATTATAATATCCATACGCAATATAATTATCATATCCATAAATATATGATATATGATTATCATACCCATAATTATATCACATATAATTATGGTGTCCTTAAATATATGATATATAATTATAATATCCATAATTATTTGACGATATTTGCTAAACTTACTCCTTTTACATCTGCGCCCACTTACCATATTTATACAGGAAAAACCCCTATAAATAGAGAACATTTACAGATCATAAGGTACGCAATCTCACTCAGTCAATCCCTTTGACTGTTTTACATATCTGACTTGGGCGTCGGAGTCCCTTTGCAAGTACACCGCCCGGGTTCAACTCGGATTCAAGCCTCCGCAACCCGGATTCGGATCCGATTTCTCTCCTGCTGACTCAGACCCAGGTTCGAGTTCTATCCCAGAACAATATATATATATATATATATCCCAGTTTGGATACAACTTCTACAGAAAAACTTCTAGAGGAAAAAATTAGAATAAATCAATGAGATAAGATAAATTTAACTTCTCCATAAGTTGAAATTGGTTACTTATGGAGAAGTTAAATGAGAGAGCTTATGGAGAAGGTGGACTACAAAGACTAGTTTTTACTTATGGAGAAGTTAAATTCATTTGAACTCTTTGATTTTTTTCTCCTTTTTTTCATCTAGAAGTTCTTCTTCAGAAGTTGTATCCAAGCTGGGCCATAAACTAATTAAGAGTTTTCAAAAATCCAACATCTAAAAATTTTATTATTATTATTATTATTATTTAAAATGTATAGTTGTTGAGAACTAAGTAGGATGATATAGGCACAAAATTGCTAAAGACTCACGAATATTATGTTGACTGATTCAACGATTTTCAAGATTTAAAGTGAATTTAAAAATGAAATAACCTTTTAAATATAATAAAAATTATTTATTAAAATTTATCTTTTAAACTTACTTATTAAATCATTATAGTCAATTTTAATTAATTTTTTTCAAATAAAAATAAACTTAATCATTTAATCTTCCTTGAGATATTATTAAACTTTTTGTAACAAAGGTTGGAGAGAGAAACACACGGACAAACAAATAGAGTGATAAATTGTAATAGCGTAGAAGAAAAGTAAAAATATATAATGGGAATAGAATGACAAACGAGTGAGATCGATAGATGTGCGTTTGAAAAAAACCAAGAACAAATCAATAATTAATATTGGGTTAAATATGTTATTAATCTCTAAAGTTTGACTCGAATTCGGTTTTAGTCGCTAAACTTTAAAACCTTTGGTTTTGACCCCTCATGTTCTGAAATCACGTAACTTTAGTCCCTCCTCTTAATACTGTTAACTTTTAACGGTGACGTGGGAAATAAATTTCTATGTTAGATTGTCTAATCAGATTCTATGACCATGATGTGACAATTGAATTATACCTTAGCTCATCCAGTCAGTTTTCTGGCCTTCCCTGTTTGTGAAAAATGTGAAGTTAAATTTAATAAAACCCTAAATAAAATCTGACTGGATAAGGTGAGGTGTAATTCAATTGCCACATCATGGTTAATTGAAACTGACGGGACAAACTAACACAGAAATTTGTTTGTCATGTCAATATTAAAGTTAACGGTGTTAAGGGGAGGGACTAAAGTTATGTGATTTCAGAACATAAGGGACCCGAACCAACGGTTTTAAAGTTTAGGGACTAAAACCAAATTCGCGTCAAACTTGAGGGACTAAAAACATATTTTACCCATTAATATTTATGGGAAGAGGAAAAGTCATGATAGATGGATCTGTTTTGTTTTGTGAAGAAAAATGGGTATGAGAGGTAGAATTAAAGGTAAAATTCTAGAGACTGTGAAACTTTGATTATAAAAATTGTTGGATGATGGATCTTGGTTAATGGAGAGATAGGATTTAGAGATGGAAGTTATAGTGGAAAAAAATATGTTTGAGTAGGAAAATTTTATTTGATAAGTTCTTGCGAATTATTAATTAAGTAAAAATTCACAAATATCGTATTGATAGATCGATGAGAATAGTTATTAATCGGCTTACGGAGATACTTAGGGACGACTGAACCGTCGCAAATTCTATTTCAGTATGGTGTCGAATATATTAGTAACGGCTTGGTCGTAGCTAATAATTGGATTTTGATTTTTTTAAAATATAATTTTGTGAAGTAAAATGATATAAAAAATGTGATGAACATAAAATAAGATTATTTTTAATTTGAATTCTATATATTAAAGCTCTAAAAAATAGTACACATTAGTATTAATATAATTATACATCATTTTTATTTTCTTGATCTTCATCTTCAGTGTCATCCCACCCATTTTCTTCATACTCATTTGATGGGATGTCTTCATTCTCAAATTCATCATCTTCAACCATTGATTCAGGGATAGGCCGAATTATTGGTTCATGTTGATTCTCAGTTAAGCCTGACAATTGTTCAATGTCTACAACTGGTAAAACAGTTGAACTACCATCAAACTGATAAGGCACTTCATCCTCAACCCCATCAACTTTAACATGGCCCCTTGGTTTCGTTGTGATTGCCACAATCCAACCTTGTAAGTCTTTACATAATTCTAGATAAGGGACATAATACACTTGTCTTGCTTAGACACTCATTCCTTCAATATCAATTTTTTCAGCCTTCAAACCTAACTTAGACTCCAATTTCGTCGCTTGAAAATAGTTTTTTGGAATGTTGTTAGGTTTTGGATCTACATCAACTAGCATTTGCATAAAATAATCCAAACACTTTTCAGTAACATGACAGTTAGTTTTAGCTGCTAATAGCCTCATAACTAATGATAACATAGATTTAGTTGCTCCATCATAGATTGGCTGATTTGCAGATAATAACATATCTTAAAATCGTTGGGCATATGGGTTAGGTGGATCATGGTCATTATCATGTGTTTCATCATGTATAGGCCTAAATGTGTCATACACCATTTGAGTCACTGAGGCAAACTGAGATGCATAACTCATATATTCAACACTATTATCATCATCATCCCCCAACTCAACATTATTAGACCCTTCTTTTCTGTGTTCAGTCCATACCGAATAGTTTGGTTTAAATCCATACTTCAACAAATGAGCTCTAACTAATGATGGTCTTAGAATCTTCTCACAATTATAATTCACACATGGACACCTAATCCCTCCTTTAAACATAAATGAAGGTTGTTCCATAACATTGTTAACAAATTTTGAAACCCCATCGATATACTCATGACTCAATCTCCTAGAAGAATCAATCCTATTAATTATACATCCATCTACGATTCATTTGTCTACAATTCAACAATTATATAATTTCAACATAACAATTTCACATATCACAACACAAACACATGCACAATTCTATATTATCAGCACACAACCAATACCATTTATAGGGTCTCACCTATTGAGCTTAGCTCTCCACTAACAAACAATTCATACAATATAAAGAGTAATGCAAATTGCAACAGTTTCATCACACATAGGGGTGAACACAGTACCAGTTGGATGCCCACGACGGAGCTTGATAACTGAAAATGTCCTCCCACGGTGGTTGGTCGTCGTCCTCCTCGTCCTCCTCCCCTTTCACCAAAAAATGGGTTGTCTCGCAAAAATAACTGGTGAGATTGAAGAGTTTAGGGAGAGGGAGAGGTTGAAAGAGAAAAAGAGATTGAGGGATGGTTAGAGGGCGTGGCGGGCGCGACGGAGGAGAGAAAAAAAGGGAAGAAAATATAAAGGGGAAGTCGGGTCTCGTATATGTTTCAGAATTAGTGTCGGCCTGGTTGACGCTACTGTCAAACAAGGTCGTCTCTATAATTTTTTTTTTAAAATTATGCTCGTGCATAAATTTTAAATTTTGCGTCGGCCGTCGCAAATCACTATTTTCAGCTTAGCGACGGCTTGGTCGTTGCTACATTCATCGAAGTTAGCGATGGCCTGGCCGTCACTATCTTTTTCTGACTAATTGCTAAATCAAATCAAATTAAAATATAAAAGTCTGTAGCATCAGCTTTGCGACGGCCTAGCCGTCGTTATTTCTGCTAATATCCGGTTTTCTTGTAGTGGGTATAGATGGTTGGGTATGCAGATAGTCTTACCTTCATCTTGTAAGGTTCGTTTCTTATAACATAATGGTATATATTATTTTTGGTAAGAATGGAAAAAAGGAAAGTCCATTGTGTAGTATGATTTGCTATAATTTGATCGATTTGGCTTCATATATAAAAACAATATCATGTTTAGAGAAGAAAATGTGGATGCTAATTAACCTTGTCCTTGGTTTACAACAAAGGTTAAAGGTTTATATTTTTCTTGGTATGAACATATACCTGAACCTTTAACCTATTTAAAGTCTTTATAATGCATTTAGGTTTGTTTCGTTTGATCAATATGAGCTGGGTGGCTAATTGTGGAAGATTGTCCTTGCTACAAGTTTAGAATGTATCCTATAACTTGTTTATAAGGCTAATAAATATTGATTTTTTGTGGAATTCCTTGGAAAAGGATTTAGTAGGATGGAGAAAGAAGTATGGTCTACTGCATAATGGATAATGGATTTGAGTGGGATTGAAGGAAGTGATTGACATGCAAGTTTAGGCACTAGGTTTACTGCATCAATTTTAGTTTAAATTTGGACATTAGGCTACTGTTAAAATATTAATTGGACACAAGGCTACTACATTTATTTTAGTTTCTATAATGACAGGTTGTATTAGTTTTGGCGTAGCTTGATTCATCAATTCTAGTTTATATATGGATGGATTTTGATGTATGGAGGACTAGGGAAAAATGCTTGATGCATTAACTCTCGTTTCATTGTTTGTTTATTATTTTTTATTTTGGTAATTTGTATTTTGGATATCTTATATTGTTAAGGTATATTGTATTGGACATTTCTTGAATGAAGGATTGAGACACCCCTTATGCTCTTAGTAATATAATTTCCATTTTATTGATAAAATTTTGATTTTTTTAAAAAAATATTTAATTACTCTTATGAAAATCGAACTTAAAATTTGGATTGAGACACGACCTTGAATATTATCATGATTATGAAAGTCGAACTTGAATGTTATCAACGTTATAGGAGTTATTTCTCTTGAGTAAATCACTATTTTAGTAATTGCAACTGTCGTTGTCGGTCAGTTTGGTCCTTGAAGATAAGAAACTCATTAATAAATCCTTGAAATTATTTATCGTCAGTCACTTTAGTCCCTTCTTTAGCTTTGATTACTTAAAAATGTTAGTTTTGATGATGTAACATGTCAAGTGTCAATTTAGTTGCTTATGTGGCCTAACTTTGCACACATTATCTCTTCATATGGACTAAAACAAAAGAAAAAAATAAAAACGTGTCTTCATTCATCTAATTTGAAATTTGGGTTTGAAATAGGGGTCATAGAAGATGATCCTAATCCCATGACAAAAATGATGGGAGGTGGATCTTCCAATCCCTCAGTTTTGACTTAGAAAAAACATGAAATTCAAGATGGAGCGCATATAAAATTCAATGGTGAATGGACCTAAGAATAAGTTGAGTGAATCACAACAGTGTTACTGTGGAACAAGGGCAGTTGTGCGCACATCTAAATTAGTGAACAATACAGGGAGACGCTTTTCTTCATGCTCATTGTTGAGGGATGTCGCATCATTTACTAGCATTTCATCTACATCGATGAAGAGATCACACATATTGTTCCTAATGGGAATTCAAGATGAAATGTGAAGGATGAAAGTGATTTCCAACACTGAAAGGTTGTGAACTTATATTAGGGGATTAAGAATGTTCGTAAATATAATGTGTATTTTATTCTTATTTTTTATGATATTGTTGGTACCGATATTTTGGTTGAAGTAGTTGTAGTAGGAGTTGAATAAATCGATGTACTTTGTATTGAAGACCCTGGTTTTGTGCTAAACTTGTTAGAGGAAATGAAAGGAATAAATTTTTTGTACACATTATTGCTTTTCATCCTTCAACACTTTTGTTACGACATTAAATAAAGATGGGAAATCATAACAAAGTGGGAAATAGAAGCCCCAAAGCATATGACAATGATACTATGGTATTTATATCCATGTCTCAAGAGTTCAAGGATAAGGAGAACAAGTTGTTTTAAAAGAGAGACCTTGAATGATCTTTACTTAAAATTTGAGAAATCCCTCAAATTGCTTCCAAGAAATCATATTGATGTGTCTTAATTGCAGAGTAATATGGTTGCATGTTACATGCATATGAGACTCAGTGAGTAACCAAGGTAGAGCTCGTAAAATGGGTTAGTCCGACCGGATCGGCTCATAAAAGCCCATAAAAATGAAAAGATGGGGTCTTTATTTTAGATGTCTGAATAACTCTTGGACTTTTTAACTCATCTTGATAAAGCTCGTTATTTGCAAAAGCCTGTAAAAACCATAAAGAAAAAAATGGCTACTTGAAAAAAAAAACCCAACAAAAATGTAGGGCTCAAGCCTTTATAGCCCAAATTGATAGCTCTAATCCAAGGGAAATTCATGAATGCAATTTGGCTCTCAAAGTGACACTGAAATATGGAAAAACTATATTGAAAAGAGCAAGGTGCTATGAGGCTTTAAATAGACTGGATTTAGTTATGAGAGATGTTAGCAATGTTGTGAAAATGGAGCCAAATAATGTCACGACATCAGAGATATTAGAAAATATGAAAAATGTCCTTAAGAAGGAAAATATTAAGAGTCAATGATACAATAATTGAGTCAAATCCAAATTATGTTTAACCTCCCAATGCTTTACCTCAAGTTATTTGTTATTTTCTTTCATTTTAGTGCCTTGAGAGATAGTGTGTACTTTACCACCTAAACAACCCATTTGGTAAACATGTCACATCAAAATTAACATTATTAAGTAATTAAAGCTAATGGATGGACTATAGTGACTGATGACGAACAATTTCAATGATTTATTAATGAGTTTCTTTGCCTTAAGGGGCCACTAACCGATAGTTATACTTTTCAAGGACCAATATGGTAATTTACTCTATTTCTCTTCTTACTCAAACTTCACTTGAATGAGTTATATTATTTTGCCTGATTTCCTTGAAGTGCAAGCATCCTCTCGTGCCATCTTACCTCTTCAACATAAGTTAGCTATAGAATAGCTACACATTATTACTGATATTAGTTATCCAGTGATTCCTAGCTATATTTCGTAGCTAATTTCTGTTGGAGAGGATCTTGATCTCTCCTTAACCGTTTGTGGGTGATTCCTTCTCTGTTCTAATTTTGTAGTATATTTTCACTTTTCTCTTTTTGAGTTTGTTGTTTTGTTTTTCATGACTCAAGTAATTTAACAAGCAAAAAACATGGAATGTGTCACTTACAAATATAAAATTGCACGAAACTTGATAGACTATTTAATTTATAATTATATATATATAATAATCATCCTCCCTTATAGTTGAAAAGATATATAAATAACACAAGGCTTTTCCGATCTTCAAAGGTGTAGCATAATTTAGTCACGATAAATAATTTGGCAAAACATAAATAAAAAGTTTACATAAGCCACAAAATCTAACAGTGTATTTGATTTGCAAAAAAGTTTTTATTTTATTTTTTATTTTTAACTACAAAAATAATATATCTTTTTTTCTTTATTTTATGTTTTCAAATATTAATTATTTTACTATTTTTTATATATAGTTTTAAAAATGGAAAATGATGTAAAATATAATGATATTTTTATAACAAAAAATAAAATAAAATATTTTACGGCTATATTTGAAAAAAATAAGCTAATTGTTAATTAATAAGCTAACTACATCTTATAAGTTAACTTATTAATATTAGAAGTGTTTAGTAAAATTAGTAGATACACTAATTAGTAAATCTAAAATAACACAAATTGGCATATTTACATATGTTTTATTATATAAATTTTATTTATATTTTTCAGATAAAAATATATTATTAGGTATATTATATTTAGAATATTTTTTATAAAATTTAAATTATTAATAACTTTTTTTATTGATAAATGTTTTTAATAAAAATTAAAATGAATAGTGAAATAATAATTAAAATAAATAATATAATATAAAAATAATTCTAAAAATAAAAAATATATAATTTAAATAATTTGAACCCCCACTCGTACATTTGGGGTGAGGTAAATGTAAGTGTCTCTCTAAATGCTATTTGAGCTTGGAGGCATTACCTGCCTTAAACCGGGGTATCATCCCCTCACCATAAATGTTTTTTTACCAAAAAATAAAAAGAAAAAAATGAGAGTCCGAATGGGGGAGAGATGGGGAGTTTTTACTAGTATTATTGAATAAAAGATAAAATGAAAGTAAAGATGAATAGATAACTGTATTAAAATATAAAGGATAAAAATAAAAAAAAAGGCTTAAATATGTTTTTGGTTCTTATAAAATTAGCGAATTTTGTGTTTAGTTCCTATAAAAAATTTATAGGGACTAAACACAAAATTCGCTAATTTCATATGGACTAAAAATATATTTAAGCCAATAAAAAAATAAATTGAAAATTATAAGCTAACCAAAATGACTTATAAGTTAAAAGCTTTTCTTAAATTAATTAGTAATATAAAACATGGCATCAACACATGAACGTTTATGATAGTTACAAATTGATCAAAGCTATTATGAACGACAACATGAACCATATAAGTGCATGTGTCTGCATCTTTCTCCAATTTCCACAAATGTTAGAAAGGGGATTTTTTTTTTTTTTTGCCTAATAAGTTGAATTTTAATGATTTATTAATTGTTTTATGCATGACTGGTTACGTTTAAAGGCCGGAAGTTATTATTATTATGGTTAAAACACACTCCAAATGATATAAATAATTTAAATTAATATGAGGTGTGGTCTTTTGGGTTTGAACACGATTGCAGTCAACTTAATACGAAATTTCCAAAATCAACATTGCTATACGTAGGAATAATGAAAAAAAAAGTGATGGATAAATTCCTTTAAATATTACTCGTTCGAGTCCTTTCTATAAAATATTTCTTATAAATTTTTTAGTATTTTATATAAGACACTTTACAATTTTAAGACGTGCGACATTTATTATCATTTTTCTTATTTATCCTTATCATCTTTTCAACTGTTAAATGATAATGGAGTTAGTTAATTAGTATATTATAGATAAGGATAAAATTAGAAAGATAGTATAATTTTTAAAATTCCAATAAAATTAATTAAATTTAACCACTTTTATTGGTATACATAATTCAATTAAATGTGCTTTATAAAAAGTATTGAAGGAGTATTTAACTTGTATCAATCCCAAATCTTGTAATTTATTCATTTTTCCAGCAAACAATGATTGGCATAAACTATTTAAACTGTGTCAACTTAATCGGTAGGCTCTGCTGTTATGATTTATTGTTGGTTTGATGTATAAGTCTTAGAAGTTTGTTTATGGATCAGTCACCTGTGACATAATTTTTTTTTCATTAACTATAGTAATAAATTAATAAATTGTTTTCACTGAAATAAAATTATTCATGCTTTTTCACCTGTGTCCTTTTAGTGTATTAATCATATTAAACCTAAATTTTTTTACAAATTAATTATTTGATGTCCACTATTAGTACATTGCATATATATTGTTTTGATCACTTCTTTCTAACGAAAACCATTTGATTTTCTTCTTTTTTTAAGAGAAAACATGGAAATTCATTAAAAAACATCAAGAGGATCAGATACATCATCAATGATGAGGGAAAACCATTTAGTTAACTTCTAAAGACAATAATATTTTTTGGTTTTAAACCACAATTATCCTCCACGGCCACGGGAAACAATCCTGTAAAAACAATTATATAGTTGACACTGGGATGGATCTATTTTTTTCTTGTATAAACCGCAGGTATCCTCCACGGGAGACAATCTTTTTTTTAACTAATATAAAAAGTGTTTTTTGTAGTAGTGCATCAACATCTTAGTGGGGCTAACTCACCCAACAAAGATTTTTTTTCTCTCCACAAGACTCGACTCGAGGCCTTAAAGTATATACTGAACCAACCCTCATCGGTTACTTAGATGTTTATTAAAGCAAGTTTCTAGTTTAATATTTTTTTAGTTGAATATTTATTAATGAATATTTATTAAAGCATGTTTCTAGTTGAATATTTTTTAATATTTGTCTGAGTGTATCTTTTACAAATCTGTTTTGTTAAGATTTTTAAACGTTTCAAACCTCTCAATATTTTGAAATATAAATATTTATTATTTTAATCCATAGCTTATTTTTTCTACTTCAAATCTTTTTTTAATTTAAATTTAAATTTGAATTCTCATCACTAAGTCATATTTATTTTCTTTTTACTTTTCTTTCTTCTTGTATATTTTCTAAATTGTCTTTTGCGCCAACAAGATGATACAAATAAATTGTAAATAAATCCCTATTTCTAAAAAGAATTGTGTACACCTAAAAACAGGACAAAATTGATGTACCAAAACAGGTAATAATTGAGTTGTTTTCTAAAAATTGATTTTGGAAATTGTTGGCAACTTGAATAAAAAATTTGCCCAAAAATTAGCTTAGCAATTCCTTAATTTTGGTAAGTGGAAAACAACCAACAACGCACTTTGATGAATTTTATGGATCAAAACTGAAAAACTAATGGAAAATTCAACATGAAATTGTTGAATTTTCTACCAATTTCCCGTCTAAAACTCAGCCCAAATTTAAGCTTTTTGTGTAATCCACTACATGTTTCCTAATGTATTGCTAGTGTTCAATCCAAATTTGCAATCAAAATAGAAGAAAATAGACAAAACACAAGCAAAAAAATTGGACAAAATAGGCAGAAAAATAGCGCATAAAAATGAGCAAAATAGGGGAAAATGCGCAAAATAAAGAGCAAAAATGTAGAGGGGATAAACTGAAATTAAAAGGATGAGGAAGACTGGAATTAAATGGCAGAAAAGTAGAAGGGATGAGCAGAATTAAAAGGATGGGGAATTGACAGAAAAGTATGCTACAAAATTTAAAGGGGATGAGCAGAATTAAATGACAGAAATGAAAATGTGAATGGGGATAGATGTGGATTTGAATTGATGTAGGTGAAAGATAATTTGGAAAATGGAAACAACTGTATTCCCACTTACCACATTTCACCAGAATCAAACAAGCAGTTAATGAGCAAAGATGAAGAACAAGCAAGAACAACTAATAGAAGCAATTTATCAAACACCTAAGGGATGGTATAGCAGCGCAACCAATAGCCCCATACTAGAAAGAATTCAGACAATTCAAGCAGGCAGGCGATTGTTGAAAGCAGCAGTAAGGCACCTCGGGCCCGGAGAACAGTTTAGGGTCCGAAAATTACAAGAAAAGAGATGAAATACAAGTGAAAAGTGGGAGACTGTTGAGTCTAAAAAATATCATTAAGTATTTAATAATGATTGAGTCTCATTTTCCAAGTTTTAATGAGTAACAAATTTGATTAAATGACACTACTGCAAATATGCCTATGATATTTAATATGTATTCTGATTTCAGCAAGATGACCTGCTTAAGTCAAGAAGCTTTCTGACGTGGCATACTGTCTGAAGAAGTGAAGCCTTCTAAAGTGTCATAGTGTCTGAAGCCAAAAACCCTCTGAAGCTTGAAGCTATCTGAAGCCATCTGACGTGGCAAGGCGTCTGAAGTCAAAAGCTATCTAAAGAGTGAAGCCTTCTGAAGATTTCTGTTAACGACTTAGTTTATTCAATACCTTCTGCAACACGCATTCAACTTACCATTTGAGGCATGCAGAACAGAGACTTTTCAGCATGTTTGAATTACATGCACCAGAAAGGAAATCTCTGCTACACAGTTTTTGCGGTGTGTCAACACAGAGTCAGCGTAGTACTGCAACCTTGTATTGTGTCAGAAGCTATCAGGAGATGTCTCATAATGGGATTAACAACATTAAATGTCATCTCTAAACGGTTGTGTTCAACAGACTTCTTATCTGCGGCTATAAATAGCTCATAAAGACTCAGGCAAAAACAGAGAACTATCAATAACATAGAGCCCATACGCTGTAAAATACTCTGATAAAATTCATTTCTTGTACAAAAACTTTCATATCCTGAGTTCTACTTAGTTTCTTTGTACATCTTTTAGTTTAAGCTTTGAGCTGGTTGTAGTTCTTTAGCAATCTTTTATTCTTAAACACTTGGGTGTTGAGCCTGGAGAGGTTTGGTTGTTAAAACAATACTTGGTCAGAGAGTCTGAAGAGACTTGTTGGGAAACAATAATTGTTGTTGTAGAGCCTGAAGAGACTTGATAGAAAAGAATACTTGTAATCTTCTGAAGATTAGTGGGAAATCCATATGCAAGTTTGGCACTGGGACTGGACGTAGCTCACAATGGTAATGAGTGAACTAGGATAAATTTTTGGCTAAGTTCTCTCATCCCTTAACTCTTTCATTTAATTTTTTAAGCTAACGAGAAGGGAATTGAAACTGTTGCTATAAAAGTTTGAACGTTAAAATCAACCTTCTGAAAATCCTTTTAGGTTGTCTAAATCATTTTAGATAGTTATTAAAAACTTTAGATAACATCCAAGTTATCTGAAATCTTTCAGAAAACACAATTTTGAGAAAAAGGTTTCCTAAAAATTTCAAAGTTTTATAAAAATACTATTCAACTCCCTTCTAATGTTTCCTGTGTTTCCTACGGGTCGGACCAGTCGAACTCACTCATCTTATTCGATTTTCAAAAACTATGATTAGAAGTATTTAACTTTGGATAAAAAATGTCACACCTTAAAAAAGAATGAAAAAATATAATTACATAAATGAAAAGTCAACTTAATATACATCTCAATTTTTTTTATCAAGCTGTGATATCAAGTTTAATATGATGAGTATTTTGTGGTCTCTCAGCCTAACTAACTCCACGCCATGAAGAAACTGTTTCTTCTTTATTCAGGATAAAAACACTTAGCCATAATCACGCATAAGAAAGAATCAACCGCTCAAATAGAAGGGCCCACAGAAAAAAAATAAAAAATTCTGCATCTCGTTTTAGTTATGACATTTTAATTTCTTCTCTTTCTATAACTTTGTTTTAATTTTTTTATTCCCCCTGAAATTAGATGTTGGAACTGCATTTACAAAACTACAAACCCAATGCAATAATACACACTCAATTTCACAATGTGAATGTGGTGTGTAATAATCCCATCTCATTCATTTGTTGTTTTGTTTGAAACAGTTATCGTATTATTTCTCCATAGAGTTATCTCTGACAATGTGCCATGCCGTGCTGGTTAATCCATGGTGTTGAATCAATCCAGCATTTCGTTTGGTTTGCGTATTTAGACCCTGTCAAAATTGTGGCTTTAATTGCTTGCTTGTGTTGTATAAGTGCACCTATTTTCACCTTTCCCTCTCTAACTCTACGTCATGGTTAAGTTTACGCTTAGTTTAATTTTATGGGTATATACATCACAAAATAATGCATGTATTAGTGTTAAAAAAAATAAGTATTAGTGTATCCTTGCCTTGCACTTACGCTCACGCGGTTTCCCCAACTTCCATGCCTCTCTCGCTTTATGGCTACACATAGTAGGAGGGAGCTACAACAAATTAGAAGCAAAACAAACAAAGAAAACTACTACTATCATTATAAGTGTACTTTTTCTTTTGCTCTCAACTATTTTTTTATGCTAACAAACAAACTTTTTAAGACACTTGAATTTAATTGTCGATGGACTAGAGATTTGTTGCATGCTTTTAGATAGGTGTGTTCAAGACCCGATATGTCCCTTGGACCCGTCCTACTCGGGTCGGGTCTGTTCCTGTCCTATAATAAAGAATAGAACCAAATCGGATCTTATCGGGTCTCATTTTTTACCCGACATCGGGTTGAGGACGGGTTCGGGTTAACCTTCGGGTTACCCGGCTCGTCTTTAATATATAAATATAATATTTATTACTTATAATTTTCTATTATGTAAAATCATAACATTATTTTTTTCATTTTAGATAGGGTTTTTGAGTCTAAGTTTCCTCTATCTACCTTTAAAAATACATTCTATACGTAAAGTTATATAGTGATATAATGATATTTTTGTTTTAGTAATGTCCCAAACTATAAAAAAGTAAAAATATTACATTTATTAAGAGAAATTCTATTGTATGCAATATATTTATTAATTGTATGAACTATTTTCTTTTGAACATTGTTATATTATCGTTTCATGATTATATTTAGCTTATATATCGGGTCAACCCGGACCTGTCCTTCTCAGACCTGGTCTTACTTAGACCCGCACATCATCGGGTCTCTTCGGGTCTATGGACGGGTTAGGATCCATAAAATTAGCCTGGTCAAAAATTAGGGCCGGGTCAAGGACAAGCAAAACCCGTCCCATGAACACCCCTACTTTTAGATAAGGATTTCGCTTTCAATAATCAATGCTTCATTTGTTCTAAACTAAAATGATTAACATTAATTTTAAATTAAACCCAGTAAAAACATCGATCTTAACCGCTAATATAAGAATTAATCTCATCTTTAAATATGTAAATATTATTGAAATTATTTCTTAAAAAAAAGAGTAATAATTAACATGAGAGGCCATCAACTATTGAAAGGGGAAATATTACAAGTCAATTATTATTAGTGTCTCTTTATAGGTACCAAGTGATTGCAGTTAGTCTTTCTAAACATGAGGTTGTTTACTAGCTTATGTTACAACATTATTTTAATTATTATAAAATAGTAAGATGCGATTACCAATTAAGAGAACATCATTTAATTTTTACAGTGTTATAACCGACACCAAATTATAAGCCTATTGATTTGCATATAAGCTTTAAAGCAGTTTTAAAAACTTACTTAGGAGTCACATAATACTACTTTCATTAAAGTTAAAGGATCGATGAAGAAAGAGTGTTACTTTTTACATTAAAACCTGCAACCCAATCCGTTTTTTTTTTTAATATAAACATTAAAAAACAGAGAGAGAAGAGGAAGAGAAAACCTTAAGCTAGGCAGTTTTTAAGATTTTTTTATTCAGCTGTACAAACAAAACCACTTTAATTTTATATAATTTTATATATGGCATATATGTAAATATGTACAAAATTTAGTAAAACAAAGTGTAGTCAATTCTCATACCATTTCTTGTATCCTTTCTCCACACTTCCGCTTTTCCTTGTTTTTTCTTTTCCAGTCATACTTTTCCTTTTTTAACCCCAAAACAAATAAATAAATAAATAAAACTGCTGTATTTTGATTTTTTTATATGAAAAAAAATTAAAAAAACCCGCTTTGTTTCTCTACCAAAGAGCATTAGCTGTTAAGTTCAAATCTATGAACGAATACAACGAAGTTTCAAAGATGATAGCTACGGGTTTGTGGTATAATAACAAACCTCGTCCTATATTAAAATTATTACAAAACATAAAAACAAACGAAATATTAAAAAAAAAATACTAGCAACACACTCTTTATAACACATTCTTTATGATTGATCAAAATTTAATTCGATTGATCCTACACTATTAAAAGTGGAATCTATATAATTTGATAAGATCCATGTAATTTTTAACCATTCACATTCATTAAAGTGAGAAAATGTATTAGAATGTGTTAGAGAGTATGTTGATAGCGCATTTTATTATTATAAGAAACAAATACAAGAAACAGATATTATATTATATTATATTATATTATATTATATAATAATATATAATAGGATTTAATTAATATACATTATCAAAAGAAGTTTTACACAAACATTCAATGTTGTGTTGTCACATCATTTAATAAATGTGACACCTCATATGTTATTAAATTTAATAAATAATGCGGTAATACATTATTAGTTATTTGTATAAAATCTTGCGTGTATATATATTAAACTTTATATAATAGTATATTGTATATATATTAGGTATAAAGTAATTATTTAAATAAGGTGAGACTATATGGAAAGACGGATGAATCTCATAAATGTTATATATTTTGTATTCTGATGCCTTAATTATTGCCTCTGCATCCAATCCATAACCCCATCTTTCTATCTCCTCTGTTTCTTCTCAGTTATATCATCACTATTCATCAGAATTCAGAGAGAACTCTTGTTTCCTGTTTTGATAGATATTTGATTTGATTGTATTTCTGATAACAACATTGATCATCACTTTCTGACCTCTCTCATTTTGTTTCCTTTTCCCGGAAAATTGTGCAGCTTTTCCGGTTAAACACCGTCCCCTTTTATTTTAACGCATTTGCAGGGACTAAACCAGAGTTAGTCCTGTTATGTTCTTTTCAATTGTTTCTGCTTCTCTTCCTTCAATTTTAAACGTGACTATCTAATCAATCTACCTGGCCTTGTCTTGGCTTGTTTCATTTATAATTCAAGGTTCATGCGTCAGCGTTTGTTTGTTTGTTTTTTTTCCTCTGAGATAAAAATTAAATGTGTTTCTTAAATGTTGAATAAAGCAGGGTTGGCTTGAGTTTTCTTCAAGGCTTAGTTATATAATAAGGTGAGAGAGAAAAAAAAGTTGGCATTGTTTTGTTTGCATAAGAATCTGTTGTTGCTCTGTATATCAATAGGGTTAATGTTGAATTGACAACATTGCCGGCGAAGACTGTGAAAACAGAAAGAGATTGAAAAAGGAAGAAATAAATAGAGAGTGAGATTGAGATATTACGGGAAATTCGGTGTGCAAAGTCAAAAAAAAAATAGAAGTCTTTTTATTGTGGGGGCAATTTGCATTTTTTATTCTCTTTCTTTCCCTTCTCCTTTCAAAGACAAAATTGCAATCCCCACAATATCTCTCTGTGTACCCCTTTCTTTCTCTCTCTCCCTTGTTTTTTTTTTTTTTCCATCTGGGTTGTTTTTGTTTTCAGGGTTGGGAGAGAAGCTGAAAAAATAAAAACTTCCTCTTCCCTCCCCTCTCTCTCTTTCTCTCCTTCCTCTCTCTCTCCAAAGTCATGATTTTTAATAAAGGGTCAATGCATTCTAACCTTGATTGCTTCGTCCGTTGTACCACCCCGGTGGTTCAATCCCAGTTTCTTCCAAAGGTGTTGTCTTGTTTTGTCTTTTTTTATTTCTCCTTTGATTTTCTTGTGATGATCATAGAATTTTGTTTAATGTTGTCTGTTTTTTGTTGTTTTAGTCTGAGATTACCAAACTGAACCGTTTGTGGCATCCATGGGAGAGAGAAACAGTGGAATATTTCACATTGGGTGATCTCTGGAATTGCTATGATGAATGGAGTGCTTATGGGGCAGGAGTTCCTATCACCTTGACCAGTGGAGAAACACTTGTGCAGTACTATGTGCCTTATCTCTCTGCAATTCAGATATTCACTAGCAATAGTTTCAGGTATGATGACTCATCACAATGAATATAACAATTGAGTCTAGTGGGGATTGGATTGGATCATTATAGTTTTGACCAAAATTGAGTTATCACCACAGTTCAGCTTGCTTTCATTGATGTCCCCAACATGTCATAACCAGAAGATGTTTTGAAATTGAAACCCCACTAAGCAAAAATTCATTTTTCTTAACATCTTCTGACCAAATGCATCACTAAATTGGGTGATAGTGTTTCTTATGGTCAAACTTTCACACTGGGAGTATGATGATGCTGCTTTTGAAACATGGGTTGTTTAGTTTTTTTTCTTTTTTTCTTTTCTTGTTTTACTTGAAGTGGTTTTGTGAATTATGTTGTCAGCTTGATGATTTGGTAGCTGAATTCCGCTAAGGTTGAATAGCTTTGCTAAAAATGCATAAACTTGAATTGTTTCAGGGAAGAGACTGAGTCAGGTGACTGTGAGACAAGGGATTCCTATAGTGATTCTTTCAGCGATGAGAGTGAGTGTGATAAATTATGGAGGTGGGATGGAACTTCCTCAGAAGAAGGATATGAGCAAGATTGTCTCTGGCATTTGAATGATAGATTGGGTCACCTCTATTGCCAGTATTTTGAAAGATCAAATCCATATGGCAGAGTTCCTCTAATGGATAAGGTGGGTCAAGTTGCCTTCTTTTATGTTGGGCCATATCTTAACCATTTTTTTCCTTTTGTTTATTAGCACGAGCTCTTCATCTATATCCATGCTCTGCTTTTTGTGTTCTTAATTGAGATCCCACCCAATTGATTAGCTATAGAAATTGGGAACATAAAGCTGTAATCACTGAAAATCTGTTAGTGATATTGGCATCCGTAAAAGATAAAATTCTGATTAACTTTTGACTTTTGAACACCAATCTGGATTGTAGGGAATAGGGACTCATTTTCATCTGAATAATATGTCCAAGCTAAAACTGAAATTATGCATATTCCCTTTTTTTTTCCTTTATTTCTTTTCAATGTAATTGTTATGGGTGTCTAGCATATGTTCTTCCTTAACTTTTTTCTGTTACCACTTAATGTCTGTAGTTTTCAATGTTTTGGATTATAGTGACCATTACAAAAAAGGACAAAAATTCTCCTAGCTTAACCGGTAATCTCTACAAGTACAAAGATTCCTTTATTGACTTGGTGGAATATATGTTTTTTCTCTTTCAGATTTCTGGGTTAGCTCAAAGATACCCAGGGTTGATGTCATTGAGAAGTGTAGATCTTTCACCAGCAAGTTGGATGGCAGTTGCTTGGTAATTACTCTCTTTATCCTCTTTGTAACAAAAATATAGTCCAAATGGTTAATTAGTACATTTGGGGTTGATCCCAAAGTATATTCTTGACCTTATGCTTTCTTTCTAGGGTCATGAGCATTTATTTATTATATGATTTATTGAGGAACATAGTACTTTTAATTTTTTTCAGGTACCCAATATATCATATCCCAATGGGAAGAACAATTAAAGACCTTTCCACATGCTTCCTCACTTACCACACGCTTTCATCTTCATTTCAAGGTACTATCTATTTCCTACCTATTCATACTTTTTTTCTTTTTGGGTTACATTTCCTATTCACGCTTTAGCTACTCCAATGATTATGTACACTTTTCCACTTTATTTTTCTATACTAATGGTGCAACTTGTTTGTTTCTTTGTAGGGATGGACCTTGATGATGATATTGAGGGTGGCCAAGAGAAGAAAAAAGAAGGGGAAGGGATTTCTCTGCCAGCATTTGGTTTAGCAACGTACAAGATGCAAGGAGGGAATGTGTGGGTCGCAGGCAATTGTGGAAGGGACCAAGAAAGGTTGGTGTCACTATTGAGTGTGGCTGATTCTTGGTTGAAGCAATTAAGGGTCCAACATCATGACTTTAATTACTTCATGGGCATTCGGCATGGCTAAAAAGATTGATTAAAATCCCACCCACTATACAAAGAAAGAATTTGCGCACTTGCAAAGCATGCATTTTGATGATGATGATGAGCTAAAAATCCTTCCTTTTTCTTGGATGTTTGGTTTTTATGCACTTTGTTGGACCATTAGTTGCGCCTTTTCTTTGAGGGATGAGGAATGAGGATATGAGCAGTAGTTGATGTTTAACCCCTTTGAGTTGAGACCTCATCGTGAGATATCATACCCAAGAAAAAAGAAAAAGGGTGAGTGAGTGATGAATGAATTGACTCCTTGCAATGTTGGAAGAGGTAATTAATTATTGTATGTAGAGAGATAGGTAAAGGGGTCAAAGGGAGAGAGGTGAGTGAGAGACTATAGAACTTTGAGCTTTGATTGTGTTTCACTTACTATTGACCATAATGGTTAATGGAACGGATGCATGATGTGGAAGCACTTGCACATTTTCCCAATGGCTTATTGCTTGTCTAATAGTTAAGCATCCCAATTAGGGGGCATGATGATTATATCAAATTGACCCCATAAATATAATTTAAACTGAAAATTAAATTCATTCGAATTAATTTAATTAATTAATTAATTTTATTTTAAATTTAAACTAAATCAATTATGATTCTTAAATTTATTTTTTAATTACCAAATTAACCCAGTCACTTAAATAATTTTTTTAATTTTAAAAATTCATATATTTTAAACTTTAGTATTTAAAATTCTCTTTTACTTTATATTTTATTCATTTAGATATTCTTACAGTGATATCTGGTATCATCTAAAATAATTTTTTTTCATGTTTACCTTCAAATTTCGTTGTTATATAAAAAGGATAAAAATATAAAGAAGTTTAATATTTTATTTTTTATATATAGTAACATGATGACCCGAACTATGAATTGATTGAAAATATTTAAAAAATGAAACTAAATTGATTAAATATGAGTGATTGATATTTTCAATTTTGTATGAAACTCAAAGGCCAAAACAAACCAATATCTAAACACCCCTGAGAACAATGACATTCCGTTGTTTTTGTTTTGGTGGGCACTCATTTAATAAAGAAAAAGAAAAAGAAAGAAGGCGACTAAGGTGGACTCATTTGATGGAGAGTTAGTATATATCTTTCATTATTTCCGTGTTCTTCCATATTGAATATGGCTCTCTCTTGCTGTCATGCACAGCTGATGGATGAGCTTACCCATAAATACATGTGGGGAACAAAACAAATATGCTAACCTACATTTACGGGTACTTTTATTCTCTATAGTAAATGAATGAGTAATGTTAATGTCAAAAGCTTTCATTTTTATCCCACCATTATTTATTATTACCTCTAATTCTATTTATAACAACTTTTTTTATAAGAGGTCCTATTTATAAAATTATAATACTCCATTCGGTCCTATTTATAAGACAATTCATACAACAATATATATATATATATTAAGAAAAGTAATTAATGTATTAATTTTCAAGAAATTACTCTACAAAATTACAAGTTTACCCCTATTTAAAATTAAATTTCACTACTATGATAATTGTGTCACTTTAAAACCTTTAAGGGTCAACAAGGGCAATTATGAGAAAAAACAATAAATGCTTCTAGATTTGTGTACTTTGTCTTATAAATAGGACCATGAAAAAGCTTCAAACGTTGTCTTATAAATAGGACCGGAAAGAGTACAATTCAGACAAAAAAACATATTAAGAAAATTAATTAATATATTGATTTTCAAGAAATTATTCTACAAGATTACAAGTTTATCCCTATTTAAAATTAAACTTCACTACTATGGTAATTGTGCCACCTTGAAATCTTTAATGGTAAACAAAGACAAATATGAGAAAAAACAGGAAATGCTTCTAGATTTATGTACTTTGTTTTATAAATAGGACCATAGAAAAGTTTCAAATGTTGTCTTATAAATAAGACTAGAGGGGTTCTTTTTAAAATTTTCCTCCAACTTCCAATTTATCCCTATTTAAATTCAAACTCTATTTAATTCTCACATTAACCAAAATTTAGAAACTACAAAAGTTCATTAATTATGAAAGATAAAAATTGAAAAAAAATACTTCTAAAATTTTGTAAAAAATCTTATAAAATAAATTCGAATAAAATAATCAAGGCAAAATTTATGGTGCACAAGTTGGGAATACTTACACCGGTGCACAAGTAATCCTAACCGTTAGTTTAATATATTTAAGAATAGACGATCATTATGTATTACCTGCTATTTGATGATTTTGATGTTAAAAAGTGTCCACAATTTCCTTGAAGTCCTTGTGTATAGTTTTAGTTTTTGCTAAGTAAACCTTTTTGTTTTAATATTTAGAAAAACGTTTTTTTTTTGTGTTCATGATTGTTACTGGTAAGAGACCGAGACTGAATAATGGTTGATGGGGGTAATGAATCATGACAATCTTTTCAAGCATGGTGTCCTGGGTTTCCCTATAACTCCAATGTAGTTATAGCCAAAACCATAAAGCCACCATCTTTGTTGCCTTTGAACTGTGATGGGTCATATGTGACTTCAGCCACTACAGATGGTGGATATTTTCGGATTTCATAGTGACTTGTGGATTTGATCACTTCAAAACAAATTTTGGGGTTTCAACGCCAATCTTTCCAAATACCATACCCATCACAAATTGAGAATGAAAAAGGGCAAGTTGAGGCTTTAGAGATAGCAGTAAGCGAATCTGATGACACCGTATAAATGGCCTTTAGGGGTGTGGACACGTCCACCACAAGGAAAATCTTAACTATTTACCACTGCAGAAGCATTTCTTTGGCAAATCTCAGTAAAATAGATCGGGAAAAAGAAATGGCACATGAACTCACAAATTCGGACACGCATAATATGAACGCGACCTGAGTACTTCGGCAAGGCAACGTGCTACCATGAACCACTTCTTCAACACCTTTGAGAAAGGGGATGACAAAGATTCCAAAAACTCATATCTACGGATACAACTATGGGTGCTCTGCTGAGTTGCTTCTCATCGCGAACGAAAATCTAAGTCTTCCAACTACACACATCGTCTCCACCCCTTGACGTTGCACAAACACCCCATGCAGCTGCCCCCCTCTTCAACATTCAGAATAGGGTTTTTGTTCCCAATCTCCTAAAGTATTATATTGTAGATTAGGGGTGTTCGCGGATTGGATTGGATCGGTTTTGAGGGAAAAATCATCCAATCCAATAATTTCGGTTTTCTCATTTAATCATCCAATCGGTTTTGATTTTTTTTCCAAATCCAATCCAATCCAATCCAATTTTAATCGGTTTGGATTGAATTGGACTTCGGTTTCTCAAATAAACTAAAAAATGAAGTTATGAAAGTAAAACTATGACATCATTACTAGTTTCCGAAATCGTTAATCATTTACCAATTTAAAGCCGAAAAGTTATGCTTTACCAAATTGTTAATGTTTCTTGAATAAATAAGTTGTACGTAACTTTAAATACTTAGTTAGATATGAGGGTGGATCCCAATTCCATTGTCCATATAACAATATTCACTTATAGTAAACCCAATATGATAAAAACATGCAATTATCTTATCCTATCTTATAACACACAAATTACTTGATGGCTTTCAATCACATGATTGAACGTTATTTGTTAAATATAGTTGCATAATAATAATTTTTTTATATTATCACAGAAAAATAATATCAATAATGATAATATATCAAAATATTTAAAAAAGTTTGGATCGGTTTGGATTGGATTGGTTCTCACATGTAGATCCGAAATCCAATCCAATCCAATAAAAAAATTCGGTTTTTTGCGGTTTGCGGTTTTTTCGGTTTGTTTGGTTTGCGGTTTTTTGGATCGGTTATTGCGGTTCCAATTGGATTGGATTGGATTTGAACACCCCTATTGTAGATATATGACAGGTTCTTCTAGAAAGAAAAAAAAACACAACGGACGCGAGGCAAAATTTTCCGCTACGAAACTGTTTTACCTCCACGTGGCTGTCTTAAAACTTGTGCACGGGTGCAAAAAATCAGTTTTGTGCACCATAAAAAGCACCAAATAATCAAATGGGTCTTTTCCACTAATTATTTGTCATTGTATTATCCCAAGTATTGTCTGCTCTTTTTAAAGACGGCGACTAAGGTACATTGACGCATGGGTCATGTACGGTAACCTAACCAATTTTTTCACCGTTGGATCTAGTGTATTTTTAATCAAAGGTAGATATTAATGACTGGATACTTATTGAGCCAAAAGGTGAAAATTATCCATTAAACTTATTTTTTATTCTTCATTGTATCCCTTTATCAATTTATATTGTTTCCCTAGTCCCTCTTCTATTTCAATCATGCTTTCTTCCTATGCATTGTTCCATTCCTATCCAAGTCCCACCCCAAATTGGAGCCGAGCCATCAACAGTTCCCTCTAACTTTGTTATTCCTACAAGTTGGCCATTGTCACCCTCTACTCCTCCGCCTTGACTCTGCCTTCCTCTGCGGTGCCTGCGAGCAAGCTCCGCCTCACGTTACTTGCAATGCTAACGTCGCCTCCCTCTGCCTTGCCAGCCGTCACGAGTGTCTCTCTGTCACTTTGTTCTTCGAATCCGTCCACTCCGTCAAGTCCTCCTCATCCAGTAGCTTCCTCGATAACCATCGCTTCTTCTCCGATGATGCAGATGCAGAAGAGTTGACGCTGCTTCGTAGTTGCTCACTTGCTCCCAATCCCTAAGGCAGATCCGTTCTCCAAAACTGAACCTCTTCCCTTCTTAGATCTGGATTACGACCCTCTAGATCCCAAAGCATAACACAAAAGTGACGGAGTGGTTCCTGTATATATAGAGCAACTTCGCAAATGACTACAACCATAACATCCTGTCACATTCTTTCTGAGAATCAATCGAACGAAGTTGTTTTTATTACGGTTTGTTGTGTTTGTTGATTATTCAAGTATTAAAGATTTTGTTGGATGGGAACACTGTCTCGGAGACATCGAACTGCAGCTACGTTTCAAATTCCAATGGCACATCCAAATACAAAATTTCTTTATATATTCATTTGACCTTAAAATGATTAGAGTGATGGAAGGAGCATTGTCCTCAATAAAGCCCTAGGACTATTACTAAATTTTTATAAATAGCTCTTCTTTATAGTTTTATAAATATTAAGGACTATTATATAAATTTTTATTTTATATTATCCGGTCAAATAACTTGCTAGAGCAGGTAATTTTTTTACATGTACGGTACATGAGAAGCCACCCTTTTTAAAAGGTGAGAGGTATGTGTTTAATTTTCAATTATCAATTACTATCTTCATTTCTATTTATTCGTCTCATTACATGAAAACACACACATTAATAAATATAACAAATATGTTGATTTACATTAATTTAATTATATATTTTTTTAATATACCTTTTATTTCTCTATTTTATTCATCAATTAATTGTTCACTTACTATCTTTTTTATTAAAGATAAAAGTATATAAAAAAATATAATTAATACTATTTAAAACTTCTTAAGACATATAAATAGAAACGAAAAATTCTTTAAAAATAGCAAGGATGATATAGTAATTTCCAACGTCAAAAGCTAAAAAATAGTCTTTTGCTCCGGTGCACAATTTGAGGAATGAGTTTCATATATTTGACACACTTTTGATTTTGTTTGTAAAGCATGGATCACAATAGGTTAGATCACTTGGTATTTTATCCGGGTAAAAACATTTGATTACTTATTTATTTATTTATTTATTTATTTATTTATTTATTTATTCTCACTTTATCATCAAACAAATGTTTTTAGATAGATTAATTTGAAATTATTAGATTTTAAGTGTTAAAATAATAAAAGAAATAATTTTGAATTACAAATAAATGATTTAAGATGATACATATTAAGAGAGAATTTCAATATTTCTCTATTATGTTTAACTTTTTATATTATCATTTATAATTTCTCTCATATTAACAATTCACTCAACATTCTCCATCATAATTTTAAGAATTTTAAAATTCAAACACCCAAATATACATGAGAAATTATCTTTCTTTCTCTCTTCTTTTTTTTTCTCAATCTAAATAACTTAAAATTAAGTTATTTTATATTATTTTCTCCTTCCCCCCAAATCACTAAGATTTGATTAATGGTGAGAAAGATATTTGATAATTTACAAGAGACCATAGCCTCAAATCTTGTTATTACCATTATGAACAAGAAAAGAAATTCTCTTTTTTTTTTATTTCTTTCCCCTATATTTTTCTCATGTTTAAACAAACGGGTTAAAAAATTTAAGTCATTTTTTTAAAACCACATGTATTATTCATGTGAGATAATCCTGTTCGAATTGTGTATATGAGCTATGTGTGTGACAAAGCTCTTCCTCCCAATATTTAATGTAATTATATACACCGAACTTGAATTCGAGATCATTGATTAAACTAGAACAACTTCTTACTAATTGATCCACGAAGTGAATGGAAAAAAAAGTCGTTTGCATGTTATAAAATAAAGAGTAAACCCCTATATCAGTCCTCGACTTTTTTAGCGTCATACACTTTAGTTTATGAGATTTTAAAATGTCTCTGTTAATCCCTGACATTTATCTCCATCATTCACTCTAGTCCAAAAATGGTTGACGACGTTAAAATAGTGCTGACGTGTCACGTTAAGTGACACTTTGTATTCAAATTAGTCCATGTAATTTTAAGAATCATTCACTTTAGTCCCTAAAATGGTCTTGTGTATGGAATGACAAGTTCTCAGCAACATTATAGAGAATAGAAAGTTCTGACTCTTATTAATTGTATCCAACCTATATTTCTATTAGATCTAATTAGTTTATAACCATTTTTCCCTTCATAAATAGTTAATATTTTCTAATGATGTTCTACACTGAATAAATTGAATTCTCAAATATTCTTTGTAATTGAATATGAACGTAAAAATGTTTAGTTCTAAGTTTGGTTATTTATTAATAATCCTTGACAACTAGTTGACACCGTCTATACCAAATCAAATGCTTCAAGTGTGTGTGCGCTCATCTAGAAAACAAAGTTATATAATTTCTATATCTCTTAATAAGCAGAAAATTTATCACCGAAACAACTTAAAGATTGTAAAACATAGCTCTAGTTTCTTTTCTCTGAGTGCAATTTCTCAAATGTGACAATCAACATCTAATTGAGAGATATAGAGCTATGTTTTACATTTGAGAAATTGCACTCAGAAAAAAAAAAAAAGATCTAGAGCTATGTTTTACAATCTTTAATTTGTTTTGGTGTTAAAATTTGCTGCTTATTGAGAGATATATAAATTATATAACTTCGTTTTCTATATGAACATATATATCACTTAAAGTAGTGGATGTCAAGGATTATTGATAAATAGCTAACTTAGAACTAAAAATTTCTACGTTCATATTTAATCACAAAGAAGATAGTACAACAAGTGAGAATTCAATTTGTTCAGTATGGAACATCATTAGAAAATATTGACTATTTATAAAGGGAAAAAATGGTTAGAACTAATTAGATATAACAAAAATATAGGTTGGATACAATTAATAAGAGTCAGAAATTTCTATTTTCCATAATGTTGCTAAGAACTTTTCATTCCATTCACAACATCATTTTAGGGACTAAAGTGAATGATTCTTATTATTATATGGACTAATTTGAATCCAAAATGTCAGTTAACGTGACACATGAGCACTCATTTAACGCCGTCAACCATTTTGGATTAAAGTGAATGACAGAGATAAATGTTAAGGATTAACAAAGCATTTTAAAATCTCAAGGATTAAAGTGCATGACGCTAAAAAGTGAAGAAATGGTATGGAGGTTTACTCATAAAATAAAACATTATCTACAAGCATGTTTGGTTTAGCGTTAAAACGTAGTAAAATCACATTCCCAATACTAAAAATAATTGCGTTGGGAAATCTAAAGTTCAACGCTGAAGCAAATATACTATATATGATCCAAACAAAGAATACCACTATCTGGACTGTTGTTTTAAATAAGAGACATTTTGAAGTCAAAATAAATGGGGGACCCACTGTACGTCACCGTGAATTTTCTTCTTTTTTTCTTCATTTACCTCTTGAACAATTGACAAATTCAATTTCATTTTACCTTATTCTAAGGGAGAAAGGACAACAAGAAGATCTTGTGCCATGGGAGATTTGAGATATTTTTTTATGCGTTTAAGACATAAAAATTGACGTGAACTTACAAATAATTATTTAATATACACACTAATCTCCACTATGATTATTTTTAATAATAAGTATAACAAAATCAGCAGGCCACACTCCAACGAATGAATCAACTAATGATACTTTTTGCATTTACTTAAAAAAAAGAAACTTTTTGCGAGACTGAGTAGAGACTTGCTTATGAATGAAGAAATAAAGAAAACAATATTTCGATCAAATTCTTTATATCTTTAAAATTAAATTTTTAAATAAAAAAATGATATACGTACGAATCCCCTTTTAAACATTAAATAGTTTCTTTATTAGATATATATTGCTGAATTTTAAAAAACCATTATATGTCACTATTTAATTTAAGAACTTCGTAATAAAGAGATAAAATATTTGATTTAATTTTTATCCAATAAGTAACTACTATACTAATTCAGAACATAATTAAAGTTACCACCGAGTATAAGAATCATCTGGTAAGAAATTGTTCCAGTTTAATTAGTAGTCTCGAGTTTGAATCCGAAATATGCACCTGCATTAAGTATTCAGAGGGGATAACTAATTTGTCGCGTCCATAAGAATCCTACCTAACTGGAATAAAATTGTCTTTGATAGAGATTATATGTGGTCTTAAAAAAAACATAATTAAAGTTGAACATCTCTATTAGTTGAACTAAGTTAATGTTAACATCTATAGATGTCGCTAATGATCAACGCAACTATATATTTATTTAGCAACAAAAAGCAAATTAATTAATTTGTGAAATGAAGAGAGTGTGATATTAACTTATATGGTCGCCACAAGCACCCTTATAAAAAAGAAAAGAAAATCAACTTATATCTCGTTATCGCAGATTATTCAAATAGTAGGTCTTAATTATTCTAGAATTTGGATGTTATGCATCTAAAATGTTGAGTGGCAAACGTGGCCACAAACAACGATGGCCCCTGCAATTAAGATCCTTCTTTTCTAATTTCTATAAGCACTGAAAGCAATGTTTAGGTTGTTTTCCCCGTTAAACCATAATCGTTCTATTGGTTGAAATTTATGATTAATAAATATAGTACCTATACACATCCCTCAAATCCTCTTTATAATGAAGCTGAAAACAATTGTTTAGACTTTTCTGTTTGATATTTTATACTCACTTTCTTTTTTCTTTTTACCTGTCATTTTTAGGGTTTTAAATTTATTTTTAAATAAGTTTCGTCAGGTAATAATAAATGCTATTTTTCTAATTTTATCCATTTCATAATATGATTCTTTTTATTTTAAATATTTATTATAAATCTATATCATAAATGTTTTACAAGTTCAAAGTCCGGATAAATGTATTTTTACAAGTTCAAAGTCAGGATAAATGTATTTTTTTATATGTTTCATTATGCCAAAAAAAAAGCCTATTAGGGCGCTCCCGTATCCCATAAAGGGCGCTTCCGTGCACACTAAAAGAAACTGCTCTTGTATGGTCGTTGAGAGAAGGGCGTTTCTGACACGCCCTCACATAAGTCAGTTAAGGGCGCTTAAAAAAGACACGGAAGCGCCCTCAGAAGCGCCATCAGGTTTTTGGGCAAACAACGCATCCTGGAGGGAGCTCCTAGTAAGCGCCCTAAAGTATATTATAGAGGGCGCTCCTGGAAGCTCCCTAACTGAAGCTGCCACAATTGCACATTATTGGAGGTCATAGACCGCCACAAAATTCATATATTTGTAAGTACATTACTGGCAGTCATTGACCGCCACAACTGGAACATATTTATAAAATTATACATTTTTGGCTATCATTAACCACCACTATTAGAATCCTAGGCAAACTACATGAAACCCAACTGTTATAGTCAACTTAATGTTATGCCATAAATCTTTACTTTGCCACTTCAGTTACACTCATAAATGAAAAAAATTTAAAATTATATTATAATCAAAATTTTATCTTAAAGATCTTTTAAAATATGAAAGTAATTTCTATGGAAAAAAATTAATCACTCCATGATAACATCAAGCAGAGAATTCCATAATCTATATTCTGGTTACTAGATAATACCTTTGCAATGGAAAAAGAGTATATGAAATTCTTCAATAAGTATACATGTAAGTGAAAACAAAAAGCAAATCATAAAGATGTAATATATTTATCCTTCAAAAAAAATTTTATGTTATACCCACTTAAATACAAGTCTAAATTGTACACTTCCATTCCTCCCATGTCTCCCTAACAAAGAATTAAGAAATTTCAGTCAAAATATTACCAGAGCAATTGCTTCTAGCATTGGAATCAGGCTGCAATGCTTCCAAAGACTTTATAGAACCTCATAGGTTCTTATTCTTTACAACCTGTAGCATTTCAAGCAAATAAATTCCAAATAACTTAAGTGAAACACAAAACACATGACATGCAGTGGATAGTATACATGTATAATAAAAACTAACCTGTCTTCCCAACATGGAAACAATCTTCAAGAAGATTCTATTTTGCTTTATACTGCACTATATTAACACTACACAACTTTGCCAAAGACAGATGAATGATGATAGATGCAACAAATAGACTACAAAAAAGAACAACCCATTTTATCTTGGTTACAAATACCATCTTGGCTCAGTGACTCTACATCACCAATCATGCATCGACTGACTTTGAACTTAGCTGCAACATCTACAAGAATATTTATAAACAAATTGATTCATCACCAATCATGCATTTGGCATTGGCAATAACATAGTAGATTGATAAACAACAAATAAGGAACTTTATTAATTAAAACCATTCCCTTTAGCATATCCAGACAGAAGCAGAATAAACAATTAACACTAGTAACAGCAAACACCAATAGCAATGGTACATATCAAAGGCATAAGCTGCAGTAACCAACAGTATTTCTCATTTTGTACACAAAATTCAACCAAAAAGAATTAAAGAAATGATCTTAACTAGAGTAAGCATTCTAATAATTTATCCAGTGTATAACCATCCAATTATTTCAATATGTGTGCAGTTCCGTTTCTCTATTCACCATACCATAGTCATGATTTATTCCCAACTAATAGCACTTAACATGGGAAGCAAACAGATTGGATTCAAGGGAAAACAGGACACCACATTTCCTTGTCAATCTTAGCAGCATTCAAAATATAAAGTTTACATTCTAATCCATTCCTCTTTACACAAGTGCAATTATAAAATTCATTCCTGAATCAAAGTAGGTTCAGATTATTCATATCAGCATAGATAGCTGCATAGACAGGCTACTAAGGAACACTGTCATTTAAAAACAATTAAATGTGCTGAATTTAATGAAGCATATACAATAAACAGCTAGTCACTGTATGTTGTAGCACACCACAAAAAAGAATCACCTAAAACCCAACAATTAACTCCTAACAGTCCAAGCACTATGCACATTCAACTTGCAACAAGACCATAAGCCCCTTAAAGGGATTAGTCAGACTCAAAAACCAGTTCAAAATCCATGTGACAATCTTGCTCATTAAAATTCCAAACTTGCAGCAAGAAACACAATTACAGACCAAGTGGCTTGAGAATCAAGGGACTTGCAAACAAAACCCAACTGAATTTGAACCAAACAACAAATGCCCACAAAACCCTAGAACTAAAAATTTCCAGCAAGAACTGTGAAAGAAGAATACAACAAACAAGAAAAAGAATTACCAAGCATACTTGGCGATTGAGTTTAAAAAGAGAAAGGTTGCAGCTTTCTTGTGTCCAGAAACAAAATCAACAATGCTAGTATAAATCTTTGCACTTAATCCTTGGTAACTAGTGGCTAATCCCACGACAACTTGGTAATAATTTTAGTTATACAAGTCAAAGGAGCTGCAAGCATTCTATGGCAAAGGAATTTAAATTAAAGGTTTTTCTATTTAGTACAAGACAAATGGTATGGGTGTGTGAGGAGAGATATAAAAACAGAAATCATGAGAAAAAGAAAAAAAAAGTGAAAAGGAGAGAAGAAGCAAAAGATTCCTTTATAATTACACATTTTGAGCATGCATAGGTACCAATTTCTTTTTGTACCAATCAATAGTTCGTTAAATTAATTGCCTCTCACTATCACTATTTTCCATATTATCAATCAGTATTTATTCCAATGAGATAAAATCTGATTCATTTCCCTCGATTGCAAGAGTATTTGAATATGTGTATATAACTACATATAGTATTTGAATATGTGTAACTATTTATCTAGTTGACTGGTGTTCTCTTAAACTAATCCCTTTGATTTGGCTAATATTATTTGTCACTTGACATTCACAACTTTTTTCCTCTTTATTCTTGTCTCTTGCATGCATAACTTATCTCAAACCAGCAAAATTATTAATAATAAATAAGATCACTTCTAACAATCTTTCCTTTATGACATCAGCTTTTGTGATCTTAAAAATTTTCAATCACGCACACTATGCTTCAGCTATTCTTGAATTGCTATTATGAGGGTTGACTTAATTAGTTCAAAATATGCAGAACAGCTAACAAAGATATTGGGTAGAGAAGATATACATACATATCAGCTACTAAATTTGTTAATGGCAGGTTCTATTTAGTTTCCTGAATCAAAATTGAACAATGACTATGTTCATTTCAGATAAACTTGTCAATGTAACAAATTGAAGAAAACATAAATAAGAAATTGGAAGCATAAAAGGAATTACCAAATAGGAAATTATCCACATAAGTCATCCATTAAAGGGAATGAAACATGTACAATCAGATTATTGATAGGCTAAGAAAAACACTATCTCAGCAACTTTTTGAGTTTATTCATATTCTATGACAAGTTCCATCCTCTATGCATTTTGAAAAGGATAAAGAAACAGAAAAATTAACAATCAAAGAGATCAGGGTTGCACCTTATCTTGCCAAATTTTGAAAAGATGGTATGAGTAACGAGCAATGAAGGCTTAGAAGAAACTCTGGGCTCAGCGAACCAGCTCGATGGCACAACCCTAAGACACATGGGAAGCATTAAAATTTTTCAACTCATGGGAAGGTACAATTATCCTTTTAAAATATTCATGGTGGCATCTAGGACAAACAAAAACCCACAGGAATACATTCCTCAGTTTATCTCATTATAATATACAATATATAATAAGCTTAACCATTCAACTTTCAGTCTCCAAAATTATATAAGCAAACTATGAAAAAGAAGATTTTTGCTTCCATTACTTCATTTTTGTAGATAGATGAGCTCTTCAAGCACAAAAAGCATGCAAGGAAGTCCTCAAGTGGCTTGATCAACTAAGAAAAGAATAAGAGGTTAACATAGCAAGTTCTTAAGCTTCAAGAACACAAATAATTAAACAAAAATAAATTTCAGGTTAAATAGAGTAGAGTGTGAAATCTAAGCAGAAACACCATTCTAGAAAAGTTAAATTAAAGTATGCCAAAGCAATTAGAAACACATAATAAATTGAGAGAGAAAATGTGAACTAAGAATTTGATGAAGAGGCAAAAGAACACAAGTTACATATCACTAGATTTAACAAGAATAAAAAAACACAACCACAAATAAACATAAAGCAATCTGGGACTTGGATGGGGGTTTAGATGTTGCAGAAGCTTCGCCGGCGTTGGACCAACCTCGTCAAACCCCTATGGCAACTATCACCCACCATGACTGCCGCGAACGCCTATCACATACCACCACTTCAACCTCATCACATCCATGTATCACCGGTGTGCCCCAATATCCTTTCACAATCTCATGCCCTGTCACAAACCCTAGGGTCCCATAAAAAACCAAAATCAAAATAGGGAGAAAGGAGAGACCAAATAGAAGAAAGATGAGAAAAAGGGATAGATGGAGCGTCGTCGGGATGCTGCTCCAGCATTTCCTCGGTTGTCGTGAGCTGCTCGCTCGCGGTGGAGATCGCGACGCAGGAGACGGTTTGCAGTGGCGGAGAGAGGGACAGACGGTGTGCAGTGGCGGAGAGAGGGACAGACGGTGTGCAGTGGCGGAGGGAGGGAGGGAGACGGTGAGCGCCGGACAGAGAGAAGCTTGTGGCCTAGACAGAGAATTTTAGGGTTTACAGAAGCTTTACCAAAAAAAGGTTTACAGAAGCTACATATGCGAAGGAGCAAAAAAAAAAAGATATAAGCATAAATGGGTAGGACTGGGAGGGCGCTTCTAGGAGCGCCCTAAACAACCTAACTTAAAAAAAATTGGGTTTATTAGGGCGCCCTCTTGGAGCGCCCTAAAGTATCTAACTAAAAAAAACTGGGGGTATTAGGGCACTCCTAGGTAGCGTCCTATCCTTAAGCAAAATTAAAAAGTGTGATATAAGAGCTTATCAGAGAAAATAAATAAAAATACAGGGTGCTCATATTGAGCGCCCTAATTGTAAATGGTAAGGGCGTTCCCGCCCAAATTTGAAACGCCCTAACGTTAAAACGATCAATTTAAGCGCTAATCAACACGGGAGCGCCCTAAAGTAGGTGCTCTTATATCCTAAATTTGGCGTAGTGTTTCCAACAAAAAATTTATGATAAGAGGTCAAACAATTTGAAAAAGAAATTTATTTCATTGAAAAAAGTGAGATATTAAATGCATTAATGAGAGAAAGAGAAATGACATATTTGGAAAGGGGGGCTAAAAAGACATGGTTATTGCATTACTTAATCTTTGTATAAAGACCTTAAATGACAGATAAAAAGAAACGACGGGTTTGGGTATGACTAAAAAGATAATATAAAATAAATAAAGAGTATAATTGAAAATTAAAAAAAATACTTTTTATGAAAATAAAATATTAAGGTTTAAATATGTTTTTAGTCCCTAAAAAATCCACTAGTCTGATTAAGCAGACCCGCAAAAATGTAGGGCTCGAGCCTTTTATTTTAGAAACTTGGGGACTTTTTAGCCCAACTCGATAAAGCTCGCTACCTGCAAAAAATGTTGGGTAGCCCGCAAAACCTGTAAAAAAATTGGGCTACCTATAAAAAAACCTGTAAAAATGTAGGCCTCCAACATTTATTTTAGAAGCCCCAACAAGTTCAAGGCTTTTTAGCCTAGCCAAAAAAAAACCCACTACTCGCATCAGGCCGGACTGGATAGCTCGATTTACCAGCTCCAGTGTTAGCTGACACAACTTTCTTTGTAACATCCCAAAAATTGGACTTAAACCAAACTAGAGGAAAATTCTGAGTGGGTTGAGAAGCTGAGGAGGAGAGGAAGGATTTCAAGAAAGGATATGAGGATTAGTAATAGTTTATGGGTATTAAAGGGGAATTTAGGAGAATAATTAAGTTAGGAATGAGTTTTGGCAAAGGGAATTAGGAATGACGGAGTAGGTAAGAGTTAAGAGGAGTTAAATTTAAGAATGTAAGTGTTAGGATCCTTGTTCTAGTAACATTCCGATAATTAAGATTTATGATGAGTTAAAAGAGATTAGGATAATGATTTGTAAGTTTAATAATCAAGAAAAGAGTAATTAGGAAATAGGATACAAGACTTAGGCTAAAAACCATATTTTTAGAAGTATCAGCATTCTCGCTTAAGCGAGCATGTCTAGCTTGAGCGAATTATGCAGCAAAAGTGTGAAAATGAGTTTCTGCATATCTCGCTTGAGCGAGAGATCTCGCTTAAGCGAGATACAAGGGAGTTTTGAGAGGCTCTCTGGACATTTTTCGCTTAAGCGAGAATCGTCCAGAGAGGGGGTCTTTTTTGGATCATTCTCGCTTAAGCGAGATAGTTCGCTTATGCGAGAATGTGAAGAAAAGACATGCAACCGACATACTCGCCCAAGCGAGAATATCTCGCTTGAGCGAGAATTCACATAAAGGCCTTTAAATGTGTTTTAGGGTTGGATTTCTTCACTTTTCTTCTTCTTCTTCTTCCATTCTTTTAGAGAGAAGGCAAAGAGGATTTAGAGAGAGGGAGAGACTTCCTATAGAAACGAGTGCCTTTGGAGCTTGTAGGAAGAAAAAGGAGCCTCGGATTTGCACCCCAAGCCTTCTCAAACTTCATTCTCTTCTCTTTGAGCATATTTGAAGTGAGTACAACTCACCCACTTTCACCTTCTTTGATTGTGTGCTTGGGCATGATCCCTACTCTCTAATCCCTTTCTCTATGTTTGTAAATATTGGTCATTAGAGATTATGTATGTTTTGTAGATTGTGAATGGTACATACATTGATTTTTATAGAACCTAGGTTTTGAAACTTAGGGAAGTTATGGTTTTGTTCTTATATTGATTGATAAGTTTATAATTATTGAGATTTAGAGCATGAAAATAGGAATTATGTTGATGAAATTGTTTAAAAGTGCTATTCAGGGTTATATGTAAGAAATTAGCAAGTTGAAATAAAATGAAATGTATATGATCTATTGAATTAGTATTTTGTCAACATGATTCTTATTAATTGATAATTCATTGAGATAATATAAGCCGGTTTCGACCGTGAGTTAATATAAGCCGGCTTCGACCGTGAGTTAAAAATAAGTTATTATGTGAAAACTTGACTTCGGTCCAGTAATGGGTGGGATTCGTCCCTGGGAAAGACGTTCCCCGTAGTCTGAGCTCAGTTCTAACTCCAGTTAAAGTTATAAGATCATGCCTGCTGGGCACAGCAGTGAGTTGCATCATAATTGCACTTATATTGATTTGATTGTGATGTATGACTTTATGCCATAACTGTTGTGTATTAGAAGTGTACATGTATCCTTACCTTGATTTAAAATAAGTTTCCATTATGTAAATGATCAGAATTTAGTCATGAGCTTTGTGTTAATTTGTATTATGTGTTGCATTTTTGCATAATTGATCCCCACACTGCATTTGCATAGTTGTACTCGTTGAGACTGTAGTCTCACCCCATGTTTTGGGGATATACTCTAGTTTGTGCAGGGAATTCCAGGTTATGGTGAAGCAGTGGAAAGGAACTGTGGAGCTGAGTTTTACTTCAGTGGAAGACATACTTAGTGGAATTAGTTTCTTATGTATTTGACAGTTAATTAGTTATTGTTGTATATATTTATTTTGTTTGGCCACGGAGGCTTGGTTATTGATGTTAGTGAATTCGTGATATTAAACTGTACGGGTGGTTTTACTGATTTTCAATTTAAGTTTGAAATTGGTAAATATCAAGTTTTAGGGGAGACTATGTTGGGTTTCCGGTATGAGTCTCATGAACCATAACACTCCAAGTGTAGGTTCTTTCCCTAAGTTTAATCAAGATTTTCAGTTTGTACGAGATTATGATATATGTATTAGTAATAGCTTAAGCAAATCGTTGGAAAGCCTAAGCTATTGTTTGACGATATCAAAATTGAGCGAAATAATTTCAGAAAATTCAGGAATAGTGTGTCCAATGGGCATTATTTCTGAGTTGAGATATTAGGATGTTACATTTTGGTATCAGAGCAGTTCAATCCAATTGGACTGTGGTTAGGTTAGTTGCCCATGACTTACTATGATCTCACGGTACACGTATCCATTTTAGGGACTGATCACTCCTATAGTGTGTGCATTGTACACGGGATTATGGTTAGTTATGTAGGTAGGATACCTTGGTCAAGAAGTTGGTACACTTCTCTAACAAGGTTAGAACCACCCTCCTTTAAGGTAAATAGAGAACACCCTAAGTTTGTCTCTTAGAATGGAACCCTTACCTTAGAAGCCTTATAGAATATCACCCTGAAGCCCTAGTGGACATAAGGCACCCTGAGGAAAGTTAGTTAAGGTAGACTCCTCGCCTAAAGAGAACGGTTTGTTGTTTGACCTAGGGTCCTGGTTGTGTAGATTGTATGATTTGAATGTATTGTGTGATTTATTTAATTGATTGTGATGTTTGATTTGTCTAAGTGATTGTGTGGCATGTTGTGTTAGTATGCTTATTAGATATTAATTCACAGAGTTAAGATTTCTTTTGATCCAAACACATTATCGAGGTTATTGTAGAGGGAGAATGAATGGTTAGTCTTGATTAGGATAGAAACCTTATCTAGGGTAAATCAAAGCTCACTTAGGCATGCAGGAGGAATATGAACTATTAGAAGGGTGTAGGGGGATTGATAGATTAAGTAGGATCAAGATCTTACCTAAAGCTAACAATGTAGTATGGATAACATAGGAATTTTGACACTAACTAGGAAGGGTTGGGAATTGAGATTTCTTTTGGAATAGGATAAGGATAAGTGTATTCCCTGGGTCACTTTGGGGGTAGTCGGGGGACTTTCAGGAAGGGTAGTGAGTCTTTCAGTCACCCGATACTTTCTCCTTACCATGATTGCACCAGTAAGATCCTTAAACTTTACCAAGTGGGTAGGTTGTCACGGGATGATCATACCTTTACCCTTTTCCATTCCACATTTAGAAGGTAAAGTTATAACCCTAATAATGTAGGAATTCCCAAGTGAGAATACTTCATCCATATTTTTACTTCGACCATGTTGGTTTTAACCCTCGAGGACTCGGAGAAGTAATCGGGAGAAGAGTGAGGTAAAGGTCCATACTCAAAGTAGTGAGAACAAACTAGATTTTTCTCGGAAAGTTAACTTAGCAGGAACACCATCCAAAGTCACCTAAATGAACCTATTATACCAATGGAGAGAAACCTTAGTCACAACCCTCTTAGGGAAGAGGAACCTTAGTCAAAAAAGTTAAGAATTCTAGTACAAATTAAATAAGGCAGCGGTGAAGTAACCATAACCCAAGTGAGAATGGGAAGTTCCCAATTAAGTCATATTAAGGGTAGTCTTGTAGAAAAGAATTAGGAATCACCACAAGGGTTTATTAGGGAATGGAATAAGTGAACCAAACATCTTAGTTAAAGATAACAAAATAGTGGGAGTAACTTAGACATCTTAGTATCAAATATAAAAAAAGGGGAAAGTTAGAGTTTGCGATTCGGTTGAGAAACGAGTAGATTACACAGATCACCTTAGAGTTAGCCAAGAATTGTCAAACAACTATAGATGTCTTCTAGTCACTCAAGTATCTAGCCTTATCCATGAATCACATGAGTGATATCCTAGAACCTTAAATCAGACATGTTTAATGTTGTAGTTGTGACCATACTTACCTGTGCCATCACTCACCTAGAAAACACAAAATGACCCTTATGGAGTAGTGTGGAACCTATGTGCCAACACTCCAAACAGAAATAGAGAATTATATATCACACCATAATAAGAATAACCCGGGAGCTTATGAGGGGGAGCACAAATTAGTTTAGGAATTTGGGTCTAGGCTTGGTACCTCCAGGGGAGGAATCAAGATTTAGAACCCTGAAGGATGTTGGGGAGGGCCTGAAGCCTTAAGGGGGTAGCCTTATAGAAAGGAGATGGGAAGCCACAAAGGAAACTTGGTACACTAGCACACCTAAGTTATACCTAGCCTGAAAGTTAGATTTGAGGATGGGTAGTTAGGCTCAGCCCAGAGGGTTAGGAACGATTATGAGATTGTTAGGCTCGTGCACCGGGTTAGAACGCCAAGACATTTAGAAGTCCTTACTCCTAGGAGGACCAAGGAGTGGATAACTCTAAGTCACCTTCCTTTTTCAGTGGAAACCTAAAGCCAAACTAGGTGTAAGCCTTAACCGGTATAGTGGGGTTGAATGGGGGAGAAATCCCATTAAGGGAAGTTAGGAGATTGGTCGAGTTTTACTATGACCATGCTATGACCTATGGGTATTTCACCCGCGTTCATGGCGTGAGTGTTTTGCTAGAATTCTAAATACTTCATTAGGAAACGTGTGATTTTCGTCACATTTTGAGTTTGGTGTGTGTGGACTTAATTCCTTGAGCACAACATGAGTGTTGGAATATCCCACCGGCACAAACTTCGTGGTTCAAGGGATTAAGTAATTGTATGAGTATAATTTAATATTGTTAACACTGTAGAGTTCAGATTACAACCCGGTAGATCACTTAGAATCATCCTAAGAATAGCTAGTGGCGGTCGGAGGTTAGGATCCCTAATCATTTAGATAATTTCTAGATATCCCTAAGTTGAGGTGTATTTGGCAAAGGTTAGGTATTGAATTAGTACCCTTAACCAGTTATTGTGGGAACTCTTTTACTTCCTTCAGATCCTAAGGGGTAAGTGTTTAACCAAATTAGTCGAGTCATTTGAGAATGGAGTGATTAGTGTAACGCCCCGTTAGAAAACCATATTAGGGTCATAGGGAAAGTGTAGGTGTTGGGGCATGTACTCTGAGGAAGAAAGAGGTGAACTGGTGTTGGAAGATGACCAGAGCGGATTTTGGGGACAAAATTCATTTTTAGGGGGGTAGAATTGTAACATCCCAAAAATTGAACTTAAACCAAACTAGAGGAAAGTTCTGAGTGGGTTGAGAAGCTGAGGAGGAGAGGAAGGATTTCAAGAAAGGATATGAGGATTAGTAATAGTTTATGGGTATTAAAGGGGAATTTAGGAGAATAATTAAGTTAGGAATGAGTTTTGGCAAAGGGAACTAGGAATGACGGAGTAGGTAAGAGTTAAGAGGAGTTAAATTTAAGAATGTAAGTGTTAGGATCCTTGTTCTAGTAACATTCCGATAATTAAGATTTATGATGAGTTAAAAGAGATTAGGATAATGATTTGTAAGTTTAATAATCAAGAAAAGAGTAATTAGGAAATAGGATACAAGACTTAGGCTAAAAACCATATTTTTAGAAATATCAGCATTCTCGCTTAAGCGAGCATGTCTAGCTTGAGTGAATTATGCAGCAAAAGTGTGAAAATGAGTTTCTGCATATCTCGCTTGAGCAAGAGATCTCGCTTAAGCGAGATACAGGGGAGTTTTGGGAGGCTCTCTGGACATTTTTCCCTTAAGCGAGAAGGGCTCGCCTAAGCGAGAATCATCGAGAGAGAGGGTCTTTTTTGGATCATTCTCGCTTAAGCGAGATAGTTCGCGTAAGCAAGAATGTGAAGAAAAGACATGCAACCGACATACTCGCCTAAGCGAGAATATCTCGCTTGAGCGAGAATTCACTTAAAGGCCTTTAAATGTGATTTAGGGTTGGATTTCTTCACTTTTCTTCTTCTTCTTCTTCCGTTCTTTTAGAGAGAAGGCAAAGAGGTTTTAGAGAGAGGGAGAGACTTCCTGTAGAAACGAGTGGCTTTGGAGCTTGGAGGAAGAAAATGGAGCCTCGGATTTGCACCCCAAGCCTTCTCCAACTTCATTCTCTTCTCTTTGAGCATCTTTGAAGTGAGTACAACTCACCCACTTTTACCTTCTTTGATTGTGTGCTTGGGCATGATCCCTACTCTCTAATCCCTTTCTCTATGTTTGTAAATATTGGTTATTGGAGATTATGTATGTTTTGTAGATTGTGAATGGTACATGCATTGATTTTTATAGAACCTAGGTTTTGAAACTTAGGGAAGTTATGGTTTTGTTCTTATATTGATTGATAAGTTTATAATTATTGAGATTTAGAGCATGAAAATAGGAATTATGTTGATGTAATTGTTTTAAAATGCTATTCATGGTTATATGTAAGAAATTAGCAAGTTGAAATAACATGAAATGTATGTAATCTATTGAATTAGTATTTTGTCAACATGATTCTTATTAATTGATAATTCATTGAGATGATATAAGCCGGTTTCGACCATAAGTTAATATAAGCCGGCTTCGGCCGTGAGTTAAAAATAAGTTATTATGTGAAAACTTGACTTCGATCCAGTAATGAGTGGGATTCGTCCCCGGCGAAGACGTTCCCCGTAGTCTGAGCTCAGTTCTAACTCCAGTTAAAGTGATAAGATCATGCCTGCTGGGCACAGCAGTGAGTTGCATCATAATTGCATTTATATTAAGTTGATTGTGATGTATGAGTTTATGCCATAACTGTTGTGTATTAGAAGTGTACATGTATCCTTCCCTAGATTTAAAATAAGTTTCCATTATGTAAAGGATCAGAATTTAGTCATGAGCTTTGTGTTAATTTGTATTATGTGTTGCATTTTTGCATAATTGATCCCCACACTGCATTTGCATAGTTGTACTCGCTGAGACTGTAGTCTCACCCCACGTTTTGCAGGGAATTCCAGGTTATGGTGAAGCAGTGGAAAGGAACTGTGTAGCTGAGTTTTACTTCAGTGGAAGACATACTTAGTGGAATTAGTTTCTTATATATTTGACAATTAATTAGTTATTGTTGTATATATTTATTTTGTTTGGCCATGGAGGCTTGGTTATTGATGTTAGTGAATTCGTGATATTAAACTGTACAGGTGGTTATACTGATTTTCAGGTTAAGTTTGAAATTGGTAAACATCCAGTTTTAGGGGAGACTCTGCTGGGTTTCCGGTATGAGTCTCGTGAACCATAACACTCCAAGTGTAGGTTCTTTCCCTATGTTTAATCAAGATTTTCAGTTTGTATGAGATTATGATGTATGTATTAGTAACAACTTAAGCAAATCGTTGGAAAGCCTAAGCTATTGTTTGACTATATCGAAATTGAGCGAAATAATTTCAGAAATTCAGGAATAGTGTCTCCAACGGGCATTATTTCTGAGTTGAGAAATTAGGACGTTACATTCTGAGTCTTATGTGGCATCAAACGTGTCAATTAACAAGTTTAATACTTTAGTATATTGCATAATAAGTGGTAAATTAATTTTTTAGACCAACAAATTAAAAGGGAAATTAAATTTTGAGACAAACCCCTTATATGATTTATCGTTTCTTTGGAAGGCAGTACTCCCTCTGTTGTCCTAAAACTCTACTTCCGTTTCTTCTACTTGTTGGGCTTGTTGTGACGAACAATGCGAGGAACTTACGGTGTACGTGTGAAGGTATTGACAAGAGTTTATGATTGTGTTGAAGAAGAGCCTATGGAGAGGTCCTTCGTTTCATGAAAAAAAACTTCAAAGTTGTAATTTCTAGGATTAGTTATTGTGTTAGATGTTAGCAAAATCAATTCCTCCCAACATCTACAAACAAAATGTTGGGAGAATGAGGATGGCGAGGAAGATTTTATTATATAAAAATTTATGCAAAGACGTTAAGTTGCCTTATATCCGCAATAATGTAGTATAAGGGTTGAAGAATAATTACATGTTAGCAAGTGTGGTCTTTGATTAGGGTGAGATTAAGTTGATTCAGATGTGCAATAATGGAGTATTAGGGTTGTTGAAAGTTGGAAGAATAGGGTAGGGACCTAAAAAATGGCAAATTATATGTCTTAGGTCACGAAAATATGGTTGAAGAAGAAGATTGTCAGGCCAACTAAGATGATAATGGCCACATCAGCAAGTTGTTAAGCTAGTATAACGATGATGACTATTTTGAAAAAGAATGATTTTATGAGGATGAAAAATTAAAAATAAAATTATGATGACTAAAATGAAAATGAGTATATTTTAGAGGGATTAAAAGCATATTTAAACCAGATATTAATTATATTTTTAATCTATATATTTTTTATCTTAATAAATAAATAAATAGGAAGAAATATACTATCGATTTCATACGATTTTGGGAAATATTTAATATTGCTCAGTTGTAATGAAAATGATATGTAATTTCAAACATCTTTTTATCTAAATGTTAAGGATTTAAATATTAAAAATTTTATTGAGAAATTATTTTACCTCGTCAATTTTTAATTAGAGAGTTACTTTTTAGCTTTTCATGTAATTTAACGTAGTTCATGAAGATGTTTTGTATTTGTATGTTTAATTTGACTATTTATTAATTTTTAATTATAATTAGTAATTGTTTTAAAAAGCATTTCTCTTTAAATAACTCAGTCGAGATATTCACCCATTTATTTCTTGAAGTTTTATTGCTCACACAACAACACACTCTATATTTCTAAAAAAATGAAACAAAATTACTTCTATATCCGGTAACTTCTACGGTGAAGTACCATGATAGGTATTTCACCGAGTGAGAGAGGAAAATGAGAATTTCGCTGAAATATTTAATTTTAATTCAACTTTCTAAATTTATGAATTAGGGACTGAAAATTTTGTTTTTTCATTCTTGAGATGAAATCATACCCATCTGGCCAACCACCACCCCCATAACCCAAATAGCCCCCATTAAATTAAAAAACCAAGAATGAATTTAAGAGAAGTAGAGAGACGGAGAGGAAAATAGTGCATGAGAGAAAAATAATGTGCCATTGCAGAAAATTGTTCGTGTATCCTTGCTTAACCTCCACCGTGCTGCCCACCGCCCACCACTCGACTCCATAGCCGCTCACGTCTCCTATAGCAGCGCATCCAGCCCCCACATTGCCCAATTAGATCCCTCATCAGCCGCGTTCAATGTGCGGTGCACAACCGCCCCTTACACCGGAAAATGGTGCTTTCGATCCACCACCACATGCTTCCACCCCATCGTCAACACTTTGAACAGTCTTCATTCAACGAAATTGGTAGAGCAAAATTATCCAAATCTTTCAAAGGGAACTCAGAGGGGGCTTCAAAGAGTTGTGCCCTTTTGCGTTGCGAAGGAGTACCAAGTGACCTCCTTGGTTCCAACACAATCGACTCGCAAAGACTAAAAAGATGAATCTCTTGCTCTTCATGATTCCTCTGTCATTGTTGATATTCTTGTTGTGTCATTGGGTAGACAAGATTCAAGACCAAATCTCCACTTGGTGCAGAAATCATTTCACCAAATTTGTTTGAAATTATGGTTTATCCACTAGATTACGATTTAACAAGATCTGAAACATTCGGTGATGGATTCTTCATATTATACTCAAAAAACCCTAAATCATTTTACCATGGATTATGATTAACATGTTAGTATATGCACTAGAGACATATATGTTTTGAACATCCATCACTTGTATCATATTATTTTATAAAGGCAATTTATTCTTTTAGAATATAATAAGTGTCCTTAGAATAGTAAACTTGAACTTCATAAAAAATCAAGTAGATGACTTGATCGTGAGATCTTATGAAGAACTATTCTTAAAATGGTCCCTGGTCGAGCATCTTGTTAGGACAAAAGATGCATTTAGACTAGTATATGAGTTCATTGATGATAACATCTCACGAATCATGGATATGAGATATCATGTGCTCATATATGTACATATTAAGAGTAATGGTGTACTGGACAGACCCACCTTAAGAACGTTGTATGGATTGTTACATAAGTGTCATGAACGTTTCTTAAATTGATAAATGTTATATGAAGTCCTTTGACCTGAAATCACTACGATTCCTACATAAGGAATTATATATTTTAAATATCATCAAACGTTGCCTGTAACAAGGTGATCATAAAGTTGGTATTTGGACATATAATAAATTATGTGGTGGGATGTGAGTGACCTAGATGGGATTTGTCCCTCTTATGTAACAGGAGTTATATCTGTAGGCCTCTTGATAAAGTGAGACTGCAAATTGCTTGGCCATGCTTAGGAGGATAAACATGAGATGTTTATTTTCTGTACAGTATACTTGGGGATCAAGAAAACATAAATTGAACTATACAAGGTTGACACATTCCATGCCCTTGTGTTCATTTTGATATTTGGACAAAGGGACAGATCATATAAATTATCATAAAAATAGGATTCGTCAAAGTTGTTGATAATCTCAATATTTGGGTAGTGATGTATTGCTAGATACCGCTCACAATTTATGATATTAAATATAAAAGGGTTTTATTCTAATATCATAACCAAATATTAAAAGCCTATTGGGTCACACACATACAACAAGCCACTAGGAAAAGATAATAATTCTAATTTGATTAGAATTATAACATAATGGGTCAGGCTCATATATGTTAGGGTTAATAGAGTGAAGGGTTAAACCCTAGTCACCACTCTATAAATATAGCATAATATGCATTACCCTAGAGACATATGAGCAATCGCTCTTACTCTCTAAGGCTATTAGCAGAGTTGAGGAGGGTTTCCTAGTTCGGCTGTTGGCGTGGACACCTCTAGAGACGTGGCTGCTAATGCCTCGTTAGCAATTTGTAAAAGGTATGTCATTATGTTTCATGCCTTATATACCTTAATTCGTGTTTTCTCATTAACAATCATAACAAGGGAGGGAATCCATTTATTCCATTGCACCTTGACCACATGCTTGATTCCCTTCATAACATGCTTAGGATTTCTCCACCTGTTTTGTCTTTCAGTGTGCTCAGCGGTTCTGAAACGAAATTGCCGCTTGCGGGGTTGAAAACCAATTTGTTTGTATAGCATGAAACCAAGGCACGAGAGTAGAGTTTCATTACGGGAGGAAGAGAATAAAAACAACAACAAAATTTAATTCAAAGCATTTTCCACACAATAAAAAGGAACTACTAGTCAATTACTAATTAAGGCTAGATATTTTCATCTCTGGTAGTAAGCAATCTCAAGAAAGAAAAAAAGTTTTCCAAGCCCTATTTCATAAATTCAGAAAGTTGAATTAAAATGGATTATTCTAGCGAGATTCTCATTTTTCCAGTCGCACACGGTGAAACACCTATAATGGTACTTCACCGTAGAATTCACCTTTCTACATCCACCCGAATATATTCGAACTAGGAGTGTTGCTTCACATCACCAAAAAGTGTGATTTGAACCACACCCCCAATAGCGTGCTATCCAAGTGAGGGTACATTTTGAATGCAGTTCCATAATCGCACTCATAGTGGAACGTGTAAAGCAAATTCACATTGGACGATTCCACCAAGTGTGACCACTTTGCAAGTTCCACTTGGTGTGTGGTCATGGAGCTACAATCTTAATGGATTTTTTTTATACATATTGAATGTCCTCGTGGAGCGTGGTTAAAGAACTGTACTATTAGTGATTTTTTTCCACTTGGAGTGTGGTTAAAAAATTGCGCTTTTAGTGGTTTTTCTAACACTTGGAGTGTGCGTGCTAAACTGTATTCTTAGTCAATGTTATAAAAATCGGACCTGTCATTGACTCGGTGGGGATACTAGGTCACTGGGTCAATGGTCGGACTAGTGAGTCACTGGTTGAACCGATATATATTAAAATATATAAATTTCATAATAAAATTTATGAGATTTTTTAAAAAATAATAGTATAAATATATTAAAATAATAATAATATATTAAATAATAAATAAACACACTAATAAAGTTAAATTCATTTATAATAAATAATTAATCATACGACATAATAAATATAAAATTTATAAGTTTATAAATATATTATGGTATATAATATCAATTGTAATAAAATAAAATAAAATAGTGAAAATGATACTTTATTGTTTTGATACATTACTCCCTCTCTCTCTATATAAAAGGGGGGTTCAACTTACACTAGTGTAAATTATATCAAGTATTACACTATTGATAACTTTAAATTAAATGTGAATTTTGTTGATCCAACTGTTGAATTATAACTATTCATCATCGTGTTTATTTGTGTCAAATTTCATAAAATGTTAACACTAACAACTTGATAATTAAATCATTCTTATTTTCATATATTTCAAAAGTATATATGACGTTAATCTTGACATATCTTGATGATGTATTAAATATTTTTAGATCAATGTAAAATTTTATAGATATGATCTATATGTTAATAATTTTCAATCCATTGGTGAATTTTGAAAAATAATTATTTGTGAAAAAAGTTATTTAATGGTGTAATACTTAGGGTAACTTACACTGGTGTAAGTTGCACGCTCCTCATATATACATATATACACACACACATAAACAAAAGGCCCAATATCCAACCGGCCTAGCAGATAACAAATTTAAACTAGATACATTACTATATATAAATATGGGAACATATATATTGAGATGTCCAGTTGGTCAAGCGGTGTGACTGTGGCTTCTTTATGTTGAGGTTGCAGGTTTGACTCTCTTTGCTGTTCCTTTCGCGTCTAATATTTTTAATAAGGAGGCATGGTTTAACATAGCCTGGCCCAACCTTTGACCCGCCCCGATTGAATCTTATCGGGTTGGCTGGTTGACACCCGGTTCAACCAGGTCATAGCTTGTTTAATAGTTCAGACAATCCAAATCGTGATTGGATCGGCCATGGGCCCGGTTTTCGGTTGAACCGGTCAGGCCGATCCAATTCGGTTTTAATAACACCGCTCTTAGTACATGTTTTAGAGAAATTGTATTTGTACAACAATACCATACAATATTAGAGAGAAAAAAGAGAGTGTTGTATGAGTTGTAATATATATTGGTTGTATAAATTATACATCTCCATGTTTTAATAGCATCATATGATTTCAATGATTATTATAATTAATGCCATTTATATTGTATATTTTTTATATAGTTATAATTATATAATATCGACTATATAGAAAAAAAATAATAAAAACTAAGAGCCTGTTTCATTAGTTTTCACATCTTAGTTTTCAAAACTAATTTATTGAATATTTTTTAAAAACTATTTTCTAAAAGATAACTGAAAAAAACCAGTTTGTTGAGCTATTTTTTAAATTTGTTTTCATTGCCATATCCCTTCCTTGTTCATTCTCATCCATTTTCAGCGGCTCTTATCTTCTTCATTTCTTTCTCCATTAACCACCACAAAAACCTACAAATAGAATCATCCAGAGTGGTCACTTCATAGGGTTCAATCTCAAAGCCTTCGTTGTCATCCACCACACCGACGCTGTTCAGTCCAACAACACCACTGTCCTGATCCTAATCAACAATGGAGATGGCCGAGGTTTGCACAACAATGGTCGTGGAGGTGGAATTATGGTGAGAGATCTTGCATGTGAAATGGGAGGCGATAGTGTGAGATGAAAGGAATAAGGAAGAAGATATAGAAAGCACATGGAAGAGGAAGAAGATACGGAAAGCAAAAAGCAAAGCTTAGGGGAAGATGAATCAGTAGGGAATTTTTTTTCATATTTACAAAATTGCCACCGTGAAAATCAAAACACATGAAAAGAGATTTTGAAATCATCTTGGAGTAGTTTTCAAATTTTAGTTTTTAAAACTGAAAACTAAAAAATGTTTTCAAAATCAATTTTAAAAAACATATCCAATCAAACAAGTTCTTTTAGTTCTTTTGTTTTTAAAAACTGAAAACAGTTTTTGTGAAGATAAAATAAACAGGCTCTAAGTTTACGAAAAAAATTGACACAGTTTTCCTTGTTTATTCAACTTCCCTAAATTGACAAACAACAATATAGAGCAAAGTCCAATAGGAAGGCATATCAAGAAGCAAAATCAACAAGAAACTGAGAAACATGGAACGATAAAGTACAATATATATCACATGTAAAATAATACATGAATAATTATAAGAATACAACAATCTAAGAATCAATATTATTTAATTTGGTCTCTAGAAAACTGTGGTATAAGTATGCACACCACTCCCTCATAGACTATTGAATTTTTCTATAAGGAAAAAGTAGGACATTATGACTTTGGTTAATACTGAGAACATTGACAATCAAATGAAAAAAAAGGCAAGTTATCTTGCATTTTATAAACCGGAAATATTAAGTTAAAAATCCAATGAATTTCTCACATTGGTTGGGATCATAGTCTCCCATGTTGTTAAATATCCGCAATGAAAAGATCCACGTAATATCTCCAAGTTCATTTGCTTGGGAAACTATGTTTAAGACAAAAAATCAAATTGATTAAATAATTATATGGTTGATATTTGAATAACACTTCGTTCAAAGGTTATTAAAACATACCTGTACAATCACCCAATCAGTTTGATTCATCTTAGTCTGGTTGACCTAAACTCCTATGTCCGCTCGATAAGTGGTCACAACACTGATAAAAACAATCATAGAAGTAGTAGTAAACATGTATAATGAAACCACATTCATGCATAAATATACATTATAGAACTGGTCGAACCAGTCAAAAACCGATGAAAACTAGTAAAAAATCGTATCAAAATTTTTTATTTTTTATTTAATCTAAAATATTCTTAGATAAATAATATGTCTAAGGATTAAATATAGATATTTATATTTTACCAATTATTATTAATTTTTTTTGTCTTATAAAACTTATAATAAGATTATTTATACACATTTACAACTTTATATATCTTAATTTATTATAATTTGTGTTATTTTATTAAATTTTATATAATATTTAATATATATTTAATTTATACCGGTTCAACCATTCAACCGTGAACCACAAGTTTCAGCGGTTTAATCACCGATCCAAATTTTAAAACATTAATAAAAATTATAGAACGTTGCAAGAAGTTGGGCATTATCTTAGAGAATTGTTATATTCACACCACTCTTTTACTTTTCACACCTCCTATTTTTTCTGTCTCTCCATTTTCCATCCTCTTCCCAAGAAAACTGAATTGTGCTCTCATTGTCATTCCACCATTTTTTTACTTTTTGGAAAAATTGTATACCATAATTTCTGATACACATTTCTTCAGAAAAATTTATACCGGAAATTTAGTTTTCGATATACACTTATGTGTCAAAAATTAAATTTTTCAATATATAATTTTTTTAGAAAAATATTCAAATTCCTTTTCCTTTGTTTTTAAGAAAATTAGTACTATTTTTTTGTATCTTGGTGTCATCGTATCATATTATCTTGTTCTTTAATTAAATTACTCCAAGTTCATTCATCTTTTTCTTTTCGGCGATGTTAAGAAGATGAGAAGTTTTATGGCAAAGTTGTTATATCATTTTTTTTTGTCTAAGATCACAAATATCCTCCATGGTAGAGAATCTTGTTCAGGGCTTAAACTCGAGACACTGGTTAAACTAAAACAACTTTTTACCAACTAATCCACGTGCATGGTGTTATATAATTTCTGTAATTAGATTATTTTTTGTGACTGAGTATTTTGTGGATATTTATGAGATTAATCTTACTAGATGAATGCTAGCAATAAATAGGGTTGGCACACCATACATAAGTATAAATATATATATATATATAAAAGGTCAATTGAATTAATTAATTTTTTTAATTTTATTTAAAATTAATTTTTTAAAATTTTATGTGATGCAAAATTATTTATTAAATTATCATAATAAAAAACTAATGTTTATGGTAGTTAGTGATTTGGTTACTTTAATCTTTTTTAATGTTTACATTATATATCACCCGGATTATAGTAAGATCCAATGTGATTTTTAGGTATCAAGAATCTAAAATAAAGAAATATTAATTGATAGGAGATAAGTATTTCAGTTATGGTTAAAAATGATAGAAAAAGATAATTAATAAAATAATTTAAGGTTATACATTAGGAGTGAGTATCTCTTTTTTTGAATAAATGGAGGCCGAAGCCAGGCTATAAAGGAACTACCCTAGGAACAAAACTCCCAGCCATATCAAAATTAAGACACACAAGAATACAAGCACGTGGGGTAGATAAAATCTGCACCCCAGAGAGTCCAGATGCGCTGAATTTGCCAGACCATCTGCCACATTGTTGCTTTCCCTCCAGACATGAGTCAACTCTACCATCCACTCCCGGTCTAGAAAGTCCTGAATCCTTTTGACCATGAAAGAAAAAGGATGCGAGGAGGAAATTCCATTCCTAATAAGATGAATAGCCACTGCTGAGTCACACTCCAAGTGGAGCTTTCCAATACCCATATCCCAAGCTATTTGTAAACTTGTAAGGATACCTCTCATTTCAGCCATGACCACTGAAGATGACCCAAGGTTCTGCTTGAAGCCAACCACCCAACGACCAAGATGATCACGTAGAACCCCCCCCACACACACACGCAGCTTGACGTCCACTGCCATGCACAGATCCATATGTGTTTAATTTGAAACACCCCTCAGCAGGTGGAATCCACCTCACTTGCACCATACGATAATGAGAAGGATTGGAAGCCACTTGAACAATTATATTACCCGAGTCATGGGCAAGAGATTTTGCTCTAAAAGCAATATCCTCCACTTGAGGAATGACACGGTTAAAGACCAACTCATTACGTGCCTCCCAAATGAGCCAACATGTAATGCAAAACATAGTTGACCAATCAACGCCATCCATTCTATCATCATGGTTCAGATTCTCCTTTATCCACATCCAAGCACTCGTGCCTGACCAATGATCGAAGTGCTGGCCGAAAATGCAAGACCAAACCTTGACAGCAAAAGAGCAATCACGTAGCACATGCACATCCGTCTCACTTGTTGCGTGGCAAAGGGCACAAATGTCATTCTCCCCTAAATGGTAGGTAGAACGCTTAGAATTAGTTTTTCGGCCCCGTTTTAGAACAATCCAAAAAAAACTTTTGACACGCTGTGGAATATCTAACCGCTAAAGTTGCTTTCAAAACTGATCATCAGTGCCATCCTCATGAAAGCCCATAATCATATTATAAGCTGAGCGAGTGGTAAACTCACCATTGCTAGACATGCTCTAAGACACTGTGTCATTCCCCAGGGAAGAAGTAGGAGGAAGTAAGCTCAGAATTTCAGCCTTGATAGTGGGAGGGATGATATGCTCTACTCTACTGAGATCCCAACGATGACCATCAACAATAAAATAAGACACAACACAATTCCTTAGATGAATAGGAATATCACACAGAACCTCATCACCAATAACCAGGTTGGAAGGAAGCCAACGACTGTGCCAGAAGGATGTAGTTTGCCCGTTTCCAAGATTAAACCTTAAACCCTCCGTGAATTCAGCCCATATAGTCATAATTCCCCTCCACACATTAGACACATTTGATCTGTGCATAATTAGAGGAATATAATCTAAACCACAACCATATTTATGACGAAGCACACGAACCCATAGAGCCTCCGGATTATGAGTTAAGCCCCAACTAAGTTTCATGAGCATCGCCCAATTCAAACTATAGAGGTCTTTAAAGCCTCAGCCACCCGTGCTAGTAGGTAAGGTAAACTCATCCCAACTAACTGTATGCCAAGTCATTCTAGTAGGCCTGTCCCCCCAAATAAAATTGCGGCAACATCTCTCAATTTTCTGACATATGCCTTTAGGAAGCAAGGTACATTGCATAGTATATGTTGGTATAGCCGCAAGTACTGTATGTGCCAATGTAATGCGCCCAGCAAACGCCAAAGATTCCACTTTCCAAGCATTAAGCTTGAGATTCACATGATCAATGAGATAATCGTAAGTCTTTCTCCTCTGACGAGAATGAAGTATTGGGATACCCAAATACTTACCCAGGTCCACAGAAAGAGAGATACCCGAACGAGTACACAAGTCCCGAGCTCTAGAAAAATGAACATTCTTTGAAACAAATAGCCTTGTTTTCTCGATGCTTACTTTCTCCCCCGAAGCTTGACAAAAAATATTCAAACAATTCAGCATTACCTCCAACTGAGCCATAGTAGCCTTCCCAAATAAAAGAAGATCATCTGCAAAAAATAAATGGGAAATGGTGGGACCACCCTTGCTCAAAGTAATAGGAGTCTAAGATTTATTTGCAGTAGCTTCCTGAATCAAGTGACCCAATCTCTCCATACAAAGCACGAAAAGATAAGGGGAAAGGGGATCCCCCTGTCTAATACCTCTCGAAGGGTGAAAAGCAACAAAAGGTTCACCATTCACTAGGACTTGCATAGAAGTGGTGGAAATATAGTGGAAAATAAGATTACAAAAATTATCGTTAAAGCCAATGTCATGAAGAGTATCAATGATGAAAGACCAATTCAACCTGTCATAAGCCATTTCCAAGTCAACTTTAATTGCCATGAATCCATCCTTACTCTTACTATTCCGCATAGAGTGAAAAATCTCCTGAGCTATCACAATGTTATCTGAGCCATGCCGTCTCGGGATGAAGCTGCATTGGTTCGGGAGAACAAGAAGGTCCATCAACCTACGCATCCTAGTAGCCAGAATTTTTGTAACAATTTTATAAATCATGTTGCAAAGACTGATGGGCCTAAAATCCTTGATCATAGAAGGATGAGTCACTTTCGGAATGAGAGAGATGAAAGTATGACTAATCTCACCAATTCTACCTGGAGAGATAAAAACATCTTTAATTAAATTGCAAACCGAGGGTCCCACCGAATCCCATTGGGATGGGAAAAACACGGGGTGCAGACCGTCCGGACCAGGGGCTTTCCAGGGACACATATCTCCAACAGTTGCATGAATCTCATCATTTGAAGGGATATTAAGAATATCATCTAAACAGTCACGTTGAACATGGGGGAACAAATTAACACCACTCTTTTTACTGCAATCACCAAGATCATGATAAATATTTTTATAATACTCCGACACCATAAGCTCTGGTTGAGCCGGATCCGAAACAAGCTCCCCCCATCATCAAGCAAGGAACTAATGTGGTTATGACTCTGACGAGTAATTGTACTAATATGAAAGAAGCGTGTGTTCTTGTCACCAAACTTCAACCAATATTGACGGGCTTTATGGTACCAAAAAGCTTCTTCCTAGAAAAGAATGGATTGATATTCATGCCAAAGATTCTTGTGGAGTTTATCCAACCCCCCATGCTGCCCCATAGAGAGATGCTTATTAACGCCTTCGAGTCTCGCCAAAACACGCTTTTTCTATGAAAAATATTACCAAACTGGTCAGAATTCCAAATAGTAGCACTATCCTGGAAATTATTAACCGCTTCAACCCATGCTCTATCCACACTCTAGGCACCTATAGCCAAATCCTTAAAGGAGTTATCCTCCAGCCAACTAGGAAGAAACTTAAAAATTTTAGGTCTACTAGAAAGGACACAAGGATGCGTATCCATCAACAGAGCTTTGTGATCTGAGCAAAAAGATGGGAGGTGATAAACTGTAGCCGAGATAAAATACACGCACCAATCAGAATTACAAGCTCCCTTGTCTAAGCGTTCCTTCACATTTCTCCACTCCCAAGTAAAGTGTGGTCCCTCAAAGCCCAAATCTATAAAGCCACAGTGATCCAGAACTTCTTGAACATTTGGAGGGCCATCCCTGTCTTTTCATACATTGAGATATATGAATTGAAATCTCCAATAGACATCCAAGCTCCCTGTGTAACTGACGCCAAGCGAACTAAATTACTCCAAATGTCCTCTCGAACGGCTGGGCGAGGAGAGGCATACACACAAGTGAGAAACCAAGGAAAACAATCATTTACTGGGATCACACGAAGATGGACAAATTCCGGATGGTCTTGAATAACCTCAACAGTACAAGAAACCTCCCTCAAGAGAACCCAAATGCCTCCGGAAAAACCACAAGCCTAAACAATATGATTATAAGGAAGACCGAACCGTTTGATGACATGATTAGCCTTAATCCCACTAATATGTGGTTCAAAGATAGCTAAGATATCAAAAGAATACTTCCTATACAAATCGCGAACAATAGCAGGAAGAGATTTGGAGCCTGCACCCCTTACGTTCCATGCCAAAACCTTCATAAAAAATAGAGATAAAGAGTGTTCAAGAGCTCTGTTGCACCACCGTGCTCTCACTCTGAGCAATACCCTCAACCATTCCATCCATAGAATCAATTTCTCTATCAGACATCTGGTCCACTAGATCATCCAAGTGATCCACCTGGCACAAAACTGGGTCTGGGGGCCTACCATTGCAGACCTCTACATCCCCTTCCGGGCCTAAAAAAGGATTTATAATACCAATTTCAAAATTTTGAATAGGCTCCATAGCGTCTGTCAACAGTGGCAGAGGAATGGATAAGCGAGACCCAAGATTTCGGGCCGCATTTTTGACACTTTTGAACTTAACTTGGGACTTCATATTCAGGTTCGCTTTAGACTTAAGATGTTTACCTGGCCCAGATTGGTGAGTCACATGTCTTACATTACTTAGACTAGCACTCTCATTCCTTGTCAACATCTCACCCACGTGTTCAGTCGCAATAGCAGACCGGGCCCCCTTTGGCACATGCACGTCATGCGTAGAAACTTCCTACACATGGTTGGATTCCCCCACGTGATTGGCGCGCCTTCCTTTTGTGTCTGAAGATCCCGAAACAGTCGCACTAATGATTGGTGTGTCCTTATTACTCCCTGAGACCAAAACAACATGTCCTTTCCTTTTATCCACCTGCCTAAAGTTGTCACCATGAACACTGGCCATATTTGAGCCAAGACCAGATTCTTCATGAGAAGTCAACCCCTCATTTATCTTATCCACGTCAACTTGGTCCTGAAGAGCAGAGAATCTGGAACTATGATAATTTCCATTAATTTTTTGCTTCAAACCTCTTGTTGTATCTCCCTTGATTCCCTCCGAATTTGAATTTCACCCCTTGTCCTCCGATGGCGCAGCCGTCTCCCGCCGTGCCACCGTTGACTCCCCCACCGGATCTCTTTCCAGCTGAGTTTTTTTCCCATCCTCCATGGCAGTCAAGGAGTAGTTATCTTTCTTATGCCCATAACGCCCACACTGAAAGCAAACAAGATGTAACCCTTCATACTCCACTGGGTAAATTCTCCCTTCTGAGGAAAATTTGGAAATAAGGATTCTATTGAGGTCCACTTCAATACAGATCCTAGCAAACTTTTCTCTATCTATAATAAAATCCCCATGGACATTTCCCCGCTCTTGAAGGGTGTTCACGTCAATCTTGACAGTTTTTCCCAAGGCATTCCCTATGCTCCAAAGCACCCTTTTGTCATAGAATTCAATAGGAAGTCCAGGGACACGAACCCACACTGCCACTCTCCTTAGATCATCCTCATAAGGAACAAAACCCAACTGCCGCCGTTGAATCACTATGTAATGATCACCTAACATCCACGGTCCATCATCAAAAACATGTTGTAGGTCATCAAGATCCTCAAAACGCACCACAAAATACTCATTATCCAGATCAATGATCTCCATACGAGCTCTGACTTACCACATCTTATACAAACGTGCTTGTAGATACCTCAATCTCATTCTTCTTCCCAGCAGTTTAATCAAAGTAGACCTCTTCCACGGAGTCCTGATCATATTTCGGTCCTCCTTTGTTAGCTTAACTATGGGGCATAACGGATCCCCCAGGAACTCAGAGTCTCGTTCTTGATCTCCATATTACTTAGTAACTAATCAATAACTTCCTTTCAAATTTTCTTTAAGAGAAAATATTAGTAATTAATAATATGTTTAGAGGTCTACTATATATTATTGATATAACTATAAAATTATGATGATTATGAAGTAATGGGTCTTAAAGGAAGGACTTTAATACTTTGGCCTTAGAGTAAACTCAGTTTTTTAACACACTCTTCATGATTAGTTAAATTTTTAAAAAGCAACTTGAAAGTTGTATTAAAAATGTGTTGAAAAAATAACAATAATATATAAACATGTTAAAATTTCTTATACTTACTTGACACCTCTCATTTATCTTCATTTTTCTCTTTTTATCGCATCTCATCACTCATTACATTTGTCACTTTTCCTTCCTCTCCTACAATCTCTCTCCGGTTGTAAACACACCCTCGCGATCCTTATTGTTAAAAAACATGTACATGTTAAAAGTATTTCTTACTTTATAAACATGGCTGCAATTGATTATTTGATATATGTTAGGATGCATTCTAAATATATATAAAAATTAAAAAAAAATATGTAATAAAGAAGTTTTGTAAAACTAAAAGTAGTTCTATTATTAAATATTTCTATAGGAAAAAAAAGCTATATTGAATCTTAATTAATTTCACGTTACCAGAGCCAATTGGTTAAAATTAATGGTGACAAATTTGATATGCTTTTAAATGAAGTTTTGCATTCAAGTATATATTGATATCACCAGGTTTGCTTCTCAAAGGCAATGTAATGGTTTCAAAATTAATACCCTCTACTTTTCCCTTTCGGAATCCTACAATTTCATAATTGAGGTAAAATGTTTGTTTGGGGTGAGTATTTATAAAATTGATTTTAAATGAAATTGAGTTTTAAATGAAATGATTTATGTTTGAATTTTTTATTCTATAAACACACATATATGTCAAGTAACCAATTATTCCAAAAGTTTAAGTTATTGGGTGGAGGGCACATGAAATGATTTTATATTATACTCCCCTCATTCTTATTTATAAGGCACCTTTTAGAAGTTTTTTGTGTTCCTTTTTATAAGTCACTTTATAATTTCAAGAAAGTATTTATTTCCATTTTCATTTTTTTGTGTTCCTTTTTATAAGTCATTTTATAATTTTAAGAAAGTATTTATTACCATTTTCCTTATTTAACGTCTTTCCAACTATTAAATGATAGTGAAATTAGTTAATGATATTAAATAAGGGTATAAAACTAGAAAGTAAAACTATTTTTTAAAACCCCAATAAAAATTAACTAGCTTTAACCATTTTTGTTGATTTGTGTGATTTGGTCAAATGTGACTTATATATATAGGATTGTCTCGGAGAGAGTATATTTCTAACACATCCCTCACGTAAGAACCATTTGGGCTTGAAGTGTGGATAATGTACAAACCCTCCTATATCTTGTGCTGAAATTAAACTTTTTAGTTGGAATAATGAGGCGACAGTGATCAAATTGATCACTTGGTCATAGAGGCTCTTATACCATGTCATGAATCAATTATCGCAAAAGCTCAAGCTATTGAGTGGAGGACACATGAAATAATTTTATATTATATATTTCTAATAATATATATAGTAAAACTCAACATAAAAATTTCAATTTAATACAATCACTTCCTAAAGTTTTTTCAACTCAAAATTAATTTTGAGCCAAATTAAATCAAAATTTCAATGTAATAACAAACATTTGAACATTTACCTAATTTTGAGCCAAAATCAATTTTCCAATTAATGTAGAATTAAACACGTGAAGATTTACCTAAAATTAGGTAAAATAATGTTTCAAAGTAGTTTTAAATAATCTAAATATATGTTTGGTTTGGTGTTAAAAAATTATAAATTTAAAATTAAAATTTCTCAATAAAATTATTTAAAACATTAAAAATATGAATTAAAAATATGAATTTATCACGTTGTAATACTAAATCAAACATAATCTATATGAATCAACATTGTGAATATAAATTACGAATACATGGACAAAAATAAATTAGTAAAAGCATGTAATAAAGTTGCAAACTCCAAGTGAACGGATAGAAATCGTGAGATGATCTTAATGCTTATACAACAAGTAAATCCCCCACGTACGTATTCAAGAAATTTTTCTTTTCTATTTTTGTGTTTTTTTTCCCTCCACTTGCTTTGTGTGCCATATATTGTCATGATGAATTGTTGTGGTCTCGGTCTCATACGTCATAACGTTACTACCATGTCCAAAAAGTGCAGTGGTTCTCTGGTACAACATGAATCGAATCAATCAAGATGTCTGTGTTCTCATCCTGACCAGACGTAAAATCTTTTATAAAAAAAAAAATTGGGCATTTGCTTTGCTTGAGAATACCAAAGTTATCTTTGATTTATTCTAAAATTACGTTTTAAACGTGAATCCGAGCAAACGCTACCGATTGAGTGTGTGTTTGATTTACACCGGATCCACGTTTCAAACGTAGAACTGGGCAGAAACTACTCTTAATAGCATTAGTCTGGATCCATGTTTAAAACGCGATTTTAATAAAAACCAAACGCAAACTCATAAGTCATCAAGGTCATTGTGTCAGGATCCACATTTAAAACGTGGATACCGATAAACCAAACAAATCATAACTCATCAAGGCCGTTGTGCATGAAGTCAGAAGACGAAATTTTTAGAAACAAGCTAGCTAGGATGCTAAATCAAACAAGTAACACACCTTAGACAAAAAAAGGTAACACTCCAACGCATGTGTCAGATTTTGGGCTCCCGTTGTTGGCTAGATTTTTGTTGAATCCATAGCCCAATTGGCCCAGTTTATAAGAAGAAAAAACTATCATAGGAATGTACACTTGAGTTGAGGGAACTCAGTTTAGTTTAGTTCCTTTGTGTCAGAGTTCACCCTTTTTTTGTTCGGTTGCAGGCGAGCCTCTTTTGTCTTGTTATTGTCTTTTGGGCTCTGTTGATTTATTGTCTCGGCTTATTGGGCCTGTTTGTTCTGTGGTTATTTCAGGAATTTTGGCCAAAAAAGCCCTCTTAAAGTGTGGTAGTGTCGACCAAAAAAAAAGTGTGGTAGTGCATTTTAGATAATATAATATAAAGATAAATATTATTGAAAAATCAACTATAAAATATATAGATATGTATAATAAATTATGATATTAATGAAATTTCATTGAATATTTTTTTATCAACAATTATAATTTGAACTTTTTTCCTCTAAAGTGCATTTCTTACTCTAATGCAGCTAGTCCAAAAAAAAGTGGGTTTTAAACCTGAAAAAAATAAAGAGAAATTCAACTGTATCCTATAAGGAGAGAGAGTTTTGATATATACCCTTAGTTGACCAAACAAAAAACACACTTATTTCTTGCTTTTCTTACACAGTTCAAATATTTTTAAAATTGTAGGAGAATATTTTTACTCTTAGAATTTATATTTTAAAGTTTTGTGAAAACTTTTTTACCCCTCTTCCAATTTGATTATGAAACAAAATTTTATATCTATCAAATAACTTAATTTAGCGATTGAAAACAAGACCTCTAATAACTCATTCTCAACCAATACTAGAATCACACTGGGTGCAAAACTTAATACAAAATCTAAAAGTTAAAACCTAAAATTTTTAAAATTCTCAACCAATACTAGAATCACACTGGGTGCAAAACTTAATACAAAATCTAAAAGTTAAAACCTAAAATTTTTAAAATATTAGGACCGATTAGAAAAGTAAGAGATAAGTATATTTATTAATTGGCTGATTAACTAAGGGTACCAAAACCCCATCTGACTGGATGGTACTAAAGTGCGACCCAAAAATAAAAGGGTTAAATATGTTTTTAGTCCCTAAACTTTCACCTGAATTTGGTTTTGGTCCATAATATTTTTTTTCGTTGTTTTTGGTCCCTAAAGTTTTCAAATCATTGAAATTAGTCTATGCCGTCAACTCTGTTAAATATAGGGGTGACGGTAGGGACTAATTTTAGTGATTTGAAAACTTTATGGACCAAAACCAAATTCGGGTGAAAGTTCAAGGACCAAACCGTATTCGGGTTTGGTCCCTAACATTTTCAAATCATTAAAATTAGTCTCTGTCGTCAACTCTGTTAAATATAAGGGTGACGCCAGGGACTAATTTCAATGACTTGAAAACATTATGGACCAAAAACAACAAAAAAAAATATTAGGGACCAAAACAAATTCGGGTGAAAGTTTAGGGACCAAAATTATATTTAACCCAAAATAAAAATATAATTCATTCACAATCTCAACCCTCAAGCGTTAACGATTACTTTCTTAACAAGAACTAGACAATGCTTTGAATTTCCATCGTGCCAAAAACCATTTTCATAGCTAGGAATTCATGTTTATGATATTAAACAAGAGAGAAAGAAAGAAAAAAAAAACTAATTCTAAAATCCATGAAAATGGGCACTATATATGTTACACAGGGTTAGAAATTGAAGCTTGAAAATTGAAATTGGAGATGGGAAGAAGAGGGAGTCAATCTATTGATCTATTATATTCCATTCTATGGGACAGGATAGGACTTATTGTGACACATGCACTTGTAAGCCATTGGACATGATTCAGCCTCTGCAAGGGATGCACAAACGAAGCTCACCATCACCAACCTGCATGGGGAGCATGATCCACACGCATGAGAACAATCCGGTAACCTCGATCCAGCTACTAGCATTGTGTCAGGCCCTCTTATATGCTTTTTTGTCACTCTTCCTTCCCAATACACCCTTTGTTTTGCCACTTTGCTCCCATCTTTCGTATTTTCTAGTTTATGATCCCAATGTCCATGTCCTACTAATCAACATGAAAATTACCACAACCATATTTAATTAAACTACCATAGACAGTTTAATTAAGCAGACAATTTAATTACGATTTTTTAACCCGTGAAACATAAACATTATACAAAATAATAGATTAAAAATAATTTTTTTATTAAAAATTATAATTATTACAACATTCAATACATTGATAATATTAAATATTATATTTTTCAATATAAACTTTCCACCTTTTATTAATTATCTTATGCAATGCAATATTGCACATGTTAAAAAATCGAGATGCACTTTATTTTAATCTTAAAGATAGAAAACATATAAATAATGATGGTTCAGGGATGATTAAATATATAAAAAATCTAGCTGAGCTTAAAACTAAAAAAAACTAACTGAAAATTAAAAATTAGATGAAAATTGATAGTTTAACTGATTTCATTGAAAGTATTTAATAAAATTAATTTAAAATTATAAAATTACATAATGATGAGTAAAAATTATAAAAGGATAAAGTTATAAAAATATTAAACTAATAACTGAAGAAATGATCTTTTTATTCAAAAAAGTCATCTCAAATAGATTCTAAAACGAAGTTAATAGTTACAAAAAAATATTACTTTAATAAACACTAATTTCAACTACCGAATTCAATTTTCATCGGTCTTATAAAAAATCACTCTATATGTATTACTATGATCTCAATCACAAATAGATTAATTTTTAGCCATCCAAAATTTGTTTTAAGTATTGGAGAGACTTACACGAATGTGACCGGCTTATGTGCCTTGCAGAGATGATCATTGGGACATAAAGTAAAAGCAGGGCAACTAGAGCAGCATAAACAGAGCTCCTTCTCATTATTGTTTCTGTGATGTTCTTAAGATATTTGAGAGAGATATGTAAAGTGATAAACTTGAGTAGTGAATGGCGAAGGAGCTAGAAGGAGTAAGTATATATACGTAAACAAACAATAAATTAATTAAGGGATATGATGGAATTGAAGCGATTCACAGGCAAGAGGATGGAGAGTGTGATAAGGGGTTGTCACATGAAAGAGGACTTCTCATACTTAGTCACAGGATTGCTCGAGCTTTTGTTGTTCCATGGAGGAAGAGAGAAGCAGTAAGAATTTAAAACGGAAGGGTTAAAAGTGCTTCTTTTACGTGAGTACTGTCTTAATTAGCATTGCCTCATCACCACAAGTATTTGATAGGTGGCATAAATGCAACCTCAATTTTGCACTTCCATTTGTTTGTTATAACATTTTTCTATTTAATTAATATATATGTTCATGTGCATTCGAGTTCGCCTAATAAATTTGGTACCCGGGGTATTGATGTGACTGCCATTAATATACCTTCTCTTCGCCTAGTATTTGTGTTGTGGGCTTAATTAATTAAGACTTTTTCTATAGAAGTCTTTTCTATTCTATGCCTTCATACACGGTTTATTCAGAGACTTTTCTTCGTCCAAAAAAAAAAAAAAATTCAGAGACTTTTCTAAGTCTATCAAATTATATAAAAGGGAGGTTTAATTTCTACGATTCTATACCGTCACGAAAAAGTAATTAAGTTTTATATTTTATTTTATTCTAAACAAAGAGGATTATATATTTTTTAAAAAAATAAATTGCACTTAATTATTGATTATTTAATCATCTATACTTTGGCTTATTTAATGAAAAAAATAAATGAATTTGACTTCAATAAAAAAAACATGTATTCTATTTATGATTAATTTTTTAAAATTAAGTTTATAGTTATTAATTAATATAACATCTCTCACTACAAGAAAAAATAAATTAGCGATGGAACAATCCCTCGCTAATGTTCATTGTGAGGGTATAACGACGGATTCACGAGGGACCGTTCCCCAGCTAAATCCAGGTCGCTAATTCGCGACACCAGATTTCCCTCGCCAATTCCCTCGTCATTTTCTCGCTAAAAAATCATATAATATCTTTTTATCTATATAATATTTCCCATTAAAAATTCATATACGCTGAACAACAGACCACTATTCTAGAAAGTAAAAATTTACAAAGAAAAAGAAATTAAGAAAATAAACATATATTAATACAAAGGTGGCCTTGACCAATTGGTGGTTGGTATAATCAATATATGTTTGATTTTCATAATTTCATTCTCCAAACTGTTTGGATTTTTAAAATTTTCAAAATTATAAAATTAATAATGAATATTGATTAAAAAGAGAGTTAAATAAGAGAGGAATTGTAAATGATAATTTAAAAATTTAAACATAACATAAAAATATTAAAATTATCTCTTAATATGCGTCAATTGAAATTCATCCAAGTTATTTATCATTTAAAATTATTTTTTCTTACTATCCTAACGAATAAAATCCAGTAATTTAAAATTACCAAATACAAGATTAATGTATTGGGGGGTTGAATTGTACGTACATAAAAAAATTGGCGCAAAAAGCTAATCCTACATAGATTGTGTATTGAATAAGTTTTCTAATAAGGAAAACTAATGTCGTTTATATAAGCATGCACATAAACTTTATTATTTTTTTTTATGTAAAAAGAATATGCATGAGATAATAAAAAATAGATAGAATGAAAATAAAGAAAAGAGAAAATAAAATAAAAATGAATGAATTCATTATTTCCTTTAATGTGAGAAGAATGAGATAATAAAAAATAGACGGAGAGAAAATTAAAAAAAAAAGAAACATAAATAAAATGGAATGATTTTACATGTTGTTTAGAGATCCACTTCTGACTATATATATTTACTTGCTGGAGGAGCTATTTCATGGAAGAATGCTAAGCAGACACTCACAGCTTCTTCCACTATGGTAGCAGAGTATATAGCTTGTTATGAGGCATCCAATCAAGCTACATGGCTGCAGAATTTTATCACTAGGTTGTAAATTTTTGGATGGTATTGAAAAACCAATAAAGTTATTTTGTGATAATAAGTCTACAGTATTATTTTCTAACAACAATAGGAGTTCATCTAAATCTAAGCATATAGACATTAAGTTCCTTGTTGTGAAGGAAAGAGCTCAGAGTAGTACTCAAGTGTCTATAGATCATATTGGTACATACTCCATGGTTGCAGATCCGCTCACTAAGGGTTTACTGCCCAAGGTCTTTCATGAGCACACTACTCATATGAGTGTTGTGTCATCGGATGATGTATTTTTCTAGTGGGAGTTTGTATTTGGATGCTTGTTTATTAAAGATATACTTAAAGTTTTCACTTTGAATTCATTTGTTATGATCTCACTAAAGAGTAAAGTTGGACTAGTTGGAAATAGGCATGTTTAGTTCATATTGCATGTAATTTCCATGCTACACATCCATACTTGATCTATGTCGTTGATTATATTGATATATGTGACCAATGACGGGTCTAGTTACGATGAATGTAACAAAGATCACTTTGATCCTATGTTGATATCATTAATGGACCAGATTGTTATAGATGTTATTTGGTAAAGATAATAGTTTTGAGCTCATAAGGTTATCTTATAGTACATGATTGATTTAATGACATATGTGGTCCAAGTGGGAGATTGTTAGATATTTATCTAATATGTAGACCTACATATATCATTAATTATGTGTTATAAGTTATCTAAAGAATAATCTCATTTGGAGTGATCTTATAAGGATTAATTTTTGGGATTAATGACATCTCACTAAGTATGGGCTTTGCAATGTGTAGATACCAAAAGTCTTATTTCTATTTTTATGATGGGTCAAAATAGAAATAAGAAAACTGCAAATGATACAATTCTTCATGAAAGGGTATGTTGCTATTATATAAGGTTATGGTCCCCAAATTATATGTACAATTTTCTTTTCTGACATCTCATCATTAGAGAAGAGGAACTATTTATTCTAGAGAATAATTGTACATATAGGGCTTGGAAGATCAAACCCACAAGTTTACATCAAGTTTACTAATGGATCCTAGTACGTTCCGTCATTCATTTATCTTATTTATTCGCTAGATGATTTGACATAAAAGTTCTCTAGTTATTATGGTTATCATCTTAAGTTCCTCCATTAAATTTCTAACATTCATTATTTCCTTTAATGTGAGAAGAATGAGATAATAAAATAGATAGAGAGAAAATTAAAAAAAAGAAATAAAATGGAATGATCTTATATTTTGTTTAGATGGAAGATAAAATGAAAAAAAAAAGAAATATTTTCTATTTCCTGTTTGGTTGAATGAAAAGGTGCGTATAAATAAACATATTCATATTACATAGCATTTATACTCTCATAATATAATGGTGTTTAATTTATTTGTTTTCTTTTCAAACTACTAGTAATTGATTATAGTCCAGTTTGGATACACTTCTCCAAAAGAACTTCTAGGTGAGAAAAAGTAGAATGAATCAAAGAGGTCGACAAATGAATTTAACTTCTCCATAAGTTGAAATTAGTTATTTATGGAGAAGTTAAATGGGAGAGCTTTTAGAGAAGACGAGCTACAAATACTAATTTTAACTTATGGATGTGAAATACAAGTGTATTTTTACCCATATACAAAGAGCTAATACAAGTCAAATACAATAGAAAAAAAGTCTCTCAACAAAGATGATATAAGCATGAGACTCCTGCTACAAATAAATTCAACATAGACAAATAGATCACAATAGCATCTCTATATGACATGAAACATATATCTTCTAAAGAAATATTTATGTTTTCATAGTCAACTATGAAAAACCAAAATGGCCACACAAAAAAGCTCCAACTAGTTAAGATTTTTTACTCACAGTACATTTCTAAACATTGGACTGAACTTCTTGCCCATTAAATAATCACTTATGTTTGACATTGTGAAATATCCCAGTAGTTGAGATTCTATTTATCTTATTTTACATAGTATTTTCAAAAAGTGAGGAAAATACGTGAAATTTTTTCCCAAAATATTTTAATGATCTTTATAGTGAAAAATAAAGCAAGAGAAGAAAAAACTGAATATGCATCACTATATGTCAAAGTAGTTTTGGGCAATACTGTCATTTGTACAAACATCATCATGGTGCTAAGAGAAATTTATCAAATATATACATGTACAAAAAGACCTCTCAACTAGGCAAGTGTATCACCAGGACTAGAGATGATAGGCAGATGGTCCAAAGGATATGGACAACGATGAGGGACAACTGGGAATATATCCACCTAGAGATAATATAGGTGGGTAGGATCCAACAAAAGCTTGGGGAGGAAAGGTACAGGTGGAGGTACTATAGTAGGTATGAGAGGTATAATGGAAACTGGTAAAGACATGAAGGGTGGTACAGGCCAGTCCACATAAACGGAAAAGGTAAAACAAATTGGATAGCGATATCTCCAGCAAAGGCGAGGAAGGTAAGCTACGTGTACTTGGGATATTGAACCAATAAGGTGGCGCGTGATAAGTGTTAGAATTACGTAAAATTACTATATAATTACAACACTTATTGATGACAAATTGCTGAATTTATAACTCAATTAAACCCTTTTTAGCTTAAATTGCAGCTCTTGTATTTACTTGAATCAAATCTGAATTTGATGCTATTTTGATAAAGAATCTGTTGATTTTTAAAGATAAAAAGCAAAGTACAAATGAAGCATCAAGAGAGCAGTGAGCAAGGACAGGAACAACATAAAACAAGCTTCAAAAGAGGACAATTCTGGAAAGAAAGTTGTTGTTTCCTGCGCTCCACCTACGTTGAGCACATGCAGAGCGCAGGAATGTCCGTTCAGTACTGTTTCATGTGCTTCACCTGCGCTGAGCGCAGGAAACGTAACCTAATTTTTAATGGGCTGTAATCAAAGTCTCAAAAGCCCATCAGAACAATTTATAAGGAGACTTTTAGGGATTGAGAAGGCATTCGAAGAGTACGGACCCGTTGAGCAACTACGAAGTTAGGAGAAAAGTGTGACAGTTTCTCTGGAGTGTAATGGCTACCATGAGTAGCTAAATCCCTCTTTAGGATTGAACGTAGTCGATTCAATCCCCATCTATATTTTGGTTTGTATTTGTTATTTAAGAATCTCTATTTTTATAATATTGGTGTTTTTATTCTATTCTTAATGCTTAGCTTCCGTCTTTGTACCGGAGTTATGATGCGATTTCTTAAATACACTAGGAATAGGGTTTTTGAAATCTGATTGGTGAAAACACTCAATAGATTGAATGCACTAGGAATAGGGTTCAATCTATTGATAGCTTTAACAACTGTTCTTCAAGCGGGGCAATTTATGACTATGGGAACCAGGGTAAATTGTTTTGAGTATTTCATAGTTGTGGAAACCTTTATGAAATAATATTTATTTGTGCTTCAATATTTATAATTATATATTCTTAAATATCATTGATTTCCAAAATACAAGAGGGGTGCGATAGACGAAGTTCAATCCTAGTTTCTCTCTATTGCTCAATATCTCTATCTCTTTGTCTCAGTTTTTATTTACTATTATAATCTTCACAAACAACTATTCAAAATTCCTCTTCTCAATATGCATGAGCACCGATAATTTATTTTTATGTCATTCCTCGTGGGTACGACAACCTTTTCTCTTACTATTATACTGCTACGATATTGGTACGCTTGCCAAGATCCCAACAAGTATTTTTGGCGCCGTTGCCGGGGAACGGAGTCTCAATTTAAATTCTTGGATCATCTTATTGAGCTGTAAATATTTTATTTTTATTTTTTATTTTTCTTTTAGTTATTTTATTTTTATCCCTCTCTTTCAAACTAATCCTTATTGTAGTCTTTTGATTTATGCTCTTGCGAGGTCAGGTGTCCCAAAATCAGTTAGTATTTTATCCTGAGATCGAAAGGACATCTAGAAGGAACCGGAGTAAAAACAGGAGAAGAAGACAAGGACAAGCTCAAGGAGACAATTTCACCACTCTCTGTTCAACTACCCCTAGTGAAACAAAGATTTACAATATGGCAGAGAGACCACCAAATCCACCAAGAAGAACATTGGGAGACTATGTCATACAACAAGGACCCCACTATTTTTCAATCAAAGCCGTACTTGCTACTGTAAAATCTTTGGAGATGAAGCCAACATTCCTAAGTCTCATCAGTGCTCATCAATTCGCAGGATTGGATCATGAGGATCCACACACTCATCTTTCTACTTTTTATGAATTGATTGGTACAATGGGTTTTAAGGAAGTTGATCTTGAATCTGTTTACTTACGTTTATTCCTTTTCTCTTTGATAGGAAAAGCTAAGGAATAGCTGAAATCACATCCCAATCAAAGTCTGACTAACTGGAGCAATGTGGAAGAAAAGTTCTTAAACAGATTCTTCCCACCATCTCGCTATATCAAAGCCAAGTCAGATATCTCCATATTCAGGCAGGGATCATATGAACCATTATGTGAAGCGTGGGAGAGATTTAAATCTTTGCTGAGAAGGTGTCCCAACCACGGTTTAGAGGATATTGCACAACTTAATATCTTCTGCAATGGACTTAGACCTGACACCAAGATGATTATAGATGCTGCAACAAGAGGAACAATCAGTCAGTGGATGCAGAACAAGCTACCTGAATCATTGATGCCTTTGGATCAACTGATCAGCAAGCTCAACATGGAAGACAACCGGCACAGAAGAAAAGATTGTTAGAGCTGAACACTAATGATGCAATCTTATCTCAGAATAAGCTCATTACTCAACAAATAGAAGCACTCACCAAACAGATGTCTAAGCTTCCTCAGAAGTTGCAGGCAGTACAATCTCATCCTGGCCAGTCCCCACAATTGGCTTGTGAATTTTGTGGCAGTGACCATCCCAATGGTCATTGCTCTTATCAAGACATTCAGGAAGAACGAGTTAATTTTGTAGGAAATCAAGTTAGACCGGGCAACTTCTCCAACAACAATCAGTTTTCAAACAACTATTCACATGGTTGGAGAAATAATCAAAACAACAATTCTGGTTGGAGACAAGATGCAGGATTCTCTATGAGGCAACCTCCATATCAGCAACAACAACAACACTATCCTTCAATACATGACAGAACTTCCAAATTGGAAGAGAAAGTAGACCAGTTCATACAAAATTTAGATTCCCATCAGAAGACTACAGAAGCAACACTCAGAAACCTAGCAACTCAAGTAGAGCAATTGAGGAAGCAGTTTTCTGCGCAACAAGAACAATGAAAATCAATCTCTACTAGGTGTGGTAAGGTAATAGGAAGGGGGATTGGTGATAACCTTGCTGTGGAGGAGGAAGTTTTAGAGAAGAAAGAAAAGGGAAACAATGAAGAAAAAAATGAGAGCAAAGGGGTAGAAGAAGAAAATGGAGAGTTTATAAGTATAGAGAAAAATCAAGGAAAAGAAAAAGAGAGTGACAATGAAAAGAGTGAAAAAAAGGAAGGAGAAGAGGGAGACACAGGCACCTTAGCTAAAGAACTTACCATACCCTAAAAATCCTTCCAATAAAGATAAAGAAAGGCAATTTGCAAGATTCATGGATATCTTCAAAAGGCTGCAAATAAACATTCCATTTGTGGAGGCTATGGAGCAGATGCCAACATATGCCAAGTTTATGAAAGAGCTCCTAACTAACAAGAGGAGATTTATTGATGAAACAATCGAGCTAGAAGCAGGATGCAGTGCCATAATTCAGAAGTCATTGCCTCAGAAGTCTAAAGATCCTGGGAGTTTCACTATACAAATTACCATTGGGGCACTACCAGTGGGGAAGACACTACTTGACTTGGGTGCCAACATTAATCTGATGCCCTTATCTATGTTAAAAAGGATTGGAGATCTAGAAGTGAAACCTACCAGGATGACCTTACAACTGGCTGATAGATCAATGAAGTATCCCTATGGAGTAGCAGAAGACGTGTTGGTAAAAGTGGACAAGTTTATGTTCCCAGTTGACTTCGTGGTAATGGATATAGAAGAAGATGCTGAAGTACCTCTCATACTGGGAAGACCCTTTATAAAAACTACTAAGGTCATCATTGACGTAGATGATGGAAACTTGAAGGTGATGGTACATGATGATGAAGTTAGTTTCAATGTCTTTGAAGCAATGCAACACCCCAAAGACAAGCATCAATGCCTCATAATGTTCGATGTGCATGAGCTTTTTCTAGAAGCCCAGAAGCAGTTGACAAAAGCAAGTCCCCTAGAGAAAGCTTTGATAGGTGCTTGTAATGAGCTTGAAGGAAAAGACAATAACAAAATTGAAGAATATTCAAAGCATCTGGATCTAGCCACAGAGATTTCAACCAATGAAGAGAAATCTGAAGAATTACAAAAGGAGGAGAAAACTGAAAGTCAGAAGCTGGAATTAAAGGTATTACCCTCTCATCTCAAATATGTCTTTCTTGCTGATGGTGAAAATAAGCCTGTTGTGATAAGTAATGCCTTAACCCCTTCTGAGGAGGAGAAGTTAATTTCTGTTTTGAAGGGGCTAATGCGGGCGCTATAGGCAGGACTTTATCTGACCTTAAAGGTATTAGCCCATCTTATTGCATGCACAAGATGCACATGGAAGAGGAGTATAAACTAGTGGCACAACCTCAAAGGCGATTGAATCCAACCATGAAAGAAGTGGTAAAGAAAGAAGTGATGAAACTTCTTGATGCTGGTGTGATCTATCCTATCTCTGACAATGCCTGGGTCAGTCCGGTGCAGGTAGTCCCTAAAAAGGGAGGTATGACTGTAGTAAAAAATGATAAAAATGAATGAGTATACTATCACTTTACCCCTGACTTTTACAGCGTCTTGCAGTTTCGTCCCTGACTTTTTCTAAAATAGCACTTTAGTCCCTGACTTTATTAAAAAATGCACTTTAGTCCCTAAATCAGGGACTAAAGTGCATGTTTTTTAATAAAATTTAGGGACTTAAGTGCATTTTTTAATAAAGTCAGGGACTAAAGTGCTATTTTGAAAAAGTCAGGGACGAAACTGCAAGACGTTTTAAAAGTCATGGGCGAAAGTGATAGTTTACTAAAAAATGAATTAATCCCTACTAGGACAGTCACATGTTGGCGAGTGTGTATAGATTACAGGAAATTAAATAAAGCAACTAGAAAGGATCATTTTCCTTTACCCTTTATGGATCAAATGTTAGAAAGGTTAGCAGGGCAAGCTTTTTATTGTTTTCTGGATGGTTACTCTGGTTATAATCAAATAGCTATAAATCCAGAAGATCAAGAAAAAACTGCTTTTACTTGTCCTTTTGGTGTTTTTGCTTACAAGAAAATGTCGTTTGGGTTATGCAATGCACCAACAACCTTTCAGAGATGCATGTTGGCCATCTTCTCGGATTTGGTAGAAAAATGCATAGAAGTTTTCATGGATGATTTTTCCGTTTTTGGAGCCTCATTTGATAATTGCTTGGAGAACCTGAACATCGTACTGAAGCGATGTGTGGAAACAACTCTGGTGCTGAACTGGGAAAAGTGTCACTTTATGGTGACCGAAGGCGTGGTGCTGGGCCACAAAATTTCTGCTAAAGGTATTGAAGTGGACAAGGCTAAAGTGGAGGTCATTGAGAAGTTTCCCCACCAGTGAATGTAAAAGGAGTCATGAGTTTTCTAGGACATGCTGGTTTCTACAGGAGATTTATCAAAGATTTCTCAAAGAATGCAAAACCACTCAGTAATCTTCTTAACAAGGACACACCTTTTAATTTTAATGTTGAATGTTTAACTGCTTTTAACCTGTTGAAACAAAAATTGATTTCTGCTTCTATTACAATGGGCCTTATTGGAACTTAGATTTTGAATTAATGTGTGATTCTAGCGATTATGCTATAACGGTAGTTTTAGGACAAAGAAAATCTAAAGTTTTCCATGCTATACACTATGCTAGTAAAGTTCTTAATGACGCACTAATTAATTATGCAACCACTGAAAAGGAACTGTTAGCAGTAGTGTATGCATTAGAAAAATTTTGACCTTATTTGATTGGCTCAACTGTCATTGTTTATACTGATCACACTGAACTCAAATATTTGTTAACCAAATCTGATTCTAAACCTCGACTGATTAGATGGATTTTATTGTTGCAGGAATTCGATTTGGTAATCAAGGATAAGAAGGAAAGCGAGAATGTTGTGGTTGATCACCTTTCAAGATTGATCAACAAAGAGGTGACAAATGCTCAAGCAGAGATGCAAGAAGAATTCCCAGATGAGAAGCTTATGATGATACAAGAAAGGCCATGGTTTGCTGACATGGCTAATTTCAAAGCAATAGGAGTGATACCTGAAGAATTCAATTGACATAAAAAGAAAAAGTTCTTAAAGGATGCACAACGATATGTTTGGGATGATCCTCACCTTTTCAAGATTGGAGCTGATAATTTATTGAGAAAATCTGTTTCTGATGAAGAAAGCCAGAGCATCTTGTGGCATTGTCACAACTCACCTTATGGAGGACACTTTAATAGTGAAAGGACTGTTGCGAAGGTTTTACAATCTGGATTCTACTGGCCTACTCTGTTCAAGGATGCTCACCATACATTCAACAATGTGACAACTGTCAAAGAACAGGAGGAATGTCTAGAAGAAATGAGATGTCATTAAATAGCATCTTGGAGGTAGAAGTCTTTGACTGCTAGGGGATAGACTTTGTGGGACCTCTACCACCCTCTTTTGGCAAAGAATATCTTTTAGTGGTTGTTGAATATGTATCTAAGTGGGTGGAGGCTATTTCAACTGCAAAAAGCTAATGCAAAGACAGTGGTACAGTTTTTGAAGAAGAACATCTTCTCTAGGTTTGGGTCACCAAGGGTCCTGATTAGTGATGGAGGTTCTCACTTCTGTAATTCACAGCTACATAAGGTCTTGGAGCATTATGGGGTGAGACACAAGGTAGCAACCCCTTATCACCCTCAGACAAATGGCCAAACTGAAGTCTCAAATAGAGATCAAGAGAATTCTTGAGAAAACTGTAAACTCTTCTAGAAAGGATTTGTCCATTAAGCTAGATGATGCACTGTGGGCATACAGAATTGCTTACAAGACTTCCACAGGTCTCTCCCCTTTTCAAGTGATTTATGGAAAGGCATGCAACTTACCTGTTGAATTAGAGCATAAGGCTTAATAGGCATTAAAGACTTTGAATTTGGACAAGTAAGTAGTGGGGAAAAGAAGAATATTACAACTGCATGAGTTAGAAGAAATGAGACTCAATGCCTATGAGTCCTCCAGGATTTACAAAGAGAAAACCAAGGCATATCATGACAAAAAGCTCGTTAAATGGAAGTTTTAACCAGGCCAACCAGTTCTCTTGTTCAACTCTAGGTTAAAACTTTTCCCTGGGAAGTTGAAATCAAAATGGTCCAGACCATTCATTGTCAAGGAAGTCAGACCATACGGAGCTGTGGAATTGGAAGATCCTGACTCAAAGAGATGTTGGGTTGTGAATGGGCAAAGTTTGAAACCCTATTTGGGAGGTGAATTTGACAGAACTTACTCTGTCATTATCTTCAAGAACCTTAAAGGAACAGGCATCAAGCTATATGACGTTAAGCGAGCGCTTCCTGGGAGGCAACCCAGTGTTTTAATTGATTTTTTTTAGTTTTTAGTTTGCACCTTTGATTTTTGAGTAATTAGTTAGGTTGCATGCTTGTTTAGTCTAGGAACAATTGGGGAATTAGTTGAGTAAATATTTGGGGAGAAAAATGTAGGAAGTAGCAGAAAATTTGACTAAGTATTGCTGACATTCATATCGTTTTCTGCGCTACACCTGCGCTCAGCGCAGGTAAAGCGCAGAAATACCAGTTTCAACACTATTTTTGTGCTTCATCTGCGCTCAGCGCAGGTGAAGCACAACAGCTCGCTAAAGAAATAATTGTAACCTGCGCTCTACCTGCTCTGAGCGCAGGCAGAGCACAGGTGTGCGCTACTGCATAAATTTGAATAGAAACAGGGGAAGGGTCATTTTAACCTTCTCCCCTGTTTTTCTTGCGAACTTTGGTGCAAGTTCTCTGCGTTTTTCCAAGCCTTCTTCCCTCTTTCACTCCTCAATCTTGTCTTTTCCTGATTCTTTTTCTGTACAAGGTATGATTTTAAATTCTTGCATTAGTTTTATTAATCAAAATCCTTTATTTTCTATTTTAGTGGATTGAACCTTAGGCTAGCAAACTTAGGATTATTTGTTAATATAGCCTATTGAATGATTTGTTGGTTGTGGTTGCATTAGTAAACTGATGATTGTTATCCTGTTTAGTGGTTTTTTGCAAGATGTTATGGTTAATAGCATTGATGCTCTGTTTTTGTAAACATTGTTCACACTGACCATTCCACGAAAATTTTGCATTACTTCTTGATGAATGATTGAATCAATTTGTTTATCTGAGCTTAATACCATTTATCAATTGAGTGCTCTATTTTGAGTTTTGTTGGTTCCATTAAGGAACATGCTTTAATTGATTACTCATGCAGGGCAAATTTGTTATTGATATCACCTGGTGCCCAACTGATTTTTAATGAGTTTTATGATTATGGTTCATGCACCACTGTTGATAATTGGACTATGACTTGGAAAACTAGTTCTGTGTACTGATAATTGGATATTGTTCAACTTTTACAGATGGTGCGCACAAAAATCACCACTGTTTTTTGTCCTTCCAATTCTAGAAGAAGAAAGAGAGTATGCATAGACCCTCCCTTGGATACCGGGTGATTCAAAGATGCACACGCTGCAGAACATTACAACTACATACAAAACTGCAATTTTATTGTGGAAAGGCCAGTAGAACTCCATACTGGGGAGTTCAATGATTATAATTTGTAAATCACCCGGAGAGAATGGAGGGGAGTGGCTGAGCCTAATAGGCTATTTGATCCTGAACTGGTTCGAGAGTTCTATTCCAACACTGTGGGAGAGCCTGGAGGGGTGGTCGACAAGCGGTCATATGTTAGAGGCCGATGGGTAGCATATGATCATGACATGATCAATGAATTCTCAGACTACCCATCACCTGCTGATGCTGAGGACCCACCTTGCCAATTTCACCAGCGACTGCAAGATGTCAGTACCTATGGGAATGATATACTTGACACTCTGACTGCCCAGTATCTGTGTCTTCCTGGGCGTTCATATGAGGTTAATGCCTATGGGGAAGCTGCAAGGATTATGCGAAAGGACCTGCGCAGTATATCTCGGATGTGGATGGTCCTGGTATTATCCAACATGAGGCCAACCCCTCTTCTTCTAACATTAATATTGCAACAACACATCTCATGTACTGTATACTCACTGGTGCATATGTAGATATTGCCAGCATCATTTCAGAGCAGTTGCACTTCTTGATCAAGATCGCGGTGGAGTGTAGGAGTGAGCGATCAAAGGTCAGTTTAGGATTTCTTGCTTTCATCACTGCTCTATGCCGCTACGCGGGGGTTGAGGTACACCCTACTGCCTCCATCGGGCCTGCTATCACCCAGCAGTATATCGAGTCTTACTGCATTCCATATGAGGAGATGGAGCTACATCTACAACCTCGGGATATCCACCCCTATCCTCACCCAGAGCGACCACCACCAGCTGACAGACCATACCGCCTTTTCATGGAGAACTTGTGTAGCCAGATCGTGGCTATCCACTGAGGGATGATGCACATAAAGGAGTTTCTATACCATAATGTGCAGGGACCTAACCCAGGCATGTCGCCTGAGCGGTTTCAGGATTCCTTAGATTGGCCTGGGGACAGGCCTATTGCACCGGGGGGAGGTGGAGCACAGGATACAGAGGATGAAGATTGATATTGGTGTTTTTCTTTCTTTTCTTTCTTTCATTTTCTTTTCTTTTATTTTCTTTTCTTTCATTTGATTTGTACTGTATCTGACACATTGTTGACACATCATTTCTATGCAGTATGGATTTTAGGATTTGTATGGTTTAGTTGAGTAGGATTTTTTTTATTTTAATTCTTGTTAGATTTAGGAATTAGGATTTAGGGAATTTATTGCATGTTTGTTTTAAATTGTAGTTGAACAAAACCATGGTTTTAAAAATTGATTTTAAATCACTTCCGTCCAACGTATTTCGTAAAGCGTGTATCATCCATCTCAACCATTCATTTCTAAAATCAATTCTACTTAACTGTAAACCAAACAGACTATTAGTGATTGAATCCATAATCTGTTAGGATTAGGATATTGTGCAGAAAAATGTATCAAGGTAGTTAATTGATTTCAATAGTGATTTTATCAAGGAAAATAGCCATAAGCCGATGAGTTTGTGAGACTAAACACTTTGAGAGTTTTCACTGTCGCTTGTCAATTGCTATTGCTTGAGTTTTTGGATTTTATTCTGCACATGAAAAGCATGGAAGTGATTAAGGCATCTTGTAAATACATAAATTGCTCAGTGCCAAATAGCCAACCTGCAAATAATTTTTCCTATTTTTGGTAGCTCATTTAAGCCTGAATTTTACTTTCTTATGCACCCTAGCCTTATAAATGATTATATCCTGTCCCCACACACTTAGGGATAGAGAGAATAGGTGTAATTATTTCAATGTGAATGGGTATGAGTTGGCAAATTGAAATTATAACAAGCAGGTATATTAAGTATTGAAATTCACTCCCTTATTTGTAACATCCCAAATTTTATAAATAAAAGAAAAGGAAGAAATAATAGTACTATTATTTTTAATAATATTAATTAATTAAATAAGAGGAATAAATAATAGTGTTAACATTATTAGTAGTTTTATTAATAAAGCTACTTCATTTTAAAAAGAAGATAAGGGGGGTTGAGATTAGGCCCAAGCCCAATTAGGCATTCTAGTAAGGAGGGGTTATCTGTTCACCCTAATCCTTATTCGTAAAAACGTCAGAGAGCGAAACGCCAAGGAGGGGAGAAACAACGTCTCAAGGAGATATTGCTGGAGCTTGATCATCAAGAACCAAGAAAGAGCCTTCCCTGCTGATTGATCGATCTACAATAAGGTACGGTGGGGGAAAGGGTGCTGCTTGTATGTGCATGTGGGAGTGCTTGGGTGGTGAGGGCAACCATAAGACCCTCTAAGACTCTAAATTCGAAATTGATATATATATATATATTGAGTATTGTATGATGAAAACATGTTGATTGATGATTAATTCTGTGAATCTTGGTGAATCTTGATTGAAATAGAAGAGGGTAGCGAGAATAGCGAAAAGGGGTAAATAAGAGTTTGATGATTTGGGATTTTGATGGAATAACTGTGCAAATATGTGTAAAGATTAGTGTTTTTGTTGAGTTTGTTTGATATAAACGTGCATGATTGATGTATTAACCTTAAGGATTGATTAGAGATTGAATAAGAGGGTTTAAAAAGGGGTAAAAATCGCAAGAACTGTCATCTCGTGTCGCGGGTAATCGATTACAGAGTGTTCTGGGCAGCAAGGGAGTGATTTGGCTTGCTGGTAATCGATTACAGGGGTCTGTAATCGATTACCAGAGAGTTTGTTTGATGGTAATCGATTACAGAGGGTGTGTAATCGATTACCATAGTTTTGACAGCTTTCTCGCCTGAGAAAGATTGCGTTTGTTAAGGGTGCAAATGAGCTCGGAACCCTATTATATAGCACATCAAACTAAAGCGTCGGATCTTAACTTTCTAATAGAAGTGGAATTATCTTAATTGGACATCTAGAACTCTAGATATTTCCAAATTAGTGCACCAAGGTCATTAAGCTTAAAACTTGAAGACTCCAAAATTAAGGAATCGCCTCTGGTAATCGATTACAGCTGTTTGGTAATCGATTACCAGGTCAAAAATGAGTATGAGAGTGTTGATTTTGTAATCATTGTGATCCTTTAAATTATTTGGTGTTAATTATATAATTTGTTTGTGGAATTAAGAGAGTTAAGTGGCTGTTTATAGAGTATTGATTGTGGATGAGTTGATGATATGAATATCCCATGTGATGTTAGATGTTTATAATATTGAGATGTATGATGATGATGTATTGATGTATTGAGTTTATGATGATGATGTATTTATGTATTGAGTTCATGATGATGATGTATTGATGTATTGAGTTCATGATGATGATGTATTGAGGTATTTAGTTTATGATGATGAGGTATGAGATGTGTGATGATGATATATTGATGTATTGAGTGTATGAGGTATGAGGTGTATAATGATTATATATTGATGCATTGAGCATATAATGTGTGTTGTGATAATGATGATATAATGATGCATTGAGCATGAGATGAGTGTTATGATCATGATGATGGTGATTAATGATGTTTATGATGATTTATGATGAGGATGACTGATGATGATTTTATGATGATGATAATTATGATGATTTTTTATGATGATGATGGTGAATATATATGTTAATACATGATGATGATGAATGGTGTTAATTATAATGATTGATGATGATGATGAGTGGTGATATTTATGATGAACCATGATGAGAATGATTGATGATGATGATGTTAGTGTTGTACTTGAGTCTAACTCGGGGAGGTGAATAGTGTATCTGAGTCTAACTCGGGGAGGGGATTATGGTACCTGAGTGTAACTCAGGGAGGTGAGTATTGATTATGTTGGTGATTATGGTACCTGAGTGTAACTCAGGGAGGTGAGTATTGATTATGTTGGTGATTATGGTACCTGAGTGTAACTCAGGGAGTGAGTATTGATTGTGTTGGTGATTATGGTATCTGAGTGAAACTCAGGGAGGTGAGTATTGATTATGTAATTGAATATGGTACCTGAGGTGTACAAGCCTAGAGTGGGTGAAGTACAACCCAAGGAGGTGCATGATGGTGATGATGACATGATGATAATGATAATGATGATTATGATGATATGATGATAATGACAATGATGATGATATGATGATGCTGATGATGATAATGATGAGTATGATGATATGATAATGCAATGAAGTATGATGATATGATTATAAGATAATGATGAGTATGTTGATATGATGCTCTGATCCTCCTAGTTATAATCTGCTGCTCCTGCCCTGCTGCGTCTACTGCTATGCATCTCTGATGCGTATGCTGCTCTTGCTGGTTCTGCTGCTTGCTTGCTCTTCTGCTTTTGCTGCTCTCTGCTTCTGCTGCTTGTGGTGCTCTTGCTGTTGTTGGTGTCCTTGCTGCTGCCTGCCTCTGTTTCTCTTTGTTCCTCGAATGAGTTATCTGATGATTTGTTTATCTGCGGGAGGCTAGGGTAGTCTCCTATGTGTATGTATGGTAGTCTTCTTTTCCTCACCGTTATACTGTGGATATTTTTACAGGTATTGATGATGACACGACTGGTGTCGAGTTTTGAGTAAAGGGAGTATTGCTCTGGTACATGTGACATCAGGGCATATTATTGAGGGTTCTTTTCTTTATGTTTCTAGTTAGGAAGGATCTCGTAAACACTTTTAAATGCCTTACATGGCCAGTAGGATATTTTAATTATTAATAATTTGGAGATTCCGTTGCTTGTGTAGTTTGAAAACCTTTGAGTTCTACTTTTATTTTAATTAAGTTGTTTTACAATGAATGAGGATTTAAATGAAGAGATATGTGAACCTTTTACCCGTTGAGGGATACTGCTTTTAAAAAATATTTCGACTTATTAATTGTATAAGAGCTGGGGTAGAAGGGTGTCACATTAGTTGGTATCAGAGCAGGTCGGTTCACCGGCCTTGAGTTATAAGTTTACTATGCTTTTGTGGCGTTATTGTGATGATTGATTGATTGATTGAATTGTGCTGTTTGACTTGATTGAATAAATTGTGTGGCTTATTTACTTTTCTGTGAACCAGAAGAGTAATGGTTGGGGGTAGGAATGATCAAGTGATGGCCGACGCCTTAATGGCTAAGGCACAGGCTGTTGGCAACCTAAACCAACATCATGAGGTGGATTGGCTTACTCGGTTCCAGAGGAATCATCCACCTACTTTTCATTGGGGTTGTGATCCCGACGGTGTTGCTGACTGGATATTTGAGATCGATAAGATCTTTAGAGCGATGGACTGCCTGATGATACAAAGGTGACGTTAGCCGTATTCATGCTAACAGGGGATGTCGGGTTCCGGCGGCAGAGCACTTATCAGAGGACGATCAATGAGGGCACCGCGTTGAGCTGGGATAGCTTCAAGAGGGTGTTCTTTGAGAAGTACTTTCCCCATGATGTTCGTAACAAAAAAAAAATAGATCGAGTTCCTTGAGTTAAAGCAAGGGGATGGCATCGTGGTAGACTACGTATCCAAGTTTGAAGCGTTAGTACGATTCTGCCCTACATATGAGGGAGCTGCCAATGAAAAGTCCAAGTGTGTAAAGTTTCTCAGTGGTCTTCGTCCGGAGATCAAGCAAGTGTTCAACTACTAAGGGATGACGCGCTTTCACAAGTTCGTGAACAAGTGCATGATTTATGATGAAGACAACAGGGCTAGAGCTACGCATTATAAGAGAGGAGGACCTATCAGGAACCAGAACAAGTCTAAATCTGCTTGCGAAGGTGAACCGTATTCTCGTGCAAGGGGAGGCTCCAAGTTTAGAGGTGTCAGTGAGGGTACAACGTAGAAGAAGTGAGTTTCTTAGGTCATGTGATTTCTAGAGGAGGTATAGACGTAGATCCTTCTAAGGTAGAGGCAGTGCTTAAGTGGGAGGCTCCTAAGTCAGTGAGTGAGATTAGAAGTTTCCTTGGGTTGGTTGGGTACTGTAGAAGATTCATAGAGAGGTTTCTAAGTAGCTTTACCTTTGACTGAGTTGACTAGGAAGGGAGTTGCCTTCGTGTGGAATAGTAAGTGCGAGTCTAGCTTCCAAACCCTTAAGGAAAAGTTGACTAGTGCACCAGTGTTAGTGTTGCCTGATCTTAGTAAAACCTTTGTAGTGTACTGTGATGCTTCTACGATGGGTTTAGGTGGAGTGTCAATGCAAGAGGATAAAGTAGTAGCATGTGCTTCTAGGCAACTGAAAATCCACGAGAGAAACTACCCTACCCATGATCTAGAGTTAGCGGTTGTAGTGTCTGTATTGAAGATGTGGAGGCATTACTTGAATGGTTCCAGATTTGAGGATTTTAGTGACCATAAGAGCCTTAGGTACTTGTTTGATCAGAAAGAGCTGAACATAAGGCAGAGGAGGTGGTTAGAGTTTCTTAAGGACTATGAATTTGAGTTGAGGTTGAGTTAATTTAGGAGAAGTTGAGGGAGTCTTTCCAAAAGTTGATCATCTCAGAAAAATTCGAGGACGAATTTTCTTTTTAGGAGGGGAAAGTTGTAACATCCCAAATTTTATAAATAAAAGAAAAGGAAGAAATAATAGTATTATTATTTTTAATAATATTAATTAATTAAATAAGAGGAATAAATAATAGTGTTAACATTATTAGTAGTTTTATTAATAAAGCTACTTCATTTTAAAAAGAAGATAAGGGGGTTGAGAGTGGGCCCAAGCCCAATTAGGCATTCTAGTAAGGAGGGGTTATCTGTTCACCCTAATCCTTATTCGTAAAAACGTCAAAGAGCGAAACGCCAAGGAGGGGAGAAACAACGTCTCAAGGAGATATTGCTGGAGCTTGATCATCAAGAACCAAGAAAGAGCCTTCCCTGCTGATTGATCGATCTTCAATAAGGTACGGTGGGGGAAAGGGTGCTGCTTGTATGTGCATGTGGGAGTGCTTGGGTGGTGAGAGCAACCATAAGACCCTCTAAGACTCTAAATTCGAAATTGATATATATATATATTGAGTATTGTATGATGAAAACATGTTGATTGATGATTAATTCTGTGAATCTTGGTGAATCTTGATTGAAATAGAAGAGGGTAGCGAGAATAGCGAAAATGGGTAAATAAGGGTTTGATGATTTGGGATTTTGATGGAATAACTGTGCAAATCTGTGTAAAGATTGGTGTTTTTGATGAGTTTGTTTGATATAAACGTGCATGATTGATGTATTAACCTTAAGGATTGATTAGAGGTTGAATAAGAGGGTTGAAAAGGGGTAAAAATCGCAAGAACTGTCATCTCGTGTCGCGGGTAATCGATTACAGAGGTCTGTAATCGATTACAGAGTGTTATGGGCAACAAGGGAGTGATTTTGGCTTGCTAGTAATCGATTACCAGAGAGTTTGTTTGCTGATAATCGATTACAGAGGGTGTGTAATCGATTACCATAGTTTTGACAGCTTTCTCGCCTGAGAAAGATTGCGTTTGTTAAGGGTGCAAACGAGCTCGAAACCCTATCATATAGCATATCAAACTGAAGCACCGGATCTTAAATTTCTAATAGAAGTGGAATTATCTTAATTGGACACCTATAACTCTAGATATTTCCAAATTAGTGCACCAAGGTCATTAAGCTTAAAACTTGAAGACTCCAAAATTGAGGAATCGCCTCTGGTAATCGATTACAGCTGTTTGGTAATCGATTACCAGGTCAAAAATGAGTATGAGAGTGTTGTTTTTGTAATCATTGTGATCCTTTAATTATTTGGTGTTAATTATATAATTTGTTTGTGGAATTAAGAGAGTTAAGTGGTTGTTTATAGAGTATTGATTGTGGATGAGTTGATGATATGAATATCCCATGTGATGTTAGATGTTTATAATATTGAGATGTATGATGATGATGTATTGATGTATTGAGTTCATGATGATGATGTATTGAGTTCATGATGATGATGTATTGAGGTATTGAGTTTATGATGATGAGGTATGAGATGTGTGATGATGATATATTGATGTATTGAGTGTATGAGGTATGAGGTGTATAATGATTATATATTGATGCATTGAGCTTATAATGTGTGTTGTGATAATGATGATATAATGATGCATTGAGCATGCGATGAGTGTTATGATCATGATGATGGTGATTAATGATGTTTATGATGATTTATGATGAGGATGACTGGTGATGATTTTATGATGATGATAATTATGATGATTTTTTATGATGATGATGGTGAATATGTATGTTAATACATGATGATGATGATGGTGTTAATTATAATGATTGATGATGAGTGGTGATATTTATGATGAACCATGATGAGAATGATTGATGATGATGATGTTAGTGTTGTACCCGAGTCTAACTCGGGGAGGCGAATTGTGTACCTGAGACTAACTCGGGGAGGTGATAATGGGTGATGATGATTTAATTAACCTTATGTTGTAAATGATGCTTGAGTATATATATGATGTTGTACCTGAGATACACAAGCCTAGTGAGGGGTGGGGTGTAACTCAGGGAGGTGATTGTACTTGATACACAAGCCTAGTGAGGGGAGGGGTGTAGCTCAGGGAGGTGATTGTACTTGAGATACACAAGCCCAGTGAGGGGTGGGGTGTAGCTCAGGGAGGTGATTGTACTTGAGATACACAAGTCCAGTGAGGGGTGGGGTGTAGCTCAGGGAGGTGAATGTAGTACCTGAGTCTAACTCGGGGAGGGGATTATGGTACTTGAGTGTAACTCAGGGAGGTGAGTATTGATTATGTTGGTGATTATGGTACCTGAGTGTAACTCAGGGAGTGAGTATTGATTGTGTTGGTCATTATGGTACCTGAGTGTAACTCAGGGAGTGAGTATTGATTGAGTTGGTGATTATGGTACCTGAGTGAAACTCAGGGAGGTGAGTATTGATTATGTAATTGAATATGGTACCTGAGGTGTACAAGCCTAGAGTGGATGAAGTACAACCCAGGGAGGTGCATGATGGTGATGATGACATGATGATTATGATTAAATGATGATATTGATGATTGTGATGAGTATGATGATATGATGATGATGAGTATGATGATATGATGATAATGATAATGATGAGTATGATGATATGATGATAATGACAATGATGAGTATGATGATATGAGGATAATGATAATGATGAGTATAATGATATGATGATAATGATAATAATGAGTATGATAATATGATGATAATGACAATGATGAGTATGATGATATGATGATAATGATGAGTATGGTGATATTGATGGTTATGATGATGATTGATGATAATGATGATTTTGATGATAATATGATTATGATGATTGTGGTGATATTGATGTTGTTGGTGTATATGATGATGATGACTATGTTTTATATTTGTTAATAGAATGAGTTATATGATGATGTTGTTTACATGAAGGTGATGATAGGGTAGTCTCCTATGTGTATGTATGAGTAGTATTCTTTTCCTCACCGTTATACTGTGGATATTTTTACAGGTATTGATGATGACACGACTGGTGTCGAGTTTTGAGTAAAGGGAGTATTGCTCTGGTACATATGACATCAGGGCATATTATTGAGGGTTCTTTTCTTTATGTTTCTAGTTAGGAAGGATCTCGTAAACACTTTTAAATGCCTTACATGGCGAGTAGGATACTTTAATTATTAATAATTCGAAGATTCCGCTGCTTGTGTAGTTTGAAAACCTTTGAGTTCTACTTTTATTTTAATTAAGTTGTTTTACAATGAATGAGGTTTTAAATGAAGAGATATGTGAACCTTTTTACCCGTTGAGGGATACTGCTTTTGAAAAATATTTCGACTTATTAATTGTATAAGAGCTGGGGTAAAAGGTTGTCACATTATATATATATATATATCTTAAAAAAGTGTAAAGTTACATATAAAGTAGTGAATTATCAAAAAGAGGCCAAGTGTATAGATGTTCAAAGTCAAGAATGATATGGTGGATCGAGAGTAATTTAGAATATTGGTTAAATTTTAGATATGCTCTCTTTTCTAAAAATTGTGTATTTTGAATTATCCAGAAAAACCATAAATTCTTGATAGCCTAGCCTCATTACAAGCTGAAAAAGACCTTTTGATCCATGCTGACCATGTGTATGATTATTATCTGGAAACGACTAGTAATTTTAGTTGTTCAACTGCAGTGAAAAGATTTGAGGGAAACACTCACCCGTGAGAATGAGAGAAATTCCTTGATTTATCACCTGTTGATTTGATTGCTGCTCTTGAAAAAAATTTGAATGCATCTTTATTTTGTTCTGATTGATGATTGAAGTCACCACTTAGTTCTAATTATTGATCTGAAATTTGGAAAGTGACAGCTGTCTAGCAGAGGATATTGGATTTGTTTCTTAATTAGTCAAATTTATGATTGGGGATTGAAATCAACTGTCTATATTAGATTCTCTTGCTTGAGGACAAGCAAGAAGCTAAGTTGGGGGGAATTTGATAAGTGTTAGAATTACGAAAAATTAATATATAATTACAACACTTATTGAGGACAAATTGTTGAATTTATAACTCAATTCAACCCTTTTTACCTTAAATTGCAGCTCCTGTATTTATTTTAATTAAATCTGAATTTGATGTTATTTTGATAAAGAATCTGTTGGTTTTTACAGATAAAAAGCAAAGTACAAATGAAGCATCAAGAGAGCAGTGAGCAAGGACAGGAACAACATAAAACAAGCTTCAAAAGAGGACAATTCTGAAAAGAAAGTTGTTCTTTCCTGCGCTCCACCTGCGCTGAGCGCAGGAATGCCTGTTCAGTACTGTTTCCTGCACTTCACCTACGCTGAGCGCAGCTAGAGCACAGGAAACGTAACCTAATTTTAAATGGGCAATCAGAGTCTCAAAAACCCATCAGAACAGTTTATACGGAGACTTTTAGGGATTGAAAAGGCATTCGAAGAGTACGGAGCAATTGATCAGCTACGGAGTTAGGAGAAAAGTGTGACAGTTTCTCTGGAGTGTAATGGCTACCATGAGTAGCTAAATCCCTCTTTAGGATTGAAGGTAGTCGATTCAATCCCCAATTGTATTTTGGTTTGTATTTGTTATTTAAGAATCTCTATTTTTATAATATTGGTGTTTTTATTTTATTTTTAAAGCTTAGCTTCCATTTTTGTACCGGAGTTATGATGCAATTTCTTAAATACACTAGAAATAGGGTTTTTGAAATCTGATTGGTGAAAACACTCAATAGATTGAATGCACTAGGAATAGGGTTCAATCTATTGATAGCTTTAACAACTGTTCTTTAAGCGGGGCAATTTATGACTGTGGGAACCAGGGTAAATTGTTCTTAGTATTTCATAGTTGTGGGAACCTTTATGAAATAATATTTATTTGTGCTTCAATATTTATAATTATATATTCTTAAATATCATTGATTTCCAAAATACAAGAGGGGTGCGATAGACGAAGTTCAATCCTAGTTTCTTTCTATTGCTCAATATCTTTATCTCTTTGTCTCAGTTTTTATTTACTTTTATAATCTTCACAAAAAACTATTCAAAATTCCTCTTCTCAATAAGCTTGAGCACCGATAATTTAATTTTATACCATTCCTCATGGGTACGACAACCCTTTCTCTTACTATTATACTGCTGCGATATTGGTACGTTTGCCAAGATCTCAACAGTGCGTTCGGTGTACACCACCCAATGTGATTCCGCATCAATCCGCTATCCTTCGTTACCAAAGAATAAATACTATCATTGTTGTCGCTGACATCATCTATCGAATATTCTTGGATAAAACAAACAAACACAGATGGTGATATATTGATCCTATTAAGCGAAAATATAAGGAAAATCTAAGCATCGGAAATAATTACAGATAACGACAGTTACTCTGTATAAATAACGACAACATAAGCAAACAATGAATCATCAATCAATCACATAACGTTGTACTTTTAACATATCCATAATTAAACAGTAATAAAAATTATTCTCTACGGTAAATCAAACAGACAAATTTAACAAAAAAAACTTAGTTATTTGTTTTATGGAATTTATTCATTATGACTTATAGTAGAGAAATCAATTAAACAATCAGCCAAAATAATCAGCAGTCATTCTATGCAATGTCATGCAATGCACTATATATAGTCTCTTTGTTTTTGGTGCCACATCAACACTTTATGGTTAAAAAAATAGAGGGACCATTTGGCAAAAAATTCTTTTTTGGACGACCACTTTGGAAAAAAAATATAAATGGGGGGATCAAATGGGAAAATGGCAATATTTTGGGGAATAAAAATATAATTTAACCAAAAAAATAGATAAATTGAAATGACGACCGTTTTTTTTGTGTACATGGAATATAATGAAGTTTGAACCTAACACCTCATGCTGACCCTAGTGGGTAAATGACGGCCGTTTGCTTAAATTTAGAAAAAAATAGTAATTATAAAGTTATGTTAAAAAATTATTTTTAAAGGTTTTATCTAAGTTAGAATTTATTTTTCATATAGTTATAATAAAAAAATATTTTTAATTTAAAATGTAATTACAATTATATTTTTTTTCTAGAAGTTACTTAAAGCAATTTCTCAAAATACTTAAAAATCTAATTTTTTATACTCTAATTATTTTTTTTGCAAAATCTTACTCAAACACTCTGAAAAATTTAAAAGTAATTTTTTACAAATAAAAAGTTACTTTTCAAGAAAAAAAACCTTGAAAAGAAACCTGTATAATGGAATTGCTATATATATATATATCATTATTCTTCTGCTAATCAATTTCCATAATTACAAATGCTTTATAATAAATCTAGTGTCTGAGCCCGTGCATTGCACAGGCGGTGTAGGATTATTTTTATTGGATTGTGAATGTGCTAGACATAACCACTCCATACTTAATAATTGGTTTATTAAATTTTTTGGAAAACCTTCTTAAAGATTATATTTTTTGTACATCTATCATCCCCACTACTATCATCATATATCAATATCTTTAGACCACTTTTAAACTTCACACAAGATACTACAACATATAATTGTCCATGTGAGAATACAGGTTATGGAAGAAACACACCAACATGCGATTACGTCTGCCCTTGACTCTTGTTTAATTTTTTGGTTTAACCACATGTATCATCCACGGGAGGCAATCCTGTTCGATCCGGGAACATCCACATCATGGTGGAACTAGCTCTCCCAACGGGGATTTTTTCCATCCACAAGATTCGAACCCAAGACCTTGCTTAAGGGGAATCAAACATGTACCACTTGAACCAACCCTCGTTGGTCTTGACTCGTGCTTATTATCATAGCAAATGATACACAAAGGGGGGATTGTCATCTTTGAAATTGCAACGGATTCATTCCATCTTAGGGTATTAAATTCATCCTTGAAATATAACCTTTAGTTCCGCGTGCTTCGCACGGGGAAATTGATGGTACGGTTAATGTTACTTGTGCTTCGCACAGGATAAAATATTAGTTATGATAAATACTTAAATTTAAAAGTAAATCAATAAAATCTTTATAGAATTCATCTCACATAGGCAATATAAAATATGCTGAGAGTCAATCCTTATCAAAAATCAATATCCTCTCCTAGTTAGCAACGATGTTAATTATCTCCAAATTGTCCTTTCCCTCGAAGTTCACCCAATACGTGGGTTAGTGGAAATTGTACTATTCAGTTTTAAACTGTAATAAATATTATTAATTATGATATGATTAATGAAGATGTACTCGTGCGAACGAAACATAATTCACCAGTAAGTATAAAATCAAGAGTTTAGTTAGAAACGGAAGATTATTGATTAAGAAATTACAAATTTTAAATTATTCATTTAAAATATGCAAAGCACTAAAAATATTTTATTTAACACACTCAAATTTTTAATAATGTGTAAAACTAATTTGTAATTGGAGAATATTTTAGTGCATATGGGCCTATTAGAAAACTATATATATTTTAACTATTTTTATTCAATAAATATAAATTCTTAATACTTCGAATTATTTTTTAACCAATAGTTATTATATTTCAAAAAATCTGCATGATATTATTGTTCAATTACACTTGTATAAATTATGTCAATAGTAAAAAGTATATTAATATCTATCATGTTCTTTGACATTGCAATTTATTTAAAAAATATGATAATGAAAAGTAATATTAGATATCCTTTCAATCGTGCTTGTGCTATACATAAATGAGATGAGAACCTTAGTCCGGGGTGAAAAGCAATATTTAAGAACCTTGGTCTGGGGTTTTAAACACAGATCAATAAAAACCAATAATAAAATATTCATATAAAAGGTCATCGTCAAATAGCCACCAAGCCTTCCGTAAAGCTTGAGAAATTAATGATGATGAAGTAATCCAAAAACCATCCAAGCTAAATAAGACCAACAGAGCCAAATAAGACCAACAGAGTCACAAACTATCAGCAAGAGGAAAGGAAGTTCACTTGAAAAGCAAAACCATAGCTATTTCCATATTAGAAAACTTGTACAACAATGGCAGTAAAGTCCAGTAGCAACAATAGCTAAACAAATTGATTGTTAAACAATAGCAAAATGCAACCCAAACAATCAACATACTCATTAGCATGCTAACATGTACTCCACTGAACACAACCTCTACAAATACGCAAGCAATACACATACGGCCATTAGACACATGACAGACTGAAATCGTTACAAGGCAGAAAAAATTTAAACAGGCTGAAGGATTAACAGACCATAAGGTAATTGTGATATACAGAGGCCATTGAGAAAATCAAACTAAATTGTGAAAACACATTGCATTAATTGGAGTTACAGAAAACATTTCATTGCCATTTAACCCAACTGAAATATTTTCATAAAAAATAAAGCGCCCACAAAGAATGTTAGCCCCAACACCTCAAACATCAATCCAATGATCCATTACCATCTAACATAGTTTAACTTTAGCATTTTTGCCAAGTCAAGCATTCATTCTTTAGCAAAATAGCATTTTATCCTAATTAGGGGCTGATCCAAAAAGACTAAAATCAAAACTATAAATAAAATGAATTTCTTTCTCGGTACCTGTGCATACATTCTTGGCAATACAACTGTTAAAATTGCTCCATAAGTAACATTAGTGCATGGTCAATAAAAAATGGAAGAAAAAGAAACTGCCAAGTAAATCATCCAAAGAGAAGCAGCAAAGCACTATATCTAACTGAACTAAAAACTAAAAACAAAAAAATTTCAGCCTCACTACTCTCATAATATAGATCTACAGCTCCTGCCTAATTCTAAGCTCTGAGCTTTATGATGTGTTCACATAACATCAATATCAATATGTAGTACAATTGAATGCACAAGCAAAGCAAAGAAATCATATAAAATGATGTCAGCTAAGTCATACTACTAATATGCTCAAGAAGATTACTCTTCTTAAGTAAAGTTCTGCAATGGATTCACAAAATCTCAAGAAAAGGAAAACATTGGTTTCTTAACATTGTATTCAATAGTAAATTCTCTAAGATTTGATTGCAATACTGAACCTAAATGACAAATTCTTCAAGACATGATCAGAAACTCATTTAAGCAAATTGCTTAATCCTAGCTCCAAATATTTGGTTACAAAATGAATCTATTAAACCAAAGAAAAAAACCTACACAACCAAAATGCTAATTATGCAAACAAAGCATCATCAGACAGGACCTAAACTGTAGTAGACATCAGGAGTGTCAAGAGGACTTGTGTTCTTCCAGCACAAACTATCTCAAGTGTGAATAGAATACAAGCCAATGAAATAACAGGTCAAAACGAAAATGTTCATATAGTAGAAGTAAATCACGTAACCCAAACTACCTTCACATAGGTAATTAATAGTTATGGCTCCGTAATTTTAGTTATAGCAAATTCCATTATGAATGCCTAACATAGTATCTTGAGGAGGGGTCTCTATTTTCCAAAAGAGAACCATTTAAAAACAAAATTGTAAATGTCATACAATCCAACTGAAAAATCAAAAAGTCTTAAAATCATGTTGAAATACAAAAGCAACTACAAATCAAAAGGAAACTAAGATAGAAGCAATGAGGCTGTAAAAATAAATGTTCCAAGAGGCTTGCCCCAATCACAATAAACAATCTAATTCTATAACTCCGTACTCAGTAAACATCGATCTTGCTTAAGCAGAGGCAACCACTCCCTTCTTCCTAGGTGCAGCTTTAGTTCTTGATACACAAAATAGAAAATAATGTGTTTATTAACAAAAAAAAAAAAACAAAATAATGATTAAGATTCTTAGTAGAGCAAATTAGGATAGAAAATGGTTACCCTATCTGAAGCTGGTCTTGAATCAACGAGGCACGTGATGCAAGTACTATATCTAACTGAATTAAAAACTAAAAACAAAAAAAAGTGCTTACCTCACTACTCTCTCATAATATAGATCTACTGCTCCTGCCTAATTCTAAGCTCTGAGCTTTATGATGTGTTCACATAACATCAATATGTAGTACAATTGAATGCACAAGAAAACCAAAGAAATCATAAAAATGATGCCAACTAAGTCATACTACTAATATGCCCAACATTGATGGGTTGAATTGGCATGTGAAAGATAAAGATGAAAGAAACAATTACAGAAATTCTCTTCATTGTGTTCCCTATGCTAAATGTTAAGGGAGAAATCTGATCAAGGGACATGTAAGAGATTGATCATACAAGTGGAAGAAGACGCTCTGTGCAGCCACCCACCTGCAAACATCAAAACCCAGAAATTTGTTAGTTAAACATTTGATAAAGAAATAAGTTATTGGGGAAGTTAAGATTAATTTAGAGCAGATAGAAAATTTACAACAGAAATACATAACCACTGGTAAGACAATCTGTCACCCCCCAGAATCCATATATCCACAATTAAACAATGCTAGATTATACCTACTTGAAAATATTTAACCTATCTCTTTCTCATGCTTGGAAAAGTTAACCTAAGGATCATAGAACTTTTACCATATTCAAATTAAGTTAGCTTGTTAGAAAAAATAATGACCATCCATATATAATTGCAATTATACAAGCAAAAGATACAAATACAACATCACCAATATGACTATATGAAGAGGTAAAAAGGATAGGAAAAAAAAAGCAATAGGCTGAGATTTGCAGACTGTGTTGTGCTTACCATACAAAATTGGGGCCAATCTGAGACACGATTGTTTGCCATCCTGCAGCCCACACCTTGGGACCCTCCACAGCAATGGCAAAAGGTGTGAGAATTAATAGAGACAATATGGAAAGACAAGCATAGTAGTTCATTCCACTAACTGACATCCCCTTCATCCCTTTCTTTGAGAATATATTCCGGAAGACAAATGCCAAATTTGATATCATAGCTCCCATAAAGCCTGAAACATGAAGTGGTCTATTTAGTGCGTGTTTGGATTGACGTTTGCAAACTTGAGTTTAGGTGAACATGATTTATTGAACGTGATTTGAAGGGAACTTTAGTTTGTATAAACATGATTTCTTGTTTGGATAGTTTGTTGCAAACGTGAGTTTAAGAAAGTGAATGTTGTTTGGTTTAGATTTTATAAATCACGTTTACAGGTATAATTACTAAAAAAGACATGTCTTTGTTTGTTATATAGATATACATTTCATTTTATTAAAATAAAGTTTATAATTGATTTTAATACTAAAAAATAAATATATTTACACCAATTTTTATTTATTTAGAAGTATTAGGAATATGCATGATATTTTAACTATTGAAAACATAACTTTGTTAAAAGCTTGGAACATAAATATGGAATATAACGTTTGTTAACAAATTTTTTTAGCAAATTTTTTTATACTCAAAATTCTAACTTTATATTTTGTTTAAAGTATGTATCACTTGGATGCTGGTGAAAAAAAAAGAATTTAATTTGGAATGAAATTAAATTAAGTATGTACTAACATAAGTAAGTACCAACGGGAAGGTAGCTAACGTTTCATGGGTGCAGCTGTGAGGTTGTTGGGTACAACTAACGTACTGCAGCTTCATTGGTGGAGAGGGTAAAAAATGAAACAGAAAAATTGTGCCACCAAACTCAAGTTTATGTTAACGCATAAGCTACAAATTCTTGCTTCTATAGAGACTCAAGTTTAGCTCCAAACTTGAGTAATTAATGTCAATCCAAACAGCACCAAAATCTCTCTAACTCAAGTTTGACTGCTCTAAACTCACGTTCAAAGGTTCCAAACGCAGAACCAAACACACCCTTAGAGCATTGAACTACCAAAAATATTGATACATGCATAGTAAATCCTACATCCTATCAAAACTGTATGCTGGATGAGAAAATGTCAACTTAGTTTTCAAGTAAATAGTCCTCCTACCAATCATATTGAAATTGAGCTCTGTCACAGCAGCTAGTGCACAACCACCAATAATTGGCACAAGTGACATGTAAACCGACATGGGGAATGCTTCACCAAGCAAGAACCTTGACCATCTCAAACCAGTGACATGTCCCCGACCATCTCAAACCATCACCTTACCCTTTGTCCCTACAATCAATCCCAAATCAACCACAATAAATCTGAAAAATTAGAAAATGCCAAAACAGAATAGGAAGAGAAAGAACCAGAGAAATTGAAAAAATTCAAATACCCAGAAAAAGAGAAAGAACCCCCTCCGAACCAAACCACCACCATCTAACAGCCCAGCCACTGTCAGCCCTCACTGTCTGCCACTCTTGGCAGTGACTCCCGGCCACCAGATCTGCACCGCTGACGCATCTGATATCCGGTTCCAGCACGAATCGAACCACTTACCCACAGTGTACTCACCACCTCCCTGTAACCCTATCCGTTGCGAGCGTCGTCGTCCCGACCGTCGTCAGTCAAGCCTCATTCGCACGCAACATCGGACTGCCTTCTTGCGCGACCACTGCGACCCACCCCCAATCGCGTCTTCAACCTGTAGGCATCGATGCTTGAGGAAGAATGAACGATTCTATCTCGAATGCAACCCATCAATTATAAGAAACCGATGAGAAAGAATGCAACCTATCAATCTCGTTTTCCACAATCTCGTTTTCCCTCGGTTCTATCTTTCCCTCACCCCCTTCGTTGCTTCTTTATGGAGGGTTGCAAAATTCCTGAGTGAAAAAAAGTTCTCTTGTCTTTCTTTAAACACTTTCAAATTCAAAATCCCAAATAGGAAAAAAAAAAGATGAGAGAAATAAAGAAAATTGTTAAACTTTAAATTTAAAAAATAATATATGAAATGAAAGGGTTGGAATGGAATATGGGTTTGGAGTAGCAGTGTCAGAGATTATTTTTTTGGGTTTAAAAATGAGACATTTTTGCCATAAAAAATTTAATAGGTAAAGCTTGCCAAGTACGAATGGATTCAAGGCTTGCAACCATGCACTAATCCCAATATATAAAGCTGCAAGTATATTTGCAGCCAGCTGAAAGGAAAAGCTTATTCAAACCCAAAAAGATATCACTTGGCACTCATTGTAATCTTTCTCTATTTATGAGTGCTTTAATCCAAATTAAAACCTGTCATTTTAATCACTTAAAATAAATCACGTTCTCGATGTCATAATATCACATTTACCGAAATTACGGTGCCAGAATGAAAGTTCAAAGAACAAAAACAATATTTAAATACATGAGTGAACAGTGATTAAACTAATAAAATACTTACCAAATTGTAATAGTTTAGACAAGTACGTGAAATTTCAAATAACACAATTAAAAATATTCTTCTCTTCAGAATAAACTTGTACTTGAACACATAAAATAAAACGTCATTTTCACAACATCATCATTAATTACCATGCTTAGGTCAATAGTCAAGATTCGTAGCTTGAAACTTCGTTTAACCACCATTTTTAAGAGAAGTCGGTTTGTTTGTGTCCTCACGATTTTTTTTTAATTTATTGATTATATTGAAAGGTATAATTGTAGTATAAGTAAAAAAAAAAAAAAAGCATATATCTTTTTGGGTCTAAACTTTTTTTTCTTCAACAACGGAGGATGTACTGAAATAACGAAAATTAAAAATTAAAGCGTGTGATGAGATAGAATGCTCATCCATAATTGATCCAATAGTAGCGGAGAAGCACAATCGGTTTCAACGATCGTAATGTGTGTTTAAAATTATACCTAAAATTTTGATAATCTTTTTATGTAAAATTAAGTATTGTAATCTCATTTCTCATATAATAAGATTGAATATATAGAATTGAAGGTATTTATATTTAAAACAATTTTTTGTTTTATTAATTTTTGTTTTGCAAGACCATATATATTTCTCCAACAAGAGAGACAATCTTATTAGGTAGAACATATATGAATGACAAAACTTTCACTTAGAATATTTAATGATGTATACCTAAGACTCAAACTCCACCACCAATTAAGCTAAAACACCGCTTTTGATATGAGTGGTCAGTGGTTGCTTTTTAATTTGATTGAGATGAACTCTCTATACATATCGAAAACTGTTTTTCCTCAAAGAAAATCTCAACAAAATATGTTCGCAATTTTACTAATTAATTCTTGAATGATTGATATGTTAATTAGATAAAATTTTATCCTGTCCCACATCAGCATTTGATTCTTTTTAAAATATGTCAAAATCATAGTTAAACTTTCTTTTTATTATTATTATTATTATTATTATTATTATTATTATTATTATTATTATTATTATTTTCTTTGTAGTTCTACTAAAATCTGTATGCCCACAAGAGAACAGAGAAATGATAGTCAGTTAGAAAAAAATACATTTTTAATTTGAAAGAAATGAATAAGTTTTTTTTTTTAAAAGAAAAATTTTAAGCCAAAAATTGTAGATGCGCCCGCCAAGATAGAAAAAACAAAAAAGAATGAAATGATGGTCAACTACCTTTTACACCAAACAATCCAGAAGGGTAGACAACATAATAAAAGGAGACACCAAACAATGATGAGGAATTGTGGTCATAATAAACCTGAATCAAAGAACATTTTGTGTTGAGTGAAGTGATGAGTGTGTGAGACAGACTCAGAGCAATTTTGTATTGTAGTAGTCACCATGACAACCCTTATTCGCAACACCACCCTCTCTTATAGCCGCAGATACAGATATGAGGTTCTGGGTCTACGTGGCAGTGGTAGTGGCAGAGAAAAGATTCTCAAGTCTATTAGCTACAGACGCAGAAGAGCCAAGCAAAGGAAAATCTTCCTCACAACCTACAAGTTATCTTCCATTGATTCATTTGCAAAGCCCAAATCATCTAAGCTAAACAAGGTCGCTCTCAAACTCAAGAAAATTGTAGCCTCTGTCTTCAACTTTATGCAAACTGCAGGTTCTTTCAGATCCAAATCCTCCCTTTCCACCGTCTTGTGAAGATTGATTTTGCTCTCTTTAGGATGAGTCTTGCTTCCCTGTGTTCAATCTTTTCCTTTTTTTGACTGTAAGGTTGCAAAGACCAATAAAGCAAGCATCTTTACTACTTTTTGTGTGGTTGGTAATGGAAAGTTGGAAACTGGGAAAATGGGTACCATTCTACCATTTATTCTGTATATATTATGATATAATGCTTAATTTTACATCTATTTTGTATTCTCAACACATTATTTCATATGATTTGTCTTTAAGCTAGTTAACTAATGAGCCATAATTAATGAAATTTTTAGGTTCCTTTCCTTGAATTATCATATTGAAGCATGATAGAAAGGCCAACAAAAATACATATTAACTGAAAGAAATATCCAAATTTTAATCTGCACCTTAAGTGTGCAGAGAATTTAGCTAGCTGATCAATAATTTAAGATCAGCAAGCAATAGCAACCTTAATTAACCAGTGCCTAAATTTAGGGAGGAAAAATTTTAAAAAAACTGTTGAAACCAGTTTGACCCCCACAAAATCTGCATAGGGGAAAACCCTGTCCATACATACCTAACAAAATCCTCAACCAATGGAAGGTTCTCTAAACGGAACAAACAAAAAAGTAACTCCTCATATCCAAAAGATCATGGAAAAGAAAAGGAGAAAGAACATTTTCTTTCCTCTTGTCCTTGAATGTACAAACAATACAATCTTATTCTTAACCACTGCTATAACTGAACTATCACCATTCACCACCATTTACCATGACATCTGATGCTTACCATAAAAGATATGTGGCACTAGAGGGCCAATATGGTCCTCCTCCTCATGCCCATTACGCTCCCCACCGGCACAAAGCGCACCGTGGCTCTAGCGGATGTGGGTGTGGATGTGGACTTTGCTTAAGGTGTTGTTGTTGCTGCTTTGGTTGCTTTCGTTGCTGTATTTGCATAATCTTGATCTTCATTTTCCTCTTGGTGGCCATTGCTTTAGCTTTGTATTACTTTCTTAAGCCTAATATACCTTCTTACAATGTTGAGAGTCTTGATGTTAAGGCCTTTGATATCAGGGATGATAATAAGATCTACTCTGATATTGTGGTTGTTGTGAAAGCAGAGAATCCTAATGAAGGTATTGGTTTGGAATATTTGGACAATAAAGTTAATATAATGTATTCAGGGTCTACACTTTGCTCGGGGCATTTCCCTCCTTTTATGCAACCACAGAAGAACACAACCAAGGTTAATGTGGAATTGAAAGGGGAGAGTGATTTTGGGACTGAAATGCAAGATCACCTTATGAAAGACCAGGATGCAGGAAAGATTCCTTTGTTAATAACTGTGAAGGTTCCTATTAGGATTGTGATTGATGACATGATTCATCTGAGGAGATTTGTGGTTAAAGTGAATTGTTCACTGGTTATAGATCAGTTGCAACCCAACAAAAAGCCTCAAATTTTGAAGAAAGATTTCACTTATGGGGTTGATTTCTGAATGGTTTTGTTTGTGTTATCAATTAGATTCTAATCTTTGCTAACTTTGTATATATGGGGTGACTATGGCAGAGGAAATTGGTGCTTATGGAGTTTAATGTAACATTCTTCATTTTCATAGAGAAGTCATGACTCATGACACACAGGAACATATATTTAATATAGAAGTAGCTATATTTGATAGGGTCTTTCTTTGAATTAAAAGTAGCCAAGTAGATGATGAGATTTCTATAGGGACATTTCAAGAATGAGGTAATTGATCTCTAGTTCTATACCATTTGAGACATCAGGCATATATGGAATCTGATACAGGGGAAACCAGTGCAGATAGACAGGAGAAACAAATGCCTTTTAATTATCTGTGTGTAGAATTTGGTTTAGTCGTTGCATATAAATTTCTTATTTTTTCCGTAATCTAAATTTCTAATTGGTTTCAATGTGTGGGATATCTTCTTTCATACATTCTATTGAATAATTTTCACATTATGATTTTGATTTCTTTCTCATAAATTTTATAATGACTAACTTGAAAGTTGCAAGGATGTTACTAGTCACAAAGGTCAACCAAAAACGGCAACCACAACCCAATAGACCTCAACTCATTTTCTGGCCTCATTAACCAGATGGTTAAGACTTATTAAGACTACAAATTCTAACAATTTTAGTTATATCAGCACTGCGATTTTGGACTACCAAAGGGTCCATTAAATTTACATTTATGTAGAATTGATTTGGATAAATTTATAGGAGAAAATGAATGATGTACGATTTACGAATAACATTAGACAATGATTTAAAATCAATTCACCCAATTGGAAACCAAGCAGGTACCAAGTCATATAGGAGCAAAATCCATATCATGATGATGAAAGTAATTTTCAGTAGTATTTTAGACTACCTCAACTCATTTTTGGACTACCAAGCCTCAAACCCGCATGAAAGTATATAGAGGAATGGATTTGGTAGTTTTTCCTCCCTAATAAAAAAATGGGGAGAGTGGATACCGGAAACCACAAAAAAGTAGATTCATTTTCCGCATAATGTTCTTCTTGTGCATACAACGGCTCACTATAGCGTGAGTCATAAGTCATAATCCAGCCATATCAAACTGCACTTTTAAAAGGGTAGTAAAATTTATCAGCTAATCATAAATTAATCCTGTGTAATCTTTTTGGATGATCTTGGAGGACGCGTGATCAAAATATTCAACTCTACCTTTTCTTTTAGTATTTTTTTCATTATTTTATTTTACCGCATCATGTACTTGTCATACATAGATCAAACAAATAATCCGTACATAATAAAAGAGGCTTCTGCCAAAATTGGTTAAGCACTAACATTGAGGAAGCTCTTGGAGGAAAAGAATGATGTTGTGGTATAAACAGAGATAAAAAAATAGTTTCGTTTTTTTTTTGGTCAAGAGTATAAATTCATGGCTGGCCCAAACAAGACCAATCAGAAGAAACAAGAAGACAGAAAGGGCCCAAAGCCATAGAAGGCTACAGATCAATACAGCACTACTACACTAAACACCGGTAAATAGGTTATAAAACTCGAACCGGCTATCGACTCGGCCACATACTGGATTGATGGGTCATTGGTTGAACAAGAAAGTCACAGGTTGAACTGGTTAAACCGGTATGTATAAATTATATATATATATATTTCATATTAAAAATTTTAAGGCTTATAAAGAATAAAAGATAGAAAGTATTTAAAAAAATTATCTAATAAAGGAAACAATTTTGATATGATATTTATAAAGTTAAATAAAAAAGGAGGTAATTATAATAAAAATAATATTATTTAATATATTCTATATTATTAAATATAATTTTGTGGAAGTTTCAAAAAGAATGTTAACATTTGAAGAAAAAAAACGTTTAGGAAAATTACATATCCAGGCTTGTTTTTAGCATCTAAATATTCTATAAATATAAAATAGCCCAACATAATACTAACAAGGGAGCTTGGGAGTGTGGTGTTTGAATTACAATATCACTTGGTGGGCGCAAGTTCGATTCTCTGAAAGTAACTTTCAACTTTTTTTTTTTTTTCAAAAATGACAGTAGCACTAACACTTGACCACAATCCAGTCTGCCCGCCCTCGGTTCGATTATTGCTCGAGTCACACGGGTTATGACCCGTTCAACCGCCCAATGCTCAAGTTATGTGCAGAACCGATCTAACTCTTTGATCAAACCTGCCATGGGCCCGATTTTTGGCCCAACCGGTTGGACTGGTCGGTCCGGTCCGGGTTTAATAACATTGATGATAAAGTCAACTCAAGTACGCTCGATCTAGGTAATCTAACAGAACTTAAACAAAATTTAACCCTAAGAGAGAGGATATTCTCAAATCGGGAAGGAAGGGCCTCTGAACCGCCGAGATCATTGAGCTTCTAGTTGCGAATTTCTTGATCTAGAACATAAGCTCTTGCCTTGGAACGGTCCTCCCTTAATGCTTGGCCTAGCTCCGGAGGGGATCCTCGATATCAGTCGTAGGGAAGAGAGTCCTGAAGAATAAAGGCGCCATGGAATGAGCAACTTTATTCCCTTCACGATTAACCCGGGTAAACCCACACCTTTGAAAATATGCCTTCCAATGGTGAATGTCTTAAACCAGATTTAGTATTTCCCCTACTGATACTTCTCCCCTGCACGCTCTAACCATATCCAAGCAGTCAGATTCAAATATTATGTTCTGCCAACCGAGATTACGCGCAATGTAATCTGCATCATTCATAGCACACCAAAGACAAAATGTAATTTGCATCATTTACTATAAGAGGTTTGAGGTTGGTACTCATTTTCTTGATGAAGTAAATGTAAATATTCTTTGAGCTCGACACCATCCCTTTACTTAAAATTTTATAACACACAAGGAGATTAGGGCCGGCCTAGTGGTGGGTAATTTGCATAAGATTTCAGATTCAAACCTAAGTATTTTTTTTAAAAAAAAAAAAAGAGGTTAGATAGGAATAGTAGGAACTTTCTAAGTAATGGTTTGCTAATATGTTATTTTCATATTTCACACTTCGTCAATTATATATTGTAATAGATAGATAATGAAACTAGATTAAAACCTACATAATGCATATAAGATTTTATTTAGTAATGATATTTATGCATATACTATTTTTAGAAAAATTATGATTGAGATTAAGGTATATATTATGTATGCCCTTTACTTTACAAAAATCTTTAAATAACTACTTTGATGCAAAGACAAATATAAATAATGAAAGGGTAATCTAACCTTTTCGCCCTATAAAATACCAAAGTTTTTATTTTCATCCCAGGAATTTATTTTTATTTCACTCTTATAAAATATTTAAGTTTTTTTTAGTCCCTACCATTAATTTTATTGTTAATTATGGATGTGGCAAATGCCCATCACAAATTACCAATCCTATGTGCATTATCCCGACACATTATATAACATTGTTAGCTTCCTTAAACTCATTCAGATATTGTATGTGAGATATAGGAAAGAAGAAGTATACAAGGAATTTCAGTTCAAATTGTGCATGAATTGGGCTCTCGGAATGAATTTAAGGAGTAGAGGTGCACATGGGATGGGTATGTAACGTCCTAATTTCTAAATTCATAAATAATGCCTGTTGGGAGCACTATTCCAAAATTCGTGAAATTATTTCGCGCATTTATAGTATCAGTATACACATATATTTACCGCTTAAGTAATCTCACACTTACATAAGCAACGATCTCAACAAGAAATGCATTAGTATCATTGATAACTGTCCCATAGCTGCCTTAGAGGTTCAAAATACAATACAGTAAATAGGCATAACATGATATAACTATACATATGTCCTGTATATCACATACAACCCAAAGGCCCACATGTACAACTCTATCCTATCAAAATGAATAGTCTATGCCTTTACAAAAGTGACAAATACAATGACAAGCATCCAAAAGAGGAGAAAGAGAGCCATCACTAGGCCTCAAGCTTCAGCTACTGGCCATCTCTACCCTGGCAAGATCCTTGCGAATCTGAAGGTAAATTCCCACAAAGTGAGATGAGACCAACGTCCCAGTGAGTGCGATAAAAGTGTGTGCGGTGTGGGGAATCAGATAAGTGAAACACAATAGGCATACATATACATTTCATAATTTCATCAAGAATACCATACATGAGAATAAGTAACATAGTCAGAAATTCTAGTACATATACAATGTCTATGAAATGATGCAGCATGGATGTGATGTGTTTTTACCCGACACCCGGGGTCTTTTCGCTAACTGTAACTGTGATTAAGCGCTCAACCATGTGACTAAGGACCATCGTCCAGGGCCACCTATGATTAAGTTTTATTAAGCATGCATCGTTCATGGCTTGATTCATTTTTATGGTGAGGATCCCCCACCTTCCCCTTGGCCGAGAGGTTGATGAGATCGCCTCATCTTTCTTAAACATGAGTGGCTGAAGGCCTGTGATGGTCCGAAGACCCTGTGATAGCCCGAAAGCTCTGTAATAGCTCGAAGGCACTATGATGGTCCAAGAACCCTTGCATTATGTTCAATGATGGCCAAAGGACCTTGAATGCTTATTGTAAAGATCAATAGTTTAATAATGCATAAATACCCAATCCGATACCGTAGGGTATGGAACCAAACTCATGAAATCACTCAATATAGTAATCTACCCTAGGTTTGTCTAACACATCCACGAATAACAATAATAGCAAGGGAAGCATGAGTAGGGATCATTCATAGGATAGCAACCAAGAAAGTGAGTGAGTGAGAATCACACTCACCTCAGAGTAAGGAAGAATGAGTAGAAACGGAGTAGAGGAGAGGTTGAGGATGAGGAACGGAAACGAACACTTGAATTTGAGGGAGTGTGGAGCCTTCCTTGATCTTCCAAGAATATTCCTCTCACTAGAATCTCTCTTCTCTCACTAGAATGGTAGAAAAGGGGGAAAAGATCGCTTGTGTAATGAGCCCTAATTAATGGTTTTTAAAGCTGTAAGTGGACTCTCGCTCAAGCAAGCTGTTCTCGCTTGAGCGAGATGCTCGGGATCAATCTTCCTTTCTAATTCTCACTTGGGCGAGAATGGACCAGAAAATGACCCCTCTCTGGAAGATTCTCGCTTGAGCGAGAATCATCTCGCTCAAACGAAAAACATCCAGAGAGCCTTCTAAAATTCCCTTGTTTCTCGCTTGAGCGAGACCATTCTCGCTCAAGCGAGATATGCAGAATTCGAAATTCTCATTTTTGCTGCATAATTCGCTCAAGCGAGCCTATCCTCGCTTGAGCGAGAACACTGAAACATGTTTTCCTTACTTTAGACTCTTAGTCCTTCGCTTACCAATTCCTTACCTTTTTCCTCATTAAAATTCTAAAAATCATTATCCTATAACCTCTATTAGATTTTGGACCGGGCCTAACTCAACCCTAAAAACTAGCTTGTAAGGTGAGGATTTCCCAAGGTTTATATACCACAATATGGCCATATCTCTAGGCAATGTGGGACTCTAACACACCCCCTCACGGCCAGGGCTGAACATCTGGAGCGTAGACAACTATACGGGTGGCGGCCCAATAACAATGGATCATCTAGGATAAGCCCTATTACCATATTAGATTTTGGACCTGGGCCTAACTCAACCCCAAAAGCTAGCTTGTAGGGTGAAGACTGCCCAAGACTTATAAACTATTAAATGACCTTATCACTAGTCAATGTGGGACTTTCCAACAACCTCTTATTAGTTATTATTATTAATTAGCGGGATGTTACAATTCTACGCCCCTTAAAACAATTTTGTCCTCAAAATTAGCTAAGAAAAGAACAATGCAAGATTTCTTACCTCAGCTAAAAAATTCCGGAAACTGGGAGCGCAGGTCTTCCTCCTTCTCCCAGGTCGCCTCCTCAGGTGAATGACCCTCCCAAAGAACTTTCACTAACGGAATGGTCTTATTCCTCAGGGTTTTGACACTTCGGTCAATAATCTGTGTAGGTCCCGTGGGAATCGTCAGATCCTCCCTTAATTGTACTGATTCTGAACTTATGATGTGGGAAGGGTCATGGACATATTTTTTGAGTTGCGACACATGGAATACATCATGAATATTGGCTAAGTGGGGTGGTAGGGCTATTCTATATGCAAGGGGACCAATCCTCTACAAGATTTGGAAAGGACCAACAAAAGGGGGATTCAACTTCTTGGCTTTAATAGCCCTACCAATTCCGGTGATAGGAGTGGCTTTAAAAAACACATGATCTCCTTCCTCAAACTCTAGGTCTCTCCTCCTCCTATTGGCATAACTCTTTTTCCAGCTTTGGGCAGTTACCAGTTTCTCCCTAATCCTCTTGATCTTATATGTGGTCTCCTGCACCAACTCCGGACCTAACAAACATTTCTCTCCCACCTCACACCAACACAAAGGCGACCTACATCTCCTACCATACAAGGCCTCATAGGGTGCCATACCTATGCTGCTATGGAAATTGTTGTTGTAGGAAAACTCTATGAGTGGCAGGTACCTATCCCAATTACCCTTCTCCTCTAGAACACAATACCTAAGCAAATCCTCTAGGGTCTAGATGGTTTTCTCAGACTGCCCATCAGTCTGAGGGTGGTAAGCGATACTAAACTTCAGTTTAGTTCCGAAGTCTGGTGTAAAGCATTCCAGAACCTAGAGGTGAACCTAGGATCTCTATCTGACACTATGCTGGAGGGTACACCATGGAGCTTCACAATCTCCTTGATGTACAGGTCTGCTAATTTGGTCAAAGGGTAGGTTGCCCTGATTGGTAGGAAATGGGCTGACTTAGTCAGCCGGTCCACTATAACCCATATGGCATCAAAACCTGCAGGGACCCTAGGTAGCCCCATCACAAAGTCCATAGTTATGGCCTCCCATTTCCACTCAGGAATCTCTAAGGGTTGAAGTGTACCTGAGGGTTTCTGATGTTCTATTTTGACTTCCTGGCATACTAGACATTTGGAAACAAACTCAGCTACCTCTTTTTTCAACCCGTCCCACCAAAACATACTTCTTAAGTCTTGGTACATCTTGGTGATACCAGGATGCACCGTAAACTTGCCCATGTGAGCCTCCTCCAGGATCTCCTGCCTCAGACTACCCCCCTTAGGGATGCAGACTCTCCCTTGGAAGAGAATCATCCTGTCATCTGACTCAAAGAAACCTGGTTGCCCCTTCCGGGCTTGGAGCTCTAAGTCTAAAGCCTGAGCCTCCCTAATACTAACCCTTAAATCATTGGTGACCTCCAGCCTAAAGAGCTTCATGCTATTCCCCTCAAATCTCACATCCAGTCTCAAATTCCTAAACTCCTCCAACAACTCTAACTCATGCACCATCATGGATGACACATGCAAGGACTTCCTACTCAAGGCGTCTGCCACTACATTGGCCTTGACCGGGTGGTACTTAAGCTCAAAATCTTAATCCTTAAAAAATTCCATCCATCTTTTTTGTCTCGGGTTGAGTTCTTTCTGATCAAAGAGATATTTCAAACTCTTATGATCACTAAAGACCTCAAACCGCACACCATAAACATAGTGCCTCCAAACCTTGAGGGCAAATACTACTACTGCTAACTCTAGGTCATGGGTCGGGTAGTTTTCCTCACGGGGTCTAAGTTGTGTAGAAGCATAAGCCACTGCCTCCCCTCCTGCATCAGAACACAACCTAAACCCTTCCCTGAAGCATCATTGTATAATTCAAAGGATTTGGTTAAATCCGGCAATACCAATACCAGGGTGGTGGTCAGTATCTCCTTGAGTTCCACAAAACTCCTCTCACACTTCTCATCCCACACAAAAGCGTGACCCTTACGGGTCAGCCGGGTGAGAGGTAGAACCAACTGGGAAAACCCCTTAATGAACCTCCGGTAGAAACCGGCTAAACCCAAGAACTTCTAACCTCAGCGACTGACTTGGGCCTCTCCCAGCCAATCACAGCCTCTATCTTACTGGGATCTACTGATACATCTTCCCTAGATATGACATGCCCTGGGAAATGAACTTTATCCATCCAAAACTCACACTTCTCAAGGTTGGCAAAAAGTTTCTTATCCCTCAACACTCCCAATACTACCTTAAGGTGTTGCTCATGGTCCTATAAAGTTTGGGAGTAGATAAGAATGTCATTGATGAACACAACAACAAACTTATCTAGGTAGGGTCTGAAGATCCGATTCATGTAGTCCATGAACACGACCAGAGCATTGGTTAAACCAAAAGGCATCACCGAATACTCATAATTCCCATATCTAGTCCTGAAGGTGGTCTTGGGAATGTCCTCACTCTTAATCTTTATCTGGTAGTACCATAACCTCAAGTATATTTTAGAAAACACTGCCGCCCTCTAAGCTGGTCCAAAAGGTCATCTATCCTAGGCAAGGGATATTTGTTTTTAATTGTTACCTTGTTCAATTGCCTATAATTAACACACAACCTCATGCTACCATTTTTTTTCTTGACCAGGAGCACTGGTGCTCCCCAAGGGGATACACTCGGCCTAATGAACTGCTTCTCTATTAACTCTTCTAGTTGTTTCTTAAGCTCACTCATCTCTAAAGGTGACATTCTATAGGGAGCCTTAGAAATAGGCCTTGTGCCTGACACAAGGTCTATTGAGAACTCAGTCTCTCGGTTTGGAGGTAAGGTGGTTACCTCGCTAGGGAAGGCATCTTGGAAATCCCTAACCGTGGTTATGCTACTCAAGTCAGATTTTGACTTTACAGTTTAGGAAAGCAATAACATAAAACAATAACTTTCATCAGCCAGGCATTCAGAAATTTGTGTATAACTAGAGAGTAAATATGATGGCTTCTGCCTCGGAGGAAGAGGGAGAGTGGGGAAAACAATTTCTTTATTAAAACAATCTAGCATGACCTGATTACGGTATAACCAATTCATGCCCAAAATGACATCAATATCACTTAGTGGTAAACAAATCAAATCAACCTCGAAGGCCTTTCCCTTTATTTCAATAGGACATTCAAGACACACCAGGGAAGTAGGAATGGCCTCTTTGGCCGGGGTAAGGACATTTAGGTGAAAGGGCAAGGGAGTAGCATGCAGACTCAACCGTTCCACACAATCATAAGCAATGAAGGAGTGGGTTGCCCCGGAGTCATACAGTGCAATTAAAGGATTTTTATTCAAAATACTCATACCTCGCATCAGATTATCGACCTTAGTCGCCGTTTCCCCACTGAGGGTGAAGACCCTTTCGGTAGCTTGGGGCTTGGTTTGATCCTTCTTCTTTTTCTGGCAGTCCCCAATCACGTGGCCTGGCTCACGACAGTAGAAGCAAACTTTTTGGCCCGCCAAGCACTCGCCCCGATGGTTCTTGCCACACTTGGGACAAGTGGGAGTAACTGGAGTGGAGAGAAGAGCGACCTGCTTGCCCTTTCTGTAACATCCCGAAAGTTGGACTTAAACTAAACTAGAGGAAAGTTAGGAGTGGATTGAGAAGTTGAGGAGGAGAGGAAGGATTACAAGAAAGAATCTAAGGATTAGTAAGAGTTTATGGGTATTAAGGGGAAATTTAGAAGAATATTTAAGTTAGGAATGAGTTATGGCAAGGGGAACTAGGAATGATGGAGTAGGTGAGAATTTAGAGGAGTTAAATTTAAGAATTCAAGTGTTAGGGTCCTCGTTCAAGTAACATTCCGGTAATTATGATCTATGATGAATTAAAAGAGAATAGGATTATGATTTTTATGTATAATAATTGAGAAAAGAGTAAAAAAGAAATAGGAGGCAAGACTTAGGGTAAAAACCATATTTTTAGAAGTTTCAGCATTATCGCTCAAGCGAGAATGTCTAGCTTGTGCGAATTATGCAGGAAAAAGTGTAAAAATCAGTTTCTGCATATCTTGCTTAAGAGAGATCTAGCTCGCTTAAGCGTGATACAGGAAAGTTTTCTGGTGCTCTCTGGACTTTTCTCGCTTAAGCGAGAAAAGGCTCGCCCAAGTGAGAATGTTAAACATGCATGCAACCGACTCGCTCGCTCAAGCGAGAATGTCTTGCTTGAGTGAGAATCCACTTAAAGGCCTTTAAAACGTGTTTTAGGGTTGGATTTCTTCACTTTTCTTCTTCTTCTTCTTCCGTTCTTTTATAGAGAAGGCAGAGAGATTTTAGAGAGAGGGAGAGAATTCTTGTAAGAATTAGTGGCTTTGGAGCTTGGAGGAAGAAAAGGGAACCTCGGATTTTCACCTTAAGCCTTCTCCAACTTCATTCTCTTCTCTTTGAGCGTCCTTGAGGTGAGTACAACTCACCCACTCTCACTTCCTATGATTGTATGCCTTGAGCATGATCCCCACTCTCTAATTCCTCTTCTCCATGTTCGTAAATGTTAATTGTTAGGGATTATGTGTATTATGTAAATTAGGGATGATGAGCATGATGTTAGAACCTATGATGATGAATTTGTTTTAGAATGCTAATTTGGGTTTTGCATGAAAAATTATTAAACTTGGAAACAACTTGGATTTTATTTTGTACACATGATTCTTAATATTTGTTAATTCATTTGAGATTATGAGCATTGAGATAGCTTAAGTCGGTTTCGACCATGAGTTAATATAAGTCGGCTTCGATCGTGAGATAAAAATAAGTTATTATGTGAAAACTTGACTTCGGTCCAGTAATGGGTGGGATTCGTCCCCGGGGAAGACGTTCCCCGTAGTCCGAGCTCAGTTCTAACTCCAGTTAAAGTGATAAGTGTGACACCCTTCTACCCAATATTCTTATACATTAAATAATTTGAAATATATAAAGATGACACTCCACATTGTGTAAAAGTTCACAGTTCTCGTTGTATAAAACGTCATTTACCTCAAAGTAAAATAATTTAAAGTAGAAATAGCAACAGACTGTTTTCAAAACTCTTAAGCAGCGGAATCTCCCAAAATAGAAATAACAAAACATTCTACTTGTCGTGCAAGGCAATTAAAGAAAAGTTTATAAAATTATTCTTAACTAAAAAACATAATTGAAGAACCCCCAATGATGTGCCCTGATGTCACATGTACCAGAGCAATACTCCCTTTACTCAACACTCGACACCAACTGTGTCATCATCATCTCCTGTAAAATAGCCACGGTATAACGGTGAGGAAAAGAATACTACTCATACATACACATAGGAGACTACCCTATCCTCACCCTCATGTAAACAACATCATCATATAACTCATTCTATTGACAAATATAAAACATAGTCATCATCATCATATACACCAACAACATCAATATCACCACAATCATCATAATCATCATTATCATCAACTTATCATTATCATCATTAACATCATACTCATCATTATCATCACAATCATCACAATCATCATTATCATCATTATCATCGTATCATCATAACCATCATTCACCTCCCTAAGATGTACTTCACCCACTCTAGGCTTGTACACCTCAGGTACCATATTCAATTTCATCATAATCAGTGTTCACCTCCCTGAGTTATACTCAGGTACAATCATCAACATTATCATAATCATTACTCACCTCCCTGAGTTATACTCAGGTACCATAATTAATAACATAATCAATACTCACCCCCCTATGTAATCGATTACCTGCAAGCAAACACACTGGTAATCAATTACAACACCCCTGTAATCGATTACCTGCAAGCAATCACTCTGGTAATCGATTACCAAACTTCTGTAATCGATTACCAACACATCAACTCTCTGGTAATCGATTACAGCATCTCTGTAATCGATTACCTGCAAGCAAACAGCCCTCCTGGTTGCCCAGAACTCTCTGGTAATCGATTACCACTCCTGGTAATCGATTACCCGCGAAGCAAATCGCAGTTCTTGCGATCTCCCCCAATTCCAAACCTCTCTATTCAATCTCTAATCATTCCTTTTCATCAAAATATCATCTATATGCATTTATATTCACCAAACTCAACAAGAGTATCAATCTTTAACAGTTTTTCAAGGTTTTCCCATCAAAACCCCAATTCATCAAACCCTTATTAATCCCCTTTTCACTATTCATATTATTCTCATTCATTCTCATTCAATCTCCTCAAGATTCATCAAGAATCATACAAACAATCATCCATTTACAATTTTCATCATCCATACTCAATATATCAATTATTAATACGAATTAAAGTCTTAGGTTACTACCCAAGCATCCCCCACATGCATATATAAGCAGCACCCTCTCCCCCACCGTATCTTGAAGTGAAGGTCGAACCGCAACAGTACTTGATTCTCAATGATTATTCTGCAGCAACCCCTTCTTGAGACGTCGTTTCTCCTCTCATTAGCATTTCGCTCTCTGACGATTATACGAATAAGGATTAAGGTGAACTGAGAACCCCTCCTTAAATAAATACTTAATTGGGCTAGGCCCACTCTCAACTCACTTATTCTATTTATTATTCTTATTATTTATTAAATAACCTTATGGATAAAATTACTCATAATATTAATCCTATTATTTATTTATTTCTTCTACTTTATTAATTTAATTTTATTTTATTTTACTTAATAAAATCCAGGATGTTATAATAAGATCATGTCTGCTGGGCACAGCAGTGAGTTGCATCATAAATTGCATGTACTTTGAATTGATTGTAATGTATAAGTTTATGCCATAACTATTGTATAATGTTTAATTGTATTCACTTGAAGCTGCTGTATAGTTATCCTGAGTATAAGTACATGTATTCTTATAATGAGCTAATAGAAGTTTTCACTATGTAATGTATTGGAATTTAGTTATGAGCTTCATGTTGACGTGTATTATGTGATACATCTCATATAATTGATCCCCACACTGCATTTACATAGTTGTATTCGCTGAGACTGTAGTCTCACCAAACGTTTCAGGGATATATTCTAGTTGTGCAGAGAATTCCAGGTTATTGTCAAGCAGTGGAAAGGAACTGTGGAGCTGAATTTTACTCCTAGTGGGAAGACTTGCTTAGTAGAAGTATATTCTTATGTAATTGATAGTTAACTAATTATTGTTGTATATATATATTTTGATTGGCCACGGATGCTTAGTCATAGATGTTAGTGTATTTGTGATATTAAACCGTATTGTTGGTTTTTACTGATTTTCAGGTTAGGATTGAAATTGGTAAACATTCAGTTTTTAGGGGAGACTCTGCTGGATTTCCGGTATGAGTTTCATGAACCATAACACTCCAAGTATAGGTTCCTTCCTTAAGTTTAATTAAGCTTCCGATTTGTAATGAGATATTGATGTATGTATTTAGTAACAACTTAAGCAAATCGTTGGATAGCCTAAGCAATTGTTTGACGATATTGAAATTGGCGCGAAATAATTTCAGAAATTCAGGAATAGTGTTTCCAACGGGCACTATTTCTGAGTTGAGAAATTAGGACGTTACATTTTGGTATCAGAGCAGTTCAATCCAATTGGACTGTGGTTAGGTTAGTTGCCCGTGACTTACTATGATTTCATCGTACCCCGTACTCAGTATAGGGACTGATCACCCCTTTACTTGGTGCGTCGTATACGGGATTATGGTTAGTAACGTAAGTAGGATGCCTTGGTCAGGAAGTTGAAACACTTCCCTAACAAGGCTAGAGCCACCCATCTTTGAAATAGAGAGAGCAACCTAGATTTGTTTTTGAGGATGAAACCCTCATCTTAGAAGTCTTATAGAATATCACCCTGAAGCCCTAGTGGACATAAGGCACCCTGAGGAAAGTTAGTTAAGGTAGACTCCTTGCCTATGGAGAATGGTTTGTTGTTTGACCTAGAGTCCTGATTGTGTAGTTTGTATGATTTGAATGTATTGCATGACTTGTTTAATTGATTAATATTGTGATGTTTGATTTGTCTAAGTGACTGCATGACATGTTGTGTTAGTTTGTGCTTGTTAGATATTAGTTCAAAGAGTTAAGATTTCTTTTGATCCAAACACTTTGTCAAGGTTGCATTAGAGGGAGAATGGGAGTGTTAGTCCAGATTAGGATAGAAACCTTATTTAGAGTGAACCAAAGCTCACTTAGGCACACAGGAGGAATATGAACCATTAGGAAGATATATGGGGATTGATAGATTAAGTCGGCCCAAGATCTTACCTAAAGTTAACAATGTAGTATGGATAACATAGGCATCTAGACACTAACTAGGAGGGGTTAGGAGTTGAAACTTCAATTGGGATAGGATAAGGATGGGTGTATTCCCTGGGTCACCTTGGGGGTAGTCGGGGGACCTGCCAGACGGGTAGTGAGTCTTTCAGTCATCCAATACTTTCGCCTCACCCATGAGTTGCACCAGTAAGATCCTTAGACTCTACCGGGTGGGTAGGTTGCCACGGGGCAACCATACCTTCACCCTTTCCATCCCATATGTAAAAGACGCTTAGTGACCTTTAGGAGCAGTGACTTATAATCCTAATAATCTAGAAATTCCCAAGTGAGAATACCTCACCTATACCTTTACATTGACTATATCGGTCTTGACCCACAAGGACTCGGAGAAGAGTGAGGTAAAGGTCCCTAATAAGGGTAGTGAGAACAAACCAGATTTTTACCGGAAAGCCAACATAGCACTAAGCCATGCATCCGCTGCGGCTGGGTCATAAGCCCTAGTGAAATTTGGGGGATGATGCTTCCTGAACTCAGCTAACCCTTGGAGGAATGGGTCCGTCATCACCACCGGTGGAGGAGTACTAGTGGATTGCCTTTGCAAGGCCTGAAGTATTGCGGCGCTAGAAGTCGTTTGCTCTCCCATAATTTGAGTGAGCATTTGGAGGGCAACTGACACGAGATCCTGAGGTTGATCTCGTGGAGGAGAAGATGGATTTGCACGGGGACAACCTCTCCTGTAGCCAACCATAGTCCTCTACACATCATTAAGAAATATCCAGGTGATCAGTCTATCAATTTCATAATAATGCATACAAGACAATAACTAACTTAAGGAGTGACAATATCCACAGTCCAATTGGGTTGGACTGATTTGATACCAACATGTAACGTCCTAATTTTTAAATTCAGAAATAATGCCTGTTGGGAGCACTATTCCCAAATTCGTGAAATTATTTCGCGCATTTATAGTATCGGCATACACATATTTATCGCTTAAGTAATGCCACACTTACATAAGCAACAATCTCAGCAAGAAATGCATTAATATCACTGATAACGATACCGTAGCTGCCTCAGAGGCTCAAAATACAATACAGTAAATAGGCATAACAGGATATAACCATACATATGTCCTGTATATCATATACAACCCGAAGGTCCACATGTACATCTCTATCCTATCAAAATGAATAGTATATGCCTATACAAAAGTTACAAATACAATGACAAGCATCCAAAAGAGGAGAAATAGAGTCATAACTAGGCCTCAAGCTTCAGCTACTGGCCATCTCTACCCTGGCGAGATCCCAACGAATTTGAAGGTAAATTCCAACAGAGCAGGGTGAGACCAACGTCCCAGTGAGTGCGATAAAAATGTGTGCGATGTGGGGAATCAGACAAGTGAAACGCAACAGGCATACATATACATTTCATAATTTCATTAAGAGTACCATGCATGAGAATAAGTAGCATAGTCAGAAATTCTAGTACATATACAATGTCTATGAAATGATGCAGCATGGTTGTGATGTGTTTTTACCCGACACCCGGGGTCTTTTCTCTAACTATGACTGTGATTGAGCGCTCGGCCATGTGACTAAGGATCGTTGTCCAGGGCCACCTATGATTAAGTTTTGTTAAGCATGCATGGTTCATGGCTTGATTCATTTTTATGGTGAGGATCCCCCATCTTCCCCTTGGTCGAGAGGTTGATGAGATCACCTCGTCTTTCTTAAAAATGAGTGCCCGAAGGCCTGTGATGGTCCGAAGACCCTGTGATAGCCTGAAAGCTCTGTAATAGCCCGAAGGCACTATGATGGTCCAAGGACCCTTGCATTATGTCCAATGATGGCCAAAGGACCTCTCATGCTTATTTTAAAGATCAATAGTTTAATAATGCATAAATACCCAATCCAATACCGTAGGGTATGGAACCAAACTCATGAAATCACTCAATATAGTAATCTACCTTAGGTTTGTCTAACACAATCACGAATAACAATAATAGCAAGGGAAGCATGAGTAGGGATCATTCATAGGATAGCAACCAAGAAAGTAAGTGAGTGAGAATCACACTCACCTTAGAGTAAGGAAGAATGAGTAGAAACGAAGTAGAGGAGAGGTTGAGGATGAGGAACGAAAATGAACACTTGAATTTGAGGGAGTGTGGAGCCTTCCTTGATCTTCCAAGAATATTCCTCTCACTAGAATCTCTCTTCTCTCACTAGAATGGTAGAAAAGGGGGGAAATATCGCGTGAGTAAATGAGCCTTAATTAATGGTTTTTAAAGCTGTAAGTGGACTCTCGCTCAAGCAAGCTGTTCTCGCTTGAGCGAGACACTCGGGATCAATTTTCTTTCCTCATTCTCACTTGGGCAAGAATGGACAATGACCCCTCTCTGGAAGATTCTCGCTTGAGCAAGAATCATCTCGCTCAAGCGAAAAACGTCCAGAGAGCCCTTTAAAATTCCCCTGTTTCTCGCTTGAGCGAGACCATTCTCGCTCAAGTGAGATATGTAGAATTCGAAATCCTCATTTTTGCTGCATAATTTGCTCAAGCGAGCCTATCCTCGCTTGAGCGATAACACTAAACATGTTTTCCTTACTTTAGACTCTTAGTCCTCTTACCAATTCCTTACCTCTTTCCTCATTAAAATTCTAAAAATCATTATCCTATAACCTCTTATTAGTTATTATTATTAATTAGCGGGATGTTACAGGGTATACCCGACCAACCCGATCAACCCAACCTAACCCGATTAGAAGGGAAAATGACGGGTTAGGTCGATTTTTTAGTATATTCATGTTCAACTTCATTGAACCTGATTAATTCAGATTGGGTACTAGGTTTTTACATTTCCAACCCAACACAACTTGACCATATATATAAGAAATAAAAAAATAATTAATATAGTAAAAATACTAAAAATTCTACTTTTCTTCCCAACCCAACTCGACCCGATTACATATATATATATATGTTTCACTTGCTTCCATTTTTTTTGTTTATTTTCATCTATTTCAATTTTATGAGACCCGACTACTCGACCATAATCGATCTGGTTCGAATGTGGAAACTCCCCAAACCCGACCCGATTACACATTTATCATAAACATTTCCACAATAATTTGTGACCATCATACGTCCCATATAATTAACTTAGTGCATTTAAATGACTAAATTACCTAGCTTGAGTGTTTTTATGCATATAGCCAGTGGTGGAGCTTGGTTGAAGCCAAGGGGAGCCACGACCCCCTAACATTCTATTAAAAAAAATTTATATAGACACATATATTTATATAATTAATAAAGAAATACACATATATCGAAAATGCTAACAAGGGCCTCAAGGACACTGGTTATGGAATCAAAATTTATGAAATTATGTAGTATTTAATGTTCCAAATCCAATTATACAAAACCGTGATTTCCAATATAAATCTTCTATATATGAATTCTTTAATAAAATGGCACTCATTATATATATATATATGTGGAGCATATCAGGTGAAAGGAGTATTTATTGTGAGAGAGAGGGTTAAATATCAACCTTTGGATTAAATCAAATGGTTGAGATTAAATTAACTAATTAAAACCCTACTGTCTTCTTCCTTTTCAAAATTTCACATTGCACATGGATTTTGAAATACTCTATTTTTACTTCACGCCTCCTCTCTGCACAACGATTTGCTCACCCCTAAAATTGTTCCATGATTCTAAATCATATTTAAAATAATATTTTAATTTTTAAGTTTATATTCCACATGTTATGTATGAAGATTTGATAAAACCCAAAAAGTAAGGAGGCTCTCAAATTGATAAAACTCAAGTGAATTTAAATTATGGGATAAGGCTCTCGCTGTAAAGAGAAGAGGCTTGGAGAGTCGCAGTACAGCTGTACAGGAAGTAGGCAAGTAAAAAACAAGGAATGTGAAATTTTGAAAAGGAAGGAGACAGTAAGGTTTTAATTAGTTAATTTAATCTCAACCATTTAATTTAATCCAAAGGTTGATATTTAACCCTCTCATCTCTCACAATTAATACTCCTCTCACCTGATATGCTCCCTATATATATATGAGGTTCAACTTAAACCAGTAGTCTCGAGTTCGAACCCTGGGTATGCAGTTGTGTTAAATACTCGGAGGGAGAGCCTTCCGCCCATAGAAATTCTACCCGGCTCGAACAGGATTGCCTCCCTTGGAGGATACATGTGATTTTGCACCAAAAGAATATATATATATATATATATATATAGGAGGGTTCAACTGTGCACTAGTGTGACACCACGTATTACACTATTGAATTTTTTTTCCAGATAATTGTATTTCAAAATCCATCGTCATTTTGAAAGTTATTGTCATATAGATTATATTTATAAAATTGTACATTAATCAAAAATTATTTAATTCAAAATAATCATGATGGTGAATAGTTATAATTCAACAATTGGAACAATAAAATTTACATTCAATTAAAAGTTATCAATAATATAACACTTAGTGTAACATATATACTAGTGTAAGTTGAACTTTCTTATAAATATATTGACACTCCCAAACTTTTTATTGAAGATCCGTCACCTTAAAGTTGCCTCACACAAAGCTACTAGAAATGGGCCAATGGATAATGAAAGTTTACAAGAAATTGCAATTCAAACCTTGCAGCTACATTATTCTAATAAAAAATAATTCCTCTCACATCTAAATAAAAGAAATAATATCTTACCAACTAGTGTTGAACCTAATTCCTTATCCAATCGTTGAGTCCCTATGTTGTAAGCAACGAAGAACACAAACAATCCCACACAAAACGAATAGCATATGGTTCTCACGCGCATAACAAGTTAACAACAACCACCTAAAGTGCATATTATGAAACATCATACATGCATTATGCGAATGAGATGCTGCCTAGGATTATAAAATACGCACATTGTGAATTAATAATTGTACATTTTCACTTTTGTCACTGAAGAATGACACTAAAATTGATGATCATCTCATGAATTTTCTTTTATACTTTTACTATATTTTAAATAAATCTGCCAAGCTTTTCTTCAATATGGCCACGCCTAAACAGAAGGAGGGACCCACTTTGGTGGTGCACCCTTGCATGTGGTAACATGAGTTGTTGAACGTCCCAGAATTACGTATAAGAGAGAGTGCAGGAGTGGTGGGTCGAATTGGTTATCTGTTTTGCTTAACATAAACGCCAACAACCACGCAGACCACACCATAGTTTAGTTTCTTGAAGCACTGTGTTTGTTATTTTCCCAGAATTCTTTTTTCTTTTATTTTTTTTACTGCTACCCGACAAAGAGAATGAGCACACAAAGTCATCCTCTCTGTCATGTCATTGACTAAAAAACAATGTGGTTATGTGTCAGCGCGTGTTTGTTACGGTTCAGCACAATGAACAATGATATCAGTCCCTCCCCCCGTGCCATTCCAGCGTGTTTGCTGCGCGTGCTTGCTTGCTTCTTTTTCTCAGAGGAATATGTGTGTTTCATCAATGACCCCAACGATCTTCAATTTTTATTATCCATTAAATTATGGATAGTGTTATGATCACCATCTAAAGTTTGTGCTTTTGGTGACCATATTTCTAAATCAGGGACACATCTTAGTTGCGGAATTTCAATTTGAATGAAGGGCATAATTCGCCAGATGCCAAAAAATTAAGTATAAACCAAATATTGTGTGCTAAAAAGAAAAGTGAAAGTAATATGGTTCTATCACCATATATATGTGTAAGTGTTAATCATGCAGTTTTACTTTTGCACGACATGGAAGAATGTTCGATATACCAAGTAATACAATTTAGAACACATCATAGAATTTAATTTGTAAACGACACCGAGAAATATGTAATATTTTGTATATATGTAAGATCTGGATTTAATAGGTATATATGACTAGTGTAAAAAAAAAAATATACTATCATTTAATAGTTTAATATATGTATACTGGCAGTTTAAAGAAATTGTGACACATCATTGGATGTCTGTGTAGAACTTCTTTATACTGACAGTGTATACTAATTAAATCCATAATTTAATTACATATTGTCACATTATTTGATGATAGTATAAAATATTTTTTATACGGACAACACATGGTAATTAAACTCTCGGCTTCAAAATATCCTCCTAAACACTAAATACATTCTTCGGGAGGAATGAGGAGCCTTAACTGTGACTAAGCCCCAAATAGGATTATCCCTGGTAAGATAGGATACCTCTGGTTTAAAAAAAAAAAAAATCCTCCTAAATATCTTTCTATTACTTTTATTAAAAATAATCTTCATAACATCACCCGTAGGGAATGATTTTAAGTATTAATGCACATTTGATTAATTATAAAGTAAAAATCACATACTAAGTACTAAGCATTAATTATTTTATTAATTAATTATCTTTTATGATATTAAAATATCTTTTTATCCAAAAGAATTGGAGGATTTATCTACAAATTTTTGCTTCTAATAAATTTGTTGAAAAATCCACTAGAAGTATTAAGTGTTTACAAAGCTAAGTTTGTATGGTAATTAGTAGGGAGAATAAAAATTTCATGTGGATTTTCTTGTTCATTTAAGGAAATAATTATATATTTTTTTTAAAATTGCAATAAAATCTATATGAAATTCTTACAAATAGGAATTCCTAGGATAAATGTACAATAAAATCGTAAAATTCATGAAAGAATTTGCAAAATTCATAAAATGTTCCACTACGCCAATTTTAGGATATTAGAGCACTATCTTCAGGGCGCTCCCGTGTTAGCTAGCGTCTGAAATGATCGTTTTAAAATCAGGGCGCTCCAAAATTTGGGCGGGAGCGCCCTTATAGGTAAAATACAAGGCGCTTCATCTGTGCGCCCTCGTTCCCATGGTATTTTTTTATTTCCCTACAATAGAGGGCTCCTTTATTTTTTATGTTTCTGGTAGAAATTTATTTTTTTCCCCTGAAATAGAGGGCGCTCCAGGGAGCGTCATCTATTTTTTATTTATTTTTACAGGGCGCTCCTTGGGAGCGCCCTCGTTTCTGGTGGAATTTTTTATTTTATTTATTTTTTCCTGCAATAGAGGGCGCTCACTGGAGCGCCCTCATTTATTTTTCTGATAAATTTTACAGGGCGCTCGAGCGCCCTCGTTCTCAGCATGGATTTTTTTTTTAATTCTCTGTAATAGAGGGCGCTCCCAGGAGCGCCCTCCTTTATTTTTTTTAATCTTTTCAGGGCGCTAATGGAGCGCCCTCCTTGATGCTTAAAAATGCACTGCACGATATTATTTTCACTTTCGTTCATCCCGCGTCCCTTCTCCCGCGTCGTCTTCGTTCTCCTCCGTCCCTTCTCCTCCGTGCCCAAGCTTGTTACTCCTTCCCTTCTCCTCCGTCCCTTCTCCGTGAGCGAGCTTCTTCATCCGTGTCTTCTCCTCCGTCTTCGTCATCTTCGTCCGTGAGGGAGCTTGGGAGAGCTTCCCCTTCCCTTCTTCCTCCGCGACGCAACTATGAGCAAGGTTCTCCTTCCCCTCTCCTCTCTCCCTCGCCGCGGCGCAGCGCGACGCTCTCCTTCCCCTTTTCTCTCTTAGTCTGCGGCGGCTACTAGGGTAAGGAACTCCAACATTGACATTTTTTGCTATCTGCACCACTTTTTGTTGATGTTGCACATGTTTTTTGCTACCTGCACCCCCTGTTTTGCTATCTAAACTGTTTATGTGTTGTTAAGGTTAGATAACATTTAACATTAGTATTATAGTTTATAATGATTTGATGTTAGGGATATAGTTTATAATGATTTAGGTGTTAAGTATATAGGTTGTCATATATTACATTAGATTTTGAAATGTTATTTAAATATATATTACTCATATTGATCTCTTTTGGATTGGTAGCTGGTGGTTTAGAGTTAAAATTGTTTTTTCATAAATTTGGGAATGTTAAAGAAATAGATGAAATGCTGCTCAAATTTTTAGTACTACTAATTTTTATTGATTACTAGTAAATTTTATGACTTGACTTTTTTTTTATAGGTATTGTTTCCTAACTGCTTATAATTCAACACTGCTTATTGGTGTTTGACTTTAATCAGGTATATCCTTTATCATATTATCCTTTATCTTTCAACTATAATTATTAGGTTATTTGTATGTACATGCATTAACCTTAGTTTCCTGTTTAAGAAGAAATTGTATATTATGGCTGACATAATATACAATTTATTCTTAAATTGTCCATGTTTGGACAGTCTAGATTTGTAAATTCGTATTAAAGATATTACTTTATGATTTGTATGTTTTTGGTCTATGATTCATTTCAATACGTTTTTCCTCTTGTTCTCCGAGTTCATGCATATATAATCTATGTGAAATAAAACTCATAGGTTGTGTTGTGTGTGCTTGGAGAACCAAGGGGAAATGCTGCTGAAATTTTCATAGTTTGAATTCTTATTTCAAGTAGATATGTGTGTTGTTTACTAAGTGTTGTTCATAGTATGACTAAGTGTTTGAATTTTAAGGAATTAATATGCATGATTTTGGATTAAGCCATTGGGATCAGACTGAAATAAATATGCAGGTTAAAGTAGATTAGAAAAACAAAAAATTGAAAAAAAAAGGAGGGCGCTCCTTGGAGCGCCCTTGTTGTAAAACAAAAATTGAAAAAAAAATTAAAAAACGAAAGGAGGGCGCTCCATGGAGCGCCCTTGTTTTAAAGAATCAGGGCGCTTCCTTGGAGCGCCCTCCATAAGTACGTCTTGTGCTTATGGAGTGCGCTCCAGTGTGCGCCCTTTAAGGCTGCACGGGAGCACCCTCTTTTTGCTTCTGTCAGGGCGCTCCGATGAGCGTCCTCGTTTTATTGACCAAACAAGAGTAGATTTTATTAGTGCGCACGAGAGCGTCTTTTAAGACTGCACGGGAGCGCCCTCTAAGACATTTTTTAGCATAGTGTTCACAAGAAAACTCCAGAAGTTTATGTTTTCCTAAGTTTTTCCAGGTACAATGATGGTATAAAAATCATATATAATTAATGAAATGTAGTGCCAAAACAAAAAGTAAAAATAAGTTTGAAGAGAGTAATTAATGTAGTGCCAAAAAAGTATTTTATATCATAAATTCAATTAATTAATGAGATAATTGCTATTTAAAATCTAATTAATATACGATCTTTATTAATATAAATAAAAGGTGCCATTAATATTTAAAATGAACATGCTAATAATACCAAAATCATATAAAGAGTATTAAATAAAAAATGTATTTAATATTTTAAAAACATAAAAAATATTTAACACTTAATTAATTATTTATTTAGTAATTCAAAATAAATAGGAGGATTTAAATTTTTTCAAAATATTATGTAGTATAAAGTGATAGTGTAAGAAAGTTTTACAGTGTCATTCAATAATGTATCACCATATCATTTAATGAGTTTAATAACACATAAGGTGTTATACTCATTAAATGATGTAACAGTACATCATTGGATGACAATGTAAAAGCTTTTATAACACAAATAATTAATATATACTAATTAAACTTATTATAATATCTATACACGCGCGAAACTATAAAATATGTGTTGGAATTATAAGAAAATAATATCTTAATATAATTTTAATGCCAATGCATATATGTAAAGAGTTTAATTACTATATGCACTGTAAGTGTAATAATGAGTTGTACATTATTATCCATTGATACATTATCACATCATTTCATGAATATAACACCTCATGCGTTATTAAACTCATTTAATGATGACTTTTTTTATCGACAATGTATAATTAATAGATTATTGTTTAATTGTGATACACTATCAATGTAAACATAATTTACACCCTTATTCAATAATGTGTTGTCACATCATTTATTGAATTTAATAATATACTAGGTGTCACAATTAAATGATATAATAACACATCATTGAAAATCGGTAAAAACTTTTTTGAGGAGTGCTACCAACACGTACACTCTGTAACGCAATCTTTCCAACACAGTCCTTGTGATTTGTTCAAATTCACATTGGTCTCATCAAATTATGTCGGTCCTACTTCAAATGTGGTGGGACTCATGCGACTTTTAACCAATCACAAGAAGTGAATTAAGAGTGTTACTAACATTTTTCACTTTTTTATATAGCGATGTGGTGAGACACATGTAACTTGTAGTCATTTTCATAAGAGTGTGTTACTTCAAATGTGGTGGGACCCATGTGACTTGCAGTCATTTATAAGACACACTTAGTGTGTGTTTGGGTAGCCGTCCCGGAAGTGGATCCGCGTCTTCCCAATATACGTTGACAACGTTGTACAAAAGCAACAATGTGTTGCTTCTTGAAAACGAGTATTGGGATGTGATATTTTCACATCTCACCGCCTACCAAAAGACACTTAACCGAATTACACATATCAATAAAAACGGTTGAAGTTAATTAATTTTATTAGAATTTTGAAAAACAGGAAAAAGCTAACAAGTGTCCCGAAGCACTGGTTAAGAAATAAAAATTAGAAAGTTTTTATTAGAGTGTGTAACATTTAATGTCACAGATGCAATTAATGTCGTGATTTCCAATAAAAACCTTTTATATATGGATTCTTAACCAGTGCGCCCCGTGGACACTCGTTAGCGGGATCATAAAAAATAATATAACTTTCTAATTTTACTTTTATTTAATATCATTAACTAATTCCACTATCATTTAAATGGAAAAATATTAAAATTTTTAATAAGGGTAAATAAAAAAATAATAATAAATAAATATTTTCTTAAAATTATAAAGTATTTTTTAAAAAATATAAAAAAAATTATAAAAGGTTTGTTATAAAAAGCTATGAAGTACTTAAAAATTAATTAATGATTATAAATAGGAATAATTTTAGAAACTTGGGGTGCATGATTGGAGTGAGTTGGTAATTATTTGAAGGTGTTATGACAATGTGGATATGAACTCGGAGAAGTTGTTGATAATCATAACCATATGTATCCTGCTTTCTTTTACTACCACAGTGGGGTTATAAATTGAAAGCAGTTTACAAAATTGCCAAGTGTCCGTAAAACTGGTGACCAGAAGGAGTGGAGCAGTTTTTTCAAAGAAACCACAACTGTCTCCTTATTCCTTCTCCCACTAATTGTCTGCCTGCCTCCCTCCACTCTTCTCTCTATTACTAGTGCTTCAGTTATTCTTCCATCATCTTCCTTTTTACTTCTACTCCTCTTCCTCTTTTTCTCCACAACCACCTCTACATCTTCATCAGGTTTATTTAAGTAACACTTCAACTCACTGCTTTTTCCCCCTCCTTGCCTTCCTTACCCTGCAAATTCTGCTTCAACTCTAAAGCCTGTTTTTATTTTTACCTCCAATGAATCCAGAAACTTGTATAAAGTTTTAGACAGATATGTTTGACATATTGTTTGGTTGGTCCAAGGCTTCCAAATGGTAAATATTACTTTATGTAAATTGAAAACTTGAGATAATTGTTGCTTAAAAATCATGTATGATTTCAAATTTGAAGTTTAATGCTTTTTGTTTTGTTTTGTGCTTTACTGATTTGCAGTAAGAAGGCGATCAAAAGAGCCAGGTGCCGTCTTAGGCTGCTCAAGAACAAGAGGCAGGCAATAGTGAGACAACTTCGAAAGGACTTGGCTGAGCTAATACAGAGTGGCCATGAAGAAGCCGCTATTAATCGGGTTTGTTACTGTTTCATCACCTCATCAATTTACATAATAAGTTCCTTCATAATTTTTAATTTTTTATGACATAAACAAGGTAGGTTGTACAGTTGCAGCTACCTTAACTGTTCAATAGCTAACATCCCACCCCCTGTCTGTACTTACGTGTGTGTTTTTGACTTTTTGTAAACTTGTTGATTTTGTGTATACTTCAGAGCCTCTTTAGAATTGAATCAATTGATGTTGAGGTGGCATTTGTATAGGATTTACTTTAATCTTCATACTGAATCACTGATGTTACTACAGATATGATCGCTCATGAGGATTGATGAATGATATAGAACCACTTCTACCTCTATATATAATTCTTCGTAGTATCTGTCATTCATGATGAAAAATTCACCTTGCTCTAGTTAGTAATGTAAAGGTCACAAGTTACAATCATGTATTTTTTTATCATGTATATAATAAAGTAGACCTGGTTGTTCTAGCATCACAATACAGAAAAGATGAAGTGCTATACACAATATCTGAAGACGTGGAACTAAAATTAATTACATGTTGACCTAAATTTTTGGTAAAGTATGTAACTCTGTATATAGATATGAAGTAGGAACCATTGCTGGGTATTTTACATTACCCTTGATCTTTTTCTCCAATTCCATTAATAACGTAGTATATATATTTGTTAAGCATCCCATTCTGAAGTCCCTAATCTTACCAATGATTTTTTTTTTTTTTTTCATAATTTCAGGTTGAACAGCTTTTGGAAGATGAAAGCCTGGTAGCTGCATATGAATTGTTAGATCAATTCTGTGAATTTATCCTAACACAATTCTCTTATATCCGAAGGAACAAGTAAGTACAAATTGCTTTCTACCTATCTAAATGACTTTATGGTCTGTTCGATTTATACTAGATCCTCGTATCCGGGCAGAATTTACTCCGCTTTTATCCAGATCCACCTTTGAAATTTTGGAGTAAACCAAATACACATTAAATCAAATACATTTGCCAACCCTTCATATTTCTCAAACTTTTTCTGATGGTTCAATTTTCCAAAATCAGGGACTGTCCAAATGATATTAACGAAGCAGTTTCAAGTCTTATATTTGCTTCTGCAAGATGTGGGGATCTTCCTGAGCTCTGTGCAATCAGGAAGCTCTTTGGAAAGCGTTATGGTGAGAAGTTTGCAACTACAGCTGTGGAGCTATCTCCCGGGAATCTTGTAAACAAACAGGTACTTTTTTTTTTTTTTTTCCTTCTAATATATAATAGCTTTACATTTGATGCAATTCCACACTTATAAATGATGTATACATATTCATGGAATTTCAAAATCACAGTTAAAAGAGAACTTGTCAGGAAAGTCTGTGCCAGATGATCTGAAGTACAGAGTAGTGGATGAAATAGCTAGGGAAACCTGCCTCCAACAACAGGTTTTAGCCATACAATACTATCCCGATTGGCAACAAGTGCAGGTCACTCTTCTGTACTACGGTTAATGTAATATTAATGAATTTTATAATCTTATTTTCTAGTTCTAAATTATGTTGAATGTATTTGTACAGGTGAAGGAAAACAAAGGGTATCAGCTAGTGGAAAGTGGTGCCCAAATAAATGATACAATTGGAGGATCTAAAGTCCATCCTTCAGAGATTGCAGAGATAAAAAGAGATGTCAAATGTGTTAATTCATCAATTTCCAAATCAAGTGGCTCTTGTTATCTACCAGAATCTGGCTTTGCTGACACTTCTGCTATTGTGTCTACTGTTCAGCAATATCCTCCATATATCCTGAGCTGTCCTTTGCAAAACAAAGTAGTGAAGTTAGACTTTCCTGAGCTACTTTCTTCTATAAATTCTAGTCTTCAAAACAAAGGGGAAAGATTAGCTTTAGAATCTTCTGCAAAAACAATAAGTTTCCCCCCTTATCCTGAAGAAATGCTAGATTATGTTGATGACATTGAGGAATGTCAGTTTCCTGTATCAAAAGATGGTGCCTGCCAGGACCAAATGCTATTTAAGTTCAGGTCCTCAGGTGTGTCCAGTAGAGAAAAACATCAATTTGGTTGTGATGAAAATGATATAGACCAAGATGAATCACAGAGTGAGAAGTCAAGCATAAGGATCTCTAGAAGGAGGAAAAGGGCAGGTGAGAAAAGATCAAGAAGGAGATCTGCCTCTCAGGAAAACCTTGGCATTATGGATATTGGATACATGATATATTACCAAAAGCCATGCAGAAGTCCCTCTGCTCATAAGCATGGTACTCATTGCCACAGGAAGCACCAGAAGCCTTCACTAGAGGGAATTCCCCCATCAAGTTATGCCCAGGAAAGACTGATGCTACAAAGTTTATCAGAAAAGGAAAAAAAAAATGCAGTCATGCAAGAGTGAAGATGGCACAAGGAGAAAATTTTTCAACTTTAAAATGAGTGGCTGCAGCTTGGACCAGCCTTGTTATTTTTGCCTCTATTGTGATAAAGACAGTTCTGAAGCTCTATCAATGAAGCCAAAGAGAGGGATCAGAGCTACACATGTTCAACAAGGATTTCTTCTTGATGAATGTTGTCATTGCCAACCCTTCAGGGATTATGAGTTGAACCAGGAAATGGAATTAGTTACCATCCCTCAGAAACCAAATAGGAAGAGTTATAGTAGTGTAGCTGAGTATCATGTATTCAACTATCCACATTGCCAGGCTGGTAATGGAAACAATGGAACAAAAGCAGAGATATCTGTCTCCCCCAATGTTTCCAATCCAAGGACTTCTGGTTCCTTGAATAGAATAGAAACAGAAGCACCCTACTCAAGGGCCATGACAATGCCCCAAGTGAGGCACATAAATGGTAAAGATAAGATGTTAAGGACATACTCATGTCCTTCTCAACATCCTAATCATGTTCATCCCAAGTTGCCAGACTATGATGACATAGCTGCCAAGTTCACTGCTCTCAAGAGAGGGAACCAGGAAAACAAAGACTGCAGTGGGGATCAACAAGGAAAATAGAGGAGGCATATATACAGCATTTGTAAATCACTGGCATGTTGAATTTTGATTGCCCATTAAAATAGCTTTCTGTGAGATTGTTTTTTAGATATCACTAAATATTCTTTGGCATTCATCCATGTAAGATTACAATGACTATATATTTTTTTCTAGAAGCGGTTAATATGGGAAGAATAGACATTTACCTTTTCCAAATTTGGTGATTACTGGTTAGTTTCCGATGGATGAAAATTTTCTGTCCCCTGTTCCCTCCAATTAAATTTTGACATGTCACTTAAAAATGACACCTCACCCTTCTATCCAAAATAACGACCAGCATATCCGCTTAAGTGAAGATATTAAATAATGGAAAAGTGTTAAAATATAAAAGGCTGATGGAGCAAATTTTGTGAAGTTGTTATTAAAGCACCATACAAGTGTTAAAAAAAGCACCGATGCTTAATAAGAACCCAAAATAAAAGTCTTAATTGCTCAAAATTGTTAAGCCCTGCTGATTAACTTTTAGCACCTGAGTTAAGCATCCGTGGTGCTTGTGCTCTAATACTTAATTAAATCAATGAGCACATATTATGATACTAATACTCAATTAAATAAACAAGAGACAGTCTTGTTACTCAATCCAAGTATACCCAATTGTTAGGAGTTTATTTTGCTTAATGAGTTTACTAAAAAAAATTGTCGAGCTTGTTAGACTCATGAATTTTATGAGATATTATTATTAATTATGATATATATATATATATATATTAGTGGAATTCTCATACAGTGAAGTCTTTTTAGTTCTTACTTTAGATGAGACTTAATCCATAAGTGGGTTTATTTTTATTCTTGATGGAAATGTTGTTGCTTGGAAGTTTGTATATTTTATCTTTTATTGAGTCTGAGTTTAATGTTAGAGTAAATTACTCTGACCTCCCTGCTATTTTGTAAATCCTACACGAAATCCCCTCTATTTATAAAACCTACACAAAACCCCAATCCATTAACTCCGATAGGAATATTCCGTTAGAAGCTTTTTTTATTATTTATTTAAAAAGATATTTTTTTAAAATACCAACATTACCCTTTACTGCCAAACCCTTTCACTTCTCCTTCTTGCTACCCAATCCGCCAAACTGTTTTAGTTCTCATCCTTCAATGTGCCTCCATGCCCGCTCGTTGCTTTTGTTCGGAAACCACCCAAGGTAGTAGATCGTTTAGTTTCTTTTCTCCATCTTCCTCTAACTGGATTTTGCTATCTTCCTCTGAATAAATATATCAACGTTTTGTTTTTTTTTTCTTCTGGAAATGTCTTATATCGATGTGCCTAATAGATTCAAAGTTCTAACGAAAAAACTGAATACGAACTTAATTTATTTTTCTATGTTCTTTTCCAGTTTTCCCTAGTCCATTTTTTGCTTTTCAATTCATGGAAAGAAAAATAGGTACATGAATTGCGGTTCTGGCCTGCAGGACGAAGAACACTATGCCATCGTTATTAAAGAGAAACGATAAATAATTAAAAATCAGAATAGTTTACAATGAGAAGCAGAACTTGTAACAAAAAGTGACCTCTTTATCTTGGCAAAAGAATAGTGTATTACACAAGAAGCTTGATTCAATAGTTAAGCAAGCGGTGTTGCAACCAGAAGCCAGATAATCTCAATTCTTTTAATTTAAGAAATGGGGTAATACACAGACTCTAATTCTGCTCTTAGTGATGAAATAGAAGTCCTTCTCATCGTTTACAATTGTTGTTTGGTATGGATTTTTATGTGAAGTTGGTTTTATACCTTGTTAGGTACCATGGTTTACATGTACCTTTACTATTGGGCAGCTGTGTTATTGCTGGTTTTATATCTTGTTGGTGCTGCCATTGTTGTTTGGGAACAAATTTCTTCTCAAAAAACATGAAGCATTATAAGAGATTTTTATGTAGTAAAAAACCCATAATTAGTAAGGACATTTTGGTCAATTTAATATAAAAGATAACTGTTGACTATTGACTAACAGTTATCATAGAAAATTGGGTTTTAATGTAATGTACTTTTAAAGTTGGAGGGGTTTTGAGTAGATTTTGAAAATAGAGGGGGTTTTGTGTAAGATTTACAAAATAGATGGGAGGTCAGAGTAATTTACTCTTCATGTTATCAACTTGGTAGGATTTGAGATTGATTAATTAAGAAATCTCTTAGTGTATATTCTTTTATGGAAGAAGCATGTGTTCTCCATATTTAATTTATGCATTGTGATTGTTATGCAGCAACAAGAATATATAATTTATAATAAAAGTATAGATGTATACATATACATTATAAATTCTTAAACTACAAAATGATTGGGTTATTATATCCCTAACTAATGTGAAGCCAAAAATAAATTTGACAATTTTCTCACGATAAGTTAGTGAATAAAACGCCAAAGGGAATGAGACTTGAAAGCCAATTTGAAATTATCAGTGATGGTAACTCAACATTTGTGGTTAGAGACCCCAATAAGAAGGTTAATATAGGTAGAAACAAGTCATTTGTTAGTTCTTCTAGTTCTATGAATTTTGTACCTTCCTATGGTATAAGAAGTACTATACTACATTCTTGGGAGGGTAAGTTTAAAGCTTTTAATGAATTTCATATCCCTTATAGGTGGTGTATGAATTGTAGCATACATTTGATGAAATCATCTATATCAGTGTCAAGTGGGATCGCTTGTATGAGATTATGGCATAATATCAATAGCACTCATGAATACCAGGTGCGAGGATGGCCAATAAGCGCAAAACAACATTAACCGCAGGTGAGAATTGTGGCGTGATTGGTAAGGCCTCAAATATACGTTTCAATTCATAGGATATGTTCCACCGACTCACTCATATGTTTTGTACTATCAGTCTAAGTCTAGTTCATAGTCTAAAAGTATCATATTCGAGGCATTTATGCCCATGACGTTAACTTGGGAAGAATTTCTTTTCAAATTTTCTCAAATATTTTTTATATTAAATTTTTTTTTGAAATATATGGCGGTTGTTGAATATTTTGTATTTATTTCAAACCTTTTTTTAAAAAGGAATGAGTCCCACATTACCGAGGTAAGGAATAATAATATGGTTTTATTTTAGATTAGAAAATTAATATTTGTTTTAATTTTATTTTATGAGATAACGTTTCACTTGGTCAAATCCTAATTTTTTGATCCAACCCCATCTATTTAGTATTTAAGCTCCTATTTTCCTAACAGAGTTTTGTAGCCTCCACCTTCATTACCTTCTTCACCATATATCTGAGATAAATCATTGGGTTAAATATTTTGTAATTTCTTGCATATACAATACCTCAGAATTTTTTGGGAAGAGCCCATCATATGTTGGGATATTTTCTCTCTCCAAGTGAATAAATTCTTAAGGACAATGTGATTCCACACATCTCAGAATATCTATAAAAAATTGCTTATCTCCTCTTTTTCCTATAATAGGAAGATAATTCTCTTGGAGCGAAAATAGGAGAAAATCAATATCAATAGATAGCTGAGACGTGTCTCAATGACATTGTCCTTAAGTATTATTCACTTGGAGCGGAAACTCCCAAGATATGACAGGCTCTTCCCGTCTAAGAAAGTTGATTTATCAAAATGGCAAGAAATTACTAATTGCTTAACTCAGTGATAATCTTAGATAAGTGGTGAAGAAGGTGATGAGGATGGAGGCTACTAAACTAGATTGAGAAAGTAAGAGGTATATAAATAGATAGGATTGGATAAAAATACTTAGGATTTGACTAACTCAAAATTTATCTCATAAAAAAACTAAAACTAATATTAATTTTCTGATTTAAAATAAAATCCTTTTATTATTCTTCACCTAGGAAATGTGGGACTTGACTCTTTATTAATTTTGAAATAGTCACAAAATATCCAACAATCACCCACATATTTCAAAAGTTTTAAAAAACACATTTGAGAAAATTTGAAATGAAATTCTTTCAAGGTTAATGTCATGGGCATAAATGCAACGAATATGGTGTCTTTTGTACAATGAACTTTGACTGATCATACATAACATACAAGTGAATTGATGGTGCGACCTCTATGAACCAAGACACTTTGATATATATTAGAGGTCTATCAATCACATTACACCGCTACAATTCTCGTTATTAACATTGTCATGTACTAATAGGTCGTACGTACAAATGGTATTCATGAGTGATAAAGAGATTATGCCATAACCTCATACAAGTGGCTCCACTTGACACTTGTATAGGTGATTTCATCAAGTACTTGCTACAATTCATACACCACACATAAGTGTCATGAATTTCATTAAAAGCTTTAAGCTTATCCTCTCAATAATGCAGTCTGGTATTCTCACACCATAGGAAGGGACAAAATTAACAGTCCTAGTAGAACTAACAAGTTACTTGTTTTTATCCATATGAACCTTCTTCATGGATCTCCAATCACAATGGTTTGGTTACTGATGAAATCAAATTTAATGTATATTTTAGATGCAATTTGTAGTCAGTATTAATAGAAATATAAGTTTAAAGTGAAAAAATATTAAAAAATTCATGTTTTTGGTGTTTAGCAAAATATTTTAGGATTTTGTGAAAATTAGTAAAGAATCATGTCAATGCAAGCATGTTTTCACCTCTAATGAATTGATTTTGTAATTGAAAGACAAACCAAGAGATTGGAAACAAGCAATGAAGAAATCAAGGGGAAGAATTCAATGATTTTGCGGTGAATTTCTGCTGAAAATACGGTGGCAAATAGAATGGGCAGTCTCCTGATGACGATTACACATTTTTATAGTGAAATTCTGCTGAAAATATGGTCGCAAACAGAATGGGCTTGTAGAATGGGCCTCTTGATGACGAGTGTGTGTTTTATAGGAACACACATGAAAACACTAGAAGGGGGTTGAATAGTATTTTTATAAACTTTATAGTTTTCAGAATCCTTTTTCGCAAACTAAGTTTTTAAAGCTTTTAGACAAACTTTTAGAATCTGTCTGAAGTTTTTCTCTCTTATCTGATATACTTTAGACGAGAGGTATGAAAGTGTTTTCTTAACAGATTTTCAAATGTGTTTATAAAACCTTAGTTCAGAACTATCTTCTTGTTAGCATAAACAGAGTAAATGAGGTTAAGGATAGAGAAGCACGTAGCCACAGATTTATCCTGGTTCACTTACCACCACTGTGAGCTATGTCCAGTCCCAGTGCCAACAAGCTAATGTATTTCTCCACTAATCTGAAACAAATTACAAGTATTCTTTTATAGTGAATCCTCTTCAGGCTCGAAACAACCAAGTATTGTTTTCACATCTAGCCTCTCCAGGCTCTTTACAAGTATTGCTTTCCCACCTAGCCTCTTCAGGTTCTAAACATCTAAGTGTTTACAGAAAAGAATAAAAGATGTACAATGAAAGCAGTGATTTAACATTGGATATGAAAGTTTTTGTATAAGAAAAATCAGAGTGTAAAATCTACAAAGATTTTGGCAGTGTTTCCTCTTAGGAATTTTTCGCGTAAGTTTCTTGCGTTTTGCTTCATGGAGATCACTTGTATTTATAGGCTACATAGGCTTGAAAACGTTGTTGAGAAGTCCGTTGTGAGATAACATTAAATGCTCTTCATCCCGTTGTGAGACATCTCTGAAAAAATACAAGGTTGCAACGCTGTTCAGGCTTCTGCAAAACTTGTTGCGCAACATTTCCTCATTTGTGCTTGATTTTGAAAATTAAGCCAAAAGTGATCTTTTGTCTCTCCTGATTCATGTTCTGAGGTTGCGTGAAGGAATGGGTCAGACTTTGACTTGCCACGTCAGAAATGGTCTTGGCTTCACACAGCTTGGCTTCAGATAGCTCTTCAGTCTACAAATCACACTTTAGACTTCAGAAGAGGCTTCAGAACCTTATTGCTTCAGAACGCCTTGGACACTTCAAACAGGGCTTCCTTCAGAACCAATATTTGCTTCAGATACCTTTTGAATATCTGATGGTTGAACTTATCTGAAACAACAAAACTTCATCAGATATATGTGAAGACTTAAAAGAATTTTTCTTAAGTTTATTATCATCAAAATCTTATTAGTGGGGTGTCTTAGACTTTTTAAGGTCTTGAGACTCAACATTCTCCCCCTTTTTGATGATGAAAAACATAATAAAATTGAAATCTGACTAAGTTAAATTAAAGGGTAAAAGGTAGAATAAACTAAGTGCTCCCCCTGAGTCAGATAGTATTTTGCTTTAAGAACTTGTTCCCCCTGAATTTCACACTTCAGATTTAATGTTAGCATAGTAACTCCCCCTTTTGTCATACATCAAAATGGTACCAGAGCATAAACTGAAGTAAATATGCAAACTCAGACAATTTAACAGAGCAAAAACTTACAAAAGTTGCACTTAGAACAATTATATCAAATCAAAATAAATATAACATATCAATGTTCTGAAAAACTCATTCTGTTTAAGAAGTGTTCATAAACAACACCATTGATAGAAACATTCACTTTTTCATTAAGGATTCCCTAATGGCTTCCAAAACATTCACTTCTTCAAGAGCTCTCATTCTCCTTCATGCATAGAGTCTCCCATGGGGAACCAACCCTTGTGAGATTTGAAGTCCACCCACTGTTGAGCAAAGGGGCCTTTACTCACAGCAACAGAAGCATATTCAATCAACATATGGTCATCTTTTGGTTGACCTCCTTCAGGATCAGGATAAGAGCAATGACCAGCTTCTTCCCTTAACTTCCAGTACGAATTCTAGACCCACTGAATCTCAGTGTGATCCAGGCCTTCCTTCTTCATTATTAGTTGCAACTTTTTGGGAGTGAGAGGCTTCAAAGGACTAAGCCTAACATAACCAGTTATGTGTTTCTTCTCCTTTTAAGTGAACTGAGGGCTAAGTAGAATCCTTCGGACAAGCTTTTGAGGAACCACTTTGAGCTCAATACTATCCAAAACATTACAGGATAAGTAGGATCTGTAAAAGCTTCTCCCAAAACTCCTTTTTCTATGCTGAGAAACAACATCTCCTTCAACTTCCAGTTTCTTCAAGAGAAACCAGTCTTCTTCATCCACCAGACTACTGCTTACACCAGGTGCATAAGGATGAAGCTCCTTCAATTTTTGTTTGGGCATAGAGACACCATACATGATCTTCTGAAGTTTAAAATTGTTTTTTAGCTCACTTTCAAACGAGTTTGCAGACCACCTTGCAAGTGTTTCTTCAGTAGACTCCAGTTCCACCTCATCTTCAAAGCAATCAGTGATGGTTCATTTCTGAAGTAGGCTAACTTATCCCTCAATGGTGGTTCAGTTTCATCGCCATTTAGGTATTGCACATGCAAACATCATATAACTCTTAAGCTCCCAACAATTACTTAAACAATATATGAACACATAAACTAAGTACATAAAATGCCATGAAGGCTAACATGTTATATAATACATAGCCATCGCTTGGGATACCACCATATATGTGCCCTAAACAAAATAGAGTGGGCCTAAAGGCTGCACATGTACGGTTATATCCCAAAAAAGAATATAAGTATATCAAATCAAAGTATAGGGCCTGTAACTAAATACATAGAATCCAGGGTCAAGTGGCAAGGTAAACTTAAAATATCTCCCGTGCTCCAACGCTTATTGGCTGGTACAGGGAGGAACCTATGCATCTAAAATGTGGTCCACAAAACGTGTGGTGAGACGGATGTCTCAGTAAATATAACTATGCAGCATGCAATGTGGGTACGCAGGCAAATGCAATAGTAAAAGCATACCAAATCTTGACATACTATCTCAACTGAACATAAACATGATATGCATAACCTGCATTACCCGAGATACTAGGTCTTATCACTATATGGGGCTAGACCTCAACTAAGACTACAAGGAACGTCTTCCTTGGGTATAACACCTAGAGCTGGGTATATGGGCTTGGGCCCGCGGACCAACCCGCGTAGTCCGAGGTCCGCATGGGTTAGGACCAGTAAAAATACAGGCCCGTTTAAACGTGGGCTTTTCTGGATCGGTCCACTTATCCATGGGTTAAATGGGTTTTAGTTCGCAGGATTGCGGGTCAGCCCGCGGACCAAACAGTTTTTTTAAAATATTGGACAACTGGACTGGACCTATCGACCAAAAAAAAAGTTGGACTGTATTCAAAACTCAGAATGAAAAAAAAACTAGGGTTTCAAAGAATTCAAAGAATCAAAATCAAAAACCACTCCCTTCTCTCTATCTCCTTCGCGCCGCTGCCCCTTGAAGGTCAGTAGGTCACTCATCTCATCTTCTCCGGCGCACCTCTACCTCCATGAGACGAAACAACGACGTTGCTCATCGCATCTCCATGGCATCGCACTCGCATGGTGAACTCTGTGCCTCTCGGTCTCTCTTCACCTTCAATCTCACTCGCAAGCGGACCACCCTTATTCACCATGTACAGATCGCGCACCACAGATCTGTACACAGGAACAGAAGCCACCACACCACCGCGGAGTTGGAGTTGATTTGTGCGCAGAAGCGCCACCACACCGCAGGGAGAGTTGGAGTCGATTTGTGCGCATGAACGCCACCGCGTCGCCGCCATGATGAATCTGTTCGCAGAAGCAGATTTTTCTGAATTATTTCTGATTTTTAATATTTTTTCCAGAATTTTTTATTTGTTTATTATTTCCAGATTTTTTTCTTTTTTTATTATGGGTCCGCGGACCAACCCGTTAGCTCGCAGGCTAAGTGGGGCGGACACAGACCAACAATTTTATAGGCCCACTGACTTTGCGGACCAACCCGTACCGGACCGCGAAGGAGCGGGTCAATGCGGATCGGGCCTAAACGGACCGGGCTGGCCCATATACCCACCTCTAATAACACCGCCAATTACTGGGGGTCGAAACCCGAGTTTTAAATGAGGAACGAAGTCTAGTAAATTGGGGACCAAAGTCCAATCTTTCTTAATTGTGAACTGGGACCGAAGCCCAAACTGGGGCAGAAGCCAAATTCATTTTCTGATTATCTGGGGCCGAAGCCATCATGCAAAACTCACATAATACGCATCACATGATTCATAAGGTTAATATCAACCATCATGGTCAATAGGGGAAACCCTAACTTGGGATGAACCTTAGTCCATACTTCTAATCCCAAAATAACCATACAAAGGCACATACATGGAGAAAATACAACCAATCTTCCAAACACAAGTCAAAGAAAAGGAAATAGGAGAGTAGGGATCATGAGAGGAGAATCACACAAAATGAGTGGAGGTGTGTGAGTTATACTCACCTCAGGAGAACTTAAGGAGAAGGGGGAATGAGTTGAGGGAGCTTGGGGGCGAAATCCTTGGCTTCCACTTCTTCCTCTTGGCTCCAATTGTTCACTTCTCTCTAGGAATCTCTCCCTCTCTCTAGAATGTGAAATAAATGTTAGAATGTGGGGAAAGTTGCCCTAACTTATTGTTTTTAAAAATTGGTCTCGCACATTCTGGCTTAATCGAGAAGCTCTCGCTTGAGCGAGATTGCTATGGGTGTTTTGGTTTCGCGTTCTCTCTCAAGCGAGAGAATTCTCGCTTGAGCAAGAATGCTCTAGAGAGCACCCCCTCTTTGGATGATTCTCGCTTGAGCGAGACCATTCTCACTCAAGTGAAAATCTTCTAGAGAGCAAGCATTCTCACCCCTGTTCTCGCTTGAGTGAGCCATTCTCACTCAAGTGAAAATCTTCTAGAGAGCAAGCATTCTCACCCCTGTTCTCGCTTGAGCGAGAACATCAGATGCTTGTATTCTCGCTCAAGCGAGCCCTTCTCACTTGAGCGAGAACATCAGGACTCAAAATCCTGATTCCCACTTTTAAGCCTCTCTTTATCCCTTTTTACCTCCATTTTCTTAATTCCTTTCTTGATAACCTATTACTTTACTAATTTTCCTTTATAAATTGGTTTTAATTCTTGGGATGTTACAATTCGACTCCCTTAAAAAATTTTGTCCTCAAAATTGTCTAGTTACTAAATTAAAAGTTACCTCAACTGAAAATCTCTGGAAACTAGGAAAGAATGTCCTCCTCCTCCCCCCACGTAGCCTCCTCCGGCGACTGGCCCTCCCAGAACACCTTCACCAACGGAATTGTCTTGTTCTTCATGGTTTTGACACTCCGGTCAATAATCTGGGCCGATCTAGTGGGAACTGTTAGGTCTTCCCTCAATTGTACAGATTCAGAGCTTATGATGTGTAAAGGGTCATGGACATATTTCCTAAGCTGTGAAACATGGAAAACATCATGGATGCGGGACAAGTAGGGTGGCAAGGCTATTGTGTAAGCTAGAGGGCCAACCCTCTGTAGGATCTAGAATGGGCCAATGAATCTGGGGTTAAGCTTTCTAGTTTTGATGGCTCGTCCAATAACTGTGATAGGAGTTACTTTAAAAAACACATATTCTCCTTCCTCAAATTCTAGGTCTTTTCACCTCTTGTCAGCATAGCTCTTCTACCGGCTTTGGGAATTAACAAGCTTCTCCCTAATGACCATAATCTTTTCTGTGGTCTCCTACACCAACTCTGGACCTAACAGGGTTCTCTCGCCCACCTTATACCAAAAGAGTGGGGACCTACACTTCCTACCATACAACGCCTCATAGGATGTCATGCCTATACTGTTATGGAAATTGTTATTATAGGAAAACTCTATAAGGGGTAGGTACCTATCCCAACTACCCTGCTCCTCTAACACATACGCCCTAAGTATATCCTCTAGGTTCTGGATGGTCTTCTCAGACTGACCGTCAATCTGAGGATGATAAGCGGTACTAAACCTGAGTTTAGTCCCGAAGGCCTGGTGAAGTGCATTCCAAAACCTAGAGGTGAACCTAGGATCTCTGTCTGAAATTATGCTAGAGGGAATGCCATGGAGCTTAATAATCTCCTTGACATACAGGTCTGCTAGTATGCCCAGGGAATAGGTAGCCCTAATAGGTAGGAAGCGGGCCGACTTAGTCAACTAGTCCACAATGACCCAAATGGTGTCATACCCTACTGGGACCCTAGGTAGTCCCACAACAAAATCCATGGCTATACTCTCCCACTTCCACTCTGGGATCTCTAATGGCAACAAAGTTCCTTATGGTTTCTGGTGTTCTATCTTGACCTGTTGACACACTAGACACCTAGAAACAAACTCTGGTGCTCTATCTTGACTGTTGACACACTTGACCTGGAGGCCTTGTCATAGAGGCTCCTTTTGTGATATAATGAGTTCTGCTTGCAGAGGCTTCCATCTGGATCTTTTCCTCAACATGATCAAATGCTCAACCCAAGGCTGAGCTCTGATACCAACTTTAGGAACACACAGGAAAACACTAGAGGGGGCTTGAATAGTATTTTTATAAACTTAACAGTTTTCAAAAGCCTTTTTCGCAAACTAAGTTTTTAAAGCTTTCAGTCAAACTTTCAGAAGTTGTCTGAATTTTTACTCCCTTATCTGATATGCTTCAAACAAAAGGTATGAAAGTGTTTTCTTAACAGATTTTCAAATGTGTTTATTGATGTGTTATTTGGAAAGAGCACCAAATCGTTCAAGTAATCAAGAGTGAGTATGAGTATCGTTCCCCTGAGGATTGTGATTGTTAATAATTAGCCTACTAGGATAGCTTTGTTTGAGCTATGGAAGATAAAATTGATATGATGTGAGATGGGGTAAAATTACAAGTTAGGAAACAATATAGAAATTAACATCGAAAGTCTACTACTGAGAAAAAGCAAATAAGGAATAATTTATCAAATCACTAAAAAATGTTAGAGGAATGATTTCACTACTATTTCCACTTGTTCCTAACCTTAAAACTTAATCCAAAAGCTTTATTATAGTTCAAAGAGCTAAGTTTAAGTTGTTACCCCCCTAATCCCTTAGGTTGATAAACCTTTTGACCAAAACCTAATTTTTCAATCCCTTGAATAATTAGAGAATTAGCAAAAGAATTAAGAACAACATCACAACTCTTACATAGCCCACCTAGGCTCTGTTCTTATCCCTAAGAAACATACCCTAAGCTGCCCTAAACCAATGCACAAGTGAAAGCCAATTTCCCAATTGAGAACTCACTTCTAACAACATCCATGGATTCAATGGAAGCATAAAGAACATAATAGGACATAAGAACTTAATAAAACAACAAGAGATAAAGTATCAAGGAGTTGGAACAAGTATCAAAGCAGCTACATCATCCTCTAACAAAGAAATGGTTAGTTACACATTAAAGGAGAAGAGAAACAAAGGGTTAAAGATGGTGAAGAGGTCTTGAGCATGATCTTCCACCTCCCAGCTCCTTTCTCTTTCCCTAAATTGTTTTCTCTGGTCCAAAAATGCTCCCTCAAACAAAATGAGACGTTATGTCTTTAAATCATTTTTTTAGATTCGTCGCTCTCATGCTTGACCGTGGGATGCTCTCCACACTTGTGCGTGTCAACGCTTGAGCGCAAAAACTTGCCAACGCCAGAGCATAGGGCTTCCTGCAAAGAAAACATGAAAAAGCAGTTAAAAAATCCTAAATTACTATTCTTAAGGTTGAAATTAACATATTTAAAGATAACCTATAAGAACTACATTAATTAGTTAAATTAAACCTAAAAGTTCTTTCAAAATGATTAAAAACTAATGGTATATTGAGAATCAACATTTATAAAACCTTAGTTCAGAACCCTTTTTTTGTTAGCATAAACAGATTAAATAAGGTTAAGGATAAAGAAACACTTAGCCATAGATTTATCTTGGTTCACTCACCACCACCATGGAGCTACGTCTAGTCCCAGTGCCAACAAGCTACTAGATTTCTCCACTAATATGAAACAGATTATAAGTATTCTTCTACAGTCAAGCCTCTTCAGGATCTAAACAACCAAGTATTATTTTCACACCTAGCCTCTCCAGGATCTTTACAAGTATTGTTTACCCACCTAGTCTTTTCAGGCTCAAAACAACTAAGTGTTTAGAGAAAAGAATGAGCTTAGAACACAAAGTTCATCGTTTAGAAGATGTACAATGAAAGCATTGATTTAACACTGGATATGAAAGTTTTTGTATAAGAAAAATCAGAGTGTTAAATCTACAAAAAGAATTTGGTAGCGTTTTCTCTTAGGAATTTTTCCTGTAAGTTTCTTGCGTTTTTCTTCATGAAGATCACTTGAATTTATAGGCTTTGTTGGCTTGAAAACGTCGTTGAGAAGTCTGTTATGAGATAGCATTAAATGCTCTTCATCCCATTGTTAGACATCTCTGACAAAGTACTAGGTTGTAGCATTATTCTGACTTATGCAAAACATGTTGCGCAACATTTCCTCATTTATGCTTGATTTTCAAACTTAAGACAAAAGTGATCTTTTGTCTTTCCTGATTCGTGTTCTGAGGTTGCGTGAAGGAATGGGTCAGACTTTGACTTGCCACGTCAGAAAGGGTCTTGGCTTCAGATAGCTCTTCAATATTTATATCACACTTCAGACTTCAGAAGAGGTTTCAGAACCTTATTGCTTCATAACGCCTTGGACACTTCAGACATGGCTTCCTTCAGAACCAGTATTTGCTCCAGATACCTTTTGAATATCAGATGGTTGAACTTATCTGAAACAACATAACTTTATTAGATTTATGTGAAGACTTAAAAGAGTTTTTCGTAAGTTTATTATCACCAAAATCTTATCAGTGGGGTGTTTTAAGGTCTTCAGACTCAACATGTTTCGACATTCGAAATCCACCGTTGGCACGCTCAGTCACCAGAAATTAGTATAAATAGATATTAGAAACATAATTAACAGAGCTGGGACGATTCACTTCACTTTTCAGCAACTTTTCTCTCTGAATTGGAGCATATGCCAGTGGAAGAAAATCATGGAGCACCATTTCTTCACCATGAATCCTAGCTTTGTGACATTTTCTTCTTCATTTTATTCTCTAATCATGTGTAACTAAATTCTTGTAGTTAGGGGATGAGGAATCCCAAACAACACGTGTAATTCATGTTTGCACTGTAATTCATATTGGCTTTCAAGTTCCATTCCCCTTGATGTTATACTTTTACTCACCGACTTCTTGTTTTGTGAGATATTGGTCAAATTTATGTTTTACCACACTTTGATTAGAGATATAACCCTATATCTACTTTATAAAATTAGTATTAAATACATATACATCTCTATTTTCTATTATAAACCAAATTATTAATTTGCTCTTATTATTACCATTGCCAATCGCCATGTAAAAATATACACAAGGCTAGGTTCACCTCTAGGTTTTGGAATGTCTTACACCAAGCTTTCAGTACTAAATTGAGGTTTAGTACTGCTTACCATCCTCAGACTGACAATCAGTCTGAGAGGACCATCCATACCCTAGAGGACATGCTTAGAGCTTGTGTGTTAAAGGAGAAAGGTAATTGGGATAGGTACCTACCACTCATAGAGTTTTCCTACAACAACAGTTTCCATAGCAGTATAGGCATGGTGTAACATCCCGAAAATTAGAGTCTAGAAATATCGTGGAAGCCTTAGGCTGTGAATCCAACCGCAAGAAGGGAAGTTAGAAGTAGAATAAGGACTTAGGGGTTTGAGGGGAAAATAAGACAAGAGTTAGGGAATCGGTTAAGAGTTATGAGTTTTAAGGGAATCGAGAAGGAAAAAACTAAGTATTAAGCCAAACATGATTGTAGAGTTAGCTTAGGAGGAGTCACACCCGATGGTGGAAAGGCTAGCATGGTGAAGAGGTGAGGAAGGAAGTAGAGACATTGGAACTAGGGAATTAGATTGAGACGGAAGGAACAAAGCTTAAACGAATTGGAGGGAAGGAAGAGGAAAGACGTAGACTCAAGGAACCGTGGTAGAAAGGTGATTTTATGGAAAGGAACAAGGGAAAAGAGGAGCCTAGACTCATGGACACTTAGAACCTTAACCTTAGCCTTATTAAAGTGAATTGATTATTTACATCATGGTTCATGTGAAGTGTGCCCCGTTGGGCTTCAACCAAGGTTGTTTCTTAATTTTGGGTTTTAAGCCTAATGACCTTGGTGCATTAATTCGATAATATCTAGAGTTAAAGGTGTTCAATTGAGGTGATTCCACTTGCATAATAAAGATAAGATACAGGGCTTCAGTTTGATATATAATATGACAGTATTCTGATCTCTTTTGAACCTCCAAACAGGCTCATTCTCGCTCAAGCGAGAAATCCCTCGCCCGAGCAAGAATATCAGCAGAAACAGGAAAAATTGTTCTGGTTTTCTCGCTCAGGCTCGCCCGAGCAAGGCTTGAGCGAGGAAATCAGAGAGGAATGATGGAAATTCCGCTCAGGGCTCGCTTGAGCAAGCCTGGGCGAGGGTACTCGAGTAGAACTCTATCTTCGGACCATCATAGGGTCTCCGGACCATCACATGCCTTTGGGCATTTATTTATAAGAACAATGAGGTAACCACATCGAACTCTCGACCAAGAGGGAGATGGGGGTTCTCAAGCTAAAAATGACAACATGCATCGTTATTCATTGATAATAAGACTTAATCATAGGTGGCCCTAGACGATGGTCCTTGGTCACATGGCCGAGTGCTCAATCCCAGTCACAGCTAGAGAAAAGACCCCTGTGTCGGGTAAAAACACATCACAGTCATGTTTGCATAATTTCATAGTCATTGTTTATGTCTTGGAATTGTTGAGTAAGTTTACTGTTGCATCTCATTTGTGTGCTACCCTACAGTACTGCACGCTACTGCATGCTTTATCACACTCACTGGGACGTAAGTTTCACCACACGTTTCAGGGATTTAGGAAGGTGCTTCCAACGGGCATTGTTCCTAGGTTTCCGGAATTAGGACATTACACATGGTACCCTATGAGGCGTTGTATGGTAGAAAATGTTGGTCCCCAATCTGTCGGTGTGAGGTGGGGGAGAGGAACTTGTTAGGTCTGGAGTTGGTTCAGGAAACCACTAAGAAAATCAAGAGGATCAGGGAGAAACTTGTAACTGCCCAAAGCATGTAGAAGACTTATGCTGATAGGAGGAGAAAGGACCTAGAGTTTGAGGAGGGCGAACATGTTTTTTTAAAAGTAATTCCCGTCACGTGCATTGAAAGAGCAATTAAAGGCAAAAAGCTTAACCCATGATTCATTGGCTCTTTCCAAATCCTACAAAGGATTGGTCCTCTTGTATGCCGGATAGCTCTTCCACCCCACTTGTCCAACATTCATGATGTCTTCAATGTGTCACAACTTAGAAAATATGTTCATGACCCTTCACACATCATAAGCTCGGAGTCTGTACAATTAAGGGAAGATGTTACAGTTCCCACTAGGCCTGCATAGATTATTGACCGGAGTGTCAAAACCCTGAGGAACAAGACAATCTCGTTATTTAAGGTGATTTGGGTAGGTCAGACACCTGAGGAGGCCACATGGAAGAAGGAGGATGATGATCATGATCGGTATCCGGAATTACTCATTTGAGGTAAACCTAAAACTCTAAATAACCAATTTTAAGGACAAAATTAATTCAAGGGGTAGAGTTGTAACATCCCAAATTTTGAAATAATTTTCATAAATGAAATTAGAAGTATAAAAGGTTTTTATAAAAGGAAATAGGTAAAAAGGTTTAAAAATGAATTTCAAAGGGCGAATTTGGAGCATTTTCGCTCAAGCGACAAGGTCCTCGCTTGAGCAAGAATATCAGCAAAAATGAAGAATTTGGGTACTGATATTTTTCGCTTAATCGAGAAACCTCTCGCTTAAGCGAAAACTCGCTTAAGTGAAAACTCGCTTAAGCGAAAATGGTCTAGAAAAGGGTGTGCTCTCTGGATGATTTTCTCTTAACCGAGGAGAGGCTCGCTCAAGTGAAAATTAGTCCTTGATAAAACGTCCAGAGAGGGATTGCTCCCTAGAGTATTTTCGCTCAAGCGAAAAGGGTCTTGCTTGAGCGAGAACGCTTCAGCAGAGGCTTTTTAAAAGTCTTACTCAAGCGAGAAATTCTCGTTTGAGCGAGAACGCGTGAATTCAGTTTTTAAAAATATGACCTAAGGGTCATTTGACCCATTCTAAACTATTTCTCTCATCTTGCTCGTGCCCTAGCAGAGGAGGAAGGAAGGAAGGAAGGAAAGAAGAGGAGAAATCTTGGTTTGAGATCCCCAACGAAGAGAAGAGCTTAGGAACTCCATCCCCCACCTTTCCAATCTCTCTATGATTGCTCTTGAGGTGAGTGTGGTTTACCCACTCTTTTTCATTTCGTGTGAGCTCCTTGAATAACCCATATTCTTCCTTCCCTTGCTTATTTTCCTTGATTGTGCTTGATTTGAGGATTATCCTAGGGTTAGGAATGGTATATTGTGATGAATGCTTGATGTAACATCCCGAAATTTAGAAATTTAGAAATATAATTTAAATACGTATAATTATATTTCGATAATGTTAGCTGTAAAAATAGAAGTTACATAATAATAGTAAATATTAATATACCTGTATTTACGAGATAATAATAATATAATATTATAAATATTAGAAGAGACATCAAATTATTAGGATCTTAATCAAATATGTTTATATTGAATATAATAATAATATTATTAAGGGATAATTCATAAGATTGAAATTAACATTAATTGTTATAAATATAGTAATTGTTATATTAATAAAATAATATCAGGATTAATAATGATAATCTTATGAGAGAGATATGGTTAGTGTTTTAAATTAGGATCAGATTTTAAAATAGGAATACTGAGATTACAAGGATTAAGGGTAAGAATCAATACAAATTTAGGATAAGATTTAATTATAAGATTTGAATTTAAATTTGAATGTAGATGGATAAGGACTCTATAATATCCTAATAATTCCTAATGAATAAATAAAATAAAATAAGATTTATGAAGAAAATAATAATAATATCATTATATTATTATGTTTCGAAAAAATATATTATTTAATTAAAAAGGTAATGAGTGGGTAGGAGTAGGCCCAACTCAGTTAGATAATTAAATAGGGGAGGGGTATCTATTTCACCCTATCAGCTTCAAACGTTAGATAACCAAACCCTAGGAAGAGAGAAGCAACTTCACAAGGGGAAAGTGTAGTAGAATAGATCATCAAGGGAGTGGAGTGCTGCCTTTTGTTTTTAATCGTCAACTCTAAGGTACGGTGGGGGAAAGGGTGCTGCTTGTATGTGTATGTGGGGGTGCTTGGGTAGTGAGGGCAACCATAAGACCCTCTAAGGCTTTAAATTCAAATTTGATATGTGCATTAAGTGTTGTATGATGAAAATCTGTGATTTTATGCTTATGTGTGTTAATCTTGAGGAATCTTGATTGAACTGAATAAGAGTAATGAGAATAGTGAAAAAGGGTTAATGAGGGTTTGATGATTTGGGGCTTATGATGTATAACTGTGAAATTGTTGCAAAGATTGTGTTTTTGATTGATTTTATGCGGTATAAACGTGTAAGATGGATGTATTGATGACGGGGAATGATTAGAGGATGAATATAAGGGTTTAAAACGGGTAAAAATCGCAAGAACTATCATCTCGCATCGTGGGTAATCGATTGCAGAGGTTTGTAATCGATTACATATTGTTCTAGGCCTCCAGGGAGTGATTTTGGCTTGCTGGTAATCGATTACAAGGGTCTGTAATCGATTACCAGAGAGTTTGCTTACTGGGAATCGATTACCAGATGTTTTGCTTGCAGGTAATCGATTACAGGAGTCCTGTAATCGATTACCAGAGAGGTGTTTTGCTCGTAATCGATTACAGGAGCCTTGTAATCGATTACCGGAGTGTATTTGATGATTCTTTTGTCTGTTTGATGTGTTTATACACATCTTTTATGAATTTAAGAGATTTAAGTGGATAGATCATTGATTGTGGTATGAGTATGATGATATGATTATCTCCTTTGATGATATATGTTTATACTATTGTGATGTATGCTGATAACGATGATGTATTGATGCATTGAGTATATGATGATGATGTATGAGATGTGTGATGATGCCATGTTGATGTAATGAGCCTAAGAGGTCTGAGATGATTGATGATAATATATTGATGCAATGAGCATGCGATGTGTGTCATGATTATGATGATGATGATTGATGATGCTTATGATGAATTATGATGAGAATGATTGACGATGATTTTGTAATGATGATAATGATGATGATAACGATGATGATGATGATGATATATTTAACCTTATGATGTTGACTATGCCTTGAGCATATGAAGTGATATCTGAGTTGTGTGGGCCCAACGAGGGGGTACAACTCAGGAGGTGAACTGCAGGGACCCAACGAGGGGGTGCAGAGGCCATGATGGGGCGTTCAATGCACAGACCCAATGAGGGGGTGCAACCTAGGGATGATAGAATCGCACGGGCCCAACGAGGGGGTGCAACCTACCGGTTTGTGTGGTGACACCGGTGGACCATCATTGGTAACAACTAGGAGATTGACGAGGTGCACCCATTGTGTGGAGTTCCAAGTCATGATCCTTGGGATGAGGTGGATGAGTTTTGGTGTGCATGAATATAGATGAACATGAATTGCATTTGATGATGAGATAGAATTATATTATGATGATATGAGTATTATTGATGAAATGAGTATTATGTGTTGAGAATAGAGAATGTGTTTTCTTGGTGAATTATGATGTGTGATTTATATATATATATATATATTATGATGAGGATATTGATGATTTGTTATATGATGAATTATTGATGATTATTATATGATGAATTACTTGAGGATTGAGTATGTGGTGCGATAAATAATGATTTTGTGCTATGTGTGGGTGAGGATAGGGTAGCCTTCTACGTGCATGTATGAGTGGTATTCTTTTCCTCACCGTCTGTCTGTGGTTAATTTTACAGGTGATGATGATGGCACGTCAGGTGCCGAGTATTGATAGAAAGGGGTGTCGCTCTGATACTTGTGACATCAGTGCTTGATATTAGGGGTTTTCTTTTATGTTTCTATTTTAGGAGAGATTATGTAAACTCTTTTAAGTGCCTTATGTGGCTAAAAGTGATATCTTATTGTTACTTTTGAAGTAGTGATGTTTTAATTACTTTGTAAACCTTTTTTACTTTAATTTCTATTTTAATAGAGTTGACTTTAAATCAAACGATGTTTTAATGAGAGAATGTGAACCTTTTTATCCATCGTGGTCCGTAATTCTTTTAAGTCTTCCGCTTGCTGATTATATATGAGTTAGGGGTAGAAGGGTGTCACATTAAGTGGTATCAGAGCAGATCGGTTCACCGGCCGTGAGTTATGTGTTTGCTATGCTTTTGTGGTGTTAATTGTGATGTTGATTGAGTGAACTATGTTGTGTTGAATTAACTGTTTGTTTGATTGGTCAGTTTATCGACCTTGAGTTATGTGTTTGTTGTGCTTTTGTGGTGCTAAATTGTGATGTTGATTGAGTGAGGTGCATTATTAAATTTTTCTAGTTTTCAGTGTTCTGCAAGGTTGGTATATCCTTGATTATCTTGCTTCGATTGATTGGGACTGACCACCCTAATGATTTGAACATGATAAGAGAAGATGTAACAACTTGCAGAAAGAGTGTTTTGTCAATAACGTTGTTAGGGGAAAATCTTTTTGAAAATGTGTTAAGAAAGAAAATTTTAAATAAGATTTGATGTGAAAAGAGTTTTGTATAATATAGATTGCATACATGCATACAATGCATTGCATCATAATGAGATGTGTTTTAGAAGACATGTATAACATGATTATTGAATGACATTATTGTGATGGTATTTTTACCATTTTATGTGATGTGAATGATGACAAAATAAAATTTTAGAGATTTTGAGATTTAGATTGATTTAGATTTAAGTGAGAGGTAGGAGAAGAATAAATAAATAAATAACAATTTGGTGAATATCTAAGATTGAGATTCTTTTGTCAAGTAATATGACTAATAGTATATGTGGATATATGTATGTGTGTGTTTGTATGTGTTTGAATTTGAATTTATTGGATTAGGATTTATCTAAATTCGATTGAATAATGTGCATAATTTGAATTTGAAGTTGAGGATTAGAATTTCATTAGCTGTTGGATATGAAAAATATGTATCTTGATTTTGAGTTTTAAAAAATTAGGATATGATTTTGAAATTTTGTTAGAATTTGGTCAGATTTGGATTAAATGATTAATATGATTTGGATTTATATAGTTTAGATTTTATCTGTAGTTACTAGGTGAGTTAAAAGGATGAGAAAGTTTTGGTTGAGGATTAATTTAAATTTTAGAAATTTGGATTAGTCTATGTTGAATTTCAAATTAAGATAAGATCTTATTTAGATTTGAATTAAAATGTTTCTAAAGATAGAATTTGTTTTACATATATAAAATTGTTAGGATTAATTAAATTTAAATTGGAAGATTTTTTAGGATTTGATTATCTTATGAGTTTAATTTTTTTAGAGAAAGTTAGAAATTTATGAAGTATAGTTAAGATTTCGATAAAGGTAGTGATAATAACAACCAACAAATTATTTTATAGCATTCGAGGACTGAGATGAAATAGATATTGCAAGATAAATAATAATGTTGTAAACAAAGATAAGAATTGTTGGATGTAGATAGAGTCATAAAGGGAGGAGGACATATATTAAGATGAAATTAAATATCATTTGGGTGATGATATATTAAAGATAAATTTTTATGATAGTATATTATTATATATGTGTGTGTGTATATTTTTGGATCATGTTAATTTTTGGTGACTGATTTTTTTAGTAGACTATCTATGCCTAGAATTGATATTTACATATGTGATTGTAATGATGTTTTCCTAAGCAAAAAATATCTATTGGTCTATATATATTTTAGGGATTGTTAAAGGAAAATCAGAATTTTAGTATAAAATATGGTAATTAATTGTTAGAAAGAAATTATAGCATTTTTTTAAAATATATCTTATTCCATAAAACATTCTTAAAATAAATGAAAATTGTTAGAAAGTAAATATAATGATGATATGAAACTAGGAAATTAAGGATAAATATACAAATATTATATAACTAAATATTAGGAATTTACTAATAGAATCTCTATATTATTCATAATTATTTGAAATGAGAACTATAAGTAGATCTTAGGATAAGACTTTAATGGTCTGGAGTTGTACTCAATTGTTAAAAGATAGGAGGCAAAGTATTACAAGAGATGAAATTATTATTAATGATAAATTATTAAAACCTAGTAAGTTAGATATTATTTTACATAAGGTTTAAGTGATCTTTTATTTGAGGAAAACTGTTAAGCAAATTTGTACGGTTCAAATATAGATTTAAGTTTTAATTGATAGTTTTAAGATAAAGATTCGATATGTTAGAATTTAAGGATAGAGGTTTAATCTTTTAGAGATAGAGATTTTTTTAAAAAAAAAAATTGATAGTTTAGAGATAGGGATTTGATAATTTTGAAAATTCTATGGTTATACTTAAAAGGTTTCAAGATAAAGGTCAAATCTTGAGCTTGATAGGAATCTGATCAAGCGTGTATATATGGTTTAGAGGTGTTAATTGATCATTGGATCTAGGTAGATTTTTACGATGATATATTTTACAATCTTGATAGTTTTATAACTACTATGGTATTATAAGTCAAGGCTCACGCATTTATCGTTATTTAGGCTATGAACTTTGGATGTGTTGAAATTAATTATTTAGTAGTTGCATATGCCTTAGATCTTAAGAAAATATTTATAATTTATACTTGGAAACAGGGAGCTTAGGTTTATGATAGAAAATTGATTTATGGGTTATGATAAATTTGACTGATGATTAGATGGATTTAGTTTAGGAATATAATTTATTCTGGACTTCGAATAGTTAGTTTATAATTATTAATAATAGAAACATGATATCCAACCCAAAGCTATAGGTTATCAATACTTAGTGTCACAGACTTCAATATAAGAGAATAGTAAGACAAAATTCGTATTCGAGGACGAATTTTTTTAGGGGATAGAGTTGTAACATACCAAAATTTAGAAATATAATTTAAATACGTATAATTATATTTCAATAACGTTAGCTATAAAAATAGAAGTTACATAATAATAATAGTAAATATTAATATACTTGTATTTACGAGATAATAATAATATAATATTATAAATATTAGGAGAGACGTCAGATTATTAGGATCTTAATCAAATATGTTTATATTGAATATAATAATAATATTATTAAGGGATAAATCCTAATATTGCAATTAACATTAATTGTTATAAATATAGTAATTGTTATATTAATAAAATAATATCAGGATTAATAATGATAATCTTATGAGAGAGATATGGTTAGTGTTTTAAGTTAGGATCAGATTTTAAAATAGGAATACTGAGATTACAATGATTAAGGGTAAAAATCAATACAAATTTAGGATAAGATTTGAATTTAAATTTGAATGTAGATGGATAAGGACTCTATAATATCCTAATAATTCCTAATGAATAAATAAAATAAAATAAGATTTATGAAGAAAATAATAATAATATCATTATATTATTATGTTTCAGAAAAAATATTTTATTTAATTAAAAAGGGTAATGAGTGGGTATGAGTAGACCCAACTCAGTTAGATAATTAAATAGGGGGAGGGGTATCTATTTCACCCTATCAGCTTCAAACGTTAGATAACCAAACCCTAGGAGGAGAGAAACAACTTCACAAGGGGAAAGTGTAGAAGAATAGATCATCAAGGGAGTGGAGTGTTGCTTTTGTTTTTAATCGTCAACTCTAAGGTACGGTGGGGGAAAGGGTGTTGCTTGTATGTGTATGTGGGGGTGCTTGGGTAGTGAGGGCAACCATAAGACCCTCTAAGGCTTTAAATTCGAATTTGATATGTGCATTAAGTGTTGTATGATGAAAATCTGTGATTTGATGCTTATGTGTGTTAATCTTGAGGAATCTTGATTGAACTGAATGAGAGTAATGAGAATAGTGAAAAGGGGTTAATGAGGGTTTGATGATTTGGGGCTTATGATGTATAACTGTGAAATTGTTGCAAAGATTGTGTTTTTGATTGATTTTATGCGGTATAAACGTGTAAGATGGATGTATTGATGACGGGGAATGATTAGAGGATGAATATAAGGGTTTAAAAGGGGTAAAAATCGCAAGAACTGTCATCTCGCGTTGCGGGTAATCGATTACAGAGGTTTGTAATCGATTACAGAGTATTCTGGGCAACCAAGGAGTGATTCTGGCTTGCTGGTAATCGATTACAGGGGTCTGTAATCGATTACCAGAGAGTTTGCTTGTTGGTAATCGATTACAGAGGGTTGGTAATCGATTACCAGATGTTTTGCTTGCAGGTAATCGATTACAGGGGTCCTGTAATCGATTACCAGAGAGGTGTTTTGCTGGTAATCGATTACAGGAGCCTTGTAATCGATTACCAGAGTGTATTTTGTGATTCTTTTGTTTGTTTGATGTGTTTATACACATCGTTTATGAATTTAAGAGATTTAAATGGATAGATCATTGATTGTGGTATGAGTATGATGATATGATTATCTCCTTTGATGATAGATGTTTATACTATTGTGATGTATGCTGATAACGATGATGTATTGATGCATTGAGTATATGATGATGATGCATGAGATGTGTGATGATGTCATGTTGATGTAATGAGCCTAAGAGGTATGAGATGATTGATGATTATATATTGATGCAATGAGCATGCGATGTGTGTCATGATTGTGATGATGATGATTGATGATGCTTATGATTAATTATGATGAGAATGATTGACGATGATTTTGTGATGATGATAACGATGATGATGATGATGGTGATATATTTAACCTTATGATGTTGACCATGCCTTAAGCACATGAAGTGATATCTGAGTTGTGCGGGCCCAACGAGGGGTGCAGAGGCCATGATGGGGCGTTCGATGCACGAACCCAACGAGGGGATGCAACCTAGGGATGATAGAATCGCACGGGCCCAACGAGGGGGTGCAACCTACCGGTTTGTGTGGTAACACCGGTGGACCATCATTGGTAACAACTAGGAGATTGACGAGGTGCACCCATTGTGCGGAGTTCCAAGTCATGATCCTTGGGACGAGGTGGATGAGTTTTGGTGTGCATGAATATAGATGAACATGAATTGCATTTGATGATGAGATAGAATTTTATTATGATGATATGAGTATTATTGATGAAATGAGTATTATGTGTTGAGAATAGAGAATGTGTTTTCTTGGTGAATTATGATGTGTGATATATATATATATATATATTATGATGAGGATATTGATGATTTGTTATATGATGAATTATTGATGATTATTATATGATGAATTACTTGAGGATTGAGTATGTGGTGCGATAAATAATGATGTTGTGTTATGTGTGGGTGAGGATAGGGTAGTCTTCTACGTGCATGTATGAGTGATATTCTTTTCCTCACCGTCTGTCTGTGATTAATATTACAGGTGATGATGATAGCACGTCAGGTGCCGAGTATTGATAGAAAGGGGTGTCGCTCTGATACTTGTGACATCAGGGCTTGATATTAGGGGTCTTCTTTTATGTTTCTATTTTAAGAGAGATTATGTAAACTGTTTTAAGTTCCTTATGTGGCTAAGAGTGATATCATTTTGTTACTTTTGAAGTAGTGATGTTTTAATTACTTTGTAAACCTTTTTGACTTTAACTTCTATTTTAATAGAGTTGACTTTAAATCGAACGATGTTTTAATGAGAGAATGTGAACCTTTTTACCCATCGTGGTCCGTAATTCTTTTAAGTCGTCCGCTTGCTGATTATATATGAGTTGGGGGCAGAAGGGTGTCACACTTCATGATTGTCTAACTCTAGAGTTAAAGGTTAGGGTTTCATATTAGACTTGTGTGATGAGGTTTATGCCTTTATGAATTTGCCTAATCATTTGTATTCATATTCATTATATATCATGTCTCATGCCCTCAAACCCTAATCATTTCATTTGCTTGAATACTCACACTACCTGTTTTAATCACACTTACTATGACTTTAGTCTCACCACACATTGTGGCTTTTATTTAGATATGCAGGGTTCTTGATCGGAGAGCTTGGGTGCTCATGAATAGGTTGTACCACTGGTCGTTGTCTTATTTTGATTCATTTTGATATCTTTTGTATAGGCAATGCTTTAGATGTAATTCTTTTGTGGGATATTATGGTACATGTGAAGCCCTTAGGAGTTTTCTTCTATTTTTGTCAAGAACACATATATGGTGCTATCCCCACTATGCCTAGGTATTTATGTATTATGACAAGTTGAGCCACTCGATGGCAATTTACCTTGGTTCATGCACATGTATATGTATTTGGAGGCTTAAGTAACGTTGTATTACCTAAGCATTTTGATATGTATGATTGTATGTCGATCTCGATAATAGCGCGAAATAATTTCATAAATTTGGGAATAGTGCTTCCAATGGGCATTATTCTTGAATCCAAAAATTAGGACGTTATAGAGGCTGCTATTGAAAATTGTTATTTGATTTTGTTGTAAATGGCTAAGTGCACTTGATTTTATAAGGATACAATATGGAGATTTGGAATCTAATGCTGATGATTTGCCCAACCATCCCAACCAAGTTGCGGAAATTTATACACTCATGTTATTTGGATAATGAATGCCAATAATTTTGAATGATATAATTAGGTTGTTTTTTTTTGTGTTCAAGGTAAAAATTGTAGTTTGTCATTATAGAAAACGTAAAATTCTATGTGAATATGTCATCGGATTATCCTCACTTGGTAAATAGAAGAAAAAAAATATAGACAAGTGCTAACTGCTTGGGTTTATAAAACGGGTCAACCTGCCTCGTCTAAGGCTCGCCCTGCCAAAAGTGGACCAAGATGGCTAGCACAACAACGTGTATGGGCTGAATAAGAGAGCTCGCCCATTAAAGAGGGGACTAGCGTGATGTCGGCTGGCTCACTTAAGAAATAAGAAAAATAGAAAAATCTAAAAAAATTAGAAAACATATTAAATATAAAACATTTAAACATTTTTTTCATAGAGCATGTTATTGAAAATGGATAATTGATACAAGCTCTAAATGGAATTGATCTTCTAAGGATATAATATGGAGATTCCGAATCGTATGTTGATGACTTGTCCAACCATCCCAACCAAGTTTCAGAAATTAATACACTTGATGTTATTTGGATAATGTATGCCAGTAAATCTGAATGATGTAATTAGGTTGATTTTTGGTGTTCAATATAAAATTTGTAGTTTGTCAATATAGAAAATATAAAAGTCTACATGAATTTGCCATCAGATTATCCTCACCTGATGATTAGGAAGTAAAAAATACAAACAGGTGTCAACTGCTAGGGTTGGTAAAACGGGTCGACCCGCCTCGTTTAAGGCTCGCCCCATCAACATGCTAAAAGTGGAATGAGACGGCTAGCCCAACAAGGGATATGGGCTGAACAAGAGTGCCTGCCCGTTGAAGAGTGGGCTTGCGGGCTGCGGAGTGGCCCGCTTATGAAATAACAAAAAATAGAAAAATTTAAATAATTAGAAAACGTGCTAAATTGAAAACATTTGAACATTTTTTTCATAGAGGCTGCTATTGAAAATCGCTAAATTAAGCCAACTGTAAATGGACTTGATCTTCTGAGGATACAATATGGAGATTATGATTTGATCAACCATCCCAACCTGGTTGCAGAAATCAATCTACTTGATGCCATGCAGATAATGTATCCTAATTATTATGATTGAAATATTGTTGTTAGGTTGATTTTTTGTGTTCAATGTAAAATTTGTAGCTTGTCATTATAGAAAACATAAAAATCCACATGAATATGTCATCCTCACTTGGTGAAAAGAAAGTAAAATAAAAATACAGTGGACAAGTGACAACTCTTAGCTGAATAAGGAGCTCGCCTTGTTTAAGAATGGGTTGGCAGGTGGGCCCTCTTATGAAATAAGAAAAAAAGATAAATTCAAAAATTAGAAAAACGTACTAAATAGAAAACATTTTAAACAATTTTTTTCATAGAGGTTGCTATTAAAATGGCTATTTATGTCTGTTGTAGACAGTGTTATCAAAACTAGCTCGGCCCAGTCGGTTGAACTGGTTAAACCAGAGATAGGGTCCATGACCGGTTCGGTTTGACATTTGGATAGTTAGTGCAGTCAACCCGGTGATTACATCATCGAATCGGGTCTGAGTCAGGCGTCCGGTCATGAGCTAGCAGCAACGCTTGTCTGTTTTTTAAAAAATTGTGAAAGCTAACACAAGCAGGATTCGAACCTGCGTTTTTAAAAAAATTGTGAAAGCTAACAAGCAGGATTCGAACCTGCGCCCGAGACGCTGCATGAGAAGGAGGGGCGTGACCTAACAACTACACCAACTTGCTATTTACTATAGTTAGTACATAATATATTATATATGGAAAATATGTTGGGTAATTGCAACGGGAAAAATTAAAATATCACTGCAGCAAACTTATTTTTAAAATTTAAATATTATATACATTAATTACACACAAAATAATTTTTTATACCAGTTTAACTTATTCAACCAATGATTTGACCAATGACCCATTGACTCAGTAGTGTGACCGAGTCAATGATCGGTTCAGTTCTAATAACATTGGTTGTAGATGGCTAAATGCACTCAATCTTATAAGTATACAATATGGAGATTCTGAATCTAATGCTAATGATTTGCCTAACCATCCCAACCAGGTTGCAAAAAGTTATACACTCGTTGTTATTTGGATAATATATGCCAATAATTCTGAATGATATAATTAGGTTGATTTTTTGTGTTCAATATAAAATTTGGAGTTTGTGATTAAAGAAAACATAAAATTCCACGTGAGTATGTCATCAAATGATCTTCACTTAGTGAAAAGGAAGTAAAAAATTATAGTGGACTATTAAGGGTGGCAAAATGGGCAGTCCACTCTACCAAAACCACGCCAAAAGGGATCAGGACAGGCTAGCCCGACCAGGATATATATGGGTTGAATAAGGGAGCCCACCCCATTTAAGAATCCCCTTAAGAAATAAGAAAAAGTAGAAAAATTAAACAAATTAGAAAAAATAATAGAAAACTTTTAAACAATTTTTTTCTTAGAGGCTGCTATTGAAAATGGTAGTTTGATGCCAGTAGTAAATGGACTTGATCTTATAAGGATACAATATGGATATTTTAAATCCGATGCTGATGATTTACCTAACTATCCCAACCAAGTTGCAGAAATTAATCCACTTGATATGCTAATAATTCAGAATGTTAAATTTTTATTGGGTTGATTTTTTGTTTTTAATGTAAAATTTGTAGTTTGTCAATATAGAAAACATAAAATTCCACATGAATATGTCATCAGATGATTCGCACTTGGTGAATAGGAAGTAAAAAAGATTCAGTAGACAAGTGCCAACCGATAGGGTTGCAAGACAGGTCAGCCAACCCTGTTTAGGCTCATCCCTCCAACAGCCCGCCAAAAGTGGGTCGAGAAAGTTAGCCTGACAAGGGATATGGGCTTAACAAGGGAGCCCGCCCTATTTAAGAGTAAGGTAACGGGCAGGTCCGCTTAAGAAATAAGAAAAAAAGAAAAACTAATGAAATTGGAAAACGTACTAAATTGAAAACATTTAAACAAATGTTTTTCATAGAGGGTGCAATTGAAAATTGTTATTTGATCTAAGTTGTGAATGCACTTTATCTTATAAGGATACAATATGTAGATTCTAAATAAGATGCTAATGGTTTGCCCAACCATTCCAACCAGGTTCCAGAAATTAATCCACTCAATTTCATTTGGATAATCTATGCTAATAATTCTGAATGATATAACTAAGTTGATTTTTTCTGTTCAATGTAAAATTTTTTGTTTGTAAATATAGAAATATCAAAATTTCACATGAATGTGTCATCAAATGATCCTAACTTAGTGAATAGGAAGTAAAAAAAAAATACTGACAAGTGTCAACTGTTAGGGGTGGCAAAATGGGTTAGCCTGCATCATTTAGGCTTGTCCCGCCAACATCCCACCAAAAGTGGACCGAGACGGCTAGCCCGACAAGGGATATGGGTTGAATAAGCTACCCACCCATTAAAGAGTTGGGTGGCGGGCTAGAGGGCTGGCCCGCTTAAGAAAAAATAGAAAAATAAAAAATTGTATTAAATAGAAAACATTTAATCAATTTATTTCATAGAGGCTACTATTGAAAATGGATAATTGATGCAAGTTGTAAATGGACTTGATCTTCTAAGGATGCAATATGGAGATTCTGAATAGGATGCTGATGATTTGCCCAACCATCCTAAGCTGATTGCATAAATCAATCCACTTGATGCCATGTGGATAATGTGTGTTAATAATTTTGAATGACATAATGTTGTTAGGTTGATTTTTTGTGTTCAGTGTAAAATTGGTAAAAAAATACAATGGACAAGTGGCAATTGTTTTGGGCTGAATAAGGAGCCCGCCAAGTTTAAGAGCGGACCGACAATCGTGCTTGCTTAAGAAATAAGAAAAAATAAAAAAATTAAAAAAGTAGATAGCGTACTAAATATAAAACATTCAAATAATTTTTTCATAGAGGCTACTATTGAAAATGACTATACAATGTCAGTTGTAAATGCACATAATCTTATAAGGATACTATATGGATATTTTAAATCAGATGCTAATTATTTGCCCAACCTGGTTGCAGAAATTAACCCACTCAATGCGATGCGGATAATGTATGCTAATAATTTTGAATAATATATTGTTATTAAGTTGATTTTTTATGTTTAATATAAAATTTGTAATTCGTCAATATAGAAAATCGTAATTTCCACGTCAATATGTCATCAGATGATCCTCACTTGGTAAATAGGAAGTAAAAAATTACAGTAGACAAGTGCCAACTGTAAGGGGTGGAAAAACGGGCTAGCTCGTCCCGTTTAGGTCCGCCCCCATCAACAACATGCCAAAAGTGGGTGAGACTGCTTTCCCGATAAGGGATATAAGCAGCCCGCCTTGTTTAAGAATGGTCTGGCGGGCATGCCCGCTTAAGAAATAAGAGAAAACAAAAAAATAAAAAAAGTAGAAAACATTTAAGCCATTTTTCATAGAGGCTGCTATTGAAAATGGCTATTTGATGTCAGTTGTAAATGCACTTGATCTTATAAGTATACAATTTGGAGATTCTGAATGGGATGTTAATGATTATCGAAACCATCCCAACCATCTTGCAGAAATTAATCTACTCGATGTCATATGGATAATGCATGCTAATAATTCAGAATGACATATTGTTGTTAGGTTGATTTTTTGTGTTCAATCTAAATTTGTAGTTTGTCAATATAGAAAACATAATATTCCATGTCAATATGTCATCCTTCCTTGGTGAAAAGGAATTACAAAATTATAGTGGACAAGTGCCAGCTGCTAAGGGTGGCAAAATTAGTAGCCCACCCCGCTAGCAGTACACCAAAAGTGAGTCGGGACGGGTTAACCCGACAAGGGATATGGGCTGAATAAGGGAGCTTACCCTTTTCAAGAGTGGGCTGGGGGTAGGCATGACAACGGGCGGGTTGGGGCAGGTTTTGCTCCCCAATCCTCGCCCCCATAAAATTCAAAGCCGGTACGGGTTTAAAGAGAGCGAGTATGAAATTATGAAGGGATAAATATATTTTCGTCTCTGTAGTTTCGGTCAACTTTAGTCTTCGTCCTTGTACTTTAAATCCCGTGTTTTTTGTGTTTGAACTTTCTAAACCCCCAAACTTTGGTTCCTGCCCGTCAGTGAGATTTGTTAACCTGATGAGCTGGGTAACAAAAGTTACATGTCAGCCTCAATAGTGAGTCACAAATAACTGAGTGATAATCTAATTAACTTTTTTTATTAATTTTTAATTATTAAAATAACCCAAATTACTAAATTAGGGTTTTCACCTGAGCAATTTTGCCCGATAAAAAACCTAATTTCATAATTATGGTTATTTTAATAATTAAAAAATTAATAAAAGAAGATTAATTAAATGAGTCAGCTATTTGGGGCTCACTATTGAAGCTAACATGTAACTTTTGTTACCCAGCTCATCAGGTTAACAGATCTGACTAACGGCCAGGGACCATGAATTGGAGGTTTAGAAAGTTTAGGGATAAAAAACAAAGGATTTAAAGTACAGGGACGAATACCAAAGTTCACTAAAAATATAGGGATGAAAAACATATTTTTCCTAATTATGAAACCCAACTCCATCCTGTGGGTCCGCGTTAGGTTCGGAGAAACCCACGGGTTTTTCACCTTCTTTATTTTTCATTTTTTTTCTCTATTATTTATAACTTAAATATATGTTTTTAAATATGTCATATATATCTAATATATTTTAATTCAAATAATTCATAAATATAGACATTGATAATCATAAAAAAATAAGAAAGTTAAGAACTACATTATATTTTAAGAAAAATATATAAGTTTACCTTTATTATTTAAGTATTACTATAATAAAATTATTTAATTATTACATCGGGGCGGGTTCAGGTGCGAGGGCGGGTTCTTGCACCCCCTTTTGCAGGCAGATTCGCCACCGCGTGCAACTCGGTGAGGTTGGAAACGACGTGACTCCCCCAAATCCGCCCCAACCCCCATTAAAGGCGGGGCGGGGTTAGATTTTACTTAAACTCGGTCAAAGCGGGTTTCCCTATCAAAGTTGGAGCGGGGGAGGGTCAGTGCATGCGGGACGGGAAGGGGAGTGGGGAAGTGAATGAGAAGGGGGAGTGGGGAATGGGGTGTGGGAAACCATTGGGACTGTTGCCTGCTGGGGAGGGGAAGGGGAAGGGGTGGGGTAATTTAGCAAAGGATTAGGGGGTAGGGTGTGAATAGCAAAAATAGGGTGCTAAAAGCAACTCCCGAGAAAAAATGGGGGAGAGGAACAAGGATGAGGCTTATTTAGAAATAGTAAAAATAAAAAAGTGGGATGATTTGAAAAGTAAAAAGTTGGTGGGAATAGCAATACCAAGTTTCATGTTACCTCGTGTGGCCCCCTAAATTAATGGACTTAGTTCCAAAACTATTACACTATAATGGTCTCCCTAATCCGCTGATTTTATCGAAAAAAAAAAAATCCGCTGATTTTAAGAGTAATTATTTCACTCCATTTGTTGTCATTTTAAATTATGACTCAAAATATTGTTATTATGAAAAGTGAGAATAGTATACTCTAACATTAATAAAGAGAAAAATTAAAATTTTAATTATTGGATATGATAATTTTAAAAATTATCGTTAAAGTTGTACTTTCTAATTTAATATCTTTATTAAATTTTAAGTATATAAAAGTTTTCTTAAACATTTTATAATCAGTATTTTTACCCTTACAATATACATGTAAACATTTCTTTTTTATACTATTTATTAACTATATAAATTAGAATTATATTCTCTTAATGCATTAATTTAATAAAAAATAAATAAGATATAAAGGTAACATTTAATCATAGGCCAGTAACAAAAATATTGAATTATGAGAAATTAAATAAAACTGGATAATCAATATTGAAGTAGTCATAATATAATAAAATGGGCCTGTTATTACACTCAATGTTGATTGTCCACTTATATTTTCTCTATTCTTGTATCTCTCTGAAAGTGGCTCAATGATTGAGGGAGAATGAGTCTAAAGAGCAACACACCTCAACACAAATGGGAAGTGGCCATTCTCTTGAGGAAAAGGTTGTTGCAAAAGCAAGGGATCATCATACAGCAAAGACAACTATCAACGAAGGAACTCAAGACCAAAGTGTTGTCATAAGTAGTTTATATTTGTAAACCTTATTTGTTTTGGATTTGTCAACACTCTTGTAGCAATTAGAAATTCAGTGCCACAAATGTATTTAAAGTCTGATTGACTTAATAAAATTCCTATCATTTCCTGTTCAATTGTTGCAATGTACACTAATAGCTAACTGACAGATTCTTCTACAGAAGTGTAAATTCACTCAACTAAAATGTAATAAAATAAAGGGAAAACTGATTCATCTTCATCCAGCTTAAAAATTAAGCATATTGTTCTATTACATAGTAAGAAAATAACAACTTTAGCAACACGATTAAAAATTCTCCAAGAATTCATCCTTTGAGTTCTTGAAATGAGTAACATTGCTGATCAAGGAAAATCTTCTCAAGAGAAAGACCAAATCCTTCGTAGCACAAAGAAGGTGAAGATGGAAGACTCTATTCATAGCCCACAAATGAATTCTGGTAAAGTACTGGTGCAATCTAATTCTTACAAGGATACCTTACTCCAGCAAATTGCCATGCTGACAACACCTCTGTTCGATGTAGATGATGTTGACGTACCTTGTGAGTACTCTGAAGGGAATCAAACATGTGGTCAGGGTGCAGCAGAATAAATGGATTCCCTCCCTTGTTATGATCGTTAATGCGAAAACACGAATTAAGGCATAAAACAAAAGGTCGTACCTTTTAAGGATTGCGAACGAGGCAATAGCAGTCACGTCTCTAGTGGTGTCCACGCCAACAGCCGAACTAGGAAACCCTCCTCAACTCTGCTAGTAGCTTTAGAGAGTAAGAGCGATTGCTCATCTATATAAGGTAATGCATCTCATGCTCTATTTATAGAGTGGTGGCTAGGGTTTTACCCCCTCACTCACTTATCCCTAACACATATGGGCCTGGCCCATTAGGTTATAATTCTAATTAAATTAGAATTATTATCTTTTCCTAGTGGCTTGTTGTATGCGTGTGACCCAATAGACTTTTAATATTTGGTTATGATATTAAAATTAAACCCTTTTATATTTAATATCATAAATAGTGAGCGGTATCTAGCAATACATCACTATCCAAATATTGAGATTATCAACAACTTTGACGAATCCTATTTTATGATAATTTATATGATCTGTCCCTTTGTCCAAATATCTAATTGAACACAAGGGCATGGAATGTGTCAATCTTGTATAGTTCAATTTATGTTTTCTTGATCCCCAAGTAGACTGTACAGAAAATAAACATCTCATGTTTATCCTCCTGAGCATGGCCATGCATTTTGCAGTCTCACTTTATCAAGAGGCCTACAAATATAACTCCTGTTACATAGGAGGGACAAATCCCATCTAGGTCACTCACATCCCACAACATAATTTATTATGTGTCCAAAAAACAACTTTATGAATACCTTGTTACAGGCAACGTTTGATGATATTAAAACATATAATTCCTTATGTAGGAATCGTAGTGATTTCAGGTAAAAGGACTTCATATAACACTTATCAATTTAAGAAACGTTCATGACACTTATGTAACAATCCATGCAACGTTCTTAAGGTGGGTTTGTCCAGTACACCATTACTCTTAATGTGTATCTATGTGAGCACATGATATCTCATATCCATGATCCGTGAGATGTAATCATCAATGAACTCACATACTAGTTTGCATGGTGTGCTCCTTGGCGTAATGCTTTGGTGGTTAAGGTCCTGGGAAAGAGGATTAATAAATAGGTGTTGGAATCTCGTCTTCGGCGCCAATGGATGTGCAAGAATTCTATGAAATTTATAGACATGTCAGAAGATTATCACCTAGTCTATTTTACAGAGAAAGAAGATTACCTTCATGTTCTATTCAATGGGCCATGGATGGTGGTTTATCATTACCTCATTGTGAAAAGATGGAGGCCTTTGTTCTTGGAGGAGGCAAAGAAAATCAAGAAAGTTACAGTTTGGATAAGAATTCCAAATCTGCCTATAGAACTTTATAATTCAGAATTCCTATCAAGAATTGGAAACATTCTTGGCACAATGCTTAAGGTAGATAGACTTACTTCTATTCATTTTATAGGAAGATTTGCTAGGATATGTGTGGAAGTTGACTTGTCTAAAAGGCTAATTCCAGAGGTAGAGGTCCTGGGTATTGTTCTTCACATTGAATATGAAGGGCTACATCTTGTGTGTTTTCAGTGCGGAAAATATGGTCATAAAGTTGATTCTTGGTCTACCTATATGGGTAACAACGTAACAGCTATAGGCAATATCAACCAGGCAGAAAAGGTTCAACCGGAACCAACTGTTAAAGAAAATGAGATAAACCAGTCTAACCCCTCAGGTGGCAGATCATTACCTATCTTGGTAAGTAAATCTAATAATCAGGAATTTGCCTCCCCTTATGGCCCCTGGATGCTGGTAAAGAAATAGCAAAGGAAAAAAAATCTGAGAATCAATCCAGGAAAAGTCAAAATCAAGATGTTTTGAACCCAAATAATGGCTCTCGTTACGCTTCACTTCAAGATCAAGAACCAGAGGAGGGTAACATTCCTGTTGATGGGAATAAGGTGACTAAAATGGAACTTAAAGTTATACGTAATAAAGACTCCTCTGCTGGGAAAATACACAAAATAACCATATAAAGAAGCAGTCTACAAGAAAAGCAGAGATTATATATCAGAAATAGAAACAGATTCCTGTTAAAACTGCTTCCAAGGCATCTACCTCTCACACTGATAAACCAGTTATGGTTACAGGTAATAAGTTGATTATTGGATCAAAAACCTAGCCCACCCCAGCCCCCAAAGTTTCTAAAGAGGAATAATTTCAGAAGGAACAGTAACATCTATTTACCATGAAGGTATAATATCTAAGAAAGCAGCTGAAAAAGGTGACCTTATTTCTTTCCTAAAAGCTGATATTTCACCATATGCAGGTATGCTTATTGATCCTAAACCACCAAATATATCTACTTCCATATATGATTCTGGTTTGAATTCAACCACTGATACAATTATGTGTGAATGCATTGAGATGCCTGATAACTCAGAGCCTGATGCTCAACAAAATTCTAAACATTGTCCATGAATTTCTTATCCTGGAATTGTAGGGGAATTTTCGCAAAAGGTTTTGTTAGCCTAATTGAGAATATGCGCGCCTTGTATGATGTCCATCTAATTATTTTGATGGAAATCCATGAGTAGTGAAAAAGCTAGAAAGGTGGTTTCACGTATGGGTTTTGATTCCTATAAATTTTTTTATTCTAATGGTCAGTATGGATGTTTTATCATCTTATGGGACAACTTCCATTGGAAATTAGATTTTTTATCCCACACTCGCCTGTTAATTCATATGAAGGTTACCTCTGGTAGATCTCAGCCCTGGTTCCACTCTGGAATTTATGCTAGCCCTCAACCCATTAACAGGATCAGTCTTTGGGAAGATCTTAAGGAGATTTCGGACTCAATGCATGGTGAATGGTGTCTAATTGGGGATTTTAATTCTATCCGCAATTCAGATGAAAGAAAAGGAGGATTTGGTTCTTTTCCTACAAATGGGATGATGCACTTTAATAATATGATTACAGATTGCAACCTGATTGATACAAGCTTTATTGGATCTCCCTTTACTTGGAAACGTGGAAACCTAGCTGAAAGACTGGATAGAAGCTTAATTAATATGGATTGGAGGATTCGCTTTCCTAATGCTTCTATTTCTCATCTTCTATTTTTAAAATCTGACCATTGTCCTTTGCTCATGAAAATGGATTCTACTAAACCCTAGAACCAACATAGAAGACCTTTCCGTTTTCTTGCTGGTTGGCTCACACATCCAGAATTTTCAGATATCGTTTCTATGTCTTGGACTAAAAATAGAGATTGGTGCTCTCAAGTTTTGAAAACTTCAAAGACAAAGTCCAGGATTGGAATAAACAGGTCTCTGGTCATATAGGCAGGAAAAAAATGTCTCTCATTCATAGAATGGAGGGTATAGACTGCAAACTATATTATACCTATGACCAACATTTGGATCATCTTCGTCAAAAACTTTGGTGGGAATATGAAGACATTGCTTTCTAAGAAGAATTATTATGGTTCCAAAACTCTAGATGCAAGTGGATTTCATTTGGGGACAAAAATACGAAATACTTTCATGGGACTACCATTGCTAAACGGAAAAGAAATAAAATTGAATGTTTGGAAAATGACAGGGGAAATCTTATCACTGATTTACAGGGAATGAAGTTTCTCATGACTACTTTTTATAAGAATTTATTCACTGATTCTAGGGACTCTGTTCCCTTTCGTTTATCTAACTATTTCTCTTCTTTGCAGAATTTTTAGTTGGAATTATTGGAAAAAAGGTGTCAAATGATAAAATTAAAGGAGCCTTCTTTGCCATGGGGGGTTTAAAAGCTCCAGGCCCTGATGGTTTGCATGCAATTTTCTACCAGTCCCAATGGGAATTTGTAGGGCAGATCTATGTAATATGGTTAAATAGATTTTTTCTGATCCTTCTCAGATAGAAAGAATCAATGATACTTTTATCACCTTAATTCATAAAGTTGATAATGCTAACATCGTTAAACAATATCGCCCTATAAGCTTATGGAATGTATCCTATAAAATTGTAACGAAGGTGATTTCTCAAAGACATAAAAATATTATGTTTCATCTTGTGGGCCCTAATTAGAGTAGTTTTATACCTGGAAGACAGGGTCGTGATAATATTATTATCACTCAAGAAATTATTCATTCTATGAGGCAGAAAAAAGGGAAGAAAGGCTAGATGGCCATTAAAATAGTCATTGAAAAAGTGTAACGTCCTAATTTCTTAATTCAAGAATAATGCCCGTTGGAGACACCATTCTCAAATTTTTGAAATTATTTCGCGCCATTACCGATATCGTCATACAAACCACACAATTGCTTAGGCAATCCAACGTTTGCTTAAGCTTCCACAAATTCATACATCATTACAATCAAGACAATCCTCATTTACAATTTATGAAAATAAATTACACTCTAGGATGTGATGATTTATAACATTCCTACCAGGAATCCGGCAGAGTTTCCCCTATAAATTGGATATTTCTAAAGATTTCATCTCAACCTGAAACCCAGAAGAAATCCAACCAATACAGTATATAATGATACAATATAGGTTCTTAACACATCCTAATATCCCTCAATGGTACTAATGTATTTTACCGTCAACAACAACAATGACATCTAATACACCAGAGATCTACATATGAATTTCCCAAAGGGTCTTGCTAGAAATCGGGGTGGAAGGTCCACTCCAAGAGCTCCAAATCTCCTTCCAAGTGCATCGCTAAAGCGTCCTGCATAACTAAAACGTATCACGCAACGTGGGGTGAGACTAGTGTCTCAGTGAGCATAACTATGCAGCAAGCAGTGTGGGGATAGCAAGCATATGAGAGATGCAACACATAATTCAACATCTCATACATAAACTATTTCAATCATCACACTATAATTTCACTCAACTATACATGATGTCTAATGCAAATCTAAAAATGGATATGCTATGCATGACCTGCATTACCCGGCAGACAGGGTCTTTTCACTAGATTAGGGCTAGACATGAGCTCAGACTACAAGGAACGTCTTCCTTAGGCATAACACCGCTAATTAAATGGGGGTCGAAACCCGTGTTTTAACTGGGGACCGAATGCCAATTAAATGGGGACTAAAGTCCAATCTTGATTAATTAAGGTGAACTGGGGCCGAAGCCAAATTCATTTTTAACTGGGAGCCGAAGCTCAAAATTCATTTTCCAATGTATTGGGGCCAAAGGCCTTTATGTAAATGCTCAAACATCACATACCGTACATGAACCATGTTAGATCTAAACATTCTCTTAGGTATAATGAACCCCTTCATAGGATTCTCATAACCCAATTCCCACAATCAATCATAACATGTTCTTCAAACATAAATCATACTCTATAAGATAATAATAATAATAATAATAATAATAGGGAATGGGTGAAACCCTAAGCATATCGTACCCTAACTCATGCCCTTAATCATAACCATTATCCAAGCCAAACATAAAGCATCCATAACCGTACTAGCACAAACAAAACTAGAGGAAAGGGGAGAGGAGGGATTAGGGTTCAAGGGATTCAATCAAGGATGAGAGTGGGTGTGTGAGTTATACTAGCCTCTATGGAAGCTCAAAAGGAAGAGGAAGGAAGCTGGGGAAGGTTGGGGGTGGAGATCCTTGGCTTCTCCTCCTTCTACTTGGCTCCAAGAACTCCTCCTCTCTCTAGAAATCTCTCATTCTCTCTCTAAAACAAAAAGGAACGGAAGGGAATGAAGAAAATAACCCTAGCTTTGCATTTTTAAAAAATAGGCACGCGCACTCTCACTCAAGCGAGCCTATCTCGCTTGGGCGAGAATGCTGAGAAGATTCTGAATTTGCATTCTCGCTTGAACGAGAATACTCCAGAGAGCATTCCCCTCTCTGGAAGATTCTCACTTTGGCGAGAAGGGTCTCGCCCAAGAGAAAAACGTCCATACAGCACTACAAAATCCCCTGATTCTCGCTCAAGCGAGACTACTCTCGCTCAAGCGAAATCTGCAGAAACCAAAATCCTAAGTTTTGATGCATAACTCGCTCAAGTGAGCCCTTCTCGCTTGAGCGAGAATCCTAAGACTTAATTCCTTACTTTGAATCCTATTTAATCCTAACCCACTCTCTCCCACTCATTTCTAGTTCCTTTCCCTAACACCTTCTCCTAACTTAGTTTTTCTCATCCAAAACTCTTCTCACTTTAGTTTTGCCACATCAATTCCTTTGTTCCTAAATCTATTCATTACTATTTTTAATGTACCTACTGGTTAAGACACGGAATAACACACTTCTCCCTAACCCTTCATGATAACTTATCTTTCCAACTTAGTCTATCCAAATTTAACCTTTTACTCTCATTATTATACCTGGTAATTCTCTCAAAACCTTTTAAAACTCGAGACTCTTAGTTTATTTACCTAATTCCTGTCTAAACTCATATTCTAACCCCCCAAGTTTTCATGCCACTTCCAACCTTCCATTTCTTGGCCGGATTCACAGCCTAAAGCTCCTACTACGGTTCCTAGGCTCTAATTTCGGGATGTTACAAAAAGTCTATGATAGAGTTAATTGGAATTTCATTGCTGATACTCTAAATGATATTGGGATCCCAAATTATATAAAAAAATGATATAAAGTCTTGTATCTGTTCATCTAGGATGAAAATTTTATTTAATGGTGAGGCTCTTGATCATTTCTCTCCTTCTGGGGAAATTAGACAAGGGGATCCTATATCTCCGTATCTATTTGTGCTTTGTATTGAACGTCTATTTCATTTGATTTATTTAGCTGTTGAACATAAATTTTGGAAGCCTTTTAAGGTTGGCAGGAGTAGGCCTAAGATTTCTCATTTAGCCTTTGCGGATGATCTCATTCTCTTTGCGGAAGCAAATCTTGATCAAGTTGAGATCATTAGCACTATTTTGGACCTATTCTGCTCAAGCTCAGGGCAGAAGGTAAGTCTTGAAAAAACTAGAATTTTCTTTTCTAACAATGTTTGTTTTCAGGTTTGGGAGGAGATCTTTGTAACCTTAGGTTTCCAGACAAAAAATGATCTAGGAAAGTATCTTGGTGTTCCTATCATTAATGGCAGAGTTACTAGATCTACTTTTAATTATGTTTCTACTAGAGTTAAAAATAAATTGTCTGGTTGGAAATCAAAGACCCTTTCCTTCGCGGGTAGACTGACACTTTCTCAATCAGTTTTAAATGCTATCCCAACCTACCTAATGCAAACTACTTATCTTCCTACTGCAATTTGTGAGCATCTGGATAAGTTGTGCAGAGACTTCCTTTGGGGGGATATTGAGGAGCATAGAAAGATCCACCTAATTGGGTGGGATAGAATATGCAGTCCTAAGTTGATGGGGGGGTCTAGGCCTAATAAAGACTCAAGAAAACAATAAAGCATACATGATGAAAATATTTTGTGAGATTGTTCATCATTCTCAAGAGCTTTGGGTGCAAATTATAAAAGCAAAATATAGTTGTGGTAGTAATATACTTCCTACTGTTAAACCAAAGCAGATAGCATCTAATCTTTGGCATGGAATTTGTTTTGTTTAGAAAGATTTTTGTGAGAATTGTACCTGGAGAGTGAAGAATGGAGAATCTGTCAACTTCTGGACTCATGATTGGCTTGAAAAGGTGGGGCCCCTTGATCAATATGCTATGACTTCAATCTCTAAAGATGATTCTCAAGCTTTGGTCCACAACTTTGTCAAAGATGATGGAGGCTGGGACATGCAAAGACTGAGGGAGATCCTCCCTGCCAACATTTGTGACAAAATATCCTTTGTTACTCCTCCTGCTCATAGTTTAGGAAATGATACATTAGCTTGGAAAGGTAAATCGGATGGATGGTTCTCAATTAATTCAGCATATGAAAATATTACCTCATTCAGGCTCCTTGCTCCTAATCCTTTGATGAAGAAGATTTGTAACTGGTATGGGCCCTAGAGAATTAGGGTGTTAATCTGGAAGCTTGCTTCACATGGCTTGCTTACAAACATGGAGCGTGTGAAAAGACACCTAACAGATAATGGAATGTCTCCATTATGTAATATGGAATTGGAATCTGAGCTTCACCTATTCAGATATTACACCTCTATTAGCCATCTATGGAAGGAGTTTTTCAGAGGAGAGTACCTGAGAAAAATTTTTGAGCCACAATCTGTGCATGCTTGGCTTCTGTTTGCTCTTTCCTCCAAGACAAATAATAGTGATAGTCTGAAGGAGGGACTAATTTTTGGATACACCGTGGAGGGAATCTGGAGATTACACAATGAAGTTGTGTTCAATAATAACAGAGCTAACATGGAATCCCTAAAATTGTGTATCAATAATCAGGTTATCAATGTTATTAAGGCTTTTACAAATCCGAATCGCAAAACCCTAAATATGGAATCGGGAATACCTTTACCAATTCACTGGATGCCTCCTCCGGTAGGATGGATCAAAATTAACACTGACAGAGCAATGTCTCCTGGTAGTGGAAATGCTGCTTGCGACGGAGCTGTTCGGGACCATTGGGTCCGTTTCATTCTTAGCTTCGCAAATAAGTTGGGGTTTTGCTCTATCCTTCAAGCGGAGCTTTGGGGTATTTATCGTGGCATCTCTATTGCTCACCAAAGAGGTTTCTAGCAAGCTTTGGTTGAATTTGATTCTCTGATTTCCATCAACCTCATCAGCAAGTCTTGCCCGGAAACTCATCCTTCCTCTACCCTGGTTGCGCGCATCAGAGAGATGGGGAGACGTTTCGAAAGCATCATCTGGAGTCACATACTTCGTGAAGCCAATTCAATGGCTTATAGTTTTGCAAAAATGGGAATGGACATGTCTAAGAACTTTAGGGTTTTTGAAGAAATACCTGGGAGTGTTATACTTAGATACATTGTGGACCACTCTGGGGTTTATGTCCAGAGAGGTCTTTAGTTTTTTTTTTTTGTTTTTTCTTGTCTCTTGGCCTTTTTGGTCCTCCTATGCATAAAAAAAAAATAACAACTTTAGCCATAAAAAACTAAATACTATAAAAACTAAAACAATGTTTCAGTCATAATAAAACTAAAATATCATTCTAATGCTGAAATCAATCTAAACTTCTAAAAAAGTATGTTGGTATGATACAACTCAAGTATTTTGGCCTGATCAATTAAATATATAATAGATGGATGTTTTAAGCTGCATAATGTGGCATCTCATTTTTCCATTTTCTGGATATCAGACATTAATGAGCGGTTCAACCAGTCCTTAGAAGAAAAATCTATAAAGAACACAAAAAATGATTAAAACTGAAGTATGTATATTACTTAAAAAGAAATAAATAAAGTCAAGCCAATATTACTTACATTACATTCTCTTCTGTTTAAAAGTTGATTGATAGTGTCCATATTCTCCACAAGATTTTCATGCTCTATTTTTAACCAAGGACTTGTTCATCGACACTTTATATCTTCCTACTAGATGCACCTTGTCAGAATTATTCCCTTTTCTACCTTTTATCTGTGATATATGTGGATTCTTGATATTGAAATTTGAATCGTCATAATTTGTTCCAGACATCAAATTCTTTTGGTCTGACTCTACAGGAGATTCATTGAGATTTGACATTTTTGTTCCCATTGTAGATTCTATATCATAAACGCGATCAAATTCTGCCATAACATATTTATATGCATCTTCTGATTTTTCGGCCAAATCAATATATTTTTTAAATTGACGTTGCACATGAATACTTCTTAAAACATTTGACTCATGATTTTGAATATCATGAGCACGAACCTCAATATACCTATTGGCTTCCTTTGTCCAACGCTGCAAAATATACTCCCAAGGAATTTGAATGATAGTTTCCATGATCAAAGTGGACAAAATCATTGGTTATTAATTATTTATTGGCTTACATAGAACCATCTCTTGTTAATTTTATTCTATTTAAATCTTCCATGATAAATGTAATTATGTACATAAATAAAAAAGTCATGCATGCCTCTATGTCAAGTAGACTAGACAAAACAAAAATGAAAGAGAGGTAACCAAAGACCGGCGAAGGACAAAAGAGATGGGGAATGGAACGAGTCAGACAAGTCAACACGGCCCGATGAGGAAGAGTTGGTGAAGGAGATCCAGTGAGTCATCGAATCGGTGGTTCGATTCGGCGAGTATAGAAGGACATAGAGGAAGGAAGCCCATAACCTCACGTGTCGTTTCAAGCTCATTTTTCCCCTCATGGAAGACCTTTGTGACCTCCAACAATCCGTTCCTCAAAACGGTGTCGCTTGGTTGATCAAACTCAAGGACACCCTTGTATCTGCCAAGGACTTGTTGAGATTATATGCAGCAAAGGAAACAAGATTCACCTCGTAAGGACAACAGAGTCCACGATTTCCATGTTAACAAAATAGACAAAAACTTGTTTTCAAATGTTCGGTCTTAAGCTTTTTTATTAATAGAAGGTAGCTGATGGTATATGTGTACCAAAATTAGTTTGTAAAGGTAATACAAGAAGAGGACAAGACGTAGGACCATTGTTTTGTAATCTGAAAGATGTATTGATGAGTTTCATTATTGGACACACAATTAACCTCATATGGTAACCCTTTCGGGAACGCAATGTTGTCAACATGAAGTTAGTGGTGTGTCAAACACCGGTTAATGAAATAGTATTTATTAGGGTTGCACATAGGTTGGGTTGGATTTGCATTACCTTTCGATCCAACCCAACCTAAACCAATTAAGATCGGGTTGGGTTGGGTGACCGGGTCATGATAATTAAAAAATTAGAAAAAACAAAAAAACCAATTTTATAGAAATTGGTTATTTTTATCATCATTTAGACTTCATAAATTATATAAACTTGTAGTTCCATGATTTTGACACTTTGGCAATACAACTATTTCAAAAAATTTAAAAATTAAAACAAGAAAAAATATGGCATACACTTTCCACACACAATTTAATCAAATATTAGCACAATGCAGTAAAGAAATGTCCCGAATAGGATATTACACAACCATAAAATTCTCAATCTCACAAATTAACAAAATAATGTTCTATTATGACACCAATTTTTAATTAATTTTTATTTCACTATCACTAAATTTAATTCAAATAAGATAATTATTAATAATATAATATTTTTTTATATAGGAGGTCGGGTTGAGTACATTGGGTTGTACTTACCCAGACCCGCTACCCAACCCAAATTGGTCGGGTTTATGCTTACCTAACCCAAACAGACGTGATGACCCAACCCAACCCACCAAATAGTGGTTGGGTTGGGTTGGGTTGGGTTGGTCGGGTCGGCCGGACCCATGAGCAGCACTAGTATTTATGGTTAAATAAGTCAAAATACAATAATGATCACAGACAAATCTTCGAGAACCGTTAAAAGAATTCTATGAACAGATGGTTAATTGTGAGCTCAATAATGGTTAATGGAATGATAATTATGGTTAATGGCATCAGAATAGAAAAATGATCACAGAGAACTTATGTTAACCCTTGAAGGAAATATTGTGAGTGAATTAAGGTTAATTTTTAGTCTAATAATGGTTAATTAAAGTATAATTTTGATTAATGTCATCAAAATACAAGAACAATCACCTGTAATTCAATCTTATCAACATGAGGTTAAATGGTGTGTCTACTGGCGATTAATGAAATAGTATAATTGGTTAAATGCATCAAAATACAATAGTATCACATATGATGGCATAACCATATTCTCTGAACAAATGGTTAATTATGAGTCCAGTAATTGTTAATGCTATGGTAATTATGGTTAATGACATTAGAATAAAAATTTGATAACATGGAACTTATGTTAACCATTAAAGGAATTATTATGAGTGAAAGGGGGTTAATGTTAGTGTAATAATGGTTAATCAAATTAAAATTTTGGTTAATTTCATCAAAATACAACAGCGATCACAGGGGCTTTATGGTAACCGTTCTTCGAATTCAATGTTGTCAACATGAGATTATTGGCGTATCCATTAGCGTTTAATGAATACTATATTTGTTTAAATGTATCGAAAAAAAATGGTCACAAGGAACTTGCACTAACCAGATTCTGTGAATGGATGCTTAATTGTGAGTTCAATAATGGTTAATGTATTGATAATTGTGGTTTATGGCATTAGAATAGAAAAAACACAAGGAACTTATGTTAACCTTCGAGGAATTATTGAGTCAAATGAGGTTAATTGTCAGTCTAATAATGGTTAATTATAGTACTAGTTTGTTTAATGTCATCTGAATACAACAACGATCTCCTAGAATTCAATCTCGCCAACATGAGGTTAATGATGTGTCCATTGGACGTTAATGAAATAGTATAATTGATTAAATGCATCAGACTACAACAATATCAAACATATGATGGCATAACCGAAATCTATGAAGCAATGGTTAATTATGAGTTCAATAATGGTTAGTGGTATGGTAATTGTGGTTAATGTCATCAGGATAGAAAAGTGATCACAGGGAACTTATACCCTTAAAGTAATTATTGAGTGAAAGGAGGTTAATTATCAGTGTAATAATGGTTAATCAAATTAAAATTTTGGTTAATTTCATCACAATACAACAATGATCACAGTGACTTTATAGTAACCCTTCTTCAATTTAATGCTGTCAACATGAGGTTATGAGCGTGTCCATTGGAAATTAATGAAATACTATATTTGGTTAAATGCATCATAAAACACTAATGATCATAAAAAACTTGTGCTTACCAGATTATCTGAATGGATGGTTAATTGTGAATCCAATAATGGTTAGTGGATTGGTAATTTTGGTTATTGGCATCAGAAAAAGTACGGCAAAGGTAAAAATTCTCCATAGTATTTCCCTCTCTCTCTATCGCAATACCAACTATAACTTCTTATTCAGAAGACAAAAAAGAGATTCACTTCACCACAACATTCCTTCATGCTCTCTCATCAGCACCCACATCCTACTGCTACCACAAATGGGTGCATGAAACAAACCAGAAGGACAAGCGGTGGCCGTAATGGATGAACATCACGAATCGTGAACAAAATCAAGTAAGGAGAGGAATGGATAACGTCGTCATCTTCCACCTTTAATGGCGACAACCTCTTCACCGGCGTCTCCGCGACTAGTTGGTGTGGTTGTCTTCTACCTTCCCTCGGAGACAAACTTTGCGGTGGTGGTGGTTTTGGCTTTATTGTTGTGGCTTTACGGATTTCAAATTTACCATTTACTTTTCTATTTTTTTAATTTTATCCTTTCATTTTCATTTTTTTTATTTTTTTACCTTGCCACTGTGTCATGTGTGTTTCGCTGCGTCATCCCTCTGCCTACGTGTAATAAGTCAAAATATTGCAATTATAAACAAAACTAAAACAAGTAAAGTGAATTGTACTGGGATCCAGATCCTCTCCAGCGGACCACCCCTCTCCAACTCTCTCTAGCCGATTTAGCTACGGAATAACTAGGAAATCAAAATCCGTAGTTATTCCGTAGCTAAATCGGATGTAGAGAGTTGGACCGCTGGAGAGGATCCTAGCACATTGTACCGTAAAGCTTTGACCCACACAGTGATGAGGTGAAAGAAACTTGGTTATATATTGTGTCTACCTAGGGTAATTGGCTAATTGCAAATGAATACATGGGAAAATAAGCTTCAACGCGGTCACGTGAGTCATTAAGCTCATAAATTAGAACCGTTAGATTGAAGTTAAGATCAATGGCTAATATTGGGTGTAATACTTTTAAAGTTACACTAGTGTTATTTGAACATTCCTCATATATATATATAGAGAGAGGAGGGATAGAGAGAGAGAGATAGGATAAGTGTATATTATCTCTAGATGCAAAGTGTGTGACTCTAAAAGTTTTTAATTTTAAAACATTAATATGAATATAGTATATTTAAAAATATGGATGTAACAATTAGTTTTTAAAAAATTATAGGCTAAAATAATTAAAAAAAAAAACTTCAAAATAAATTTTTTAACAATATTTTTTAAAAATCAATAAATAAAAGTTGATAATTATAACCTCTTCGGTTAAATTCTATTGCATTATTCTCTTAATAACATTTTTTTGTGTTTAAAATATAATATTTATATTAAATATTAAACATTACAACATTTACAAAAAAAATTGCAAATAAATTATTATAACCAACAATTTTATATTACATAATTGATATTATATTTTATAATCTTTCTCCTTATTAATTAATGTAAGAATATTATTTTCACTTTTTCACGAATACTACTTCCTTCGGTCCTTATTATAAGAACCTTTTGAAAAGTGTTTCTTGGTCATATTTATAAGAACATTGAGTAAATTACTCTAACATCTCCTCTATTTTGCACTTCCAACACAATAAAACTCCCTCTATTTTTAAAACCTACACAAAACCCTTTCTATTTTATAAATAAATGACACTTATACATATTTTTATATATAGTACACTTAATGGAACCGTTAGTTAATAATCAACAATCATCTTTTGTATTAGATTGACGAAAATGTCCTTACTCAGGGCGGCCCTAGGGGGAGGCCGGTAAAGCAATCACTTTAGTCATCCCCTGTTACAATGCCTCAAAACTTAAAATTGGTGTGTTGATCTAGTCTCTCTATTTTAAATCATCCCAAATTAGTTTTTATCAGGTATGTTTTTAGTCTTCAATATTTCTGATCAGGTGTATTTGTAGTCCCTAATGAGAGGGTGTAGGCATTAATTTAAGGTGATTTTGAGAAAAAAAAAATCAACACATTGATTTTAAATTATGAGAACCAAACCCTAATTAATATGCTTAAATTTATAAAAATTAAAAATATATTTTATCCAAAATTTAATAAAATCTTTATATCAAATATAAAAAATTATTGATGATTGGTTAATAGATAATAATTGAAAGTAACTTTTTCTTATAAAAAATAAAAATTTTAGTTTAATATAAGTTTCCTTTCTTAGAGACTCATATTTTTTTTTTAAAAAAAAATATGTCATTGATGGTCTTTTATTTATTAGAATTAGACCTTCATCTTATAATTTGCTTTAGGTCTACATATGTTTTGGGTCGGCCCTGCCCTTACTAAATATAGTTTTTCCTTATTACATAATAATCTCTCTATTTTTTAAACTTTACATAAAACCCATTATCTGAAGGGAATCAAGCATGTGGTCAGGGTGCAGCGGAATAAATGGATTCCCTCTCTTGTTATGATCGTTAATGCGAAAACACGAATTAAGACATGAAAGCTATGAAACAAAAGGTCGTACCTTTTAAGGATTGCAAACGAGGCAATAGCAGCCACGTCCCTAGTGGTGTCCACGCCAACAGCCGAACTAGGAACCCTCCTCAACTCTGCTAGTAGCTTTAGAGAGTAAGAGCGACTACTCATCTTTTTCATGTGTATGGGGTAATGCATCTCATGCTCTATTTATAGAGTGGTGGCTAGGGTTTTACCACTTACTCACTTACCCCTAACACATATGGGCCTGACCCATTAGGTTATAATTCTAATCAAATTAGAATTATTATCCTTTCTTAGCGGCTTGTTGTATGCATGTGACCCAATAGGCTTTTAATATTTGGTTATGATATTAAAATAAAACCCTTTTATATGTAATATCGTAAATAGTGAGCGGCATCTAACAATACATCACTATCAAAATATTGAGATTATCAACAACTTTGATGAATCCTATTTTATGATAATAATTTATATGATATGTCCCTTTGTCCAAATATCTAATTGAACACAAGGGCATGGATTGTGTCAACCTTGTATAGTTCAATTTATGTTTTTCTTGATCCCCAAGTAGACTGTACAAAAAATAAACATCTCATGTTTATCCTCCTGAGCATGGCCATGCATTTTGCAGTCTCACTTTATCAAGAGGCCTACAGATATAACTCTTGTTACATAGGAGGGACAAATCCCATCTAGGTCACTCACATTCCTCCACATAATTTATTATATGTCCAAATACCAACTTTATGATTACCCTGTTACAGGCAACGTTTGATGATAATTAAAACATATAATTCCTTATGTAGGAATCGTAGTGATTTAAGGTCGAAGGACTTCATATAATATTTATCAATTTAAGAAACGTTCATGACACTTATGTAACAATCCATCCAACGTTCTTAAAGTGGGTCTGTCCAGCACACCATTACTCTTAATGTGTACCTATGTGAGCACATGATATTTCATATCCATGATCCGTGAGATGTGATCATCAATGAACTCACATACTAGTCTAAATGCATCTTTGTCCTAAGATGATACTTGACCAGGGACTATTTTAAGAATAGTTCTTCATAAGATCTCACGATCAAGTCATCTACTTGATTTCTTATGAAGTTTAAGCTTACTATTCTAAGGACATTAATTGTATTCTTAAAAGAATGAATTGCCTTTATAAAATAATATGATACACGTGATGGATGTTTCAAAAACATATAAGTCTCTGGTGCATATACTAACATTATCTTTTATAAATATATTATAATTAAATTTATATTACAATAAAATTTTGAAATTATTAAATATTGATACAATTTTTTCAAATAACATTGTTTAAAAACAAAAAAGTCATAGTTTCATTTTTACAAAATAAAATAAATATTTTAAATTCATCATAATTAAAATTTAGTAACATAAACTACTTATAATTAAAATGAATGACACTATGCCAAAAGATGATTTTTATAACAGTCAATTTATCGCGGTTGTAAGTGATAAACGAGGTTAAAGGGATTTACGAACTTAAATATCTCAGTTCCGAAAAGGAACCGCGTTTTTGTTTTAATTTTTTGTTTTTATATATATATTTTTTTAATTTGGCTAGCTATTTAATATGGTTCTGAAAATTACTCGCGTTAAATAGTTTCTAATGCAGTTGTTTTATGTAACCACATTTTTTATTTTATTAATTTAATATTTATAAAATGAGACCATTTAATGTGGTTCATTTTCGGAACCACGATATTTTTCATTTTAAAATTCAAAAAAACCAAAATTGCATGTTCCAGAGCCAAAACCTCGCATCTTCTTCTCTTCTTCATTGCGCGCGCCTGTACCGGAGGAGAAAGGGTTTTCACGTCTCCGGTTGCTTTCGCTTAGAGCTGTCGTTCTATTGACCTTCTTGTCGTCGTCCGTTCATTCGCACGTTGCCACTAATATTTATAAAATTTTACCCATTTATTGCCACTAATATTTTCCCATGAAATTAGTTAGTTAATTACAAATGTATAACTTCTTCTTCTATTGTGGTTGTTAAACATTGGTTGTTTGATTGGAGTGTTTAGAATTGAATTCATACATGTTTTTAGTTATTTTGGGAAGCTGATAATACAGGGAAAACTCTATCAAATTTTTTGTAGAATTAATTTTACCTATTCCTTGAGATTTTTCCATACAAATGAGTTAGTTATTTAAAATTTTTTAATTCTTTCCTATTTCTAGAATCTTTATTGAATGGAATTTGTTTTCAAAATATCAAACACTTTAGATAATTATTAATGAGTTTTAGGCTCAGAAAATTGATGTTATTAGATATCCAATTTAGAATAAAAAACACTACATAATTATTTTAGAAAAGGGAAGTTTTAATCACGGTTCCTTTTCTACAACAGCGGTGGAATCCTCCCTTTTTTCTGCTAAATTCTTATCATGGTTAATTTCTAGAACCGCGATAGAAAACCTGAATAATTATTGTTGTTGTGAAAAACAACCACGATAATATCTTTTTATCGTACCGTGCTAGAACGTGGTTATAACCCCATTAAAAGACATTTTTAACCACGATAAAAGTGTTTTTTGACATAGTGTGAAATCCATGACAAAAGTGAAATAAAAATAACAACTAAATCTAGTCAAATTTTAGTGAGGTAATTTCTGAAATATTAAATGATAATAAAAATAAGTAAATATTTATTTCTTTAATTCTTTACAAAATAAAAGATTAATATAAAAATAACAAGAGTATTTTTATTTTAATATTTTATATTTTATAAAATATAATATTTAAAATTAAAAAAATGCAAGACGATCTATATAAATTAAGAGATTCCAACCAAATAAAATTGCATATCCTATTCATTTTGTTATTTAAAGAGAAAAGATATTTAAAGAGAAAAGATAGACAAAGTTGTCTTCGCTTCAATAGTCAAGGTTGAGGTACAAAGCACACCATTTCTTGTTCTTAGTCAAGATACCAAGTAAGATCATTTTGATCAAATGAAAAACTAATAAAATAAAATAAAAAATGATATAAACAAATAAAAATGCTTTTCAAGTATGCTAAAAATAATAACAACTTTTTTTGGGGTCTAAGAAAAACAACATAAGAAACATACACAAAGTCATGGATTTATAATTTAAAGGAGTTTTCACCCTTAGTTTTGAATAAGAAAGAGAAGGGGTTTGTAATTTGAAAAATTCATCCAGAAAGGGTAATCTTGGATTTTCAAAGAAAATAAATATTTACAAACAATAAAAAGCATCTTAGGGAATATTCCAAATAAAGTTTGGTTAATTGGGGTTTTGTGTAGGTTTTTAAAATAGAGGGTGTTTTGTATTTGGAGTATTAAAATAAAGGGGATTGGAGGCTGGAGTAATTTACTCAAGAATATTTTCAAGTTGTCATTAATTAGTTTTTGGACAAAAGTAGCCTTATTAGTGAAGATGGTCCAGTAATTATTAAATAGAGAGAGAATGAGACAGTGAAGTAATTAGATATATGGGATAAAAAAGATAATGGATCTCAATAAATTCAAACCCGATAGTTTTGGAAAGATGATACACATTTTGGACAAATTAATCAATTTTCTTAATTCATGTGAAGTGGTTAAAATATTCTTATAATTAAGATAAGAGGTAATATAATCATGAACTATTAGATAAAAATGAAATTAATAAGATATGTGTGCTTATTTTTGAAGTTATTGTCTGGCTTCGACAAATTATATATTACACTGTCAATACATGTTGAGAAATACTATTTGTAGAACTACAACATTTACAATAAAGAGAAATGAAGAGAGAAAATAGAAAAAAGGGAGAGTGGTGTGAAATGTGATAGGTGATATGATCGAAAGAAGTGTGTATTATATATTTTTATTATACGGATATAATATCTCATACATGCATGTTCTCTCATATGCGAGTTCAGGATGTTAAATATCATTAACAATAACCCGGATCATAATCATTAAGATACAATATTATAACATGTTCATATTCAATTAATTAAAGGTTTAGAAAGAATTGTGTATCCAAAATCAACGAGGAGTCCATCCTTGATGTTCTTGAACAACGTGAGAGAAAAATGCTCTCTTCATGGTAGGAGTTGAGAAACGTGATACTTACAAAATGAACTATCTAATGAGATAACAGTTATGTGTCTTACCGGTAGAAATTAGGTAATAGGCTACTAAATTAAATAGCTCAACCATCACAGGTTATTCATGATAAAAGTCTGATATACATTATCCATCAATTAATAATATGAAATAATAAAATTATTCCATAAATAATATTAACAATTTAATATATATAAATATAATTTATTAATTAATACTAATCCATAACAATAATAATAGAGAATAAATATATAAATACAAACAGTAGTGATCTTTGCCCACTGCTATGATGTATACATCTATTTGGCCATTAAATTAGCTTCCTTGTAATTCATGACAAGCCTAAAAGCTGCAAGGGGGAAGGTTTAATCTGTCCGTGCGAACCATTTGCATGGACTCCATAAACTAAATTAGATCTAAGGTTTTGCATTTTTCTTCGCATTCTGCAGGAAAAAAAAAAATCACTTTAGTAGTACGCTTTGGTAATCAATTGGTAACAGAAGCTATAGGCAGGAATTTAGATGATAAAATGTAGAAAGTTGTCTGATGTATTCGATCAATTAATAAAAGAAAAGAAAACTGATTATATTTTTGCTATATAATTCACGTTATATGTAAAAGCTAATAAACAAACCGAGATCTCTGTAGTGTATAGAAAAACTTTTTACCACCTCCCTGATCCTTTAATCTCCTATAAAGTCCAAAAACCTTGTTCCCAAAACAGAAAGAAAATTATAAATAAAGATATCTTTGATACTAATTAAACTTTTACAGAAGCTAAAGGATTCTTAGGATTTCATCAAAAGATATTAATCAAATAGCAAACTTAAAATAATCCTTGTAATTAGTGGACCACGATGAGAGAGTAGTGTCTAATTATGATTGCCATTAATATATATACCTTGAGAGTGGAAAGCAATTGATATTGGAACCATTATACCTAAATGGGCCAGCAATGATTATTACGACAATGTTTTAGTATATGCACACGTATGCTTCATCCAATCAGAGCGATATTGACATAGACAACCTTCCAAAATTTCATTAATCCTTGTAATATTTTATACTATAAAGTTGTTCTTCGACGATAACTATGTCTTATCAGTGCCAATGGCTGCTCAACACCTTGCTATAGCTAAGTTTTCGGCATTCCCCTGCTTTACTGAGTAATCAGAGTAGTTGATTATTGATTAATTATGTTAGTACCTTGATATTGGTCAAAATGGGATAATCTAATTTTCTTATTGTCATGGTCCTAATTCTAAGTTAATTTGCAGCAGATAGAGAACAATATGGTGCTCTGCTCCAAAATGGCATAGTTTTTATGTTATTATTATTTTTTGTTTGCGAGTGCCTGCCACTCAATTTTTATATTAACAATCATAGTATAACAATAACAAAAGCAGAAAGAAAGACGCCGAAATGTGAAGTAGATGGATAATTTTAAATATTTGTAATAAATTAATGTAGCGTTGTACTTTGATTGCATAATATAATCAAGTAATTAAACTCAACACATATTTTTCTTAAACACGGAACTCTTGTTTTGATTTGTTTTCAATGTGCGCCATGTTTGGAATTGGAGCATTTCCAACCCACAAACGAGTTGACTTGTTCATTTTTTTTTGTATTTCAATGGTCACTAAGTAGGGATGCGATGCGATGACTTTGCTCTGGATTGAAATGCATCATGATCATAAACAAGATGTGACCTCCAAATATGAATCATCGATCAAAGCCTACTCTGCTGTTTTCTCCAGTTACGCTTAGAAGGGAAGTCTTTGCACATTAATTGTGCTTTCATAGCTAGGTGCTTCGGTATCCATTTGGTGATTCTATAGGAGTTGGAAAAAAAAAAGTACCAATTCTCCCTCCTCTGTGTAGACGCAAAATGGGCACTTACGGAAGTAATAAACAGACAAAAAAAAAATAGAGAAAGAGTAGAAGAATGACACCGATAATTTTAACGTGGAAAATCTTCTCAATGTGAGAAAAAAAAACCACGGACACTAGCCAGTAAAGATCTCCACTGTCAAAGTAGGATTACAATGATTCTTTCTCATACAAGAGGATAACACTCAATCTCATCACCCTTCTAGGATGGAATACAAATCAATCTATCTCACCAAGTGTGGTGGAATCACTCAAACTCTCTCTCAAAGAGGATTACAAACTCTCTCACTTTCTCACCCTTGATTCTCAACTCTCTAGTTGGATTGGTAATCCAAGCTTCTCTCAAATCCCCTATTTATAGTGAAGGGGTGAGGCTTCCATCAAGAAGAGATAGTGGGTATTAAATGTTTTTCACCTTTCTAAAAATGAATGTGCATTTCTTCAAGAGTCATTGAATTAAAACCTTGGATAAATCCATTGTTTCTTCCCATGCATAAATGTATTAATTAATTAAGGAGGGATTTTCAATAATAGTCACGAAAACCGATACTATACTAAAAGATTGGCAATAAAGGAGAGATGAAAATTTGATAACAATCTCTTAGATGGAATTTTGGTGGAGGGGTTCTGACCTATGCTAGTCCTATAGAAAGTATGGGAATGAGGATGTCCCCACTCGCACATGCTTGTTGAATTTTGAAGTGTATGTCGTAATAGTGGATTTTATTGCAGGCTATAGTACAACCCACTGTCCATTTTGTATTAGAGAAATAGAGAAGAGAGAAATAGGAAAAAGAGAAATAGGGAAGAGAAAGAAATGGAGTGGATTTTTAGGTTGTTTGGTGTGAGAAAAATGAGTGCGAAACGGAAAAGAAATAAATCTTTAAATTGTTTGGTACAAGAGAAACAAGTGTGAAATAGAAAAGAAACAGGTCATTGTGTTGTTGCCCCCATTTCTCCTCTATCTCTCACCAAATTTGTGGAGAAATAAAAAGTACGTGAGTTCCACAACTTTTTGGCATTTCTCTAACATTTCTCTCCCCACCAAACAAGGGAAGTTACCAACTTCTCTCCCCCTTCCCTATTTCTCCCCCACTTCTTCTCCACCAAACAAGGGCTAAGAGAGGAAAAATAGAGTGAAAATCCACTTTTACACTCTATTTTACTTAATTTCTTTTCTATTTTTCCCATACCAAACAAGATGATAGAGAAATAATATCATATTTTCACTTTATTCTTCTCATATTTCTCTCCTACCAAACAACCCAAATTAATTTTCACATATTTCTCTCCACTCCATTTCTTTATACTCTACCAAATTAACACAAGGTTAGGGATTGTTTTTCTTGTATTGAAGTCCCAATCCTTATTTTTGTTGAGTTTCATAATGGAAGGGTAGGAGTGTTCAACACCCATTTTGTCACTTTAACCCGTTCCGGTCCGATCTATTCTGGTTAAGTTTGACCCTATCTTACAAGAGAGAACAAAGATCAAATCATGTCTTATTTGATGATCCAAGTTGAGGACGGGTTCAGACCAGTCTTTGAGTTACCCAACCCAACCTTTGTATATAAATATAATATTTATTACTTATGATTTTTTATTATTTAAAAACCTGATCTCATTTTTTTCATTTTAGATATGATTTTTTTAGTTTAAAACTTGTGCTACCAACACCCCTACACCAAAGAATGTCTTCCTCCATTAATGTGTAAATGTACGAATATTATAATAATGATATTTAAGCACCTCAAAATTTCATATACTCATTTAAATCTTTTCTATCTCTCTCTCCATTCTCTTTCCTATCATATTAGCTATCACATCTATTATTTTTCTCACTTTATCGTCTTATATCTCTTTTGGTGCATAGCATGAGTGTCTACCTTATTATTCAGGATATTAGCTCAGACTCAAATCTTTAGGTGAATTATGGCTAAGGCTACAATACTCCAAATGACCCTAAACCCTAAACTACGTACAAGCAACATGAGGTTTGACACCCTGATCAATTCAACTTGGTTTTTTTTAAGTCTAAAATTGATAAAATATATAGTTTCATAACTGAAAATGTTATTTGGTACGAGACGAATGATATGAATTAGTGTGAGAAGAGAAACAAAAAACATAGGATAAGAACGAAAGGTGGAAGAGGAAAAATCGTGAAAGAAAGAGAAAAGATGTGCTATTTTTTATATAGCTACCAAATTCCTACAAAGGTTACAAATCATCACTTTTCATTGGTAGGGCATTTTCCTTCATTAACATTACAGATTATTTTGACGGATTTTTATAGTTTAAACAATACTTGTTCTGTCTTATTTTACCTGTTATTTAAGGTTTTTATATATGAATTAAGAAATGTATTTAATTTCTTAAATTTCATAAAAAATATTAACTAATTTTCTATTATTCTTTTATCATTTATTATTAAATTTATCTCATTTATTATTTGTAAAAGATATATTTTATAAAAACGTATTAAATGTTATGAAATTGTAAAATAACAAGTAAAATAGGTAAAAAATTAAAAATAACAAGTAAAATGGCAAAGATAAGTATCTGAGTAAGGACAAAACTTATATACAGTTCCATCGGTGTTTGTGGTACTGTTCTCTTATCAAAAGGTTACACATGGATTTTTTTTTCAAATTGAATTCTAATAAACTTTTATCGTCAATATTTCATTACTTCAAGGAAAAAAAAAACAATTCCCTTCACCTGAATGTTGATAGTTTTGCTCATAAACCTTGTTTCCACCGCCATTTTTAGAAACAAATCAAGGACGAATATACAAATCCAAATGAACAAAAATCTTTTTTGCGTCAATAGCAGGAAAAATATGGATGTCCATGAAATCCTAACTATATAATGTCATGCAGTAATGTTTTATTTCAACTATGATTCCATTGATTGGGAATCTGGGCTAGGTCTCTTGGAAAAATAATATTTCATTTTCAAAATATTGGGTTTTTCTTATGTGCTTGCTTAATTTGTCAAACAGAGAAATATGCCAGTCAATTCTAATTCAACAAATTATTCAATGGCACAACTACTCTGACAAAAAACATGATCAAGAGGAGTTATTAAATAAAAAAAAGGATGAGTTATATTGATCGCTAGTCCCTATGTCTCTAGTGGCTTGAACGATGTGACTTCGAGTGAGAAGCGTAACTGGGAGTTTTTCATGACAACGTGATATGATATGCGTGGAGAAATAAGTAGAGTTAGGGAAAAGAAAAGGTAAAAGAGGAAACTACTGGTTTATGGAAAAATTAATCCACGTGTAATCTTCTGGTAGGAGAACAGTACCACAAGCACATATGGAACTGTATATAAGTTTTGTCCTCTGAGTAATTATATACTTCTCAACATTCAAAGTATGAAAGTTAAATAATACTAGTATATTTTTAAGATGTTAATTAATGATGCGAGGATATATAGATAATTAATGCTCTCACCTACATTACCATTTTGTAACATTTAATATAGCTAAATAAATTAGTATTACTCATAGCTATTAGAATTAGATTAATGAAAAAAGATTTTTACCTTATTTATATGAAATTATAGGTTGAAATTTCACTACTCTTGTTGCACCTAAAAAACAAGCATGATTAGCATTACTATAATTTTGAAAGCAAGACGTGATACACAATCCAATAATTTTTTACATGGTCATGTTCATTTTCGCTTTGTGAAAAGAGTTAGATAACTTCATATGTCAAAGGCTCAAAGGAAGTGCTCACATTTGATTCCGCAGCATATTCATCACACCTGTCCTAAATTGGTGTAGAGAGGGTAGGTCAACTGCGTTGCGTTTTTCAGTCAAAGAAAGAGACCCCTCCTTGAATGGTATGATTAAATATAAAACGCATCTTCAATATATATGGTTTCATCACGAACTTAGATATTTATATACTTGAACCCACAATGTAGGAATTGGAGCCACGTGCCCATTAAATGAAAACAAGTTTTGTTATTGCTCCAATATTGAACCTGGATGTGATATTTCTCCTTCCATGTACATTTGTGTTGTAGGACTCTGCTGCCGTCAGTTGCAAGTCTTCCCTCCTCAACTTTTATGTTGTCTGAAAAAACTAGCAATTTATGTTATTGAACTTGCATAAATCTTCATGTACATTAAATACATAGCAAATAAGTGGCAGAACTTAGAATAATAAATATTAGAGGGATTTGAAATAACATTTTAATACATAAATAAATAAATATATAATATTATAGGTTGAATTACATTTTTATCTCTCAAATTTAATATGTAATTTTATTCTTTTGTTTTTTTAATAAATTAAATTTATTAGTTTTTAAAATTAACTAAATTTGATCCATTGTCAATTGTCTTCTACCTAAAATTCTTAATCTCAAGTTCTCATTTTCAATTCAAATATTTAATATAGTTCTTGATACATTTGAGATATGAAATAATTTTAAAAGTTCACAAGTAAAAGTTTTAATAAAAATTGAAGGATTTTTATAGGTGAAATTAAGATTTAAAAAGAGTAAAATTTTTAGATTTTTTAATTAGGTAAATTTTGATATTTTGATCGATGAGTTTTGAAATTAATAATATTGAAATGATTTAATCAAAATTCAATTTGTATAGATATTAAGTAGGTGATTATTTGAGGGCTTTCAATACAAAATAATTGTTAGAAAGACCAAATTTGCCCAATTTTAAAAGTAGAGGAAATTTATTTTCTCAAATATACTTGAGAAGGGGTAAAAATACATATAGTCCAAACTAAAAGTACCAAAATTGAAATTAAGTCTTATAGGGATATTAAAATAAATTTAATCATTAAAATAATATTTAGATAGATAAAATTATCCCCAATTGAATAAATAGTATAGAATAGCTTTAAAAATTATGTGAGATATTAGGAAAAATTACATGGTTGAAAATTAAAAATATGAATATTTATAATAATTAAATAAGTATGAATATATATAAAAAAAATTGAAAAAAGTTTGGGGAGCCTCCCCTGTCCTTATGCACAAGGTCAGCCGTTGTAGCAAATAGTACATACATTATTGAAGCTTTGAGACAAAGTTGTTAAATCTGCATCACACAGACTTCAGTTGATTAAGAATGTAACTAATCACACCCATGACCCAACAAATAACGTATTTATTTGCAAAGTCAGATATCTAATTAATAATGCAACTGTTAATGAAAATTACGGTTATAAATGTAAGCGTTTGTAGTTTGTGTTTCAAGTTTAAATTGAGTTGGGTGTGCTAATCACGTTTTGTTATTTGTACAAAAGTCTTAGCTGATACTATACATATGTCATAAGACTTTGACAAAATCGACAATGATATTTATGATAATAAAAAAAAGTAAACAGTAGTGCACAACATAAATAATATTAATATTATTATAGGAGAACAAAATGATGGGAGTTTAATGTGGACCACCGACACGTGCCGATTTTCACCGACCTGTTGGGAAAAAACAACGTTATGGTGTTGACTTTATAACGACAAGCACATCCAAGAGTGGTTTTTATTGTTTGAATCGTAGGCATTGTTCCACCGAAAGTGAAAGTGAAGGACCAATACGTGGATCCTTTGCCTCACACAAATTGCACTACTTTGGCTTAATTAGTTTAGTTTTTAGTCTTTACTCACATGCAACGCTACTCACTTAAGAAAATCGATCGTGGCCTATATATGAAGAATGTGCAACTAAAACATTGATTGAAATCTTTTTTAATTTGGACAGAAATGCATGAGGAGATAATAACTTAATTATCGGAAAAATCTTTCACTATATTTTTTTTGGTAATTTTTAGGGAGAGATTTTTCTGATAATTAATAGCCTGTTTGATTATTAGTTTATCACCACTATCAGAATCGATTCCAGTACGAAAAAAGTCATTAAAACGTGATTGAAATTCACGCTAACTTGATTATGGCTGGCCACAACGATAAATCAAATAGAGGCTAAGTATATCAAGCTTAATTTGGATTGGATTTCTTGTTTTGGAATTTGAATTTCTGATTGTATTATTTTAATTTGGAGCTATGCGCTACTCTAGAAAATGAACATTAATTAATGCACCCAAAAGATACAATCTTTAGATTCATAAAGTTGCACAACTAAAAGGTTACATTTTTTAAATTTTTAAAAGAAACTTGACATGGTGATATAATTAAATTTATATAAATTTAAGATTTTTAGAATAATATTACTCTTTAATAAGTTAGCATATGGTAAGATTAACCCCAAAAAAATACTAAAATTAATGTATAGTGAAAAAGATAAGGATTGCCCAAAAGAGATAAGTTTATATTTATCGGAGTTGCTTCTCCTTTTTCTCCTTTTTTTTTCTCTCTAAGTGTTTAAACACTTATATATAAAGATTGTAGGAGGACCGAAGATATATTCTGTGTTCTACTTCTAATGACACATTGACACTACCTAGTTAGTGCTTGCTTGTCTAGCAAGTTGCTTCTATAAGAGGTAGCTTCGTAAGCTAATTTTAACTTTCATAAACTTCTTTCATTGTATATGACAGTGAAAATAGCGAAATCCACTTTATATTTTTAAATTTTTTTATAATTTCTTTAATTTTAGAAAAAAATTATAAAATAGAGTCTATCTTATATGATTCATTGTTAATGGACCGCCACCCATATTGATGCCCACACTCCAGATGTCCAACCCTGGGCGTGCGGGCGTGTGTCAGAGTCCTACATTGCCTAAAGATAAGACAAAATATAAAAGGTTGAGCATTCACTAGCCACACTGTCTGCAAATGCTAGATATAAGTCATGCATATTCCGACCTAATAAAAAGTAATCAAGAGCTTTATATCCGACCCAACTTTTCGATCTCTTTTCACATGTCTAGCTAGCTTAATTAAGATCCTTAACCACAGAGAACCATAAAGTAAAATATTAGGAAATCAGGCAGGCAAACATAAGAATGTGTTCTACTTCTAACATCGATCCCATGTCCATAGTGTAACATCCCAAGAATTACAACCAATTTATAAAGAAAAATTAGTAAGTATTAGGTTTTTAAGGAAGGAATTAGGAAAGAGAAGGAAAATGGAGAAAGAGAGGCTTAAAAGTGGGAATCAGGACTTTAAGTCCTGATGTTCTCGCTCAAGCAAGAAGGGCTCGCTTGAGCGAGAATGTCAGCAACAATGGGAAAATTTGGGTTCTGGTATTCTCGCTTGAGCGAGAAATGTCTCGCTGAACGTGAAACCAGAACACCCATGGCATTCTATCTCAAGCGAGAATTTCTCGCTTGAGCGAGAATGCGCGAATCAGTTTTTAAAAACAATAAGTTAGGGCAACTACCCCCACATTTTAACATTTATTTCACATTCTAGAGAGAGGGAGAGATTCCTAGAGAGAGAAGCGAGCTTGGAGCCAAGAGGAAGAAGAGAAAGCCAATGATTTCACCCCAACCTCCCTCAACTCATTCCCCCTTCACGTTGAGTTCTCTTGGGGTGAGTATAACTCACACACCTCCACTCATTTCATGTGATTCTTCTCTTATGATCCCTATTCTCCCATGTCCCCTTCTTTTGGCTTGTGTTTGAATGATTGGTTGTGTATCCTCTATCTATATGCTTTGGGTAGTTGTATGGCACAAGAAATATGTGTAGGGACTTCCCTCAAGTTAGGGTTCTTTACAATGAGAATGTTTAAGGATATTTATTGCATGTTTCATGTGCTATCTATATATATCATGTGAGTTATGCATCATGGCTTCGGCCTCAATGAATAATCAAAAATGAGTTTGGCTTCGGCTCAGTTCACCTATAAGAAAGACTGGACTTCATTCTCCATTTTAATGGACTTTGGTCCCCAGTTAAAACACGGGTTCCGACCCCCAGTAATTGACATTGTTATACCTAAGGAAGACGTTTCTTGTAGTCTGAGCTCAGGTCTAACCCCAAATAGTGATAAGCAATGTTTTAAAAATCGGACCGGTAATTGAACCGGTCAAGGCACTGGTTCAATGTTCAATGCTTTAACCATGGTCGAACCGGTATTAATCAAATAATATTAATTAAAAATTATATAATATATTAAACAATATTTAACAAAAAAAATGTATTCTCAACCTTAGAAAAATATCCTCAATTATATAATAGAATATAATAATATAATAACAGGAACCACACATTAAGATTTCTCTTCCTAGTATATGGCAATCATCACGTGTAAGGGTAACCATAATTCATCAAGCGCATGGGCAACCACCAAGCAGGCAATCGGAGGGCTTGATACATCTTTGCAAGGAAACCATCAAGCGCGCAACTATAGCAACGACAAGTTGTTTACTGTCTGCTCGCGCTTTGTCTTTGTTGTCCCTGTGAGTTCACTGTAAGTTAAAAAGGAAGTTGTCTGCTCGCGCTTTCCCTCTGAGTTCACTGTTGTCTACTATCTTTGTTCTGTTTCTGCTCGCTAGATTGCAACTATTGTGCTCTCACTGTTGATGGTGGACGGTGGACAACACACTCCTGGACGGCGGATGAAGAATAAGATAACCATTATATTCTGGATTGCTAGATCTGGTTCCCCCTTTCAATTTGATAAATAATTTTTTTATTTTTTTAATACAAAACAACGTTGTTTCTTTAGTTTTTTTCTGAACCGCCTAAAATCGACAAACCACCAGTTTTTACCTGGTTGACCAGTTTACCCGGTTCTTGACCGGTTTTTTGCAGAATCGGTTCACTGGTTTATTTGGACCATACACTAGGTCGGTTCACCGTTCTGGTCCGATTTTCAAAACAGTGGTGATAAGACCCCGTCTTCCGGGTAATGCAGGTCATGCATGTCATGTTTACCTTCAGTTGAGATATTATGTTATGATGTGATTACTCTCTTGTTGCATTGCATTTGCTTGCTTACCTACACTGCATGTGCATAGTTATATTCATTGAGACCTCCGTCTCACCATACGTTTTGTGAACTATATTTTAGATGCACATGTTCCTCCCCGCACCGGCCAGTGACTGATGGAGCATGGGAGCTTTTAGTGTCTTTTTGCTATTTCACTATGAATTATTGTATTTAGTTATGGATATGTATTTGATCAGTTATCATATATTCTTTTGTGGGATATGATTGTATATGTGCAGCCTTCGGGTCCACTCTATTTTGTTTAGGGCACATGTATGGTGGTATCCAAAGTGATGACTATGCATTCTATAACCTGATAGACTTGATGGAATTTTATGTATTCAGCTTCTATGTTCATATATTGCTTAAGTAATTGTTGGAGGCTTAAGCGTTATATGATGTTTGTATGTGCGATATCTAAATGGCGTGAAATAATTTCAGAAATTCGAGACTTTTGCTTCCAACGGGCATTACTCTTGAATTTAGAAATTAGGATGTTACACATATAACTTAAAAAGAATGTTGGAATCTAAAGTGGGCTCCATTCAAGTAGAGTCACTTTTTATTTGGACTTGTAGATCAAGTCTAGGAGGTTCCAGGGTGAACCATTACAATTTGCGATATCAGTACTGTTATTCTTCAACATTTTGCCAGAATTTATAAATCTGAAAATCCTGTCAAAATACAAGAATGCATCTCTACTATTCCTACGCTAATCTATGAAGAGTTGAACTCATCCCTAAAACTGCCCATTACAAAGGCTGAAATTAAAAGAGCAGTAGATGACTTAGGTGCCCTAAAAGCCCCTGGACCTGATGGCTTCAATGGACTCTTTTACAAGAAGAATTGGGAAGTAGTAAAAGATGACATTTTCAACATTGTTCAGGATTTTTTAACTCATGGAAATCTCAATGAGGAGATCAATGAAACTGTTGTAACCTTTGTCCCAAAAATACACTTACCAGAAAACCTCCAGCAGCTAAGACCTATCAGTTGTTGCAACTTTGTCTATAAGATTATTTCCAGGATCATGGTCTCCAGAATGAAGCCATTCATTAACACTCTAATCACTCCAAATTAGAGTGCATTTGTGGATGGAAGGCAAATCCAAGATAATCTAGTGATCGCGTAAGAAGCCTTTCACTGGATGAGAAAAATTAATTCAATCAGAAAAAAAGCTGCAGCAATAAAGCTTGATCTGTCCAAAGCTTTTGACTGAATATAATGGCCATTTTAAGAGGATTTTGAAGGGAATCAAGCATGTGGTCAGGGTGCAGCGGAATAAATGGATTCCCTCCCTTGTTATGATCGTTAATGTGAAAACACGAATTAAGGAATAAAAGGCATAAACATAATGACACACCTTTTGTGGATTGTAAACGAGGCAATAGCAGCCACATATCTAGAGGTGTCCACGCCAACAGCCGAACTAGAAAACCCTCCTCAACTCTGCTAGTAGTGTTAGAGAGTAAGAGCGACTGCTCATCATGTGTATAGGGTAATGCATCTTATGCTATATTTATAGAGTGGTGGCTAGGGTTTTACCCCTCACTCTATTAACCCTAACATATATGGGCCTCGCCCATTATGTTATAATTCTAATCAAATTAGAATTATTATCTTTCCTAGCGGCTTGTTGTATGCGTGTGACCCAATAGGCTTTTAATATCTGGTTATGATATTAAAATAAACTCTTTTATATTTAATATCATAAATAGTGAGCGGTATCTAGCATTACATCACTACTACCCAAACATTTAGATTATCAACAACTTTGACGAATCCTATTTTATGATAATAGTTTATATGATCTGTCCCTTTGTTCAAATATCTAATTGAACACAAGGGCATGAAATGTGTCAACCTTGTATAGTTCAATTTATGTTTTTCTTGATCCCCAAGTAGACTATACAGAAAATAAACATCTCATGTTTATCCTCCTGAGCATGACCATGCATTTTGTAGTCTAACTCTATCAAGAGGCCTATAGATATAACTCCTGTTACATAGGAGGGACAAATCCCATCTAGGTCACTCACATTCCACCACATAATTTATTATATGTCAATAAACCAACTTTATGATCACCTTGTTACAGGAAACGTTGATGATATTTAAAACATATAATTCCTTATGTATGAATCGTAGTGATTTTAGGTAAAAGGACTTCATATAATATTTATCAATTTAAGAAACGTTCATGACACTTATGTAACAACCATGCAACGTTTTTAAGGTGGGTCAATCCAGTACATCATTACTCTTAATGTGTACTTATGTGAGCGCATGATATCTCATATCCATGATCCGTGAGATGTGATCATCAATGAACTCATATACTAGTCTAAATGCATCTTTTGTCCTAAGAAGATGCTTGACTAGGGACTATTTTAAGAATAGTTCTTCATAAGATCTCACGATCAAGTCATCTACTTGATTTCTTATGAAGTTTAAGCATACTATTCTAAGGACATTTATTACATTCTAAAAGAATGAATTGCCTTTATAAAATAATATGATACAAGTGATGGATGTTCAAAACATGTATGTCTCTAGTGCATATACTAACAGATTTCTCCTAGCCTATGGGTTTGACCTACATCGGGTAAACCTCATCATGAACTTAGTCACCACAGTAACCTACAAATACAAGGTGAATGGATTTGAAACTGAAAAGCTGAAACCAGAAAGGGGACTCGGGTAGGGGGATCCACTGTCCCCCCACCTTTTCATACTTACAATGTGATGGCGTCTGCCTAGAAGTCATGGACAAGTTCAAATCTAGTTTCGTACTCGTACTGCTATCACAATGGATGTCTTATCCCATCTAATTCTTTCTGCTAAAGTGTAGGGGCTACTGGCTGGCCTAAACTTGGCAGCAGGTGCTCCTACACTAACCCACTTATTTTTCGCAGATGATGTAGTGATGTTCTTCAAGCCTACACCAGGGGAACTATACCAACTATCAAGAATCCTAAACTTGTTTTCTCTTGCATTTGGCCAGAGGATCAACCAATCCAAGTCTGGAATTATATTTGGGAGCAAGGTTCCTTGAGCAACAAAGGAAGAATTATCAGAAATCATTGGCATCCAAGAATGGGAAAATTCAGGGCGATATTTGGGCCTACCTGTTGTTTGGGGCAGATTTAAATGTAACAGCCTCTCTTGGCTCAAGGAGAAAGTTATTCAAAAAATAGAGGGTTGGAAGGAGACCTTACTTAACCAGGCAGGCAAAGAAGTTCTAATCAAATTTGTGCTATAGGCTATCCCACCTATGCAATGTCCATCATTGGATTTCCCAAAAAAATTGTGATCAAATCTGTTCACAAATTGTGAGATTCTTGTGGAGATCTGGGCAGAATTATAGAGGCATGCATTGGAAGAGCTTGAACTTCCTCACCTCAAATAAAAAACAAGGAGGCATGGGGTTGTTGTGCTGTTGACAAGCATACCAATGTCACAATAGTATAATAGATTTTAAGTAAGGGTTGTCGTACCCACGAGGAACTTGAACTACTATTAACTCACTACAATTTAGTTCACTAAATATTTACAGAAAAGCATTTGAATTGTCATTTTGGTTTGTGATGAAATAGTGGCAAAACAAGTTGATGAAAATAAAGTAAGTGCAGTTAAAAATGGTTTAGAACAGATTTATGAAAGTGGGATTGAACTCATCATTCTCCCTCCTCAGTATTCTGTTAGTTCCCTGTAAATACTATTTCATTGACATTGATTCAATACTCTAAGATCGCCTAGGTCGATTCCTCGCACCTAGAGACCCTAACAATAATATATTTAGATATCGATTTCTCGCATATCAAATACATATCCCAACATTACGAATGGGTATTTAAGAGAAATCAATATATAAATATCTATTCCTAGTATAAAAACCTACCGAGTAGAAACGTTTAGATCGAAATCAAAGAAATACCTTCCGGTCAAGACTAAGATTTGATAACAAGAAACTATTTGATTAAATAGAACCAAGTGTTAATACAAAATGAAACTACCAATGTCAAATGAAAGTAAAATACAGAAAACTAAATGAAATACTTCGGAGTTCAAAAATTACATTTAATCCCGGATGAACGGACTAGCCACTCATGGTAGTTAGTAAACCTAAAGATGGAGTGGAAGGAATGGTGGAATGGAGATCCTTTGCCCTAGCAGAGCTGCCTCCTGGAAGAGAAGAGGAAAAAGTGAAGAATGAATTGTCCCTCTCTGTCTTGCTCTTAGCGTGCTCAACAGGCTAAAAAGAATGTGTGCGCTCAAGCGCACCAAGTGGGCGCTTGAGCACCCATAACGTGGCAAGTCTGGAGGTGCGCGCTTGAGCGCACCTGTTGCGCGCAATATTGCTGTCAAGGTATTCTTTTTCTTGTCTCTATAATTCATTTGTTGCACTAAATCACCTTCCACTTCTTAAACCTGCAAAAATTTATATTTTTCATCAAAATAGCATCAAAACTCCAAAGTGAAATAAAAACTAAGGAAAACTAAAATTTAATTGATAAAAGGGCAATTGGGGGCACAAATTCAAGCAATTAATAACACAAAGTGCTTAAATTATAGCTAAAACGTACTAAATCTAAGCACTTATCAGGGGTTCAAAGATTTCTATATTATGAACATTGCCCTTCTTGCTAAACAAGCCTGGAGAGCCCACAAAAACCAAGATGCATTATGGGTTCAGGTACTAAAAGGGATTTACTTCCCAAACACTAGTTTTCTTCAAGCTAGAAGGAAAATGGGAGACTCATGGGTATGAGCCAGCCTTCTCCATGGCAAAGAATCAGTCAAAAAGAAATGGGATGGGTGATAACTACAGGGACGAAGGTAAATGTTGCATAAGACAACTAGTTATGGACAGGTGAACAAGCTAAGCTATAAGTAACATCTCAAATTCATTTTTTCATTCAATTGCTAAATCAATCCAATGGCTCTTGGAATATAGAAGCAGTAAGGCAAAATATCTACCCAACTTAAATCCTTACCACACTACAAACACTTGTAGCAAGAATTAACTAGCAAGATAACATCATGTGGCCCCATGCAAGAGCTGGATCCTATACAGTCAAGTCGGGCTATTTTGCTCTAAAATGGGAAATCCCATTTCCCCAACCAACATCTAGTCCCTCTAGAGGAATTCCTAAGGGAACTTAGAATCCGGTGTGGTATTGCAAAGTTTCACAAAAAATCAAACTATTACTTTGGAAAGCCTTCCTCAACATTTTGCTAGTAAAAGATCTATTGCATAAAAGGAGGCTATCCCAAGATCCCATCTGCCCTATTTGGCTCAAAGAGAATGAAACACTAGAACATGCTCTCCTACCCTGTGAATGGACTCGAGTCTCAACCAGTCTGGTTTGCAAGCTAACTACAAATCATCCCTAACAGAACAGAAATTACAAGCCTAGTTGAGTGGCTTTGCATGTAGTTAACAAGACTATCCCACCTAGATGACAAAGGACAATCTGCACTCACTGAGATAAGCACTACCCTGTGAAATATTTGGAAGGAAAGGAACTCTAAAACCTTTCAGAGAGCGGAACCAAACCCTATGGCTACTACAATCAAAGTTGCAGCTCTTTACAGAGACTACATGTCCTTTTTTCTCAAAAAGGAAAATTCAAATAGCCAGGCAAGTCACACAAATTATCAACAGAGGCATACATGGAGACCATCAAGAGAAGGAGTCACAAAAAATTGTAAGGTCCAACACCCTCTTGAGCAAAGGTTTTAATGACAACAAACTTTCACAACAATATTCTAAGTGTTTTGAATACTTTGGTACTAATGTTTTCACTTGAGAATGCTTGAAAGAATACAAGAAAAGTTATAGAAGGAAGGTGCAAAGATCATAAACATCATTTAACATCATAACATGTGTCCAGAAGCATGTTACATAGAGCTTTCATGTCAAAAGTGATTAAACGAGTTCAAGAAGTAGCTTCTTAGCTTCAAGAAGGTCAAGACAGTTCATCTAAGATCCCATGTGTATTAAACTGAGTTGTATCAAGCTTCAGAAGCAAAGTTGAAGCTTTGGAAGGATCATTCAAAACCACTAGAAGCATGAGAAGGAGCTTTTCATGAAACCGGACACCTTCTGAATGTGAAAGATCACTTAAGTAATTCAAGCATATTCATTCCAAGTGTTGCTGATGCAAACAAAGCAATTGGAGAAGATCAATATCACTAGAAACACATTTTTGTCCTTAGAAGCAAAACTTACAATTTCTGCAGAAGCATCAAATTCTTATTTCAAGTTGTAAACATGTTCAAAGTATCTTTAGAAGCATTGAACAAGTTCCCACACTGCTCAAGCTATTATCCTTGAATATTTCAAGTTGAAGAACACTCAAAGAAGCTTCCAGAATCATAATTACTTCTCTCACAATGCAAATAAAGCAAGGATAAAAGATTGGAAGCTTTTACAAGCATATTTGAAGCGTTAGAAGAAGAAATAGAATTTCTGCACACTTCCAGAAGAAGAAACATAATTTTTGCACGCTTCAGAAGAAGCAGTTACAGCAATTCTGCAGAAGAAATTTGTTGTCAGACATGCTGCAGAAGAAGCAGAAACCATTCAATACTATTTTTCTCATTTATGAGGTTGCAACTGAGTTAAAAACATTTCAAATAATTTATGTCAAACAAATTAAGGCCCTCAGTAGGCTTACAGAAGAAATGACTACTGTAACATCCTAAATTTTATTAAGTAAAATAAAATTAAATTAAATTTATAAAGTAGAAGAAATAAATAAATAATAATAGAATTAATATTATGAGTAGTTTTATCCATAAAGCTAGTTCAAAACTTAAAAGAAGATAAGGGGGTTAAGGATGGGTCCAAGCCCATATAGGCATTTTAGTAAGGAGGGGTTATCAGTTCACCCTAATCCTTATTCATCAAATCGTCAAAGAGCGAAACGCTAAGGAGGGGAGAAACCAAGTCTCAAGATGAGGTTGCTGCAGAGTGATCATCAAGAATCAAGAAAGAGTCTTCCTTGCTGTTCGATCTTCACTTCAAGGTATGGTGGGGGAGAGGGTGCTGCTTGTATGTGCATGTGGGGGTGCTTGGGTAGTAACTTAAGACTTTAAATTCGTATTAATATATGTTATACTGAGAATGGATGATGAAAAATGTTGATTGATGATTGATTTGATGAATCTTGATGAATTCTTGGGTAAATTGAAGAGGATATTGAGAATAATGAAAAAGGATAAATAGGGGTTTGATGATTTGGGGTTTTGATGGATTAACCGTATAATCTGTGTAAAGATTTTTGTTTTTACTGAGTTTTGTTGATATAATCGTATAAGATTGATGATATAACAAAGAGGATTGATTAGAGGATGAATGAAGAGGATTAAAAGGGTTAAAGATCGCGAGAACTGCGATCTGCGTTGCGGGTAATCGATTACCAGGGTGTGTAATCGATTACCAGGGTTTTCTGGGTAGCCTGGTGTGCTGTTAGCTCGCAGGTAATCGATTACAGGGGGTTTGTAATCGATTACCAGAGTGTTTGCTTGCAGGTAATCGATTACAGAGGGCTTGTAATCGATTACCAGAGTGGACTTGTGACCCTTGTGTTTGTTGATGATTGTTATGCATTGATTGTGATGTGAGTGTGATGATATGAATGTCTCCTTTGATGATAGATGTTTATACTATTGTGATGTATGATGATAACGATGATGTATTGATGTATTGAGTATATGATGATGATGTATGAGATGTGTGATGATGCCATGTTGATGTAATGAGCCTAAGAGGTATGAGATAATTGATGATTATATATTGATGCATTGAGCATGCGATGAGTGTTATGATCATGATGATGGTGATTAATGATGTTTATGATGATTTATAATGAGGATGACTGATGATGATTTTATGATGATGATAATGATGATGTTAATGATGATGATGATGTACTTGTTATTATGATGTTGATTATGCATTGAGCATGTGAGTGATTGTACTTGAGATACACAAGCCCAGTGAGGGGTGGGGTGTAACTCAGGGAGGTGATTGTACTTGAGATACACAAGCCCAGTGAGGGGTGGGGTGTAGCTCAGGGAGGTGTTTGTACTTGAGATACACAAGCCCAGTGAAGGGTGGAGTGTAACTCAGGGAGATGATTGTACTCGAGATGCACAAGCCTAGAGAGGGGTGAAGTGCAACTCGGGGAGGTGAACTGTTTTGGGTGTGCATGATGATAGATGAACATGCAATGTATTTAATGATGATGTTGATGATGTTTTGGTGTGCATGATGATAGATGAACATGCAATGTATTTCATGATGATAATTGATAATGTTTGGGTGTGCATGATGATTGATGAACATGCAATATGATTAATGATGCTGTTGAATTATATTATGATGTTATGAGAATTATTGATGAGATGAGTATTAAGTATTGAGGATGTGCTTGATGATTTATAAAGTGTGATTCATATAATTGTGATGAGATATGGTGTTTGATAATAAGGGTGTAAGACATTCTGTGTATATTATTACTTGATGAGTATGATGGATATATGTGGGTGAGGATAGGGTAGCCTCCTATGTGTATGTATGAGTTGGTATTCTTTTCCTCACCGTTACACTGTGGTTAATTTTACAGGTGTTAATGATGACACGACTGGTGTCGAGTAGTAATTGAAGGGAATGTCGCTCTGATACTTGTGACATCAGGGCATACCATTGGGGTTTTTACTTTATGTTTTTAGTTAGGAAGAGATTTTGTAAACTGTTTGAGTGCCTTACATGGCTAGTAGGTTATTTTAATGATGATTCCGCTGCTTAAAATATTTTGAAACATTTGACTGTTATTTCTATTTTAAGTGAGTTTACTTTTGAAATAAATGACGTTTTATACGATGAGAATTGTGAACCTTTTTACCCGTTGTGGGACGTTATCTTCATATATGTCGATTTATTTAATGTATAAGAGTTTGGGGTAGAAGGGTGTCACAGCTACAGAATCCACAAGTTTTTCATCTGCAGAAGAAAGGTCTTGAGAAGAGGCAGCTGGTCAAAGATGACAGCTGTATACAACTGTGACAGCTGCAACTTGAAAGAGACAACTCTGGGGACACAGCTGGAGGTCTCCAACGGCTACTTCCTTCCTTCTCCTATAAAAAAAAGGAGTTCTCCTCAAGATCAAACACACCTCTCTCCAGAAGAAGTATCCGAGCATAGATTTACAAATCCATCTTCTGGAGACTTTCTCTCTCTTCACATTTTCTGAGATTCTGCTCTAAAAAGTTTAGAAAGAGAGAGATGGCTCAACCTTTCGTTGTTGTGCTTAATTTGTAGTAGTTTTGAGCTTGTTTTTTATATTCTCAGCAAATAAATCTTATGTAAACTCTCAAGAGTGCTTTAAGAGTGTTAGTGTCTCTTGAGAGATTGTATAATTGTTGTTGTGAGCTGATGCACTGGTGCAGTGAGCTAAACAGAGGTGTAACTCCTGCAGAAGGAAATCTGCAAGGTATTTTTGAGTCTGTACTTCCTGCAGAAGAAGCTGCAGTAGGTGTGAAGCCTTGAGAGGCTGCGGAAGAAACCTATAAGAGCCTGCAGAGACTGAGCAAAGAATACTGGTGATTAGAGCCTGAAGAGGCTACAAAATAATATTTGGCAAAGAGCCTGAGGAGGCTGTGGGAGCAAAGAATACCTTGTAATCATGATTGATTAGTGGAAAATCCTACTGAGGTAGGTACTGGATATAGCCCAAGGATTGTGAGGGTGAACCAATATAAAAATCATCTGTGCAATGTCTCTTACCCTTACTCTCTTTAATTTTCTGCGCATACATCTATTGCTTGGTTAGTTATTGTTCTTACTTTCAACATTTAGCAAGCTGTAAACCATATTTTGATAAACTTGTTTTTCAACTGATATTTTCACATAAATCACATCCATATCAGTTAAAATACTGATCTGGAAAGTTTCATTAAATTATGAAACTGTTTGGTGCTCCAAAAGCACATTTCTTGAAAGATGTTCATTGTTCAACATTGGAACTTGGGGTTCAAACTACCAGATTTTGATAAACCTATTTTTGAACTAATCTTTTTACATAAATCACATCCATATCAGTTCAAATACTGATCTGGAAAGTTTCATTAAATTATGAAACTGTTTGGTGCTTCAGAAGCACATTTCTTGAAATCTGTCCATTGTTCAACATTGAAACTTAGGGTTCAAACTACCAGATCTTTATAAACTTGTCTTTAATCAGATCTAACTTGATATTCTAATTGTTTACTACTTAAATATCTGATCTGGAAAGTTTCATCAAGTTTCAAGTTCATTTGATGTTTCAGAAGAAACATATATCAGATTTCATTGAGTAACTTGATTTTAAAATATCAAATTGATATAAACTTTCTTCTGAACAGTTTTTTTCATATAATCTTATTAGTTATTGGCTAAATAACTATTCTGGAAAGTTTTATTAAAATACAAAATCATTTGACCCTCAAAAAAAAAGGTTTAAAGTGACAGATTCATTGTTTTGCTTCTGCATAACTGCATAAACATTATATTATTCTTCTGAACCTTATTCTAAGTTGTAACTACATTAAACACATTATATGGAAGAATAAAATTTGATGATATCAGTCCCTATGATTTTGCTTGCCTTTAAGAAGATAGTTTGAATCTACTTAGTTGGCATTATACACTAACCACTATCTTCTAGAAGCAATTTCTGATAGCCAAGGCATTCCTTGAGCAAAGATCAGTAAGTTTTTCAAAGTACTTGCCGGTTGGACCAAAAGTTTTCAAGGGTCACAATTCAACCCCCCTTCTTGTGACTCTATGATTTACTTCAAAATTAACTCAGATGCCCGCTTTACTAAAGAAAGAAGCAGAGGGACAATAACATGCATTGGCAGGAATTCAACAGGAAAAATAGAACTGAGACTTATCAAGCTAATTTTAGCTCCGTCAGCACTCATAGCAAAAGCATTTACAATGCGTGAAGGCATCATCATGGCCTCCAACTTTGGAATCCCCAAAATTGTTCTGGAATCAGATTCCCTTGCTTTGGTCAAAGTCTATAGACAAGAAACAAAAATTAGAGAAATTAGCTCAATTGTTCAAGACATACTATCCCTCAAAAGCAATTTTCAATTATGTAGGATCACCCGGACAGGTAGTGAAGGTAATAAAGCAGCGCACCTCCTTGTAAAGCTCGAAGCAGCCCACACCCTTCCCAGCAATTGGGTCTATCACCCACCCCAATCATTATTGGAGCATCTCCTAGCAGACCTCCAGCTGCTCCCTCAACCCCGATTTGAAAGGTGACTTTAGCCCATCTTCTCCAGCCTAGAAGAATCCCAAACCCGCCGCAAAGCCCCGAACAGAAACCCCTCACAGCCTTAAGCCTCCCCTCCCTTAATCTCTACCCTTCTAGCCGCAAACCATCATTAACCCCCAATCTGATACCCCTTTCTATCGTCTATATTACACACAACCCTTTCATCCATCTTCCAGCTGGGGTAGCTTCTCCGGTTGCAAATTATGTCGTTGTCGCTTGCTTTTGTTGTTGTTATTTAGTCTCATAGGTGTTTGTTTGAGAGTCCATGTTTCTAGAGAACTAGGTTTTCTTTCTATGTAATTTTCAGAGAATGTATCTAGTATCTTCTACCATATCTATCTTAGATACGTGCTTGTCTCTGACTTGGGCCATACCCATTGTAACCTCAGTTCTCTCTATTAATGACATGTTTTTTCCACCAAAAAATGGTAAGACATCAAATTTCATAGCTAATGTCTGTTCCTAGTAAATCCCCAGCTAATAGATTAATTAGATAGTCCATCATAAATCATGACTCATGTTAAATATATAAAAGCCTCTCTAAGAATCGTTTACTTTGAGAAAACATTTTCTGCTTTTTTTAGTTTCAATTATAAAAAATGTCAGCCTGTTTTTTCATTTCATTTCCTATTTTTAAAATTTTATAAGACCTTCTTATATAATTTAAACTAGAAAACAAATTTTTTGCTTATGGAAGACCTATTTTATAATATAACTAAAACTGAAATATGAAATAAAAAAATAGTCTGACATTTTTCTTTTTTTATATCCACTTTACTTTTTTATTTTCAATCAATGTAGACCTATTTTTTTAACATTCTTGCCCAAGACACTAGCTCAACTTTGCTTCTTGATCCAGATTGGGGTTGTATTCTAAGTTTGAGCCTCAAAGACCACATATCAACACTCATTTATTCATTTTTATCTTCAAGTCTTCACTTAAATATCATAAATAAACTATAAGGCCATATAGGCTTTATACCAATATTGAAGTTTAGAGCGTCTTGGAATGTGGAAGCGTAGATTAGTCTTTCCTAAGGAATTGTGTTTGATAATTACTGCCATGGTTTTGAAAACCAAACCGGACCGCCCGATTCGACGAGGAACCGGCCTGGCAACCAGTCCATTAACCTCTAAAAACTGGTGCTCTTCAAAACCAGTCAAAAATCGGTAAAAAAACCGGTTGAACCGATCCTTTTCTAATATTTTCTAAAATTTTTATTTATTATTGTTTATTTAATCTAAAATATTTGAAGATAGATAAAGACATATGTTTAAAGATTATATATAGATATCTATTATTTTATCAATTATTATTAATTTTTTTTATCTTATAAGACTTATATAAGGTTATTTCTACTAATTTACAATTTCATATATCTTAATTTCTTATGATTTTGTGTTTATTTTATTATTTAAAACTTCATATAATATTTAAAATATATATTTAATTTATACCGGTTAGACCACGATTCAACCACAGTTGGTTTTTAAAACAATGATTGCTACTTTGTCTAAACCGGTTAAGACTTATTTGGACAGGACCATTAGCTAGGGTTACTTCAAGTTTTATATTCCATTAACTTCTCTTATCATCAATTGATAATTTGTCATAGGATTTCTTTTGTTTTTCAACAAAAAAAAAAAAAATACCATGAACAATATACAATATATCTTTAATTATCTTTGGGTTGTGAGGGTGGAAGGAAACATGGAGCAACATGGCTCATGCAACTTAATTACTTACCATGTCATTAACCAATGTTCATAAATATTTTTAATATTTTAAACATTGGATCAAATATTGAAACAATGAATGCACTAGATATTAATTAGGCTTATTATAATTTTTTTTAAAAGTAGGCTTATCATAATTGACAGATAATTGAACAGGTGATAATTATATATATATATATAATACAATATATTAAGTGATAAAACTAATATAACATAAAAATGTTATACTATATGTTCTATAACATAAATTAAAAAAAAATAAGAATAAGAATTAATTTGACAAAAATCTATATAAATTAAGTAAATATTACTAATAAAAATTAATATGTATTACCTAAATGTATTTTGTTAGGTAATAAATAATATAACTCACATATTAAATTAAAAAGCCAAGCAACAGAGTGGTTGCACGTGTAAGGATCCTCTCCAGCCGAGTTTAACTACGAAATAACTACGGAATAACTATGGATTTTGATTTCCTAGTTATTCCATAGCTAAATTGGCTGGAGAGGGCTGGAGAGGGTCCGGATCCGTGGTTGCACACTATACGATTCTCGGATTCTCCCTTGTGAAAATTCCTCATTTTAGGTAAGAATAATCTTATTTGTTTCCTCTTATTATTTTTATCTAGTTCAATAACCAATGTTCAAGTCAATGATTTTAGAAATCCCACAGGACCAAACTAATAGATTGGTTTTGATGGGATTTGCTTCCAGTGAATATTTTTTAGGGATTTCAAGAGATTGGTTAAGTAATAAGTAGAATAAGATAAAATCTCACGTCTAACAAAGAGATATTTAGATCCCCCTTAATTTGTTTGTAATGAAAAAAAATGTATTTATGGGTGTTCTTTGAGTCTAGAAGTTTTTTTCATCTACTTTATTTTTCAATAAAATTTTCCATTTACATGTACTTTGTCTTTAACATCAACTCATATTTTTTTTTCGGTGTATAAGGAAAGCAACGAGGTTTGAATCTAGAACCTCATGTTAAACTACCCAAACCCCCAACCACTAGGCCGACCCTAGTGGTTCATCAACTCATAGTTAGATCCCCCTTAATTTGTTTGCAATGAAAAAAATGTGAGTCATTTGTGGGTGTTCTGAGTCTAGAAGTTTTTCTCATTTACTTTATTTTTCAATAAAATTTTCCATTTTCATATACTTTGTCTTTAACATCAACTCAATGAACTAATAATGATAAAATCATATTTTTAAAATTTTTGTGCAAGATCACATGTATCCTCCACGTAGAGCTGGCAATTCGGCCCGACCCGGCTTGATACGGGTAGCGGACTTTATTGGACTGGACTAAAAAGCCCGAAAATTATTCGGACTTCTAAAATAGGTGCTTGAACCCTACGTTTCTACGGGCTTTTTGCAGGTAGCTAGCCCGCTTATTTTGCCGATTTTTGTGGGCTACCCGACATTTTTGCGAGTAGCGGGATTTTATCGAGCTAGGCTAAAAAACCCGAGAGTTATTTAAACTTCTAAAATAAATGTCTAAGCTCTACGTTAAGTTATTCGAGTTCGAGCTTAACACAATTACATACTTAAACTCGAATTCGAGATCCTTAAATCCACGTGCTTGGTGGTATATTTTTTAATTGATTTGATAATGTTAATTATTTTTGTATTTACGTTTATTAAACTCTTACCTAACCACTGGGTGTCCTTATTAATCTTTTAAAATCCTCATGATAACGATGGAAAGATTAAAATAATCATAATCATAATGTACTATTGTATTATTATTTATTGATTTTTTACAGAGTGCTGTTGTTTTGCTAGATAGCTACAAGTGATTTGACAAAAAAAAAAAAAAAAAAACTAAGGACAAGCACTTATGCTAAAGGCTCTCTCAATTAATTAATAGAATTTCGTAAGAGTAGTTTAATTATTATTATATCTTTGAGGTTAAGTAGGAACAAGCCACATAAGGTTCAGACGAAATTTCTGTTGCGGCTGCTAGAATAATATCTATCTATCTTTGGCTGAAATTGAAAATACTTATTATGCATACATTCTTTATTTTATCTTTTTATTTTTCCCTTTTGGCCATGAAGCCTTGAACCACCAGCTAGCACATTATTCTTTAGGAAAGAAAATGCAATGGCACCATTAGTGCCTGCAAATCACCACCATACCAATACCATGGCTTGTGCATTCACTGTGAAGGCATTGAATATCTCAAGAGAGAAAATATCTTGTCAAATGATGATGCTACCAATCCCTGTTCAACACATCTTGGTACGGACAACAACACAGTTATATAACTGTTTGCCTTCCGACCTACTCCCATTGGAGGCCTCTTGTTTCAACATGTGGAAAGATAAAGAAAGAAAGAAAAAATGCATAAATCTCAAAGTGAGTCACTGAACCAAAGGTGGTTGGATTGGATTGAGCATGAAACAAAGGAGATTGGTGCTGAAGCAAAGACAGAACCGTGTGGGCCCCATTGTAGCCAACCAATGAGGAAAGAAACTTCTACATATTCTATCTAACCTTTTAATTAATTCAGGAAAAAAAAAGTGATATTTAAACCCCTTTCATTCCCCTTCATATAAAAACCTCTCTCACAACACTATTTTCTCCCTCACAATAAAATCTCCCCTGTTTTCACCACCTGAGCTCACAAACTCACATACCCATCTCCTAAAAAATCCCACCTTGTTACAAATCAAAGAATATCATCGAAAACCCACTGGGCTCTGATTCCCGCTCGCTCTCTCTCCCTTGATTTTGCTCTTTTCTGTTGTGTGCACACGGGATTTTTGAGATGGGTAGCTCCAAATTGAAGAGATTTAGCATCCGATTCTGTTTTTGATTTGATCGGATCAGCTTTGTAGAACAGAACCTAGATTCCAAAAATTCGGTCTTTCTTTTATTCTCTGACCAAATCTGAATCTGGGTATTGAAATTGCTTCACCTTGATTCGAATCTCTCTTCTGTTCTGTGTGCACACCCTCAAAAAGCTCTGTTTTTTGAGCTTGAGAGAGCGAGCGGTGGGTTATTTCCATGGCTGCAGCTAAGAACAGTGGCAAATTCAGCAAGGATGTGAGTGGTGATGACCCTCACAATCACAATCACAAGGTTAGCCTTACCCAGATGGGTGAAAGCCAAGATTGGGAGATTGAGAAAAAGGGAAAGGGTTTAGATTTAACCTCTCAGAGTCAGAGTCAGAGTCAGAGTCAGAGGCGTCCATGGAAGCCAGTTTTTGATGAAGCTTCCATGTCACAACATAATAGGCCTTTGAAGAAGATTCGTAGCCCTGAACGTCAAAACCCAAATCAACATTTACCTTCCATGTCCTTACAACCTTCTCCCTCCTCTGTTCCTCCTTCTTCAAGACTCATCTTTCCTTTTGCTTTTGATGGTTCCCAACAACACCCCATGCATTTCCCACACCAATTTGGAACCACAAATTTGCCACTTTTCCGTCCACCCATTCAAACAACACAGCAGCAACAAATGATATCTTTCGGGTCACAACAACAGCAACAACAGAACTTAGCATATCCACCAATCTTAGCAAGAGATTCAACTTCCACTTTGCTACAACAACAGCAACAACATCACCAGCAGCTTCTTCAGTATTGGAGTGATGCATTGAATCTAAGTCCAAGAGGAAGGATGATGATGATGATGAACAACAACAACAGGTTAGGACCACATGGTAGCACATTGTTTAGACCCCAAGTTCAACCCATAAACACTACCAAACTCTACAGGGGTGTGAGACAACGCCATTGGGGAAAATGGGTAGCTGAAATTCGTCTCCCTAGAAACAGGACTCGTCTTTGGCTTGGCACATTTGACACAGCAGAAGATGCTGCTATGGCCTATGACCGTGAAGCCTTCAAGTTAAGAGGAGAGAATGCAAGGCTCAATTTCCCTGAACTTTTTCTCAACAAGGATAAACCACAATCAGAAACACAAACACCTTCTTCACCAGCTCCAACAACAACTACTTCATCTGTTTCTGTTTCTTCTCCTTCTAGTCACAGCAACACAAAGCAGTCTGAACCTGTTTCTTCTAATGTGCATCCACTTCCAAAAGAAGAGTCAAATGAGAATGACTCTGGAATTGGATCTAGTGATGCTACGGTGAGTGATGAGGTTCATGCAGCTGTTGAAGCAGGGGAAGGAGTTTCACAGTCACAAGAATTGGTTTGGGGTGAAATGTCAGCATGGTTCAATGCTATTCCAGCTGGTTGGGGTCCAGGTAGTCCTGTGTGGGATGATTTAGACACCAACAATGATCTTTTTCTACACTCACACCTTCCTTTTTCAAATCCCAATCAACAAGGGTTCAATGATGTTGATCCTCAGAGACAAGAACATAATAACATGGGACCAGGTTCTTCCATGAGGCCCTTCTTTTGGAAAGATCAAGATTGAAATTTTCTTCATGAAAACAGGAAAGGATTTTGCTTCTACTACTTTTACATATATTTTCTACCACTTTGTCATTCAAGCTTCTCCTTACCATATTATTAGGACAAAACTTGGTGGTTGGTTATTTTCATTACCAAAACTTTGTTTTGTCCTCCTCACTGGTTGCAGATATTTTCACCAGACAACCTGTGAACCTTGGATCCTTGATCATTTCTGAACAAGATACATTACCTGAAACTTTCTGTTTTCATAACTGATAAGGTTCCATGTATTTCTGGGCCTTCTCAGCATCCACCTCTTGCCTCCTGCATGGGGCTCACTCTTACCTTTGTTCCTTCAACTTTTTTTTTTCTTGAGATTTGATCTTTGTTAACTCTTTTGCACTATTTTGTTGCTTTTGTTTATGTAGTAAAGATAGCTTAATTAGCATGAGCAGGGTAGAAGGAGACAGTTTTGTGATTTCCTTCTCTGTTGGTCCATCCGTTATGAGCTATGTTTTTCAGCTCCAAGGATGGATTTATAATACTATTACTCCATTAATCTAGTTTGTTCATTGTGAAGTTTGTAATGCTGTCATGTTATTATGTATGCTTATTTCTTGTTTGTTAAATTAAATATCAAGCACTTTGTAGTATCGCAGCATATATATATATATATATATATATCATTGTAATTAATATCATGCCTTGCTTATGGTCCACATTTCACCTTTCTATATTGTTTTGTTTTGTCCAATTAACATGCTATGGTTTGGATACGCATTCATGATCAACCAAAGAATTAAAAATAAAAAGGAAGGAAGATATTTAAATCAACATGATTTTTTTCACATCCCAATTATACCTTTTCTCCCTCTATAGTCCCTTTCTTCACGCATCAAGGTATAAAAACTCTATTATTCTTTAAAGTAAATCATCAATTTGTTACATGAAAATGCTGTCTCGAATTAAAAGAAATTAAAAATTAATCTATGAAATTGTATTTCGTCCATTAAAGTAGTTTATTTATTAATAAAAATATCACTCAAAACTGTAAGTTGATATTTACAGTCAATTTAATCTCTCTAATCTTAATATGCTAATTCAAATAAATTCTTAAAATTAATAACTTATTATCAAATTATTTCCTATACGATTTACTTATATTAACAAAATGATTAATTTTGATGGAAGAAATACTGCTTTAGAGATCAATTTTTAATTTCTCTAAATTTGAGGACTAACTTGATAGTGCTCAACTCTTTCATAGATAAAATTGATATGTTTCACCTTTTTTTATAGTGTGTTTGGTAAAACTAACCAAAAATTGAAAAATTAGCTGAAAGCTGAAAATCTAGTTAATTTGATTGGAAGTGTTTGGTAAAACTAGCTGAAAATGGTAAAATAATATATAAGCACATCATTAATAATGATGAATGAGGGTGGTTGAGAGACAAACTTATAATAAATTTTCGGCTAGTAGCTGAAAATTGAAGCATTTTTAAAAAAGTTACCTTAAGTAGCTTTTAAAAAAAGTTAATAACTACCCAAAAAAATCATCTCATCAACATAGGTGAAATGGTTTCGGGTATTAATTTCTAACTAAAATGATTTACCCAACACACTTAGCTAAGAATTCCATTCTTCCAATATGAGTCGAATGCGAGCTGGTCGTCCCTATCTTAATATTCAATGCAGATAATATTGACTAACAGCTATTTATATAGCTAAGGTCACCACCCCCTACGGGGAACACTAAGAATTTCTAGTTCCAATATGTTTGACCACGCAATGGTTTTTAAGTTAACATGACTTTATTTGATATAATAGTGAGGTTTGAACTAGCTGATTGGTGTTGTCGTGCATTTTTCATTTTGCTACACGAGGAGAGGTCAACATAATTAAGCAGAACAAGCTATTATAAAAGAGTTTGCCAACAGGAAGATAACTGGCATGACACTGGTCTTGGTCTTTAAGATTATTGTATATACTGATATTTTAAGTTCCATCATTTTCTTCTCTCTCTCATTCGATAGTTTTAGCTAGCTAGTATACTAGTGGATAACCAAAATGCGACACAAGCTCGTGCACATCTCTTCTCCGCAAACAATTAAGAAACTTCTTTAAATAATTAAATAGGATTTTTGGGCAAATATAATAACACAAAGAGTTATTAGCTTAAAATCTGAAAATATCAAACTCGCCAAGCATGCATATGTAACTAACTAATCTTTTGTCTTTTCTATTGCTTTATTCACGATATTATTATATATGTAATGTAAATCAACATTATCAAGGTTTGTGGCTCAAATGGTAATAAACTTCAATTTTAGGAAAGACAGTAGGAACTTCTATCTTGTTAACGAGTGTGCACCGATAAAAAATTCATATATAAAAGATTTTTTTATTGAAAATTATGTTATTAATTGTATTTATAATATTAAATATTACTCATTTTAATAAAAATGTTTTATTTTTAATTGTTTAAATTACCCTTAAAACACTCACTATATATTTTCATGTGTGTGTGTTTTCAATTGGTTTGTTACATATATCAAGTTCTGACGGGTGGTTCTTAAGGTCTTAGGATAAAGTCTTGTTTCTTATAAAGCATACATGTGACTTAGACCAAAATTAATTTATTAATTATGGTTTATACTTTGATTAACACATGAGTAAATATCTCATTCAATATTATAAATTAGCCATATTAATTACGGATTTTAATATCGAGTGTTATGATATTGTTTATTGAGAAATTATACTTATACAACATTATTGTACAACATTCTTTTACAATAAGGAGAGAGCTAGAAATAAAAGAAAGATAAGTGTAAGATATGATAGGTAAATTGATGGAGAGAAATAGAGAGAAAAAATGTGTTATATGAGTTGTTATATAAATACGTTGTATGAATATATGCTCTCTTGTTTATTTAATGTAAATTTTTATATGTTTGAACAAATATCTTAATAGGTTCTACTATAAATACTTTAAGATGGAGCAATATTGAAGACTTTTAATTAAATTTGAAAGCAAACATGGTCTATTTTCTATTCACTGCAAACAGCAAGCATTGATGGGATGCTAAAAGTAAATTGATTACAAAAATATAACATTTAAAAAATTAGATATAATGAGCTGTTTTATACATATTGTCGACTATGAATCTCACCGAATATGGAATCGGGAATTGTCTCGTTCCCCTGCGTGACAAGCGAGATACAAATAAGGACAAAAATAAAAACAACCTTTCCACATTAATTATTGCAATTAATATTATATGTTCAAAGAGTAATTAATTATGATAGGCACAGGTGGGCCCAATCACCGGCCTATGAGATAATATACATTTCTTACTTGTGACGGCACGATAACGATAAGTTTTAACATCATTAATAATGATTTTAATTAATCCATAATCATGTGGTTAATCAAACACCATGATTACGATGGTAAGCACGTTCAAGGTACTAATACTTTGCGAATAGCAGAAAATATCTAAGAGCAGGATGCTAGTGACGTTACCATACTTAGGTAAGTTTTGTTGTTGATCATCATCTAAACCAAATCCTATCTTCTATTGTCACTGTGATGCAAGGGCCTTCCAGCTTCCATCAGCATTAATTTCAGCTTTGATAAACAAACAGGAAATTTCCATATATATTTTCCTATCAACTATAGTAGATTTGGTATATATGGCCCTTTTGAAGTACGACTTAAGATGAGGGCCATAATATTATTATGGTAAAAATATTATCTCTTGTCTTTATATATGAAACTCATTTTTAATTTAATTCTTTTATATAAAGTTTTAAATTTAGTTTTTATATAAATAGTTTGTAATTTCATCTTTGTTGTTTATTTTTGTCTTTACATCGCTAATTATTAGAATTATAGCACAATAAAAAAATATATGAAGTGAAAAAAAGGCCTTAAAAATTAAAATTTAATTAGTAAGAATTAAACCCCAAACCTTATATGTGGAAGAATAATTTATAAACCAATGTATTAGGCCTAATAATGATAATATATATGCTTATATTTTTTTTTTGTCGAAATGCTTATGTTTTTTTATAAAAAATGTTACTAGCAATTAAGGGCCTAAAACAAAGGTTTGGACCGCCTTCCCCTTAGGCCGGCCCTGAAAATATATGAACTAAAAAGTAAGTGTAGGGTATAAATATTAAAACTATATTTTTCTATACCTATGTTTTGCGCAATCTTTGTTTAATTTTATCTCTAGACTTCACATAACTTCTAACCAATCTTACTGTAGTATAATGACAAGGAACGACATATATAGATTTGAAAACAATTATATATGTACAGATATTAAAATGGTGGAAGCTTTTTATATAACGATTTTTCTAATCTGTGCAACGCACAGGATAATAAAACAAAAATAGAAAGGTTTTATTGGGAATTACAACCATTAACATTACCAATGCATTGAGTGTTGTGATAGTTGCAATTCCCAATAAAACCTTTCCAGTTTTGTTTTATTATCCAGTGCAATGGTTACATATGTTAGAAAAACCCTTTATATAAAGACTAAATTAAAAATCAGTGTTACATGAAAGAACAAAAAATATACTTTTTTTTGTTCGAACAAAAAATATACTTAAACCTATTACTATTTATGAATTCCAAGTTCAGGCTGCTAGGTTAATTTCTTTTAATGTGTTATTGTCTTAGTACCATATGGTTCAATTTTTCAAAAAAAAAAATAATAATAATGAAGTAACTTTTAAGGAAAAATGTGCTGTTTTCGCTATTAGGACTCTATAGAAGCTACAACATGATGTTGCCGTTGTGATTTTGGGTGTCTCAATGACACTCAATTGTTTTAGGAACAATAACCTCCTTCTAGGTAATTAAGGTCCTCTTAATTTTTAATGTTAAGATAAACTCCCTTATTGTTTAATATAGTAGATAGATCGTTGCCCTCCTATATAAACAAATTCTATATGCATTTGGGAATTTTGTTTTTATCTGGTTAGATATGATTTATTATGGTTTTTTCAGGGAAAACTGAGAATGAAATCACTTGAGATATTACACCATGTATGGCTTTTGCTTGGCCTGTATGGATATTGAAAGTATTTGATGTCTATATGGATAAAATTGGAACTAGACCAGCTACAGATGTGTTGTGAGAAAGGAATTACAAGTACCAGCAAGGGGAAAATGATTTGAAAGGAGAGACTTCCAAAGATAGGAAAATACTTGTTGTACTGTAAAGAAGAGAGATATGGGAGGAAAAAAATGAAAAATGTGGTATGTGATGTAATTAGAAAGAGAAATGATATGTAAAAGAGATGGAAGAGAAAATGAATATAGAAAAAATCAGAATTGGTGTGAGTAAATGTAAGATTATGAGACATGAACATGATGTAGGTAGAATGTGACGTGTCATGCTCAAATTAACTTGGTAAAGGAGATCAGGGGAGTTGTAGGAGTTTCCATCAGCCAAAACATAATTTCCATACATTGATCATTGATGTAAAGCCATGGGGATCCAGTTTTGATCACACAAAAAGAAGACAAATCAGCCAACTGTCTAATGATGAAGTGAAATACAAAAGTTAGGCAGTAAAAGCAAAGATAACTTTTCAGCAAGTTCAGAAGCAAGTAGGTTTCAAAGTTCCCTGATTCTTCTCCAAGTTGCCTTGCCAACAAGCAATTTAGCTAAGATCATGATTGTTTTTCTACTGTTTGAACTACACCCATCACCTATTTCTTCCAATCCTAGCATATGCACATATTAGCCAAAATTCAAGTAATTAGACACACTGTCATGTTCAATTCTTACTAGCAATTACATCTATATCTACCAAGTACTCAGATTGCTTGCATGGTCTACATTGTTACCACAAATCTGGAAATACATAAAACCAAAGCAGAAAACACAACTATTTATAACTTTTCCATTTCACTTTTTTCTTGAGAATACTCAGCCCACCAGGCATGTCCTCTTAACTGATTATTAGTATAGAAATATTAATTGAATTTGACTCTTCTAAAGCAAAGAGTGTGCTTTAACAACTTCATTGTTGTTATAAATGCATCATTTTATCACAATCTAAATTGTTGATTTTTCAATTAATAGTTAAAATTTTACAAACTTCACTTTAGTGGAGGGAGCCATATATAAAATTATTTTCTTGCAAACTACAACCAACCAAAAATCATAAAGACATGTATAGTTGTTATAACTTCAACAGCTTTTTCACAAGATATATAGCTCTTGCAGAAAGATATGAAGCAATCAGGATTATTAGCTTCCAGTACAATACATCACAGCTATTTCTTGGGTAGCAGCAAGGTATATATGCCTCAAGCAAAGTTCCAAGTATGATGTAGGTATAGAAATTGTAAAATTGTAATTTCCCTCATAACTAAAACTGACTATTTCACAGAAATAGGAAACTAATCGCACTAGCCTATGTATATAACAGAGGATATAGGATAACTTCTGCCCAAAGAATAGAGAAAATGTCTCGGTGGTCATACATAAGCAGACAATTTTATTTGATCATCTCTGTGTTTGGTTTGGCTGAGAAGTGACCAAACTTAAGTTTAGTTCTCTTAATATAACTGTTTATAATGTTGGAATCGTGATTTATCATGTTCTAACACTAAATCAAACGCATACCATGTCACGCTTCAGATAAAGCTAACATGAAGTTTTGCACATGAATTTATCATGTTCCAACATTAAACCAAATCGTGGTTGCGAGGTGGTGCACGAGTTGCTTTGTTATACACACACGGACACATACACACTAGTTAGTATTCATGAAGTTAAGAATTTGGAAGCTTTATATGACAAATAAGTAACTAATTTATATAGCACATGTATCTTGCCAAAACAATGCAAGAAAATAACTTAAAATTTTAAGAAACACAGAGTAACTAAACCAATTAACACAATTAGAAATTTTTAGAACAATATAAGTCATAGTAAGTTGAAAATGTATCCCGTAATAAAAATTGGAGCAAAGAAGGCCAAAGCCTATTCTATTTAGTTTCTTCCCCTGTCAAGCTTACTGCATTTGCTAATGCGGATTGGGGCAGATACAAGCAGATCTATCACTGGTTTTCTGCACTTTCCTTGGTGATTCACTAATTCTTGAAAATGCAAGAAGCAACCTACAGTTTCTCCCTACTCTGCAGAAGCAGAATACCGTGCCTCAGCTTGTGTCGCAAGTGAGCTTTTATGGCTTCAAAATTTACTTCTGAACTTTGAGATATCTGCTCCAACAGCAATGCTCTTCAGTGACAACCAGGTTGTTATTCATAAACTTGAGTTTGACCAGTTTCAACGTAAAACCAAACACATACTCCGTGTCAAAACTCTGCATCAAGTTGTTGTCTTGTTGATTTATTAATTAAACCAGTGTCAATGATCAAATTTCACTCCCTTTTCTCAAAGTTGGGAGTAATAAATATTTAACCTCCAACTTGAACAAGAGCATTAAACTTAGTTAGTTAGTTGGTTTAAAATGTTAGTTCAGTGTTTGTTTCTGTTATTTTTGTTATCCATTCCCTTCAATGTAACCTGGTATTTATGTAATTCATTCTCAATAGTCAATACAAAGATCAGCTTTCATTATCTCCCCAATATCAAGGTGAACTTTACTTCTTCATTGTTCTAAATTGCATTATTTTATCACAATCTAAATTGGTGATTTTTCAATCAATAATTACAACTTTACAAACTTCATTTTAAAAGAGCCAAATATAAAACTATTTGCTTGTAAACTAACATCGACAAAGAATGCTACCTTAAAAAATAAATAAACATCAATAAGAATGCATCTTGTCACGTGAGACTGAGAGTATGTGTTAAAATATTGCATTTGGAAGTGGGTTTGCTGAGTCATGTCCTTGTATTTCGGGTGGTCAATCTCCATGTCCTTGCTTTAGGAGTCTCAGAACTGTCATAGGAGTGTCCAAATAAACACAACTTGCAAGTAAGATACAAACTTAGAACAACCCTTCCCTGCACAATTGGTAACAAAACACAGATGGGATTCCAAGAACATGGGAATGGGGAAGTGGGGTTTTCTGGAATCCCTTTGGGAGCAAAGAACAAGTACAAGAGGATGAACTCCGAGCTTCCAGAAGATTACGATGATGTTTTGCATCAAGAAGCAAGGAGGATTACTACCAGGAAATATGTCACCGCTTGTGCCATCTTTGCTTCTCTCAACAATGTCCTTCTCGGCTATGGTATGCTTACTTTTTTATGATTCATCTTTTTATTCCTAAAACTCAAAATAGAATAGAACAACTTCCAAACTCATAAGGTTTTCAGCTTTGAACTTTAGAGTTCTGATCTGATTCTGGTTCAATTTTAGAATGATGGTTTACTTTGGTCAACTTGCAGATGTAGGTGTCATGAGTGGAGCAGTTATATTTATCAAGGAAGATCTGAAGATATCTGAGGTAAAGGAAGAATTTTTGGTTGGTATTCTGAGCATTGTTTCTCTGTTGGGAAGTCTAGGTGGTGGAAGAACATCAGATATTATTGATAGGAAATGGACAATGGCCTTAGCTGCAGTGGTCTTTCAAATTGGAGCAATCATAATGACACTTGCTCCTTCATTCTCAGTTCTAATGATTGGAAGGCTTTTAGCAGGTATTGGAATAGGATTTGGGGGCATGATTTCCCCTATATACATTGCAGAAATATCACCAAACACCACCAGAGGCTCTCACTACCTTCCCAGAGATTTTCATAAATCTAGGAATTTTGCTTGGTTATGTATCAAATTATGCATTTTCAGGCTTTTCAGCACACATAAATTGGAGGATAATGCTTGCTGTTGGAATTTTCCCCTCAGTCTTCATTGCCTTTGCTCTCTTCATTATTCCTGAGTCACCAAGGTGGTTGGTAATGCAGAACCGAATTGAAGAAGCAAGATCAGTGCTTTTGAAAACAAATGAAAATGAGAAAGAAGTGGAAGAGAGGCTAAAAGAAATACAACATGCTGCTGGTTTTTCCAATTCTGAGAAACCTGTGTGGCATGAACTGCTTTTTCCTTCTCCTTCCCTTAGAAGGATGCTAATAACTGGAATTGGGATTCAATGTTTTCAACAAATTTCTGGAATTGATGCAACTGTGTATTATAGTCCTGAAATTTTCAAAGCAGCTGGGATTGAGGATAATTCAAAACTTCTAGCTGCTACTGTTGCTGTAGGTGTAACAAAGACACTTGTTATATTGGTAGCAATCATTCTTATTGATAAACTAGGTAGGAAGCCCTTACTCCTTATAAGCACAATTGGTATGACAATTTGTTTGTTCTGCATAGGGGCTACTCTTTCTTTATTTGGAGAAGGATCTTTTGTGATTGCATTGGCAATTGTGTTTGTTTGTGGGAATGTTGCTTTCTTTTCTGTTGGACTAGGCCCTGTGTGTTGGATTTTGACATCTGAAATCTTCCCTTTAAGGTTACGTGCTCAAGCATCTGCACTTGGAGCTGTTGGCAATAGGGTCTGTAGTGGTCTTGTGGCTATGTCTTTCCTTTCTGTTTCCCATGCAATCACAGTTGCTGGAACATTCTTTCTGTTTGCTGCTATTTCTTCTCTTGCAATTGTGTTTGTCTACAAGCTAGTTCCTGAAACCAAAGGGAAGTCATTGGAGCAGATAGAGCTCATATTTCATAATGAACAAGAGAGGCAAGGAAGTGAGGTGGAGTTAGGAGATGTTGAACAACTTGTGCAGAACAAAACAGTTTTGACAAATTAATTGATTAGCTCACATATTCATTGACCCTATCTGATTGTTTGAAGAGGTTGTGCAGTGATGCCAGTGCTACCAAAATTCCACTTTGTTATGTCCTAGCATCCTATATGAGAAATTCTGTGGAGGACTTTGCTGGCCTAGATGATCTTTTGAATCCATAGAACTTAGGATCTATGAGTGAGGGACAAAAGAAATCATTGAAACAAATTGCATTCTTAGTTTCTTACTGTATACGCAAACTTTTCCTAGTTGACTAGTTGTACTATTATTCTTTTTCTTTTAGTTACATCTAGGAATGTAATAGTGGTAGCATTGTTTATGGAAAGAGATTTTTTGGCAGAGATGATCTTGTCACCACAGGGTTCTTTTAGATGTTGTGAGAATTAATGGTACCAACAATCATTATCATATTTACTCTTGAATATAAGCAACTCAAATGTCAAAACTTAATCCGGATGGTCCAAAATATAAGTAAAACCTAATTAATTTCATACTATTAAATGATAGGATTCCAAACTACCCTTATTTAATTTAAAATTGATTTCCAATGATCTACTGTGCAATAAATATTAAGAAAAATAGTTTAGTGAATACATATAATTTTTAATATGAGTTTAAAAAAATTTAATGAGGTTAATTAATATTATTAATATTCTTAATTAGCATGAGGTATTTAATTTTTACTTATATTTAAGACAGCACGAGTTGAAGGAATGTGTGAAGATTGAAATTCTTTTAACATTATTGAGGCTCATATATTCATTTCAAATGTGGCATATCAAAGTGTATATGATTCCTAGTCATAAATGTGATTTTACAACGAGCTCCCAGCATGCATTGATCAAACAATTTTTCAGTGAACATTTAGTAAAGCCTCCTTCTGCAAGTTTCGGGTTGAAATTGTTATCATAAACATTGTCAAAACACATGAAGGTTTAGTTTATAATCAGAGCATGGTCTGGCGCTGCTACTAACTCCTATGTCATCATCACGTTTAAATTATATTAATAACTTGAATATCCTAAGTTTGTGGGGCTTCTCAGTGTCAATACATTTAGACAATTGAACTTCCAAAACTTCTTCCGGAGATGTTAACACTATTGTATTTCTACATAATAACGGGTGAAACTTGCTGATTTGAAAAGGGCCATCGATTTTCTCACCCACTTTTTTTATTCCCTTCCCCTTCCCCTTCCCCTTCCCCTTCCCCTTCCCCTTCCCCACACTCAAATTTTTTGGTGGATATATAATTTTCCTATTTTTTCCTATAAAATAGGTCTTTATTTTATTGTAACTCTCTTTTGTAATTACTAGTTGTTTTATTTATCTACTTAATAACTCTTCTTATCTTATTAATTTTAATTAAAATTTATGTCTTCTAATATTTAATATTATAAATGTTAGAACATTTATAAGACTATCAAATCTCTCACATTCTTATTTTTTATTCAAAATTTTCATAAAATGAATTGATTAACTTGTTTTAAACCTTCTTCTACTCAAAACTCTCAAACTAAAGTGTTAAATTTCCCACAATATAAAAAAAATTACATTTTTTTTTCAAATCCTAAACTTACATCCTACAAAATTATCTTAATATTTTTTTTAAAAAAAATTCTTTGAATTTCTAACTTTAAAATATTTAAATTTATATTATATCCTGAATCCATGGTAAACACTAAAATCCTTGGATAGAAAATTCAAATTTAAGGATTAATCTAACATGACAATGGTCATAGTGCTTCGTAAGTGGTTGGTGACTGGGGCAGTGTGGAGGAATAAAACACTCGTAAATACTAGATGCTTCTTACTAGAACAGCCTAATTCGGCCCCAGATAAAGACAACACGACCCAGTGCAACAACTCAGTTTTGTAATTTAGAATAGTTATTCATAAGCTGTAAAATAGCTGTGGTTTGTTCTAAAACATGATGAGTTGTATAAATTTCCTTTGTATTTTCTTAGATATTTTCCTTTGATCTTATCCTCTAAGGATCTAGACCCTTTGACAATGTATATATGTTGCAACATTCCTTATTCAATACACACATAAAATATTCTATCATCCTTGTCTCTTTAGTCTTTTCTATCTTTTGTCTTATTTCATTGTATGGTATCAGAGCTCCACCTAGAGCTCTGCTAATACCCGAATATAGTTGTGTCAGACTCAAGATAAGCAACATCCAATCCTCCAGAAACCGAGACTACCCTTGACCCTAGTCAAAATCCCTCTAGAACCTATTATATTCATCTAGTGAAAGTCTCAGCTTTGTCCTCGTCTCTCCACCCTTCATAAGCAACAATTATCACTCTTGGTCTAGGTCCATTAGAATGACTCTCATCTCCAAAAACAAAATGAGTTTCCCTGAAGGATCCATCCCAATACCTGATGCCAATATTCCTTTATTTTCTTCATGGGCATGTTGCAACACGTTGATTGATCATGTCCTAGCTTATAAACTCATTGTCTCCCTCTATTGCTCAAAATTTATTTATTTTGATCATGCCATAAATGTCTTGACTGATTTAAGAGAACGATTCTTTCAAGGTGACATGTTAAAAAATTGCAGAACTCCAAGAAGAAATTTGCAATCTCAAACAAGGAACCTAAACAGTCATTAATTACTTCACTAGCCTTAAATTTGTTTGGGAAGAACTCGATAACTACAGACCCATAGTCTCATGTACCTGCTCTGCCAAAACGTATCATCAACAAGATTTCATTATTCGATTTCTCAAGGGTTTGGATGAACGATTTTCTGTTGTTCGTTCCCAAATATTACTGATGGATCCCCTTCCTTTAGTGAATCACGTCTTCTCCATGGTTATTCAGCAGGAACGATAACAATCAAACATCATTCTCCGATCTGATGAACCCAATTTCTTTGCCAACACTGTTGATGCACGTCCTTCATCCTTCACCAAATCCTGCAGCACTCCACATTTTGGAACAATAAAGGGTCCTTCAACCAAGAAATGCTCCTATTGTGGTCGTATTGGTCATACCATCGAAATATGTTATGCCAAAGATGACTACCCTCCCGGTCATCCTCGCTTCCTTGGACGACCACGGTACCACGATCGGGATATTGCCACAGTCGTTGTCAACAACGCTGTCATTGAAGGAGGCGACCCACTTGACAAAGAGAAGAGCTCCACTAGGTTGGGTTTCAATCTATCTTTTGTTGAGTCTCAAAATATTATTAAGAGTGTAATAATGTTTAAGCCTCACAATCCTAAGTTTTAATGAGTAACAAATTTGGTTAAAGTATGCTGATAAAAAGTACAAATTCTCATAAGGGTATTTCATGTGTTTCAGTAACTCTCTGAAGAAGCAACCCTCTGAAGTGGTGTAACCTTCTGAAAGATGAGAACCTGCTAAAAGTATTCAACCCTCTAAAAGAGATGTGCTGTCTGAATCAAGAAGACCCACGTGGCATTTGACTAAAGTCAGAAGGCTTTCTGCTCAAGACTTTATTGCATCCTAAACGTCTTCTGCAAGTTTGATTCATTTAAGGAAGTTTACAGAGACCCTTTTTGAGCTTTTCAAATTAACTTACCAGAAAGGGAAACTGTTGTAACATAGTACCTACAACGTGTCAAAACTGTGTCAAAGTCTGCACACCTGCATTGCACATGTCAGAAGCTTTCAGAATATTGTCTCACAACGGTCTTAACAACATTTAATGCTATTTCAAAATGGTGGTTTTTAGCAATCTTCAACGGACTTAAGTTGAATCCTATATAAAGCTTCATGAAGAACCTCAAGTAGTAGAGAGCAACATACATCAAGTCAAAACGCTGCCAAATTTCGTACTGCTTACTCTCTGCTTATTGTACTCAAATTTCATACATCCCGAGTCTTACTTAGTTAGCTTGTACAATCTTGTATCTGTTTAAGTCTGGAACTTGTCTAAGTTCAGCAATTTAAACAAAATTTATTTGTAAACACTTTCAAGTGTCTGAGAGCCTGAAGAAGCTTGGTGGAAGAAAGAATACTTGGTTTTGAGCCTAGAGAGGCTTGTCTGTAAAACAATACTTGGTTTGAGCCTGGAGAGGCTTGTCAGTAAAAGAATACTTGTTGTATAAAGCCTGAAGAGGCTTGACTGAAAAATAATGCTTGTAACCATGATCAGTTAGTGGGAAATCCATTGCTAGTTGGCATAGGAACTGGACGTAGCTCACGGTGGATGTGAGTGAACCGGGATAAATCTCTTGGCTAAGTCTTCTCTACCCTTATCTCTCTATATCTGTTATTTAACTAACAAGAAGGGTTCGGAACATAGTGATTTATACTGTTGAAAAATTATTTTAACAAAATACGCTTTTGAGAAACAGTTTTAAATAATTTTATTGGACCTGCTGAAATAATTTCAGCAAGTATCATAACTCCAGTTTTAGCAAGTTTGCTAAAATTCTTGTGAAATACTTTGCTTGTTAAAAGGTTTCTAAAAAAATCTGTTTGAACATTTAAAACACTATTCAACCCCCTTTCTAGTGTTTCCTGTGGTTTCTACAGTTGGTATCAGAGCTCAACCTCGGGTTGAACATCTAACAAGTGTTGAGGAAAGAAGATCCAAGATGGAAACCTCAACAAGCTATGGACTCTATATCTCTGAAGGAGCATCTGTAACCAGACCCCCAGTTTTCAACAGAAAAGATTATCTTTACTGGAAAGAACACATGAAGCTGTTCACGGAAAGTCACAATCTAGATCTCTGGGATATAATAGCTTATGGTGATTATGTTCCCATGAGAGATGAAGTACCTATTTCTAAAGCTGAGTGGTGCTATGAGCAAAAGATTAAGGTTCAACTTAATGCTCAAGCCAAACTGTACTTGATTTGTTCTCTGAACAAAACTGAGTATGAGAAGGTTCAAGGATGCAACTCTGCTAAGGAAATATGGGACTAGCTAGCTTCATCTGCTCATGAAGATGCTGAAGATAACAAGTCTGTAGAAGATTTCACTTCAAAAGATGAAGAAGACTCATCTAAAGAGACAAACTTGTGCTTAATGGCAAATCAATTCATCTCTGAAGGTACAGATTCTAAGGTAACATCTCTAACCCTTCAAGATGAATATGATGATTTGATAGATAGTTCCAAGGAACTTTTCAGAAAGTATAAGAAACTCTCCACTGCATACATTGTTTTGTGCAACAAAAACAACGATTTTGAAAAGGAGAATCTTACACTTGACGAAAAGATTCAGTAACATGAGAATATTAATTCCATAAATCTATTTGAAGAAAATAAAATTCTTTAAAGACAGATTAAGGAACTTACTAAAAACCTAACCAACTTTGCTTAAGGAACTAATAATCTTAACAAATTATTGGAAACTCAGAAAAAGTTAAAAGATAAAAGAGGCTTAGGTTTCTCTGGCAAATCATCAAAATCTGAGTTAACTAAAAAGGCTAAGAAAAAGGTTGATGAGTGTCCTCACTGTGATAAACATAGACTCTTTAAGTCTGAGTGTAAACAGAAAAAGAAACCCTTACCAGAAACTAACCCAGGCGGACCCAAGAAAATATGGGTACCAAAAACCTCAATTATTTCTCTTGCAGATGTTCTGAACAAATCAAAGAAAACTCCCAGAATTAGTGCTGAAGAATGGATGAAAGGAACTCTTAATGATAGGAAGATTTATGTACCAAGAGCTTTCAACATAAGCTGTTAAAAACATCCATTTATATTTCATCTCAGAAAGCAATGTTGAGTCTCAGCCAACACAGTTCATCTATTCAAACTCTTAAGTATTCAAGCTGGTAACATTTTTTATTACTGCAATTAAAATATCTGAGATTATATGATTTGTTTGAAAAATCTGTGAAAAATATTGTATGTGTGACTTTCTAAAATGCATGATCTTTCTGAAATATATGTATCCGCTAAAATGTTTGAACTTGTTGAACACATATACTTTCTAAAATGTCTGAGACGGTTGGCTTTTCACCTACTCTCTGAAATCTGCACAACACACGTTTCCCTATGTCTGCCCAGCTTGTAACTGTCATCATTAATTCCATATCTGAAGTTTATTTATAGGGTGTGTGAGAAGCTTCTCAGGTTACACTCTCTCTGCATTCCCTCTCTCTTTGATCAGAAACTCTCTGTGTACTCAAGCTCTCCAACTTCTCTCAAACCCTACTTTCTTCGAAGTTTTCTCTGCAACTTCAATGGCTGCCAAGAGAAATGATGTTGCTTCCTCTAAGGCTGGTGGGAAGATCGTCCCAACCAGATGTGTTAACTTCACCAACCTTGCTGAGCATGGCTATGATCTTGCTGATTACTTCAAATATGTTGGTTGGTTGCCCTTCTTCGACAGTATTTTCTGTGGCTGGCATGAGGCCAGTGTTTATAAGTTCTGGAGGACGGCAAAGGAAGTAGAAGGTGACAGAAGGATATACCTTAAGGCTAAGGTAATGGGTCAAGATATCTATGTGAAGAACTATGTGCTGGAAGAAGTTACAAATGTGAAGGCTGAAGGTGCCACCTTTGTACCTGACTGGGAAATTCGTAATAGAGGAGCTAGGAAGTTCAATCAAATGTTGTTCGGTTCAGAAACTCACTTGAACCTGAAAGGAACTGGGTTGCTGGATATTCCCATATTGTTGCTCGCCATCCTTAGCTGTTGCATTATCCCAAAGGGTGGAGGCAAGGACCATATCTCTGAGTTGGAGAGGTTCTGCCTAATCTACTTGCTGCAGAAGAAGAAAATCAACCTACCTTGGATCTTTCTTTACAGTATGGCCAAGAGAGCAAGAGACTCACCAGAAAATCTTCCCCACAACACCCTCATAATGAAGATCTTGATGCATCACAAGCTTCCTGTGGATAAAATGTTTGACCAGAAGCCCGTAAGCTTCTTTACTGCTACTGCTGTGAAGCAAATGGGGATTCCCATCAAGAAGCCTGCTGCTGAAACATCAAAGGAGGCTCATGTTGTTGAATTCCAGAAGTCCATGCTGCAGATTCTGGAGGAGTAACTTCAAGGGGATATCAGGAAGGAGGAATTCCAACCTGCTGCTGAAACCCCTGAAAAGAAGATTGTAAAGAAAAAGAGAACTAAGTCTTCTCAAGTAACCCTTGCACCTGCTGATCTAGAAAGGGTAAGGGAAGTAGAAGCATCATTTCAAAAGGCAACACCATCTGAAAAGGTGGTTGAAGTAACTTCACAGAAAGCTTTTGAACCTATTCAGAAGGTTCACCATGAACCTGCTGAAATTGTGGGTCAGGCTACTGAGGTGCCTGTTACTGAAGTCACTAAACCTACCATACTGGGATAGGCTGTGATGGTTGATGCCCCCAGTGGCAGTTCTTATGAGAAGCCACTGAGAGTGATGCCCTTTGCAACTAGTAATCCAAACCCTGAGTTGCAAGAGATTGTTGCTTTGGCAAATGCACTTGAAGAGGAAGAACTGAGAAAGGCCAAGGAGCAAGAAGAAAATAACAGAGCTTTGGCTGAAGCTGCTTAGAAGGCTATGATTGAAGATGAAAAGCTTGAAAGATCTGTTGTATCCAAGAGGAAGAGGCCTTCAAAGGCTGTCAGAACAAAGAATGGGAGGTTGTTATCTCCTGTAAGGGAAGAAGCTCCACCCCAGATGATCACTAGGAGCAAATCAATCCCTAAGGATGATGCTGGTATTTTTCAAGAGGCTTTGAAACAATTCAGGTCTCAGAAGGTGTTGGACTTGAAGAAGGAAAGGATTGTAAAGAGACGTGTCAAGCCTGATGCTCCTTTTATTCCCTATGATCTAACAAAAACCAAATTGTATAAGAGGAAGATGCAAGAGATCAGCAAACTACCAATTCCTGAGGTTGAACCATACAAGAAGATCAAAGTCAGTTTTGGGAACCTTAATCCCATTGACTTTGAGGATGATGTGAGTCTGTCCAAGGTTCTAATCAAGGTTCTTGAGGCACCTGTACTTGCTGATAAGCCCTAAGAACAACACCATTCTGAAGAACTCAGTCAACCTGCTGCTATTGAAAAGGTTGCTGATACTAAAAATTCTATGTGTGAACCTGCTGAAAATCCACCTGTTGATAAGGTTCCTGCACCTGTTGAAGTTGAGAAAGTTGCAGAACCTCTTATTGTTGTTCCTATGGTTGAAGAACCAGTTGCTGCTGCTGTGGAACCTATTGTTGTTGTACCAATAAGATTTGAACCTGTTGTGGTTGTTGATCCATCTTCACCCACTCCTCCACCTCCATCACCCTTTGAAATAGATCTTAATGATGAGAGGATGTCTACTCAACTGGCCCTTGTTCCTGCTTTATCCACTTCCATTGACTGGGGAACTAAGGGAAGTTATGTAAGCAAAGGTGCTGGGAAGTTTGTTTGGGAAGGTGACTTAACTCCAAGGGAGAGAATGTGGAAGCCAAAATCAAGAGATATTTCAAGAAGGCCATCCTTTGACAAAATGATGCCTATTATCAGCTTTGATGACTTGCTGAAGTCTGCTAAGTTCCCACACAAGTTCTATTGTTCTCCCTTTGATCAACGTAGGAGATTGCCTTTGTGCCCAAATATTTATAAAGAGTTGTTGTACTTCAAAGACCATTTGCCTCTACACAAGCATGTTGGTCTTCACTTGGACTCTCTGGAAGAATGTAGACAGAAGAGATTGGCCCAGGCTTCAGGGGGAGTTTCTGGATCTGATAAGCTGGGGAAGATCAGACAAGGAGTGCAACCACCCAAGTAATTTTGGAAAAGAATTGATGTTGAGTCTCCAGACCAAGTAAGGATACCTGCTGAAGATTGGATTCTCATTAGGCATCTGAACCTGGAAGCTGAGTTGTACTCAAAATACATAGCTGCTTCTATCGGGTGTAGAAACTTCAAGCCTCTGAAACCTCTTATTATGAAGCCCTCAACCAAAATCTACTGGCAACCTGACAGAACAGTTCCAAGATTACCATTTGATGAAGGTCCTGAAGATAAGAAGAAAGAACCCAAGTTATACTCTGCTTACATGGTTGAACCTGAGCCTTTGACCAAAGAAGAATGGGAAAGACTCCCTGAAGATTTAGAAGCTTATGGGGGTTTTGACCACACCTACAAAGACAGATTGTGGGATTCCTATTGGCATGAGATGGAAAAGGAAGGGTCCTGCTCTGGAACGAAGTATGATTTTGTTGGTTCAATGACTAAGAGCACTCTTTCAGTTCAGGAGTGCCGTACTTGGTTCCCTGGAACTTTCCTTGGTTCTAAGCATGGTCTGAATGAAGATTGGACTGTGCAAAAATGGACTCCTGCCATCTACACTTGTCTTATGGTTAAGCCTACTGACTATGGCTTACCCAATGACATTGGGGAGATTGTGTTTACCAAGAGGCATGTATCCATCATTTTCAGAGAAGTTGACCTTTCTGAGGCATTTGAGATTAGAGAGAGAGACCAGAAGGTTGAGAAACAAGAACCTTAGACTTCAGAGTTTATTGAGTCAATTCAATGCTGCTCCTGCTCGTCCTCATGCTCAAGAATCCAAGCCTAAGCACAAGAGGAATACCAGTTTTTAGCTTGCCACTGTATCAGAAAGTCTATGTGTTCATCAAAGTTTTTCTGTTTATGTTAAATTCTATATGATGAACTCTCTAAAATTTCAATTGAATGACTACTTTCTCTGATCTGACTACGTATTGATTTTAATTACATATGCATTTACTACGCTACGTATTCTAAAATTGGAAATGATTGGAATTAATTGCTATATCTGACGCATCTGAGTTACTGAATTAATCATTGTATGCCTACCCTGTAATTATTACTCTGCTATGCATTTAATTCTTCAGCATCTGTTCACAACCCTTTTGACTGATGACAAAAGGGGAAGATATAAACTAACAAAAGATATCTAAAGTTTAAATGTTTTCAGAGAAGAATTTACTGATTCAGGGGGAGCAAGGCATAATGCCTAAGTATCTGAAAAAGGAAGATTTCTTAACTTAACTTAATACTTTTTATTTTCCCTTCAGATATTTAAAATAGTTTAAGCAAATTTTTCATTATTAAAAAGGGGGAGAATGTTGAGTCTCAAAATATTATAAGAGATTAATAATGTTTAAGCCTCACAATCTTAAGTTTTAATGAGTAACAAATTTGGTTAAAGTATGCTGATAAAAAGTACAAATTCTCTTAAGGGTATTTCATGTGTTTCAGCAACTCTCTGAAGAAGCAACCCTTTGAAGTGGTGCAACCTTTTGAAAGATGAGAACCTGCTAAAAGTATTCAACCCTCTAAAAGAGATGTGTTGTCTGAATCAAGAAGACCTGCTGAAGACTTTCCACGTGGCATTTGACTAAAGTCAGAAGGCTTTCTGCTCAAGACTTTATTGCATCCTAAACATCTTCTTCAAGTTTGATTCATTTAAGGAAGTTTACAGAGACCCTTTTTGAGCTTTTCAAATTAACTTACCAGAAAGGGAAACTGCTATAACATAGTACCTGTAACGTGTCAGAACTGTGTCAAAGTCTGCACACCTGCATTGCACAAGTCAGAAGCTTTCAGAAGATTGTCTCACAACGGTCTTAACAACATTTAATGCTATTTCACAACGGTGGTTTTTAGCAATCTTCAACGGACTTAAGTTGAATTCTATATAAAGCTTCGTGAAGAACCTCAAGTAGTAGAGAGCAACATACATCAAGTCAAAACGTTGCCAAATTTCATACTGCTTACTCTTTGCTTATTGTACTTAAATTTCATACATCCTGAGTCTTACTCAGTTAGCTTGTAGAATCTTGTATCTGTTTAAGTCTGGAACTTGTCTAAGTTCAACAACTTAAAGAAAATTTATTTGTAAACACTTTCAAGTGTCTGAGAGCATGGAGAGGCTTGGTGGAAGAAAGAATACTTGGTTTTAAGCCTGGAGAGGCTTGTCTGTAAAACAATACTTGGTTTGAGCCTGGAGAGGCTTTTCAGTAAAAGAATACTTGTTGTATAGATCTCGAAGAGGTTTGACTGAAAAATAATACTTATAACTGTGATCAGTTAGTGGAAAATCCTTTGCTAGTTGGCATTGGGACTGGACGTAGCTCACGGTGGATGTGAGTGAACCAGGATAAATCTCTTGGTTAAGTCTTCTCTATCCTTATCTCTCTATATCTATTACTTAACTAACAAGAAGGGTTCGGAACATAGTGATTTATACTATTGAAACATTATTTTAACAAAATACGCTTTTGAGAAACAGTTTTAAACAATTTTATTGGACCTACTGAAATAATTTCAGCAAGTATCATAACTCCAGTTTCAACAAGTTTGCTAAAATTCTTGTGAAATACTTTGCTTATTAAAAGGTTTCTGAAAAATTTGTTTGAACATTTAAAACACTATTCAACCCCCTTTCTAGTGTTTCCTGTGGTTTCTACATCTTCATCTCAATGTCAACATCTGGTGGATTTACTCCAACAAGCTTCTCCTAATGGTGACTTGGGCCCAGATGATAACACTCAACCCAACATTCATGCCAATTTGTCCCTCACATCTCACGCTAGCCCAACAATTTCTAAACCCAATTTTGGTACCCCTTATGTTTCATGCATTCACTCAGATGCACTCTCTTGTTATAATTCTCACATACCACCTTGGATAATAGATTCAAGAGCCACTAATCATATTGCCTCTACTTTAAAATGTTTCCAAGTCTATTCTAAAATTGAACCTGTTTCTATTAATTTACCCAATGGGCTGTTGTTACTGCTCAGTACTCAAGAAGTGTCCAATTTTCTTCTTATTTTGTCATTCACAATGTGCTTTATGTTCCTCATTTTAATTTTAACCTTCTCCCTATTTCTAAATTACTTCTCACTCACTGCTACACACTCATTTTTTTCTGATTTCTTATGTCAAATTCAGGAAGCGAGATCGTTGAAGATGATTGGTTTGGCTAAACTCATGCAGGATCTCTACCACCTCATAATCAGCAACCAACAAAATCGTCCATCAACTAATTCTTCCTTTGCCAACGCCTTGACCATTACACCCATCACCAAATCCAACCTTTGGCATTTTAGATTAGGACGCTTGTCTGGAAACTGTCTTAGTGTTTTACATCATCAATTTCTTTTTATTTCATAGCACACTGATGGAACCTATGACATTTTCCATATAGCTAAACAAAGAAAATTATCATATTCTCTTAGTCAAAATAGAGCATGTAAAATTTTTGAATTAATTCATGTGGACATTTGGGGCTCTTTCTCTAAATTTTTTGTCCATGGTCATAATTTTTTTTACTATTCTTGATGATTACAGTCGATACACTTGGGTAATTTTGCTAAAATCAAAGACCGAGGTCCGAATTAATTTACAAAATTTTATGGCTCTAATTCAAAATCAATTTGATTCCAAAGTCAAATGCCTTAGATCAGATAATGGCCCTGAATTTCTCTTAAATGGATTTTATTCTTCAAAGATAATAATACACTAAAAAAGTTGTGTTGACACACCTCAACAAAATGGTAGGGTAGAGAGAAAACATCAACATATTCTTAATGTTGCAAGAGCTCTCATTTCAATCTAAAATACACAATCATTTTTTGTTTTACGTTGTCAAACATGTTGTTCACATTATATATCGTGTTCCCACCCCTCTCATTAATAAAAAAACTCCTTTTGAACTTTTATACAAAAAGTTCCCGATTTTAACATGCTCAAAGTGTTTGGATGTTTGTGTTATGCTTCTACCAATTTTCACCGCAAGAAATTTGATGCTCGTTCCTAAAGGGGGTAATTTTGGGTTTTCAAAATGGAACAAAAGGATATGTTCTTTGTGATTTAGACACCAAAGAAATTTTTATTTAAAGGAATGTTATTTTTCATGAAACATTTTTTTCCTTTTGCACATCACCATTTATCTCATATCACTTTATCTCGTCCCACCGACCTAACTATCTCTCCCATAGAACCCACCTTGAACCCAATCACACCTTCCCACCTTCATACGATCCATCCTTCCAACTCAAACACCAATTTGGACCCACAACCCAATTCGACCTCCACCCAATCTTCCCAACCCATGGTTTCCCACTTCCACGAGGACCACCAGCCTCATTAAGAAACAACCCAATTCGGTTTTACCCAATCCTCTCCAGAATCCACGTCACAACACACTTCGAATCCACGCTCACCCTCTTTCAACAGCAACCATCATATTTCCCCCTCTGAACCTTCTCCATTTGAACCTTCCCAACCTATCATTCCCCATTTGCGCCGCTCCACTCCCCCCACCTATAAGCCTCCTTACCTCACTGATTATTCCTACAATGTTTGTCCCAGTAAGCCTTCTTAATCATCTTCAATCTGCTTGCACCCTCCGCACTCTATTATCAGTTACTCTCGTTTATCACCCTCTCACCGTCACTTTGTCTTAGCTCTATCATCTAAACTTGAGCCCAACAATTACCAAGAAGCTATCAAGAACCCTTATTAGCGTGAAGCCATGGCCGCTGAGATTGGGGCCTTATGGTTGAATAACACCTGGAAAGTTGTGGATATTCCTTCTATAATATTAAACCCACTGGGTGTAAATGGGTTTACAAGATCAATAGGCTCCCTGATGGTAGTGTGGGACGCAGGGTCGACCCAATACTTCTGTAGGCCTAAAGCAAATTATAAACTAAGGGCCTATTTATAAGAGATAAGAGGTCTCACATAACATATCTATTTTAAAAAAAGGAAATATATTTTTAACAAATGAAAGTTAATAATATTTTATAAGAGTCAAAACCCTCTGTGACTTGGTTTTAATGATAACAAACCTTTAGATCAAACTTAAGATTTTCTGTTATTAAGTTACTAATGTGTTTCGTGAGATTTGAGATGCTCAAGTGTGCAAAAATACGCTAAGTCAGTGATAATATCAAGTTAAGAAGCATGATCAACCATGCACCAAGATTCATCATCTTAAGAAGCATATCAGATACAAGAATCAAGTCTTAGGCCATAAAATGAAAGTATCATCAGTCAAGAAGACTTGAGAAGACTTGAGTAAAGCTAAGAAGAAAATCAAAGAAGTAGAAACAAAGGTCAGAAGCAAACTGAGGTCAGACACAAATGAAGTCAGATACAGTCAGACTCAGATGCAACAAGGTCAGACTCAAAAGCAACAAGGTCAGACTTAGATGCAGTCAGCCTCAGAAGCAGACAAGGCAAAACTCAAATGCAACTTGGTCAGGCTCAGAAGCAGACAAGGTCAGACTCAGAAGCAGACTTGATCAGACTCAGATGCAACTTGGTCAGACTCAAAAGCATAAGCATAAGTCAGACTCAGAAGCAAACTAGTCAGACTTAGAAGCAAACTAGTCAGACTCAGAAGCATAAGCATAAGTCAGACGCAGAAGCACAAGTCAGACTCATACGCATCTGACTTTTGCTGACGAAGCAGGAATGTACTAAAAAGTGTTGTATCGTTCAGAAAACGGCTAGTAATGGGTATAAACGGGTATATTCTTATTCCAACCTATAAATAGGTGCTTGGAACTCAGAAGCTACGTGTGAGAACATCAAGCAAAAAGCTGAAGCGCTGCTCAAGAGTTTTCTCTCACTATTTCATCTATCTATCTGCTTCTGACCCACACTTTCTCTACTGTTTATCAAACTATCTGAGTTTATTTATGGGCTGTATTTATCTGCAACATAGCTTGAGTATCTAACTGTTGATTCACACTTTGTGTGTTTAAACCTCAAGCTAAACAACTCTATTTTAATCTTTGTTGTAACTCCTCCACCAAGTCAGAAGTTATTTCTAGACTGTGGTGTTAAGTGGAGAAAGCTTGGAGAGGCTAGTGTAAAACTGTTAGGTATATGCACTAGAGACTTATATGTTTTTTTTAAACATCCATCACATGTATCATATTATTTTATAAAGGCAATTAATTCTTTAAAGAATACAATTAATGTCCTTAGAATAGTAAGCTCAAACTTCATAAGAAATCAAGTAGATGACTTGATCGTGAGATCTTATGAAGAACTATTCTTAAAATAGTCCCTGGTCAAGTATCATCTTAGGAAAAAGATGCATTTAGACTAGTATGTGAGTTCATTGATGATCACATCTCACGGATCATGGATATGAGATATCATGTGCTCACATAGGTACATATTAAGAGTAACAGTGTACTGGACAGACTCACCTTAAGAACGTTGCATGGATTGTTACATAAGTGTCATGAACGTTTCTTAAATTGATAAATATTATATGAAGTCCTACGATCTGAAATCACTACGATTCCTACATAAGGAATTATATGTTTTAATTATCATCAAACGTTGCCTGTAACAGGTTAATCATAAAGTTGGTTTTTGGACATATAATAAATTATGTGGTGGGATGTGAGTGACCTAGATGGGATTTGTCCCTCCTATGTAACATGAGTTATATCTGTAGGCCTCTTGATAAAGTGAGACTGAAAAATGCATGGCCATGCTAAGGAGGATAAACATGAGATGTTTATTTTCTGTACAGTTTACTTGGGGATCAAGAAAACATAAATTGAACTATACAAGGTTGACACATTTCATGCCCTTGTGTTCAATTAGATATTTGGACAAAGGGATAGATCATATAAATTATCATAAAATAGGATTCGTCAAAGTTGTTGATAATCTCAATATTTGGGTAGTGATGTATTGCTAGATACCGTTCACTATTTATGATATTAAATATAAAAGGGTTTTATTTTAATATCATAACCAAATATTAAAAGCCTATTGGGTCACACGCATACAACAAACCACTAGGAAATGATAATAATTCTAATTTGATTAGAGTTATAACATAACGGGCCAGGCCCATATATGTTAGGGTTAATAGAGTGAGGGGTTAAAACCTAGCCACCACTCTATAAGTATAGCATAAGATGCATTACCCTGGACACATGAGCAATCACTCTTACTCTCTAAGGCTACTAGCAGAGTTGAGGAGGATTTCCTAATTCGGCTGTTGGCGTGGACACCTTTAGAGACGTGGCTGCTATTTCCTTGTTTACAATCCTCATAAGGTATGTCATTATGTTTCATGCATTTTATGCCCTAATTCGTGTTTTCGCATTAATGATCATAACAAGGGAGGGAATCCATTTATTTCGCTGCACCCTGGCCACATGCTTGATTCCCTTCAAAAACTCTGCAAGGATAATACTTAGAAGCCTGGAGAGGCTATGCAAGGATCATACTTAGAAGCCTGAAGAGGCTCTTGAAGTAGAATACTTAGAAGCCTGGAGAGGCTATTAAAGGAGAATACTAAGAAGCCTGGAGAGGCTCTGAAGGATAATACTTGTAACTTTGAAGAAGTTGGTGGAAAACCTTACTGTGGTAGGGACTGGACGTAGCTCTTGTTGATAAGAGTGAACCAGGATAAAACTTGTTGTGTTATTCTCTTCTCACCCTGTCTCTGTTTATCTGCATCACTGTTAGACATACTGCAAAAAATTTTTTGAGTCCTCTAACTAAAACTATTTATTAAAATTAACTCAGAAACAAAGTTATATATCTTGAAAATAATCATTAAGATTCACAGCTTACATATTTTCACAACTACTGAATATACTTAGAAACTGCTTTGCTTCTGACCATATCTCAACTTAACATATTTTCTGATATCCAAATATATATTTGCTGAACACGGTTAGAACCAATTGCTTCTGACCATATCTGTACAGAATTAATATTCTGATACCCCAAATATATATCTGTTGAACACGTTCAGTCGACCCAATTGATTCTTATCATATCTGTGCAGAACTAATATTCTGATATCCAAGTTAAAAGACTTGAGAAACCAATCAGAAAAGAAGTTCAAAATTTTTAGGAAGCCTTAGACGCGTCTCAATTCAATCCCCCTTCTTGAGACCCTGCCAACTACAATTTTTTGTATTTGATATAATATTTTTATTAATTTTAATATATAAGATATATACCTATAGAAATTTTGAGGCCTTGTAATGGGGAGGCTAAAGTCATTGCTTTAGTAACCTCCCCCTTGGGCCGGCCATGATGGGATGTTACAAAGCACTACTGATGGCAAAACTCACAAATTAAAATGTTAATTTTCCCACAATATAAAAAAATTTCCCAAATTTTTTTTTAAAAAAAAACTCTAAACTTACATCCTACAAAAATTTTTTAATTCTTTTTAAATTTCTCTGAATTTCTAACTTTTAAATATTTAAAATTATTTTATAATCCATTGTAAACATGGAAAACTTTGAGTAGAAAATTCAAATTTAAGGATTAGTCTAACATGACAATGATAAGTGCTTCATAAGAGCATCTTTAATGAAGAAACCTACTCAATTGTTTATAGTTTATTTTAATAATTTTTATGTAGATCCTATATATACACATTATCTCCTTTTATCTTTTAAGTAATTTTTATAATTTAAATAACTCTACACTCCAACAAATCAATTTAAAAAACCCCTTTAAGCACCGGAAGAATCTGGTTCTTAAAAATAAGACCCAAACATTTCATGTAGCATATCCTTCAATCATGAAAAAATTGCTTTTAAGATTACTTACTTTTAAGCCCCATCAAACACCCTCCATTGAAGATGGTTTAAGTGATTGATGATTGGGGCGGCGTGGAGGAGGAAAACACTGGTAAATGCTAGTCATTATCAATATTTAAATCAACATCGGTTGGGATGTGAATTATGAAGTATTCAGGTTACCAACATTGTTTCTACTTATTCACATTGAGATTTGAGAAACTCAATTTCAGAATGCAATTAATTACTTTTGACTTTTGAGTGAACTTGTATGGTCAAGTCACCCGCAGCAGAATCAATCTTCCTTAGGATGAATATTAATACAGCCTTGCACGAACCTGAAGTACTATTACTATTATAGCCCTCTTTTAGCATATAATAATAGCAACATGAAAACAAGTTTAATTTAATCAATTACTCTGCAAGATAATAATAATACAATCACGAACTACATGAGCACCTATTTTTTATGTCTTAATCAGAGGGCATCAAAGAATATATGAATTTTTTTTGGTAATCCTCACCTAACAGCATCTAAATATCCAAACTTATTTTTGTTTGTATCTGCACAAGTACAACATAAGCTAGGTTCTTCATTTGTCTGTTACCTTTGTTTTCCTTTCCCCTCATAATTTCTGATTTCCTGACACACACACACACTCCCCTTTCTCACCCCCCCCCCCACACACACACACTGTACCCTGAATCCAAGATGGAGAACATCCAGCACAGTCATGTGGAAGTGAAGGGACTGAAACTCCATGTAGCTGAGATTGGAACTGGTCTCACTCCTTGAACACCCATATCAGAATATTGTTGATTGATTTGTTTCCTCACACTTAAGTGATATTTCTGTTTGTGCAGGTCCAAAGGCAGTGCTTTTCTTGCATGGATTTCCAGAAATTTGGTATACATGGAGGTACCAGATGATTGTTGTGGCAAATGCTGGCTACCGTGCTATTGCCTTTGATTTCAGAGGCTATGGACTTTCTGAGCACCCAGCTGAGCCAGAAAAAGTAAACTTAATGGACCTTGTTGATGAAGTCGCTGGTCTTTTAGATTCACTAGGCATCAGCAAGGTAAAAAGCAAGATGTGGTACACAATGAAACTCTACTTAATATCTTCTTATATATTCATCAAGATGCATGTGTTTCTTGATACACAGAATTATATGTTCATAACCAAAATTTCCATATCCAAATTATGTACTTTGTAATTGTGTGTTTGGTTTACTCTAAACCCATGTTTTAAACGTGAGAATAACGTTGGCTAGATCCACATTTAAAATGTGGTTTCGGATAAACCAAATACACTATTCATCTCATATATAAGCAACCCCAATCTAAAATAGTCAGAAAAGAGAACATGATAGAAAGTTTTATCTAGTGTACTTTTTCAGTTTTTTGGCTTAATTGAATGTAAGCTTTGTGTCATGGTAGAAAAAGGTGGGAAAGGAAAGGGGAAAAACAAGAGCCTTTGATTCAGGTGAAAAAGTTGACTAATTGCATGTGCAATTTCAATTGTTTGTATCAGGCTTTCCTTGTTGGTAAGGACTTTGGTGCCCTCCCAGCATATCTTGTAGCTGCTGTCCATCCAGAAAAAGTAGCTTCTGTGATAACTTTAGGTATTCCTTTCATGCTTCCGGGTCCTTCTGCTGTCCAGAACCATTTTCTCCCAAAAGGATTTTACATTACTAGGTGGCAGGTGCAAATTCTATATGTCATCCTTATTTTCATCTTCCTCTGTATATGTCAATAATGGCCTAATGATTAACAAATTTCAGGAGCCTGGGAGGGCAGAAGCAGATTTTGGCCGCTTTGATGTTAAGTCAGTTATAAGGAACATTTACATTCTCTTCTCTGGAAGTGAGGTGCCAGTAGCAGGTGATGATCAAGAAATCATGGACTTGTTTAACCCATCTACTCCCCTGCCACCATGGTTCTCTGAGGAAAACCTTGCAACCTATGCATCACTATATGAAAAATCTGGATTCAGATTTGCATTGCAGGTTCCATACAGGTAATCAGACCCTCACAGTTCCTTTCCTTATTTTTTATATCTGCAATAAATGGAATTATTCATTTTCCTATTGACATGTTATTCTTGTTTACAACCAAGGTTGCTTCTATGAGACATGACATTTTCCTTAAACCATGTTTCTTGAAGTCAATTTTTCCAATGTTTTAGAATAGTCTTTAGTTTAGGGTACAATACATACTTATATGAATTTAGAGAGCACCTTTTATGATCCATGCAGGTCTCTGGTAGTGGATAGTGGCATAATTGATCCTAAAGTCACTATTCCAGCATTGCTGATCATGGGTGAGAAGGATTATGTCTTCAAATTTCCTGGCATGGAGGACTACATCCGAAGTGGGATGGTGAAAAATTTTGTGCCTAACTTGGAAGTCATATATATGCCAGAAGGAAGCCATTTTGTGCATGAACAATTCCCAGAGAAGGTGAACCAGCTCATCATTGAATTCCTTGACAAACAAAGTATCTGATTGTGATTGTCTAATTGGAGGCTGGGAGTATGATCAATGTTGTATAACATGTAATTCCCTTGTGCTCCTATGATTTCCATGGTTCCTTCTGTTCCAACAAGTAACTTGAATAAGTACTTATTCGAGTAGAATTTTAAAGTCATAAACATAGAAATAAAATTTTAAAGTCAAGTAACAGTACTTATTATAATTGCTGCCATTTAGTGTCTGAATATCAGAAATCCTACGCACACTTGAAATATCCTAGCCAAATAGCTTCAGGCAAGCTTCTCCCATTGCATCTGTGTGTGCATTACAATGAATCAACGGCCAATATCACATTGAATCAAAAGGTCCTACCATTTAGAAACTATTTAATGAGAATCTTTCTAGTAAAACAATGTGATTTTTGCATTTTCTTTCACATGTCAGGAAGCAGCTGTATCTGTAAGCAAATATAAAATAAACAGAGACTAAGTTGAAAAAACTACTAACATATGTCCTTCAAAATCATAGGGCATGGTTTTAAAATCTAACATTTATAAAATTTTCATAAATAAAATCAATCATGAATATTCAAGTTCATGACAACATCTTGAGTTGGAGTGAAGACAAAATTGCAAGAGGACAAGTAATATATCAATATAGCGAAGGTCTGATACATATTATTGGCTTCACTCAAAGACTATATTGAGCCTTTATAATACTATCTCTGTGACCCACTGTATTTATCAAGTAATACTATTACTGCTGAAGCTTCATAATTGTCCCTTTGTCATATCTCATGAATTGACCAACAAAGTACGTTAATTAGTTCAATAACTAAGTTTGCAACAGTCAACTCATTGGCCATATAGTCACTAGATAACCACCGATGATTTTGGATTCTTCTCTTTAAGGATTGTTCTGGACCGAGATTATACTCGGTCTTGGCCTCCGTGGAAATCCATATAACTTAGTAACGATACAATCTCAGACCTTGTATTTAAAGATGATTACTCGAGGTCGTCTACACTATTATCCGATATAACTTAGTAACGATATAATCTCAGACCTTGTATTTAAAGATGATTACTCGGATTACCTTAAACCAAACTCAGATATCTACGATTACGATCACGGGAATCTACTAACATATAGCGCGTGTAAGTCCTTCATCACAGTTGGGTAAGCATCCTTTAGGTCAATAAAACATGTTTGTAAAATTACGAAAAAAATTAATTGCAAAGGAATTAGGATATCTAAGGCTGTGAACTTCCGCGTGGAAATGAAGTCCAGACACAAGGTAACAGAAAGGAATCAGGATATCTAAGGCTGTAAACTTCCCCGTGGAAATGAAGTCCAGACACAGACTTGTAATTGAAAGCTAGTTTGACTATTGAATTTGCCGAAGAATTAAAATTGTTACTGACATAACATATATAACTGAAGCCCGTGCAACTATATTATTGTGTCTTGCAATAGATCATCAACATAAGACTTCCATACTATATCTAAGCACCTAGGAAAAGGAAGAGTATTCACTTCCCATGTCATACTCAAAATTTCTTCCTGATGTGGCTGTCCTGATATGTTGCATTGTGGAAAGTTCACCTCCAACATGAAAGGGTAGGCTGAATTAACTGAAAATTCTCCACTTTGTGTAAATTTCTAAATTTGCGTGTCTTGCCTATTCACAATTCTTAGAGGGACACACAAATTTTTTTTCAGCTTCTGATGGAGCAAAAATCTGATATCCAAACCACTGTTCATCATCAATCAACTTTCTTGTCAAATTAATTTGCCTAGCCTATTCTTTGTTCGAGTGAAGCATATAATCAATCATCTGGACTGGACAAAGCACCCGGATAAAAAAACAGATAATGCAAAATGTTTCAATGAAAAAGGGAATCAAATAAGCAATTTGAAACTATAAGTCCTCAAATAATGAAATAAATAATGTCAAAAGCATTAAAAGGCTGAAAACATGAGGAGAATACCTTTGGCTAAAAACAGGGGAGTATCAAGACTATTAAAATCTGAAACAGTAATAACTTCGCATCATCCTTCTATATAGTGATATTATTTTACACAAAGTTGAGTATCAACAAATGGGTGTACCCTTACAAATATATGCACAAACGTATAAAAAGTATAAAAAATTCACATGAGAGTTAAAATACAAATACCCTTTTTCGAAACCCTGTGCCAATTCAACATGCAAACTTGAATAAGCAAACAGACAAAATTAACCACATTCACTTCTACCTACAAACAGAAAAAGTAAATAGTTCAAACTACCTAAGCAATGTAGGACAATGAATAAAAGTTGAAATGAAAAAACATCATGGCAAACAAAAAGGATGAGAAGGAGTTCATGATGTTTAGATAATGTGATGATCAAACTGCAATACTTTTAGCATGGGTATCCCCGACATCCAAAAAAACATTAAATAATGCCAATAAGGTTTGGTTCAGCAGATAAGATTGAACTACATCAATTCAAAGACCTCAACTCTTAGGTTTGCTATGGTTGGTTGCATGCTCTGACCTTAAAATGGGGTAACTTCTCCTCTTCCTAAACTCTCAGCAACTCTGGTGATTCTTTGATTGTCTCTATTTATAACTCTTCAGAAGTAGGTTATAGTTTTGAGATAACCTGCAAATATATAGATAATACATAGAGTCATAGATAATAAAATACAAAGGAAATATAATTCAGTTTCCCTTCCTCTTTCTTTGGGGGTATAGGGACCTCACTGTGGCATAATATTACTAAGGAAAACCACATTTGATTAAAACACCAAATATATTATCTCCAGAGAAGGGCCTTTGCTTCTTCCAATCATTAGATCATAAAGTAAGGACAGAATAAAGCATAAAAATGGCAAGAGGTTAAGACAAACATACGTTTTATTTAGCTTCCATATTATCCAAGCAGCCAGGACTATAAATAATAAACACTGAACAGAACAGTACAGTACGCAAGCTTCCAAGTTACCTGGTCATAATGCAATTCTTTAAACCTTGTAATAAATTATAGCTAGCATACTTTATCAATAAAGTTAGTTAATCAGTCCACCTTAATACTAATTATGATCTTAATTATCCACCATGATGTTACCTATATGAATCAATTTTGGTCCACAGACTCATTTACCTTTTTATTCTAGAATTGTCATTCTCAATTTTGGTCCACGGAGCTAGGGTAGCATATAAGCATGGTTTCATGGAACCAAGACTCATACTTCTGCGAAGACTTGGGAAGATGAATATAATCTATTAGGAGTCTCAGCACAATGTAATTTTGGCAGAGCTTCTAGTTGAGATGTTAATGGTTTGGGTTTTCTAAATTCAAAACCTATTATTAATCACCATGAGTAAAAAAGAAGTAATGAAAATCGGTATTCATCTATTTATAAATCAAATACAATATGACTTTAAAAAGAGGCGATTCCATTATCTATGAGGTTATCTGTTCAACCTTCCTCCCTTGTCGGAGCAATATCCAGAAGTAAATTTAAGAGAGGGCTAAAACAAAGTATATTAGATGATTATGCAGAACAATGTATTATGCATAACCATTTGCAGTATAAATTATGCAGAACAAAGGCGAGAGAGTAAACAGAAATTAAACAGAACAATGTATATGCATAAACTATGTTACATACTAATGCAGAACGCTGTATCATGTCACCACTGTGTTGGACAACTTTTTTTTTTCTTTTAGCTTTTAAAAGTGCCAACCCTCCAGAGGGTCTTATGTCTGTTAAGCTTTATGGCAGAGCTAATGTGGATTTATTCATTATTTCATAAACAATGTGAAGGGGACTCGGGAAACAAAGTGAACTCTACTGAGGAAAACAACAAATTTTAGTTTGAAAAGTAGCAAATGCAATCCTTCCTGTAATAACAGACCCTTTCTTTTGGATTAACTTTAAAGATAAAAATAAAAACAAAAGGAAAATCATTTCACCACACAATACCTTTGAAAGTCGACTCTAGCAAATTGAACTATAACAATGGAATTGACCACATCTTTGGTACAAAGATCTGAATTCAATTAATTGATATAAATAGAGAAGAGAGCATATTCAGTCTTCATGCTAATGCAAACATTAAAAGTTTCCATTCATGGTAAAAGATAGCAGAGAAGTAGAAAACATGATTTCAATAAATTTCATAGTTACCCTTCGTTATCCAATTCAATCATCCATCATTGTCCAACTCCCTTTCAATTCCAAAACCAGTGAGAACACTAATCCTAGCTATGCAAAATTAAAACTTTGTAGTAGTTAAAATACATCTATATCATAAATGAAAAAGAAAAATCAGATATAAAATAGATTCATTGAAATCTCAGTCTAATATCTTGAAATGAAAAAGAGAATTCACATATAAACTTCTCACCATCAATATGTTTATTATATTCTTATTACTAAGCTACCAATAATCACTAAAGAAATTGTTCAGGAAAAGTTGATAAAAAATGGTTGATGCAAATTGCAAAGTCAAGTCAGCAAGCCTTCTATAGCCAAGGAAATAAAAATGAAACACGAATTACACACACAAACACGTACCTGGAGCTCACCGATTCTGAAATTAGGAGAGAGGGAGGGTACGATTATTTGATGAAGAGGAAAGTGAAGAGAGTGGAGCAAGCTGATCTAGGGGAAAGTGAAGAGAGTGGAGCAAACACATACTCGGACAATTAGGATCAATTTAATTCACTCCCAAATCCATATATGTTTACCAAAATAAGTGCATTAGTTGATCTAGGGGTTTTCATTACTAAGTGCTTCTCTTAAGTCAAGCAAGTTGGTTAATTGAACATTTGGAGTCTGCTCCTCAATATTTCCAAACAAACATTTAATAAATGACGCAGTATTTTGATAGCATGTCAAATAAAGATAACGTTCGTGGTCCATATACTATGGACACTGCTGAATACACAACAATTCACAAGCACATGACAACAATATGAGCAATGAGTTCACAGCAATATATTAAAGTTAATTGAACAAAAAGATAAGTCTCCAATTTAACAACGAATAATTTTAAATACAATAAAGTTTAGTATCTTCAACCTACAATAAGTTTTTAACCAAGATATAATTGAACAACGAATAAGTTTAAACAATAATTATGTGAGCAAAGCATAATAAGATACAGAATAATTAATCTATATCTGACTTAAGAAACCAACACACTTCAGCTATAAACGCTACAAGTTATTAATATTTTCTCTACCATTTTTCTCAAACCAACCACACAATGTTTAACAAGAAAATTAGATAATGAAACAACTTAACTATTACCATATGCCAGTTTCCGTTTCAGCCTTATGAAGAGCTTAAACAAAGAAAACAGTAGCAATGGGATCTTTTCCATACAGGAGTTGATTTATCTATCATCTGTTCCATTTCTGTTAGTTATCTATCATCTGTTCCATTTCTGTTAGTTTCATCAGACACCCTGCACTTGTTCCTGAAGAAACCTCCCTCAAATATATACCATTTTGCTGGATATTCAAAAGACATTTTGCTGGAAGATAATTTTTTGCCCTTTGGTTTTTAGAAATCATTGCCTCAATATCAAAACAGACTCGCAAATTGATGAGTATTGATATAGGCAACTATATAGCCTCTAGATTTGCAAATTGGAAGAATAGAGAGGCATTGCCACTCCTAAAAGCAAAGTTATTATATCAACTACAATTTTTTTTTTTAAAAAAAAACAGCATCACAAGAAAACCAGAAATCACAATGCTTCAATGATTATACACATTCACAAAAGAAGGGATTAGACTGCCAGTGATTGAGGCACAGTGAGCCCAACCAGCAGCAGCCTTCACCATTTAAGCCTAGTCAACAATTTCAATGATGTATAAATCAAATGCTAATGCTAATGCAGACTTAAATATCAGAAAATCAGATCTAGATTCACAGACAATGTGACACAAAATCAGATCTCATTGAGAAATAGACAAGTGAGAATTAGAAAACAAGAATCCAGTAGAAAAATCAAGATCAGAAAATCAGAATCAAGAATCCATTTGAGGAAGAGATTGGAGAATAGTGAGAGTCTTGAAACTGCTGAAATCTGCCGGCTCTGAAATAACTAAATAAAAAGACAAAGGAACAATCTACACTCTATAGCAATTTTCATGGGTGTGGAAATGTTAATGGCAAGTCGAATACCATCACATTCTGCTGATAAAGGATGTGATGATAAAAGCGAAACATTTGAAAACCTTCTTCATTTATTCATTTTATGCAGCAAGCAAACCACCCCCAAAATGAAAGATGATATGCATACCAAAGGCAGACATATACAGTATTCCACAGATAAAAAATGATTTAACTCACACCAAATCAAAAGTACAGAACATACTTCTTGATGTCTAAAAAAAGAACATCAAAGGGTATGATTACATGACAGAAGGCTAATTCTCAAAGTATAGAAGTTACAGTCAAAATAAAAGAGTTAAAAGGAAAAGAGAACATGGATCAAACTAGTATATAAGTTCCTTCAAAATTCTACATGAGATATCATATAACCATTCAATTATACATAAATATTCAAATTTCTCTTCAAAACTAACCATTCATAATACATATCTAAAACAGAAAAGATGCTACAATCTTGGTAAATCAATGTTTACTATTCTCAGCTGCATTCTCTTCCTTCCCAAGTGCAACCACCACTTTCTTCAAGATGGATTCTGTTGGTTGGTGAGAGTTCTCAACTGCCTTTGAGAATGCTTGCCATTTCTCTCCATGTTTTGGTTCAGCAGCAACACATCTCTTCAATACATCCTTTTGGTTCTCCTCAGTTCCATGCTGCAGTTCAAATTTGTACAACAATGCCCAGAAATCCCCAATGTCAGGAGCCAGAGTCACAGCCCTATTCAGCCAAGTCCTAGCTTTGTCTACCTTCCTATCATGCCAGAATAATTTGGCCACAGCAGCGATAACATGGGGATCATGGTCACATTTCTTTAGGGCATCCATACTCTTGGTTTTACGCTGGGGACGAGGAACCATCTCAATTGAAGCTGCCCACAGAATACCACTGTTGGGACACTCCTGCAATGCTTTTGCCATCAAAATATCAGCTTCTTTCTTATATCCATGCTTCAATTCTGCTCTAACAGCAGCCAGCCAGAGTTCAGGGTTTTGAGGATTCTTCTTTCGAGCCATTGTGAGAACTGCACGAGCTTTACTCAGTCCATTCGTCTCTTCTTCAAGATTGGCAAGAGAGAGCCAAAGTGGTACACAATTAGGACAGTTTTTCAGTCCAGATTCATAGACCTTCTTAGCTTCCTTCATGTAATCAAACCGCTTCTCTGGCTGATCAAGCCGCTTTGCACCCTCAGCAAGCCGTTCCTCAAGCTGGCCAAGCATCAACCACAATTTAAAGAATGAAGGGAATTGTTTCAGTCCTTCGTTCAACAATCTCCTCTCCTCTTCAATGTTTCCCAGTTCTCTCTCAACAATTGCTGATTTCATCCAGACTCTTTCTGTACCTCCTCTCTCTCTGGCTTTAGCCAACAACATTCTAGCTCTCTCAGGTTCGTGATTTTCAAATTCTAGCTTGAAAGCCGCAAGCCATATTTCCTCAGAATTGGGAATGGCAGCATAAGCTTCTTGGAGAATAGCACGAGCTGCAGGCACATCTCCAGCAAGCCACTTCTCTTTGGCACCCATAAGCCATAGAACTTCAGCCTGTGGTCTGTAGGTAACAGCTTTACGAAGTAATGCATCAAGAGATTCCCTGGTACCATGACTTTTTTCAAGTTGTGCTGCTTTGAGCCATATGCTCTTCTTAGTTAAGAATACAGTCAAGGCATGAGCATATATAGCTCTGGCTGTCTCAATAGAACCTCTTTTCTTGCATTCCTCTGCATCAGCAACCCATGTTCTCTTCCTATCTTCTTCTTCGACTCCAACTCCAATTGTATTGTGGATTATTGCTTGGCAAGTTGCAACTGACCCAGCACGTTCAGCTGCCTCTGCTTCCTTCATCCAAGCTTCTCTATCAATCACCACACCTTCTCTCTGCAAAGCCCTAATACCCCTTTCAATTATCTTACCAACCATGGAGGTATTCCCATTAGCTTCTTCCAATTTGGCAGCAGTTATCCATATGGCTGGCTCCTTGGGCAGCCTCTCTCTTGCCCTATTAAGAACCTTCTTAGCATTGTCATAAGTTTCCAACCTAGCAAGCGCAAGCCACAATTCAACATGCAAGGGACAACATTCAACAGCTCTGTGAAGTAAAAGTCTAGCATCTTCTTCATTAGCAAGCTCCACAACAGCCTTCCACAGCCTAACTGAATCAGGAATGTGCTCCAACCCTTTCCTCAACACCCTACTCCTGTTTGCATCATCATGTTCTAGTTTTGCAGCCTGCTGCCACAACTTCACAGAATTTGGAATGGACTTGACACCCCGAGCTATCACAGCCTTCGCTTCATCAGGATTCGCCAGCCTACAAGCCTCAAGCCACACATCTTCATTCTTGGGACATTCCTCACAGCCTCTCTGTATCAATTGCCTCGCTGCTTGAAGCTTGCCCGCCAACTCCTCCAACCTGGCAGCCGCAATCCAACCCGGTGGATGTTTAGGATTCGTCTGAGTAACACTCTTAAGCAGCAACCTGGCCTTCTTGAAATCTGAAATCTCAGCATCACTTGTTATTTTCATACTGTTGAGAACAGTCAGATACCCCTTTGGATCCACATTGGTCATCCCTGAAACAGAATCTGACAACCTATCTAATTTCAAGGACAAGACAGTACCCCTTCCCTCACCCACTGCAGTCAAATCAGTAACCGGTGTTTGTGCCCAGGGAGTTTCAGTCCCATTGGCTGCCCTACTCTTGGGATCCAATGCTGTCACATGCTCTTGCTCCTGCCTTGCCTTCTCAAGAAGGGTATCAGGCACAGGCACAAAACTCTCAAACCTCTTCTTCTTATTCCTGGAGGAATAACCCCCACTCTCAAACTTCTCAAGGCTATTCCAATCATCCGTAGAGAGGGTATACAACTTACGTTTCAAATCGGCAAATTGCTCAGTGATTTTGGGGTTAGAAGCTCGATACTTCTCAATCTCCTGTTTCAACCTCGCCTCTCTCCTATCCTTCCTCCTTGAATCCATTCTCTTGTCAATGGCTTCCCAAACAGCATCAGCCTCCTTATCATCCTCATCATATTCCGCAGAAGCAAACAACCCAACATCATTCCCTTCGAACTCATCAAATTTCTGATTCTCATCGTATCCTTTATCATCCCCTTCCTCATCTTCATCCTCCTCGCCTCCCTTCCCTCTTCCCCTGCCAACGCCGGAGGTGGCGGCGCCACCAATAGTAGTAGCGGATCTATCAGGGAGGTCAGGGGCGGCGCGAGCGGGACCGATATCAGACCGGGTGGTGAAGCCGGTGGCACCACGTCCAAGTCCGGCAACGTAATTCGGAGGCGGTTTTGAGTTGAGGAAATCGAACCGGGGCTTGGGAACCGCCGGGGGCTGAGTGCCGCCGAAAAAGGGGACATGAAGGGTTAGGGTTGAGTAAGGCCCCACGCCAAGGTCGGAGATGAGAAGGGAATCGTTATCTCCGAGCAGTTTAAGGCTCTGTGAAAGGAACAAGCGCTGCTGAGAAATAGGTATGCCGTGGGTTTGTTGGATTGCGAGCTTGAGAGATTGGAGAGTTGTGGAGTTAGGGTTTAAATCTAAGGCTAAGGTTCTGCCACTGGGTGGCACGATGAACACCATGGCTATGGCTGTGAGAATAACCCACCGACTAGGGATTGATTCAGAATAGAATATGAAGGGTTTCAAACTGCGAACGTGTAAAAGCTTGAGGGTTTTCAAACCAGAGAAGAAGGGACTGGGAATCGCCTTCGAGATTTTCTTGGGCAGTAATGGAAGTCTGAGACGATTCGAAACAGGGTGATGGGGTTCGGGTTACCGGTTCGCAGGTTTAAAACCAATACCTGAACCGACTGTAATTGGGTCTAGATGGGTTTGACCAATTGACCCAATTAGGTTGGATAATTTTCAGTTGATTCCACCTTACCAGTGGTAGACAATAATTATAGCATATTACTATGAACACCACCCTTCTTACTAAGCACACCATCTTTTTCTCTTTCCATCAAATGAGTTTTTGGTATACAAATTTTATTGGAATGTGTAACATTCAATATTACAGATGTAATTATTGATATGATTTCCAATAAAAACTTTTTATACATCGAGTGCCCTTCTCGTTAGCAAGACCCTTACTTTATTTTACGCACACAATTTGAATTGTGTATTGGAAACTAGGCTTGTTTGTTTACACTTTTGAAAACTATTTTCTATTTTAAAAAACAGAAAACGGAAAAACCTATTTGACGGACTTTTTTTAAAAATAGTTTTCGCATGTTTTATGTTTTTCATTTTTTAAAAACAAATTTTGAAACTATTTTGCCATATTTTAGAAAATTATTTTTCAGTTTTTCTCTTTTTGTGATGGAAATGTTGTAAATAAATCATTTTATTTGTAAAAAATAGTTCTTAAAAATTATTTTGTACAATGTTTTTCAAAAACTAAAAAATAAAAGTGAATCAAACACACCCTAAGTTTCCGTATACGATTCTGAAAAGATGTATTCCGAAAATTATATAATTTTTCAGAATTGTATACCAAAAGTACAAAATTCGAATTGATTTTTAGAAATTAACTTTAAGAGAATTTTGGAAATTAATTTTCGTAAGTGAGTCATGGAGTTCAGGTTATTGGTTTGAAGGTTTTAAAATCGATACCAGAATCGATTATAATTGCGTCTAGATGGGATAATTTTCAGTTGATTCGACCTTACAAAGTGACTAACAATAATTATTTGGTTATATGTAGAGTTGGGTAGATGGGCTATCTCAATCCGCATTAGTCCACTCATTTGTGGACTAGGCCGAGTTGGCCTGTAATGTTAATGGGCCTATAATTTGACTAGTCCGCATCCACCCGCATAGCCCGCAGGTTAACGGGTTGGTACATGGACTTTTAATAAAAAAAATATAATTTAAAAATTTTAAAAATATATATTAAAGAATTTGAAAATTGTATTAAAAAATATTAAAGAAATTTGAAAAGGCTCGAGCTTATGAAGGAAATGCGACCACTGCAGTCATGACGGCGCATGCATCTATAGTAGGGGTGGCAAAACGAGCCAACCCGCCCCGTCAAAGGTGGCCCCATTAAGGGATATGGGTTGAATAAGGGTGGGTTGGTGGGTTGAAAAGCTGGCTCACGTGAGAGAATAGGAAAAACAGAAAAAAAAAAAATGAGGAAAAAAAGTAAAAAGTATATAAAACTATAAAAAATGATCATAGGCTCATTTTAAAGTCTCATTTTTCTTCAAACCTCAGAAAATTCAATAATTAATATGTACAAATTAAGGCTAAAAGTAAGAAAAGGGAATAGATAACATTTTTAAGTGCTATCTATGTTACCCAACAAGTGTTATCCTGCTATGCGATATCTATGTGAGACCAATAAAGATAGCGCTGGAGAAGCGCTATCTATTAAGTACTTGGATAGCGTTTAAATTTTTAAATGATATTAGGTACGCGATATGAACTCATATATAGATACCGTTTCCTATTTTAAACGCTATCTATGGATCACTTAGATAGCGCTTCCATATAAAAACGCTATACGGGTTCTTACTTAGATAGCGTTTTTTATTCGTATAACTATGAATTAGCTATGGACTAACTAAGACATTTCTTAGCTATTGTGTAGCTAATTCATAGCTGTTCAATTAAAATTCCAATTGAAAAATAGTTTATTATTTCAATTCCACCTAGTGGCATTCTAAATGGACCCAGTTCTCAATGAAAACCCCTTGGCACAAATAGAAGACTAAGTAAACATAAACAGAATAGGAGAGTAAGTTATGGTTTTCCATATGCACGAAAATACCTGAATCAAACAATGGTAATAGGGTACATATGCTTGCATGTGACCATTGAGGCACACATAATACTCAATACAATCTTCATAAGAACCCAACCTGCATAAAAAAAAGCATCTGGATATGACGCTATCACATGAAAGATAGTATTTCCAGCTCCACAATCAGTCTTTTTAGCAAACCACATCACTCATTAAAATATTTACTAGACTGAAAACCTCCTGAAGAAGTCATATGTAGAAATATTAATATATACATAATATTATATTATATACATAATATTATTATGTATATTATTATATTATATATATTATATCTAACGTGGACATTGGATTCACGATATTAATCCTATATATATATATATATATACCAAATGCATAGCCACCAGGGTCTATTAATTTGATTGGCATCAGGAGAGTTAATTTATTTGGTTAAGTTTATGCTAAGTGGTATTGGAGCCCTCTTACGAAAACTGATTTTGAGGTTTCTACTGGGAAGAAAAAAAAAGTGTGACAAAATACTAAATGATGGAGGCAATATAGATAAAATAAAGATTGACAGAAGACCAGAGGTTTATAAAAGTGGGAATGGTGACCCACAACTAGTATTGGAGCAAAGAGGTTATATGCTTCCCCCAGGAGCCTGTGATAGCATAGCTGCTGATTCATCAAACATGGGCTCACCACCGGGCTTGGAGTCCAAAGATGAAGTCCGACCCAAAAGAATTGTGAGGAGGCCCACTTACTTAAATGATTATGTGTGATGCCAAGAGGGGGGGATTGTTTAGGAAATGCTCAATGGTTTTAGGAATATGCTGAGTGTAGTTTGTTAGGATAGTCTGTTTGCTGTGTAATCTCAACTTCCATGACGTGTCTGTTTTATGATTCTGTTAATATCTTTTCGGGTAGCAAAGGATGGGCTGTGTATTCATTTAAATATGATTGGAATGAATGAAAAGGCAGAGAAGTATTATCATTTTCCTTCTTTCCTCTAAATTCTCAGGAGGTTCTTCCTTGTCCTCGAAACAGGGAAAGTATTGCAGCATCCCTAACATTTGGTGCTCTCGTTGAGAGATCCTCTAGTCACCATGTCAGACCACAATACCCGCTCTAAGAGGACCAATGATCATTTGGAGGAAGCCATTCTCAAACTTACCCAAAACCAAACTTCCCTCACTACCAACCAGAACAACCTTTCTGCTAAAATAGATTCGATTTTAACCCAGCTAGCAACCTTCGACTTCAAAACACCTCAACCTGACCATACACCTCATCCTGACCATAGGCCTCGCATGAGACTCGAAGTGCCACGATGCTATGAGCTGGATTTCTAAGATCTCGCAATTCTTCGACTACCACGAGACACAGACGAGGAAAGATTGACGGTAGCTTCATTCTACATGGACGGACCTAATCTTAGTTGGTACCAATGGATGTTCCGCAATGGACTCATCACTTCATGGAGTGGGCTGCTACAAGCGTTAGAGGCTAGATTTGCCCCCTCGTATTATGATGATCCTAGGGGGCCCTGTTCAAATTGACCCAATGAGGTTCTGTGAATAAGTATGTCACGGAATTTGAGCGCCTAGCCAATTGTATCATCTGCCTGCCGCCAACGTTTCTTTTGAGTTGTTTCATCTCCGATCTTAGCCCGGACATCAGGCGTGAGGTTCAGGCTCTTCAACCGATATCATTACCTCAAGCTACAGCCCTTGCCAAGTTGCAAGAGGACAAATTAGAGGATCGCAAGAGGTGGCTCAAAGGAAAGGGCACTCCTAGCAATGTGCCACCGCTCCTTTCCCCAATCACTCCGTCACCAGTGCCTGCCCCAACATCTCATCACACTACCCCCCTTACTGCCAACTCCCTCTAAAACCCACTTCAAGAAGCTAACAACTGAGGAAATCGTGTTACGACGAGAAAAGGGGCTATCCTATAACTGTGACGAAAAATTCAGCCCCAATCATAAGTGTAAGGGCCGCTTCTTCCTTCTCGTAGTTGAGGAGAATGACGATCGAGACGCGCCCACTGAACCCCAATTGCCACTCGCAGACAATAGCTTGGAGGAAGGTGTAACAGGGGACGGGTCTGACGCCTTCATCAGTCTTAATGCTCTTTCTGGGTATCTGGCACCAGAGACACTGCGAGTGTTAGGCCAAATTGTTGGGCATCAGGTTACTATCTTGATTGATGGTGGAAGCACACACAATTTTGTACAGAATCGTGTGGCAAAATTCCTAGGTTTACAGACTCATTCTTCCCCAGCTCTGAAGGTAATGATAGGGAACAGGAATGTGCTTGATTGTCGAAAGGTGTGTATGAGGGTATCTATGTTCATTCAAGGCTATACTTTCGAAGCAGACCTCCACGTGTTGCCCATTAGTGGAACGGATGTGGTGCTAGGCATCGAATGGCTTAAAAAGCTCGGGCCCATTATTACTGATTACGAGGAACTCACTATGCAATTTGTGAGAAAGGGGGAAATGGTAACGATAAGAGCTGATGCACCTTCCAAGCCCATTGACATTTCGGCCCAACAAGTGAAGCGTTTATTACGAACTCATTCTGCCTCTGCTTTTTACCATATTCAAGTTTTTCCCAACCCAACAGCTTGTAATTCGGACTCTGAGCCCCAACCTCCCCACCCCATTCCAGAAATTGAATCTCTTCTTCTCTGCTATCAAGACCTTTTCCATGCTTCATCTCGATTACCCCCTACACGAGAAATAGATCATCAGATTCACTTGATTCCACAGTCTGCTCCCGTCAACGTCAGACCATATCGTTACCCGCACTTTCAGAAATGCAAGATTGAACGACAAGTGGAGGAGATGTTGCGCTCTGGCATGATTCAGTCGAGTCGCAACCCTTTCTCTTACCCCGTTTTACTTGTGAAAAAGAAGGATGGCAACTGGCATTTCTGTGTGGACTATAGAGCTTTAAACGCTATCACAGTCAAGGATCGATTTCCAATGCCAGCCATTGATGAACTTCTAGATGAGCTTGGTGGCGCTTCATGGTTTCCCAAGCTTGACCTCCAGCAAGGATTTCATCAGATCCGAATGCAAGAGGAGGATATCCCAAAGACTGCGTTTCGCACGCACCAAGGACATTACGAGTATAAGGTAATGCACTTCGGGCTCTGTAATGCCTCTTCCACATTCCGGGCAACCATGAACAACCTATTTAAATCTTTTCTCCACAAGTTTGTGGCTGTTTTCTTTGATGATATTTTAGTTTATAGCAAGTCAATTGCGGAGCACATTAACCATTTGGACCAAGTTTTTATGAAACTCTCAGCAGGCAATTTTTTCTTGAAGAAATCCAAATGTCTTCTCGGCCAGCAGCAACTTGAATATGTCATCTCCGCTAAGGGAGTTGAACCGGAGCCATAAAAAATACAAGCCATGTTAGATTGGCCAATTCCCAATTCAGTCAAGGCCTTACGAGGTTCCTTGGGTTTAACTGGGTTTTACAGGAAGTTTATTAAGGGGTATGCAACGATCGCCGCGCCATTAACCGCTTTGCTGCGCAAGGAAAATTTCCAATGGAATTCTGAGTCCCAATCAGCCTTTGAAAACCTCAAACGAGCTATGACTGAGGCCCTTGTTTTAGCTCTCCCTGACTTCTCCATTCCTTTTACTCTTGAGTGTGACGCTTCCGGGACAGCCATGGGTGTTGTGTTGTTGCAAAAAGGCCACCCAATTGCTTTTTTTAGTAAACCGTTCTGCCTAAGGACGCAACGAGCTTCAACTTACGTTCGTGAATTACATGCTATTACGACTGCGGTGCGGAAGTGGCGCCAATATCTGTTGGGTCAGCATTTTACTATTTTCACGGATCACAAGAGCTTGAAGGAATTGATGTCCCAAGTTATCCAAACACTGGAGCAGCAAGTCTACTTATCCAAGTTGCTAGGCTATGATTACTCTATACATTATAAGGCTGGGAAACATAACGTCGTAGCAGATGCTCTATCTCGTGTTGATGAGCTTTCTACAAGCCAGTGCTTCACTTTGTCCATGCCGAATTTTGTATTTTTGGAGCAGTTGCAGCCTCTCTAAACACCAGCACTGAGTTTCTTACCCTGCTCCAACAAATTCAGCAAGATCATGATGCTCATGCGGACTATAAAATACATCAGGGGCTTATCCTTTTTAAAGGAAAAATTTGGCTAGATTCCACAAATTCCTTCAAATTCCTTCTGCTTGAGGAATTCCACAAGACTCCTTTAGGTGGCCATATGGGAGTATCCAAGACTCTGTCCCGTCTACAAGATAATATTTTCTGAAAGGGTATGCGAGCTGATGTGAAAGTTTTTATGGCCCAATGTTCCACTTGCCAGCAATTAAAGTACGAAAAAAAGCGCCCCGCGGGTCTCCTTCAACCACTTCTGATCCCTACTGCTATTTGGGAGGACCTTTCTTTAGATTTCATAACTGGGTTACCCCTTTCTCAAGGGAATACGGTTATTTTGGTTGTCGTGGACAGGTTTTCTAAGGGCGACCATTTTGGTGCTCTTCCGTCCCATTTCTCCGCTTTCAAGGTGGCTCAACTATTCCTGGATATCGTCTGCAAATACCACGGCCTTCTCAATGGTGCAAATTTCTTTCCCTTGCAGAATGGTCCTATAATACCTTAGTTCATTCCACCACTGGTCTTTCACCATATCAAATTATCTTTGGCAAACCACCCCCCTCAATTCCGCATTATTTGCTGGGATCCTCTTCTGTAGAAGTTGTTGATTCCTTATTAACATCCCGGCAGGAACTTCTCACTTTGCTTCAGAAGAAGTTAGAGAAAGTGCAAGTTCAAATGAAGATTTTTGCCGACCGCAAACGACGAGATGTTTCCTATAGTGTTGATGAATGGGTATATGTACGCCTTCATCCTTATCGACAGCATTCAGCTACTGGGTCTTCATACCATAAGCTGGAAAAACGATTTTATGGCCCCTACAAGATCACGGCCAAGATTGGTCCCGTTGTATATCGACTTGACTTACCAGAGTCCTCTCAGATTCATTCGGTTTTCCATTGTTCGCTTTTGAAACCACACCATGGTCCTCTCCCTCCTGTACAAGACGTATTACCACCTACTGCTTATGATAATCATCCTCTTGTCGAACCTCTGACCATTTTGCAGTCCAGGCTTGATCATTCTACTCGTCCACCAACTCGTTTGGTCCTCATACAGTGGCTCGATCTATCCCCTGAAGATGCTAGTTGGGAGAATTGGGATGATTTGTGCTCTGTTTTTCACCTTGAGGACAAGGTGGTTTTCCCAAAGGACGACAATGATAGCATAGCTGCTGATTCATCAAACTTGGGCTCACCACCGGGCTTGGAGTCCAAAGATGAAGTCCGACCCAAAAGAATTGTGAGGAGGCCCACTTACTTAAATGATTATGTGTGATGCCAGAGCGGGGGGATTGTTTAGGAAATGCTCAATGGTTTTAGGAATATGCTGAGTCAGTAGTTTGTTAGGATAGTCTGTTTGCTGTCTCAACTTCCATGACATGTCTGTTTTATGATTTTGTTAGTATCTTTTCGGGTAGCAAAGGATGGGTTGTGTATTCATTTAAATATGATTGGAATGAATGAAAAGGCAGAGAAGTATTATCATTTTCCTTCTTTCCTCTAAATTCTCAGGAGGTTCTTCCTTGTCCTCGAAACAGGGAAAGTATTGCAGCATCCCTAACAGCCTGGAACTTACAGAATATGAGGGAACAAATCTGCACTCATAGACCTTCCCATGCTCCTCCTTTCCATCCTTCCCTGCATTTCTTTTTCTTGCACCCTGCAACACACAGAAAAAAGGAAAAAAAAAAATAGTCAATTTAAAGTAATTTCCCATGAGACCCTTCTTTCTACCCAAATCATGAATAAACTAAATTAACTAACACCCCTGGTAAATTATCATTACATTTTAAATAGAACCTAGTTTTTTTTCTTTGTTATGCCAATATAATTGCAACTTAAAATGGATCTGACCCTCCAGTTGAACCTTGTGTTTTTGCATAATTCAATGATCAAGAGAATAGATTGACAAACAACAAGGGACTTGGATAATTGAATGCAACCATGCAATGAAAAAAAATCAAGAATCAACCCAGATGCTTGCTATTTGCCCCTTAAAATCAGAACCAAAATCTGAACAGTCATAAAATAGGAATAGGATGTGGTTTCATTTATCATATGAATCCCTATAAATCCTTTCAAATATTATAATCATGTGTTGAAGCTGGAAGTTTGTGTCTTTTGAACTTCATCCTATAAAATTGCAGGGGAAATGGAAAAAGAAAATGAGATGGGATTTAAGAATGGCATGATTGACATTCTGTTTATCATAGCCATATGCACATAGGCTCGGTTTAATGAAGAATTATGGAAATGACAAGATAAAGACAAAAGAAAGTCATTACTAAGCAACCCCATTTTGTAAACAGACTATTCTGATATTCAAATTATGTAAAATGGTATAATTTTGCAGGTTTCTGAATGGAGTTTTGGTTGATCCTAATATTGGAGTGGCTCAAGTTGAGGAAACAAAATCCTTCCTTGGCCTTCTTTCTATATTTGCAACCACTATTATGATGAACTGTTGTGAAGCTCAACTGATGACATTCTCAGTGCAGCAAGGGAACATCATGAATAGAAAATTTCACAATTTCATAAAAAGCAGCCACATAAATCCACTAACTATTATTGAAGTATTTACCTTTATGCGACCTGGTGTTCCAACAACAATATCAACAACTCTCTTGAGCTTAAACTCTTGACTATGATATGGAGTTCCACCATATAACGAGCAAGAAGTCAATCCCATTGCCAAACCATAAACTTCAAAATCAGCATACACAGATACACCTAACACACAACATACCACAAAAGAAAAATACATACATATAAATAAAAATCATGTGCGAACTGGTTTTGATACATGTCACAATCATGCATTTTCAAGCAAAGTTAATATTATTGGTTCTGTGAGTTCTTACCACTGTTTTGTTTGGCTTCCTAGAGAAGATAATAAAATAAATCAAGCAAAGTTAACAATGACCTTTTCTATTGACTGAAAATGAAATGTTGATTGTTGGGTAAAAAATAAATATACACTCGCAGAGTTCCATAATTGGTGGAAGACTTGCAGGCTTAACATAACCGTTTCCCTAACAAAAGTCCATGATTCAATAAAAGAAACAAGTTCAGAATGGTAATCATTTTCATGAGTCATGACTAAGATAAGAGGCAGGGAGAGGTTGATGACAAACCTGTGGGATGGCCAAGCTAGCAATAGTGAGGCAAGAAACAAGGTTTTGAATAGATAAATCTATTTCCTTTAGCTATTGAAAACAATCTTAAAAATAGACAAAAAATATTATGAGAAATCTATTTTGAACGGTATTGTGAGTCCATAATAAGGTTTTAGCTCTTACCCTTGGACCAATGGGAAAGCAAAGACTGGTTTTTCTGGTGTTCCAGAAGGTGCAGAGCATGCAGTATTACCAGAGTAATCGCTAGCTTGTGTATTACCAGAGTACATTAAACTATAACACAAGTTGAGACTATTAAACTCGAGAACAACAAATTCTAACGTTCTATCAGAGTACATCACTAGTCCATTAAACACGTAACCATGCAGGTCTTAGATGAAATTTAAAACATCTTATAAAAAAAAAATCAGATCAAATCTAAACTGTTGAGACTTGAGAGTTAAATCTGGAATCCTAGTTGCTTTTCATTTAAAAGAAAACACATACTAAGATCTATTGCGAGGAAAACAAACTGGCACAATCAAAACACCCATCAAAGCACAAGAATATTTGTGAAATAATATTTCATGATATCATAAAACTAGAAGATAGACATAAATTAAAGAAGAATGATGTACTTGCTCATGAAAATCTATCTTCATCCAGCATTGCACAGTGTGTCCCCGATCCACACATTCTCCCCGATCCCCCCCCCCCCCAACACACACAAACTAGAACATCACAGAAGAATAAAAACAAATGCAAGTAGGTAATGTACCTGCGCAGAAGCCAAAATAGTGCCGATACAAAAAGCATGAGCAAGCTTGGAGGTGCAGCGCAGAATAACAACAGTTAAACGAGGAACAATATTAGGCACGATTATGTTGCAAATCCGGAACCAAAGGAGGAGGACCAATTGCTCTGGTTGTGGCCCCCTTCTTTCTTCTTCTCCATTCTCAAAAGAGATTAAAGGAAATAAAAATTTGAAGCTAAGTGATGGGCCTCACCTTTCACAAATTAGAAGCGCGATTGAATTGTTGGGATTTAGGAAATAGGATTCAAATATAGAAACTCTCTTGGCACCTGCGCAGAATAAATGTATGTCACAGTTTATATAGAAGGGTTTAAAACCCTAGTCCTATTTTATTATAACCATATTTGATCTTTATGCAATTACTTTGAAATATGGTTACCAACCTCCAGTGAGTTCCTCTTTTCGGCGAGTTCAATCGCGAATCCCTGCCGTTGTGCCACTGGTTCGTGCTTCAGCCCCATCTCGTTAAGCCTTCTCAATTCTACTACTGCCGCGCCCTTGCCGCTCGTAAGAACCACATTCCTAGTAACTGCGGACCCATTGCCAACAAAGGAGAAGCTCGCGACGTCAGTAACTCGGTAGCGGAGAAGGAAGCTCATAACGGAGAAAAAAACCCTCAGAACGGTAGGAAGCTCGCAGCGGCAACCATTTCAGGAAACTCGCAGTGGCAGGAAACTCACGACGGAGAAGGAAGTTTGTGACGGTAGTGGAATGTAGGCACACGGTGTGCGACGTGGTGCTTCATTAGGGTGAGATGCGGGAGGAGCGGTTTCACAAAAATGAAAGGAAATAGGGATTTCAGTTCAGTCTAACTAAGGGTGTGCTCGTTAGTTTTGAGTGGAGGGAAAGGAAAGGAAATGAAATGATTGGAAGGGAAATGGAGGGGGATTAGATGAGGAAAAGACTTATAAAATACATTTGTGAGAATTAAATTCTCAAATATGAAGGGGGAATGGCTTCCAATAAACTTTTCCCTCTATTTCCCTCTAAAACCCAATTAATAAACATATCTAATCGGATTTTCTTCTCATTATATGTATAGCTGAAAGTAATGTTTTAAAAACCGAACCGGTAATTGAACCGGTGAAGGCACTGGTTCACGGTTTAATGGTTCAACTAGGGTTGAACCATGGTCGGACCGGTATTAATTAAATATATATTTTAAATATTATATAATATTTTAATTAATAAAATAACACAAAATTATAAGAAATTAAGATATGTAAAGTTATAAATTTATTTAAACAGCCTTATTATAAGGTTTATAAAACAAAAAAATAAAAAAAATAATAAATATCTATGCGTAATTCTCAAACATGTGTTTTTATTTATCTTAAAAGTATTTTAAATTAAATAAAAATAAAAAAAATAAAAAAATAGAATTTTTTTATTAAAGACCGGTTCAACCGGTTTTTTACTAGTTTTGACCGGTTTTACCGGTTTTTGACCGGTTTACCGATTTTTTGACCGATTTTTTTTTGCAAAACGATTCATTGGTTTATTTGGACTGGACACGGGACCGGTTCACCGGTTTTCCGGTCGAACCGGTCGGTCCGGTCCGGTTTTCAAAACTATGGCGGAAAGAGTCTATCCGACATTTTTTTTAAAAGACATGAAATTTATTTATTTATATTTTCAAATATTTCACGTAATTAATTTAAATGAATAAATTAAAATTATATTTATCATTTTAAATTAAATTAAATTAATCAAAGTGTAAAATGTAAAGAATTAAACTAAAAGAATTAATGATATATGCATTTAAGACAATCTAAAATAGCATTGTTTATTTACAATTCTTATTACTCTATCACCTCTTTTTTTTCCTTAATTGGGAGATCAAATAGTGAATGAATTATAAGAACATTTTTTTTCCAGCCAACATTTTTTTCCAACCAGGGTTGAACACTATTATTTATATTTAACCCATAAAAAATATTTTTGCAATCAAACAACCATGTTGATATCTTTCTACTCTTATGTTTATGATATAATCATTTTTATTTTTAATTAAAATTTTCCAATTTTTTATAATCAGCATTGGGTTGATTGATATGTAATTATTTGCTAAAATGATTTGATAATGTTAATTGATTGATTTTATATAAGGAAAAATATGTTTTTTTTCCTTATAGTTTCGGTCAACTTTGATCTCCGTCCATGTACTTTAACTCCTTTGTTTTTTTTTTTGTCCCTGAACTTTCTAAACCCCTAATCCATGGTCCCTGACCGTTAGTGAGATATGTTAACGGGATGAACTGGATAACAAAAGTTACATGTTACCCTCAATAGAGAGTCCAAATAACTGACTCATTTAATTATTCTTTTTTTATTAATTTTTAATTATTAAAATAACCATAATTATGAAATTATGTTTTTTATCGGTTAAAATTGCTCAGGTGAAAACCCTAATTTAGTAATTAGAGTTATTTTAATAATTAAAATTAATAAAAAAAGCTAATTAGATTATTTGTTAGTTATTTAGGACTCTCTATTGAGGCTAATATGTAACTTTTGTTAGCCAGCTCATCAGGTTAACAGACCTCACTGACGGACAGGGACCACGATTTGGGGGTTTAGAAAGTTTAGAGACAAAAAATACGAAATTTAAAATATAGAGACGGAGAATAAAGTTGACCGAAACTATAGGGACGAAAAACATATTTTTCCCTTTTTTTTTATATATATAGAAACGTATAAATGTCATTCTAATGTTTCATTGTGCAATAAATATTTTTACAATTAATCAGTTGAATTAATTCACTTGTAATTATTTGTTAAAATATTTTGAGAATAGTAATTATTGGTTTTATAATTAATTGACCGGTTTCACTTTTATAAAAACAAATAGATACACCAAAAAAAATAATGAAATATCGTACGAATATAATTTATATTATATTATATTACCCAATAAATGGGGTAAAATTAAAGAAACTCAAAAATAATTAATTCCTCCAATTTTTTTATTTTGATCTTATGACCCACATTGTTAAATTTTACAGGCTTGATTATGAGGCAGGAATAGAAAAATAAAATACAAATGGATTTTGGGCAGGAAATGTTGTTGTAATTGGATTGTAGACAAATCTATAAAATAGAATAGATATTATATCATCCAAATAACAGAAGCTCTAGAATACTTTCTATTTGGTTTTCTTTAGCCAAGATCTTGCTACATTTCACTCCTGAAACCATTGTATTGGAACGTGACAACACCAAGAAAAAAAAAAAAGTGGTTAGAAAAGAAAAACAACATTTGAAAGGATGTCACCAAAAGACTACAAATTTTGGATTCTGCTCTTAGCTTGCTATCGAGTTCTTCTTTTATTGCAGTCTTGTAGATGGCTTAACAACTCTTCCCTTTTGTGGTTTGTTTGCAAGAGAGAAATTGTCTTATTAGGTGGGGAGGATTTTTTATATATACCTACTGTTTCTTTCCCTAAACTCTGTAACCTATTGTTTCAGTTGCACAAACTGAGTAATGAACTCTTCATCACTTAATTCTAAGGATGCAGAAGACACACAATTGAATCACATATACATGAGCAATATGAAACTTAACAAATAAAAAAACCTCATTCAAATACGAGCATTACATGTTATCCCTAAATAGTATTTAATCATAAGGTAATTAAGAAAGTTGTCATCTCATTATAAAGGAATCATTTAAAATTACAAAGGCAATGAATGGCAAAAAAAAAAATATATTCTCTTTATATATAGGTATAGATTATATGAGCAAAGATGGCGTGCTCATTTTTCTAAATGTTATCTACATCAATTATCATTATTTTATATTTATTTTGTGGGTACCATTTTAACGCAACACGCTATCTTAAATTACTTATAAATAGCGTTTAAAAAATCAACGTTGTTTGTATTCTTCCGTAATTGAGGAATGGCATTTAATTTTTAAATGCTATCTTTGTCACGCTATTAATTCTCTTTTATGGTGTAGTGAAACTAAGGCAACAAAGGAGAAGGAAATAACAATAGGAAACAACAGTAGCAGGACTAGGGGTGGAAACCGTAGATTAACACGTACAACAGCGGTGGCTGCATATCAACGGAGCAGATCGTAGTCGTAGAATGACCGCGACGTCAATATGCAGAATGGCCAGAAACAAATCGCATAACCTATTATCCAACCAGAAGCTCGATCTCAAATAAAATCAAAGTGAGAGAGAAAGGTCACAAAATACACCTTTCTCTCGCATCGCAGTGGTGAAGACATCTCGTTCCCGGCGGCGACGACAAGGAAGGCAGAGATCTGCAATAACAATCCGGAGTCGACAAAACTTTGCACCGTTTGCCTTTGCGTTTCAAACTTTCAATTTGTGAAATGAATATAAAAATGAAATCCTAGTTGTTTGTTAATTTAGATTTAGTCATTTTGTATTTTTTGTTACACGTGAAATTAGACAATTAGTTAATTGGAAAAAAAGTGGCTCGGCGGGTTGGCCCTTCCTGCCATGCCTGGTACAACCACTATGCCATTTTTTAGTTTAGGAAACATGTCTTTGAAATGCGGTTCACAAAGAACCGCACTCCAAAAGTCTCCTATTTGCTTGGACTGCGGTTATTAACTAACCGCACTGTTTAGTTAGGCACAAAACCGCACTCCACGTGTTGAGTCTTCGTGCGGAACCTGACCCCCTCTGGCCCTCTCTCACACTTACACACACAATTTCAGATCTGAGAAAAATCTCGACACAAGGCTTAGGGCACAAAACAAAATGGGGAAATAGGGAGCAAGGTGCGACTAAGAGATCTGGACAGGGAGACGGGGTGTGTGCTGCGCACAGCTGATTTGGGGCACGATGCGATGATAAATGGACGGCAGCGGCACGGTGGTAGAGAGGACGACGGTGGTGCGCGACGGCTCTGGGACGGCAGGGACTGCAACCTTATAACCCTAAGCCTCAATCGGTAAGTACTCTCTCGGGTGACATTTATCCTAAAGGTTTTATCCAAGTTAGGGTTCTGATGTCCAAATCGGCTTTGTTTTGTGAGTTCTGTCAGCTACGTCCATGCTTGTATCTTCCATCACTCTGATCCTTAAACATTGCAATTCCTGGCAAGGGCTCCCTACTCCTGATTCCACACAGTACCTCTATCGCGGGTTGCTCAGGGACGCAAGGGACCTGGAATTGAGTGTTGCTCTTTCGAGTCTCGCATGTGATGCTGAGGGAAAGGACAACATCTTGCACGTGCTGGACCGCATCATCTCTGAATGGACGAGACACAGAGTAGAAGCCAGGTAAACCTGTTGGTTTTTTTCTTATTTTGTGGAGAAAATGTTTCGTTATTTGAACTGAATGATTTTCTTTTCACTTCTAGTTTTTTTTCTTTTTCAATTCATTGTAATTTGTAACAAAGAGGTAGGTAGTTGGTAGAATAGATTAGAGTTAGATGGAATTGGAAATAACTGATGATTCAATTTCAAATATATACAACATAAGTTCTCAATGTTATCAGGATTAGATTATGCACTATATGGGGCAACATTTGGTTGGTTTCTTACTCTGTGATATTAAATCACCTCAGCAAATGTAATAGGATACCAATAAACGGAATCATAACACAATTAACCACCTACCAAACTGAAATTGCCTGAAATTTGATAACTCTGCTCTGAGAATTCCAGAATTCACACTTGAATCAACAAGAGGCATAAAAAGCACACATGCTAATTTTTATTACCAACCATAATTTATTAGGTACTTTACGTTTTTTCTCTGGAATTCTTCTCAAGATATGTTTCTTTCTTTGTGCAGTTGCATCACACATTTTGTTTCTTTTTATTATTGTCTCTTAAATTCTGCGCACAGGGGTCTGACTGATGTTGTTTAATTAAGTTAATTTTGTATTATAGTTTTCTTTCTCCTTGATAAGGACTGTTGGGGTATTAAAATAAAGGATTTTTGTTTTTGTTAATTATTGATGTAATGTAATATGAGGTAAGCTTGTTTCTTCTCCTTTTAAAATCAATAGAGATTGAGATTGATTGTCTCATAGTGTAGTGTGGCTTACATCAAGTTTCTTCCATTGTATGCAAAGCTCATTTGGATTCCAAAGGTTTCCCAGTTATTGTTGGAACTTGGAAGCAACTTGGCAAAGTGCTTTAGTTTGATTTGAGGCCTTTTTTTTTTTGAGTTTTTGGTCTGTGGTTCTGTTGATCGATTGATTCACCATGCCTCAATACGAGTTATACCGGTTGGCCAGAGAGAAGCTTGGAAAAGAGATTAACAACACACATGCAGCTGATCAACCTTCCTCGTACTTCATTTGCATAAGTTGTTTAAATCTTTTCACTTGTGTGTGAATTGCATTTCTTTTCTTAACCCAGTTCTTTTTGGGTTACTTTGAATGTGCAGGCCTAGGAATGATTTTTTGGAACTGGTTTGGGAGGATGGTCAGATTTCGAGCCAGGGTCAGTCCAGTAGAGTAAGAAAGAGTCCATGTTGCAGGAGTTTGCCATCTCACTGCTTACCATCTCACAGCCTTAAAGGTAGAGATAAAGACCTCCCTGTCTTAAATAGTTTCTTTGCAACATGAATATAGTTCTAATTTCCTACATGAACTATCTGGGGTCACAGAGAATGACCTCCATGTCTCAAATAGTTTCTCTATTGGATAAAAGAATTAATGGCAACCAGGTATTTTGGGACTCTCATAAAAATTCTGCATGCAGAACCAGGGAATGTTTTCCAAGGGTTTTTCAACTGAACAAGTTGAGACTGCTAGACCTAAAGCTAGCACCAGTCAGTTTTACCCACCATCATCACATCAATGTCAAGCATCACATGTATCTGTTAGATCCAAGACATCAGAATGATGGTGTGGTGTGTTTAATTTACTTGTTTTGCAGACATTGAGCATGGCTGACTTGTTGGAATGGCCAGAGAAAGATAATCTTTGCTTGCTTCATGTTATCTATCGAGTTGGTGACCTTGATCGCACAGTCATGTAGCCTTTTCATTTTGTGACAATCTTTCTTTTATTAATTATTTCTCTATAATGCTTAAAATGAAATTCCCTCACTCACGCTTCTCTCAAGATTTATACTGAATGTCATGGAATGAAGCTTCTGAGGCAGAGAGATATTCCTGAGAAATATGCCAATGCTTTTCTTGGATTTGGCCCTGAAGAATCCCATTTTGTTTTCGAACTGACATATAGTATGTTACTTAGTGCTAACCTTTACCTTAACCTTGTTTTGGTTTTTGGTTTTTACTCCTTGCCACATGGATTTTTATATTCTTCTAATCTAATCCACTATTTAAATATGTGATATGATGTGTTATTGTCAGATTATGGGGTGACCTCGTATGACATTGGAGATGGCTTTGGACATTTTGCAATTGCAACTCAAGATGTAAGTAAGACAGAGAATCTATTTTACTTGGGAAGAAAATGAACCTTAATGTTAGCTTGCATTTAGCAACAGACAAGTTTTCTTTTTTAATATGCAAACCCAATAAAAATTTCAATTTATAATATTTAATTTATTTATAAAATATAATAACGAAGTTAGGATGCCAACTTCGAACCTTGAGGCTATAGATATACAATACTTATTCAATTCTTATAACTAGCTTCCTTACATAGATTGGTCACCAAAATTTTAAAATACATAAATAAATTAAATAATTCGAATACTGACATTATTTCTTGAATATTCTTGCTAGCTAATTTAATCTTCATGCTATTGGTAACTCATGGCTTAATTCAGGTGTTTTGTATGGGTCTTTGGTGTTATATTGGTATTATATATATATATATATATATATATTCTACTTTACATTTTTATTTCTATGAATTAATTGAAGCTTTACTATTAAAATTGATTATTAGTTGTGTTTGTTTATTTCCTAAATTAATATTAATTTATTTTTTATTTTATTTTTATTACTATAGAAATTCTACTAATGGGTACAAGAAGTCGTTTCTGTTAGTGTTGCAAAAATAAATTATATACCTGCGGATTCGCTACGGAAAGTGCTGTAGCTAGTGAGGTTAAAAAATTAAAACACGCACTTGGAGTGCGATTATCGAAACTGCACTCCAAGTGCATGCTCACTTGGATAGCGGCCTCTTAGAGTGCGGTTTCAACCGCACTCTAAAAGGATGCGGAACCGCACTCCAAGAGTTTTTTTGTTGTAGTGAACGGTGGAGAGTCATTAGCGGTGGAGGTATGCAGGCAAATAGAATAGGATGAAGGTAGAATAGTGGCCAAGAATGAGAGGGAAAAGATACACTGGACAAGAGAGCGAGGCGGTGCAACACATGTGAGAGAAAAGAAAAACCTAACTCCGAATTAAAAGACTTAAAAATGGCCTACGATTTTAAAAAAAAATAAAAAGCTTATAGTATGCAGGCTGATCTGTAAACCTGCAAGTTGAAACCTATTTAACTTGTTGATTAATGAACCGGGTTAGAAAATCCCAAGTTAAAAAATGCCTGCTATTTCTTTAGTCCTAACCCATGCAGATTGTGGGTTAAACAAGTGGTCTGCGTGTAACATCCCAAACTTTAAACAAAATTTTCATAAGTGGAATTATCATAAGAAGAAGTTTTCATAAAAGGAAATAGGTTGGAAAGGGTTAAAAACTGTTAAAAAGGAGGTAACATTGTCCCTTTTTGCTCAAGCGAGCTGACTCTCGCTTGAGCAAATGGAAATTGAATTTAGGGAATCTAACACTGATTTTTGCTCAAGCGAATTTCAGGCAGAATGCTTACTGCCTGATTTTCGTTCAAGCAAAAATATTTCACTTGAGCGAAAATGCGCGGTTTCAGTTTTTTAAAAGGAACTTTAGGGTCATTTGAGACCCATCTTTTCTTATTTCCTCAACCCTAACTCGCGCTAGAGAAAGAAGGGAAGAGAGAGAGCTTGGAGGTTGATCTAGTAAGAGAAGGATAAGGAAGTCTTGCCCTCCCTCAAGAACATTGTTTGATTGCCTTGGAGGTGAGTGTAATCCACGCACTTACTCACTCTCATCATGCTTGCATTGGAAAACCCTAAATGATCCCTTTCTCTAATGCCCTTCTTATTTTGCTTATGTTTGCTTGATTGATGATGGTTTACACTTGCCCTAGGAAATTTGTGTTGCTTTGGGAATGTTGTAGTTATAGAGTTTTGATTATAGGGATTTATGAGGAATTGGATGATCGTGTACTCACTCTCATGAAAGAATTTAGATACGTTATTAAGGAATTTCATATGATTCACATTCAATGTCATGTTTTAATGTTTCGTTTCATAAGGGGATTTTCATGGGTCTATGACCAAAGAGGAAAAAGGAAAAGAAAGGAAAGATAAAATCAATCATTGACTGTTTTTTAATAAAACACGAGGTGCTAAATGGAGAGGTCTTTATGATCGCAAGAGGGGCGCTTTTTGCTATAATACTGAGCTCAAGTCTGCCGAGAGGATAAGTGGACAGACCCGAGATGCTGGGGTTAAGCATTGAGGATGACTCATATATGTAAGGTGCAAGAATCCTCTTAAGATATTTTCATAATAACAAACTCTCAAAATGCAGCCAGTATAATTCTGAATAATTGTATACTAATGGTTGCAATTGAGATTATCTTAGAAAGAACTGAAAAAGCTCAATATTTCATCAAAGGAGAATCTGTTCAAGAAGAAGCAATCAGAACAAGTCATCAGAAGAAGCTTTCCTGCTACAAGATATACAATGTCCAGAAGAAACAATACAGTAATTAAAAGTTTCAATACCAAAAGAAGGTTCTGCACAAATATAAACACCATAAGACAGTGTTAAAAGGAAATACACTTGTTTAGAAGTTGAACCAAAGCAAGAAAGTTGTTGAGAAGATAAACAGAGACTATTCTCAACTTTACAAGACAACATCAAAAGAAAGGAATACTCTCAGCAACCTCCAGAAGAAAGAAATTTACAGAACTTGCAATTTCAAATTACAGGAGCTAAAGACACTTTTTGCTAAAAATGAGAAAATGCCCAGTATTCCTTCAAGTCTCACAAAATTCTCCAGAAGAAGCAAGCTGAAACATAATGAATATCTTGGCTCCAGAAGAAATGCTCTCCAGAAGATAGACTGGTCAAACCTGATGAGAGAGAAAAGCTGCCACATGAAAGTGACAGCTCATTCTTGTCTAGCTAAGAGCTTGACCCTTCTCTAGGGCATTCCAACGGCTAGTTGAGCCCTCCCTTGCCTATAAAAAGGAGTCTCCTCTTCATTCCAAAACACAGTACTAGAAGAAGCATTTCGAGCATCAAAATTACCATCAATACCTTCTGGAGAAATTCCACTTTCTGCAAATTCTTTAGTTTTGTTCTCAAACAGTTATGAAAGTGAGAAATAGTGTGTGTAGGCTCATTATAATTCTTCTGTTCTTTATTTACTGTAATATTGAGCCTTTGATTGTAATTTTTATTCAAACTATCGATTGTAATTCTCAAGACTAACAAGGTGTTGTTAGTTATTCTTGAGAGAGCTGTGTAGAGTATGTAGAAGTTAGGTGTTTCCTCAAGCTACAGATTTGTAGTTGTATACTGTGTTAGGAGCCTATAGAGGCTGCAGAAGAATATTGTGTGGGAGCCTGCAGAGGCTACAGAAGAATACTGTGTAGAGCCTGCAGAGGCCGCAGAAGAATATTGACAGGAGCTTGTAAAGGCTGCAGAAGAATACCAGGTGGTGTAGTGTTGCACCAAGAATCTTGTTGAGGTTGTTTGTATCAAGGTTTATATAATGAAAATCCTACTGAGGGTAGGGACTGGACGTAGCCCTAAGGTTTAAAAGGTGAATCAGTATAAAAATGATGCAAGCATACTTCTTCTCTCCTTAAACTCTTTACATTTGAAATCTTCTTAGTAATCATTCATAAGATAGGCTAATTCACATAATTGCTATTTTCAAACCTATCTAATACCTAAGTAAGTGTGACTTTCAAGAAAGTCTTTCCAAAGAAGAAAGACTATATTTTCTTAAATACTAGACTCACTTAAATAACTAGTATTATTGCATATTATCTAACTTGTATATCCAAGCTTCTAATATCATCCAAGAAGATTCTCTTGAGCAAAAAATATTAGAAGTAATTTCAGAAATTTAAAAAGGTCACAATTCAACCCCCTTCTTGTGACTACAATATTTACTTTAATATATTGATCGACTAACTATATACATAATTGCGTTGGGAATGAGTATATGTGTTTATTGATGCATTTCCATGTGTACGTTGTCCTACACTGCATGCTTGTTTACACTCATTGGGACGTTAGTCTCACCATACATTTTGTGGATTGATTTAGATATGCAGTACCCTCATCCTGAGATATGATTTGGAAGGCTTAGATGTCCAAGATTGGACTCTTCCATTTATTTTGCTTTAATTATAATTATTATTTTGATGTAAATGTACCAAATTGATTTAACTGTTCAACTAAGTTTTAGCCAAGTGTGACAATACATTGTTGTGTAAGGACTTGTGTATTTGGTATTTTTAAAGTTGCTGCTTATGTAAATGTTCGTTACTTAAGCCGATTATGTGATGTATGTTTTATGATATCGGTAATGTCGCAAAAGAATAATTTCATAAATTCAAGAATAGTGCTTTCAACGGGTATTATTCTTGGATTTCAAAATTATGACGTTACACCGCAGGCCTCGGCATGTATACTTAGCTCTAGTTATATGAAGTCTGATGGCCAATTGGCCTTTTCACCGACAAAGCTAAAAAAAGGTGAAAGAGAATACTTTTTTTTACCATTTTTAAAAATTGTTTTTTTTAAAACATAAAATTGAAAAATCCATTTTACACATAATTTTTAAAAATAATTTTCAAAAGTGTGATTTTTTAAAAAAAAAAAAAACTAAAATTCAGAAACTACTCTAAGATGTTTTGGAAAACTGTTTTTTTAGTTGTTCTGTTTTTATGGTGAAAATATTGTAAATAAATCATTTCATTAGTAAAAATAGTTCTTGAAAACTATTTTATGAAATAATTTTCAAAAACTAAAAAACAAATCTGAATCAAACACACTAATTTTAGTTTTTTCACTTAATTGTCACAGTTTGGTTTGGTGACAATGCTTATCAGAGTGGATATTTTCTTTATTGGTTTATGTATTGTGCAGTTTTATGTTTTTGAAGATGTATTTTAAGTGAGGATGTTATGTAATGCATTGCACTTTATGTAACACCCCAAAAATTAGGACATAGAAATTATAGTGGAAGCCTTAGGTTGGGAATCTCACCAAGAGAGGGAAGTAAGGCCTAGAAGGAGAATTTAGGAGTTCGGGGGGTAAAATAAGAGAGAAGGTCGGGAATTTATTTAGGGTTTAGAGTGCTAGAGAGAATTTAAGGGAGGGATCAAGAGTTAAGCTCCGAATACCTATTTTGAAGAGACTTAAGGGAAACCAAGTTAAGATTCGAGAATGTAAACTATAGAGGTGAAGGAAAGAAGCGGGATAGGCTTTGATTAAGAAAATTGGGGTGAATTGATGATTTATATCATTGTTCACAAGGTAGGTACCCCGCTGGGCTTCAACCAAGGTTGTTGCTTAATTTTGGGTTTTAAGCCTAGTGACCTTGGTGCATTAATTCGATAATATCTAGAGTTATAGGTGTCCAATTGAGGTGATTCCACTTGCATTAGAAAGCTAAGATTCGAGGCTTTAGTTTGTTATGTAATACGATAGCATTCCGATCTCATTCGCACCTTCAAATAGATTCATTCTTCACTCAAGCTAGAAATTGCTCGCTTGAGTGAAAATATCAGTAGAAACAGGATTCGAAATGTTGTCAATTTCGCTTGAGATAGAATCCTCTCGCTCAAGCGAAAATTTGGCAGAATGTCACTTTTTCAATTTCGCTCAAGGGAAATTATTTCGCTTGAGCGAGAATACCCGAGACCAGTTTTTAAAAAAGGAGATCTATGGCTTCCAGCCTTCATTTCCTCTCATTTCTCTCATTCTAGAGAGGAACTAGAGATAAGGGGTAGATTGAAGGAGGAATCATGGATTGGAGCCACCCACACCATTCAAGGAGCTTGAATCGTCATCCCCATCCTTCCATTCCTCTCTATTTCCTCCATTAGAGGTGATTGTGGTTCACCCACTCACTTTCACTTTTGAATGAATATTCTGGTATACTCCCTATTCTCACTTCCCTTGCTTGCAATGATGATTGTGGTTGATTAGGGGATAAATCTAGGGTTGATGATTGGATTGATTTGGTTGTAGGCCTCTATGGCTCAAACCCTAGGTTAGAGGAATTGGGGACTTTGTGAAATTATGGATTATTGATGTTGAAACCATGGAAATGTTGTACATTCATGCACATGCTCATGCTCATGAAATTAATGTCTATTCTCATATCACCATTCATTCATATTTTGAAAGGAAATTGATTTGGGTCTTTTAGACCTCATGTTAAACCTAGTGCCTTTCATGATGATAATGCTCATGTTTACCCTCATTCTCTTGCGATTATTGATTATTACTTATACTCCTAACCCTAATAATGTTAAGTAATAAGGTTTTGGGTCTTAGGACCTCATGTAAATATTTTGGGTCGTAGGACCTCATGAAAATGCTTTGGTTCTTAAGGCCTCATGTAATGATTTTGGGTCTTTAGACCTCATGCTAAATAATCAGATTTTGGTCCCTGGACTCATGTTCCCAAGACTTTGTCTTCGGTCCTTGGACTCATGTTAAATAATAAGATTTTGGTCCCTGAACTCATGTTCCCAAGACTTTGTCTTCGGTCCTTGGACTCATGTTAAATAATCATATTTTGGTCCCTGGACTCATGTTCCCAAGACTTTGTCTTTGGTCCTTGGACTCATGTTAAAAGAAGAAAATCCATGTTTGAATCTATCATGTTTAAGGGTAAGGTCTTATGGCCTTCAGGAACGATGTTTCTTGTTAGTCTGAGCTCAATCTAGCCTCATTTAAAGTGGAAAGACCCCTTGGGTGTTAGGTAAAACACTTCATGACTAACATTGCATATACGATTGTCATTGTAATGGCTAACATTTCATGTATGACTACTATTAAGAAGATTTTATGAAATGATCGAGTCATGTTATACTTGTTGCATATCATGTGCTTGTTTCCCTACACTGCATGTTTGCCACATTCACTGGGACGTAGTCTCATCCCACGATATGAGAATTACATTCAGTTGTGCAGGTTGTTGTCCAGATGCTAGACTGGATAGTTGAGGACTCACTTGGATGGAATGTTGAAGAATTACTTGTGTAGTCTTTTTGGAATGCTTGTTTAGTTGGTAGGATGTGGATTTGAAGTGTTGTAGTTAAGCCACTAAGTGGCATTTTAACTGTAATCATTGAGTGGTGATTGGATAATTTATGCTTAAGTAATAGTTGGATTACCTAAGCGTTGTAATGTATTGTTTGTCGATATCGACAATGCGCGAAATAATTTCAAAGAATTTGGAAATGGTGCTCCCAACAGGCATTATTTCTGAATTTAGGAATTACGACGTTACACTGTACACATATTGGAGCAATGTAATTGTTTAGAGATGACAATTGAACTTAAACCTTATAGATACCAGCAAAAATAACATGTAATAAGCGGGTATGGGTGAGGGTACGTGTAATAGCCCACATTTTTTATGTGGATAGGCACTATAGTGCCCAAACTGCCCCCCCACCCACTAATCAATTAAATTATCTAATACATAATATCACACATAATTATAAATATAAATATATTTATTAATTTTATTAAAATATCTAATATATATTTTTAAAACATATATATATAATATTAAAGATTAAAAATATAATTTTAAAACCATCTATTTCTATTTTTTACTTTATAATATATAACTAGTTAGTTTTTAATAATAATTTTTTGTATATCTTGGAGAATGCTAGCGCGTGACATCCAAGTTTATAAACTAATGTTATGTGAAAGTATATTGTATTATTTAAAAAAAAAAATTGAACATTAGATTATGTGTTGTGTTTTAGAATCTTAGCATTTTTTATATGTTTCGATTTAATTAAATTGTTGTGTTGGTGATATTTAATAATTACGTTTGGATGATTTTGGAGTAATTTTCAATTGAGTAATTTTGGGTTAATTATTAATTTTCCACTTAACTAAATATGGTTAACGGACGTGAGTATAAGCATATAGCTTCCCAGCGAGTATAGGAATAAACATTAAATGAGCATGGGCATGAATTTTTTTCAAAAACGTGGTATGGACGAACACTATAGTACCATTCCCAGAGGATACTCGTTGCCATCCCTACTATTGTTCATATTTACCATTGTTAGTATCGTCTGGCTACTGTTTAATCAGATCACATTAACAAAAAAAATTAGTTTCATATTTATCGAGAAACTTTTAATAACAAGTTTATAAAAAAAATGTGTAAATATGGAGTCTCTTAATAATATGCATAAAATTAATCATAAAAATACATATTTTTCATTCTTTTATTTTATTTTCTACATGAATTTAATCTTCATTACATAACAATAAATTTTATATGTATACAGTATATCTAAATGTACAACAAGTCATACAACAATGGAAAAGAAAGAGAGAAAAGAGAGAGGAGTGTGTGATGTAATGTGTTATGTGATAGAGAGAGATAAAGAGAAAAAAATGTGTTGTGTGTATTTATTATATAAAATAACACTTCTCTTGTGTAAAACGTTGTTTCCCTTTTATCTTAGTTCTTTTAAAAAAATGCCATATTTGTCTTCAAACCACAATTAAGAAAAAATAGGGCTAGTTAATTGTATGGTTGTATACCAACGAGTAATTGATTCAAGTGGGCATGTTTGATTCCCCTTAATAAGGTATTGAGTTCGAATATTATGTATAGAAAAAATAATCCATTGGAAGAGCTAATCCCACAATATGATGTGAATATTTTTGGATCGAGCATGATTGTCTTCTGTGGAAGATACCTCTGGTTCAGATAAAAAAATGTATGGTCGTATAATAACATAAGATATAATATAAAAAAATTTATGTGTTCCTTACCATTTAGTCCTTTACGATAATGTTTTTTTATAAACGTTAAAAGAATTTAATATGAGAATAAAATTGACACATAATTGTTGGAGGAAGGTAGAAAACATTATGACAAAGTTATGTAAACAGACTCTACATTCCATAACAATCCATATAAGACTATAACTAAACTCAAACACTTATCATATTCACAGTCCAATTGGATTGAACTGCTCTGATACCATAATATAACATCCTAATTTCGAAATTAAGGAATGCTCGATGGAAGCACTATTCACGAATTTACAAAATTATTTTTGCGACATTATCAATATTGATAAAACATACATCATATAATTCACTTAAGTAATCCAACGTTTACATAAGCATTCATTATCAGAATAACAATGGGAAATAATAGATGCATGATTGTGCCAACAAGTTGCTAAAATCAACCAAGGCAATTAATTCATTTTAACTATGAGTCCTAATGAAAGCACAATAGATTAGGGGAGTTGGCCTTGACCATCCAAATCTGCACGGTCATAAGTCAGCTAAGGATCCTCCACATCTAAAAGAAATGGAGTAAGGTGAGACTTGGAGGTATTAGTAAGCATAACCAGTGGGCAGTGTATGCAGGCAAACAGATGGACATGCTAGCATGTACAAGCAAAATAAAACGCATCATTAATGTAACACTTGAGTATTTGCAGCGTATAGACATATAAAGATTTACAGTACACAATCATTATTTACTACACACAATCCATAATCTCGGCGCACAAGCCCTCAAGTACATTATCACGATGCACACACCTTCAAATACATTTTCACGGCGCACACGTCCTCAAATACATTATCACAAACATCACACACCATGTATGACGGAGCTGAGCTCTCGACCTCTAGGCCCTAAAAAACAAGAACACAAATGTCACACACCATGTCTAGCGGAGCCGAGCTCTCGACCTATAGGCCTTGAAACACAAGCACACTCTAAGACAATATCATATGTAGTCCATAAGTTAGGTTTAATTCTTTTACCTGTACCATTTCAACATTTCACATTTTCAAGTACTACCAGTTAAAAGATATTCATGAATATTACATATCAATCTATTCTTTTTACCATTCAACCTTTATCCATTCGTAAACATTTTTCAGACATCCTAAATGGCACATAACTATAAAACAAACCCTGGGGCATATCAAAAAGGGAAAAAACATCCATATTTGAAAAGTAGGGAATTTTAGTCATTGGTGTAGTCTAGAACAATCAAATCACCGTACCATAGAAGAGATTCATCAAGGGGGATTAAGATACAGCCATATAAATATTCATACATTCCTACATGGGGTGGTACTCGCCTTCAAGGCGATCCAACCAGGTCTTTCTGGGGGACCATACTTCCTTCTTATTCTCTTGTAGAATCACCCCTATGCTCTCTATTCTTATCCTATTCTCTCTAAGGTAAGGGTTAGGTTTGGGGAAGGCATTATGAGGATACATGTGATTCATAAAAATCACTTCAAACCTATAATTGAGAAATTGACTTAACTTTTAAACTTACTCTAATAAATATACAATGAATTAAAATGTAAAACAATAATTTTATTCAAGTGATGAAAATAACATAATTATAAATTTCATAATTCTAATTAAAATATATAAATAGAAAGAGTGAGAGAAGATTGCTAGAATTGTTGCTAATTTCTAAAATAAATATGAGTGTTGTTGTCACTGTCAGTATAAAACAATGTTGGTATTAAGCAATAATAGTAATAACACAAAGACTCAATCGTTCCAAATCAATTGCTACCGTTGTCTTTTTTTGTGCAGAAAAAAGCATAAAAAGTAAAAACCTCCGTTCCTATTTATCTATCACATTTGAAGATTTTTTTTGTTTCTATTTAGCTATTACATTTAGAAATTCAAGAGAGTATTAATTATGTTTTTTTACTTTTACTCTTAATAAGAGAGATAATAAGTGAAAATGTAAATAAATAAAATAGAGAGATAAATGATATATTGAAAAAATAATAAATTTAATGTAAATCTACACATTTATTGTATTTCTTAATTTATATTTTTATGTAATGAGACTAGGGGTGTAAGCGGGCCCGACCCAACCCGCGAACCCGACAAATCCAACCCAACCCGAAGATATTTAACGGTTCGGTTCAGGTATTCGGTTCGGTTCGGATATTTTCTTTCAAACCCGACCTGTGTAACGTCCTAATTTTTTAATTCAGGACTTAGTCCGTTGGAAACCAAATCCCAAATTTCAAAATTAATTCGTGTCATTTTGAATATCGAAATCATCCACAATTTGTTAAGTAACCAACGATAACTTGAACAATTTGTGAATAGAAACATATATACATATATAACATGCCCCGAAGGCTACAATCTCATCATCTCAAAACAAGAGTTAACATATATACACTTATACAAAACTAACAAAACTAAAAGCTAAAACTCCAACTCAAGGCAAACTCCTGCTTCTATCTCAAGGGTCCGTGCGTGGCGGTACCTGCACATCTAGATTGTGTCCACAAAACGTGTGGTGAGCCGACTTGTATTAACTCACGATCGAAACCGGCTTAGATTAACTCAATGTTCATAATCTTGATGAATTATCAAAATGACTATAATCATGTGAACAAAACCCTAATTCCTTAAGTTTCACAACCTAGGATTTCACCTACTCAATGCATGAACTTTCCTAATTTGCAAAATACATATAATCCATAACAATCAACATATACAAGCATGAAGAAGAGGAATTAGAGGGTAGGGATCATGCTCAAGGCATACAACCACCGAAAGTGCGAGTGAGTGAGTTGTACTCACCTCAAGATTGACAATGGAGGAGAAGAGAAGAGATAGGAGGATGATGGATGATGAAATCTTGGCCAAGGATCCTTCTCCAAGCTTTAATGGATGTTCTCTCTCTCTAGAATCTCTCAATCTCTCTCTAAAAGAAAAAGGGAGGAAGAAAAAAGTGAATTGTTCAGTGCCCTAATTAAGTCTTTTAATCCTGAAAGTGGATTCTCGCTCAAGCGAGATATTCTCGCTTGGGCGAGCAGGTCGGTTGCATGTCTTTTCTTCACATTCTCGCTTAAGCGAAAATGATCTAGAAAAGACCCCCTTCTCTGGACGATTTTTGCTTGGGCGAACCCTGCTCGCTTAAGCGAAAGTTGTCTAGAGAGCCTCCTAAAACTACCCTGTATCTCGCTTAGGCGAGCTGCTCTCGCTCAAGCGAGATATGTAGAAACTCATTTTTCACACTTTTGCTGCATAATTCGCTCAAGCGAGAATGCTGATGAAACTCTAAAACTTGGTTTTTACTCTAAGTCTTTCCTCTTATCCCATTTTTACTCTTTTAAGATTAATTTAGTCTGAATTATCGGGATGTTACAATTCTACCCCCCTTAAAACAATTTTGTCCCCAAAATTGGCTAAAGAAAAGGCGAAAAGATCATTACCTTAACTGAACAGTTCTGGAAATTGGGAGCGGATCTTGTCCTCATTCTCCCAAGTTGTCTCCTCAGGTGACTGACCCTCCCAAAACACCTTCACCAAAGGAATCGTCTTGTTCCTCAAAGTTTTGACACTTTTGTCTATAATCTGTGCGGGCTTAGAAAGGACTGTGAGATCTTCTCTTAACTATACCGATTCAGAGCTAATGATGTGTGAAGGGTCATGGACATATTTTCTCAGCTGGGATACATGGAATACATCATGGACCCGGGACAAATGAGGTTGCAGGGCTATCCTGTAAGCCAGAGGGCCAACCCTGCAGGATCTGAAATGGGCCAATGAATCTAGGATTAAGCTTTTTGGTCTTGATGGCTCGTCCAATGCCTGTGACAAGAGTTACTTTAAAAAATACATGGTCCCCTCCCTCAAACTCTAAGTCTTTTCTTCTCTTGTCAGCATAGCTCTTCTGCCAGCTTTGGGTAGTTGCAAGCTTTTCCCTAATGACCCTAATCTTATCTGTGGTTTCTTGCACCAACTCCTGACCTATCAGGGTTCTCTCATCCACCTCATACCAACACAAAAGAGATCTGAATTTCCTACTGTACAGAGCCTCATAGGGTGTCATGCCTATACTGCTATGAAAACTATTATTGTAGGCAAACTCTATGAGAGGTAGGTATCTATCCCAACTGCCTGACTCCTCTAACACACAAGCTTTAAGCATATCCTCTAGGGTCTGGATGGTCCTCTCAGACTGGCCGTCAGTCTGAGGGTGGTAAGCGGTACTAAACTTGAGTTTAGTTCCGAAGGCCTGATGAAGCGTACTCCAAAATCTAGAGATGAACCTAGGGTCCCTATCTGATATGATGCTGGAGGGAATTCCATGGAGCTTAACAATCTCCTTGACATACAAGTCTGCTAACTTATTTAGGGAGTAGGCATTCCTAATTGGTAGGAAATGGGCCGACTTAGTCAACCGGTCCATAATGACCCAGATGGCATTAAACCCGGCTTGAACTCGAGGTAATCCTACCACAAAGTCCATAGCTATACTCTCCCACTTCCACTTAGGGATTTCTAAAGGGATAAGGGTTCCTGATGTTCTATCTTAACCTGTTGGCACACTAAGCACCTAATAAACATAATCTTCTATCTCCCTCTTCATGCCATCCCACCAAAACATCTTCTTCAAGTCTTGATACATCTTGGTAGTGCCGGGATGTATGGAGAACTTGCCCCGATGAGCTTATTCTAAGATTTGCTGCCTAAGGCTACCCCCCTTAGGGACACAGACTCTCCCTTGGAAGAGAATTGTCCCGTCCCCCGACTCTGAAAACCCTACCTGGTCCTTCATAGATTGGAGGTCCGAGTCCGAACTTTGAGCTTCCCTAATTAGAGCTCTAAGCTCACTAGTTAAAGTATGAAACCACACTATCCGACCTTTACACTAAGGCTTAGGTTTCTAAACTCCTCTAATAGACCCATCTCATGCACCATCATCGAGGATACATGGAGGGACTTCCTACTAATGGCGTCGGCAACTACATTGGCCTTGCCGGGGTGGTACCTCAACTCAAAATCATAATCCTTGAGAAACTCCATTCATCTCCTCTGCCTCATGTTAAGTTCTTTCTGATCAAAGAGGTATTTCAGACTCTTATGATCACTAAAGACCTCAACCCTCACACCAAATAGGAAATGCCTCCAGATCTTGAAGGCAAATACCACAACTGCTAACTCTAAATCATGGGTAGGATAATTCTCCTTATAAGGCCTCAACTGCCTAGATGCATAAGCCATCACTCTCCCATCCTGCATCAAAACACATCCTAAACCCTTCCCCGAGGCATCACTGTATACCTCGAAGGTTTTAGACAAGTCTGGTAACGCCAGTACCGGGGCGGTGGTCAACCTTTCTTTGAGCTCCAAGAAGCTCCGCTCACACTTATCGTCCCACACAAAGGCTTAACCCTTCTGAGTCAATCTTGTGAGGGGCAAGGATAGCTGGGAGAACCCTTTAATGAATCTCCGATAGTAGCCGACCAATCATAGGAAACTCCTAATCTCTGTAATGGTCTTAGGCCTTTCCCATTCAAGGACAACTTCTACCTTGCTAGGATCAACAGACACGCCCTTACTAGTAATTACATGTCCTAGAAAATGGACCCTGTCCATCCAAAACTCAAACTTCTCCAGGTTGGCAAACAACTTCTTTTCTCTCAAAATCCCCAGGACAATCCTAAGGTGTCGCTCATGCTCCTCTAAGCTGCGGGAGTAGATCAGAATGTTGTCGATGAAGACAATGACAAACTGATCAAGATAGGGCCGAAAAATCCGATTCATGTAGTCCATGAATACAGCAGGAGCATTGATTACACCAAATGGCATCACCAAATACTCGTAGTGCCCATACCTAGTCCTAAAGGCTGTCTTAGATATATCCTCACCCCTAATCTTGATCTGGTGGTAACCAGACCTCAAATCTATCTTGGAGAAAATCGAGGCTCCCCTAAGTTGATCTATAAGGTCATCTATCCTGGGTAAGGGATACTTGTTCTTGATGGTGACCTTATTTAACTGCCTATAATCCACACACAATCTTATACTCTTGTTCTTCTTCTTCACTAGGAGCACTGGGGCCCCCAAGGTGATAAACTAGGCCCAATGAACCCCTTAGCTATAAGGTCTTCTAACTGAGTCTTAAGTTCGCTAAGCTCTAGTGGAGACATCCTATAAGGTGCCTTAGAAATGGGCCCGGAACTCGGTACCAAGTTTATGGTAAACTCTATCTCTCGGTCCGGAGGTAAGGTGGTCACCTCACTAGGGAAAACATCTTGAAACTCCCTAACCGTGGCTATGCTGCTCAAATCTACCCTGGACTCTAAAGTTGAGGAAAGTAACAAAATAAAACACTTACTCCCGCACTAAGGCATTTGGATACTTGGGTGATGCTGGACAAAAGTACTGACGGTTTCTCCCTCGGAAGAAGAGGAAGAAGTGGAAAAACAACTTCCTTATTAAAACAATCGAGCATGACCTGATTTGAGGATAACCAGTTCATGCCAAGAATAACATCTATGCCTCTTAATGTCAAACAAATTAAGTCAACCTCGAAGGCCCTCCCTTGTATAACAATGGGGCACTGATAACATACAAGGGAAGTAGAAATTGCCTCCTTGGCAGGTGTTGTTACACTGAGAAGGTAAGGTAAAGGAACAACATGCAAATTTAACCGCTTCATACATTCATGAGAAATAAAGGAATGGGTTGCCCCCGAATCAAACAATACAATTAAGGTCTGATCTCCTAAGGTGCACATACCTTGCATCAGATTATCCGCAGAAGCTTGCCACTTCCCCGCTGAGGGTGAAGAGACTCTTCTAGAGGTTTGGGGCTTCGGAAGGTCCTTCTTCTTTGGACACTCATTCTTCATATGACCGGGTTGCTTGCAGAAGTAGCAGATATTCTTCCATGTCAGGCACTCTCCCGAATGTTCCTTACCGCACTTGGGGCACATGGGTACCCCTTGGCGTTGGGTCGGCCGAGTGGCCAAGGCTGAGGTGCCTTGCCACTTAGGCCTCGGGCCCTTGCCCTGGCTGGTCACTTCTACCTTTCTTTTACCCTTGTTGTCTGGCGATGGTGTTGGTGGTGTAGCTCCCTTAAAATTCTTTTTCGCAATGTAGCACTTGTTGACCAGGGTGGGGAAATCCCTGATCTCAAGTGTTCCGACCCGGTCCATCAACTCAGGTCGCAGGCCTCCTTCAAACTGTGTGCATCTCCACTCTTCATCAGCAACCGTCTGCAGGTACCTGGAGTACTTGGCTAGCTCCTCGAACTTGGCTACATATTGGCCCACCGTCAGACTCCCTTGCTTTAGTTGAAGGAACTCAGCTTCCTTTTGTCTTCGAACGGTTGCTGAGAAGTACTTTTCCAAAAACAAAGTCTGAAAGACACCCAGGTGATTGGGGCTTTCGCCACTGTGACCCGAACACTAGCAGTCTTCCACCAATCCTCAGCCTTTCTCCTCAACATATAGATTGCAAACCCAACATTGGAGTCATCGGCGCACTTCATCACATCGAAGATTCGGTTGAGGTCACAGAGCCAGTTCGCCGCCACGTCTGGATCATAAACCCCGTTGAATTGAGGAGGATTAAGCTTCCGGAATTCCGCCGACCCTTGGACGACCTCTCCTGCCGCCTGCCATAATCCTTTACACATCATTAAGTAAGCATCGAGGTGATCAGCCTCTCAATTAACATAATAATGCATAAAGAATAACAACAAACTACAGGAATACTCTAATTCCATAGTCCAATTGGATTGAACTGCTCTTATACCAAAATGTAACGTCCTAATTTTTTAATTCAGGACTTAGTCCGTTGGAAACCAAATCCCAAATTTCAAAATTAATTTCGTGTCATTTTGAATATTGAAATCATCCACAATTTGTTAAGTAACCGACGATAACTTGAACAATTTGTGAATAGAAACGTATATACATATATAACATGCCCCGAAGGCTACAATCTCATCATCTCAAAACAAGAGTTAACATATATACACTTATACAAACTAACAAAACTAAAAGCTAAATCTCCAACTCAAGGCAAGCTCCTGCTTCTTTCTCAAGGGTCCGTGTGTGGCGGTACCTGCACATCTAGATTGTGTCCACAAAACGTGTGGTGAGACGATTGTCTCAGTGAATACAACTATGCAGATGCAGTGTGGGGATCACAATTGAAAGATATACAACAGTTATAGTATAAACATATACATCACATTATAATTCAAAGTAAATGCAACTTATGATGCAACTCACTGCTGTGCCCAGCAGGCATGATCTTATCACTTTAACTTGAGTTAGAACTGAGCTCAGACTACGGGGAACGTCTCCCCCGGGGACGAATCCCACCCATTACTGGACCGGAGTCAATTTTTCATATAATAACTTATTTTAACTCACGGCCGAAGCCGACTTGTATTAACTCACGATCGAAACCGGCTTAGATTAACTCAATGTTCATAATCTCAATGAATTATCAAAATGACTATAATCATGTGAACAAAACCCTAATTCCTTAAGTTTCACAACCTAGGATTTCACCTACTCAATGCATGAACTTTCCTAATTTACAAAACACATATAATCCATAACAATCAACATATACAAGCATGAAGAAGAGGAATTAGAGTGTAGGGATCATGTTCAAGGCATACAACCACCGAAAGTGCGAGTGAGTGAGTTGTACTCACCTCAAGATTGACAATGGAGGAGAAGAGAAGAGATAGGAGGACGATGGACGATGAAATCTTGGCCAAGGATTCTTCTCCAAGCTTTAATGGATGTTCTCTCTCTAGAACCTCTCAATCTCTCTCTAAAAGAAAAAGGGAGGAAGAAGAAAGAAAGTGAATTGTTCAGTGCCCTAATTAAGTCTTTTGATCTTGGAAGTGGATTCTCGCTCAAGCGAGATATTCTCGCTTGGGCGAGCAGGTCGGTTGCATGTCTTTTCTTCACATTCTCGCTTAAGCGAAAATGATCCAGAAAAGACCCCCTCTCTGGACGATTTTCGCTTGGGCGAACCCTGCTCGCTTAAGCGAAAATTGTCTAGAGAGCCTCCTAAAACTACCCTTTATCTCGCTTAAGCGAGCTGCTCTCGCTTAGGTGAGATATGTAGAAACTCATTTTTCATACTTTTGCTGCATAATTCGCTCGAGCGAGATATTCTCGCTTGAACGAGAATGCTGATGAAACTCTAAAACTTGGTTTTTACTCTAAATCTTTCCTCTTATCCCATTTTTACTCTTTTAAGATTAATTTAGTTTGAATTATCGGGATGTTACAACCTGATTCGGTTTGGGTCTCGGATTTGCCTATGTTGGACCCGATAGACCCAACCCGAACCAAACCAGAAAAATGTCCTAATCTTATTTCATTTTCATGCAAGCAGAGATGGTTCCCCAAATCCTATTCCATCTGCTCCTCTCAATTTATTTTTCTCTATTTCTTTTCTTTTTTTCATTTTATATTTTAATTTAATTTCATCTTTCACATTTAAAAAAAAAGAGAGAAAAATGTTCATGACCCGTTAAACCAACCCAACCCAATCCGAGCACATTCAGGTTGGTTCGGTTCGGGTTACTCACCCAAAAAATACAAAACCCGAACCAACCCAACCCAACCCACCACCATTTTATCGGTTCGGACTTGATGTCACTCAAACCCGATTCAACCCAACTCGATTACACCCCTAAATGAGACGGGTAAATAAAAATGAAGCTAATAATAAATATAAAAAAATAAAAATGTATAAAAGTCGCTGCCATAAAAGAGAAAAATTTAAATTAAATCAAAATAATCACAAAAAAGGAGAAATCTTTATATTATATTTATATATAAAAGTAAGGTAGTGAAATTATCCTTTTTGAAATCTAAAAAAAGGATAAAATAGTAAATTTCTTTTAATAAAATTTCTAAAAATAGTAAATCATTTTTATATATTAAATTGTTAGTATTTTTAATCATCATTAATTAGTTATAGTAATTACGTTAATGGGAAAACATTATAATTACTAACTTATAAAAATAATCATAATAATAAAGATATATCCTCTAATTTACCTTAAAGTTTATAACTTTTACTAATCTTTGTTTTACTTAATTAAATAATTTAATTTATTTGGGAAATTACAAATACTAATACCTGAAAAATAATTAAAAATGACTTAAATTCGTTGCGATAAAATGCATAAATCAAAAAGTGGGGGTAAATGATAAAAATAAATAATACGAAATTCTTAAATTAAGCATTTTTTAATAAATGAAAATGAAGAATGTTTGTCACGTGATGTAAAATGCTTTTAGTTAAATATGGGAAGTGGCGTCGGGATAGATTAGAGGGAATAAAACTTAAGAAAAATTGAAATAAGAGTTCCATGATATAAGAGTTGATGGAGGGAATGATTAGAAATGGGAGGAGAAGTTAAAAGATTGGTTCTATGAGCTTATTAACGTTTATAAGAATTTACCTCAAAAGTCTATAACTTTTACTAATCTTTGTTTTACTTAATTAAATAAATTAATTTAGTTGAGAAATTACAAATATTAATACCTAAAAAATAATTAAATATTATATTTTAAAAATAAATAAATATTTTAAATCCCTTATTAAAAAAATCATTTTAGCATATTTCATGAAATATATAAAAAATACAAATAAATATAATATAAAATTTAAAATATGCTAAAATAGTTAAAAAAAATACTTTACAATTACGGTAATAATAATTATAGTAATTATTTAGTTATAGTTATTATAACAATATTAAAGTCTTTTTTACATTTTAAATATTAAATTTATCCCAAAAAAAGAAGCCTACAAATTTTGCTAAATTAGAATCAAATGATCACAATCATTTATTTGAGGGAATAAGACTTAAAGAAAAAAATGAAATAAGAGTTTTATAATAGGATAGTTGGTGGAGGGAATGATTGGAAATGGAATAAGTTAAAATATAGGTTCTATAGTTATTAACGTTCATAAGAAGTTAATTATTTTTCACAATCTAAAATGTTATATATATATATATAAAAGTCTTCTAAAAATATGATATTAATGAATATTTAGTTATTTAATTAATTGTTGCCATTTTTATTGTGAAAATATAACTTTTTTGTGAATATTTTAATCCATATTAACAGTTCATGTGTTATAGATGAATAATTTGATAGGCTTGATGGTGTTTATACTTTTAAAATTCTTAGTACAATAAGTTATTCAAAACTTCCAAATCATAACAATAAAATGAAAGCAGTGTTTCTATCATATTATTGAGAAATATAAATTTGTCTTTTAGATTATGCAAAATGACGTATGACTTATAATCATTCAGATAAACACGTATATTTTTAAAAGAAGAGTTATATTTCAAAATAATGTTGTAGAAAATATTTTAATTTCAAGATTTTCATTAATTTCCTCAAATAAAAGTATTGCTTTTAAATTTCTATATAAACAATTTCTAATTGTCATTGCGTTTACAATTATAATAAATAAAAGACTTAGATATATAATTTATTTTATATTTAACTTCAATTTTGTATTCTATTTGACTCTGTATTCAATAATTGTTTACTTTTTTTATATTGTAATATACAATTTATTCATTAATATTATTTTATTAATTTAATATATCATGTCACGTGTATCGCACTGATACTATACTAGTAAATATAAGTGTATAGTTTTGATTAATGTTGGTAACCTGAATACTTCACAATTCACATCCCAACCAATGTTGATTCAAAAATTGACAATGACTAGCATCTACCAGTGTGATACTATTTTTTGATTTTAGTATTTTATAAAATATTTAATAAATTATGAAATATGTAATAAATATTAAAAATATAATTTAAAATCTTAAATAAATATTTTGTGATTTAAAATTTTGGAATGAAACTTATTATATCAAGGATAAATTCTTACAATAAAAATATCATGATTTAAATTTAAATTATAAGAATAAATATTTATATCAATTGAAATGAAATGAAAATTATATAAAAATTCATTAATTAAATATATACCTAGGAGTACAAAAATCCCATACAAGATCAATATTTAAATAAAAATAAATTAATATCTATATTATTATAGCACAAATTACAATTTAATTAATTTTCAATAAAAATTTGCATTTATCATAAAAATCTTACTAATTAATTTTAGTGGCATGAATGATAAGAATAGTCTATAAAATAAATTTTTTAAAATGAATTGTAATATTATTGATATAATTTTTTATTAAAAGCATTTAATATATATTTTTATCCACTAAATGAGGATAAAATTGTACATAAAAACGTGTTAATCACATAAACTATAAAGGTACATATTTATATTTATTTTATATTATGTACAAGTGACATGAATGTATAACGCTGATTGAGATTGTGTGAAGAGCTCTCGTGTTCGATCCCCACTAAACATACTTTTAGGAAGGTGAGGAGCCTTAATTGTGATTAAGTCCCGAATAGGATTGCTTCTCGTAATAGGGGATACCTATGGTTAATACCAAAAAAATGACATGAATGTATGTTTTTTTTTGGTTATATTGTTGTTTATATCTTTAATTGATATTAACAACTAACAATGTTTTATAAATTCAATCTATCTATCTATATCTATATCTATATCTATATTCAAACTATCTATCTATAAGTAAAATAGACTTGAAAATTGTATTAACTACGTAACATAATTATTTATATTGTAATTAATTATAAAATTTAATTATAATTGTTTAGTTTCTAAACATTAGTTGAAGTGTTGAACTTTACAATTATTACACATTGTAACTCTTACGTTAGATCATTTCATTTTTCATTATTATTATTTTTATTCTTCTTTATTTTTTCATATTCTTTTTTTCATCATCCAACTTTAGTGTTTATGTTATGTTTAGATTGTTTTTGCCAAAATAATTAATTTATCATAATAATAAAAATAAAAACTATGTAATCATATATTAAATTTTATTATAGTTTTTAGTAAATTTAATAAATTATAATTTATTTAAAATTTAAATTAAAATAAATTATATTGTAAAAAAATATTATAAAATAAGAAAACCATTATTTAGAAGCATCTAGAATTTGCAAAGTAAAAATCATTTCATATTCATAATGGTTTTAGTTTTCACTCTTATTAACAAAAGGCTTACCAATTACCATTAAGAAAATATTTATTAATGAAATATTGACATATGACACCCGTTACAAATTGATGGTTATAAAGTATAAGAAGCAATAACAATCAATGCAATAAATATATATGAATGAGAAATGATTGAATCACTTTTATTTCATATTCATAACAACCTATTAACAATAATAATAATTATTATTATATAATCATTTTTTACATCTTCATGCCGGTTTTAAATGTTATTATAAAAAGAATACCAACCATTAATTAGCATAGATATTGTGCTAATTGATGAAAAGGTGAAAGGTCATACTATTTAGAATTTTATTTATTTATAATACACTAACTCACACTTATGTTTAATTCAATTTGTTTTCAATTTCATAGCAATTACATACATATTTCTATAGGGAGAAAATATTGCTCATAAGTTTAAGACTATTTTAAAGGAAGGAAATATTTATACCGTTAAAAATTTAGAGGTGACAAAGAATAAAGATAAATATACAATAGTTAAGAAGAAAGACATACATCAATTTGTAACGTGTCTTTGAAAAATATAATAAATCTTATCTAAAATATTTTTTATATTTTCAGGTTACAATTACTCACTTGGAAAAAAAGTTTATTTGTAATTCAAAACAAATTCGATCTTATGCGTTATTTTGTATGAAAAAAATTATAAATGGATTATTATTTAAAATTAGTTTTTTTAAAAAGTCACCATAACATTTTATCACAAAAGAAAAAACCATGCCATGACCAGACTTATAACATATGTTTATACTTTTCTTATTAACAATACTATTAATAAATTGAATAAACTATTCATGATAATTCAACAATGAAATAAAATACATTTCTATTTTTAAATTTATAAAATTAAATGTTCAAATTAATTATCGTAATAATAAAAATAAAATCTATGTAATCATATATTAAATTTTATTATAGTTTTTAGTAAATTTAATAAATTATAATTTATATAAAATTTACATTAAATTAAATTATATTGTAAAAAAATATAAAATAAGAAAACCTTTATTTAGAAGTTCTAGAATTTAGAAAGTAAAAATCATTTCATATTCATAATTTTTTTAGTTTTTACTCTTATTAAGAAAATGCTTACTAATTACTATTAAGAAAATGTTCATTAATGAAATATTGTCACATGACACCACTTACAAATTGATGGTTATAAAGTATAAGAAGTAAAAACAATCAATGCAATAAATATATATGATGAGAGACAATTGACTCACTTTTATTTCGTATTCATAACAACCCATTAATAATAATAATAATAATAATAATAATAATAACTGATCCGATCCCCAGCCGAAGCTAAGCACAAGAGAGCCGAAACGATCCTCATTCCGTGGATCGAGCGTTGTTCAGTCGTCACAGTTCGTTCACTCCTCAAGGGACGTGATGGTTTCGAGCCGTGAGTTTAGGGATTGACCTTTCCCATTGTGCCAATCGGGTATCAGATGATGCCCTCGAACCTCAGCTCCTAGGGGCTTAGGCGTAGGCCACTTACCAAGTCTCATCACATTTAATGCGCCCCATGCCGGCCCCAATAAAGCTGAAAGGCTCTGACACACGCAACCGGAGATTACGGCTGGAGCAGATGATTACGGCGGAGGCGTGCCTGCTCTGCCTACCTTGCCCCCTCTAGTCATGGCATAACATGGCTATATAAGGGGATCACCCCATACGCCTCTAGAGGATCTTTTCTACAACTTAACTTACCACTGTATTGTCCATCACTAACTTGAGCGTCGGAGTGCCTTTGCAGGTACCCCCGCTGCGCACCCCCGTGCCGGAGCGACCACCGGAGCCTCAAACAGTAGGAGCAGCACCTCGGACCACCACCTGTGATCTCGACCACGATCATTTGGCGCCATCTGTGGGAATCTGGTAAAAGAAACCCCACCAACTCTACCACCTGCGCTGAGATCAAGGTTCATACCACCAAAAACCAAGGATGGACGCAACCACTAACAATCAGCCATCGCAGCTCACCGGAGTTGCACCAGAGACAGGAGTGGAGGTTACGACGGACCCCCGTCACACCTTGAGAGCTACCCCCAGGAACCACCCCCATCTGCGTATACCACTGGGTCCTCATATGAGAGGTATCATTTGAAGCCTCCCGGAGACATCACCAGGAGAAAGAGGCACTCCAGGAGAACCAGGAGAAAGGAGGAAGCCATTTCCGGCAGTAGGGAAGAGACCCTCTCCCCCCCCAAAGAGAAGGAAGAAGGATAGAACTGTGAAAGAACTAGAGAGAAGGATCAAGTACCTTGAATCCCTGCTCCCTGCCGTGCACGAAGGAAATCCCGCCGGAGAGAAGTGAGTAGAAGGAGTACCACCTCCAGAAGGACATACCACACCAGGGACCTGCCATCCCAGGAGTCAAGTTATACTTCCACTGAACCCTCGTCGGATGAAGTCTCGTCGTCCGAGTATCACACTGAGTGGATTAGCCGGACGCGCGGACGTAGCCGACGTGGAACTCCCTCAATGCGCGCTGACACCCATGGAGCATCAGCCAAAAAGGACCAGGAAGAAGAAACACCAAAAGCCGTCACCCCCGGTCCGATCAAGGAAGCAGAGGGCGAAGCACAAGCCACTCCAGTTGCGGTACAGGCAAACCCGACTGTCACCCCAGTCACGCCCCAGGCAACCCTGGTAGCAGTTGCTGGAATGCCCATCACGGCCACGCCTGTGGTCACAGCATCGGGAATCCCGAATCTTATAACTTTGCATCGGCCCTTTACACACCCTTTCACGGTGAGACTTGCCCAGGTCGAGATACCCGATCGTTTCCTCCGTCCCTTCAGCACCATCAGTTTGTATACTGGAGAGACCGACCCGGGCCGACACCTAGATCGATTCTTCAACGAGATGCTGTTCTTAGGCACCCAAGAAGAAATCATGTGCAGAAGCTTCTCTCGAACGTTGGACGAAGAGGCCTTGACTTGGTTCAGAACACTCCCCCAGAACTCGGTGGACAAATAGGACGACCTCGCGGCAGCATTCGCTAAGAGGTTCAGTATGGTCAACCAAATACCCCGAGATTCCCACACACTTGCGAAGGTCAAGCAAGGGGAGTCCGAGACGTTGCGAGATTTCTTGGCCCGTTTCTACGAGGAGGTAGCCCTTATGCCCAATGTCGCAGATGAAGTGCAACTACATTGTGCGGTCGAAGCGTTGCGCAAAGGAACACCCCTTGACATTTCACTCAGAAGAATCCGAGTTCACAACATGATGACCTTTAGGGAACGAGTGCCCTAATTCATAAATGAGGAACTGCATCTGGAAGGGACGAGCAAGTCAGTAACCCCGAAAGAGGGTCGAGCGCCCGGAAAAGAAGAAAGGAGTAGGAAGGAAAGGAAAAAGTGTAGGGGGCGTTACGAAGGTAATTACACCCCTCTCAACAGTAGTCTTTCCAGGATTTGGCAGGAGGTACACAATGCAGAGTTAGCTGAAGTGAAGCACCCCCCACCTATCAAATCACCTCAGGGAGAAAAGAACCGATATTGCGCCTTCCATAAAGGCCATGGACATGATACTGATGATTGTTACCAGCTCAAAGATGCAATTGAACAACTAATCCGAGAGGGAAATTTAGGACGGTATGTGAGAAGAGACAAACCCGAGTGGAGCAGGCGCGGACAGGGCGAGCAACGGCGAGATAGACACTCCCCCCCGGGCATGAAAGGAGACGATACCGTTTCCGATCACCAGGAAGTCGTGGGGCGTCAGACAAGAAGCCTAGGGACGGCACTCGGCGGAAGGATCAGGACCAACCCCAACCTCGGATCACCATCAACATGATTGCAGGAGGCTTTGGAGGTGGTAGAAGCTCGTCCAATTCCATGAAAAGGGCGTTGAAAGAGGTACAACACGTGGAGGACGACCACCGCAGATTCCGCCGACATGAAAAGCCCTCTCAACCCCAACCATCACATTTGACAGCAGCGACTTTGGGGACACCGTGCCCGGACAGGACGACTCGATGGTGATCACTGCAGTAATCGCCAACGCCGAGGTAAAAAGAGTGTTAATAGACCAGGGAAGCTCGGCCGACATCGTCTATGAGCACTGCTTCAAACAGATGGGGATCAGTCGGAGTGACCTGTTACCCTATGACAGTGACCTTGTCAGTTTCTCAGGCGATCGTATTCAGCCCCTCGGCTACATGGAAGCACTTGTCACTCTGACAGGTAAGGAAGGAAGCAAGACAATCAAAACTAAGTTCATTGTGGTCCCGTGTAAGAGCTCATACAATGCCATAATGGGGAGACCAAGCCTCAATATGATGGGAGCAATAGTTTCCACTTTGCACCTCGCAATGAAGTTCCCTACAAGAGATGGGAGAGTGACAACAGTCAGGGGAGACCAGCAGATGGCAAGGAGTTGCTACAACCTAAGCTTGAAGAGAAACCCCCACCAAGTGCGAAACCCCCGACCCGCCAAGCAAGACACAATGTTTCCCTCGTTGATCTAGATCCGAGGGTTGACTCCGGGGAAGAAGGCCGAGGAGCGGAACGACCTTCCCCAGAGGGAGAGACTGTCCCGATAAACGTCGGGAAAGAAAAGGGACAAAACACCAAGATGGGAAGTCACCTCCCACCAGAATTCAAGAACGGGATGGAGAAGCTTCTGATGGACAATGCCGACTTGTTCGCATGGACAACAGCCGACATGCCGAGAATCGACCCGAATTTCTGCTGCCACAAGCTGTCGGTCGACCCCCGGTTGAAGCCGGTTGCCCAGAAGAAAAGGAGAATGGGACCAGAAAGGCAACAAGCGATCAAGGAACAGACGATCGAGTTACTAAAGGCAGGGTTCATCAGAGAAATCCGGTATGCAACCTGGCTGGCCAACGTCGTCCTGGTCAAAAAATCGAGCGACAAATGGAGAATGTGTGTGGATTAAACTGACCTCAACAAAGCATGCCCAAAGGACCCATTCTCTTTGCTAAACATTGACAGGTTAGTAGACAACTCCTTTGGCTACCGTTTCCTTTCGTTCATGGATGCCTACTCTGGTTATAACCAAATTCCCATGTACGTTCATGACGAGGAAAAAAACGGCATTCCTTACGGACGATGGAGCCTACTGCTACACCATGATGCCATTCGGCCTAAAGAACGTCGGGGCAACGTACCAGAGGGTGATGACAAAAGTATTCGAAGGACTGATCGGGGAGGTCGTAGAGGTGTACGTGGACGACATCATCGTAAAAACCCCAGAAGGGGCAGATCCTGTAGCCGACTTAGAGAAGGTCTTCCACCGACTGAGAAAACATAACATGAGGTTAAATCCCCTCAAATGCACTTTCGGAGTTCGAGCCAGTCACTTCCTTGGATACATGCTGACGAGCAGAGGAATAGAAGCTAACCCAGAGAAGTGCAAAGCCATCCTAGAGATGAAAAGCCCAACGTCGGTGAAAGAAGTACAGCAACTGACAGGGAGAATAGCAGCCCTAACCCGTTTCCTTGCCCGATCGGCACAGAAATCACTTCCCTCGTATCAACTCTTGAAGAAAGGACAACAATTCGACTGGAGCCCTGCATGTGAAGAGGCTTTTCAAGGCTTTAAAGTCTCTCTAACTAAACCACCGATTTTGGTGAAACCCCACCCTGGGGAAAGACTGTACCTGTACCTGTCGGTAGGAGAAGAGGCCATTAGCTCTGTTCTAGTAAAAGAATCAGAAGGCAACCAAAGCCCAGTGTACTTCACAAGCAAAAGCCTTCAAGGACCAGAACTTAGGTACCAGAAGTTGGAGAAAGCAGCATTTGCAATCATCTCAGCTGCACAACGCCTCCGACCATACTTTCAAGCCCATCCCATCACAGTCAGAACAGACCTACCCATCAGGTCAATCCTACACAAACCCGACCTAGCCGGCCGGATGATCACCTGGGCGATCGAGCTTTCAGAACATGACATTTCCTATGAACCACGAGCAGCTATCAAGGCGCAAGTCCTGTCCGATTTCATCCTAGAGATGACGGAGAATCAGAAGGATAAATCTAGGGTCACATGGACCATGTGTGTGGACGGATCGTCAAACACCAAAGGAGCTGGAGCGGGAGTTGTATTGGAAGACAACACCAGGGTGAGCATTGAACAATCACTGAAGTTCGAGTTCAAAACCTCGAACAACCAAGTCGAGTATGAAGCCTATCTGGGAGGATTAAGCCTTGCCAAAGACCTCGGAGCCGAAGCAGTTATCTTGTGCAGTGACTCTCAGCTCATGATCTCCCAAGTTAACAGAGAATACCAAGCTCGTGAACCCATCCTACAGCAATACCTGAACAAGGTCAAAGAGATATCCGACGCTTTCAAGATGATCGAATTTCGACATGTGCCGAGGGAACGGAATACCAGGGTCGACGTACTATCAAGAATAGCAAGTACTAAGAAAGCCGGGGAACAACAGATCAGTGATCCAGGAAACACTTGCTGAACCAAGTATCAATGAAAGGAAGCAAATCATGTAGGTCGACCAGGATACCAGCTGGATGGACCCGATCATGAACTACTTGCACGATGGAACGCTGCCAGAAGAACGAAAGGAAGCAAAGAAGGTCGAGCGAACCTCGGCATGGTATACACTGGTCAACGATCGCCTCTACAAAAAGGGCTTCTCATGCCCCATGCTCAAGTGCCTATCCCCCAGCGAAGCAAACTATGTCTTGGCAGAAATCCATGAAGGAAGTTGTGGCCAACATCTCGAGGGACGATCGTTGGCCAAGAAGGCATTAAGGGCCGGCTACTACTGGCCCACGATGGAAAAAGACGCAGCCGAACATGTCCAGAAGTGTGGCCCCTGCCAAAGACATGCAAACTTTCACAATGCCCCAGGAGAAGAAATGATCACCACCTCAACCCCATGGCCCTTCTTCAGATGGGGAATGGATATTCTCGGACCTTTTCCCCCAGCACCAGGTCAAGTGAAATTCCTGATTGTGGCTATTGACCATTTCACCAAATTGATTGAGGCTGAGCCCCTGGCAACCATCACCTCTGCTCGGATTCAGAAGTTCTTCTACAGAAGTATCATCAGCCGATATGGGGTCCCAAAGGCAATGGTCACCCATAACGGCACTCAGTTCACAAACAAAGGCTTCAGAGAGCTACTAGAGGGATTGAAAATAAACAACACTTCACATCGGTGGAACCCCCACAGACAAATGGGCAGGCCGAGGCAGCAAACCGAGTCATTCTGCGAGGACTAAAGAAGAGGTTGGATGAGTCAAAGGGAAGATGGGCAGAACAGCTAGACCACGTTCTCTGGGCGTATCGGACAACCCCACATTCGTCCACCGGAGAAACTGCTTTCTGATTAGCTCATGGGGCCGAGGCCGTTATTCTAGTCGAGATAGGAGAGCCTACTTGGAGAACCAGCACCCATGATGAAGGCAACAATGATTGCCTACTCAGAGAAGAGTTATATTTCTTGGAGGAACGACGAGCCATAGCTCATGTCCGAGAAGAAGCGGCCAAATACAACAAGAAGGTGATTGAAAGGGAATTCAAGGTCGGAGACCTCGTCTTACGAAGGGCCGACATCGGAGGAAATAATGCGCAGCAAGGGAAGCTAGCACCCAACTGGGAAGGACCTTATCGCATTACTACTTCAACAGGGAAAGGAGCATACCGCCTGGAAACGCTCAGGGGGGACGAGATCCCGCGACATTGGAATACCCAGAACCTACGAGTATACTTCAGTTTAAACACTCGGATCTGGTGATCCGAAGCATTGTAAACTTGTCCATGATCAGTTTAATGAATTGGCCGAAGTGCCTTTCCGCATAAATTTTCAACGATAAAACCCCAGCCTGAAAATCGAGGGTCTCTATATCAACAGTTAAAACCCCGGCTTGAAAACCGAGGTTCCCTTGATTCAAAGGTAAACCACGGCCTGAAAACCGAGGTCCCCATATCAAGAACACACTACAGCCTAATAAACGAGTTTTTTCTATTATGGCAAAAGCGATCGCGGAAGTAAAACAACAATATACGACACACAGACGATCGGACAAATAAAAGATACGCAGGGGCACGATGCCACGCCAATATGTGTGCAAACGGTTGCATAAACCCTAATCCGAAAAACAAAGAACCACGCAGAATAAGCAGGAAAATAAAATGGGCAAAAAACATGTATGACGAGTGATAATAAGAAAAGACCAATGTCATTACAAACTAAGGCCGCAGCCGATCAACAGGTACAAAAAAGAAAATCCTAAACAAGCAAAGAAAACGGGAAGCAACATCATGCGTCAGTCCGTGTGGCGGTGGTAGAGGGAAGACCCTCAGGAGGAATCTCAATTTTCTTCCCCTTGCCATCATCTAGGACAACGACACCATCAACAACCTCGTACTCATAGGAGAGACTTCGAAGGTCGAGGTTGTAGGCAGGATTGTGGGCCTTCACCTGTTCGATGGCAACATCAAAGGCCTTCCCCACATACTTCAACGTGTCAGCAACCGACTGACGCTCACCCTCTATAGCCGCCTCCAGCTTCTTCTTAAGTTCAGCAACCTCGGCATCATGCTCTTCCTTCTGCTTCCTCAGATCCTCCTTCCATTTTTCCTCGGCCGCCTCCAGATCCTTGCCGAGGCTCTCTACCTTCTTTTCTAGATCCCGTTTCTCCTTCCCCACGGTCCCCAACTGAACCGTGAGGGCCTCCTTCTCGGCCTTCAGCTTGGCACACTCCTCAGAGGCCGACGTAGAAGCCTTCAAGGCCTTATCATACTGCTCTTTTGCCTTCCTAGCCGCAGGGACCATGTCCTTCTCAATAAATTGAAGCAAGCTAATCTGTTGAAGATAGGTGACCTGGGCATCCCGGACGACCTCATCAATATCAAATTCCCCATTCACAAACTTCTGTCGGATCTCTTCCGTGTAAAATTGAGAGGCCACGGCAGGATGGTCCGGGGTAAAGCTGTCTTCAAAGAGCACTGCTTTGGTTAGCACCGGAACCCCGGACGAAGATCCTCCATCGGACTTAGGACCCTCGGTGGATTTTACTGTAATGGCCCTACTTTTCTTCTTCTTCCGATCGCCCTCCACCTAAGCAGGTGCACGATCGGCCTGAGGATCCGAAATTTTGATAGGCCACGCGGCCGATTGAGGAGGAGGCAAGCTCTGGCTGTTAGAAAGTGATGTGGCCGACCCCTCAACAACCTTCCTCTTCTTGGAATCCTTCACCTTCGGGTCATCAATCCCAATGGCCTTGGCCCTCTTCAAGAGATCAGAAATCTTCATCTGTTCTTCCTCTGCAACAGAAAGCAAAAACATAAGTGATAGATTCAGAAAGAAAAACATAAGATAAAATAAAATAATGCCCCAACCGACCTAAGGCCACCGTCAGCTGGCCGGGCAACGTATCTATTAACAGTCGAGATGAAAAACGCTCGCCGCCTCTCTCCTTAATAGCTTCTTGGAGAAGGTAGAACGCCTCTTGCTCATAAGGAGTCAGTCGCTCGTACGTTGTAGCATACGTCTTCGGACCCCAGTCGTAATGACGACTGTCCCAATAGATACTAAAGGTCGGCTCCTGCTCCTCCCAAGAACTTCTCCAAAATGGAAGGACCCCGTCCTTAGGGACGACCTTAAAAAAATCTCTCTTAAAAGAAACTCCCGAAGACTTCGCCGAATCCACCTACAAAGTCAACAACGGTCGGCCATTATTGCCACAAAAGCTCACCCATCCTCTCTCCCCAGCCTTCCTCGGACAAACGTCAAAAAAATGAGAGAAGAGCAGAACGGTCGGTGTAATGGCCAGGTTGTCGCAGAGAACTTCAAAAGACTTGACAAACGCCCAGGCATTCGGATGAAGTTGGGTCGGCGCAAGGCGATAATGTTTTAAAATTGACCGTTCGAACTCCGAGAAGGGCAACCTCACCTTCAGTCGATGGACGACAAAGGGATACAAGAACATGAACCCAACACACAAGAACATGAACCCGACATTCGTCTCCCTGCGGTAACATACCCGGTCCGAGGCCTGTGGAGGTGAGACGATATACAACTCTTCATAATCTGGGTCCAACACAGATAAGCTCGCCCGAAGAGTCGCCTCGGACTCCCCACAATAACGGGATACAGTCCCAAGTACCTCGGCATCGACCCAGGCATAACGGTCCTGAACCCTCATCTCACGACTAGTAACTTCTCCGCTGGTGCTTGCTGCGTCCATGTAGCAGTACCTAACACCTTCAGAAAAGGAGCCTAAGTTAGAGACTTCGGCACCCTCATCAATCGAATCTAAGTCGGTTTCTGAAGAGGATGCGCAAAGGTCTCTCACAAAGGCCGACCTTTCAGCCGACGAGAGCTCGCGAACCTCTTCATGAGCCGAAGCCGCCGCACTCTCGTAGCGTCGGATCATAGAAGGGATAGTAAGGGCACGACGGACAGTCTGGACGGTCGCCCGCCTCCTCTTAGGTCTCGACGTCGGCCAAGACTCTGGAGGCGCATGAAGCACCTCTAGAGAGTCACCACTATCCTCTCCACCATCCCCTCCCTCAGGGGGCATCATTATAAACCAAAAAACCGTAAAATGGAAGGGAAATGGTGAAGATAGAGAGTAGTACATGAGCTTTGCGATGAAGCAGCGGTGGAGACGCGGCGAAGCACGACACCGGATTCTGGAAATGACCTAAAATGAGCCTCTAATGAAGCAGCCACCGTAAAAAAAAATGTGCCACGAGAAAGCCTAGACCCTGGAGAGCCCTTTAAATCAGAGCAGAAAGCACAACTCGTGCTTCACAGCGCAGCAATGAAGGGAACTTGAGGAGGAAGTTCAGAGAAAAATGGAGACAGAGAAGGAGGAAAGTGGTGAAATATGAAGAAGATGGAGGGAGCGGTTAATGCCTCCCTCCTGATATAAATTTAAACAAAGGACAAAAGAGTCCTTTCACCCCCAAAACCAAAGGTCAAGAGCAAAATGAAGGGGCAACCCCGTCATTTCACGAAGGGACAAAATGGGTTTAACACGCTAACCCAAGGGCAACCAGGGAACTTCACACGAGCCCCAAGGGGCAAAAAAGGAAGGACGGTTGAGACGTGCGTAACGCGCGTCTCCACAATGATGAGCATTTAAGGGCGCACGTCTCAAGGGAAAAGCCTCCAAGCAGCAACAGCCACGTGTCCCATCATACCCAAACGGTCAGAAGATAAACAGCCAGCGACAGGACGAGCACAAACGAAAGGACAGGCGATTGGACAAGACGCTGGGATCGGCTGAAGACCCCTGGATGAATCGTCCGACCCTTACCAAGAACCCCACATCGTCGATTGTAAGCCGATCACTCACATCACGCTGGGGGGCAACCGTTCCGGACGGACCATACGCCATCTTACTCTTACGGACTCCACACCGTCAATAGTGAGCCGATCGCACACTATCACGCTGGAGGGCTACTGATCCGATCCCCAGCCGAAGCTACGTACAAGAGAGCCGAAACGATCGTCATTCCGTGGATCGAGCGCTGTTCAGTCGTCACAGTTCGTTCACTCCTCAAGGGACGTGACGGTTTCGAGCCGTGAGTTTAGGGATTGGCCTTTCCCATTGTGCCGATCGGGTATCAGATGATGCCCTCGAACCTCAGCTCCTAGGGGCTCAGGCGTAGGCCACCTACCAAGTCTCATCGCATTTAATGCGCCTCATGCCGCCCCCAATAAAGCTGAAAGGCTCTGACACACGCAACCGGAGATTACGGCTGGAGCAGATGATTACGGCGGAGGCGTGCCTGCTCTGCCTACCTTGTCCCCTCTAGTCATGGCATAACATGGCTATATAAGGGGATCACCCCATATATAATGTTTACTACATATCTTAACAAGTAAACAATAAATTTTACTAATTATATTTTAATTACATACTTTTTAGGAGAAAGATGTCCATTAATGATAAAAATTATGTGTTTATGATCAATAATATATACTCCATTGCATATATTTTGAATATAACAACGTGGATTTCACGTATACGAGACACTCTTAATATACATAAAAAAAAGAATTAATTAGCATAAATATTATCCTAATTGATGAAAATGTCACAATTTCTATTTAGCATTTTTTTTTTGTTTATAATACACTGACTCACACTTATGTTCAATCCTATTTTTTTCATTTTCAAAGCAATTATACATACATATTGTGACACCCTTCTACCCCAAACTCTTACACATTATATAATTCGCGATTTAGAAAGATAACGTCCGACAACGGGTAAAAAGGTTCACATCTCTCATCATTTAAAACGTCATTTGTTCCAAAAGTAAACTTACATAAGATAAAATAGAAGTAACAGTTCCCAAAATACTTAAGCAGCGGAATCAACATCAAAATAACCTATTGGCCATGTAAGGCACTTAAACAGTCTACAAAATCCTTTCCTAAAATAGAGAACATAAAATAAAAATCCCCAACAGTATACCTCGATGTCACATATATCAGAGCGGCTCTCCCTTCAATTAATAATCGACACCAGTTGTGTCATCATCATCACCTGTAAAATTAACCACAGTGTAACAGTGAGGAAAAGAATACCACTCATACATACACATAGGAGGCTACCCTATCCTCACCCACATATAATCCTCATTACCATCAAGTAATCACATACTCATTTCATCTTACATCTTTATTATCAGACAATCTTATCCCATCATAAATACACGAATTACACTTTATAAGTCATCAATCTCATTCTCAATATGTAATAGTCATCTCAACAATAAATCTCATAACATCATAATGTAATTCTACATCCTCATCACATTCAACACATGTTCAACAATCATCATGCATACCGAAACATCATCAACATCATCATAATCATCATAATCATCGTAATCATAATAATCACCATAACCATCATAATCATCATCCCAAGGATCATGACTTGGAACTCCGCACAATGGGCGTTCCTCATCAATCTCCCTAGTTGTCACCAATGATGGATCCCATCATGGTCTCTGCACCCCCTCTAATGGGTCCACGCAGTTCACATCCCCGAGTTGCACGTCACCCCTCTCTAGGCTTGTGCATCTCGAGTACAACACCTCCCTGAGCTGCACTCCACCCCTCACTGGGCTTGTGCATCTCAAGTACAATCACCTCTCACTAGGCTTGTGCACCTCAAGTACAATCACCTCCCTGAGCTACACTCGTCTCTCACTAGGCTTGTGCATCCCAAGTACAATCACCTCCCTGAGTTACACTCGCCTCTCACTAGGCTTGTGCACCTCAAGTACAATCACCTCCCTGAGTTACACTCGCCTCTCACTAGGCTTGTGCACCTCAAGTACAACCACCTCCCTGAGTTACACTCGCCTCTCACTAGGCTTGTGTACCTCAAGTACAATCACCTCCCTGAGTTACACTCGCCTATCACTAGGCTTGTGCACCTCAAGTACAATCACCTTCCTGAGTTACACTCGCCTCTCACTAGGCTTGTGTACCTCAAGTACAACATCATATATGCTCACGCATCATCAACATCATAAGATCAATTACATCATCATCATCATCATTATCATCATAACATCATCATTAATCATAAATCATCATAAACATCATTATTCATCATCATCATAAAACATCATAAGCATCATTAATCATCATCAATCACCCCCCATAAGGTTATACACAACATCATCATCATCATAATAGACATCCATTCATCAAAGGTATAATCATATCATCAAAGTCACACCAAAATCAAGTATAACAATCATCATCAAACACTAGGATCCCAAAATCCACATTGGTAATCGATTACCAACCTCCAGTAATCGATTACCTGCAAGCAATGCCTCTGGTAATCGATTACAATCCCTCTGTATTGTAATCGATTACCTGCAAGGAAACGCACTGGTAATCGATTACAGCATCCCTGTAATCGATTACCTGCAAGCAATCTCTCTGGTAATCGATTACAACATTCCTGTAATCAATTACCTGCGAACAAACAGCCCTCCTAGGCTGCCCAGAAACCCTGGTAATCGATTACAGACCTTTGTAATCGATTACCCGTGACGCAGATCGCAGTTCTCATGATTTTTATCACCTCTAAACCTCTCTATTCAATCTCTAATCAATCATCTTTGTTAAACAATCATTCATATGCGTTTATATCCACAAAACTCAGTAAAAACACCAATCATTTCACAGATTATACAGTTAATCCATCAAAACCCCAAATCATCAAACCCTAATTACCCCTTTTCATTATTCTCAATATCCTCTTCAATTTTACCCAAGAATTCATCAAGATTCATCAAATCAATCATCAATCAACAATTTTATCATCCATTCTCAATATAACATATATTAATACGAATTTAAAGTCTTAAGTTACTACCTAAGCACCCCCACATGCACATACAAGCAGTACTCTCTCCCCCACCGTACCTTGAAGTGAAGATCGAACAGCAAGGAAGATTCTGTCTTGGTTCTTGATGATTACTCTGCAGCAACCTCCTCTTGAGACGTGGTTTCTCCCCTCCTTAGCGTTTCGCTCTCTGACGATTTTATGAATTAGGATTAGGGTGAACTGATAACCCCTCCTTACTAAAATGCCTATATGGGCTTGGGCCCATCCTCAACCCCCTTATCTTCTTTTTAAATTTGAACTAGCTTTATGGATAAAACTACTCATAATATTAATTCTATTATTCATTTATTTATTTCCTCTACTTTATTTATTTTATTTTATTTTATTTTACTTAATAAAATTCAGAATGTTACAACTCTCCCCTCCTAAAAGAAAATTCGTCCTCGAATTTTACATGAAGCGAATAACTCTGGATAGGACTCCTTCATCTTCTCTTCAAGTTCCCAAGTAGCACTCTCGGGTGTAGGTCCTCCCCAGATTACCTTAACTAATGGAATTTATTTACCTCGAAGTTGTTTCACCCTCCGATCCTCAACTCTCACCGGCATGGTTTCCACCGTCAGGTTTTCCTTAATCTCAAGGTGATCCGACTCAATCACATGCGAAGGATCATGAATGTATTTCCGGAGTTGAGAAACATGGAAAACATTATGAAGGTTTGACAAGTGTGGAGGTAAAGCAATCTGATAGGCAACATTGCCGACTCTTCTGAGAATTTGGTAAGGACCAATGAATCGACGTGTAAGCTTTCTAGACTTTAATGCCCTACCAACCCCAGTCCACGGAGTGACTTTAATGAATACATGGTCCCCTTCTTTGAATTCTAACTCCTTCCTCCTCTTATCAGCATAACTCTTCTGCCTACTCTGAGCTGTCCTCATCCTCTCCTGAATTACCCTAACCTTAATAGTGGTTTGTTGCACTATCTCCGATCCTAAAGCAAGGCCCTCTCCTGGCTCACACCAACACAAGGGTGTTCTACACCTCCTACCATACAATGCCTCATAAGGCGCCATACCTATGCTAGAGTAAAAACTATTATTATAAGTAAACTCTATCAAAGGTAAGAAGCTATCCCAACTACCCCCTTGGTCTAACACGCAAGCTCTAAGCAAATCCTCTAAGGATTGAATGGTTCTCTCAGTTTGACCATCAGTTTGAGGGTGATAAGCTGAACTAAGCCTAAGTTGGGTCCCCAAGGCCTGCTACAAACTCTCTCAAAATCTAGAAGTAAACCTGGGATCTCTATCTGAAACTATACTAGATGGTATGCCATGCAACCTCACAATCTCACTGATGTAAATTTGAGCTAGTTTCTCTAAGGAGTACTTAATATTAATGGGGAGAAAATGTGCACTCTTAGTTAACCTATCCACAATGACCCAAATAGAGTCATGCCCCCTTACAGTCTTAGGCAAAGCAACTACAAAGTCCATGGAAATGCCACTCAGGTATACTTAAGGGTTGAAGCAATCCTGAAGGCTTTTGATGTTCTACCTTAGACTTTTGGCACACTAAACAAGCACTCACAAACTCTTCTATGTCTCTCTTCATCCTAGGCCACCAAAACACTTTCTTCAAGTCTTGATACATCTTAGTCGATCCTGGGTGAAAACTAAGCTTACTTCTATGCCCCTCTTCAAGCACTAAACGCTTAATGGTAGGTTCATTAGACACACACACCCGGTCTCCAAATCTCACTACCCCATCGGTACCTATCATGAACTCTCCACCATTACCTCCTTCTATGGCCTCTCGTCTAAGCACCAAAAACGGATCCTCCAATTGAGCTTTACTAATATCCTTTAACAGATCATTGCTTACTTTAATCATCCCTAACCTCACACTATCAGAAGTCACCTCACAAGCTAAACTCAAATCCCTAAACTGAGTCAAAAGATCCATTTCCTTAATCATCAGGGAACTAACATGAATGGATTTCCTACTTAAAGCATCAGCCACTATATTAGCCTTTCCGGGATGGTAATTCAACTCAAAATCATAGTCCTTAAGAAACTCTAACCACCTTCTCTGCCTCATGTTCAGCTCTTTCTGATCAAACAAGTACCTAAGGCTCTTATGGTCACTAAAAATCTCAAATATGGAACCATACAAGTAATGCCTCCACATCTTCAATACAAACACTACAGCCGCTAACTCCAGGTCATGGGTAGGGTAGTTTCTCTCATGGATTTTCAATTGTCTAGAAGCATATGCTACTACTTTACCCTCTTGCATTAACACTCCACCTAAACCCATCTTAGAAGCATCACAGTGCACTACAAAGGTTTTACTAAGATCAGGCAACACTAACACTGGTGCACTAGTTAACTTTTCCTTAAGAGTTTGGAAACTAGATTCGCACTTACTATTCAACACAAAGGCAACTCCCTTCCTAGTCAACTCAGTCAAAGGCAAAGCTATCTTAGAAAACCCCTCTATAAATCTCCTATAGTACCCAGCCAACCCAAGGAAACTTCTAATCTCACTCACTGACTTAGGAGCCTCCCACTTAAGCACGACCTCTACCTTAGAAGGATCTACACCTATACCTCATCTCGAAATCACATGACCTAAGAAACTCACTTCTTCTAACCAGAACTCACATTTGGACATCTTAGCATACAACTGTTTATCCTTAAGAATCTGAAGCACTACCTTTAAATGTTCCTCATGCTCCTCCTTAGTTTTGGAATAAATTAGTATATCATCTATAAAGACAACTACGAATTTATCCAAGTAAGGGTGAAAAATCCTGTTCATGTAATCCATAAAAATTGTAGGAGCATTAGTCACACCAAAAGGCATTACCGAATACTCATAATGTCCGTACCTAGTTCTAAAAGCAGTCTTAGGTATATCCTCTTCCTTAACTCTAATCTGATGATAGCCCGACCTAAGATCGATCTTGCTAAACACACTTGCCCCTACTAGCTGATCCATTAAATCATCTATCCTAGCCAAAGGATACTTATTCTTAATTAGGGGTGGCAAAGTGGGCCAGCCCGCCCCACCCTGGCCAGCCCCGCCGTTGGCCCGCCAAAAAACGGGGCGGGGCGGGTTGGCCCGCCAGAAAAAACGGGCCAACATATACAACCCACCCCGTTTTAAGGCGGGATCCTGGCCCACCCAAAAAATTATAAAAAATTAAAATAAATTTAAAATAAATATAATACATAATAAATTTAAATTTTAATAAAATTTTAAAAAATTATTTATACTTTTTTGTCTTTATATAACATTTTTCCTCAATATTTATAAAATTATTATAATTAAATACTAAATATAAATAAAAAAAGTTAAAAAATTGTTAAATTTGGCGGGCTAGCCTGGCGGGTCGGCCCGCCCCGACCCACCTATTGGCCCGCCGGGTTGGCGGGTTGAGCGGGGCGGGCTGAGTAGGTTGGTGGGCTGGAGGGACCTAACCCACCCCGCCATTTTTGGCGGGTTAGGCGGGCCGGCCCGCCGGGCCCAACCCACTTTGCCATCCCTATTCTTAATGGTTACCTTGTTCAACTGGCGGTAATCTGTACATAACCTCATGCTACCGTCCTTCTTCTTTACTAACAACACAGGCGCTCCCCAAGGTTATACACTAGGCCTCACAAACTTCTTCTCTAACAAGTCTTCTAATTGTTTCTTAAGCTCTGCTAATTCTATGGTTGACATCCTATATGGTGCAGTTGAAATCGGTCCCATACCTGGTACTAAATCTATAGAAAACTCTATCTCTCTCTTGGGTGGTAGACTAGACACATTATCCACAAACACCTCAGGATACTCACACACTACAGGTATCTTACTAACAATAGCACTACTCTCAGATTTCAAAGAAGCTAGTAACATGTAAACCTAAGCATCTTCCCTCAGAGATGCCTTTACTTGGTTGGCAGTCAAAAGGTCCTTATTCTTACTCTTAACAGGGTGACCAAACACAACAGATTTATCAGCACAATTTAAAAGGACATGATTGGAAGATAATCAGTCCATACCAAGAATAATGTCTAGTTGACTTAGAGGCAAACAAATCAAATCAACTAGGAATTCTCTACCATCAACATAAATAGAGAAATCAAAATAAAATAAATCAAACAAACAATTAAGTCAAAGCAACACACTTCACTCAATTAACATCACAATTAGCACCACAGAAGCACAGTAAACTCATAACTCAAGGCCGGTGAACCGACCTGCTCTGATACCAACTAATGTGACACCCTTCTACCCCAAACTCTTACACATTATATAATTCGAGATTTAGAAAGATAACGTCCCACAATGGGTAAAAAGGTTCACATCTCTCATCATTTAAAACGTCATTTGTTCCAAAAGTAAACTCACATAAGATAAAATAGAAGTAACAGTTCCCAAAATACTTAAGCAGCGGAATCAACATCAAAATAACCTACTAGCCATGTAAGGCACTTAAACAGTCTACAAAACCCTTTCCTAAAATAGAGAACATAAAATAAAAATCCCCAACAGTATGCCTTGATGTCATATATATCAGAGAGACTCTCCCTTCAATTAATACTCGACACCAGTCGTGTCATCATCATCACCTGTAAAATTAACCACAGTGTAACAGTGAGGAAAATAATACCACTCATACATACACATAGGAGACTACCCTATCCTCACCCACATATAATCCTCATTACCATCAAGTAATCACATACTCATTTCATCTTACATCTTTATTATCAAACAATCTTATCCCATCATAAATACACGAATCACACTTTATAAGTCATTAATCTCATTCTCAATACGTAATAGTCATCTCAACAATAAATCGCATAACATCATAATGTAATTATACATCCTCATCACATTCAACACATGTTCAACAATCATCATGCATACCAAAACATCATCAACATCATCATAATCATCATACATCATAATTATCATAATCATCGTAATCATCATAATCATCATAATCATCATAATCATCATAATCATCATCCCAAGGATCATGACTTGGAACTCCACACAATGAGCGTTCCTCATCAATCTCCCTAGTTGTCACCAATGATGGATCCCATCACGGTCCTTGCACCCCCCCTCTAATGGGTCCGCACAGTTCACCTCCCCGAGTTGCACGTCACCCCTCACTGGGCTTGTGCATCCTAAGTACAATCACCTCCCTAAGCTACACTCGCCTCTCACTAGGCTTGTGCATCCCAAGTACAATCACCTCCTGAGCTACACTCGCCTCTCACTAGGCTTGTGCACCCCAAGTACAATCACCTCCCTGAGTTACACTCGCCTCTCACTAGGCTTGTGCACCCCAAGTACAATCACCTCCCTGAGTTACACTCGCCTCTCACTAGGCTTGTGTACCTCAAGTACAATCACCTCCCTGAGTTACACTCGCCTCTCACTAGGCTTGTGTACCTCAAGTACAACATCATATATGCTCATGCATCATCAACATCATAAGATCAATTACATCATCATCATCATCATCATCATTATTATCATCATAACATCATCATTAATCATCCTCATCATAAACATCATTATTCATCATCATCATAAAACATCATAAGCATCATTAATCATCATCAATCACCCCCATAAGGTTATACACAACATCATCATCATCATAATAAGCATCCATTCATCAAAGGTATAATCATATAATCAAAGTCACACCAAAATCAAGTATACCAATCATCATCAAACACTAGGATCCCAAAATCCACACTGGTAATCAATTACCAACCTCCGGTAATCGATTACCTGCAAGCAAGGCCTCTGGTAATCGATTACAATCCCTCTGTAATCGATTAGCTGCAAGCAAACACACTGGTAATCGATTACGACATATATTAATACGAATATTATACGAATTTTCATCATCCATTCTCAATATAACATATATTAATACGAATTTAAAGTCTTAAGTTACAACCCAAACACCCCCACATGCACATACAAGCAACACCCTCTCCCCCATTGTACCTTGAAGTGAAGATCGAACAGCAAGGAAGATTCTGTCTTGGTTCTTGATGATTACTCTGCATCAACCTCCTCTTGAGACGTGGTTTCTCCCCTCCTTAGCGTTTCTCTCTCTGACGATTTTACGAATTAGGATTAGGGTGAACTGATAATCCCTCCTTACTAAAATGCCTATATGGGCTTGGGCCCATCCTCAACCCCCTTATCTTCTTTTTAAATTTGAACTAGCTTTATGGATAAAACTACTCATAATATTAATTCTATTATTCATTTATTTATTTCCTCTGCTTTATTAATTTAATATTATTTTATTTTATTTAATAAAATTCAGGATGTTACACATATTTCTATAAGGAGAAATATTGCTCATAAGTTTAAGACTATTTTAAAGGGATGAAATATTTACACAATTAAAAATTTAGAGGTGACAAAGAATAAATATAAATCTACAATAGTTGAAAAGAAAGGCATACATCAATTTGTAACGTGTCTTTGAAAAATATAATAAATTTTATCTGAAATATTTTATATATTTTCAGGTTACAATTATTTATTTACTCATAAATTGATTTCTTACTTTTTAAGTTTATTTGTAATTCAAAACAAATTTTGATGCATTATTTTATATGAAAAAAAATAAAAAAAAGTATTATTTAAAATAATTTTTTTAAAAAGTCACCATAATATTTTAACACAAAAATAAAACCACGACCAGACTTATAAAATATGTTTATACTTTTTTATTAACAATACTATTAATAAATTGAATAAATTATTCATGATAATTCAACAATGAAATAAAACACATTTCTACTTTTAAATTTGTAAAATTAAACGTTCAAATAGTTAATATTTTTGTACTCCAATATTTAAACTATATGAGATTATATTTTCGCATGCTTATATTTTATTATTAACTATTATATGTTACATCCTCAATGGTTACTTGAACAATAGATTTGTGATTCATGGGGTTTAGGGTTTAGGGTTTAGGGTCATGAGAGATATGCCTAATATAATAAAAATGTAGTATATAATGAAGTATTTAATAGACTTCCACAATGTCATTAAATTTGATATATATCTCTATTTTTAAAAATAAATATTTAAGATTTTTCATATATATTCTTAAAATATTAAAATTTTTACTTTCCTATATTTCTCTAAAATTTACCATTAAATAAAATTATTATTATCAAATATAAGAAAACCCGTGTAACGCATGGGTATTATCATTAGTGACATTGTAAATTTGTATTTTTTTTATTTGACCGAGAATCCCCACATGCATAGTTATGAGTTTAACTTTCTGTTTATATTTTATATCTTTATTATTTTAATTTTAATATTTAATTAACCAATATAACAGTTTATAAGTTGATTGTAATTCTTAGCTTATAGGTGTGCGTGGTAACCTCGCACCCATGAATATGATATAACATGAGAATGATACATAGCATAGCATAGCATAGCACACGTAGCAATTCCAATTCCAACTTTGTCTCTGAGTTTCGCTACTGATTGATTGGTGAAAGGCAAAACACCACATTGTGATCCGAAGGCAACGATATCCAGAAATGGCGTCGTTCGACTCGTTTGAGGACCAACCGCAACATCAATCGCCAAACACCGGAGGACCCTTCGACGATGACACCACCGGCTATGGGGACAGAATCGCTTACGGAGATTCTCAGCATCACCAGCATTACGATTTCGGATCCACCTTCCCTCCTTCCGACGAAGATCAACACCCTAACCTCACCGTCGATGCACCCAACAACTTCACCGACAATCCACATTCCCCTCCCGTTTACGGCTTCGGGATTTCCACCCCCAACCCGGACTTCGTTTCCCCCTTCGAATCCGCCGGAGTCGACGACGGAACCTTCACTTCCGACGGCCCTGTCCTCCCTGATCCCTCTCTAATGCAAGAGGAAGGCTATGCTAGACGCGAATGGCGACGGTCAGATTTCATTTCATGTCTTATTATATATATTTTGTTTATTGCGTATATCTTCTTTCTTTCTTTTTTAATAACTTAATTTATACGATCTTCATAGATTTCATGTTTTTTTTTTTTTTTCCTTTTATTGCAAGGAATGATAGCTTGTATTGATTTTGTTTTAGAATTTTTACCATGCAAAGGAACTACTCGTTTCGTTTCATCTGTTAGAACGATCAAGTCTGGTTAAATTGATCTCTATGATTTGTTTAATGATTTTTTTAATTATTTTGTGGATTGGGCGGGGTTGAAAAGGTTGACGTAAATGCGAGCTGTTCTGTAAAGTGCAAAAATTTGTAGATTAAGATATTGGAATCTTGTTAGGTAACATAAGAGTTTTTGTTTATAGTTATGGTGTTGTGTGTTTTGGAGTGTCAAATGGAACTCAAGTTGTGTGGTGATAAAGAAAGCATTAATGTCATGCTTGTGTGTGTGTGTGTGTCTTTCTTTGTTGGTATAATACATGTTGTCATTAGCTTTGCTGATAGTACAATTTTCATGGCTTCCACCGATGCAGTCAAAATGCCATTCATCTTGAGGAAAAGGAGAAAAAAGAGAAGGAGATGCGAAATCAGATTATAAAGGAAGCTGAAGACTATAAGGAAGCTTTCTATGAGAAAAGAAAGCTCAATTGTGAGACAAGCAAAAAGAACAACAGAGAAAGAGAAAAGGTAGTAATATTAAAGTTGATTTCCAATTTGCTATTGTTAAGTAATACCCTATACTTTTCCCCTCTTCCCTTTTGTGCACTCGGCATTCATTGCACTTCTTAATTTGTATAATGAAGAGAATGAGAATCTGTGGCAGATATACTTGGCCAACCAAGAGAAATTTCACAAAGAAGCTGACAAACATTACTGGAAAGCAATAGCAGAGATCATTCCTCGCGAGGTTCCTAATATTGAGAAGAGAAGAGGGAAGAAAGAAGCTGAGAATAATAAGCCTTCAGTTCATGTTATTCAGGGTCCAAAGCCTGGGAAACCTACTGATCTTACCAGAATGCGCCAAATGATTTTGAAGCTTAAACAGAACCCTCCCTCTCATATGATGCCTCCCCCACCCAAAGAAGATAAGGATGCAAAAGAAAACAAAGATGGCAAAGATGCAAAGGAGGGGAAGGATGATAAGGGAGGGAAAAGTTCCACACCAACTGCAACTGCTGGTGCTGTAGGGAATAAACCTGCTTCCCCTGCAAAAGATGCTGCTGCTGCTGCTAAAGGTGAACCACAGGATCCTGCTAAAGTTGAGGGTGAGCTAGTGGCTAGTTCTGAGCCAGCAGCTGCTCAGTGATGAAGACAAAACTATTTTTGTTAGCATTCTTTTTTATATATACATATTATTTGTATTCTTTTTATCTTACTAAATTATGTTCCTACAATACATTCATGGAGAATAAGTGATGGCCATAGGAAGATACTTTAGGCTTTGCAGTATGGCCTGTTGAGTACACCAGTCTAAATTATTGTCCTAGATTTGTAGGTTTTAGATGCAAATCATTTTGTTGTTATCTTACTTTGGAATTCCTCATCAAAGTACAATTTTTCTGCCCTTTCTTATCATTGTTATAATCTTCCTCTCAGCAACAAGCACCTAACTTTGCTTTTGTTAATTCAGAAGGTCTTGCTTTGTTCACATCAACCTTGAATTATATGACTAAGGGTCCCAATCTATAAGAACTGCTAGGCTGATTATGTGATTTTGCATTTAACTAGAGTTTAGATAAAACTTTGTTTGCTGGCTTCTTTATTGCTCAAGCAATTTGAAACATTGTTGCAGGATGAGGATTAAACTATTAAAGAATGTTGTGTGTAGATTCACTAATTCCTAGATCCTAGTACCGATTTATATCGTGCTAACGGATGATACCATGCAGAGGAGCAATATGATCCAGTGGAATTGGAAATTATGCTCTATTGTTCTTTTGTTGCTTATTTGACTTTGTTTTATTTGGTGATCTGGTTACTGTTGTCATGATTTAACTAATTCAAATCGACCAGTGAGAGTATCTGAGGCGCAATTAATTTGATCACACTTTTCAGAATCTAAATTATGTCGTGCATGAAAAGTAGTACTATCTTTGATTCAGTGAAATTGTAGAATTTTATGAATTCATCTCTAGAATTTCTGTAATCTATTACTATCTCAGTCATACATAAGCACATATGATTAAGCCGAGTTTCATCATGATTCACGAGCAAATATACAAGCTTATCTTCTTCTGTTTGCTTCACAAATCAAACTTAGAATAACAATAAAAGTCTTTTCCAACTAAGTGAGTTTTAAACATTGTCATTGTATTCTATCAAAAACCAAGACTCAACAACAAAGTCTTTACCCACTAAGTGGCTTTCAAACAATGTCATTGTGTTCTATCATAAACCAAGTCTTGGGAGAGGTCATAAATACATACAGTTAGCAGTTCAAAAATTCAAGTGGTCCAAAACTTATCTTTAGCATAAAAATTTTTGAATCTTCTCATGCTAGAACTGTTTTCCTTCAAATGTCTGTCCAAATTGCCAGTTTGCAGGGGCTACATTGTAAGATGTGACTGTTTTTTCCGCTGCTGATAGTCACCTCAAAGGACAGAGGCTGTCGTTGGAGGTTCACATTGCAATGCCAGTTTTGGCCCCAATTCCTTGCCATGGGTATCCATCCTGTTATAACTCCCTTCACTTTCACAGCAACCACTTCACCATCCAACCCTACATTGGTAATCAGAACTTGATAGAAGTGATAACTTCCACTCATTGTGAATTTCAGGCCACCACTTCTTTGACATTTTACTCTGCACAACATTCAGTGTCACATTAACAAAAGTTTCCCTTATATCAGCCAGATGCTTAAACATTAAAAACATGGTTTAGTCACTCTGTCTCATTAAAACATTTTGTTTACCTTCTATATTGAACTGGCACTATATCAGCTTTTCTCTTGAATATTTCAGCGAATGCAGCTTCAGACATCTCAAAATGTTCTTTTGGAAAATTGCACCAGCCACCATAATCAGCTGCGAGTCCATAATTTGGAGCACAGAAATCTGTAGCAGTGACAACTACAGAGGGGCTTCCCTGCAAGCACCATAAGATGTGGTCAACGCATCTGATCTCATAGCAAGCCCCACAAGTACTCCCTCTGTTGAACAAGAAGGTGCTTAACCCAGTACTATATTTCCCATAGTCGACCTTGTGGAGATCTCCATAACCACAAGCTCCTTCTGTAATCAATGCGCAATCATATTGTCAAAACTCAAAAACTGAGCATAGTATCTATGCTGATACTACAAAGAGCAAGAGAAGTACCTGTAATGAGTGATCCCTCTGTATCTTTGACGTATGTTGCAGTGGCAGACTTCCATTCTTCCTCCCAGCAAACAGAAAGCTTGCATGCCTGTAATATAATCAGGTAGATAAGTGTAGATTGCAGAGCACCCATATGAAATAAGAGTGCTTACTGCTTACTGCTTACTGCTTAGAGACTGGTTATTTCTTTGAATGGAAATACTACACTTTTAGGTGATTAAGTGCATTCTGTTTTCTTCATTTGTGGGCTGAGAGAGGACTAAACAAGAGAAATGTCCTTTTTTTATAACTGCAAATGATGCTGATCTCCTCAGTAAAGATGGAAGATAGAAACTTTGGCATTTCCAACCCTTGTTTTAGTTTCAAATTGCGAGGACTTTCAGCTAAACCAGGATGCGAGGTAATTTGTTGCATATTCCAAGGAGAGTGTTCTTTTGTTTGCTTTTGTTCTTCTCTTCAACAGTCTCTTCTTTTTAGGCGGGGAAAGGGGAAGCTTGGAGCCTGCAATTTGGACGCGTTTGAGCAAGAAAGGTTTGAGGCTTTGTTTTGTAGTGAAGGGTAGCGGACACAGAAAGCTGAAATCTCTGCAGTAATTACCAAACTGAAGACTCTTCAATGTGGAAATTTTACTGCCAAAGGGTCACTTTATTAATCATTTTGTTTCGAAGGGCATGCAGTGTTTCGAGGATTCTTTATTTGGGGGTATTTCCAAGTTCTTGTAATTAGTAGTAACACAAAATTTGGTAACTTTTTCAGCTTCGCCTAGAGACATTGAAATTTTTAATTCCTTAATGGTCATTGTACAATCAACCAGACCACGGAACCGTTGTAACTTTTGAACCAGTAACAAACTGTTTTTTGGGCATGGCTAGCAATAATTGCAAGTGGAAACATGTTAAAGACATTAATAATTGCTAAGAAGAAGCTGTTGCTCTCTTAATAAAGAGAAAAACAAGCAAATTCAGCACAAAATTTGGATAGCATAGTAGAGAGCCACTAAAAGATATACCATACCAATAGCATCATGGATAACACCAAAACCATGATACAAACTTGGTTTTGGTGTTATCAAAACATTATACATATATCTTAGAGGATCACCTTCACATGTGAAGTATAGAGCCATTTGCAAAGTGGCCAGAATCATTCTAATCGACCCCATTACCCTCTTCCCACGTGTAGTAGTAATACCACTCACCACAATCACCAACCTGCTTCTCTTAGGACACTATTCATTCAAACACCTTCCTCTGTGGCCTGTGCTTGTGCTTTACAATCTGGTCAACAGCTCAGACTGAACCCCATCATCATTTACTCATTTACTTTCTCTGTTGTCTTTCATATACCAATCCACATAGAGTGCCTTATTTGCAGGGAACTCAAGGACAATAGTAATAAATTCCTCAACAAAATTGTCTGCATCCACAATACATTTATAGGATTTCCTATTAAATTTAGCCAACGGTTACCTTTGCAGGTAGTGTAGCTAGGGAATCACATTCCCCTTTTCTTCTATCTTGTCAATTGCTACCTGTGGTGCTTGGAGGAATCACATGAACTATATTTGCTAGTAATAATTATGAAAATAGAAGTGTCACTATATTGTGTTATTTGAATTGAATGTAAGCATCAATCATTTTCTATAGAAGGAAAGATCATTCATTGCTTATGTTTATGACATTGAATTCATTATTGACTCTATTGTCACCATAGTCCCTGATTATGTAGACCTAAACTAAACCACCAGTTTATATAATGAGAGAGGATTGTGCTTTGGGAAAGCTAAAGCATAGTTGTTTTTCCTTTGACACTTTAAATTGGTCCTGTGTTGTGGGGCTTTTGTGCTCCAACTTCCCCCAGAACTAACTACCTAGTGAAGAGATTTTCACTTTTCAGGGCTTCAAGAAGAAAATATATCTATATATTTTCTTTAAATTTATTTTAACTTTAATTTATGCGCAATGTAAAAGTATTATCTGGTCAATAAATTGTGTTGTATTATTTGTGGAAGATTCTTTAACTTTTTTTACAATAAATGAAAAGTTTAAATTATTATTATTAACTATATTTGTTTATTTAGACAATTTTAAAAAATGTTAATGAAGTTGAAAAGAAACAAGCCATGATAAGGACCACAATGCCAGGTGCATTCCTAATATCAACAAGAGAAGCAAAATACTGTATAAAGATACTCTAAAAATTAATAGTATATTCTTATTTCATAGCCAAATCGACCCGGTACACAAATTCAACGATATTATCATATTCATACTACACGCTCTCTCTCCTCTTTGGAGAGGGCTACATGACTTCTTCTGGTACAAACAGTTGAACACCCCAAAATCATGAGGTATATCAAGTAAGATAAAAAGCACAAAATAAAAATAAGAACAGAATAGACCATTGGATAACCTTGTGCACCCAACGACTACTTTTCTTACAAAAAAAAAAAAACGTAAGGGTAACACTGTAAACATATATATAATAACTAGGAAAACAGAGTTGGAAGGCCATGAAGACTTTTTTTTTTTTGCCTTAGGGAACTTCACTTGAGCAACTTTAACCATAAGATTCTTATTAATTACTCCCTTTTATGGAGAGAAATTTAAGCGAGAGGTATAAGTGCCTTTTGGAGACCAATTGCTTGGAATAACATTTTTAGCAGTGAGGCTTCTCCCCGTGGATGTGCTTAATTTCACAGAGAAAGGTCCTTTTAAAGGTCCCCCAATAATGCACCAATTTGCACCCCATAGATGATTCATCTGCAGCCACTCACTAGACCCTGCCTGCCAATATCCAATAATCACAATTAAAGAAAATCAGTCTCATTAATTAATTATTTCTTAATTGCATAAGACCCCTAACTCTGGTTGGTTGATCTGACCCACCTAATAGATATTATACAATATGGGAGAGAAATGAGGAATGTAATTTTGGTTAGAGAGATCCCATATATCACATGCTTTGAGTTCAGAAGATATAGAAAAAGGGCACCACTCTAGGAACATTGTTACCAATAGGGGCCATTATGTGAGGATAACACTCTAGATAGTATTTTTAAAAGGATAGAAAAGGGTATTTAAATATATAAAGTACAAAAGATGGAATTGATGGGAAGTGGAACAGGCACGTGATCTAAAGAGACATATCCACAACATTTGGAATCGTCCACAACTAGCCATGACCATGCTATATGAATATAATTGATAGGAAAATTAAAAGGTTAAAGACCATAATGCTTTAGGGCACGTTTAGGCACAGTTCCTTCAGTCAATTTACAACACATTTCAAAACATTGTTCCACAGATCCAATGTATTACTAGTTTACTACCTGTTGCACTTAGATAAAGTAATTGTACCTATAAAATATATAAAGAATCTCATGACTTTCTTATATAACATATCAGAAGTCGTTTGGGGCATCTGATTTTCTGGACACCAAAAGTCCATGCTTCTTTCTCTAACCCATGTGGTTTATCCTATGTTCTTCATTTTACTGATCTTAAAGATATATAGATATATGGATAATAGTTTGGCAGTTGAGATTCTAAAGAATAAACATATACATAGTGAAAATTTATGTTAATAAATATCAATATCAAGAATAGGAGAAAGAGGCATACTTCTTGTATATGCATGGAGCCAATATCCCCATCTCCTTCCTCAAACTCGACCAGAAGTGATAGCCAAAAAGGTGTGGAACCTTCATTAACTTGGAAGGCAATATTTTTGCCACCATATATGCATGGTGTCCTGCAAAAATGTATCATTAAAGAGCACAAAGGTCATTCGTACAAATCTTTCCTCTGCTTTTTAATCCACAAAACTAAAGGGTTTCAACATGCCTTTTTCAACCTATCTTTTAATCCATCCTTTTTTCTTGGTTACTAAATCTATCCTTTTAATCCATTTTTTTAACAATCATATTTTTCCACTCTTAATTTCATACACCCACTTTTTCTTATATTATATAAATTTATTACATAAATAAAAGAACTGCATGACACGACAATAATTCACAGTATTACCAGTCATTTGACACCCTTTTATATTTTTTATATCTCCATTTATTATATTTATCATCATTCTCTCTCTCTTTTTTTTTCATTTTATCTCTCTCAAGACCAAAAGGTGTCAATTTAACATTTCCTTTTACCACAATTCACTTGAGTGGGTGAAAAAAATAAGAGACAAAAAGTGTCATTGTCATTTACCAAAAGACAAAAATTCACGCACTTGTGAAAACCACATTGGTTACCATAAAGACAGAAGAGACACCGTCCATTTTCCAACATTTAACGGCTCTATCTACTAGTCACCAAGATTTTCTTTTCTTTTTTTTTCCGTAAAAAAAAAGAAATTCATGAAAGAATTAATGATCTGCATGGTAATTAGCTAACCTTCGGTAAATGACTGGAATTTCACCTCGGTTCCTGAGTTGACCGTTCTCGCCGGCAACAGCCATGCGGCCAAAGGCGGCGCCACTAAGGTCAAAGTGTGTTCTGTCGGAGGGGCAGCCAGGGCACTCATCTGTTATTATAACCGTCACTGCTCGCTTCGCACATATGCTTGCGTCCAAGCACTTCACCTTATAGCATGCCCCGCACCCTTCTCCACTCCTAAACAGCACTGGCCCCACTGCTCCTACTCTCGCCCTCAACGGCTTCACGTCCACCAACGTACCATACCCACATGCCCCTCCTTCACAAATCACAATCACAATATTAACAAATCACTCCATAACAAAATAACAATAGAGAAACTTATGACATAGTGTGTTTGAAATTCTAAAGCGAACTCAATTTTAGATTTTTCAACGTCACTATTTCTAGTATTGGAAGTGAGTTTGTTACAATTCAACAACGCTAATCCAAACATATAATTTATATATATAATTTAATTTAAACTTCCTCTACTATGTTCCACTAGCACTTGAAATTAAACATGCATCAAAGCTTAATTTTATATATTAATTGCACCAAATCCACTTGAAACATAAGTTAATTCAATGAGTGAGTGATTAGTCTTTACCGGTGCTACCGTCTCCCTCGGGGTCGCCGTACCAGGTGGCGGTACCCGGATACCAATGTGGATCAAGGACATGGTGTTGAGGCTGTCCCTGCGCGCATATTAGCACAAGTCTACAGAAGAAGCTTAAAAGAAATACGGCGGAGACACGGTGGTGCTGCATTGTGAGTGACGGCCGAAGGATGGATGCGCCGCCGCAAATGTCAGCTCCGGCGAGCTCGGAGCACGAGAAAAACCGTTGCAGGAACTGCAACAGTTGGAGAAAAGCAGTTGGAAGCGTCGCTGGCAGAGTGACTTATTGGCAGTAGTTTGTGTTTTTCTCCTTTTTTTTTTTTTATATATGATTTGCGTGTTGGTTGTATGAGAGATGAGACCGTTAGAGGGGCTTTTGAGTTATTTTATAGTGCATCGCGGGGGTTCATTCATTCAACAGAATAACTGACTTGACTTTATCATCCTTTTGTTGTGCGTATATTTACGAGAGGTGCCACTGTGTTGGGTCCACCGGCGGTTGAGGCGTTAATTCCGCATGTGCTCAAGTGTGTGTAATTAGGCAGAAGCAACTGGGTGTTGTATTCTCTCATCATTTTATAACAGAAAAAAGCTTTTTTGTTTTTTGTTTTTTATATCTTTTTTGCTACCGTTAATTAACCTCGTTTTGGTGTTGAGCAGACGGGAACGGTCGAATGAACCAGAAAGAAAGCGAGGCCGTAACGCTTTTAGAAAACGACGTTGTTTTGGCGACCCCATGCCGTTGGTGTGAAATTCTGAGTGGATTATCTTGACTTATTTGTTAATTAGGCGGGATTTCTGTTAGTTTGTTTTGGATTAATTAAGTATTAACGCTACATAATTGATTACATTATTGGCTCTCTGTTGAATTAATTTATACAAAGTAAACGATAAAACATGCAGAAATGAATTTAATAAAAGGTCAATTAGACAATTTGCTACTAGCTTTTCTTCTCTTCTTTTTTTGACAAAATATTGTCCCCTTTTTTTCTTCAATTTGCTCAATACTTTAAGTATAACGAAAATTGGAAAGAATTACTTGGTATTTGCAGATAACATGCATGGGGCTGTGAAGTCTAAGAAGGTGGATGCCATGTCTTCAGTTGAGAAAATTGCGAGAGGTTTGAGAATAATATTGGCCTTCGTGGCCCTATCAGGCAACTATTTAATTGTCTTTGTTTTTTGCTATATATGTGTCCATATGATAATGGTGGACCAGCCAGCCATATTATATGTATAGTATATATGAAAAAAAATAAATCACATATGCTGCGTCTGTAATAGGTTAGGATATGACATATAATGCAATTATAAGAGAGCCATGATGCAAACTATAGTAATTTGTTACACCTGCTTGGAAACAGGTTTTGATAGTAAATTTGTTTTTCTTGATTCGTAAAGATAAAGCAATGTGAGAGAGAGTTATATTCAGTTAGTTAGCACTTAGCACTAATCTCGTAGGAACGTTGTCTTGTCTTGCTTAATTATAGTTAAACTTATCATGAAACCTCGTTAATTAATTAATCTTTAATTCTTTTTGATAAAAGATATATAGTTCCTACGAGAAAATCGTGGAACGTTGCCTTCTTACATTGTAATTGATCCAAGGTCAGCAATTCTGGAAGCTGGTGCCGACTGCAAGGTAGCAGCATAATGATATTATGGGAAATTATGAATATAAATCAATCAGCAAGTAGTAGTACAAATAAAAAGATGCTGATAATGAGTATCCTCAACTTTAAGATACTGTTAAAAAAGAAAAGTCAAAAATATTTAATGAAAACCTTATTTATTACATTAAAAATATAACAATTTAATATAGTGTATGATTTTGTGATGTGGATCAGAATCTTTCACCTTTGTCTAATAGTAGCTTTGAACAGAAACACATGCGACAAGTGCCGGCAGGCTCATAAAACCTTCGTGAGATCAATTCCAAAAATATTTAAACGAGGATTCCTATTTTACTTTTGCGAATACGTACCTAATTAATCAGCTTTAGTACTGTAATGAATATTGAATCAAATCTCTTGTTCCTTATCTCTCTCATGTTAAAAAATGACGTATTTAAACTAAGTGCTATATATACTTTCCATTCCTTGATTACCGGAGTATCAAGTGTGAGTGGGAGTGGGATTACAGATTACCAAATCATGTGTACAAGTACAAAGCTTTAAGAGTCAATTCATCAAATAAAGTAAAGATATATGAATTCGAATCATTTCAAAAAGAGGATTTATAGTAAAATTTATTTTGAGTAAAGCTTTATTGTGCTTAGCAAAAAAAAACTAAAGCTTTATTGTCCGTTTAATTTTTATTCCAGTTGAGTAAAATCAATTCTGTTGGAGTCGTTGATTACGAGTTTTCAGTTTTTAATTTTCAAAGAATTTCAACTGAGTTTTTATAACTCAAAACTGAAAACTAAAAATCACTTTTTGTGGTCCATTTTAAAAACCACAAAATTTAGTTTTCAATTTTGAGTTTTGAGTTGAGTTGTAAAAATTTAATTGAATTTTTTTGAAAAATCAAAAATAAAAAACTTGTAACAACACCAAACGGCGCCTTAATAACTTGATTTTAAATCACATTTGATCGTGCCAAACAAATGTTCGTGGCGGAGGTGATCATCCCTGGATGTTCCAGGGTGGTTCTGGGTGTAAACCGAGATGTTCCATGCTGTCCGAGATAGGGATCCGCGATGGTCCGAGGTTGAGATGCAGTGGTTGTTGCCTTGAACAGTAGCTCCGGTGGAGGAGGAGGGGGTGACCTGCGAAGACACTCCAACGCCCAAATTAGAATGGGTTTAAGACAGAGTGTGAGCAGGGGAGAATGAGCGTACCTGACCCTCCAAGGGAGGGGGTATTTATAGCATGGGGTCTGGCCAGAGCTAGCCTGTGGTGTAGCCCAACCTACGCCTGATTGCTTGTGTCAGTGGGTAAGTTGCTCAGTCTATGTGATGGGAAGTGCCCTTTATTGGTGTCAGTCTGTGTAGGCATAGGCAAGTGGTAGGGTGAGGAGCTAGTTGGTGGTCCCCGGGCTGCACAGTTGTTAAGTGTCCATGCAGCCTAGGTGACTGTGGTAGGCCGGCCGAGATGGCTGGTAGGCCAGCCGAGATGGCTGGTACTAAATCCGAGATAGCTGAGGTAGGCCACCCGAGATGGCTGGTAGGCCAGCCGAGGTGGCTGTATGATAAGCCTAAATCCGGGGGTAGCGTGTAGGCCGCTAGACCAGCCGAGCTAGACATAATGGGCTCCAATACCAGAACTACTTTCAGTAAAAGTAAAATTGAAGAGAAAGGAGAAGAGCAATGTAAAGGGTAGTCCATTTCCATTCCATTCCATCTTCTTCTCCTAAATTTGTTAGCGTACGACACTAGCTAATTGGAAGTTGTATACCAATTGACTTTACGGGTCTCCAAACTGAAAACCACATGTAGGATGCAGGTGATTGGCTTGATTCTCTACTGAGTTTTTTGGCACCAACAAATAATGAAGTTCCAGAATTATATAATTCATACTTTTCTCTTGAGAAAAAAAAAAGAAAAAAACTCATCACCAACTCTCATATGCACTATGATAATGCTACTTGCATATTTCTTTTTCTTCCATGCTACTTCTCCATGCATGGAACTGCATTACAAGAATTAATTCTATTAACAATGCCTAGAGTACCACTCTATATTCACATTATTTTATGATATATAACAATATTTTGAAAATTGTCAACATGGAAAAAGAAAACAAGAATATTTTTATGGTGATTTTCACCGCCGACACATTATATATTAAAGGCTTTATTATGGGTGAAATACCAGTTTTTCACCTTTTTTTAGCCATTAAATTTAGTTATTTTTAAATGAAAGGTTCGAATTAAATACCTGTAACTGGTTGATAGAAATTTATAAATATTGTCATTGGGTTACTTTGAATTTTATAAAAGAAATTTTTGAATTTAATAAATATCCATTTCTTCACCAATTTATCCATGAGTGCTGGAAACCAAAAGTGCCATAACACAGAAACAGGGGAATGAGCAAGCTTTGTTCGTGGTAAATGAAGTCAATAATGAAATTAAAGGACATCAATGGCGAGGGAAAGCAGGAAAAGTCCAAAAATGAAGCTCTTTTTTCGTCTCTGTTCATGCAGCTTGTGTACCTTATTAGAAGGCTGTTGCAGGGCTTGGTGAGGACTGAGGAGGGGAACCATGAGACAGGATCATGTTGATACTGTGCGACATAAAACCAAGTAAGTAATGAGTGTGAAGACGACTCAAACTATTTAAGGGTGGAAGGATATGTAAAATGTAGCTTTCCTATTTCAGATACCTCCATGTTTACTTTAGAGGCTCCATTGCGTACAGGTGGTAGATCACATATGGTATCCCAAACAATTATTTCAGATACCTCCATGTTTACTAAAAGCTACTAAGTCATTAAAGCTATTAAGCTACTAAATCACATATGGTTATGTTGATATAGCTCATTTTTTTTGGGATTAAATGTGTTAGCTCGGTCTCCTTCTCCATTCTCCTTAATGGCTTTCCCTGTAATTCTTTTCTCCCTCATAGAGGTTTGAGATAAGGGGATCCTCTTTCCACTTAACTTTTTATTCTTTGTGCTGAGGTCTTTTTTGGTCTCATTATGAAAGCCCAACAGAATTCATCCCTCCATGGTATTTCGTATCTCTAGGTATGCTTCTGAAATTACTTATTTATTCTTTGCAGATGATAACATTATTTTTTGTAGAAGCTCGGATCATGAAGTTGAAGTGATTCTCCGCATTTTTTAGCTTTACCAATCAGCCTCAGGTCAATTGATAAATTTGAACAAATCTGAGTTGTCTTTCGGTCGAAATGTCCCTTAAGATAGACAAACTTTGCTCCAATATTGGATATCAGTTAAGGCAGTTAACAACCATTCCAATATACTTGGGTTTGCCTACCTTTGTGGGTCGATCCAAGAACCAAGTTTTTTATTTTGTCCGAGACTGAGTTTGGAAGAAACTCAAAGGGTGGAAGGAATCTTTTCTCTCCACAGCAAGTAGGGAGGTATTGATTAAATCTGTTGTCCAAGCCATTCCATGTTATATAATGGGTTGTTTATTGCCGCTTCTATCTCTCTGTGACTCAATTGAAAAGATTATCAATAAATTCTGGTGGGGAAGTAGAGAAGGCAAGAGGAAAATTCACTGAATGTCATGGGATAAATTTTGTGCTCCAAAAAAGAGGGTGGTATGGGCCGGATTCTGTAACTTTCATGTATAACCTTGCTCTTCTAGCTAAGAAAGGTTGGAGATTACAAACTTGCAAGAATTCCTTTATGACTCAATGCCTACAGGCCCTGTATTTCCATAAATCAGACTTCCTCCAAGCTAAATTGGGCTATAATCCAAGTTTCAGCTGGAGAAGTATCTTCTCTTCTCAATGGATTCCACAACAAGGAAGCTACTGGACTATTGGGGATGGTAATTCAGTTAATATTTGGAGAGATGGATGGTTGCCCAATCAACCAGGACATCACATTTGGTCCAGCCAATCTTGACAGCTTGACAGTGATTGGGTTGCAGCTCTGATAGACTCTCTCACTAAGTGCTGGAGACTTAAGGTTATTAGGAACACGTTTCTTGACTTTGAAGCTGAGCAAATCATTTCAATTCCTCTCCCTCAATCCCATTTAAAAGATAACTTATGTTGGGCTAACACTAAGAATGGTATCTATCAAGTGAGATCCGGATATCACTTTACTATGGGTCACCTCAAGCCAGCAGGACCCTCATCCAATGGTGTCTCAGCAGAAGAGCAGATTATCTAGAAGAAAATTTGGAAGGTTAAAACAGTACCCAGGAATAGGAATCTGATATGGAGAATACTGAGAGGATGTTTACCAGTTAAAAGCCAATTGGTGAAAATGGGACTTCCAATTGATCCAATCTGTCCAAGGTGCTTTGATACAATTGAAACCATTAGTCACACTTTTTTTTAATGTAAATGGACCAAAGAATTTTGGTTTCTTTCACCATTTGAGTTACGGTTGGATGTATCATCACCTCATCATGCTGAAGAATGGACTCAAATTCTTGAAACATAAGAATTCAGATGCAACTAGCATTTTTGCCTCCCTTCTCTATGGGATATGGTTTAGCATAAACAAACTTGTCTTTGAGAACCTTGACATTCCTCACCAAAAAGTTATTTCCAATGCTATGAATCAAGTAATTCAATTGGCAGAAACTCAAAGAATTCGATTAGTAGACTTAACCCCTCCTAGAAGTGCAACTGTTCAATCTTGGATTCCTCCGCATCCAGGCTCCTACAAGCTTAACAAGGATGCTGCACGAATGATACTAAATCTTAGGGAGCAACAGCTATTATTCGGGACTCAGAAGGCTTTGTAGTGGGTGCTACTACATGGAATGTTCAATGTGGTCCTGATGGAAAACTAGTTGAAGCATTAAGTTTGAGATTAAGCCTTCAATTTGCTATTGATATGGGGTTCTTAAATTTGGAAGTTGAATCTGATTGCCAAGTTCTCACCTCAACACTTAATTCATCCTCAGTAGGAACATCTTTTGATTTAGTAGTTTCGGATTGTTTAAGTTTTAGGAGTTTTTTCCTTTCATTGAATTTTAAGTATTATGTTAGAGCTTGCAATACAGCAGCTCATTTATTAGCCAAGTTTGCGTGTCTCAATCCCAATTGTGTTTGGGTGGAAGACCCCTCCATGTATTGACTTAGTAGTGTCTCTGGAATTGCCCCAGGGATCCTTTGCTAAATAATAAATTTGGTTTTCTCGTAAAAAAATAAAAAAAGTAAGTCGATGGTCGGCTAAACTAAAATGGGTTTGAGTTGAATTGAGTAATATTGACTCATTTACTAACCTTTTTTTTTTTTAAAAACCAATTTTTATTTTTAATATTTTTAAATCACTTAATTAAAATCATCTTTTAAAAACAAATTTATTAAGTTTAGAGTTTATGAATGATTATTTTTTAATTTCTATATTTCCCTTAATAATGTTGTATTTTTTATGATTTTTTTATTTTAATTTAAGTGAGTCAATCAACTTAGTCCATCAATTCTTTATAGGTTAAGTTGGATTGTTTTTATTTTTTTACTTAACAAAAAACTGAGTAGAGCTGGATTTACTCACTTTTAGTTTCCTCAACCCCAAATAAAAGACATTATTCTCGAGTGGTGATAGCAATGGGTGTTAAAAAACATTACATACATAAATTTTATCTATCAAATAAGTTTGTGTTTAGGTAGAGGTAATATTCACAAAAATAATGAGTATCATAATAATTAACTTATTCAATTGCATCATATGTTTTTTTTTTTTATATTTTTATACTCTTATAATTATAATTTAAATTATTTTTTAATATCTTTTTACAAAAATGAGTTCAATGTTGTGTTTTTTTAATTAATATTGTTTATTTCATTGTTTTTATAGTTAATTTTAATATTAGAATTGTTAGATTGTTAGTGTATCATATGATAAATATGAGCTTGGGTCTATCACTATGTATATTTGTAAATACACCTATGTATATATATTATTTTCCGCTGTGTATTCTAAACACACAGATTCTATCACATGTCTCGCGTTTTCTCCTCATCTCAACATGGTATCTAGAACCTAACGAGAGATAATCCTAATCCTTGCCTTTCTAGTGGATCCACTGTCCATTGGTGCCATTTTTTTTCGAAAACTGTGTCTTATTCCGATTTCTGATTCCCGATCTGCCTGTGTTGTCGTATTAGTTTTCCGGTCACTTTTCCCCTTTTTTCGGCCGCTGTCTCCTGCCACGAATCCGTCTGTTGCCCCCACCATCAGACTTGTGTCATCCAGATGAGTCCAACGCCGCTAGAACGACGTTCATTGGAGTAGGGACGTGCTCTCACGCGTCGTTTCTTCACCAGCGCGTTTCTTCTCCGCCAGCCATCGTTAGCCGCGTGTGGAGGCACGTTTGGCCGCCCTCGCTGCCACTGATTTCTCCTCGATGTCCTCTATCCCGATCTGGTCTTTGATTGTGTTTTCAGGTCTAGTACTCGCGAGTCCTTCCTATTTTGGACATTTTTCTCTCTCTTGTGGCTGTTTCTCTCTCCTATGGTTGACCCATGGCTACTCTTGCTGCTAATAGGTCTAAGACTCCCATCTTCACTAACTATGTCAATGTCCCACTATCTAATGACAAGTTACATGGCTGTAATTATGATACCTTGGCCTCTGATATCAAGCGTTGGCTAAAGAGACATGATTATGTTGGTCATCTTACTCAAAAGGTCGATTCCATCGACGAAAAAGATCGCCCTCGCTGGTCCAAAGTTAATAATCAGATTTGCAGTGTTCTTAAGTCGACCATTCATGAAGCAGATATTTCGAGCCCATAAGACAGGTGCTGGGGTTTGGGAGCAGGCTAGGGTGCTTTACACCTATGATACTCAGCACCTCTATGGTGTTTGCCAAAATCTCTTGAGTACCATTGCCCCTAGACGTATTGATGGATCCATGGCTGAGTACTTGGGAAAAGTTCATGGTCTTTTACATGACTTCAAAGAACTATTGCCCAACGCTTCCACTCTCCCAAGAACTGGAGCAACGCCAAACTTTCTTTATGTTGATGGCATTGTATGGGCTCCCAAACGAGTATTCTTTGGTCCATGATCAAATTTTGGGGTCTCCGACTGTGCCCACTTTGACCTCCACTTGGTCAACCCTGTTGGGTGTGCCGCCCAAGTCATCCACTGACATACCTTCTTCTGTCACCCGTGTTGACTCATCTGCCTTAGTATCTCAGCGTGATGACCGTAGCCGCTCTCGCAAACCATACCTCCATTGCATGGTCTCCCTCCTCGGTTTTCTAATATTGCCCAAGTTGCTCCCTCTGTGCCTTTTGATGTTGATGCCACTTCATTTGATCATCTAGTACCATCGACTATCTTCAATGACTTCCTAAAATGGTATGAGGATTGTCAGGCCTCCGGTTCCCTTACTTCTGTTGCACACACGGGTAATTCCTTTGTTGGTCTCACTCACTCCACCTCCCTTGGTCCTTGGCCTTGGGTTCTTGATTTTGGTGCCACTGATCATATTACTAGTAATATTTCCATTTTCTCTACCCTTTCCACTTCTGGTTACTTACCATTTGTGACTATGGCTAATGGCTCCCAAGCCCCTTCTCATGGTGTTGGTAGTGTCCACCCACTTCCTTCTCTCTCTCCAATGACAATGTCCTTTATGTCCCTGGGTTTCCATTTAATTTATTATCCATTAGTCATCTTACTCGTTCTCTTGATTGTGTCATTTCTTTTACTAAAGACTCTGTTTTCTTACAGGACTAGAGTTCGAGACGGATGATTGGTGTCTTTATCAGCTTCGACCTTCTGCTCATGCTGGCTTGATGGTATATTCTCCTCTTCTTATCCATGCTCAGCTGGGTCACCCTAGCCTTGCCAAGCTGCAACCGAGTCTGTCTAAGTTGTCAACTTCGTCGTGTGAGTCATGTCAATTAGGAAAACATAGTCGTAGTCCTTTTCCTAGGAGTGTCAATAACATAACTTCATCTCCTTTTGCTTTAGTTCACTCTGATATTTGGGGTTCGAGTCATATTAAGTCTACTTTAGGGTTTCAGTATTTTATTACTTTCATTGATGATTATTCTCGATGTAACTGGTTGTTTTTAATGAAAAATCATTCTGATTTGTTTTCTATATTTCAACCCTTTTATAATGAAGTCAAAAATCAATTTGGTGTTTCTATCTGTGCTCTCTGTAGTGATAATGGTCGTGAGTATCTCTCCCATTCTTTTCAGACATTTATGGCTTCCCATGGTATTCTTCATCAGACTTCTTGTGCATATACCCCACAACAAAATGGGGTTGCAGAGTGCAAGAATAGACGCCTCATTGAAACAACTTGAACCCTTTTACTTCATGGTCGTGTCCCTCAACAATTTTGGGGTGATGTTGTTCTCACTGCGTGGTATCGCAACAATTGCATGCCCTCTTCTGTCCTAAACAACCAGGTCCCTCACTCTATATTGTTCCCTCATTAGCTTCTCCACCCCTTACCTCCTAAAGTCTTCGGGTCTACATGATTTTCTCACAATCTTAGTCCTGGTCTTGATAAATTGTCAGCCAAGTCTCATAAGTGTCATTTTAGGCTTCCCTCGGTCTCAAAAAGGGTATAAGTGTTTCTCACCCTCTCCTCATAGATATCTCATTTCAGCTGACGTCACCTTCTTTGGGTCTAATTCCTCAACCTCTAGGTCTGACTTAGTATCCACCACCAGCCCTTTTGTCTTTGATACCTCAGACATGTCCATTGTGCAGGGAGATCCACTACCTTAGCCTCTTCTATAGGTTTATCATCACCAGAAACATCCACGCCTTCCAGATGGGCCACCTACTGACTCTCCTCCAGAGCCAACTCCTTCGTCCTCTCCGGCCCCACCTCCTGAGTCTGATCTCCCTATTGCACTTTGTAAAGGTATACGCTCCACTCGTAATCCTTCACCGCATTATGTCACTCTAAGTTATCACATGTTATACCCATCCCATTATAGTTGTCTCTCTTCCATTTCCTCTGCGTCTATTCCTAAAATATCAGGTGATGCTTTAGCCCACCCTGGTTGGAGACAAGCCATGATTGATGAGATGTGTGTTCTTCAGAACAATGGTACTTGGGATCTCATTCCTTTGCCTTCTAGGAAATCTGTTGTTGTTGTAGGTGGATATTCACAGTGAAAGTTGTCCCTGATGGCACAGTTGATCGGCTCAAAACTTGATTAGTAACCAAAGGTTATACTCAGATATTTGGGTTAGACTACGGTGACACTTTTTCTCCCGTTGCCAAGATGGCTTCTGTCATATGATTTTTAGCCATGGCTGCTATTCGTCATTGGCCCCTCTATCAGTTAGATGTCAAAAATGCCTTCCTTCATGGTGACCTGCTGGGGGAAGTTTATATGGAGCAACCTCCTAGTTTTGTTGCTCAGGAGGAGTCTTCAGGCTTGGTGTGTCGTCTCCATGATGGGTTTCCTGGCAAGTTTACCAGTAGTCCAATAGTTTTAGAGTAAGTAAGATATCGTATCCACAGGGAGCGGTTTTAACTTGTAAAGTTAAAGTAATTGTATTTTCAATAAAACGTTTCAAAAAGGTTGGTTTTAATACTGAATAATAAAATACTAAAATAAACACAAATAACACGAGAAAATAATATTTAGGACTACGATTTGATTTCATTTCATCTCCCCTCTTGTGCATTCGAATCCCTTTTCCCTTATTTATGATCGTACTTGTAAATACCTTAGCATTGTTTAATTACAATAATTATAAGGCATTCCTGGTAATACTTCGGACCCGCAAATTCCCCTATAACATTGTAATTAAACGCCAAAAGCTATTCTCTACAGGCATTCAAAGTGGCATTTGGCGACCCCGAACATTCCCCGTATTTTGCAATCAGCGTTATCGATTTAACCATACTTTCACATAAGGCACCTACGGAGGGGTGTGTCACTCACTGAACCTCCGATCGTTAGAATACAATCCTTATGCTACGATATAATTAAACCGAGTACCTTTATCAATCCGAGAATAAGCTTCATGAACAGCTCCATGCTCACCTACCTCTGATACTAGCCGTAGTTCCATTTTTTGTATCTAGAGCACTAGCCTACCACCCCGGCGCACGCGCGGAGGCGATGCATTACACACAACATAAAGATACCGATAAATTACAAGCATAGAATCATAAATAAAATAAAAAAGAGAATTCTTATACACAAGGGGATTGAATCTACTACATCAAATCCTACTAGAGAGCTTAGCTACTCATGGTAGTCATTACAAACTACTGAGAAATCTGTCACCTTTCTCAATCCTATACTACTCTCTCTGTGTATCAGTGTTTATGGTCCCGAGGACCGTGTCTAAGACCTTTGCAAAGGGCTCTATTTATAGAGTTGGAAAACCTTCAAGGGATCAGGTTGTGATGTCACTGGTGAGTGTTTAATCCAATCAGAGGCTGCCTTTTCATTAATTGACGTCACTGTTGTGAAGCTTGACCAATCAGGAGCTTCCCTTTCATTAATTGACGTCACCCTGCGCGCGACTTCATTAATCAGGACACGCGCTTCATGTGCGCTTACCTGGCCAATCTGCTTATGCGCTCCACGCGCGCTAAGCGCATATGGAGCGTGTGACTTGCTGCAACTTTCCTTGATTTGTGGATCTAACCTCTTGATTCATTTCTGATCTCATCTGGTTTTCCTTTATCCCTTTTATCCGAATTATTATTGTATTTATCTGCCTTGGATTTGAATTGAAAAGATTCTTTGCAGGATTCTCTGATTTTCTTTTATTTATTTAATTTCTGAATCTGCAATATTCTCCATTCTGATGCTTTTTCCACTCTTGTCCCAAATCTGCTATAATTCTGCATAAAATAGCAAATTTCTATTTAAAATAGCATCATATTCAAATTTGTATAAAATAAATACAATTATTATAAATATTAATAAAAAGGGATATTTTGGGGCATAAATTACTATTTTAACCTTGATAAGTGTAGTAAAAACTATATGAAAATAACGCTAATTTTACACTTATCAAATACCCCCCAACTTAATTTCTTGCTTGTCCTCAAGCAAGACACCCTTGCAATCAAATTTCAAAACACCCTTGATTAAAATTCTCAAAATAACTACAAGGAAAATTTCTTTATTATCTCTTTATTAGGCATAAGTTACTTTCCAAATTAAGAAAAATTGAGATCAAGAGATATTACCATGACTCAACCAAAATTAGAACATAATCGGCAAGTTGAATTTTCTCAAGAGTAGCAATTAAAGCAATAAACAAAATACCAAGGAATTTCACTCATGCTCACGGGTATTGTTTCCCTCAATATTTTCACCACAGCTGAACAACTAAAATTGATAGTCGTTTCTAGTTCCTAAGCTTGTTTATGGTTAACATTGATCAAAAGGTCTTTTCAAGGTTGTAATGAGGCTGGGTTATCAAGAAATTATGGTTTTTCTGGATAAACAATGAACATTTAGAATAGAGAGCATCTTTGGATGTTGCTTTTGATCTTCTCTCCTTCCACCATTTTTTTTTCTTGTTTTATTTCTCTTCTTTGCAGGCCTCTTTCCTTGTTTGAAGATGCACTCCCCCCCAACTTATTCAATTTACTTTTTCTTTTTGATTTTAAGGGGAGTGATCTTCTTTTTCTTTTTGTTTTTCTGTACCTGCTCCTTGGAATTTCAACATTTTCTTCCCATTATTTTTCTACTTGCCACTTTGCTCTCTATCCCAAATGTGTGAGGGACAGGATATATATATTTATTTTGGCTTGGGTGAACAAGAATAATCAATTAAGGCTCAAAATGGGTTATCAAAAATTTGGAAAAATTGTACCAAGGTTGGCTTTTTGGCTCTGGGCGAATATATTGAAAACAAATTTTTTTTTTTGCCTTTTTCATTTCCATATTTTCCAAAAACAGGATAAGCTCCAAAAACTCAATCAATAAAAGTTGACAGGCAGTGGTGAAAAACTCTCAAATTTAGTGTTTGGGCTCTCAACTCACCGGTTACTTGGCTAAATTCCTTGATAAAACATTTACTGATTTTAATTAACTACCCTGATAGATTCTCATGTGAAGTATCCTAATCTTAATTGATTATGGAATTAATCACAAGACCTTTTTTCTTTCCTAATCTGGTTAGTTCAACTGCCCAATTTCAGAAATTTTGAAAAAAATTTCCTTATTTTCCTAATTCCTAGGTCCTAAAAATTTTAAAAATCCTAAAATTAAAAATAAACAAAATCCTAATTAATAAAATAAAAGAAAATAGAAAATAAAAGAACGAAAAGAAAGAAAAACACAAATGTCAATCTTCATCCTCCGTATCCCGTGGGTCCTTGTTATATGTTGCTGCTGCTTCACCTCTCTCCTGGAAGAATAGGTCTGTCCCCAGGCCATTGCTAGAATATCCGAAACTCTTCAAACAACATGCCTGAGTATGGGTCTTGCAGCAGCCTGCGTACTCTTGAATCTCATGGGATCATATTCTATGATCCTTTTCTTCATGTCTTCTCCTCGTGAGCTAAAGCCATGGGAAAGACTAGCAATTTAGTCCTGGTATCTGAAAAGGTAAATAACAACAATTAGTTGCTAAAAACAAATTAATTTCAATGATACCTTATTGCAAACACCAATTCATGAAGAACATGGAAGCCTATCATTAACCAATTGCATGCATAAAGATTATTTTCAACAAAAATTTTACTGCACTTGGTAATGTCTTCCTAAAAACATAATATACTCATTTGTTTTGCAAGTATTCAATCAATCCATATAAAGTGAGAGTTTAAAATTTTTAAAAGAGATAGAGCATAACACTTTCAAATTTAATAACTCACAAAACAAAGAGTATTCCAATTAATCAAATTGTTCTTCATGTTTCTCACAACCAAAAACACATTAAAGATAGCATATAATCAATAATATTCATAATCTTAAAGTTGCTATCCTAAAGTGCAAATCATGAAAACAGAATAGATGAAGATTTTAATTGGTAAAAAAAAAATATGAAATTTGAAAGTTTCAAAATTGATTGAAGTTTGTGAGTGGAAAAAGTGAAAAGAAAAACTTAGGAAGTAGAAAAATAGTACATGAGAAAATAGAAGATTTTTAAATTTTCGTACTGTTGCGCTTCTCCTGCGCTTAAAGCAAGTGAAGCGCAGAAAACAGTGACTAAAATTGCAATATGCGCTTTACCTGCGCTTAGCGCAAGTGAAACGCAGAAAACAAAATTTGATTTTGTAATTTTTAGTCACGTTTTCTGCTACTTCCTATTTTTTTTTAAAAAAAATATTTTATTTTCCACAAACTTATTTCAATCAATTTTGAAAATTTCCTAATTCCTAAAAAAAATCCTAATTAATAAAAAAGAAAATGCAAAACTAAAAATAATTAAAAACTTTAAAAATCTCTGGGTTGCCTCCCAGAAAGCGCTTGTTTAACGTCTGATAGCTCGACGCCTGCTTTGTTAGGGTGGCTGATACTGAAATCTTTTGGTGAGCTTGTGAGCTGCACCCTTCTTTTCTTTGGCACATAATCCTCCCCATAACATTGCCTTGGAGCAACTTGTAGTGTGAAATGTCTTTAAGCATTTGGGCTTCTTTCTGGAATTAGACCATGCCTCTGACTCCCTTGGCTTGACTCTTCTTTTCTTTATTTTCTTGCTCTCAGGTGCATGAGTCTTTTTCTCTTGAAGCCTTGATGATTCACCATTGGTTGCTCTCAAATTCTTTGCCTTGCAGGGATCTTTGATATGAAACACTCCTGACCACTTGATTTTCAATCTGGCTCTAGGCTCTGAGTTTGATTCTAGCATGACTTTCCTTCTCTTTGCCTTGTTCTGGTCAGTGTGCTTGCATACCTTTCTTTTGGGAGGTCTGGAGGGATTATTACTTGTACCATACCTTTCTTGATCTTCCTTTGCATGACTGGTTGGATAAGGCACGGTCGTTGGTTTTGATATATCTTCCCTTCCTTCCTCGGACTTTGATTCATCATCCCTCTGTTCACCTTTTTCCTCTGTTTCAGGTTCACCTTTCTCTTTTTCACTTTCATAGTCAGATTCTTCTTCAAGCACCATCTTTTGTGTTTCATTTTCTCCTTCTTCTTTTTCTTCTTCTACTGCACCTTCTTCCTCTTTCTTTTCTTCAGCAGCTTCTTCTAATTTCTTTTCTTCATTAAGAACGAAATAATAAAGAAAAGGATGTTCCTCTTCTTCATCACGGTGAAAAACTAAGTGCATTTGATATGGTAAACCTTTGACTTGCAGTGCATGTGTAAACACTTCTTTTTCTTCTTCTTCCTCTTCCTCATCAACTTCTTCTGCTTCTTTTTCTTGTGCTTCTTTAGTTTCCTCTTCCTCTTCTTCTTCTTCTTCTTCTTCTTCTTCTTCTTCTTCTTCTAGTTCTTCTTCTTGTGCTTCTTCAGTTTCCTCTTCTTCAACTTCCTCTTCTTGAATATCTGGAAAAGAGCAGTCACAGTTGAGATGATTACCTCCGCAAAAGTCACAAATTAATTGTGATGAATGGATAGGATAAGCGTGAACTGTTTGCGGTGGCTGAGAAAGGTTGGCTATCTTCTTATTGAGTGCTTCTAATGACTGCTCCAACCTCCTGAGTCCATCTTCAACGATCTGCTTATGGGGTGAAACATCATCTTGAATCGGTGCATGAGAGAAATATTTTGATTCTTGCTTGAATGAAGAAGTGTGTGCCTTGGTTTGAATGTAACATGGCTTGCAACAAAATCTTCTTGCAAATTTTTTGCTACCACGTTCCAATTGTTCAGACTTCGGCTGGGGTGTGACATTAACCAATCTTTGGTTGTTCCTGCAAGAGAAAAAGAAAATAAACGTAAGCATGCAGCTTCTTTGTCCTTCTCTTCAAAACCCATAGTTTCAACGTGTTCCAGGAATGTAAAAAGATGTTTATTTGGATCCGCGTGTGCCAATCCTGTGAACTGTTGAGCTTTAACAAGTTGAAGATGTGCTTCATCTATTTCCACAGCTTTTGTATAAATTGGGTGACCAGTACTTGAATGATGAAATAGCCCCTTAGGTATGATATAATCTCCCAAAGTCCTCCTTCTGGATTGTGTTCCTTCCATTAATTGATTTTGAGTTACTTGTCAAAAGTACTTATTCAAGAATCTCAAACAATTGTTAGCTCAGGAAGGTGGACTAATTTTTTTTTTAAATAAAATACGAAAATAAATAAAAAATAAAAAGAAATATGAAAATTACACTTTTTGAAAATTTTTGAAACAAATGAAAATTCAATCACTAAACTAAACAAATTGAGACACCGCTCCCCGGCAACGGCGCCAAAAACTTGATGGGTTTCCTGGAAAGTTTACCAGTAGTCCAGTAGTTATAGAGTAAGTAAGATATCGTATCCACAAGGAGCGGTTTTAACTTGTAAAGTTAAAGTAATTGTATTTTCAATAAAACGTTTCAAAAAGGTTGGTTTTAATACTGAATAATAAAATACTAAAATAAACACAAATAACACGAGAAAATAATATTTAGGACTACGATTTGATTTCATTTCATCTCCCCTCTTGTGCATTCGAATCCCTTTTCCCTTATTTATGATCGTACTTGTAAATACCTTAGCATTGTTTAATTACAATAATTATAAGGCATTCCTGGTAATACTTCGGACCCGCAAATTCCCCTATAACATTGTAATTAAACGCCAAAAGCTATTCTCTACAGGCATTCAAAGTGGCATTTGGCGACCCCGAACATTCCCCGTATTTTGCAATCAGCGTTATCGATTTAACCATACTTTCACATAAGGCACCTACGGAGGGGTGTGTCACTCACTGAACCTCCGATCGTTAGAATACAATCCTTATGCTACGATATAATTAAACCGAGTACCTTTAGCAATCCGAGAATAAGCTTCATGAACAGCTCCATGCTCACCTACCTCTGATACTAGTCGGAGTTCCACTTTTTGTATCCAGAGCACTAGCCTACCACCCCGGCGCACGCGCGGAGGCGATGCATTACACACAGTATAAAGATACCGATAAATTACAAACATAGAATCATAAATAAAATAGAAAAGAGAATTCTTATACACAAGGGGATTGAATCTACTACATCAAATCCTACTAGAGAGCTTAGCTACTCATGGTAGTCATTACAAACTACTGAGAAATCTGTCACCTTTCTCAATCCTATACTACTCTCTTTGTGTATCAGTGTTTATGGTCCCGAGGATCGTGTCTATGACCTTTGCAAAGGGGTCTATTTATAGAGTTGGAAAACCTTCAAGGGATCAGGTTGTGATGTCACTGGTGAGTGTTTAATCCAATCAGAGACTGCCTTTTCATTAATTGACGTCACTGTTGTGAAGCTTGACCAATCAGGAGCTTCCCTTTCATTAATTGACGTCACCTGCGCGCGGCTTCATTAATCAGGACACGCGTTTCATGTGCGCTTAGCGCACATGAAGCCTGACCAATCTGCTCATGCGCTCCACGCGCGCTAAGCGCATATGGAGCGTGTGACTCGCTGCAGCTTTCCTTGATTTGTGGATCTAACCTCTTGATTCCTTTCTGATCTCATCTGGTTTTCCTTTATCCCTTTTATCTGAATTATTATTGTATTTATCTGCCTTGGATTTGAATTGAAAAGATTCTTTGCAGGATTCTCTGATTTTCTTTTATTTATTTAATTTCTGATTCTGCAATATCCTCCATTCTGATGCTTTTTCTACTCTTGTCCCAAATCTGCTATAATTCTGCATAAAATAGCAAATTTCTATTTAAAATAGCATCATATTCAAATTTGTATCAAATAAATACAATTATTATAAATATTAATAAAAAGGGATATTTTGGGGCATAAATTACTATTTTAACCTTGATAAGTGTAATAAAAACTATATGAAAATAACGCTAATTTTACACTTATCACTCCACAAGTCTTTATATGGTCTTAAGCAGTCTCTCAGGGTTTGGTTTAGTAGATTCAGTATAGTAGTCCAGCAGTTTGGTATGACTCGAAGTGAGGCTGGCCATTCTGTTTTTTATCATCATTCAGCCGCTGGGTATATCTACCTGGTTGTGTATGTTGATTACATTGTCATTACATGTAGTGATCACCATGGCATTTCACAGATAAAACAACACCTTTATCATCATTTTCAAACTAAAGACCTTGGCAGACTGAGGCACTTCTTTGGGATTGAGGTAGGACAATCCAAGAATGGAATTGTAATTTCTCAGAGAAAGTAAGCATTGAATATTTTAGAGGAGACTGGGCTAATGAATTCCAATCCCGTTGACACACATATGGATCCAAATGCTAAACTTCTACCAAGTCAGGGGAGCCACTTTTAGATCCTAAGAGATACATGAGACTGGTTTGGAAAACTTAACTACCTCACTGTCACTTGTCCATACATCTCTTTTGCAGTTAGTGTGGTAAGTCAGTTTCTTAATTCTCCATGTGCAGGTTATTGGGATGCAGTCATTAATTCGCATTCTAAAATAAATTAAAGGAGCCTAAGGAAAATTTTTGTTATATGGGGACTATAAACATACTCGAGTTGTTGGATACTCAGATGCAGATTGGGCAGACTCTCCTACTGATAGGAGATCCACTTCTTGATATTGTCTTTAATATTGGTGACAACTTTTGATTTGCTGGAAAAGCAAGAAGCAAAATGTGGTGGCAAGATCTAGTGCAGAAGCAGAGTATAGAGCTATGGCTTCAGCTACTTGTGAGCTTATTTGGCTCAAACAGTTGCTTGAAGAACTGAGATTTGGGGAGGTTACACAAATGTTTCTCATTTGTGATAACCAAGTTGCCATTCACATTGCCTCTAAGCCAGTATTCCATGAGAGGGCCAAACATATGGAGATGGATTGCCACTTCATCGGGGAAAAGATTTTATTTGGAGACATGACTACTTAGTTTGTTAATTCCAATGATCAGTTGGCAGATGTCTTCACCAAATCAATGAGGGGTTCTAGAATTGATTATATAGGTAACAAGCTTGGTGCATATGATTTATATGCTCCAACTTGAGGGGGAGTGTTAGATTGTTAGTGTATCATATGATAGATATGGGCTTGGGCCTATCACTATATATATATATATTTGTAAATACACTTATGTATATATATTATTTTTCGTTGTGTATTCTAAACACGCGAATTCTATCATATAAGACTGCACATGGGTCTAGCTGACCCGACTAACCTAACCAAACCCAATCACTATTTGGTGGGTTGGGTCGGGTCATCACGTCTGTTTGGGTTGGGTAAGCATGAACCCGACCAATTTGGGTTGGGTAGCGAGTCTGGGTAAGTACAACCCGATGTACCCAACCCGACCTCCTATATAAAAAACTATTATATTATTAATTATTATCTTATTTGAATTAAATTTAGTAATAGTAAAATAAAATTTAGGGTAAAATATGTTTTTCATCCCTGTAGTTTTGGTCAACTTTGGTCTTCGTCCCTGATTTTTAAAACCTTTGTTTTATATCCCCATACTTTTAAAACACCTTAATCGTAGTCCCTAATGTTAATTAGCTTTGTTAAATTACTGGTATGTTTAATAGATTTCCACATTACCCTTTAGTATTGAGTCTCATTTAATCAATATGGATGTAGAGTTCATTTATTAAGTAATTGAATTTAGTAGCAACATAACATAATTAATTAACGTCAGGGACTATGATTAGGTTATTTTTAAAGTATAGGGATAAAAAACAAAGGTTTTAAAAGTCAGGGACGAAGACTAAAGTTGACAAAAAATACAGGGACGAAAAACATATTTTGGCCTAAAATTTAATTAAAAATTGGTGTCATATTAGAATATTAGTTTGTTAATTTGTGTAATGGAGACTTTTATGGTTGTGGAATATCCTATTCGGGACATCTCTTTACTGCATTGTGCTAAATATTTGAATTAATTGTGTATGGAAAGTGTATGTCATATTTTTTCTACTTTTAATTTTTATATTTTTTCAAATAGTTATATGGCCAAGTGTCAAAATCATGGAACAACATGTTTATATACTAAATGGTAATAAAAAATAATCAGTTTCTATAAATTTGATTTTTTTTTCTTTTTTATAATTTCTTAATTATCATGACTCAATCACCCAACCCGACCTTGATTGGTTTGGGTTGGGTTGGGTTCATAACATAAAAATGGCAAAACTGACCCGACCTAACACAACCTGAACATAGTTAATCGGGTTGGGTCCAAAAGTAGTGTAAATCCAACCCCGTGTGGAGCCCCGCTATCATATGTCTCTCATTTTTTCTTAATCGAAACAAGAATAATATTTTTTATTTTATTTGTAAAAAAACATAAAAGCACACGTTAAAAGGAAAAATATGTTTTAATTTAAATGCAAATAATGAGTTCAAATTTGGATAAAAAGTGTCCATCGGATACGAATATTTAAGTTGTTATATATATACATATTTCGACCTAGGCATAAGTTTTTTTTGTCTTAAATATGAGTATGACCTCATTGACTTTAATACGCTACTCTAAAATCTTACTCATTAATGTTATCCTAACATAAATTTTTTATTGAAACACAAGTATCTTTCTTACTTTATTATAAGTAAATATTTCATGCACTGTGTACAAATACTTTATTTTGTAAAACGTTATAAAAAATTAAAATTGATTTAACTAATAAAAAATCAGTAACGTGTTTAAAATTTTTATTTAAAAAAATAAAAAATTTATCAAAATTTGTTTTAATAAGGATTTATAAATATTTCATTATATATAATTTTTGGATTTAATTTATATACATTGTCAGTGTAAAGAAATTTTACACAGACATCTCATAGTATGTTGCCACATAATTTAATGAATATGATATTTAAGTATTTACGTTATAAAAATGATACGTGTATTATATATTTTAATTTAAAAACTTAAAATAAAAAATATGGGTAATAAATTTTTACATCATCAATCTATAATAATAATGATAATGAAAATTATTTCAATAAATAATCAAATATTATAACAAAAATAATTATAATAATTATTTTAACAAATAAGCAAATGAAAAAATAAATGATAAAATGGTATAAAAATAATAATGAAAATTGTCTTAACAAATATATAAAAAAATAAATAGCCAAAAGTAACATATATAATATTTTTGTTTCAAACTAATTAATGAACCTATTATTTAACCATGGAAGGTCTTTTATATCACCCATAGTATCATCATTTTCATTTAGATTTTTATTGACTGGAGTGGAGAGAATTAATTTAGGCTGTTTTAATGAGGTGTTTAATCTCTTTTTATCACAACAAATTAATGGATCAAAATAAGGAGAAGATAAAGATAATATTGACCGATTCTAATTATGATTTTTTTAAAAAAGCGATGAATTTTATCCATTTAAAAATATACATAGTCAGTGGCAGAGCCAATGGGGTGGCCAACTAATGACATGGTCACCCCCAATCTGAAAAAAAAATTATAATATTTATATAAAAATTAATTTTGCCCCCTCCCTTTTCACACTGTTTTTATATTTCTTCTTTACATAATTTAACATGCTTTCTCTTAATACTTTGAAATGAAATTACAAACTATGAAGCATTACAAATATTTAAAATTTTTACTTATCTCTATCTTATTTTGTGGTAACAAGCATGATGAGTTTACTTTAGGTAAATCTTGTGAGATTATTTGTGGCCTAATATTTTCTATTATTTGAAAAAGATGCTTAGAAAATTTTTTCCACCTATATATGAGCCTTTGGTATTATTTCACAGACTTACATTGTGTTGGGTTTGAGTATCATTTATACACAATATAGTTATGTTTTTTTTAGTAAAAAAAAATATATTTTAGTTATATTTTAAATTTGTTGCTTGCATTATTCATCCATTAGTTAAAATTTTCTTTAGTTACACGTGATGGTTAGTGTATTTTGGTGTGGCCCCCCTCTTGTCAAAATTCTAGCTCCGTCCATGTGATGCAAAGTGAATTATACGGTGTTTAAAATCATTGTTAACTAAAAAAACACATAAAATCTTTTAACAAAAAAATGTAAAAAAAAGTGAGTTTTTTAATTAAATATATGATTTGATAAGTATAATATGGGTATAATTTGTGAATTAACTAATATTAGAACTCACCACTAGCTAGCCCGTAGCCCGATCCTAGTGGATTAAATTTCAAGAGAAATACACGATTAACAATGAGAAACATAAAGGTGGATAAAAATTAAATTCTTATATTAACTCTCCTAAAATTTATTTGAATTAAAAAAAGTTCTTTATGGGAAGGAAATCACACTGTACAAGCTACCAGGGGTGGAAATCAGGTAGGCCAGGCCGGGCTTTACATAAACAGGTCAGGCCTGTTTCAAAATTTTAAAGCCTAAGTCTGGCCTTTTACCTGTGATAGGCTTTAATTAGTACCTAGGCCTGGTTCGTTTAAAAGCCTGTTAAGCCTACGAGCCTATTTAAAAGCCTACATGTAATGAAGGCCAGTAAAAAGGCCTAAAGCCTATTTATATTCTTGGCTAAATAGGCCTTTGGGCCTGCGAGCCTATTAGCCAAAAATATAAATAGGCTTTAGGCCTTTTTACTGGCCTTCATTACATGTAGGCTTTAGGCTTATATAAAAGCCTACCTGTTAAGTTTTAGTTTAACATAAAATTCAAGAACATAACTTTTTCTATAATATCCAAATCAGCAGTATGCCATTGGCAACAATTTCAATTCTATAATATCACAATCACAATGTGGCTGCAAAATGGCAGCAAGCCAACAACAATAACACAACTGTAAAAAGCTTATCAATCACTTCAGTGTTTATTTACAACAATTTCAGTATGGAACTATCTAAACGTCAATTGAATCTAAAAGCTTATCAATCACTGTTGAAGAATAAGAAAAGTTTACCACACTTATTTAAGAGGTCATTTTAATTGATGCAACAACCCCCCCCCCCCCAAATAGTGAGGTTGATACAAGAACCAAGATGATGCCGGTAAATTCAAGAGACCTGAACTCTCCTACACAGAAATTCCCAACCAAATCAAACTCTTCTCAGTCCCTATTTTCCCCATTTCCCATTCCCAATCAAAGCCTACTAGATAGTTACTAACAGAGTAACAGTTACTAATCAAACCCTACTAGCAATGTCTGGCCAAGGATGCAACTCGATACATGTTCTTACCTGGGTTTTGATCAGACTCGACGGAGGAGGGAGGCAGAAGGCGCGCGACGGAGGCGAGCGCAGCACGGATAGACCGCGACGGAGGCGGGCGCAGCAGACGGCGCGCGAGAGGAGGCGGAGCGGAGGAAGGCAGATCGCGAAGGCAGAGCACGGAGCCACGGACGGACGCAGGACGTCAGAGTTCAGACGCAGAACGGAGAAGGCAGAGAGTAGAGACCAAAGAGGAGGCGGAGAGGAGGCGGCCTTCTGCTGCTTCAGATAATGTGAGAGACAGAGAGAGAGGGATCTAGGGTTTACTATCAGAATTTCAGAATTGATAGTTTTAGTCCAATTAGTAAAAAAATGTTTTAAAAAATTAAAATTAAAAATAAACTATAATAAATAATTTTATAAAAAATAATATATAAATATAAATATATTATTATATTTATGCAGGCCGCCTGACAGGTTAAACAGGCTTTTTAGCCTACCTAGGCCTGACTTGTTTATATAAACAGGCTTTATAAAAGGCCTAGGCCTATCTTTTTAATAAACAGGCCAGGATAGACTTTAAACAGGCCAGGTAGTAGGCCCATACCAGGCGGCCTCATGGCTAGTGTATTTTGGTCTGGCCCCCTCTTGTCAAAATTCTAGCTCCGTCTCTGTGATGAAAAGTGAATTATACGGTATTTAAAATCATTGTTAATTAAAAAAACACATAAAATCTTTTACCAAAAAAATGTAAAAAAAAGTGAGTTTTTTAATTAAATATATGATTTGATAAGTATAATATAGGTATAATTTGTGAATTAACTAATATTAGAACTCACCACTAGCTAGCCCATAGCCCGATCCTAGTGGATTAAATTTCAAGAGAAATACATGATTAAAAATGAGAAACATGAAGATGGATAAAAATTAAATTCTTATATTAACTCTCCTAAAATTTGATTGAATTAAAAAAAGTTCTTTATGGGTAGGAAATCACACTGTACAAGCTACTAGGGGTGGAAATCAGGTAGGCTAGGTCGGGCTTTACATAAACAGGTCAGGCCTGTTTCAAAATTTTAAAGTCTAAGTCTGGCCTTTTACCTGTGATAGGCTTTAATTAGTACCTAGGCCTGGTTCGTTTAAAGGCCCGTTAAGCCTACGAGCCTCTTTAAAAGCCTACATGTAATGAAGGCCAGTAAAAAGGCCTAAAGTCTATTTATATTCTTGGCCAAATAGGCCTTTGGGCCTGCGAGCCTATTAGCCAAAAATATAAATAGGCTTTAGGCCTTTTTACTGGCCTTCATTACATGTAGGCTTTAGGCCTATTTAAAAGCCTACCTATTAAGTTTTAGTTTAACATAAAATTCAAGAACATAACTTTTTCTATAATATCCAAATCAGAAGTATGCCATTGGCAGCAATTTCAATTCTATAATATCACAATCACAATGTGGCTGCAAAATGGCAGTAAGCCAGCAACAATAACACAGCTGTAAAAAGCTTATCAAGCACTTCAGTGTTTATTTACAACAATTTCAGTATGGAACTATCTAAATGTCAATTGAAACTAAAATCTTATCAATCACTGTTGAAGAATAAGAAAATTTTACCACACTTACTTAAGAGGTAATTTTAATTGGTGCAACAACCCCCCCAAATAGTGAGGTTGATACAAGAACCAAGATGATGTCGGTAAATTCAAGAGACCTGAACTCTCCTACACAGAAATTCCCAACCAAATCAAACTCTTCTCAGTCACTATTTTTCCCATTTCCCTATTTTTCCCATTTCCCATTCCCAATCAAAGCATACTAGACAGTTACTAACAGAGTAAAAGTTACTAATCAAAGCCTACTAGCAATGTCTGGCCAAGGATGCAACTCGATACATGTTCTTACCTGGGTTTTGAGTAGACTCGACGGAGGAGGGAGGCAGATGGCGCGCGACGGAGGCGAGCGCAGCACGGATAGACCGCGATGGAGGCGGGCACAACAGAAGGCGCGCGAGAGGAGGTGGAGCAGAGGAAGGCAGATCGCGAAGGCAGAGCACGGAGCCACGAACGGACGCAAGACGTTAGAGTTCGGACGCAGAACGGAGAAGGCAGAGAGTAAAGACCAAAGAGGAGGCGGCCTTCTGCTGTTTCAGAGAATGTGAGAGACAGAGAGAGAGGGATCTAGGGTTTACTATCAGAATTTCAGAAATGATAGTTTTAGTCCAATTAGTAAAAAAATGTTTTAAAAAATTAAAATTAAAAATAAACTATAATAAATAATTTTATAAAAAATAATATATAAATATAAATATATTATTATATTTATGCAGGCCACCTGACAAGTTAAACAGGCTTTTTAGCCTACCTGGGCCTGACTTGTTTATATAAACAGGCTTTATAAAAGGTCTAGGCCTATCTTTTTAATAAACAGGCCAGACCAGGCTTTAAACAGGCCAGGTAGTAAGCCCCTACCAGGCTGCCTCATGGCTAGTGTATTTTGGTGTGGTCCCCCTCTTGTCAAAATTCTAGCTCCGTCCCTGTGATGCACAATGAATTATACGGTGTTTAAAATCATTGTTAATTAAAAAAACACATAAAATCTTTTACCAAAAAAATGTAAAAAAAAGTGAGTTTTTTTAATTAAATATATGATTTGATAAATATAATATGAGTATAATTTGTGAATTAACTAATATTAGAACTCACCACTAGCTAGCCCGTAGCCCGATCCTAGTGGATTAAATTTCAAGAGAAATACATGATTAACAATGAAAAACATGAAGATGGATAAAAATTAAATTCTTATATTAACTCTCCTAAAATTTGCTTGAATTAAAAAAATTTCTTTATGGGTAGGAAATCACACTGTACAAGCTACCCTTCTTTAGTTTTTAATTTTTTTATATTTTTGTTGTATAAAGAAAATAATAAGGTTTGAATCTAGAATCTTATGTTAAACTATCCAAACTCTCAATGATTAGAACGACCCTAATGGTACTTAATTTCTTATATTTATATTTATGAATGGTATAGAAGACTTAAAACAGTAAGCAAAAAGTATAATAAGCCGTAATTCAAGGCATAATTTTAGACCAGGATTGTTATTTAGTTTATATAATGTTTTTTTTTTGGTCAATAGTTTATAAATTGTTATTTAGTTTATATATTGTTTTTTTTGGTCGAATTTTATATATTGTTATTTAGTTTATATATTGTTTTGAATTTGTAGACACGCGCGCAGAGAGACTAGTGTAATTTAAGGCCCAACTTACACGTTTATAAAAAAAAAAAAAAATCATGATTTGAATATTTTTTTATCAAAGTCTTCTATTAGGCAATTAACCTAAACAAATTATCTCACGCGCGCATATAAAAAATCTTAAACCCTAAACATATAATAATTTATATAATATATATTTTTTTATCTATTTTCATATTTCTTACCAGATCTCACATTTTTTTCTCATTTTTTTTTCTCTCTCATAATTGTATATGGTGTTCTATATTTCTCAAATAAATTAATCAATTTTTTTATTAAGCATACATTTCAATTTTCACTTTTAATCCATACAAAGGACGGAGGAAAGTTGTCCTAAAGAAATAGGAAAGTATGTAACGATTAACTTAATAAAAAAATTAAGACCTATCAAAAGAGAAAATCATTTTTATGTGAGAGTAATAGAAATAAATTTTGATCATTAAATCTATCCATGAATGATTAGAATTAAAACATGAGATCATGTGGCTTTTTTTTAAGAAGTTACGTAACATTTTTTATATAAGAGTAAAATATGTTTTTTATTCCTATATATTTTATGTTAATTTTAGTTTTTATTTCTAACTTTTAAAACATTTGTTCAGGATTGCAATTAAAGTATTTTAAAAGTATAATATATAAAATAAATATTTTAAAAATCAAGGACTGAAATCAAAGTTAACAAAAATTATATGGACAAAAAATATTTTTTATCCTTTATATAATCATATAACCATTGAATAACTTTTAGTTCTGATTCTTTCTGCTCCCTCTCCTCTCTCCCTGCCACATAGTATATATATACACACACTTATCCAATTTCTTGATATACTTTCGATAGAAAATTCAAAGTGATATAATAATTCATAAAACATACTTGTTTCGGCCATAAATTTATTTAATTTTACAGGAATAACTCTAGGTTTAAATATATTTCTCTTTATAAAATTATTATATATATTTTTCAAAGATAATCCCTATTTGAATTTTTTTCATTTTTAATAGTCCCCTAAAGCATGTATTTTTATTCGTATTAAGAATAAAAAAGCAAAATTGTTTATATTAAATATATGGAATCAAAATAAATGAAAATAAAAAGAAACTAAGTTATATAAAACTGTCATATTTTTAGAAGGAAAAATATATTTAAACCTATTCTTTTAATTAATAAGCCTAAATAATACTCCTCGTTACAGAAAACCAAATATATAGACGTGTTCCTAAGTTTATAGAATTTTAAATAATTTCTACCTTCAAAAAAGTTTTAAATAATTTTTATTTAATGATTTATTTTTAAAATAAATTATAAATGTGTTACAAGGAGTCAAGGATTTATTTAAAAATCTAAAATGCGTTGGGAAACTACTTTCCATGAATGAAGTTTTTTTTTGGGGGGGGGACAAGCCCATGAATGAAGTCTGTTAACAGTAACACCCCTTAATATTTTCCATCCATGTGATCGGAGCACTTAGCCTGTTTGAAGCAAAATCCTACTCTGGAGGGGAGGCTGGACCGTTGTGCTGGGAGCCTGCTAGTATATAATATTGTTGTTTAAATAACAATTGCCAGTTAAGTTGCTGTGGTGTAGTGGTTATCACGTTAGTCTTACACACTAAAGGCCCCCAGTTCGATCCTGGGCAGCAACACAATATTCAAGTTTTGTGGTACCTATTTTTGGGAAAAATTTTAAGTATTTTTTGGTACACGATTAGCCAATTGCCCAATTGTCACATTTAAGGGTAATGCTAGCGTTACTTCATCACCTAGCAATTAATTAACTATAACCATAGGATATAAAAATAGACGGTAGATATTAGCCAAGTAATGGAAATCAAAGAATTTGATGTAATTGTTGTGAAGTCCATGGTTGAAAATTTTTTTAGTACTCCTACAATAAAAATTTTTTAAATTAAAAAAATATATTGGCTAGAAATTAGGTAGTTATTAAAAGCAGGAGTATCCAGTTTTCATCACTAGAAGTGTAACAAAATTTTTGTGAAGCTTGTTATAAATACTTCATTGTTGTAAATATAATGATATATTTTTTTTCTTAAATATGTTTCAAGTCCCTACGTTTCAGTAAGTTTTTTATTTTAGTTCCTGTCCACTTTATTTTTTTTATGTTTTTAGTCCATACTTAATTTTTTGTTTATGAACTAGGTTCCTGCCGTCAAGTATTTTGTTAACTTTATTTATTTGGACAACAAAGTTAGAAGATGAAGTGACAAAATCAATGCTAACTTAGCTAATACAATGCCACATCATGATAGAGCGTCATGATAGAGGTTTCTCCGGTGCCTAATTGGAAGATTTGTGTTTTTTAAAATTTTTGTAACATTTATTTCAACAACTCATGCTGAAAATGGAATTGGAATTTCCAGACTATCATGATGTGGCACTGTGTTAGCTGAGTTGGCAATGATTTTGCGACGTCATCTTCTAACTTCGTTGTCCAAATAAGTAAAGTTAACAGAACACTTAACGACAGGGACCTATTTCATAAACAGAAAATTAAGTAGGGACTGAAAGCATAAAAAAAAGTGGACATGGACTAAAATAAAAAACAAACTCGCTAAAATGTAGGGATCGGAAACATATTTAAGCCTTTATTTTTTAACCTTGAATCAGAAAGGAAGTAGAAAGAGAAAGAAACTAATGGGAGAGAGAAGAAAAGAAGGAAAAGGCCTCCAATAAAGGCTATAATTGTATATGGCCAAACCCAGTTTTTCTGCCCAAAGGCAACACAAAAAAGAGATGGTTGAATTACATCTTGTAGAAATTAAATAGGCACCAAAGGCATAGACACATAGTTGGGTTGGGTCCCTTTTAATGCAAGAAATCAAGTACATTAACAAGTTTTAGTGTATGCTTGGTTTAGCGTTTGCAAACTTGAGTTTGAGTCAATGTGGTTTTATGAACGTGAGATTGAGTAAAGTTGACTTCACACAAATGTGATTTTATGTTTAGATAACTTTTTACAAATGTAAGTTTAAGAAAGTAATTACTAAAGGGGACATATGTTGATTGTCATTTAGTTTTATGTTTTATTAATATTAAATATAGTTAATAATAAACTAGCAATTAAAAATGGTCGGCTTGGTTCATTTTTAATTGTTAGTTTATTATTAAGGTCAGCAGTTAATTCCATATCGGTTTACACGATGCAGAATGCCTGGGTTCCCACCAGAGTGTGAGATTGACACGACGACTTCTAATTTTATTTGGTCCGATGATAAGTGCAAAATATATGATAATTTCTTGTATAATCAGTGCACTTATCAAGGGTAAAATAGTAAATTTATTCCCCAAATTACCTCTTTTTAGTAATAATTGTATATTTTGTGATTATTTAATTCAAATTTGAATTTGATGCTATTTTAATAGAAAATCTGTTGATTTTGTAGATAAAAAGAGGAAGTTTTAAAAAGAGAAACAAGATAACATCTATTTGAAGAGAAAATCTGCAGATGAGATTTTAAATGGCAACAAATCAAGATAAAATCAGCAGTCATTTAAACAAGGATTCTGAAGATAACTTTCTCAATTTAAATTTGAGGATCAAATCAACACAAAATCAAGCCAAAATAGGGAAATAAGGAAAGCAAAGCAAACAAGGATAAGATCAGGAAGAGATCAGACTGAAAAAGAGGAAATCAGGGAAAGTTAGAACGAGAAATACGCTCCACCTGCGCTAAGTGTAGGTGGAGCGCAACAATTAAAATTGCTCTCTGTTTCCTGCGCTTCATCTGCGCTGAGCGTAGGTTGAAGCATAGGAGTACAGATTCAGTTTTTCAAAGGATTTCAAAACAGATTCCTTCCAGATTTCAGATGGCTTTCCAACTCTTATTTAAAGGAACCTTTTGCACATATCAGAATAGGCAGAGACGGCGGAGCAGAGCTAGGGCTGGAGAAAAGTGTGACAGTCTCTCCATTGGTTTGTAATGGCTACCATGTGTAGCTAAACTCTCTGATAGGATTGAATGTAGTCGATTCAATCCCCAATTGTGTTTGAATTCTCTTTATTATTTATGAATCCTTGTTTTTATAATATTGGTGTTTTTAATATGTTCTTAATGCTTAGCTTCCGCCGTTGTGCCGGAGTTATAGGTTGGTTTTATGGGGCGCATTCGAGAGGTGGTCCTATAAAATCAATAGCGAGTTTGGGGGGAGCCTAGACATAGAAAACTTGAATTCTGATTGATAAAAACACTCAATTCGTGACTGAGGAGACCAGGGTGAATTGATAGCTTATACAAATCGATCTTCAAGTCGGGGTAATTTGTCACTGGAAGAACCCGTATAAATTATTTCTGATTATTTTATCACTGTGGAGACCAGGATAAAATAACTTTAATTTGTGCTTCAATATTATAATTACATATTCATAAATATTATTGGGATTCAAATATGAAAGGGGTGCGATAGACGAAGTTCAATCCTAGTCCAAGTAACCTGCTCAACCTATCTCCATTTATTTTCTGTTTTTATTTATTATTGCAACTCTCAACAATCAACAATCTCATTCTCTTACTTGATAGTTGTGACCACTGATCTTTATAAATTAAACCGTTCCCTGTGGATACGATACTCTTACTTACTATTATATTGCTGGGATTTTGGTACGCTTGCCAGATTCGTAACAAGTATTTTTGGCGCCGTTACCAGAGAACGGTGTATCAATTTTTAAAGTCTTGGGAGGTCTATTCTATCAAGTTATATATATTTTATTTAGGTTTTTATTTTCTACTTTTTAGGATTTTTAGGAAAATTTTAATTTTAATTTTAATTTTATTTTTATTATTCTCTTCCGCATTTACCCTTTTTCGAGTTTCTTGATTTATGCTCTTGCGAGGTCAAGTGTCTCCAAATCAATTGCAATTTGATCTAGAAATAGAGAGGACATCTAGGAGGAACAGGAGCAGAAACAAATGAAGGAGACAAATGAAAAGTCAAGAAGAAAACAAAAATATGGAAGAAGGACAACCAAGGAGAAGAGTCTTAGGAGACTATGTCATGCACCAAGGATCTTGTCATTACTCAAGCATTGTTTTACCAGTCACAGCGAAGTCCTTGGAGATGAAGGCTACACATTTAAACCTCATTGGTGCCCATCAATTCGCAAGATTGGATCATGAAGATCCACATACTCACCTCTCCACTTTTTATGAATTGATTGGTACTATGGGATTTGAGGAAGGGGATTTGGAATCTGTCTACTTATGATTGTTTCCTTTTTCTCTAATAGGTAAAGCTAAGGAATGACTGAAATCGCATCCCAACCAAAGTCTAAACAACTGGGGCGTGGTAGAAGATAAATTTCTAAAGAGATTCTTTCCACCATCCCGTTATATTACAACCAAGTCCGACATCTCCACATTCAGTCAAGGAGCCGATGAGCCATTGTGTGAAGCCTGGGAGAGATTCAAGTCCTTGTTGTGCAAGTGCCCCAACCATGGTTTTGAAGACATTTCTCAATTGAACATCGATCTTCTGCAATGGACTCAGACCAGATTCAAAGTCATACATAGATGCTGCAGCAGGAGGGACAATCTTGGCAGTGGATGCAGAGCGTGCTATCACCATTATTGACAATTTTGCACATAATGACCAGCAAGCTCAAAATGGCCGACAACCAGTCCATGTTCAGAAGAAAGGAGTGCTTGAATTAAATAGCAATGACGCACTTCTAGCAGAACACAAGCTCATCAAGCGACAGCTAGAGGCACTCACCAAGCAATTGGAAACACTCCCTCAACAATTGAAAGCAGTATAGTCTCAATCAAGCCAAGTCCCACAGTTGATTTGTGAATTTTGTGGAGGTGACCATCCCAATGGTCACTGTTCTTATCAAGAAACTCAATCAGAACAAGTCAACTTTATGGGAAATCAAGGAGGACAAGGTAATTTCTCCAACAATAATAAGTACTCACAAGGATGGAGAAATAACCAAAATAACAACTCTGGCTGGAGACAACGAGAAGGAAGGAACAGAAAGATGCCATATCAACAACAGCAACAAGGGTATCCTTCAACAAATGACAGACTCTCAAAACTAGAAGAATTAAAAGATTGATGCTTTTATGCAGAATTTTGATGGCTTTAAAAAGAATACAGAAGCATCAATCAAATCCTTGGAGAATCAAGTTGGCCAGTTGACAAATGAGATGGCAGAACATAAAAAGGGTCACTTTACAGCAAACACTCAAACCAATCCAAAGGAGCACTGAAATGCAGTTACTACTGATGGTAACGCAACAAAAGAAAGTGATTTAGATGACAACATCATATCTAAAGAGAAGTTACGCACAGAGGAGATTGTGCAAAGGAGTGTTCAAGAAAAAGAGAAGCCCGAAGCAGTTCTGGAAGATGAAGAAAAGGCAGAAAAGGTCTTCAACACAGGTAAGTCACTTGACCCAGGTAAGTTTACTGTACCAGTTTCTATTGGTAATCAACTTGTTACCAAAGCTTTGTTTGATCTTGGGGCGAGCATCAATTTGATGCCGCTATCATTTTTAGAAGACTGGGAATTTTGAAGGTCAAACCTGCCAATGTGAAGTTATAGCTTGCAAACAAGACCACTCAACATCCATATGGAGTAATTAAAGATTTTCCAATAAGGGTGGACAAGTTTGTGTATGCTGCAGACTTCTTTATTGCTGAAATGGAAGAGGATATTGATGTCCCCTTAATCCTAGGAAGACCGTTCATGAAAGCTGCCATGGTAATAGTTGATGTTGATCGGGGAAAATCCCAACTCAGCTCTAAAGATGAGAGCATAATTTTTCATTTAGACAGAGGAATTCCCCAACTAGTTGAACCACCAGATTAATTGAAGATATATCCTACTGATGGGATCTGCATTACCCATTCTAAACCAAAGCTTCAGAAGGTAAGAAAGAAAGAAGTCTTGAATCAAAAAGTATCTGAGCACAAGAAGAAGAAGGTTCCTAACATTCTGAGGGAACCAACAAGAAGAAAGAAACAGCAACAGGAAAGTATGGTGGTGTTCAGATTTAAAAAAAAAAAGAAAAAGATCAACATCAGAAGAGGAAGAAGACAGTGAGGAGAGTGATGACAAAACAAGAAACTGGCATGGAGGATGGGCAATACAAGGAAGGACAGGAGCTGAGTCAACCATCATCCTCCAATTGAGGCCACCATGAGTAAAACAGGCGTCAAACTAGAAGACATTAAACAAGCGCTTCGTGGGAGGCAACCCAGTGTTTTTGTTTTTGTTTTTTGTTTGTGTTTTGATTTTAGTGTTTTAGTTAGAGTCAATACCTGTTTAGTGTGAAAAATTGTTAAGAAAATGATCAATTAAAATAATGAAGGAGGTTAGAAACAATTTGAATTAGGAAGCAGCAGAAAATAGAACAGAAATTTGCATTCTGTTTCCCGCGCTTCACTTGCGCTCAGCGCAAGTGAAGCGTAGCAATGAGCTTTTGATTCTGTTTTCTGCACTTCACTCACGCTTAGCGCATGTGAAGCGCAGAATTACCACTTTTGATTCTGTTTTCTGCGCTTCACCTACGCGGAGCGCTACACTTCAGATTCTTTTGAAATACGCGCTCCACCTACGTTGAGCGCATGTGGAGCGCGCGTTCCCACTACAGTTTAAAAATCAAAATCCTGGAGCGGGGAAGGTCACTTTTCACCTTCCCCTCCCTTTTTCAAGTCGTTTTCTCTAACTTCCTTACCTTCCCTTTACCCTTTTCACTTAAAAACCTCCTCCTTTCAATTTCTTTACACTATTCCAGGTATGTTTTTACAGTTTTGAAAAGATTTTACCGATTAAAATCCTTATTTTTCTATTTCATTGAGCAAAACCTTAGGATAGAAGACTTAGGCTCTTAGGACCATATAAATTTAGGATTAATTGTCAATAGAGTCTTAGTTTAGGATGTTGGTTATGGTTGTATGCTTTGGTGGTAATTTTTAAAAGCGCTCAGTAAATGTTTGCAAATTTTTCTAAATGGTAATACTGATGCTTATTCTTGGCTAAAATCTTTGCATGACCATTGCATGAATAATTGTGCATTATTGCATGTTTGAAAAGCATGATAATTGAGCATAATATTGTTTACTCTTTAATGCCTTGTTTAGAAATTTATTAGGACTTGCTTTAACTGATCACTTTAGCATGCTCTTAAGAAATTAATAAATTGGCATTGGGTAATATAATAATCAAGATTTTATATGCAAAAGTGCTTGCTAAATGATTGCTCTGATTTTTGAATTAAGATGGCCACCATGTGTGAATATTTTTATGCATGGCTTAATGCATTGATCATGAGTTGATATTATTTGCATTGAAATAATCTTGGTTTTATCTTGCAGATGGCTCGCACAAAGGTCACCAACACTGTTGGCACCTCCAGGAGAGGAAAAGGTGCCAAGACAGCCACCGCCACCACCACAGCAGCAACAACCACCACCAGCAGACACATCTATCCCATTCTGGGCTCAGCACATTATCTCTTAGAACTCCTCTCTTCACAGAGCATTAGTTCACCTTCAGGAGTATCACTACCAGACTCGCCCGGACCCTTACCTAGGTATGCACCCTGAGCAGTTCAGAGATTTCTTACAGTGGCCTAGGGACAGGCCTATTCCACCGGGAGAGGGAGGAGCAGCTGCTCGTGGAGCTGATGTTGAGCATGATGATGTGGAGGATGAGGATTGACTCGGTGTTTTTCTTTTCTTTTTCTCTTCTTTTCTTTTATTTTTTCTTATTCATTGGATCTGTACTGTATATACAACACTACTGACACATCATTTCTATGCAGTGCAGCATTTTTAGGACCATTTTTTAGTTGTTTTTAATTTTTTTTTAGAATTTTAGGAAATAGGGATTTAAGGAAATAAATTTAAAATATCAAAATTAGGTAGTCTAACTAACTAAGTTAAGAAAGAAATAAGAATTTTGTGATTAATTCCATAATCAATTAGAATTAGGATATTATGCAGGAAAATATACAGGATAGTTAATTAATTTCAATAAGTGCTTTATCAAGGAATTTAGCCAAAAAGCCGGTGAGTTGAGAGACCAAACACTGATATGAGAGTTTTCACTGCTACTTGTCAACTGCTATTGCTTGAGTTTTTGGATTTTATTCTGCACATGGAAAATATGGAAGTGATAAAGGCAATTTTTGTTTATAAATTATTTGCTTAGTGCCAAAAAGGCAACCCTAAAATAAAAATTTTCCAATTTTTTTGGTAACCCATTTGAGCTTTAATGTTTCTTCTTATGCACCCCAGCCAGAATAAAGTCTATATCATGTCCCTTACACACTTGGGATAGAGAGCAAAGGTGCAGTTTGATAAAATGGGAAGAATTGGTTGGTTACTTGAAAATTGAAGAAATACAAAGAGTTAGGCACAAGAAAGGAAAAGAGGATCACTCCCTAAAAAAATCAAAAAGAAAAAGTGAATAAAAAGGGGGAGTGAATCATCAAACTAAGAAAGAGGCCAGCTGAATGATACAAATCAAGAATGAAGTGGAAGAATGGAGAGAAGTTACAAGTCAAGAAAAATTCAAAGATGCTCTCTATTCCAGTGTTCTCTTTGCATGCCCAGAAAAACCATGATTTCTTGATAGCCCATCTTCATTACAACCAAGAAAAGACCTTTTGATCCATAATCTTCCATGTGCATGTTTAGAAACCAGAAGCGACTATCAATTTTTGTTGTTCAACTGCTGTGAAAAATTGAGGGAAACACTTACCCGTGAGAATGAGAGAATTCCTTGATTTATCACTTATTGTTTTGATTGTTGTTTCTGAAAAAGTTTGAATGTGTTTTTATCATGTTCTGATTGAGTATTGGTAATATCACTTGATTCTGATTTTCAATATGATATTTAGAAAGTGACAGCTGCCTAGTAAAGAGATGATGAAATTATTTCCTTATTTATTCTTGAGAATCTTAAACAAGGGGATTGAATTCATTTGATTGCAAAATGTTTTCTTGCTTGAGGACAAGTAAGAAGTTAAGTTGGGGGGAATTTGATAAGTGCAAAATATATGATAATTTCTTGTATAATCACTGCACTTATCAAAGGTAAAATAGTAAATTTATTCCCCAAATTACCTCTTTTTAGTAATAATTGCATATTTTGTGATTATTTAATTCAAATTTGATTTTGATGCTATTTTAATAGAAAATCTGTTGAATTTGCAGATAAAGAGGAAGTTTTAAAAAGAGAAACAAGATAGCATCTATTTGAAGAGAAAATCTGCAGATGAGATTTTAAATGGCAACAAATCAAGATAAAATCAGCAGTCATTTAAACAAGGATTCTGAAGGTAACTTTCTCAATTTAAATTTAAGGATCAAATCAGCATAAAATCAAGCCAAAAATAGGGAAATAAGGAAAGCAAAGCAAACAAGGAAAAGATCAGGAAGAGATCAGACTGAAAAAGAGGAAATCAGGGAAAGCTGGAACGAGAAATACGCTCCACCTGCGCTGAGCGTAGGTATAGCGCAACAATTAAAATTGCTCTCTGTTTCCTGCGCTTCATCTACGCTGAGCGCAGGTTGAAGCCCAGGAATACAGATTCAGTTTTTCAAAGGATTTCAAAATAGATTCCTTCCAGATTTCAGATGGCTTTCCAACTCTTATTTAAAGGAACCTTTTGCACATATCAGAATAGGCAGAGACGGCGGAGCAGAGCTAGGGATGGAGAAAGGTGTGACAGTCTCTCCATTGGTTTGTGATGGCTACCATGTGTAGCTAAACTCTCCGATAGGATTGAATGTAGTCGATTCAATCCCCAATTGTGTTTGAATTCTCTTTATTATTTATGATTCCCTGTTTTTATAATATTGGTGATTTTAATCTGTTCTTAATGCTTAGCTTCCGCCGTTGTGCCGGAGTTATAGATTGGTTTTATGGGGCGCATTCGAGAGGTGGTCCTATAAAATCAATAGCGAGTTTGGGGGAGCCTAGACATATGAAACTTGAATTCTGATTGATAAAAACACTCAATTCGCGACTGAGGAGACCAGGGTGAATTGATAGCTTATACAAATCGATCTTCAAGCCGGGGTAATTTGTCACTGGGAGAACCCGTATAAATTATTTCTGAGTATTTTATCACTGTGGAGACCAGGATAAAAATAACTTTAATTTGTGCTTCAATATTATAATTGCATATTCATAAATATTATTGGGATTCAAATATGAAAGGGGTGTGATAGACGAAGTTCAATCCTAGTCCAAGTAACTTGCTCAACCTATCTCCATTTATTTTCTATTTTTATTTATTATTGCAACTCTCAACAATCAACAATCTAATTCTCTTACTTGATAGTTGAGACCACTGATCTTTATAAATTGAATCGTTCCCTGTGGATACGATACTCTTACTTACTATTATACTGATGTGATTTTGATACGCTTGCCAGATTCTCAACATCCGGTGATGGGGACTCCAAGGGATGGAAAATTGTTAAATTGGAAAGCTCTAAATATTGGTGAATGTTGTAGTGCCCATTAGCTACAATGGGCATGGATGCCCATCAATATCCACCCAATTATTTTTACACTCCTATCTTTTTGTTTTCCTAATAGTCAACACCTTAATTCCAAAATTTATTATTTTTTCTTTTACTGAACCTTTAATCCCATTATTCACCCAAATCAAATCAAATTCTATCTAAAATACGGATTTTAGCCACATGCTCTTCCTCTTTCATTGTCCAGCAACCCATCATTGAACTCTTCTGTGTGTGACAATAGGCAACCATTTTAGGTGGTTTTCCCGCAATGCTACACAATGAAGCCATTATCTGATCCCTTTGCGCGGCAACCAACCACTTCTAGAGGAGAACATGTGGACACGACACCAAAACCGTGGTTGTGAAACAAAATCTTTTGTTCTAGGACGAAACCTCAGTTGCAGACACTATACACAAATCGTTCTCGACTTGAAGGATATTGGATGCCTGAACGGAAACTTCGGTTAGTGCGATGAAACCTGCGTGGAAGGAGAAAGAAATCGGGAGCTCTGTCGCTATGGTTTGAAAAGGGGTCATAAGTGTCGACCATGAGAAAAGAAAAAAATTGGATTGTAGATTTAAAAAATGTTTAATTCATTTGATTGAAGTTTGAATGCATATAGGTGTCAACGAATAATTGGGTGGGAGTTGATGGGCATCCATGCCCATTATACCTAATGGGCAGCACAACAATCACCCTAAATATTTCTAGGAAGAATGGTGGCTTGGGTATTCGTGATATGCGTCTTGTAAACATTGTTTTATTGGGTAAATTAGTGTGGGTCATGGCCATTGACAAGGATAAGTGTGATAACTTTTTTATGCCTGTAAGTGTAGTGAAGAAAATTAGAGAATTCTTTTTAAAAAAAAAACTCTTGACAGTAAAATCTGAATTGGGTTATCAAGTAAAAGAATATAAAAACAACTTAATCAATGGAGGAAAACAGATATCTTAGGTTTATCGATAAATCTAAAGTTCAATTTGTATAAAGAAGGGAGAAATTAAATTGCTTAGTTCCTTTTATGAAAAACCGAAGCCTAGTTAAAGATTAAAATCCAAATAGCAAACATTTATTTTACAACACAAAAATTGAATCCTCTTAAGAAATATTCCACGATTTACATCGGTTTCTTAACTTAAGAGAAATAAACAATTTATAATATAATATCTGCCACTTAATTATATAACCATAATAAACTAGTTTAAAAATTATGAAATTTGTTTTGGATCCATGCATCAATAGATCCTCAAACTTACAATCATTCAGATTTAACGTAACAAAAGATAAATGATAGAAAGAGAAGAGAACATTAACTCCAACAAATATGATAATTGACCTCCACAATGATTGTACATATAAACATAGACAAAAAGAGGTCACACTAATTCAGTACTTGAGTCATGGCACAAAGCATAGAGATGTCCCACCCTTCTCCACCTATCTCCCCCTAACCTCCCCGAGAGGAATCCCAATCAGCTTCCTCCTCTATCCCGTTATAATCAATCCAACCACCAGCACCAAATGTAGGCTCATCAAGTGGAGCAACAACCAGAGGTTGGGCATTCAATGGCTCCCCCTCGACTAGGGAAAGGTGTGAAGTTGGCTGGATGTCTCTAGAAGGGGGGTTGAATAGTGACTTTAAGATTTTGCTCCTGAAAATGCACACTTAAATTGCAAGTTGAGACGTGATCTCAAGTCTGATAACTTGGAGTCTCAAGTAGGTTAGATGAGATGCAGTTTCAATTTCAAGAAGTTATATGTTTGTGATTAGATACAAATGCTTTGTAGTTATTGAAAACTGGTTTTGTTTTAGAATAATTTACTCAACCAAAGCAGCACAGATTTGAGATAAGCAATGAGCAGTATAAAATAAAGAGATAGGGAAGAGAGATGCACAATGATCTTATCCTGGTTCACCCACACCTTGGGCTATGTCCAGTCCTCACAACACGTGAGATTTCCACTATTGACAATCACAACCAATTACAAGTATTCTTGCAGCCTCTTCAGGACGTCTCTCACACCAAGCCTAGGCACCCCTATCTTGGCTGAACCACAAGTATTCTTACAGCCTCTTCAGGACGCTCACTCTCACTCTGAGCCTAGGAACTCCTATCTCAGATGGGTCTGGTTACAATGAGTTGGTAGGATAAGGTGGGTCTAGCTTACAAGCATACAAGGTATGGATAGACAGTGAGCTTAGCTAGAGTTTTTCTCTTCTATACAGATAGAAAGACTAAGTGTAACATCCCAGAAATTGGAACTTAGAAAATTGAAGGAAAGCCTTAGGTGGTGAACCCAGCCAAGAGAGGGAAGTTAGAAGTAGGGTGAGAATTCAGCGGTTAAGTGTGATTTCAGACAAGAAATTAGGGAATTGATTTATCAAGAATTAGAGTGGGGAAGGGGTTTGGATGAGAAGAACTAAGTTAGAATAAGGTTTTTATGGAGAGGAATTAGGTTTGAGAAGGAGAAAAATGAATTGGAACCAAGAGGGGCACAAACCGAGGTTATTGCTTAATTTTGGGAGTTTGGCCTAATGACCTTGGTTCACTAACTTGCAAATATCTAGAGCCATCGGTGTCCAATTAAGGTTATTCCATTTTCATTAGAAAGCTAATTTCCGGGGCTTCAGTTTGATATGCTATGTCATAGTATTCCGAGCTCGTTTACACCTCCAAACAGCAAGTTTACGAGCCACAACGCGCAGATGTACGCCCCAGCGCGCGCGAGACAGCAACGTTTTTAAAAACGCAAATCGAGCCTTCGTCTTTCATTTTCCTCCGTTCCTAGGGTTTGTTAGAGTGAGAGGGAGAGGGTTTTAGAGAGAGAAAGGGCTTGGAGATGGAGGAGGGCTTGATTGAAGGTGCTCTACCATTCCTAAGGCTTGGATTCTACCATTCCTCCATCATCTTCTTCCTCCTCTTCCTCCATTAGAGCTTCCTTTGAGGTGGGTGTGGTCTCACTCTCTCTTTTCTTGGGTTTCTCTTATGAATGCTCCCTATTCTTCCTTTCCCCTTCCATTATTGATGATTATGCTTAGATTATGCAAGACCTAGGGTGGATTGTTAGTTTTATTCGAATATATGATTTTGGCTCAAACCCTAGGTTAGGGGATTTGGGGATTTTTGGTGAAGTTGATGATTTTGATGTTGTAACCTTGAAGTCTTGTTCATTTATGCATACACTCATGTTCATGGAATTATTATTGTGTTTTATGTCCCCATTTACACATGTTTTGAAAGGAAATTGGGTCTTAGGACCTCATGTTGTTCTTTAAAAGGATTTTTGGGTCTTTTAGACCTCATGTTGAACTTAATGACTTTGAATCCATGTACTTCATGTTTTGAAAAGAATTATTTTGGGTCCTTGGATTTCATGTTTAAATTTATCATGTTTCACACTCAGACTTTTGGTTCCTGGACTCACGTTTTTGAGACTTTGTCTCCGGTCCTTGGACTCATGTGAATTAATGAGGTTGATCTCTGGACTCATGTTTTGAGACTTTGTCTCCGGTCCTTGGATTCATGTTGCAAGAGAGGCAATCACATTTACCTCTAGGCCAAGGGGTATATGGGATTCCTCAATTAAAAATGAATTGTATTTGTTTATTAATAAAACTTAATGAGGGTGGCCCTGAACGACGGTCCTTGGTCACATGGCCGAGCGCTCAAAAGAGGTAACAATGAAAAGACCCCGTGGGTGTTCGGGTTATAACACTTGAGGACTGACTCTGCATTGTTTATTTATGTGACTGACTCATGTTTCTAGTTCCCGTTCTTCAGGTGCATATACTTAGTGTTTTAAGGTCATGCCCTATGTTCATAATGCCATTTCATGTAAATTATGCCCATGTATGTTGTATGCTTGGTTGTTGCCTTTTCCCCACACTGCACACGCTATTATCACACTCACTGGGACGTGGTCTCATCCCACGTTGTGGGAAACATCTTTAGTTATGCAAGAAAGGATCTTTTAGAATTGGATGAAGAACCGGAGTCCTCTGGTGGATACTTCCGCCTCCTCAGCCGCTAGTTAGCCGTAGGACATTTAGTTCCCATTGTTATTGAAGTGTTGAAAAGGTTGATAATTGTAAATATAATGTATTTGATTGAATTATTGTGAGGATTGATGAGAATGTCTCATTTTGGCCGTTGAGGCCCATTTTGTTATAGAATTGAATTAGTTGTGAAATATTATAAACTGTACTGGTGTTTTGCTGGTTTTCAGGTGAATCTGGGAATTGGGAAACGTCCAGTTTTCAGGGGAGACTCTGCCGGATTTCCGGCAAGAGTTTTATGAACCTTTAACACGCCATGTGTGGGTTCCTCCCTGTCCTTTTTACGGGAATGTTTTTAGAATTGTGTTATTGATGTTGAGGTAGCCTAAGCATACGTTGGACTGTTTAGGCAATTGTGTTTGTATACCGATACACGAAATGACGCGAAATAATTTCAGAAATTCGGAATAGTGTTTCCAATGGACACTTATTCTTGAATTGAGAAATTAAGACGTTACACTAAGAGATGAGAAGAGAAAATAAACTGAGACTACAAGTGTTCTCAAGTTGAGATCATATCTTAAGTATGATAGACTTGAGATGTGGACTTGAGATGTATGATGAGATGCAAGGATGTTCAATATACAGCATAGTCTCTCACTACTCTTCACTGTTGACTTCATTATTTATTTCAAATGAAACTAGCCATTTTATGACCGTTTCTAGCCGTTGCAAGTGAGAGAAGATCTTCTGTTGAGAGGTACACTGCTATCTTGTGCGAACTGTTGCCATGTCAGTTTGCAGTGTCCTTTTCTTTGACTTTTGCTTACTCATTTGACATGCATCTTTCATCTGAGTCTCAGATCTAAGTCTGGTCTATAGCATCTTAAGTATTCCACTGAGTCTTAAGTCTTCATCTGATCTATGAGCTTGCATCTCAAGCTGACTTAGGGTCTCTTCTTTATTTCTTAACTACTGGTCTGATCTCTTCACTTGATTCTGCAGTTAAGACTGAATCTTCTTCTCTTTTCATCTGACAGCTTGATCTTGAGCTTCTTATGTGTCTCAAGCTGAGTCTTGGTCTGAGTCCATGTTTGGTCATGAGATAGCATCTGAACTTGTCTTTGCATCTCAAGCTGACTTTGGATCTCATCTTTGCTTTAATGAATTTTGACTCAAGTCTTTTGTCTTGGCAATTCTTGAATCTGACTTCTTATGCTTTGTGTCCTCAAAGATGATCTTTGAGCTTCATTTACTTGATCAATATCTGCAAAGATAAAGTCCAAAAATTCTGCCATACACTAGAGCACACAGTTAGTAAAATATAGGATGCATCTCAGACTTTCCTTTGTGAACATCTTAACTTAATGGTATGACTACATTAAAAACCTTAAGAGTGAGTTTGTCTCAACAAGGTGATACTCCTCCTCCTCACTACCATGAGAATAATAATTATAAGAATACATAGGAAGGGCACTAGTATCAATCCCACAAGAAGAGGGTGTAGATGGAAGTGGTGGCACCACTCTAGCAAGACCATCAGGATATGAAATCTCCAAATTTATAGGCAACTTAAACTGAACAGGTGGCAGGTGAGGCAAATAAGGGTGGTTAGGGTAAACTGCAACATGCCTCTATAGACTGCAGTCCACGTGTCATCATCCCGATACCAGCTTCCTCTATAGGAGTAAGTTAAATGGCCCATCCAGTGCACTGCTTGTCCCGTCATTTTCTCGATCAACTTCACCTAATGACTACAATAAACAAATACACAGATAACATACAAAAAGAGCAAGGAGTGAGAAATAAATTGAACAATCCACAAACAGTAGAATTTAGTTCAATATAGACTCCAAAATAACCACATTCTTAATTAATAATTCAAACAATAACAAATGTGAACACCAAATTTTGTCCAACATATATAAAAATCAAAAGTGATAATAGAAAATAATAATAATAATAATAATAATAATAATAATAATAATAAATGTGAGAAAATTTGAATGGGGAGATAAAACAAATTATTAAAAAATGAGGTTCTTCCTTGTAAAAAAATAAAAAAAGGCAACCTAAAATCTCAAATTTGGCCCATGACTCGCACAACCCAGCCCACCATTCAAAAAATAACCCAAGTAGCAGTCACTATTGGGCTCAGATCTGACCCACATTGTGTGACCCATCTTCTAAACTCAGTAAAAACCTAAACCTAACATGCTACATCTCTTCCCTTTACTCATTAGTTCAACCATGGTTGCTGCATATCGCCATCTTCAGTCTGCGGGTCAGTAAACTCAAATGTGCTATCACAAATTAGTATTTGTTACGGTCTAAACCTAAGGCCCAACAGCCAATATGGCCCACATGCTATATTATTATCATATCCATAAATATATAATAATATCCATGTGCAATATAATTATAATATCTATAATTATATTATTACACCTGCATACTTACTCCTTTTATACAAAGGCTCACTTACCATATTTATACATGGAAAACCCCTATAAATACGGATCACTAATAGATCATCAGGTACGCAATCTTACTCAGCCAATCCCTTTGACGGTTTAAATATCTGACTTGGGCGTCGGAGTCCCTTTGTAGGTACACCCCCCCGGGTTCAACTCGGATTCAAGCTTCATCAAGCCAGATCCAGATCTGAGTTCATTCCTGCTGACTCAAACCCAGGTTCGAGTTCTATACCAGAACATTTGGCGCTAGAAGGAGGGCTCCCCCTTACCAGCATCTCAGCCTCACTCAATGCCGGAGGTGAAGACCATCTCGGCCTCATTCAAACCGGATGTGAAGAGTATCTCGGCTCTGTCCGCAACCGGATGTGAAGAGCATCTCGACCTCATTCAAATCGGATGTGAAGAGCATCTCGGCCTCATTCAAACCGGATGTGAAGAGCATCTCGGCCTCATTCAATGCCGGAGGTGAAGAGCATCTCAGCCTCATTCAAACCGGATGTGAAGAGCATCTAGGCTCTGTCAGCAACCGGATGTGAAGAGCATCTCGGCCTCATTCCATGCTGGAGGTGAAGACCATCTCGGCCTCATTCAAACCGGATGTGAAGAGCATCTCGGCTCTGTCAGCAACCGGATGTGAAGAGCATCTCGACCTCATTCAATGCCGGAGGTGAAGACCATCTCGACCTCATTCAAACCGGATGTGAAGAGCATCTCGGCTTTGTCAGCAACCGGATGTGAAAACCATCTCGGCCTCTTTCAAACCGGATGTGAAGAGCATCTCGGCCTCATTCAATGCCAGAGGTGAAGACCATCTCGGCCTCATTCAAACCGGATGTGAAGAGGATCTCGGCTCTATCAGCAACCGGATGTGAAGACCATCTCGGCCTCATTCAAACCGGACGTGAAGAGCATCTCGGCCTCATTCAATGCCGGAGGTGAAGACCATCTCGGACTCATTCAAACCGGATGTGAAGAGCATCTCGGCTCTGTCAGCAATCGGATGTGAAGACCATCTCAGCCTCATTCAAACCGGATGTGAAGAGCATCTCGGCTCTGTCAGCAACCAGATGTGAAGAGCATCTTGGCCTCATTTAACCCGGATGTGAAGAGCATCTCGGATCTGTCAACAACCAGGATTGTTACGGACCAATACTACTTGGTCCTACACAAGTCGGCCCAAGTTTTCAAGTCAGCCCAAGTGCACACCAAGTACACAAGTCGACCCATGTTTCCAAGTCAGCCCAAGTTTTCAAGGCGGCTCAAGTGCACAAGTCGCCCTAAGTACATATGTCAATCCAACTCAGAAGGCCTATTGGGGCGAACCAAAATAGGAAAGTAAAGTTGTCATGCAGTTCATATTTATAAGGATGTGAAGAACATCTCGAATCAACAATACTGGATCCCTGACAGCAACCGGATGTGAAGAGCATCTCGGCCTCATTCAATGCCGGAGGTGAAGACCATCTCGGCCTCATTCAACCCGGATGTGAAGAGCATCTCGGATTTGTCAACAACCGGATGTGAAGAGCATCTCAGCCTCATTCAACCCGGATGTGAAGAGAATCTCGGATCTGTCAACAACCAGGATTGTTACGGACCCATACTACTTGGTCCTACACAAGTCAGCCCAAGTTTTCAAGGCGGCTCAAGTGCACAAGTCAGCTCAAGTGCACAAGTCGGCCCAAGTTTTCAAGTCAGCCCAAGCGCACACCAAGCACACAAGTCGACCCAAGTTTTCAAGTCAGCCCAAGTGCACAAGTCGACCCAAGTTTCCAAGTCAGCCCAAGTGCACACCAAGTGCACAAGTCAGCCCAAGTTTCCAAGTCAGCTCAAGTTGTCATGCAGTTCATATTTATAAGGATGTGAAGAACATCTCGAATCAACAATACTGGATCCCTGATCAACAACAAATTTATTGTGAAACACGTCTCAGTTCTTCAATAAGGATGTGAAGAACATTCCAACTCAGAAGCCCTATTGGGGCGATGGCATTTGCCAAAGATTCGACATTGACTTCATCAACATCGGCCACCAAAACGACTTTCTTCCACTTGGCCCGTGCCTTTCGCAAATTTTGTTCAACAATGATGGCCAAGGCCGCGTTACCTACCCTGACTGCAGAAGACTAGAGCCTCACGCTCCTCCTTAACCTCTGTCAAAGCAGTATCTGCGGTTTATATTTACAGCCCCTGCGCTGCTGACCGCTGGGAGCACATCTTGGCGAAGGTATCCGAGGAAGGGGACTTGCTGCAGGTTCCACCTTTGTAAATTAAGCAGATTCTCGGATAAATCCTACCTCTCCAAATCAAACAGATTCTCAGAAAATCGACGGGTTAGGAGACACGCTGTCTGGAAGTCGTTTTTTACAAAGCAAACCGGCTTATGCGACATAACTCAAAGTCGAACTCCTTTACTTCGACTTCAGCTGGGGGGAATCTTTTAGGAATTTTAGGGATCTATCAGAAATTCATCACGTTGAAACCGGATACGAAGAGTATCCCGGTCCCAGATTCAACCTTTTATTCAGTAAATCGCTTTGATACGAAGAACATCTTAACCTAAAAAGTTTCCCAGATACGAAGAGTATCCTGGTCCCAGATTCAACCTTTAATTCAGTAAATCGTTTTGATGCGAAGAGCATCTTAACCCAAAAAGTTTCCCAACTCGAATGATGACAATGTCACAAAGAACATGCCGACCTAACAAATTCACACAAACTGAGTGTGACAAGCGTATTAACACGTTAAAAGCACAACCAAATCTGACAATGAATCACGACGTTACAAGCGTATAAATACGCAAGAAAACCAGAAACTTGTGAAAAACAAGTACATATATAAGTCATCCCACAAAGAGGAAATTGTCAGCAAATACAAATGAAATACAAGGAAAAAACACAAAATACAAGTTATCCTCCATAGGGACCGACTTCTTCTCCGCTTGAGGTGGCAATGTACACCTTCTTCTCCACGTCGACCCTACAAATCTGGCCTTTGTAAACTTCATACGAAGCTGAAGTCCCTTCAACCTTCAAACCAAGGTTGACTATCCCCAGTTGGGCCACAACATTCTCAAAAGAAGCAGCGCCAATTTGCTCAGAAAGTTGCACAGGGTCGGCTTTCTCTTGGTTGAACTTAGCCTGAGCCTGCTGCAAATTCTTCTCCACAACGTCGGTCACCGCCGCCTCTGTCATCCCGGGCCATAAGGGAGCCACTTGCAGCTTCTCCAAATCGGCCTTCAGCTTGACCACCTCAGCTTCGAGAGTCTTATACCGGCTGACCTCTTCCCACAGGACCAGCTATTTGCGTGCTTGAACTGAGGTCGATATGAACATTGTCCCCTTGATCAGCGTTGGCATTGGCATTCTGCAAAGCCTTAAGTCGTCTCAATGCAGCATTGGCCATCGATGCAGCGTTACGCATCGGCCCATCTAAAATTCTCTTAGAACTAAAGACCCCACACTCTCGAACCGACTCCATTAATAAGCGCTTCACAGTCAAGTCTTGTGGGGAAAGACCCGGCTCGACCACCTCGTAGTCCGACGCCTCCTTGTCATAGTGCCTTTCACTCCAGTAAATATAAAAAACGTCGTGTTAGACGTCCTCTCCTCCCAAAATAGCTTCACCCCATCAGCTGCCTGAATTCGGAAAAACTCTTGTTTGAAGACGTTTCCCCTCTTAGCCGAATCTGCGTACGGCTTCACCCCAGTAGGGCCCAAGAAGTCGAACACGTCGCGACCCTGTCAAAACCAGATGTGAAGAGCATCTCGGTCTCATTCAAAACCAGATGCGAAGAGCATCTTGGATCAACAAAACCTGGATGTGAAGAGCATCTCTGTCTCATTCAAAACCAGATGTGAAGAACATCCGAACTCATTCAAAACCAAATGCGAAAAGCATCTTGGATCAACATAAACTGGATGTGAAGAGCATCTCGAACCACGAACGACAGCACCGTAGAGGCAGTTCAACTCGAACCGTCAGCAAGCCGTTCTCAGCGTGATGTCGTCCAAAGTACATGCGCCTATATAAACACCCTCTTCAAATGCCAATGTCATCCTAGCGCGCAGGCAAATACTTAAGCTCAAAGCCAACTTCATCAAGTCGACTTGAGCTGGGGGGCTTCTGTTACGGTCTAAACCTAAGGCCCAACAGCCAATATGGCCCACATGCTATATTATTATCATATCCATAAATATATAATAATATCCATGTGCAATATAATTATAATATCTATAATTATATTATTACACCTGCATACTTACTCCTTTTATACAAAGGCCCACTTACCATATTTATACAGGGAAAACCCCTATAAATACGGATCACTAATAGATTATCAGGTACGTAATCTTACTCAGTCAATCCTTTTGACTGTTTTACATATCTGACTTGGGTGTTGGAGTCCCTTTGCAGGTACACGGTTCAACTCGGATTCAAGCTTCATCAAGCCGGATCCAGATCCGAGTTCATTCCTGCTGACTCAGACCCAGGTTCGAGTTCTATACCAGAACAATATTATTGAGTGGTGGTTTCATATGAGAGGCACGCGTCCCGTCATTATCACCAATCGAGAGAGAACAGGAACAAGAAAAAGGAAAGTAGCATAAGATTGGAAACAATGATAACCTATAACAGTGGAGATGGAACACAAAAGAGGTAACAATGATTGATGCAAACCTAGCCGCCGCTCACAGTGTCAAAGCAACAGAGACCAAGTCTCTATATTCTCAGTCAACAAGAAGGAAGAAAATTGCACCTATATATACAATATCATACCACAAGAAAAAGAGAGTTTTTTTTAGGGCTTACACATAGGGAAGAGAAGAAAAATAAGAGATTGGGTGAGCTCATACCTTAGGCACTAGGAGTGATTCTGGCAAGGTTGACTCAATATATTTGTGGGCCTAAAGCAATTTATAATATGATGGTCTATTTCTAAGAAGTAAGAGGTCTCAGATGACATACCTATTTTTTTATGAAAAAAATTGGGAATATATTTTTAACAAAAGAAAGTTATGTTAAATTGAGAAAGCTATTTTTTATGAGGAAAAAAATATTTTTAATTACTATACATAAACTAATAGTTAATAATTTTTTATTTTTAATGATAAAAATATTAATATTTTTATAATTGATATTAAATTGTGTTAATTTTAATATATAAAATATATATCCATACAAAATTTGAGGTCTTGTAATAGGGTAAGTCTAAAGCCATTGTTTTAGTAGGCTCTCCTTGGGATGACCATGGATTATGGGAGTCATTGTTTGAATAAATAATTGATGCGGAAATCAAAGGGGAATAATGGTTTCTATTTCTTCTTCAATTTATTATGAAGTTGTATTTAAGTGATAAAAGAAAAGAGAAACAAAGGTAAAAATAGAATTAGTGATTAGAGCATTACAAGAAATTCATTTTTTAGCGATGGCCTTGGAGCGACGGTCAGGCCGTCGCTAAGACGCCGCTACGTTGGTCGTCGCTACACTTAAATTTTTTTTATTTTTTTTGTAAATATTAAAATTAAGCGTATCGATGGCCTTAGCGACGGTATGGCCATCGCTACATTAAAAATAAAATTTAAATATAGATTATGGGAGTCATTGTTTGAATAAATAATTGATGCGAAAATCAAAGGGGAATAATGGTTTCTATTTCTTCTTCAATTTATTATGAAGTTGTATTTAAGTGATAAAAGAAAAGAGAAACAAAGGTAAAAATAGAATTAGTGATTAGAGCACTACAAGAAATTCATTTTTTAGCAATGGCCTTGGAGCGACGGTCAGGCCGTCGCTAAGACGCCGCTACGTTGGTCGTCGCTACACTTAAATTTTTTTTATTTTTTTCTGTAAATATTAAAATTAAGCGTAGCGATGGCCTTAGCGACGGTATGGCCGTCGCTACATTAAAAATAAAATTTAAATTTGGTGCGTGCTGTGGAATTTTAAACGTAGCGACGGTCGTTTAATACTAATGCGCATAAAACCCTTTCCCCCTCCCCTCTTCCTCCATTGCCATCCTCATCCTCATTCCTTCCTCTCTTTTCCTCCCCTCCTTTGATCCCTGTTTCTATCCCTCTCTCTTTTTCATTCTAAAAAACTCACCGATTAAAAACTTCCCCTCCTTCATAGGTTCATTTTGAACCGATCAGAAATCAAAATAGTTGCATGTAAGTGTTTTTACAACTCCTTCTCTCTTCATACCTTCTCGGGCGTCTCAACTTATAAGTTTTACAGTTTTAATTAATTTATTTGTTAATAATAGTTTATTTGTTTTATTAGTTTATTAATGTGATATAGGTATTAGGTTATTAGTTTTAAACATTGTTTTAATAGGTATCTTGTTTATTAGTTTTATTAGTATATTAGTAGTTAGTAATTATTAGTATATTAGTAATTAGTAATTAGTTTTATTAGTAATTAGTAATTAATTTATATTAGTTATTAATTTGTTAGTAATTATTAGTATATTACTATCAGTATATTAGTAATTAGTAATTATTAGTACATTAGTTATTAGTTTTATTAGTAATTAGTAATTAATTAATTTATTTGTAAATAAAAGTTTATTAGTTTTATTAGTATATTAGTAATTTGTAAATAGTAATTATTTAATTTATATAATTAGTAATTAGTAATTTTAATTCATATAATTATTTAATTTATATAATGTCTATACTTGATAGGAAAAAATTAATGCCTAGGATGCGTAGTAGAGGTGGAGAAAAGATCAATTTAGTAGACGCTCAAGGTCGGGTTATTATCCGACCATTTGGCAAGGGGTGAGTTTAATTTGTATTTTTTTTCCTTCTTTAGAAATGATACTAATATAACATCTTTAATTGTTTTAACTGTTAAAATTAATATTTTATTTTGCAGTTGGGTGCCTAACAACCCACCTATCGTAGCCATTGGTCATGCGATACGTTCTCAGTTCCGGGGTCCTCACTACCTGTGGGACGTCACCCCGAAGGATGTAAGGGACACGTGGTGGGAAGAGTTCACGATCATTATAAACCCTAAACACTTTAAATTTTTTCTTAAGTTATGTCAATTTTTCATAACTTACCCTATTTTTATTTTGGAGAGCCGAGTTACTTGGGACCCTTCTCAAGAGGCCCAAATCAAGAAGGTGTATGAACAGAGGGTTGCTCGTCGTCTTCGAGATATGATGAAAAAGGCCTGGAAGGCTGGGAAGAGGCCAACGTGGTGTGGTGTAGTATTGTTTTTATAATTTTAAAATTAATAAATAATAAACCCTAAACCCTAAATATTAAAATTAAATAAATAATAATAAATTTAATTTTAAAAAAATTATCTTTAGAGATGGTCTTGGCCATCATTAAGGCCGTTGCTAGATAAAAAAATTTTAAAAAATAGTAATATGTGTAACGACGGTCATGATTTTAGAGATGGCTTTAGCAACAGTCAGATCGTCTCTACGTAGCGACGACGTACTTCGCTCGTCGCTACTGCATTTACGACGAGCTCTGTAGCGACGTCCATGTGGTCGTCGCTACGTAGCCTGTAGCGATGACTTTTCGCTTGTAGCAACGGCTTATGGTCGTCGCTACATTGCGTTTTTCTTATAGTGGAGTGTGCTGAAGATTCATAAGTCTTGTATTGAAACTCCTTAAATAAGTCACAATTATATTCTTTAATTAAATCTTGTTACTCAAGCATCATACTAATGGAGCAATACACCTTGTGTTTTTTATGAGCTCCTTGTCAATGTGTAGATGCCTGTGATCTGGTACAGAATAAAGATATGAATTTAGTTTTAGTATTTTAATTGGTTACCATGTGCTTGATAAAATGCCTCTTAATATTTGAATTGAATAAAACACTTGGTGTTCGTTCTGAGCCTCTCGATGTGCATAACATTTATGAGATTTGTCCTCTTTTTTATTTAATATTACTGTAAGGCTAGCTTGACTGAGTGTTGATTATTTTCCCTTTAAATGTGTTGTTGTAAAATTTGGTTGCTAGAAAACTTCTGAATTCTTGATTGATGACCCTTCATTTTGTTTGATCATTTGTTGCATTTTTATTTTAAAAGAGGGTAGACATTTCACATTTAATGGTTAGCAGGAAGCTGCTAAATAAATCGGTATTTTGTTAAAAGCTTCCTATTTTGAATTTAATTAAAGGATTTGATTCTCCCTTATAAAAAATGGAAAATATTTGATTGTCATATGTCTTTTTGTCTAATTTAATGTAAATCAGTTTGCGAAAAACATTTCTTGATTTGCATGATTCGTGATTCATGATAAAAAGGTAAGTTCAAAATAGGTAGTTGATGTGAATCCAGAGGGGTGGTGGATTCGTTTTATGGATCTATCTAGGTTGGACACTCATAAATAAGAAATTGGGGAAATATTTTAAAATTGGAAGATGGAAACGTTGAAGGTGAATTGGTGAAGGGATAAATGACGCGACTTCCAAGGATGGAAGATAAGTCATGCGACGTCACAAGAGAGGTGTGCGAAAATTCCCTTAACATGAACAAAAATTTGAGAGGAGAGAAAGAGAAGGAAAATTTTGTGAATGTGAAATTCTCTGATTGATTAACTAAGAGTATAGAGAAAGGCTTTATATACATCACATTCTGAAAGCAAAGAAAAGGCTAATTAACTTGGCTAACTATCAAACAGAAAAGGAGAACAAAAATAACAGACTAACTAACTTGCTAACAACTACTGCAGCTCTGTAAATAATTAAATTAATAATCTCAACACCCCCCCTCAAGCTGGAATGTGAATATTGAGCATTCCAAGCTTGGAAAACATGTGCTGGAAAGGTCCAGGGGACAAAGGTTTGGTAAGTATATCAACCACTTGAGCATTGGAAGAGATTGGTAGAAGATGAATGAATCCAGATTGAACTTTATCTCTTACAACATGGCAATCCAATTCTATGTGCTTTGTTCGTTCATGGAAAACGGGGTTGGTGGCAATGTGAATGGTTGAACGATTGTCACAGTACATTACAATTGAGTCAGAAATAGTAAGCTGCAAATCTTTAAGTAAGTAAGACAACCATTGGGCTTCACATGTGGCATTAGCAAGAGCTCTATACTCTGCCTCAGAAGATGATCTTGCCACTACTTGCTGCTTCTTACTCTTCCATGAAACAAGAGCATCACCAAAGAAAAAGCAAAAACTACTGATGGATTTTCTGGTGTCCGGACATGTTCCCCAGTCAGAATCACAGAAACCAGTGAGCTTTAAGTTTGAATGAGCAGGGAAGAAGAGACCTTGAGCAGGTGATGACTTAATATATCGTAGAACTTTGAGTGTAGCTTGGTGATGAATGTCAGTGGGAGAGTCCAGAAATTGGCTGAGTTGACTTACTGAAAAAGAGATATCTGGTCGAGTACTTGTGAGATATAGCAATTTCCCAACCAATCTTCTGTATGCAGTGACATCAGAGTATGGAGAGCCAAGAGCTTTTGGGTAGCTTGATAGAACTGTCCATGAGAGTGCTTACTGGTTTAGCACTGAGCAAACCAACATCAGATAATAGTTCCAGAGCATACTTTCGTTGGTGTAACACAATGCCTTTGTTTGATCTTGCAATTTCAAAGCCTAGGAAAAACTTCAAATTCCCAAGATCCTTAATACTGAACTGCTCATGAAGAATCTGTAATAGAAGCAATTTCTTGAGAATCATTGCCTGCAACAACTAAATCATCAACATAAACTAGGATTGCAGTAAAAGAAGAGGATTGAGACTTGGTGAACAAGGAATAGTCTGCTTTGGACTGTTTATACCCAGAAGCAACCAATGTCTCTGTGAACTTCTCATTCCACTGTCTGCTGGCTTGTTTTAAGCCATATAGTGACTTTTTCAATCTGCATACCATATTGGAATTATGTAAGACAAGCCCAAGGGGAGGAGTCATATAAACTTCTTCTTTTAAATCACCATGAAGAAAAGTTGTGTTTACATCAAGTTGATGCAAGAACCAGTTGTTGGCAGCTGCAAGAGAAAGGAGCACACGAATTGTAGTTAGTTTGACTACTGGGCTAAAAGTTTCAAGATAATCTATGCCTGCTGTTTGAGTGTAGCCTTTGGCTACCAATCTTGCTTTATATCTTTCAGTAGACCCATCAGCTTTGTGTTTGATTTTGAATACCCATTTGCAGCCTACTGTTTTCTTTCCAGGAGGAAGTGGTGTCAATTCCCAGGTGTGGTTCTTGTCTAATGCAGCCAACTCAGATTGAATAGCACCCTGCCACTGAGGATCAGCAGTTGCTTCTTGATAGCTTTGAGGCTTAACAATGTTTGAAACGGCTAAGGAGAAGGCTCTGTGTGATGGGGATAACTTGTCATAAGATATTACTGAGGCTAATGGATACTTTGTTTTTGAACAGCCTAAGACAGTAGTATTGTGAAGTAAAGAACAGTGGTAGTCTTGAAGGTATGAGGGTGGTCTTCTGACTCTCCGAGATTATCTGTGAGGTTGGTTTTCTGGTACATGAGGTTCAAGAGATGCAGGTGGGTTTTCTGGTGTATGATTAGTATCAATTGGTGTGGTTATAGGTTCATTTGTAGTATCAAGAATGGGAAGGACATTTGGATGCAAAAAATCTGGTTGGTATGGTGAAGATGAAATGTTTGATTTGGAGAAGGGAAAGTGATGTTCATAGAAGATGGTGTTTCTGGAAAGAAGCAATTCCCTTGTTTGAAGATCAAATAGTAGTGAGCCTTTTCTATGAGCCTTGAAACCAAGAAATACACAACTTTTGGACCTTTTATCCAACTTCTTCCTTCCTAAAACTAGAGTAGAGGCATAACATAAACAACCAAAAACTTTGAGATTAGAGATATCTGTTGGTTTACCATGAAGAATGTGGTAAGGTTTCTGATGAGATAAAAATCTGCTTGGTTGTCTATTGATCAGAAATACAGCACGTGCTACTCCATAGATCCAGAAGTGCTTGGGCATACTGGACTGCAACATGAGAGCTTTGGTTACTCCTAAGATATGTTGATGCTTCCTCTCAACAATTCCATTCTGCTGAGGGGTTTCAACACAACTCCTTTGATGAACAATGCCCTTAGCATCATAGAATGATGATAGATTAAACTCAGGCCCATTGTCCGACCTGATACTCTTTACTTTGCATCCAAACTGAGTGAGAACCATCTCCACAAAACACTGCATTAGTGAAGAAACCTGTGTCTTGTTTTTCATAAAATAGATCCATGTAAATCTTGATTTATCATCTACAATAATAAGAAAGTACCTATGACCATTTAAGGAAGGAATGGAAATAGGACCCCGGATATCAACATGAACCAGATAAAAAATGTGAGATGATTGTGAAGTACTCAAAGGAAATGGAAGTTTCTTTTGTTTTGCTAGGTGACAAGTATCACAAGGATCATTTATTCTCTTACAGCTAATAAAGGGATACTAAGTTTGCAATATTACAAGCTTGGCATGAGATGGATGTCCAAGTCTCAAATACCACAAATCATTATCATAAGTCCAGAAATTATTCACACTAAACAACTGTAAATTTGAGCAAACATTTAGTAATGTTGTATGTTGTCTTGGCTCCTTCAAGACATATAAACCTGCCTTAGCTTCAACTGCACCAATCATCCTCAAGCTCTTGAGGTCCTGAATTTCACATTTAAACTCAGTAAATTCAAATTTGCATTACAAGTCAGTTGTGAGTCTTGACACTGAAATCAAATTAAAGTTGAAAGATGGCACATATAGCACATCAGTGAGAAAAAGGTAATTAGAGAATAAAATCGTTCCACATAAGGAAGTAACAACTCTATTTCCATCAGGCAAATTAATGGTGATAGGATGAATCTTTCTGAAAGATTGAAAACATTCAGATGAAGAACACACATGGTTTGTTGCACCTGTGTCAATGATCCATGATGAACTCTTTGAAACTGGTTTATTTATACCTTTTATTTTACCTTGTCCAAGTTGCTTTACAATGGTAGCAATCTGGTTCACAGAGTGTTGATTGTTCTGTTGAAGCATGGCAAGAATGGCCTTATGCTGATCAGGTGTAAAGGATAAATTTGAATCTGCATTCTTACTTCTTTCTTTCTGACCTTGAGATACAAGGCTTAAATGATCATCTTCATCATATTCTTGATCTTCTTCATTAGTACACATATTATTGACCTGCACTCCTTTCTTGAAATGAGGTGGAAATCCATGTTTCCTGTAGCAATGATCAACAGTATGTCCAGTTCTATTACAATAAGAACAAACTTTCTAACCTCTGCCTCCTCTTGCAGGACTTGAGCTATATGATCTGAATCCTTTGCCTCTTGATCTTCCTCTTCCCATGAAGTTTCCTTCAGTTGCACTCACAAGAATCTTGGCTTCCTCTGAATTGTAATTTGCTCCAAATTGTTTCTCCTATTGAATTAACATAGAAAAAGCTTTGGCAATGGTAGGAAGAGGTTCCATCAGCATTATTTGGGACCTTACTGCAGAATATTCATCATTTAGTCCTCTCAAGAAACGTATAACCTAATCATTCTCCCTATAACCTTTGATGGTAGAAATTAATGCACAACTGCAAGTTATCTCACATGTACAACTTGGTATTGGTCTGAAATTGTCAAATTCTTGCCGAAGTCTTTTTAATTGAGTATAGTAACTGGTAATACTAAGATCTTTTTGCTTAAAAGAATAAATCTCCTCTTGCAATTCTGAAATTCGAAACACATCACCTTGATAGTACCTTGCATGTAAGTCATTCCAAATCTCTTGTGCAGTATCCATCCAAAGAATACTCTGAGATATTTCTTCATTTACAGAGTGAACAATCCATGAAATGATCATTGTGTTGCATCTCTTCCATGCAATGCTCATTGGATCTCCATTTTATGGTTTTGGCAGGCTTCCATCTATGAACTGCAGTTTATTCTTTGAATCTAATGCTACTTTCATGGCTCTTGACCAGGAATGGTAATTATCACCAACAAGAACAGATGAAACAAGAGTAGATGCTGGATTTTCATTAGGATGCATATAATATGGATTCAACAAATCTACGTTGATATTTGTCATGATAAAAAACGAGAAACTAAGAGAACGAAATCAGAAATGAATCAAAGAACAAGGATCAAGAAGAACTGAGCAAAAATTAAGAAGAACCATAGAATCAAGCAGAGATAAGAGACGCAGCAGCAGCAATGGCATAGCTCCTAAAAAGGAGCTCTGATACCATGCGAAAATTCCCTTAACATGAACAAAAATTTGAGAGGAGAGAAAGAGAAGGAAAATTTTGTGAATGTGAAATTCTCTGATTGATTAACTAAGAGTACAGAGAAAGGCTTTATATACATCACATTCTGAAAGCAAAGAAAAGGCTAACTAACTCGACTAACTATCAAACAGAAAAAGAGAACAAAAATAACAGACCAACTGACTTGCTAACAACTACTGCAGCTCTGTAAATAATTAAATTAATAAGCTCAACAAGGTGAATTTCCCTTGATAAGTCCAGGAGATGAACGCCACAAGAAAGAATTTCCTTGATAAGTTCTAAGAGAAACAATTCTCTCACAAGAGCGGAAACACAATTCTAATTAATTTCAAGCTCGGTTCCTTTTTTAATACAATTCAGCCCCTATTTATAGAATAAGTGGGCTGCCAAATGTTGTAACTCCTAGGAAATGAAAAGGACTCCACTATCATGCAATTACTATGTGTGGTTAAATTGCATGTTACATTAATTCCTCGAATAAAGTAAGAACTCAGGAAAATGACCCACTAATAATTATAGTCACTTAGAGCACTACTAGAAAGCACTAATTTGACTTGGAGAATACAAAAGGTCACCAGAAAATTCACCCCAAAAATATATATGAAAATACAAATAAAAATAGAAAAACAAGACTTAACATATTATTTAATCAACCCATTAATAGCAAACCACTAATCAGTCCATGTGTGCATCTTGAACATGTGAATTGGGCTGTCCAAGTGTTTCCTTCATGTTGAATCCATAATAGTCGCCTCAAACTTTTTTTAATTTTAGGCACCCCTCTATGTCCGCATCATTCCCTCCTTCTTCGAAAAGATTCGTCCTCGAATCTAAGGCTTTACTTTTCTTCTAGATTTATTCACTTACAACTCAAAGGAACAGACCCATCCTCTGTAACATCCTAATTTCTAAATTCAAGAATAATGCTCGTGGAGACACTACTCCCAAATTCCTTAAAATATTTCGCGTCATTACCGATATCTTTACATACACAAAACAACGACACTCAGGCAATCCAACGTTGCTTAAGCGTAACGCATAAACATAAACAAAAGCTGAAAGGATATTTACCATCAATTACACAATTACCGCCTTAAACTGTATTATTACATAACAACATAGTACAGGTATTCTAATACATTATAAACACTACAATAAATTTCCTCACGCTCCTAATCCACGATTGGGAATCTCAAGCTAAAAAGGACCTTGCAAAACTGAAAGTGGTTTCACAAACATGTGGTGAGACTAACATCCCAGTGAATGCAACCAAACATGCAATGTAGGGATAACAGGAAAATGTCATCCACGCATTAAAAACTTCAACCATAAATAATGCAACATCTGAACATGAAATAGACATGGCTTTCATGCATGATGATTCTTCCAATTTAAACATAAACTGAATATAATGAATCTTGTTTTTCGTGGAGTGCTTAACCCAGCACCATGGGGTCTTATCACTTTCCTGAAGTTAGACCTGAGCTCAGACTACAAGGGATATCTCCCTTGGGGACATAAAGTCGCTGCCATTACCTGAAGGCTGAAGCCACGTTTTAAAACAATTAACATGATGGTCCTAAAAGGCGCCCATGTGTGTAACGCCCCTGCCCTGAATACAGCCCTCAACTTGGCCCGTGACTGGGTTTGGAGCATTAACCACTCGAGCTTTTCCACCCCCTAAGGTGGATTATTCCCCGAAGGGAACCTTTCGTGGCCCGAACCCAAGACCTATTGGGACTTGGTCTTAGATTCACATGAAGCATAATGATCATAGACTCATGGTGGCTGAAGTCGTTCTTATTTACTTGAACATGATGGTCCAAAGACCCCTGATGGCTGAAGCCGAACATGATTATTTGGATTTTGTGCACCATGAAGTGCATACGAACATGAAGTTTTATTAGTGACATGATACGTGAATTTATACTTGAAATATGAACCTTTCCTACAACATACAATGTTTCACATGAAGGCTAATCCAATTCTAGGGCAAAACCTAGGTTACCATGGTCAATGCACATGTTCATCATACATAGGGAAAATGCTTAACTCTATCATGATCTACATTACATAAACCAACTCCTAGTCCCAAAAGCCCTAAACCCTAACCCTAGGGTAAAATCATTTTCCAGACAATCCAAGACAATCACAACACCTAGGGTTAGGGCAAACTTGAAACATAATCATACATCCATCATAAAGCAATATGGAAGGGGAAAGATATAGAGGAGTGACAGTTTTCGAATCTGCACAAAATTATAATTATAATTCTCCTATCTGCAAACTACTTGTAGTAGAATGGTATAAACCGGGTCGAACCCTGAGGATCCACTCAAATTAATCCTTCTTTGTGGGGGTTTAATTGATTGGAATAAATTGAAGAAAACAAAGAGCAAGTTAAAAGCAAAGGTTGAATCAATTCAAGACAATATCAATCCAAGGAATTCAGAGGCTATTTTAATGGTTAACCATTGGTTACTAATAACATGCATTCAAGAAATTAAATCCATCAACTTAGAATCATGTGGAACCCCTACAATGATCCCGGATTCACTACTGAAATAATTTCCAGAATTCAACTGATTAAGATTAACAAGATCAAATAACCATAAAATCTTATGTTAGATCCAAATCAAATTTATAATCGGAACCCAATTGAAGTAAATAATTAAATGAACATCTTCAATTTAATTGCTTACTCTATGCCTTTTAATCATTGTATGATGATTAACCAATCAAGAGTACAACATGCATCAATAAAAAATTTCATAACCAAAACATGTTAACCAATCATGCTTTGATAAAAGAAATATGAAATTGAAGCAAGTGGAGTAGAAACGCAAGGTAGATGTAATTCAATGAGCATGTAAATGAAGATCAAACCTCAAAACCAAGATCAAAATAAGCTTGACTCCTTGAATTGAATAAAGACTTAGCCTTCCATGAAGACTTTACAAAAAGATGAATAAAAGTAAATGAAACTCTTAGTAATTTCTACTACAACTTGGATGCTCTATTCCCTAGCAAGCTCTCCTATTTATAGGAGGGGAAAAGATGACATTCCAAATATGATCACCCAACCATGACTAAGCATGTTTTGTCCATAAATAGACTTATTGATCAATTACCTAATGCATTTGTCCATTACTTTGAATTATTCACCTACTCTAGCTATCATTCACCAACTTGTCTCCCACTTAAACCGAGCATATCATCCTCAATCTGGCAGAATCCAAGAGATTTGTCTTCAGATGAAGTCAAGCCCTGAATCTTAGCTTTCAAATGTCGTTGGGTTGAGCCCAAAAGGAGTTTTCTAGCCCAAGTTATGGCCCAATCATTGAGTGCTGGTCAGGTTTTCATGTAATGCAGACTATTCCGTCTTCCAAGCCCATTTTGACCCACTAGTCATCTGATCTATATTTTGGGTTATTCATAAAATTTGTAGGACTTTCTTTTATCTTTCCTACAATATAAAGAACATAGTTTTTAGATGTCTAGAACTCAAGTTATGCTTGAAATATGAAAATAGCGTAATGCTGAAAAAAAATGCAATTAAGCCCAATATAAACTTGAATTGGCATAATATGCTTATGACTTGTTAATTAAGCATAAAAGATGTACTAAAAGGTTAAATTTGAGGGATGATTAATGTCTATGATTTGTATTTATCAAGGAGGGGTCATACATGAGCTTTAACCTAAATGATAGTGAGTGTGTGGGTTAACACTCACCTAAGACCGAGCAAAAGGAAGTGAAGGAGTCCCGGAGGGCGGCGGTGGAGCTCCCATATTCTCATCCTCCTTCAAGCCCAAGCCCTAGCACAACCTTTCTCTATAACTTCTCTCTCTAAAAGAAGGAAATGAGGAAAGAATGAGGGCAAAGCCCTCAGCGCTCTGTTAAAAAAAAAAACAGATCAGGCGAGAAATCATCGCTTGAGCGAGAATACTAAAGTCCCTTTGTTTATGTGTACTCGCTCGAGCGAGAAACGTCCAGAAAGGACCCCCTCTCTGGATGATTCTCGCTTGCGAGAGACCCTCCTCGCTCAAGCGAAAATCTTCTAGAGAGCCATCAATCTCAACCCTGATCCTCACTTGAGCCAGATGAGCGAGAGCCATCTCACTCAAGCGAGAATATCAAATATCAATTTCCCCACTTTTATTGATATTCTCTCTTAAGTGAGCCCCTCTCGCTTGAGCGAGAACATCAGAACTTAAAGTCCTAATTCTCACTTTGAAGTCTCTCTTTTCCCTATTTCTTTTCACAAGATACCTTTCTAACTTAGTTTCTTTCATCTAAACCTCTTCCCTCATTATCATCAATTCTCTAACTACATTCCTTCCTCCTCAATCCAATTCTCTCATTCAACGCCCCTACTTTCTCCCACACTTATACCTTAAAATCCTTTTAGTCTCAGGGTGTGATTCTCCTAAGTTCAGTCTGCGATTGTGTTTGGCTTAACACTGGTTTCCTTATAAATTCTCTCAAAACTCCTAGCTCTTAATACATTTCCCTAATTCTTGTCTTAACTCACACTCAAATCCCTAAATCACCACTTTACTCCTAACTCTCTTCTCTCGATAGGATTCACAGTCTTAAGCTTCTCCTAATTTTTCTAGATTCTAAAATTTGGGATGTTACATCCTCCAGAATCAAACACAACTTATAAAAATTCAGATTTGTTCCTTTCTTCCTTATGCATCAAGGAAGTCTTCATCTTGGGTGTCCAAACCCAAACATCATAATCAACAACAATTCTTCTTTTAAAATGAATCTACAGATTTTCCTTTTGAAATAGAAACAAATAAAAAATTTCCATGTCTTTGCGCTTAAAATCCTTACGATTTTGACTTTCAATAGAGGGTTGGATGTACAGTGGCGCCCGAGGAACAATATAAATGTAATTCATCCTCATACATGGCAATTGTTGGTGTGTTTCTTTCAAAGTTGCATCCTCTTGCCCTTGTAAGATAACATCACAAACATAAGGAGATATAGCATTAGAAATTAAAATTTCCTTGCTCATTGTCTCTCTCTCCTTTTCTCTCCTCTTTTCTTCTTTTTCTTTTTCTTCTTTTTCCCTTCTTTTTTTCTCTATTTTCAACTTCAATGTTTGTTGATCCTCACATGCTTGACTTAGCAACATAGACTTCAATACATACTTGCGGCCCTTATGCATAAAAGATATCTTATTTGAGATTTCTTCATGGTTGATAGTCTTGTCATCTTGTCAAGGCCTCCCGAATAAGATATGACATGTTTCTATGGGAGCAACATCACAAACAATTTCATCCACATACCTTCTAATAGAGAATCTGATCCTTGCTTGCCTATTCTCTTCTAACTTTCCCATTTCACTTAACCATTGGAGTTGGTGGGGTGTAGGATGCCTAGTGGTAGGAAAATTTAATTTCTCCACCACCCTTGTGCACACGACATTACTATGACTCCCTCCATCAACAACAACTAAACACACATTACCTTCCACTGAACACCTTGTATGGAATATATTCTTTTTAGAATCAACCAAGATGACCAAAACGTGACGACAAGTGATAACGTAGCAGTAAGAATGGTGTGTAACTGGAGCTATAGACCTTGAAATTCAGCATTTCAAAAGTGAGGTGAAAGAACACAAATTTGGTTCAAGAATCATCAAAAAAGGACGAGTAAATTGAGAGATATGAACCTGGGAAAACTGAGCAAAATTCAGGATTGATGTGATGATTAGGATTCCACAAGATGCGTGTAGAACAACCATTGTGTAGAAGCAATCTTAATTCCAAACTTAGAACTGAGCTTTGATACCAGATGATGTGATCCACAAGGGGGTGGATTCGTTTTATGGATCTATTAAATTGGAGAAATTGTTTAAACAAGAAAATGGAAAAGGATGAAGATGAATTGGTGAAGGTATGGATGACGCCACTTCCAAGGATGGAAGATAAGTCATGCGACGCCACAAGGGAGGTGAATAGCCCTTGATATGTCCTGGAGACGAACGCCACAAGGAAGAATTTCCTTGATAAGTTCTAAGAGAAACAATTCTCTCAAAAGAGAGGAAACACAATTCTGATTAATTTCAAGCCCGGTTCCTTTCAAATACAATTCAGCCCCTATTTATAGAATAAGTGGGCTGCCAAATGTTGTAACTCTTAGGAATTGAAAAGGACTCCACTATAAAGCAATTACCTTGTGTGGTTAAATTGCATGTTACATTAATTCCTAGAATAAAGTAAGCATTATGGAAAATGGCCCACTAGTAATTATAGTCACTTAGATCACTACTAGAAAGCACTAATTTGACTTGGGGAATACAAAAGGTCACCAGAAAATTCACTCCAAAAATATATACGAAAATACAAATAAAAATAGAAAAAGAAGACTTAATATATTATTTAATCAACCCATTAATAATAAACATCTAATCAACCCATGTGTGCATCTTGAACATATGAATTGGACTGTCCAAGTGTTTCATTCATGTTGAATCCATAATAGCCGCTTCTAACTTTATTTAATTTTTAGACATCCCCTATGTTCGCATCAGTAGTTGTGATTCTTCCTTTGTTTGTGTTATCCTAGTGCATATTTACCTCAGAAAGTTTAAAAAACAGGAGAAAATAGAGGAGGAAAATGAAAGTTAGCAGCGTGAGGTAACATTTTGTTTGGGTCTTAAGAAAGAGATTTAGGCTTATTTTTTCTTTTTGCTTCAATAATCTGATTTTAAAATTCAAATGGGTATCCTGGTTATCAATCTAATTTTGAGCCATCTTATCTGATAAAAAAATCATCCTTTACACACACATATAGCTAGGATAGGAAGTGTAATAAGTGTTTTCGAAGAGTAAAAGAGTGATGAAGATTGAATAAAAATAGAAAAGGAAGAGAAAAAAGGGCGTGCCTGGCTACTGTTACGTTATAAAAAATTCTTTATCCCTTGTTTTTTTTTTCTTTTTTAATGTACGCATGTATGAACAGGATAAGATAAAGAATAATTCTACACAATATGTCATTAATTTTTAGGTGTTGGGACATATGAGTTTGACAATGTGGGGATTCTAAGTATTTTAGAAAAATTAAATTAATTTATTTTAAATAAAATTAATTATTTTTAGGCCCAATGACATTTAAATTCTAAATATTGGGACATACAAGTTGTGATAACTTGGTGATTCCAAAATTGGTCATTTTAGATTATAATTATATATTTTTAGAACACCCGAATTGTGACAAGTTGGTGATCCTAATTTAATTTTGGGTTAAGTGTGTTTTTAGTCCCTCAAAATATAGCGAAATTTGATTTTGGTCCCTCATTTATTTTTTCATTGGTTTTGGTCTTCCATTTTTCAAAATCACGTGATTTTAGTCCTTCTCGTTAGTTATATTCCGCTAAGTGATAACGTAGTAATATTTATTGTAGATTTTTCTATGGATTTACATTCGAATTTTCCTGCAGATTTCAAATTTCAAAGGAAATTTTGTTTAGATTCTAAAATTTGCGGGAAATTTACTATAGATTTTTTTACAACAAAACAAAGAAATTTTATAGCTGCATTTTTATGTAAAAAAATGAGTTTCTTTTTGGAAATTTACTACACATGAATTTTCTAGAGAAAAAATCAAAAGAAATTTTATGTAAATTTTTACCCGGGAACGTCATAGTGAAACTGCTAAAGTGACTTAACAAAGTATAATTAAAAAGGAGGACTAAAAGCATGTGATTTTTAAAAAAAGGAGGACCAAAACCATTGAAAAAATAAATGAGGGACCAAAACCAAATTTCATCATATTTTGAGGGACCAAAAATATATTTAACCCTTTAATTTTTTAATATTAAATTAATGGCTTAATTGCACTTTTGGTCCCCTTACTATTATCAATCCGCGATTTTGGTCCCTCTACTTTTTTTTTTCGCGATTTTGGTCCCTCTAACACATACTTGGGAGGTATAGGGGGACCAAAATTTTGAACTATATCGCAAATTTGAAATAATAGGGGGACTAAAATTGGGATCACCAACTTGTCACAATTGTTATAATGCCTTTTGAATTGTAAATTTCGGAACATCTAAGTTGTGACAACTTGGTGATTTCAAAAAGCTTTTATTATAAACAAAATTGGTCATTCTAGTTAGTAATATATTTTTAGAACACTTGAGTTGTGACAACTTGGTAATCATAATTTATTTTTCTAAAGATTAAGTTAATTCATTTTAAATAAAACTATTGATTTTAATCTTAATGCCTTTTAAATTGTAAATGTGGGACATTTGTGTTGTGATAACTTGGTGATTCCAAAATGTTTTTATTATAAATAAAATTAGTCATTCTAGAGTTAATTATATATTTTACGACACCTAAGTTGTGACAACTTGGTGATCCTAATTTATTTTCTTTTAAAAGATTAAACTAATTTATTTTAAATAAAAATGGTTTATTTTCGGCTTAATGCCTTTCAAATGATATCTAGGGGATGTGTCGGTTGACTCAAGTAAGATAGAGGTTGACTTGAGTAAGATAGAAGTCGTCCTTGAGTGGGAGCAACCTAAAACCATAACATAGATTAGGAGTTTCCTTGGATTGGAAGGATACTATTGGAGATTCATCAAGGGATTCTCCCATTTAGTCTTGTTGCTCACTACATTGACCCGGAAAGGAGAAGCCTTCGTGTGGGATGAGAAGTGTAAAAGGAGCTTCTCGAAGCTCAAGAAGAAGTTGACCAATGCCCCTATGCTAGTGTTGTCGGACCCGTCCAAAGCTTTTGGCGTTTATAGTAATGCATCAGGTAAGGGATTGGGTTACGTGTTGATGCAAGAGAAGAGAGTTATGACCTATGCCTCTAGGAAACTTAGATCCCATGAGAAGAACTACCATACCCATGACTTATAGTTAACAGTTGTGGTATTTGCCCTCAAGATTTGGAGGCGTTACCTGTATGGAGTGAAGAAGAAGAAGAAGAAGAAGAAGACTTGGGAATTATGTAAACCTTCTATTTTTAATTTCTTGATTTTCTCAAGCTCTGGCTCTTTTCTCATAAGATCTTGGTCCTCAAATATCTCTTGAGTTGACATCGGCATCAAAATTATTTTTATTCCTCAATGTTTAAAAGAAAATTGATTAGAGTAGCCATCATGGATAACTCTTTTATCAAATTTCCAAGGTCTATCCTAAAGGACATGTGTAGCTTCCATAGGAACTACATCGCATAGAATATTATCATCATAAGCTCCTATAAAAATAGCTATAAGGACTTGCTTATTAACTTCCCTTTCCCCATCATCACTAATCCAAGAAAGTTTATATGGTTTTGGATGGGGTGTGGTAATCAATCCAAGTTTTCCAATCATCCTCTCACTAGCTATGTTGGTGCAACTCCCACTATCAATGATAAGGGAGCAAAGTTGTCCCTCAACTAGACATCTATTGTGGAAGATTATTTCCCTTTGGTCATCTTCCCTTATGGATTGACTACCTAAAGACCTCTTAAACATAAGAATGTTTCCCTCGGGTCTATATGCCTCTTCCTTTTCCTCACTTTCCTCTTCACTACTCTCATGTGATGATTCTTGTGAGCTTGCACCAATGTACTCCCCACTTTCTTTTAAAACCATTGTTCTTTTGTTAGGACATTGGGAAGCAATATGACCCTTACCAAAACATTTAAAACATTTAATTTCTCTAGTATGAGAAGAAGAAGCAACATTAGCATTTGCATTAGAAGGATACGAATTAGAGTTCATCTTTAAACTCTTCACTATCTCTTTCTCTTGGGTTTTGCTCTCTTCCTTCCTCAGTCCCTCTTTGGGTTTATTTTGGTAAGTGGAAGTGGAACGCCTATAGCTCCCTTTCCTTTTAAGTTAGGTTTCAACTTTTATGGCTTGGTGAACTAAGTCCTCCATTTTAACATAAGGATGCAATTCCACTATGTCCCTTATGTCAAAATTAAGGCCATTGATAAACCTACCCATAGTGGCCTCACTTTCTTCAACTATATTGGCCCTTATTAATGCAAGTTCCATCTCTTTGTAATATTCATCAACACTTTTAGACCCTTGCTTAAGTGTTTGGATTTTAGAGTACAACTCCCTTGTGTAATGTTGAGGTATAAACCTCTTACACATTATGGACTTCATTTCCTCCCAAGAGGAAACCAAGGGTGCATTACATCTCCTCCTATCAACTTGAAGCTGATGCCCCCAAACCAAAGCATAATTCTTAAACTCAGGGGAAGCTATCTTATCCTTTTCTTCTTCCCTATACCTATGGAAACTAAATATTTGTTCAATTTTAAGCTCTCATTCTAGGTATTGTTCTACATCATTCCTTCCATTGAAGGTTGAGACTTCTATTTTAACTCCTCTTAAGCCTTGTTCCCTACTAGGCTCCTCTTCCCTCCTAGGTTCTCTTCTATGTCTCCTAGGCTTTTCTTCATAATACTCTTCTCGATCTCCCCTAGGCTCTTCCCTTCTCTCTCACCTCCTAGGCCTCCTATGTCTCCTATCCCCATTATCCTTTCCTCTAAAGGTATGACTAGATATCTTTCTTCTTCACTACTTTCCACATGATACCTATCTTCAAACCTAAAGGAATTTCTTCCATCACTTTTCTCCGAATATATTCTCTCGAAGTTGAAAATCCAATCACAAGAAGGGGGTTGAATTGTGATCTTTTTTGAATTTCTGCAAATTTCTTATAATACGAATTCTGCTCAAGTGAAACTTGTCTAAGTATTAGAAGATGAGACTCAAGAAGATGGAAGTTATAATATGTATAGTATGCAGAAGATATGATTCCTTTATTAGGAACACTTGTAGGTATCACTTACTTAGGTATTAAATAGATTTCAAAATAGTTTTATGCACATGCAATCAATATGAAATAAAGAGTGTAAGGGTGAGAAGATTGTACACACAGATTTTATACCGGTTCACCTCTTCCAACCCGAGGCTACGTCCAGTCCCTACATTAAGTAGGATTTTCTTAATCACCTTTTCACTTTACAGTTTCTATGGGTACACCTTACCCCTAGTATTCTTCTGCAACCTCTTCAGGCTCTTTACAGATTTCTTTTTCAGCCACCTAATGATACACACTTACTGCAGCTTCTTCTGCAGAAGGTACAAACACCAAGAGCACTGCAGAATGTTATCTGTAGGCTACTTATCTTACAACAACTCTGTATTAATCTCAGATTACAAGCACAACACTCTTTCTTAAGAGGCACTAACAATCTTAAGTCTCCTTGAGAGTTTACAAAAGATATAAGTAGTGAAAAGAAAAATTACAAGGCTCAAAACTGAATACAGTTTATGCACAACACAGAAGATAATGAGCTAGCTCTCTCACAATAAATTTTAGAATCACTCAAAAATTTGAGGAGAGAGAATGTTTCCAGAAGATCCAGATTGTAATTTTGAAGATTTGAAGCTTCTTCTGAAGATTGGTGTGTCAAAACTTGAAGAGAACTCCTCTTTTTTATAGGAGATTTGAGGAAGTAGCCATTGGATAGGTTTCTTGCACCTCCAGCTATCTCTATGTGAGTTGTCTCTATCAAGCTGCAGCTGTCCCTTGCAGTTACAGCTGTCAAGTTTGACTGACTGCTTCTTCTATACACCTTTCTTCTGCAGACTTGAAAACTTGTGGATTTTGCAACCAATTCTTCTATGAGCACATTATGGGCTTTAATTTATTTGACATAAATTATTTAAATTGTTTTTAAGCCAACTGCAGCCTCAGATATGAGAAAAAATAGATTTGGCTAGACTTTGCTTCTTCTGGAGCACTTCTGTCAACAAGTTTCTTCTGCAGAGCAATCTTCTTTCTTCTATAAAGATGAATGAAGATTGTAGGGAATTTCTGAGATTGATTTTGTTGGCTGTATAACTGAGAAGCAGAGAGATTCATGAATCTGAAGTGAACTGCTTCTTCTGCAGGCCTTTTAAGAGTAAATCTTCCTTATAATATGTTATAGAATTCTTCTAGGCCAATAAATCAGTTTATACAGATTGATCAGTGATGTTCTATCATTTACTGCCCAGATTTCCTTTGATTTCTTTTTTGTGTTTCTTCTGTCATGTTTCTTCTACAAGAATTGTTCCTTCTATAGGTAGTGTTTCTTTTGCAGACATTGTTTTACTTGAAAGTCTTTTGACAGAAGGATTTTCTTGTGTTTTCTCAACAACTTTCTTGCTTTTATTTATACTTTCAATACATCAAAATTATTGAAGGCATCTTTCATAGCTTGCTGCAATGGAAAAGTGTTGATGTTTTTCTTCTGCTCTCTGTCTATATCTTCTGAAGATCCCTGTTTCTATCTTCTTGACAAACACTTAAGTGAAATCATTAGTTTCTTTTTAATCAGAATTATGACAAGTGAATTTTGCTAGCTGTCATCATTAAAACTCTATTGGAGGATTTTTTTGATCTTACATCTCTCACCTCTTCTACTCCCAGTCAACTCTTGCCTAAGTTTGCTTATTTCATTTCTCATCATCCTTGCCAAGTTTTGAGACATAGCCTCTAACTCGACCCTATACTTTTGAGTTCTAGGTGATGGAGGGGGTGAATTTCTACCAGCCATTATTTTTAAGTTTTTGATTTTAAAGTTATTAAAGGACCTTGCCACTCACTAAGTGTTTACACTCGATGGAATGTATTCACTCGTGTATGTCACTCTTTTTAGCTTTTTCTATAATGAAGCACTACTGCCTCTTCTACTCGGGTAAGGTTGGGTCGATCTTGCAAAGACCAAAAGTGAGACTCAAGCTAACTCTACCCAACTTAGGAAGCGCACGAGCAACAAAATTTATCTAAAGGAAGGTAGAAGTTGCCTAAGACAAAACTAAGAATAGACAAGACAAGCAAGCAAAGCTAGCTATGAAAAACGCTTATACACAAGAATGGAGGTTCAAACAAGACAAACAAACACACAAGAATTGCAAACAAAATTGTTTTTGGTTAAGTTTTTATTAAAAAGAAGAGTTTCCAAACAAATGTTTTTTTTTTAAAACAGCGGATTACAACTCAAAAATGAATTGACTTTTTCTATTTACATTTTTTTTATTTTTGTATCCTTTTTGACTTTTCCTCTTTTCCTTTCACTTCTGCACTTTTTTCTTGCTTTTTGCACCTTTTTTGTATTTTGGGCTATATTTTTTTAATATTTTTCTCTTCTTTTCTTTTTCTTTCTCTCTTGCCCCAACAGAAAATTATAAAATTTGTACAAAATTATAAAAAATTGAAATCTATCTAAAATAAAAATTTTCAAGAATTCTGCCTAAAAATGGACTAAAACGGTACCAAAAACTGAAAAAAAAATTGTCTATTTTCTAAAACTTGAATTGCAAAATGGAATGGCAACTTGAATCAAAATTTGAACTAAAAATTGCTTAGCATGCACCTTGGATTACACAAAAATTTTGCATACAACACTTCAAGCGAGCTGAATTGATTTTAAGGTTCAAACTGAGAAAACAGTAAAAAAATTCAACAGTTAATTTGATGAACTTTTGGTCTCTTTTCTGAGCTACAAACCCAGCCTATACTTATGTGTTTTGCGTAATCAAACAAGCATTTCCTAAGGTTGTGCTAGCGCTAAAAAAGTGCGCATAAAATTGCAAAATAAAAAGGAAAATTGCGCAAAATGTAAAGAGCAAGAATGTAAAGGGGATGAACTAAAATGAAAAGGATGGGGAAGCGGAATTTAAGTGACTGAAAATTAAAAGCAGAACAGTAAAGAGATGAATTTGAATGAACAATTATATGGGGGAGATGAACAAGAATGTAAAAGTATGAGAGAAAATGTAGGTGAACAATCTTTGGAAAATGGAAGCAACCGTGCTCCCACTTACCACAATCCACCACACACAAAAAGTTATATCACAAGAATCACTCAAGAACAAGTATGAGCAATTAGAATAGGCAATTCATCAAACACCTATGGGGTGGGTAGTGCGTGACCCAAAAAAGCCCTAATCTAGATTAAAACCACACAATCAAGCAAGGCAAACAATTGCTGAAAGCAGCAGAAAGACACTTAGGGCCCGGGAAACAGTTCAGAGTCCAACAATTACATGAAAGGAGATGAAATACATGAAGGAAATGGGTGTAAAAACAGAAAATTCTGCACCAAATGAGTGCAGAAATCCGCGACTTTGATGAAGGAAAAGGCCCCTAAACAGCTCCAAATTCAAAGAGCTTTGATTACCACTTAATAGCACCTTGATTCCCGGATCTAGAATTAAAGCAAAGGAGCACAAAATGGGATAGAATTTGGACCAAAAGTAGGTGCAAGTGCAGCGGCCAAAATGAAAGGAAATGAAGAATTAAATAGAAAAAATGGAGAAGAAAAGGAATGGAGATGAACGCCACTGCAGTAGGCAACTCCCACGACAGATAAGTTCGGTGCTAGACGCCACTGATTCAAGGGAATCAGATAAGTCTCCGGTTGGTTTGAGCAAGAACCACCAAGCCTTCTCTACTCACATTGTTGAGGAGGAATTTTGGCATAATGCCTTTACTCATCAAATCAAAGTTATAAAGTGAAGAGAGGCCCCTCTTATTTATAGGGGAAAGGGGCGGCCAAAAAGAGAGAAAAATAAAGAGGAAGACTCAATTCTATTCCTAATGGGTCTTGAACCCATGACCTCCTAATTAATTGGTTAAGCTAGCTCTTAACTCATAAACCCCTAAAATTAGCGCCCAAAACAAGAGTGAGAATTAAGAAAATTACAAAAATATCCTAATACAATTAAATCCTACGTAAGGCCTAATTAAGTGAAGTCTTCATGCTGACTTGGGTCAATTGGTCAAAGGTCAAAGGTTGACCACGAGAGGGTTGACCAAGCTTTGACTCAGCTCCAAGCATCCCAAATAGGTCAAAGCTTGCCACTAGCTCACTAGCTCCCAGCTGTCAGCTCAGAAGTCCACTGGCAGTTGCCATCAGTTTCAGATAAAGATCCTAGGTTCACCTCTAGTTTTAGAATGCATTTCACCTGACCTTTAGGACTAAACTGAAGTTTAGTACCGCTCACCATTCTCAGACTGACGGTCATTCTGAGAGGACCATCCAGACCCTAGAGAATATGCTTAGAACCTGTGTGTTAGAGGAGAATGGTAATTGGGATAGCTAACTACCACTCGTAGAGTTTGCCTACAACAACAGTTTCCATAGCAGTATAGGCATGACACCCTATGAGGCTTTGAATGGTAGGAAATGTATGTCCCCACTCTATTGGTATGAGGTGGGAGAAAGGAACCTGTTAGGTCCTGAGTTGGTCCAAGAGACTACAAATAAGATCAAGAGGATTAAGGAAAAACTTGTAACGGTCCAAAGGCAGCAAAAGAGTTATGAAGATAGAAGGAGGAGAGACCTAGAGTTTGAGGAGGGAGCACATGTGTTTTTGAAAGTGTAACATCCTAATTCCGAAAATCTAGGATTTATGCCCGTTCGAAGAACAAGCCCAAAATTTAGGGAATTATTTCTCACGATATTAACAATATGGGATACAATCACAAACAATGCTTAAGTAACTCCAATGATTACATAAGCTAAAACATAAATTTATATTCTCGAATTACAATTCAAATGCCAACAATGGCCCAAAAATACCTAACTAGTTGTTCATGTTAAATCCAACATAAAGGTAATCATATATATTTCCCAAAAGCCTCGTGAGCAGGAAAAATAAGGAATCATGTGGACTAGGCCACTAACACAATCCCAAGCTATCTGGTCATGTGTCGGACTGATTACCCTGTGTATCTAAGATAAAACTACAAACGTGTGGTAAGACTTACATCCCAGTGAGTGCAACCATGCAAGTAGTGTAGGAAAAACAAGCATATAAGATACAACATTTAATTTACAATGTCATACATGAACTAGCTTCATCATAACTCATAATAATGCATAGATGCACATGACCTGCTTTAACCCGGCAGGGGGGGTCTTATCACTTTTTGGGGCTAGACCTGAGCTCAGATTACATGGAACATCTCCCTTGGGGACTAATACCTGCCAATAGTGGGGGCCGAAACCCAAATAATAATCAGGGACCAAAACCCAAATGATAACTAGGGACCAAAACACAAATTCTGTTTTATAATAACTGGGGACCGAAACCCAAATTCATTTTCACAATAACAGGGGCCGAAACACAAATTCATTTTTACAATAACTGGGGGCCGAAACCCAATTGCATTCATCATTCACAAAACTAACACGTCTTGAAATATTTAACTACATATATCATAGGCATGGATATAATCAAAACCCTAACATGTGAACCCTAATACAAGGCCATAAACATACACAAACCACAACATGGGGATAATTAAGAAAAAATGAATTAAACAACCAAACCATAGGCCAAAGGAATGAGGTGAGAAGAATAGGGATCGTTAGGGATTTCATACATAAAATGAGAGTGAGTGTGTGAGTTACACTCACCTAAATCAAGCTCCAAGAGGGGAAGAGAGATGGTTGATGGGTGGTGACAACTGATGAGCTCTTTGATTTTTCTCCTCCTACAAATCCAGGCTTGGCACTCTTCCTCTCTCTACTTTCTCTCTCTAAGGTGAGGGAAAGTGTGAGTTATGAGAAAAGAACCCTAACTTTACATTTTTAAAAACTGATCTCGCACATTTTCGCTCAAGCGAGAATCTCTCACTTGAGCAAAAGTGACACAGAGGCTCTCTGGAGCATTCTCGCTTGAGCGAGCTTTCTCTCTTGGGCGAGAGTATAATTTTTGCCTGAGTGAGCCGCTCCTCGCTTAAGTGAGAATCATCCAGAAACACCCCCTCTCTGCCTCTTTTTCTCTTCAGCCAAAAGGATATCGCTCAAGCAAAAATATCACTAGAGAATTTCCTCATTTTGATTGATATTTTCGCCCAAGCGAGAATGACCTGCTTGAGCGAAAATCCTACAGAATGGAAACTCCAAATTTCCATTCCTTCTCACTTAAGCGAGTCAGTTCTCGTTTGAGAAAAGGAAGTAGTGTTATGATATAGTTTTAAACCCTCTTTAACCAAATTCCCTTAATCTAAGCTTGTTCCTCTTGTTCCTTGATTTCTTTAAACTCTAAATTCTTATATCCTAGCTTAATCCCTCCTAAATTCCATCAATATTGACGTTTAGGGGCTTAACACTTGATCCCTCCCTTAAATTCACTCTAGAACCCGAAACTCTCATTAATTCCCCACCTCCTGTCTTGACAAAGCCCTTAACTTAGGACTTCTACTATACTTCCTAGAGCTCTTATTTTTGGGATGTTATTATTCGACCCCCCTTAATTAAATTTTGCCTTCAAAATTTGTCATACGATCCTAAATTCCACCATCTTACTACCTTATATATATCCCCAGGGATCTAACGAACTAATCCCCATGTTTTTATCCCTCGCCGTAAAGGTGTCCTCAACTACCTTCCTTACATCCCTATATTAATTTAGTGTCTCTACTCACTTCACTCCTAGCCCAAAAACTCACTTCTTGTCCCATGTTGCATATTTTCCCTTATAAGACAAGCATTAATCATAAGCTTTGGCATGCCTGGTTGATCCCGATACACAACGGTGCACTAACAGTGACATTGAAAACATTTATCTGGTTGCATTCATTTTGAGATGTTTGGATTCAAATCCGATAGAAACTTCAAGTGAACTGGTATGGTTTGAGTTGTAGGAGTTGAGGGTATATATGAAGGGGAAAATGAAAATTGGCGTTCGGTGCACACATGGTGCTTTGCCTTGTGTCTTCCACAGTGCAAAGTGAAGTGAGAAAAGAAAGACGTTGGAGTGACTAGTGCGTGATCCATGATCAATGTTTGATGGCAATGAAAAGGTCGAAGCTTGGCACAAGCCATAACCTCAAATTTCAAGAATAGTTGAAACAACAACTAGATTGCAACGGGAAGGGTGACAAGTGCTGACTCTCCATCTTTGATCGATATCAAGAACGGTTTCATCTTCCTCACAAAGAGGTGTCTTGCAGAACGATACACACAGGGTGGTCACTGCCCTTGACAACCTTTACAGAGATTCGAAAGAAAGGCACTCTGAAGATATGATTTTTGGGTCCTGAAAATTGATGCTAGCGAAACTGGATAACTACCACCTAGGAATAAGACCTATGACTTACTGAATTTCTGTTGTGTGCATGTTTTACCATACCAGTTCTGGTTGGAGTCGTCATTGCGTTAAGCAAAATTGGGTGATGAGGAAGAACGTTGAAGCTTATGGGTCCAGGGTTTGAATTATCATTATCTTTCAATGAGGTTTGCAGAGTGCTACCAAGTTGTGTGTGCGTGGGGAGGAAATGGAAGTGGAATCACTGAGAGTGTAACTGAACACTCGTGTGTGATGACGAGATGGAGATCTGGTGAAGACATATATCCCCCATGCAAAATAAACGAAAAATAGTGAGCGAGTGACTTTTAATGGATCCCAACACAGAAGCCTGTGACGATCTTTTCTAACTCCTACCCAGGAACTCCCACGGGAAAAAGAAGTCCTAAAAGTTTTCTGTGCTCTACATTGGCATGCTAATCCACCAATACCATAGGGACAAACCTAGTTTCTCGATCGTGCCCAACTATCCACCCAAAAATTTATCCTTAGACTTGATACACCTCGACAGTGCCAGGATGCACTGGGATCTACTCTGTTGGTTCACTTTAACCCTACCCTTAAGTACTACCCCTAAGGACTCGGACTCTCTCTTGGAAGAGGATTGTTCCTTGACAACCTTCGAATCTCCAACCACTTTCTCGTCAACTTGAGGTTGTAAGTCTGAGTCCTAAGCTCCTCGAATTTAGGTCCTCGGTCCAATTAACCTCCCTTATTGGTCTAACAACCTTTCGGTTCTAGTGTTTGCCCTCTAGGGCCCAACTCTAGTTCTAACACTACTTCAATTTGAAGATATTAGAGCACTCCCTTTAGGGCGCTCCCGTGCGGGCTAGTGTCTAAAACAATCGTTTAAATACGCTCAAAAGATGGGTGGGAGCGCCCTTATAGGTAGAATAGAGGGCGCTCCAACAGCGCGCCCTTGTTTCCGGCGTGAATTTGTTTTTTTTTTTTAATTCTGATGAAAGGAGGGCGCTCCTAGGAGCGCCCTCATTGGATTTTCTGTTTATAATTCCAGGGCGCTCAGGTGGAGCGCCCTCTTTGGCCATTTTCCAGGGCGCTCCCGGGAGCGCCCTCGTTCCCAATGTTAATTTGTTTTTTTTTTTTTATTTCTGACGAAAGAGGGCGCTCCCTGGAGCGCCCTCCTTTATTTTTATTTATTTTTACAGGGCGCTCCTTTGGAGCGCCCTCTTTTTTTGTGGATATTTTTTTTGTCTTGCAATAGAGGGCGCTCCAGGGAGCGCCCTCCTTTATTTTTTTTGCCCAGCATGATTTTTTTTTAAATTCTCTGGAATAGAGGGCGCTCCCAGGAGCGCCCTCCTTTATTTTCTTTTTCTAATTCTCTGGGAATACAGGGCGCTCCCTGGAGCGCTCTTTTTTATTTTTTTAAAATTATTTCAGGGCGCTCCACCGGAGCGCCCTCGTTGATCCTTAAAAATGACCACCCAGATTTAATTTTCACTTTCATTCATCCCGCGTCCCTTCTCCCTCCATTCTCCTTCGTCCTTTCTCCTTCGTCCCTTCTCCTCCGTGCCCAAGCTTCTCCTCCTTCCTTCTCCTTCGTTCCTTCTCCTCCGTGCCCAAGCTTGTTCCTCTTTCCCTTCTCCTCCGTGCGCGAGCTTCTTCATTCGTGCCTTCTCCTCCGAGTTCGTCGTCTTCGTCCGTGAGGGAGCTTGGGAGAGCTTCTCCTTCCCTTCTTCCTCCGCAGCACAACCGTACGTGAGCTTCTCCTTCCCTTCTTCCCTTCTCCTCTCCCTCGGTGCGTCGCGACTCTCTCCTTCCCCTTTCTTCTCTCAGTCCGCGGCAGCTACTAGGGTAAGCAACTCCAACATTGACATTTTTGCTATCTGCACCACTTTTTGTTTATGTTGCACATTTTTTTTTGCTACCTGCACCCCCTATTTTGTTATCTGAACTGTTTATTTGTTGTTAAGGTTAGATAACATTGAACATTAGTATTGTAGTTTATAATGATTTGATGTTTGGGATATAGTTTATAATGATTTATGTGTTAAGTATATAGGTTGTCATATATTACATTAGATTTTGAAATGTTATATAAATATATATTACTCATATTGATCTCTTTTGGACTGGTAGTTGGTGGTTTAGAGTTAAAATTGTTTTTTCGTTAATTTGGTGGTTGCTGCTAAAATTTTTAACGACTACTAATTTTTATTACTAGTTAATTTTTTGACTTGTCTTTTTTTTTCAGGTCTTGTTTCCTAACTGCTTATAATCTAACAACTGCTTATTGGTGATTGACTTTAATCAGGTATATCCTTTATCATATTATCGTTTCTCTTTCAACTATAATTATTAGGTTATTTGTATGTACATGCATTAGGAATAAGTTTGATAGGTACTTCATACTTTCACCACACTTTATAGCATGCATAGGAAACTATTCAAAGTATGACAAGTTTGAATTCTTCATTTGAAGTAGATAACCTATTGATGCTTTGAATAGTTTCACATCTTTTATTTCCTTTAATTTATTTATAATAAAAAACATGGTTGAAACGGAAAATAATAATGACGTGTATAAAAGTATGTGTGTTGTTTACTAAGTGTTGTTCATAGTATGACTAAGTGTTTGAATTTTAAGGAATTAATATGCATGATTTTGGATTAAGCCATTGGGATCAGACTAAAATAAATATGCAGGTTAAATTAGATTAAAAAAACAAAAAATTGAAAAAAAAAGAAAGGAGGGGCGCCCTTGTTTTAAAGAACCAGGGCGCTCCAGTGTGCGCCCTTTAAGGCTGCAAGGGAGCGCCCTCTTTTTGCTTCTGTCAGGGCGCTCCATTGAGCGTCCTCGTTTTATTGACCAAACAAGAGCAGATTCTATTAGTGCGCACGGGAGCGCCCTTTAAGGCTGCACGGGAGCGCCCTCTAAGGCCTTTTTTGGCATAGTGTAATGACGACCTTTGGGTTTCCTTCCCTATTAACCTTTCCCGAATTAGGGTTTGCAGTCTTCAGATCCTTCAGTTTTCTCTTCCTTTTAATCCTAGGATATTTCCTCTTTCACACTCCCACCTGATGGTACTCCCCTCTCTACGTCACCCTAGAGAGAAACAAAGTTTTTCCTAAGTTGACTCCACGAGTCCTTATCCTAGTGGGGTTGGCCCTCTAAAGACTAAGTCAAGGGTTCGGTTCGGAAGTAAGACCTATAGTGAGTTCTAATCCCTGTTTTGATACCCAGAACCACAATAACAAAGGGGAAGATGCACTGGATCATGACAACGATATCCTTCCTCTTGTCAGGAGAAAAAGAGCTGGAATGGAGTCACCTGATTAGGTTTGAGACCTTTCATTCATTCCAAAAGAAAGTTCGGATTATATAAGGGTGGACATAATAATTCAGCTTCGAAGGCTCTTCTTTGGATACACCTGAGTGCTTTCAGGCAAAAGGGACAATGGGAGCACCCTATTGGTCGGGCATTAACATGTAAACTAAGAAATGAGTGGGTACAGAGTCAGTTTAGGAATTCCATGCAAACGATTTCTAAGGAAAGAAAAGTGGGTTGCCCCAGAGTATTACAATATACACGAAATTCTTCAAGTATTCACATACCTTGTACTCAAAATTCCAATTTTCTTATTCCTTGGGCAATCCATCGCCATATGACCCGATCCGAAGCAATAGAAGCATTTTTGTTTGGCCTAGTAGACACCTCTTTTGTGGCTCCTCCCATACCTGACGCAAATTGGGGCCCACTGCGCAACCTACCGAGCAATCTGCTTGCCCCTCGCACCACCCCTAGAGCTCCCCTCCGATGACAACTCACCACTCTTCCCCTTGGACTGCAAGGCTTCCACAATGTTCCTAATTTCTATCCATAAGCCTCCCTCGAATCGAGCGCACATCCAATATTCATTGGGGGTGGTGTGGTTGGGTGTAAAAGAATCTGGATAGTTCCTCAAACTTATTTGCATATTGGCCCACCGCCAAAGTTTCTTGCTTCAGTTGTAAAAGCTCTTCTTCATTCTGTCTTCTCACACCAAAGGGGAAATATCTTTCCACGAAGGAGGTTTTAAAGTCCTCCCAGGTGATAGTAGTACCCAAAACTGCCAACTGGCCTCTAGTGCCACTCCACCAGGTCTCAGCCTCTCCCTTGAGCATCAGGGACACATAGGTCACCCTTTGCTCATCAACATAAACCATGGCAGTTAGAATTTCCTCAATCTTCGTAATCCAAGAAGCTACCGCTATCCGAGCCAAAATCTCATCAAAGGTTGGTGGGTGACACATCCAGAATACTAAGAATCCACTCTCTTGGTGGTCCAGCTCAGGAGCTACTGGGGCCATTGGGCTTGTGGGCGTGGTACGTCTGCTCTCCCCCAACAGGTTCCACATAGTGGTCTATCAATTCAGGGCATGAGTTAACCCTTCGATAGCTACAAGTGAAGCATCTTGAGGGGTTTCCAGAGCCCGACGTCTACCTTGTCTGCCTCTAGCCATAATTCTATATACATTGAACAAAAACATTGAGTTGATCAGACTCTACATTTCATACAATGCATAAAAGACAACAACTAAACTTAGAAACATATCCTATCCACAGTCCAATTGGATTGAACTACTCTGATACCATAATGTAACGTCTTAATTCTAAAGCTCTAGGATTTATGCCCGTTAGAAGCACAAGCCCCAAATTTAGGGAATTGTTTTTCACGACATTAACAAGATCGCATACAATCACAAACAATGCTTAAGTAACTCCAACGATTACATAAGCTAAAACATAAATACATATTCTCAAATTACAATTCAAATGCTAACAATTGGCCAAAAATACCTAACTAGTTGTTCATGTTAAATCTAACATAAAGGTAAACAAATACAATTCCGAAAAGCCTCGTGAGCAGGAAAAATAAGGAATCATATGGACTAGATCACTAACGTACTCCCAAGCTATCTGGTCATGCCTCCGACTGAGTACCCTGCGTATCTAAGATAAAACCACAAATGTGTGGTGAGACTTGCATCCCAATGAGTGCAACCATGCAAGTAATGTAGGAAAAAAAAGCATATGAGATGCAACATTTAATTTACAATGTCATACATAAACTAGCTTCATCATAACTCATAATAATGTATAGATGCACATGACTTGCTTTAACCGGGTAGAAGGGGTCTTATCACTTTCTGGGGGCCAGACTTGAGTTAAGACTAGAAGGAACATCTCTCTTGGGCACTAATACCCGCCAATACTGGGGGTCGAAACCCAAATTAATTTTTACAATAATTAGGGGTCGAAACCCAATTGCATTCATCATTCACAAAACTAGCATGTCTTGAAATGTTTAACTACATGTAGCACAAGCATGGATATAATCAAAACCCAAACATGTGAACCCTAATACAAGGCCATGAACATACACAAACCAAAACCATGGGGATAACTAAGAAAACATGAATTAAACAACCAAACCACAAGCCAAAGGAAGGAGGTGAGAAGAGTAGATTAGGGATTTCATAGACAAAATGAGAGTGAGTGTGCGAGTTACACTCACCTAAATCAAGCTCTAAAAGGGGAAGGGAGATGGTTGATGGGTGGTGATGAGCTCCTTGCTTCTTCTCCTCCTACAAATCCAAGCTTGGTACTCTTCCTCTCACTAAGACGAGGGAAAGTGTGGGTTATGAGAAAAGAACCCTAACTTTATGTTTTTAAAAACTGATCTCGCATATTTCCGCTCAAGCGAGAATCTCTCGCTTCAGCGAAAATGGCACACAGGCTCTCTAGAGCATTCTCGCTTGAGCGAGCTTTCTCTCTTGAGCAAGAATACGAATTTCGCTTGAGCGAGCCCCTCCTCGCTTAAGCGAAAATCATCCAGAAACACCCCCTCTCTGTCTCTTTTATTGCTTAAGCGAGAAGGCCCTCGCTCAAGTGAAAATATCAGCAGAGAATTTCCTCATTTTGACTGATATTTTCGCCCAAGTGAAAATGACCTCGCTTTAGCGAAAATCCCACAGAATGGAAACTCCAAATTTCCATTCCCTCTCGCTTAAGTAAGCCAGTTCTTGCTTGAGCGAGAAAAGAGGTCGTGTTATGCCTTCAGATGCAGTTTTAAACCCTCTCTAACCTAAGTCTCTTAATCCAAGCCTTTTCCTCTTGTTCCCCAATTTCTTTAAACTCTAAATTATTATATCCTAGCTTAATACCTCCTAAATTCCATCAAGATTGATGTTTGGGGGCTTGACACTTGATCCCTCCCTTAAATTCACTATAAAACCCGAAACTCTCAACAATTCCCAACCTCCTATCTTGTTAAGGCCCCTAACTTAGGACTTCTACTATACTTCCTAGAGCTCAAATTTTTGGGATGTTACAGAAAGTAACTCCAATCACAGGCATTACATGAGCCATTAAAGCCAAAAAGCTCAATCCCAGATTCATTGGCCCTTTCAAAATCTTGCAAAGGATTGGTCCTCTTTCTTACCAGATAGCCTTACCACCCCACTTATCCAATGTTCATGATGTTGTCCATGTGTCACAGCTCAAAAAGTAAGTTCATGACCCTTCACACATCATAAGCTGAGTCAGCACAATTAAGGAAAAACCTTACAGTTCCCACTAGGCTTGCACAAATTATTGACCGGAGTGTCAAAACCCTGAGGAACAAGGCAATCCCATTAGTGAAGGTGAGTTCGGTAGGTCAGTCATCTGAGGAGGCCACTTGGGAGGAGGAGGAGGATGTCCGTGCTCAATATCTGGAGTTGTTCACTTGAGGTAAAACCTTAATAACCAATTTTGAGGACATAATTAATTTAATGGGGGTAGATTTGTAACATCCCAAATTTCATGAAAAACATTTTCATAAGTGAAATTAGAAGTATAACAGGTTTTCATAAAAGAAACTAGGTGAGAAAAGGTTAAAAACAGTTAAAAAGAGTATAACACTTTCCTTTTCTCCCTCAAGCGAGAAATGGCTCGCTTGAGCGAGAGGCAATGAAAATTTGGAGTTTCCATTATGTGAGATTTTCGCTCAAGCAAGAGCATTTTCACTTGAGCGAAAATATCAAACAAAATGGGGTAATTTTCTTCTGGTTTTTTAGCTTGAGCGAGAGCATTCCCGTTTAAGCAAAAATGAGACAGGGAGATGGGGGTTCTCTGCTTGACTTTCGCTCAATCGAGGAGAAACTCGCTCAAGCGAAAATTAGCTTCTCGCTCAAGCGAGAATGTGGTCGAGAACTACTGCCTGATTCTCGCTCAAGCGAGAATGCGCGATTTCAGTTTTTTTGCTTATTTTGAGGTATTTGCTCCTATTGCGAGATTAGATACAATTTGTATGATCATATCTATCTCAACTCAAAATAATTGGAAAATACATCAAATGGATGTTAAATCTGCCTTTCTAAATGGTGCCTTGGAAGAAGAGGTGTATGTTGAGTAGCCTGAAGGATATGTGATCAAAGGAAAAGAAGATAAAGGTCTATAGATTGAAGAAACCATTGTATGGCTTGAAGCAGGCACCCATAACGTGGTACAAAAAGATTGATTCCTTTTTTGTGCAACATGGATTTCAGAGATGCCCATTTGAGCACACTTTATATATTAAAGTTGTTGATCCAAATAATATTCTCATTGTATGCCTTTATGTTGATGATCTAATCTTTACGGGAAATAATCTGAAGATGATTGCAGAATTCAGGGAGGTTATGATTAAATGCTTTGAAATGACAGGTTTAGGCCTAGTGTCTTATTTTTCAAAGCCAATTTCTACACATGTTGAAGAAAAGTTGAAGCTCACAAGAGAAAGTGATGGTAGAAGAATTAATTCAACCTACTACACTTGGATATTTGACTGCTACTAGACCCGACATTGTCTTTGGAGTAGGATTGCTCATCCGATTCATGAAAGAGCAACATGCATTTCATTTACAAGGAGCAAAGAGAATTCTCAAATATATAAAGGTACTCTAACCGAGGGAATTTTTTATGCTAACAATAATGACGTGAAGCGTGTTCGATATATAGATAGTGATTGGGCAGGAGATATTGAGACAAGAAAAAGCACATCAGGGTATGCATTTTCATCTAGGCACTGGAGCAGTATCATGGTGTTAGAAGAAACAACCAACAATTGCACTCTCAACAACTGAGACAAAATATATAGTTGTAACAAGTTGTGCTACACTAGTATGGATGAGAAGAATACTTGAAGTGATGCGTTAGAAGCAAGATACTCCCACGGTTATATTTTTTGATAACAAGTTTGTAATTGTACTTTGCAAAAATCCAATTTTTCATGGGCGGTCCAAGCACATAGATATTCGGTTTCACAAGATTCGAGAGCTGGTAGCTGAGAAAGAAGTGGTGATCGAGTATTGTCTAACTGAAGAACAAGTTGTAGATATTTTTACAAAGCCACTGAAGGCTGAGTTATTTTACAAGTTGAAGAAAATGCTTGGAATGATACATGCTTGATATAAGGGAGGCAATGTCAGCATATTAAATCAACTCGAGCCACCACTTGCAATGTGAATGAAATCTGACGTAATGCCGAAAACAATCTGTTGCAAACATTGAAAATGGAGTGCTACGTGAAAGCATGTGGTTGCAATAGTATTTTTGTATCTTTGCTCTTAGCATGTCCTTGCAATAGTGTGTTTTTGTACTTTCTCTCTTGGATAAGAATATAACATATTAGTTTATTAATTTATGTAATGTATAAATAGGTACTTCACATACCTTGTATGAATCATTTAAAAATTTTGATTGAATTAATTGAGTGATAATCTTCTTCCTCTCATCTACCTTGCTTCCGTTGTGTGTGAGCATGTGTTTAAATTTTATGTCCCATTGATATCAACCTCTATATTATTAATTGAAAAAATATTAAATGCACTTAATATTAAAAACATAAAAGGCTTAAATATGCTAAAAAATTAATGAATTTTGTGTTTAGTCCCTATAAAATTTTTCACCTAAATTTAGTCCCTTATTAATTCTCTGTTTCCAAGTTTAATCCTTGTTGTTAATTGGTGTTGTTAAGTGATGACCTGACACTATTACAGTATGTTCACGTGTCTATTGAGGTGACGTGGCTACCACGTTGGCTTTGGTTAAAATTATTTTGCCCCAAATTTTTTTAATTATTAATTCTAATATTAATTATTTTAATATTTCAAACAAAAAACAATAAATCCCTCTTATTTTTTAGTACTGTATATATCATCACAGCTCTCCAGTTCCTCACTGAAATATTCTTCCTCCATGATATATACGGTTCTAAAAAATAAGAGAGATTTATAGTTTTCTTGTTTTAAATATTAAAATAATTAATATAGAATTAATAATTAAAAAAATTGGGACAAAATAATTTCAATAAAATCTAATGTGGCAGTCACGTCAGCCTAAAAAGACACGTCAGCATATTGTAACAGTGTCAGATAATCACGTAATAGCACCAACTAACATCAAGGATTAAATATGGAAATGAAAAATTAATGAGACTAAACCTAGGTGAAAAATTTTATAAAGACTAAACATAAAATTCACTAATTTTCGAGGGACTAAAAATATATTTAAGCACACATAAAAAAAATTTAATATTTATTTCATTTAATAATTAGGTGGATATATAATAGCAGCAAGTAAGAAAATTTAAAAGTGAAAAGTATTTTTTAACACGTTTATGTGTGCACTCGCATGGAATTTTACGATTTTAATATTTCCTTCTATTAACTATGAAATATGTGACGTCAAAAAAAAAACTATGAAATATGTGACTACGTTTTTTCTTTTATTAATTTTATTCCTTAACCTTAATTTACACCAAGAGCAAATCATTTCAGAAACAAACTAAAAGCAGCATAATTGCAAAGACCTGCAAAGAATGGAACTACCAGCTCCTTCGGCAGCCAAGTGTACTTTCAGGCTAGCCAGCCAGCCTTCATACTTCATATATAGTTGCTGACCGAAGGATACAGCCAGCCTTCATACTTCATAGTTTTTTGACAACTGCACTCTGCAGTCTGCACCATGTGCAGATCATGATCAAATAGTTTAAAATTGGTCAACCAAATTTTATCTCTTTACTATTTAGCATGACAATAAAAATTTTAACGTGTCAGATCATTTGCAGTTTAAAGAAAACTGGGTTCGATCCCAGGAGTCCTCATGTAATTTTACTTTACTACTAGAAATTAGGCCTGTTTGTTTATAGTTTATATTTTTTTTTTTAGTATTTTTTTCATAATATGTGTAAATCATTATAAATGAAATCTAAAAATAATATATTAAAATTTCTTTTTATCATTTTTAAAATATAAAAGATAGTAACATAAATTAAATATATATTGAGGAAATTTATTAAATGATTCATGTTATACAATATTTTTAATATGCTTTATATCATTTTCAGCATATTCAACAATAAAGATTACTTCACCTAGAAAAAAGGTCTTCACAAAAAAAAAACAATAAAGGTTAAATTTTATTTATTTTACTTATATTTAATTATTTTTTTAATAATTACTTTTTTTAATAAAAATTATCAATATAAAATGACAAGTATATGATAGTTTATTGGTTAAATTAATCACTAGGTCCTTACAGTTTTATTAAATTTTTAATTAGGTCCCTATAGTTTAAAATGATATAAAAGAGTCCTCATAGTTTTAATTTTTTTAATTAAATCTTTTAGTTACTAACAGTGTTAACATCCGTTAAATCTCTCTTATGGATGGAGTGTGATTAGGATGCTAACATGGTAACACGTGGATACATCTAATGGAGCCACCATTCTGCTTGAAACCAGAGGAACAGAGGGGACGGGAAGCAAGAAAAATCATGGGAAATGAGCTTGTGGGTACCAACTATAGTTTGTCAGACAATGAAAAGAAGGGGGCGATTATGTTTGCCCTTGTATCGTGGCCACACCTCGCCGAATTCAATCTGTTCGCAGCCAACCTCGATTTCAATCTTTCAGATTCCAAGTTGAGTTACTGCTATAGAGGGATTCAAAGTTGAGGCAATTAATTTTGAGCTTTCAGATTCCAGATGAAGTTACTGCTACAGAAGCATTCAAAGCTGCAAGTTTTGCTTCTTTGTTCGATTTATTTGGGGCTTAGTGTTTTTTAGCATTTGTTGGAGTGTGTATAGTGAAATAAAGTGGTAAATATTTTGGATTTTCCATTGGTCTTATAGTTTTTTTTCTTAGTTTCAACAAAAGAAATTCGAATCATTAGGATTGACACTGGGCAGTTTGTTTGTGCTTAAAAAAATACTTTTTTAAATTGCTTAAAAAATTGATTTTATTTAGAGATTTTTGTAAAATCAGAAATAAATGTTCGTTTGGCAACAATCATAAAAAAGCACTTTATATGCTACAATAAATGCTTTCACATTGTTAAACAATTTCTCTCTCTTCTATTTTAATTGCTTTTTTCAAGAAGCAACTCTAAGTTGCTTTCTAAAAAAGCAGAAAACTGATTATTTTTTGATTCTGCTTCTTGAAAAAAGTTTAGACAAACATCTTAAAAATTCATATAAGTGATTTTTTAAAAAAAGAAGTGATTCTTTTAAGAAATAATTTTAAACAAACGGGCTCAGTACTATCAAGTTTCCGTGAACCTAGACATTAGATAGCATCTAATCCACTCAAGCATTGTCAGTATAGGCTTGTCTCTAGCTTCCAAAATTCTTCCATTGAAAGCCTCATAAATGTTATTCATTAACATGTCACTTTTTGAGTGAAATGTAAAGTGAGACCTTGTCCAAAATGTTGGGTCTAAGCCCATCAACTTGTCATGACATTCCTTCTTCACCCGCTGTAATTCCTTCATCTTCCGCTCCCATTCTTGCACATATGGTGCCTTTGCAGTAGCAATAATTAGATCTCTCAAAACTGAGCCACCTCCGTAAGTCTTCTTGCAATTGGCATATAAATGCATGAGGCAAAATCTATGTTCCACACCTGGAAGCATTTCCTCAAACACTTGAACTAATCCCTGCAATCAATAAAATAAAAATAAGCAACAAGGTACTCAACAATAAAAAAAAAACACGTAATAATATGGAATATTGATGGATAAAAGGATTACCTTTTGTTGGTCAGATATAAACACCCATCTCTTCTCTCTTATTGATCCTATATCTTCCAAGACCAATGTCATAAACCAACCCCAAGAATCGTTTGTTTCACTCTCTATAGCAGCAACAAGTGGAAAGTAATTATCATTGGGATCTATAGCTACCGCCACCAACAATTGTTGCCCATATGGTCCCTTGAGATGACACTCGTCTAAGCCAATGATAGGTCTACATGCAGTTAGGAACCCTCTCTTGACAGCATCAATGCACATATATAATCTTTGGAATATAGGCTGGTGGGTAAGTGATGGCTTATCAACCATCACCTTAAGAGTAGAATTTGGGTTTGAATTTCTAACTTCTTCATAATAATCCCATATTCTATTATATTGCTCAACAACTACCCCTTGAAGCTTCTCCTTTGCCTTCCTCCTTGCCCAGTAAGCCTTATTAACAGAAATTTCAGCCATGTATTTTTCTTTCACATTTTGGATCACATGTGAAAGTTTGATATTCTCATCCGGTTTCATAGTCTCAACTAGTTTACTAGCAACCCACTTGGAAGATGCCAAATAACCCTTGAAGTTTCTCCCACATGTGTGTCTTCCTTTGTATGTCTTAAGCTTGTAGGTTAGTTAACCTCCCACTCTGCTACAAAAGGCAAGCCACTCACAATCCTTCCCTATGCAGCAAACCCTGCATCTTTGTTTGTCATTTTTTACGTACCTCACATCTCTACCATTCAATAAAGAATATTCTTTTATTGCCTCCTTAAATTGATCAATGGAATTAAATTCCGTTCCCACTACAAATTTATAGTCATGACACATTTATGCAGTATTTCAAATATTTTGGTTTCCTCCCATTCTCACCATCAGAAGATCCATCAATAGAATCCAATGATTCAGTGTCATAGTCAGGATCAGATTCAATATTATCCATAATATGACTAGGGTCTTGTAGGGTAGCAGTGGGAGGGGATGGTTGAATTTCACGAGTTGTTAGGTCTAATGAGGCATATATGGTCCTGCTCCTTCTCTATTTCCAAGGTTCAATGAGCTAGTATTAAGGTTGACATTGTCTTCAAAATGGTCCTCATAATCACCATCGCCAGCACTATCATCAAATCTAAGATTCAATTCACTATCATCACTGCTTGAGTCACTATCATCACCATCAACTTGCACATAACTTCCATCTGTCATAGCAATTTCAACACCATCATCTTTACTAAACCCAGCAACAACAAATAAATCGGCTTGTTTGATAGAGGTGCTCAACACAAGCACAACAAATGCAATGTAATCATCATCATTCATCAATTCCTTTAAATCATTGTTTATGCACCTGCCTGGTTTTTTACCTTAAATTTTAACATATCCTTCATAACCCAAATCTCTCAACTCTCCAACAATTTCTTGGAGTGATCAATGATCAATGTCATACACCAACTTTTGATTACTTCCACCAACATATTCAATTCCTGATGTACTAGGAACGAAATGCCCCCCATGGTGAAGGGTAGTGTTAAATTTGTTATCACCCATTACTGTAATGAAAAAAAATCATAAGAAGAAGACATCATCATAATACCCTTCTATAATTGCAAGTAAATATCTCAAAATTAAGCATTATGTTATTTATGTATGATCTCAAATCCAATATAACATGAGGAAAGAAAAAAACAATTTATTGATTAATAGACAATGAGGCACATTTAAATGGATAAAAAAAATCATGATTCTCAAATGAAAATGCCTTTAAATTTGAAAATTCCTTTTATACACCAATTTAAAAAGCCAGAAGTAATATCTATTGTCTTCTATGTTCTAACTTTGCACCTTTAAATATAAATTTCATACTATTATAGCTTGTATCAATCACTAATAGCATTACAATTGCAGTGTACAACAGTACCATGAATCAAAGTCCAAATACATGTCGAGAAAAGCATAAATCAGAACAAAGAATGTGGCCTGCAGTGAAGTGGCACTATGGGAAAGCTGTGAAACTTTGCAAACAGACATGGGTGGGATCAAAACATGTTACCAGGAAGAGGAATATATAAATCAGGTAAGTCAGGTAAGGATTCTCAAAATGACAAAATTATATGCTATGAGTGTAAACAGCCAGGTCATATGAAGGCTGAATGTCCAAGACTGAAGAAGAACAACTTCAAAAAGAAGAAATTCTTTAAGAAGAAGAAGAGTCTGATGGCAACATGGGAGGATCTTGATGAGTCTACCTCGGAAGAAGAGGAAGAAACTTCAGAAGAGGCCAACCTGTGTCTCATGGCCACCCTGCCCTCATCAGATAGCTCAGAATCTGAGGTATTTCCCTTAACTCTTCAAGAGATGTATGATGACCTGATGGAAAGTTCCAAGGAACTCTTCCAAGAGTATAAGAATCTGTCCAAGGCCACACGGAAATGTGCAGTAAATATGAGGCTCTTGAGATAGAAAATATTATGCTCAAGAAGAGAATTCTTGTGATTGAAAGTAGCAGTTCACAAACTGTCTCTGAAGAAAACAAAAAAACTTCAGAAACAAGTTGAGGAACTGACAAAAGACTTAGTTAAATTTGTCAAAGGAACAGAAAACCTTAACAGATTGCTTGGCAATCAAAGGGATCCCCTTGACAAAAGTGGATTAGGCTTTTGTGATCATGATACCTCTGAACCTCATATTTTCAAAAATTTTACTAAAGGTAAAGAGAAAGCTATTGGGTGTTCTCACTGTGGCAAGCCTGGACACAATGTGGCTCAGTGTAAGCACAAGGGAAAAGCAAAACCCAAATCTAACAAGAAAGGACCCAAAAGAATATGGGTACCTAAGAACTTGATCATTCATGTTGCAGATGTGTTTAACAGGACAAAGGAGACCCCACAAATGGTACCTGGATAGTGGGTGCTCGCGACACATGACAGGAAAAAGGTCTTTGTTCCAAAACCTTAGACCCAGAGCAGGAGGTGTGGTCACCTTTGGTGGAAATCAGCAAGGGAAGATCACAGGAATAGGGACTGTAGGTATCTCCCCTCTATCCCTTATTAAGAATGTTCTTCTAGTAGAGGGACTTCAGCACAATTTACTGAGCATAAGTCAATTGTGTGATAGTGGATATGTGGTTTCCTTTACTAAAGAAGGATGTATAGTCAAAGACTCTCGTGATCAAATTCTTTTTACTGCTAAGAGACACAACAATGTGTACAAAATTGATCTAGAGGATTTGGCAAGTCAAAATGTAAAATGTTTTCTCTCTATTGAAGATGAAAAACAGATTTGGCACCAAAGACTTGGGCATGCCAGCTTGAGATTGATCTCAAAGTTAGCAAAAACACAACCTTATTAAAGGACTGCCCAAGCTTTCCTACAAATCTGACATTTTATGTGAAAGCCGTCTGAAAGGAAAACAAACAAGACACTCTTTTCAGAGTAAGGATGTTGTTTCCACTAGCAGACCTTTAGAATTGTTACATATTGACTTGTTTGGTCCTATTAGAACAGAAAGCCTTAGTGGTAAGAAATATGGTTTGGTCATTGTTGATGACTATTCTAGATTCACATGGGTGTTATTCCTAAGAAGCAAGGATGAGACTTTCATGAATTTCATAATATTCTGCAAGAAGGTACAGAATGAAAAAGGATTCTGTATATCTGCTATCAGAAGTGATCATGGTGGAGAGTTTGAGAATGCAAACTTTCAACTGTTCTGTGATGAGAATGGGATCTCACACAATTTCTCTGTGGCAAGAACACCTCAACAAAATGGGGTTGTTGAGAGAAAGAACAGAAGTTTGCAAGAAATGGGAAGAACCATGCTCAACTCATGCAACCTACCAAGATCTTTCTGGGCAGAAACTATTAACACAGCTTGCTACCTTCAAAACAGAATATTGGTAAGACCAATTCTGAAAAAGACTCCTTATGAATTGTGGAAGGGAAGAAAACCCAACATATCATATTTCCACACCTTTGGTTGTGAGTGTTTATACTCAACACCAAGGATGATCTTGGAAAATTTGATGCAAAATATGAAAATGGAATTTTCATAGGATATTCTGAAACATCTAAAGCCTATAGAGTATATAACTCTAGAACTTTAACTGTAGAGGAATCAATCCATGTTAAATTTAATGACAAAAAAGAGACTGATAGGGAACTATCAGATCTAGAAGATAATTTTGCAGGAATAGAGCTGAATAATCATGACAACATCAAGGATGAACAGGTGTCTGAAGCACCATCTGTCACTGAACCTCTTCAGACCAATGTTGAGTCTCAGACTGATTTGATATTACCTCAGAAACCTGACTGGAGATACAAATCACATCATCCAAAAGAGCAAATCATTGGCAGCACTTCAGAAGGAGTTAAGACAAGATCAAAATTCAAGAATCTGAATTCTCTTGCTCTCCTGTCTGAAATTGAGCCAAAGAACATTGATGAAGCTCTGCATAATGAAGGGTGGATTCTAGCCATGCAAGAGGATCTAAACCAATTTGCTAGGAGTGATGTTTGGACACTTGTTCCTAAACCCCATGGGAAAACAATTATTGGAACCAAATGGGTGTTCAGAAACAAGCTGTCTGAAGAAGGAAAAGTGGTCAGAAATAAAGCAAGATTGGTGGCTCAAGGGTACAATCAACAAGAAGGTACTGACTTCACTGAAACCTTTGCCCCTGTTGCTAGATTAGAAGCAATTAGGATTCTTCTCTCTTATGCTGTAAATAATGGCATCAAACTATATCAAATGGATGTCAAAAGTGCCTTCCTCAATGGTTTCATTGAAGAAGTTTTTGTTAGACAACCCCTGGTTTTGAAGACACTGCTTTTCCTGATCATGTTTTCAAATTGAAAAAGGCTCTTTATGGTCTGAAACAAGCTCCAAGAGCATGGTATGACAGACTGAGCAGTTTTCTTATCAAAAATGGTTTTGAAAGAGGAAAAGTAGATACAACCCTTTTCAGAAAATAGTCTAACAAAGATTTTATACTTGTTCAGATATATGTTGATGACATTATATTTGGTTCAACTAATTCTTCTCTGTGCAAGGAGTTTTCTGAGTTGATGCAATCTGAATTTGAAATGAGTTTAATGGGAGAACTAAAATTTTTCTTGGGACTTCAAATTAAGCAAGATTCTGATTGTATATGGATCCATCAAGAAAAATATATAAAAGAAATGCTTAAGAAGTTCAACATGAGTGATTGCAAACCCATGTCAACTCCTATGCATCCCTCTGCATCTTTGAGCAAAGATGACAAAGAAGAACCAGTGAATCAAACTTTGTACAGAGGAATGATTGGCTCCTTGTTGTATCTAACAACAAGCAGACCTGACATAATGTTCAGTGTTTGTCTCTGTGCTAGATTTCAATCAGATCCAAGAATTACTCATTACAAAGCTGTTAAAAGAATCTTTAGATATCTGAAAGATACTACTAATCTTGGTCTATGCTATAAGAAGAGCAAAGATTGCAGGTTAATAGGATACTGTGATGCTGACTTTGCTGGAGATAGAATGGAAAGAAAGAGCACTAGTGGAGGATGTCATTTCTTTGGAAATAACATGATCAGCTGGTCAAGCAAAAGGTAAAGCACCATTGCTTTATCAACAGCAGAAGCAGAGTATATATCAGCAGCCAGTTGTTGTTCACAACTGCTATGGGTTAAGTATCAACTTGAGGATTTTAATATTCCTATCTCTGCTATACATGTTCTTTGTGATAATACCAGTGCAATTAATTTATCCAAAAATCCCATTCAACATTCTAGGGCAAAGCATATAGAAATCAAACATCATTTCATTAGAGACTATGTTCAGAAAGGTGTTTTTGATATTCAGTTCATTGACACAGAGCATCAATGGGCAGATATATTCACAAAACCCCTGGCTGAAGATAGATTTAAGTTAATACCCAACAACTTGAATATACATGCATTCTCTTAAAATAATTGTGTCTGATGTTATTATGTTATCTGAAATTTCAGTGTGTCTGAAATAGTGACATGTCATAAACTTTAGGTTATCTGAAATTTTATTTATGTGTCTGAAATTTTCACCTATCTGAAGTAACTGGCTGACGTGGCTATCTGAGACGGTTGAATTCCTTCTTTTAAAGTTTTGTTTCTTCCACTTCGCACGTTACCCGAAGTCTGCGCAGCCGGTACAGGGCATCATTGCATCATGGGTCTAAAATGCAGGATTAAGTGTGTCGAGGAAGTCTTACACTCTCTTTCCTCAATACTCAGTTTGATCTTTTTCACTGCTCAAGCAACCTTATTCTCTCAAAGTTTCTCTGCAACTCAACAATGGCACCCAAGAAGACCGCTAGTTCTGGTGGAAATGTGGTTAGATCAAAGGGTGTCGATCTTGACGAGCTTCGCAACATTGGCATGGATTTGGTTGAGGAATTTGATGCAGCTGGGTGGACTCCTTTCTTCAACCACATTAACTGTCAATGGCATGAACAAAGCATGGTGGATTTCTGGTCCTCTACTCGAGGAATACATAACTCTAAGGGAGTGTATGAAAGCATCAAAGCCTCTGTTCTAGGGGTTTCAGTTTTTGTTGATCAAGGCATTCTCTCCACAATCACTGATGTTAAGGCTGAAGGTGAAACCTTCATTCCTGGGTGGGAGATGAAGAATGGTGGGCACAAGCTGTTTACGAAGATGTTGTATGGAACTGAAGAACCTGAAAGCCTGGATTCCAAGTTCTTGCTAGAGAAGGTCAGAGTTCTTCATGCTATCTTAGGGTGTGCAATAATCCCTAAGAGTGGAAGCAGAAACCATGTATCAGAATTGGAAAGGTTCTGTCTAATTCACCTGCTTCAGAAGAAGAAAGTCAATCTCCCAAGCATTATCATGTTCCACGTGCAGAAGAAGATTCAAGACTCTGCTGGAAATCTTCCCCACAACACTCTCATCATGAAGGTACTTATGCATTTTAAGGTACCTGTTGAAAGATTATGTAACCATAAATCTCCTGTGTTCTTTGGTGAGTCAAACTTGAAGAGCATGGGAATCAAGCTCACTCCACGACCTCCATCCCCTACTCTGAAGGAGAGTGTTCTTTTGGAGAATGCCTCAAGAAGAGGAACCACTCTTGAGATTCTTGAGAAAGAGCTTCAGGGGGATATCAGAAAAGATGAGTTCAAGCCTTCCAAGTCATCCCCTCATCTGAAAAGGAAGAAGCTCCCTGTCAGGAGTTCAGCAAAGGTGTCTCTAGAAGCTATGGACTTGCACACTCAGACATCTGAACCTGTTTAGAAGGCTTTGCAAAAGCCATCTGAAATTGTGGGTCAGGGTTCTGAAGGTGTAAGAACTCCTACTCCTAAGCCTACTTCTGAAATAGAAGGAAAGGCTCATGAGGAAGATGTAGCTGAGATTGCTGATCCTGAAGCTTTGGCAGCAGCACCTCTGGCTGCATGTCCTTCTGATCCTGAGCTTATTCAGGTAGTAGCCCTTGCTACAACTTTGGAGAATGAAGAAATGGAGAAGAAGGCTGAGCAAGAAAAGACTGATTATGCTCTTGCAAGTAGCCTCTCAGATAGCTCTTGCTGAAGATGAAAGGCTAGCTTCCATTGCTCAAGAAACCAAGAAAAGAAAAAGATCCAGTGCACAACAAAGAAGGAGAACAAAAACAAAGTTATTTCAGCCAGCTCCTGAACCATCTGTTAGGATCACAAGGAGCATTACAAGTCAGCTGGAGGAAATGGATGAGGCTGGCAAGTATCAATACTTTGTCAAAGCAAACTTGTATTTCAAGAGAAGAAGAGAAGAGAAGCAAGCTGAAAAAGAAAAGGAGAGGGAACCTGAGAAAGCCAAACCTCCTCAGAAAAGGCTCAAGGTAAGGTTTGATAATGTGACCCCATCACCACCTTCATCACCTGAGAAGAAAACAGTAGAAGAGAAAGAAGAAGAAGCACTTCCATCACCTCCCTCATCACCACCTTCATCACCTTCATCATCTTCAGAATCCACTAAGTCTGAAGACCCCACAGATAAAAATCAGCATTGTGACAGCTCTGCAGTATGGAAAGGAAGCATGTTGCCTGCACATATAAGGCTAGGACCCAAAAGTAGGGACTTCTTCACATAGCCTACATTTTATCCTTATGCCTTTCCTTTCACTCAGCACCAACTTGATGCAACTGCTTAAGTACCCCCACAAAAAGTATGAGGAACCTTTCAGTGAGCGGGTCCGAGTCCCCAAGTTCCCCAACTTATTTGAAGAGCTGCAGTTTTTCAGAAATACACCCCCCCATCTCTCTTCACCATGGCCTTATCAAGCACACTGCTGATGAAAAAAGGGCAAAGTATCAAGGCAGTTCAGATCAGTATTACCCAGGCCAGATAGAAAAGATCAGAAAGGGTGCAGTTCCACCTGCTCATAAGTGGGCTCCACTTAACCCCTTCTCTGGTGACTCTCTCAAGTTGTCTAATGATAAATGGTGTTTTGTCAGGCAACTGTCTACTGAAGCTGAACTCTTTGAGAGGGACTACTTGAAGTCAGTAGGCATGAGAGGCTATAGGCCACCTAGAACAATCTCCATCAGGCCACCATAGAGATTCTTGTGCAACCTAACAAGATAGTTCCTAGGTACTGTTGAGACAAGCTCACCCTAAAGAAGTTTTTAATATGACAAACTGAGTAAGTTTAAATATCCAGATGAGATGCATCTTGTGTCACTAACTGTGTGTTCAAGTGTGGCAGAGAGTTTCTGTATTTAAGTTACTGCAGGAATACATGAAGACAGAAAGGATCTTTGGACCACTAAGATCAGTTATAACATAAGTAACAGTGGCACAAGAACAGAAGCTATAAAGAGCTCAACAACAATTGTGTGCTTCAAAGATCAGACTAGAACTCGAGCAAGTCAATTTACACATACATCATGTGTGCTGAATCAGAACAGATATGGTGCAACCAAAGCTTATGGCTAACACTATGAGAAACACTTCAAAAATCAACACAGCATGAGATACAAGATTTGTATGTTCAGATGTCATCTCATGATTAGATGAGGACCCAGCTAAAATGCAAAAAGCCTTAGAACTAAAAAGAGGCTCAAGCACAGCTTGAGATGCAAGCTATGAACAGATGCAAGTTCAGCTTGAGATGCAAGAACAGCTTGAGACGTCGTCTCAAGGTCAGACGTAGAAGAATGAGATCTTAGCACAAATGCAAGAAAAGTAAGTCAGACTCTGAACAGAGGCAAGAATTCAAGCTTAGCTGAGAAGACAACAAGTAGAGTCAGCATGATGAATAACAAGGACACAAGGACACTGACACAGTACCTTAAAGACTGAAAAGTTGTTGTCTGCCTACTGAAAAGACTGTGCCTACTGCTGTACCCTCCAACAGACTGTAACGGCCATATAACGGCTAGTTTCTCAAGTCTTGATATAAAAGAGACATTATCAAGAGCTGAGAAGTGAGAGAGACTGCCTACACTTCCGTGAAATCATTAAGCATCTTATCACATCTCAATAGACATCTCAAGTGTATCTAGCAGCTGTCTGAGCACAGACTCATCTCATCTTGAGAATATACATCTGTCTCTTTCATCTCCTCTCTGTGAATATTATTCCAATACTGTAACCAGAGTTGAGACCTAGTCTAGCTCAATTACTCTTGTATCCATACTTTGTATGAGCTTAGGCTAGACTTATCACAAACATCTATCTGTAACCTGTCTCATCTAAGATAGGAGTGTGCCTAGTCTTAGAGTGAGGTGTGTACGTCCTGAAGAGGCTGTAAGAATACTTGTGACTCAGCTAAGATAGGAGTGTGCCTAGGCTTAGTGTGAGTGAGACGTCCTGAAGAGGCTGTAAGAATACTTGTATTGACTGGTTTGTCAATAGTAGAAAATCTCACAGGTTGTGGGGACTGGACGTAGCCCAAGGAGTGGGTGAACCAGGATAAGATCTCTGTCTCTTGTCTCTTACCTTATTCTTATATCTTCTTATCTTGAATCAATTAAAACAGCTTGATAACTAAAGATACTATTGAATTGATAATCAAGATAAGACCTTAAGCTAAAGTTTGGAAAAAGATCTTTACCAAAATTGATAAACTCCATCTTGTCTTAACAGAGACTCCAAGTTAACAAACTTGAGAGCACATCTCAACTATCATTTTAGTGTGGAATTGCAGGAACAGATTCAGAAAGTCTCTATTCAACCCCCCCTTCTAGAGACGCTCATCCAACTTCAGTTGGTATCAGAGCTCGGCCTCTAGGGGTTGAGCACACCTCTGTGTGAAGAGGAAAAAGATCCATGGCTGGTCCGAGTACAAGTCTGTTCATTCCTGAAGGAGCTTCAACAAACAGACCTCCTGCATTTGATGGAACTAATTATTATTACTCCAAAGACAGGATGAGACTGTTCATTGAATCTCAGCATGCTGATCTTTGGGAGATCATTGAAATAGGCCCTTATGTTCCATACATCACAGATAAGCTTGGACTTAGGGCAGCTAAACCCAGAGAACAATGGACAGATGCTGAGAAGACAAGATATGTACTCAACTCAAGAGCTAAAAACCTTCTCACTTGTGCCTTAAGCAGAAGTGAATATGACAAGGTAGCTGGGTGTGTCTCAGCTAAAGAAATATGGGATGCTCTTGAAGTTGAACATGAAGGGACAAACCAAGTTAAAGAAGCCAAGATCAACATACTGGTCAGACAGTATGAGCTCTTCAAGATGAATGAAGATGAAGGCATTGAAGACATGGTGAGGAGATTCACTGTCATAACAAATGACCTGAAATCAATAGGAAGAAACATACTCAAATCAGGATATGGTAAGAAAAATCCTGAGAAGTCTGCCCAAACCTTGGAGACCAAAGGTAACAGCCATCCAGGAAGCTAAAGATTTGAGTACTCTCAGACTAGATGAACTTCTTGGATCTCTGAAGGTACATGAGCAAGAGTTGATGGAAGAATATCTCATCAGACGACCCAAGTCTATAACACTGAAAGCAGCTTCCAGTAACTCAAAAGGCAAAAAGATAAGCTCTTCTCAACAAACCTCACTCAACTCATCTCAAGATTCTGAAACAGAAGAAGATGAGGAAGAGGAAGATGATAGTGAAATGGATGATGAGCTAGCCTACATCTCAAGGAAGATCAGACGCATGTGGAGAGCCAGAGGGATTGGAAAGAAAGAATTTTCCCTCAAGGAGAGGAGAAATAAAATCTGACAAGAAAGGACAATTTATCTGCTTTGAATGCAAGAAGCCTGGGCATATCAGGTCTGAATGTCCTCAACTCAGAAAAGAAATGAAGAAAAGTCCTAGGAAGAAGGCAATGATGGTCACCTGGGATGACACAGATGAAGAGAAAAGTCAAGATGGACAGTCAGCTAACCGATGTCTCATGGCAAAAGGAGACTCATCAGATGAAGAGGTAAATGAATCTGACTCTGAATATTCTGTTGATGAACTTAAGTCTGCTTTTGAGAATCTTCTATATGATTCAAATCTTCTTGCCTCTAAGAGCTCATTACTTAAATCAGATTTGAATACAGATCTTGAGAAAATCAAATTTCTTGAAAAAGAAAATGAAGATTTAAATCATAAAAATAGTAGTCTCATGTTGTCTCACATGAAACTGTCTGAACAAGTAAAAGCTAAGACTCAAGCTCTTAATGGGCAAGATCAAAAAAGGCTACAAGAAGAAAATCAGCAGCTTAAAATGCATAACAGAACTCTCATAAATGACCTAGGAAAATTTGTAAATGGAACAAAAAATCTTGAGAGACTCATTGGATCTCAAAAGGGCATTTTTGATAAAGCTGGGCTTGTTATGAGAGATCATCAAATGAAGTCTGGTATAAAGATTTCTTCATTCCTGCAAGAAAAAAGAAAAAAGAAAGATGTTCTTGTTGTAGTAAATATGGTCATAAAGCCACAGATTGTTACATGAGACAAGTAGCATCTGAGAGAAGGTAACTAACCATGCAGGACCCAAATACAAGTGGGTACCTAAAGCTAAATCTCTTGTTTGTAACAGATGTGCCTGGCAGCAGCAAAGACCAAGAAAGAATGGGTGCTGGACAGTGGATGTTTCAAGGCACATGACAGGAGACAAAAGCAAGTTCCTGTCACTTGAGGAAAAGACTGTTGGAGTTGTCTCTTTTGGGGACAACAGCAAAGCCCAGATCAAGGGCATATGTAAAATTGGTAAAGCAAATTCAGCTCAGATTGAAAATGTATATTTGTTGAAGTTTTAAACATAATTTGCTGAGTATCAGTCAGTTATGTGACAATGGTTATCATGTTAATTTCCAGCCTACCTTTTGTGAGATCATAGACTCCAAACTGGAAAAAATCATTTTCTCTGGAACAAGAAAGAAAATCTTTACTCAGTCTCACTAGAGGGGTCTGTCAGATCTCACTTGTCTCATGTCTCATGATCATGAGAGATGGCTTTGGCACAAAAGGGTTGGACATATTAACATGAGAACTATGAGTCAGCTTGCTAGTCAGTCTCTTGTCAAAGGATTACCTAAGGTAAAATTTGACAAAGACTTGAAGTGTGATCCTTGTATCAAAAGCAAGCACAGCAAATCAAGCTTCAAACCCAAGAACTATGTCTCAACTACTAGGCCACTTGAGATCCTCCACATTGACCTATTTGGACCAACTAAGACAGTGAGTCTCAGTGGTAAAAAATATGGTTTTATCATTGTGGATGATTTCTCACGATTCACCTGGGTGTTGTTCCTATCTCAGAAAGATGAATCATATGATTCCTTCAAAACCTTTTGTAAAAAGATTAATCTGAGAAAGGATACAGAATTGGATCTATAGGAGTGACCATGGAGGAGAATTTGAGAATGTTAAGTTTAGAAAATTCTTTGATAAAAATGGCATAACTCATAACTTCTCTTGTCCAAGGACTCCTCAACAGAATGGTGTAGTTGAGAGGAAATAGAAGTCTTCAAGAAATGGCTAGAACTTTGTTATGTGACTCTGGAATTGAATGTACTTCTGGGCAGAAGCTGTCAATACTTCTTGCTATAACAGAGTCACTATAAGAAAGATCTTAAATAAAACTCCATATGAGCTATGGAAAGGTAGGAAGCCTTCAGGTTCATATTTTCATGTATTTGGATGTGATTGCTATATTTTAAATACAAAAGATCAACTAGGAAAATTTGAAACCAAATCAGATAAAGGAATTTCCTAGGATATTCACTAACCTCCAAAGCTTACAGAGTATACAATCTAAGAACCAAACTACTGAACAATCTATGCATGTAGTATTCAATGAAGTTCAGGGAAATACTCAGAAAGAAGTTGATGAGGAGATAGAAGAACTGATCAAAGATCTAAAGATCTCAACTCAGGAAGCTGAAGAGAGACTCTCACCTGAACAAAAGATGATGAGGTCACCTCTGTCTGAACACAGGAGAGAAGCTCAGTCTGAAGGAGTACCTCTCAGAAGTAGCCAATCTGAACCCTCTCATAATCCTCAAGAAGAAGATAAATCAGATAATCAAACCAGATCTCAAGAAACAAGACAAGAGAATGTTGAGATACAAAATGAACACGCATCTCAACTACCCAGAAGCTGGAGACTGGTAAGATCTCATCCAAGAGATCAGATACTTGGAGAAAACTTCAGACAGAGTCAGAACCAGATCTTCCTTCAGAGACACAGAGAATCTAATGGTTCTTTTATCTGACATAGAGCCAAAAGACATACATGAAGCCTTAAATGATGAATCCTGGATTAAGGCCATGGAAGATGAATTAAATCAGTTTGAGAAAAGCAAGGTCTGGAATCTGTTCCTCCACCATCTCATCAAACCATAATTGGAACCAGATGGGTCTTCAGAAATAAGCTAAATGAGAAAGGTCAAGTAATGAGAAACAAAGCCAGATTGGTGGCTCAAGGGTTTAATCAACAAGAAGGAAGATTATGATGAGACCTTTGCACCAGTGGCAAGACTTGAAGCTATCAGGATCCTACTAGCCTTTGCAGCCTTCAAAAACTTCAAATTATATCAAATGGATGTAAAAAGTGCATTCCTAAATGGGGTCATAGAGGAAGAAGTCTATGTAAGGCAGCCCCCTGGGTTTGAAGACCTTGACCATCCAGAAACATGTGCTTAAGCTATCCAAAACTCTTATATGGTCTCAAGCAAGCTCCAAGAGCTTGGTATGACAGGTTAAGCTCATTTCTAATTAAAAATGATTTTATAAGGGGTAAGATTGATACTACTTTATTTAAGAAAGAAATTAGCAAAGATTTAGTAATTGTTCAAATTTATGTTGATGACATCATCTTTGGATCAACTAATGAATCTTTATGTCAAGAGTTCTCAAGTCTCATGCAGTGAGAGTTTGAGATGAGTATGATGGGTGAGCTGAGATTTTTCTTGGGGCTCCAAATCAAACAATTAACTGATGGGATATTCATTAGTCAAGAAAAATACACAAGAGATCTTCTCTGCAAGTTCAAAATGAGTGAGGCAAGACCAATGAAAACTCCTATGCACCCCTCAACTCAGATTGATCAAGATGAAGATGGAAAAGCAGTATCAGACAAACTGTACAGAGGTATGATTGGTCCCTTATGTATTTAACTGCCAGCAGACCAGATATTCAGTTTGCTGTAGGAATATTTGCAAGATACCAATCTCATCTCACTGCTGTAAAAAGAATATTTAGATACTTGATTGGAACCACTAATCTTGGCCTATGGTATGAGAAGGGAAAGAGTTTTGATCTCATAGGTTATAGTGATGCTGACTTTGCTGGAGATAAGACAGACAGAAAGAGCACCAGTGGATCTTGTCAATTCCTAGGAAAGTGCCTTATCTCCTGGTCATGTAAAAAGCAAAATACTATTGCCTTATCTACAACAGAGGTTGAGTATGTCTCAGCAGCTGCATGCTGCACTCAAGTTCTGTGGATCAAATCTCAATTGCAAGATTATGCAGTCAGGTACTCTAAAATTCCTATTTATTGTGACAATACTAGTGCCATAAATCTTGCTAAGAACCCTGTACATCATTCTAGGTCCAAACACATTGATATCAAACATCATTTTATAAGAGATCATGTGCAAAAAGGAAACATTGAACTAATCTTTGTAGATACTAAAAATCAGCTAACTGACATCTTTACAAAGCCTTTAGTTGAAGAAAGATTCAATGAGAATCTAAAATTACTAAATATGTGTTCTCTTGAATAAAAATAATTAGTTGAGACCAGCTCTACTATGGGCTATATGATTAAAGTCTCACCTGAGATGAGACTCAAGTGTCATCTGTAAAGAGACGTGGGTTCAGACGCATCTGTCACCAGACGTGTCTCATGATTCATCTCAACCAACGTCTCATGAAACTATTGAGATGTTTCCATTTACCAAAACTGAAGGATTAAGTCGTTGCTCAACGGTTAGTAACTGCCCACTACCTGGCAAACTAGTCGTTAGCCTATAAAAAAGAAGAGCCAACCTCCCACAACTGCCATAATAACTCCCCACTAACGAGCAGTTATTAACGTCTCTCTCTCTCTCTTTCCTCTCATATCTGAAGACTATTTAAGTCTCATCTCTCACTCCAAACTCACTTCCTGCTCTCTCCTCTTCTCTCAAATGCGAATCAAGTTCACAGCCTTGAAACTTCCTTGCTCTGATAAATCATCATCCTCCTCTTCTCCAGACAAAATGTCTTCCTCTGAGCAATCAAATCCTTGAGCATTCACTCCAGCCAAGAGACCCTGTCTCGTTCTCCATCTCCACAACCCAGCACTGAAATAGAGCTGACTCAAACCACTCAATCTACACAGCCTTCACCATCCTCAAAATCCACATCCTCCAAGAGAAGCACCCCCTTACCTCCTCGCATGAAATCCCAAAGAATTGCTTGCCAAGTAGCCCAGACTTCAGCACCAAGATCCCCTGTCCAAATTGACCTAACTCAAGCTGAATCTTCAAAGAAAGGAAAAGAGAAGGTTCCAGAGGGTAAGAAAATTTCATTTCAATCTGACCTCTTCTCCAATAGTGAGGTTGAAGAAAAATATACCAAGAGATTTTCTGAGAAGAAGATTATAGTGGGAAGAGTCATCTCTACCCAAGAGTTGAAAGATGAAGGGTGGGACCTGAGTCCTTATCTGAAGAAACAGGGATGGCAAGACTATCTGACCATGACAGATTATGTCTTCCCGAAGATGACCAGAGCCTTCTATGCTGCTTGTTACAAAGCTAAAGGATCGTAAGAAGAACAGCCCCACATCATCTCTGACATCAAGGGAATCCACATTGAGCTGACTGAAGAGACCCTAGGAGCCATCATTCAAGCACCTGTGACTGGAAACAGGTTGTACCATGAGGAGCATTGGTGGGATAGCATTGGAATTCCTTCAGCCAATGTTGGTACCTCCCTCTTCAAAGGTGGACTCATCACAGATGCTGCCTCATCTCTTAACCCATTTGGAAAATTTCTGTTTCACTTGGTGGCCAAGTGCAATCATGCCAAGAGCTGCACCTTCAACAAAGTTTATCACCAAGATCTGATGGTGATGTACCATCTCAAGCATGGGATTCCTCTCAACCTTCCATTTCTCATCCTAAGGCACATGGAGCATGCCTTCCACAACTCCAAGATCAATGCCTCTCTTCCATTTGGGATGCTCACCACCATCATCATGAAGCATTTCAAAGTTGACTTCAGCAGCTGTGAGAAGTCTGAAGAGAGACCTGGATATATTGGCAACAAGAATCTCAAGTCTCTTGGTCTAGATGGTAAGTCTATTCCTTCCCCCACTTTTCCCTTAACTGACTCCACTCCTGTTGTACCTACCACAACACAGGCTTCTCCTTCTTCCAAGATGTCTGAAGCCAAAAAGAAAAAGAAGAAGAAGGCCTCAAAGGAAGCTATTGAAGGATCTTAAGAAGGATATGAGATTCCTGTCAAAGAAAGAAAAGAAAAGTTCAACCATCCATCTCTATAGAGACTGAGAAGAAGAAAAAGAAGTCCAAGTCTGAGCCGTACTACTCAAGCTGGACAGACTCCTGCTGAAGATGAGCCAGAGCCTGAAAAGTGGCAGAAGAAGAAGCAATAAGAAATGAAGAAGAAGAAGCACAAATTGAAGAAGATATGGCCATGACAGAAAAAAGAAGCACCTGTTACTGAAGAAGAAGAGCTTCTGAATGCAGAAGAGACCTTGGTCCACTCACCCCAAGCATCTGTCACCTTCACACTCCCTTCCACTAGAAATGATAACAGAAGAAGTCTCTCCTGTGAGCAAAATAGTTGCTGAGACATTGGTCAGCTTGGAGAAGGATACCACTGCCTCAAGCCATGAGACAGCTCCAGAGCAGCAGCAACTTGAGCATGAGACAGTGGAAGTCACCACCACTCAACAAGCTACTCTAGTAAGTCCACAGCCAACTTACTCCATTCCTACTTCATTTCCCACTCCTGGAAATTCTTTGTTGAGACCATCCTGCTCAACTCACCACAACCGAAATATGATCAGTCTGCACCTCCCACTGACAGACCTGAGCCAGCTAAGGCACCCTAATCTGAACCATCTATTTCTACTCATCTGTCCAATTCAATTAATACTTTTCTGAATCAATTACAAGAGGAACAACAACACCACACACCAGAATCTCCAAGCAAGAATTGAGCAGAATCAGAAGAAGATTCTCAAGAAGCTGAAGCACCACAAGAAAAGGCAAGAGGCCATTCTTTCAGGATTTGACACTGTCCTGCAAGCAATGCATGCATCGAATGAATTTCACAGGAAGATGAACCTTCATCTTTCCAATTTGCCTCATCTTCCTGAGTTTCCTCAGACTGTGTTGCGCCCATCAAGACCTGATTCAGACTCATCCTCTTCCCACCCATCCTAGCTTAGCTAGTTTCTTGTTTTGATAATGTCAAAAGGGGGGAGAGTTGGTAGATATCTAATGAGAGTCCGTGTTAGATTTTTTTTCAATTTCAGTCTATGAGGATTAGTTTTGCTTAGCTAGAGATGTAGTTTGCATCTCTTCACAGAACTTTGATGAGATGCAGTGGCATCTTTTGTGAATGTAATCTTCTAATTATCTTTTTGATTAATGGAAGTGACTCTCTATGATTGCAGTATATCCTTGTTCAGTTCACTTAAATATCTTAATCAAAATTTCAAACACTAAGTCTTAAGACAAAACATAATAGAAAAATAGTCTATGACTCAGGGGGAGTTTTTCTCCTTACATTACTTCTGTTTAACAAGAGTTTGCACATTTTAAGAAAAGTGAAATCATACATGCATCTCTCTTTCACTGATCTCATCAGATATATAACTTACAGTTTGCCATCATCAAAAAAGGGGGAGATTGTTGAGACAAGCTCACCCTAAAGAAGTTTTTAATATGACAAACTGAGTAAGTTTAAATATCAGATGAGATGCATTTTGTGTCACTAACTGTGTGTTCAAGTGTGGTAGAGAGTTTCTGTATTTAAGTTACTGCAGGAATACATGAAGACAGAAAGGATCTTTGGACCACTAAGATCAGTTATAACATAAGTAACAGTGGGCACCAAGAACAGAAGCTATAAAGAGCTCTACAACAGTTGTGTGCTTCAAAGATCAGACTAGAACTCGAGCAAGTCAATTTACACATACAGCATGTGTTCTTGAATCAGAACAGATATGGTGTAACCAAAGCTTATGACTAAGACTATGAGAAACACTTCAAAAATCAACACAGCATGAGATACAAGATTTGTATGTTCAGATGTCATCTCATGATTAGATGAGGACCCATCTAAAATGCAAAAAGCCTTAGAACTAAAAAGAGACTCAAGCACAACTTGAGATGCAAGCTATGAACAGATACAAGTTCAGCTTGAGATGCAAGAACAGCTTGAGACGTCGTCTCAAGGTCAGACGTAGAAGAATGAGATCTTAGCACAGATGCAAGAAAAGTAAGTCAGACTCTGAACAGAGGCAAGAATTCAAGCTTAGCTGAGAAGACAACAAGTAGAGTCAGCATGAAGACAAACAAGGACACAAGGACACTGACACAGTACCTTAAAGACTGAAAAGCTGCTGTCTGCCTACTGAAAAGACTGTGCCTACTGCTGTACCCTCCACCGGACTGTAACGGTCATATAACGGCCATATAACGGCTAGTTTCTCAAGTCTTGATATAAAAGAGACATTATCAAGAGCTAAGAAGTGAGAGAGACTGCCTACACTTTCGTGAAATCATTAAGCATCTTATCACATCTCAACAGACATCTCAAGTGTATCTAGAGCTGTCTTAGCACAGACTCATCTCATCTTGAGAATATACATCTGTCTCTTTCATCTTCTCTCTGTGATTATCATTCCAATACTGTAACCAGAGTTGAGACCTAGTCTAGCTCAATTACTCTTGTATCCATACTTTGTATGAGCTTAGGCTAGACTTATCACAAACATCTATCTGTAACCTGTCTCATCTAAGATAGGAGTGTGCCTAGTCTTAGAGTGAGGTGTGTACGTCCTGAAGAGGCTGTAAGAATACTTGTGACTCAGCTAAGATAGTAGTGTGCCTAGGCTTAGTGTGAGTGAGACGTCCTGAAGAGGCTGTAAGAATACTTGTATTGACTGGTTTGTCAATAGTAGAAAATCTCACAGGTTATGGGGACTGGACGTAGCCCAAGGAGTGGGTGAACCAGGATAAGATCTCTATCTCTTGTCTCTTACCTTATTCTTATATATGCTTATCTTGAATCAATTAAAACAGCTTGATAACTAAAGATACTATTGAATTGATAATCAAGATAAGACCTTAAGCTAAAGTCTGGAAAAAGATCTTTACCAAAATTGATAAACTCCATCTTGTCTTAACAGAGACTCCAAGTTAACAAACTTGAGAGCACATCTCAACTATCATTTTAGTGTGGAATTGCAGGAACAGATTCGGAAAGTCTCTATTCAACCCCCCCCCCTTCTAGAGACGCTCAGCCAACTTCAGGTACCCCTTAGAAGAAGGCCCTGCTGACAAGTTCAAGGAACCTAAAGCTTATCCAGTTCCTCAGAAACCTTTAACTTCAACAGAATGGAAGGAGCTACCTGCTCGGATCAATAGACAAGGTGGAGGTTTAGATCACTGCTACGGGGATAGGGTATGGTTATCCCACTGGAAGATCAGAGAGGATGCTGGATCCTCTTCTGGATCTGCAGGACCGGATGATGACTCCATCATAAGCTGTGGTGTCTCCACCAATGTGCAGTATCAGTATATCAGAGGCAGATTCCCCATGTTTGAACCTTTTAATGAGGACTGGAAGCTAATCTGCCCTATCAGAACTTTCTTCTTTCCTGTGAGTCATGCCGAAGACTATGGGTTGCATCCATGATTCAATCAGCTCAGATTCGTTTGCAGGCACATTCAGATCATTCTATATGAAGTAGAACTGAATCTTGAGGAAGAGAACAAGAAGCTAAGGCATCAAGTGAAGAGCTTGGAGAAAAGAAATGCTACTCTTGTTGCTAAGCAAGATCAAATCCTTCAAGAGCAACATCACATCAGAAGTGGCCAAGAAGAATTGAAGACTGCTGTCATTTCTCAGATTGACAAGGCAAAGGAAGAATTGCTCTCCCTTCTGAAAGAGGCCTTGCTGAAGAAAGATGGATAGTCTATGATGTTTAGTCATGCTTAGTGTTAACTTCATTTTGAGTATTTAATTTCTGTTATGTGAACTTCCTGTTTGGTGTTTAATTTGAACTCTTTTTGATTGATAATATATTCTGATTGTTCTCATGGATGCCGGTATCTCAATGTTGTGATTATATTACTATGATTATTGTGATTATATTACTATGATTATTTTGTAGTTATGCTCTGAAATTCCCTTTTGATTGATGACAAAAGGGGGAGTATTAAAACTAACAAAATCTGAAGTAATTACAGGTCTCAGGAGGAATATTTGATAAGAGTTTATCCTGAGAGATCTTTATCTGAGGGGGAGTTATTTTTTAAGTTTACTTTATTTTAAAAACTCCTTTCAGATTTCTTTATTTTAAACAAATTTGTCATCATTAAAAAGGGGGAGAATGTTGAGTCTAAAAAATATCATAAGGGAAATTATGATGTTTTTAGATAGCTCATCTCTCAAGTTTTAATGTTTAACAAATTTGGATTAAAATACTTATCATAGATACATAAATGTGTAATGACTTATCTATGATTTCAGCAAGCCACTCTGAACTTATAAAGACTATCTAAAGTGCTTTTAACCTGTCTAAAGTGGAAAAGCCTTCTGAAGGTTCAACCTGTCTGGAGTGTTGAAGCCGTCTGAAGTGTTCAACCTGTCTGAAGTGTTGAAGCTGTCTGAAGTGCTCAACCTGTCTGAAGTGTTGAAGCCGTCTGAAGTGCGCAACCCGTCTGAAGTGTTGAAGTCGTCTGAAGTCTCATTAATGACGTGACACTCTTTGCTGAAGTATGTGAAGACATCTCTGAAATTCTGCTGAGTCAAGAGTTCTCTGCTGCACGTACCTTTTCAAACATATTTATGTCAAGGAACACAGAGACCTTTCCTGGTATATTTGAATTTCATACACCACTGAGGAAATCCTTGCAACGCAACCTTTGCAGCAACAACAGTGGCAACTTTATGGCAGCAACAACCTGGTACTTGTGTCAGAAAAATTCAGAACTCTCAGAAGCATGTCTCACAACGGATTAAATAACATTTAATGCTATCTCTAAACGGTGGTATCTCAACGGATTGAAGATTGGTTATAAATAGCCCTTCATGAAGACCATCAAGATAGTAGAAATATATATACAAAAAGGTCTAAGAGATATTACGCTGCAAGTTTTTCTCTGTAAAAACACTCTGATTTCACATTCTTTGTACATCATTTGTATATCCTGAGTATACCTCAGTTTTTATTGTACATTGTCTCTGTTTAAGCTTCAAACTTGTGTAGTTTAAAAGCTTAGACATATCTCTTTGTAAAAATTGTCTTTGAGCCTGGAGAGGCTTGTCTGTAAAAGAATACTTGGTTGTAGAGCCTGAAGAGGCTTGACTGTAAAAGAATACTTGTAATCTTGTGAAGATTAAGAGAAAATCCAAGTGCTAGTTGGCATTGGGATTGGACGTAGCTCACAGTGGTAGTGAGTGAACCAGGATAAATTCCTTGGCTAAGTTTTCTATCCCTTATCTCTTGTCAATTTATTTATACTAATCAAAGGGTGTTGAAAACTGTTCTGATAATTTTAAAAAGCAAGAAACCTTTTTAAAGATCTTTTCAGAAGCCTTCTTAAGAAACTTCAGACAACCTCTTAAACCTGTCTGAAACTGTTGTAAACTTAACCGTTTGCGAAAAGCTTCCATAAATTATTAAGAAACACTATTAAACCTCCCTTCTAGTGTTTCCCTGTGTTTCTACAGCAAGCTAGAGAATTAGGTATTTATATAGGAATATAAAAAGAAGTTGAAGAAAAATGTTTGTTGCCACTTGCCGTATCATTATTTTTTTGTCAATATATACATTAAAAAAATGTCATGTTAGCTCTTTAAAAAAAAACCACGTCAACCAGATTTAACGGAACTTAAACGGTGTTAGTGTTTAAGAATTTAATTAAAAAGAATTTGGAACTATAAGGGTTATCTTAGATCATTTTAAACTATGGGGACCTAATTAAAAATTTAGTAAAACTATAGGGACCTACTGGTTAATTTAACCTAGTTTATTTCACTATTTATTGCTATTAAAAAGTTGTGCCTTATTTGACAACGCATGTTGAAACTGTGGTAAGAGGTCTCGAGTTCGATCCTCACAAACACACTCTTGGAGAAGGGCGATGAGCCGTAATTGTGATTAAGTTCTGAAAAGGATTACCCCTAATAATAGGGGATACCTGTAGTTAACACTAAAAAAATCACTATTTATTGTTTTATTTTTATGTTATCGTTTATTTGAAATATTACTATATCAAAACAATTAAAATGATAAAATTTATGTAATAGTTATTTTGACCAATTTTATATATGTGCATACTTATGTTATCACTTATCATAACTATAAAATCCATTAAAAAATATTACTTATAAATATAAAAACACAAAACTCACAAAACTATTTTACTAAAATTAAGTTAAATTATTTATTTTATTTCTATGATAATTTTCAAATAATATTTAAGCTATATTTTCAAATCTACTTCATATCTATATTTTAAATTTTTTAAAATAATTTTTATAGAATTTAAATAAAATAAAGTTAGTCGAATTTATTTTTTCAATATAATTATAAGATCTTATAAGCATAATTTTATAATAAAAGTTATAAGAATTTTTTTATATTTCAAAATAAAATATAATTATAAGTAGTTGTGACCTATAAATATTAAATTATATTTATAGTAAAAATAAAATCAAATGATTCATTTAACTTAAAGTTGATTAATATAATTAATTAAGAGTATTTCACATTTAAAATTTAATAAAGTGTGATAAATATTTCTTTAATATTTAATATATTATATATAATTGATTTAAAATTTAATATTTAATAATATCTTTATCTTTATCTTTATCTTTATTATAAATTAGTCAATTATGGACATGTATAAAAATTTAAATATGATTTCCATGGAAAGAGAATTGATAGAGAGTATGATTGAAAATGGTGGTGAGACATATTTTAGTTAGATAATAAATGGGTTAGGGGGAGAAATTATGGGACAAATAGTTATCAACCTTCAAAAAGAGTTATTTATCCCATTAAAAATGTTATATATAAATAATTCTTTGACAAACTATATAAAAGAAGAATAGTGCCTTCTTTAAAAATGTACTTTTGAAACTTTTAAAATGTTTAGATAATTATTTTTTTTAAAAAATATTATGTAATGAATAAATTAAAATAATTTTAAAAATTACTATAGATTTTAACTTCTTTTAAAAATATAATTTAAATATGATTTAATGAATATATACTAACAAAATAAAAAAGTTTACATGTTGGGGTGAAAAAAAGGAAAAAGGGAAGTAGGTTGATTTGGTTGGGATATATTGTGCAAATGAAAAATTGATGCAGCGATAAGAATAAAAGATAAATAGAGAAAAATAATCATTCACATTAATATGTAATTTTTATTTTTCATATATTATGAATTATATTTATTAAAAATATTATTATATATCTTCTTTTTATCAAATTATTATTATATAATTAATATGACAAAAATACCCCATATACATGACTTATTAATTATATAATACTAATGAATTTTAAAAAATATTTAATATTTAATATTTAATATGTTATATTTCATTAATATCACATTAATGACAATTTTCAAGTGAAGTTTACAAGATTTTAGCTAAAAATAGGATGGATAGATTCTTCATATATCGAAGATACTCATGGTGTTTGTTTCTTCTTTAAATATTTTTCTCTACTTACCATTATTGACTTATTGTAGATTGGTAAAGGATAATGATATCGAACCAAATCGTTAGCAAAATAATAAAATAAGAAATAATATTAGGAGTTATGACAACGCTTTACTTGAAAGTTGAAACAATAGCAAGGGAAAGGCGAGACGAATCTCTATTCAAAATTCGAATCTACTCCTACCTTTCCTTATCCACTTATCCTAATCACCGTTCATCATAAATAATCAAAGGCCAGCAATTAATTCCATACTACTCCTCACACGCAATATTCCTGAACCATAATATAAAACCATCCTCTTTAATAAAAGTAAAACCACTCTCAAATTTCTGTTAATATCAGTTTCCCTGACTCTCTGGCCTTTTCATCTTCCTTCTTCCCTCTTCATTTTCCCTCACTTTCTCTTGCTTTCTCGCCCTCCAAACACATCATTTCTCCTTATCTGCGACGCATGGATATGTCAATGGAGGATTTGCGTTCGTATGAGATTCTCTCCATGGTTCTCGGTGCGTTTATCCGACACGGACGATCTCCTCGATTACCGAAGAATTCTATACCGATAAGGCAACGAATATCTAGTTTTACGGCGGCGTTTTAAGGTTCTTTCTCCGCTTCCGAAACTTCTTTCACTTATTTTCGTTTTTTCGCTGTTTTAGCCTCGAAATTCCAAGAGTAGGATCGTTGACTTGACTCATGATTATTTTTTTCGCTGTTTTGGCATTCATCGAATCTTTGCTGTTCGTATGGTTATCTTTGTTCAAACTCTAGATGTAAAAGAAAGTCCGTGTCAAATCAGTCTGAGAAATTTTATTGGTATGCCCTAGGGTTTGGGATAAAGCTCTGAGTGTATTTCAAATCTTGATCTGGAAAAAGGTTAGGAGTTTCGTATTTGTGGAATTTCAGAGGAATTCTTGTTGTATTTTTTCGTATCTTAGTTTGTCTGGTGTTGAATTTTTCGTTTCACCTTTTGGGCGGAACAATTTAAATGGCGGGAAAGTTGGAATTGGGGCCTCCGAAGACTGATGCTTCCTGCCTGAGGGAGCAATCGGCGAGAATGATATTGAGAACTGTTAGATCTCGAGGGCATCCCTATGTTGAGCTACGTGAGAATGGAAAAAATTCATATATTTCTGCGTATTATGCCTTGCGCCATGTTACAGTGATAGTGTTCTGTTTGATCACTTGAAAGGTAATCTTCATAAGGGGAGATTATCTACTGCTAAGCGTACTCTGCTTGGACCAAACCCATGGCCTTTTAATGATGGTGTTGTTTTCTTTGATACTTCAATGGAAAATGATAAAGACTTGGAAACTAGAAATGGTAACCAAAATAGGTTGTTGGAGTTTAGTGACAATGGCATCGACAATCTTGCGATTGTGAAGTTTACTGAAGCCGTTCAGTCAGATGGTCCACCAAGTTCAACTGGTTGCAAACTGGATGATGAATCTACGCTGCTGATTCCTCATTTGCTGATTGGGGATGAAACTTTTGATGTAAAAGTTAGGGAAGTAGGCTTGGGGAAGATCGCTGCAAGGTTTCTTGAGACGTATAACACTTTGAATGGGAATGGGATTAAAAGAATATGGTGTGAATGGTTAGGAAAAGAGAATAATAATCAACAGGACGGTGAGGTTCTAGAGCATGATTATGCGGTGGTAATTTTTCCTTATAATTATGATTTGGGTCGGTCAGGATTGCTCGATGATGATGATGTCAAATCATTGCTCCCATCTGCTTCTATAACAGAACCAGAAAATATAAGGGAAAGGGGCCGAAAGAGAAAGGCACCATCATCTGACCCTGAGGATATGAGTGATTCTTTAAGCAAGCAGTATGATTCATCTGCAGATGAGTCTTCAGTTACTTCAGTAGATCATTGTGACAATCAGCTTCTTCGAACAAAGTTCATTTCAAGCAAGGCTGTAAGAAAAGAATTGAGACGGCAACAGCGCTTAGCATCAGAGAAAGTGTGTAACATCTGTCAACAAAAAATGCTTCCTGGTAAAGATGTAGCAGCACTTTTGAATTTGAAGACTGGAAGACTAGCGTGCAGCAGTCGGAATAGAACTGGGGGTAAAAACATTTCATTAATGCTCTGATCTTCTTTTGTCATATTGGTTTGTTAGTAATAAAGATTTTATAAAAACTTTAGATATTGAAATATTGAAACTATATTGTATTCATAACACATATATTCTAAGGAAAAGAGTTACATTCATATTTCATTTATCAAAATAGAAAAGTTACATTGGCATTTATATGCAGGCATTTCATGTGTTTCATACATCCTGCCTTATACACTGGATACTCTTGTGTGAATATGACATAATCACAAATCGCATAGTTCATCCAAATGTTAGAAAAGGAGGGAACAGAAAGGTTGCATCAAATTGCAGCAATATTGGAAAAGAAAAGGATATGGAAGCTGCTACAGCACACATAGAAACAGTATTCTGCCCAGAGTGCCAGGGTCATGGTCTGACCATTGATGGAGATGGGGTGGAGCACCCAGACTTTTTTTCTCTGTCTCAGGTTTGTTCATTACATGGACAATCCTGTCCTAATCCTCCAGCTTATCTATTATATATTTTAATCCCTTTTTATCTTTTGGTTTTCTTTTAGGTAAATATTTGTATTGTGTTCTTAAAACGAATTTATTTGAAATTAATTTGATATTCCCTAATCTTCTTGCAGATGTTCAAATTCAAGATAAAGGCATGTGATGCACGCATAGAATGGACCAAGAGTCCTGAAAATTTGCAGACTTGCTCAATTGGGTTGCATTTCCCTTCAGAGTTTGAAGGGATAGTTGAGGTCTTTTAACATTTCTACATTTGATTGCATCTAATCTAAATTTGAGTAGTTGATCTTCTATTAATATAATTTTTTTTAAGCCATCTATTAATATAATTTGATTGCTTTGGTTGCAGGAAAAAGTGGAGCCCATAAAATTGCTGCGTTTTTATCGTGTTGATGATCAGAGTGGGACATAAGAGTTGTGCAAACTTGACATATAGTTTATTGGATGTTGTGCATCTGAGTACATTAGTTTTACATTTTCAAGAACTATGAGTAGCTTCTTAGGTAAAGGTAGGTTGGTAACCTCGTAGATAGTCACCAGATTTAACATTATGTATACTTAAGCGTGTTTATGAATGCACATTGCTGACATAAGTGTACATGGTAAAGGAAGAGCTGATATCGCTCTAGAGTTACATAGTTGCTCCCTCACCACTTATTTCTGATTTATTTCTCAATATTATAGTTAGTTGTTAATTGCAAGCAAGAATTCAGCATTAGAGTTGTTTTTATTATTACTACAAAATCATTAAGGTGGTAGGTTTTGTTCCGTGTCTGTTCCTATACCCACATTTTTTTTAAAAAGTCCGTACGTGCCCATATCCGCATGGATAGTAACTTTAATATCCGTCTCCGTTGGGCACTTATATGCCTATATCCGCACTTGTTACCCACAATTTAGTTAAATAAAAAATTAATAATTCATTAAATTAATAATCATTAAAAATATTAATTAAAGAAAATTATAACTCAATTGAAAAATTATCCAAATATAATTATTAATATCGATGAGATAACAAATTAACAATTTAATTAAATCGAATCACAATAGTTAATATTCTAAAACACAACACATGATTTAATGTTTAAAATTTTTATTAAATATTACAATATACTATCACATCATACTATTTTATAAATTTGAATATCATGTGTTAACATTCTCCAAAATCTATAAAAAATGGTTAACACTAGTTAGTCATATATTATAAAGTAAAAGAAACAATGATAGATAGTTTTAAAATATATTTTTAATTTATAATTTGATATATATCAATTTTAAAAATATGTATAAATATATTAGATATTTTAATAAAATTAATATATATGAGTGGAGGTATGGGGCGTGCTAGACATCGTAGTGCCTATACCCGCACATGTCCCCATGAAAAATGTGGGCTATTACCCGTGCTCGCGCCCATACCCGTTTTACGAGTTTTTACCATGTCTATTATGTGTAATTTTTACGGGAACCCATAGAGCTTGAGTTGCCACTATGTCAAATCAAGTGCAGTTACTTGACGTGTCAAGTCTGTATTCAATAACCATTAAGATTGGAAATCTATAAATAGGAGAATTGTCTATGTAATAATGGTTGGATTTCCATTTGCTAAAAATCTTTGAAAGCCTGAACGCCCATCCCATTCTGCAAGTGAATGTTAATGATTAGAGAAGACTAGTATGCAAATTCCACCATTTTTAATTAATGCAAATTTTTGTTCTTTATGTTCTTCAGTTTCTTTCATTTTAAACTAACTTGATGTGATACCATGAAAGTTGTGGGACTATAATGTGACAAATATTTAAAGTTGCAAGAATTAGTTATACATTTAGTTTAGTTTGGGTGACTAATAAAAAAAGAGATGACAAGTTTTTGAGGTGAAATTGAGGGTTTATTTGTATTTTTGCGGTAATGCCCCTACACATGCACCTTGATTTAAATAAAAAATGTGAAGCTACGCCATGTAACTTTTGGCACCCTGGCGACTCTGCTTAGAATAGAAGCACTAGTATGTTAGGGCCTACGATCCAGATGAATGAGACATTTGGCATATCATATGTTTGTTAACAAATTCGCTTACTTCCAGTTAATTTAGCTATATATGTAACATAGAGATGACATCATAATGACTTATTGCCTTCGCTTGAACGAGAAATTAATTGGTAGTTAATTTCCATCATTCCATATGGTAGCTGGAGGGTACATGACATTGCAATTCCGATAGAAAGCACACGTACATATGGATTTGCTTCCTTTCTACATGAATTATTATTAGAACTCGAATTTGATGAAGAACGATTTTCAGAAGCGAGATTGGATTTAGGACTGATATACATAAACTATGCTAGTAACCAAGCATCTGGATGAAGGTCATGAATTCCTTGTCAATCAATTACCATTTTGCAAGAACGGAGAAACAGAGAAGTAGGAAAACGGGTTCTTGAAAACCAAATTATAATCGAAGTTAAAGTAATTGCAATGAAGTCAATGATGTTATTAATTAATCTAAATCACACAACTGACATAGCCGGCAGAATGAGAATTTTACAATTGTTTTGACTTCTGAACATATCAGAGCTAGCTGCAGATGAATCATATATATGCCGGCAAGTAGAACAAAATATTATATATATAGCTGGATGAAACCCCAGTTCACAAAGCCGGCAGGCTCAATTTTTGTGCATGCTCAATTTTTGTTCCCAAGCTTCATTATATAAGCAATTGCACTTTAGAGCACACCAAAAGCAGTAGACACATTACAATAAAATGGAACATTATAATTACTACCTACACAAGAGCAAAAACTTGATAAGCTTCTTAATGTTTGTGTTCATGGTTCTTTCTCTCATGGAAATTTCATTGACACAAGGAAGGCAACTTCGTCACGACATAGAAAAATTTGGCACACTTGCAGCGATGCTTCCAAAAGGTTCTGTGCCACCTTCGGGGCCAAGTCCTGGCATAAATTAATTAAAATGATTGATGCCACATGTCCACGTGCTTGTATTGTTACTGTTAAAATTTTTGTCCAAACTCTCTTGTGTTTTCACATCACATTTTTTCTTATCTTATATCCCTACGTCTCTTTTTATGGACAATAAAAAGAGAGTGTAAAGGTATGAGGAAAAAAAAAAGTGGTGTGTGAATGAAATGATATTTTTTATTTTATTTTTATTACATTTTACAGGTTAATTACTTGTGAGTTTTCTTAATTATTCTTATTTGTTTATTAACAATAGCAAACGGACCAATTAAAAAGAATAGATATAGGTACGATGACTCAATCAGGGAAAAAATTTCCCGATAAAAGATTTTTATTAACAAAAGTAATGCCATATATATTAACCAAAAACATTAGAGTAGGTCTATTTAGCATAATAATTTCCACGAAAAAGACTACGAAAAACTGTGGATCGATCATATGCATGATCTGTGAAAAATCACGAATGGTAAAAGGTGATTTTTTTTTTTAAGGTGAAACATAGATGGACATCGCATTAGTAGAAAGTTTTTTTTGTGACAATGCATTATTCTGTTTTTCTTTTTCATGACAAAGCATTATTTTTGGTAAAAAGATATGAATTAAAAAAAAGAAGCAGCAAAACAAAACAACACAAGGAATCCTCAGCCACTACCTCTAGGATAGAGGATTCCATTAGAGTCATTAACAACTAAATCATGAATAACCCCTGGAGAATCTAAGATTATAAAGAAAAGATTTTGAGTAGAAACCCCCTTCTTAGCTAAAGCATCGGCACATAAATTGCCCTCCATATGAATGAAATTAAAAGTGACCGACCAATTTAAACTAATAAGACTTTTAACCTCCTTAATAATTCCAACATACAAGTGATGATCTTGGATGGATTCCTTGCATAACTTTAGAGCAATGGAGGAGTCAGACCAGAGTATAACATGCTTGTAGCCTTCTATCCAAACAAGTTTGAGCCCATGGAGAATTGCACATAATTCAGATTCCAGAATCTCCTTTGCATGAACAGATCCCAAAAAACCCTTCAACCAGAACCCAGAATGATCTCGAATGAGACCACCAATTCCAGCATCATGACTAGTATCACAAAAGCTACCATCCACATTCACAGCAACCCACCCTTGGGGAGGGGCAATCCACTGGATCCAACATCTGTTTTGGTCTGATTTAGAGTCTCCAAAAACACTTCTGAAATCCTGATAAATGTTAAGGACATTCCAATGAAGCTGAGACAGAGAGGTTGGTACTCCATTGAAAATTTTCTTATTCCTAGCTAACCAAATCCCCCAAATGGCAGCAAGGAAAAGAGAACCAAATTTGGTGTAGGACCAGAGTAACCAGTCAAAGTTATTGGTTAGAGTCCAGAAAGTAGAATGGGATTGAGGGTTCACTCCAAGATTAATCCATAGTTGTCTGAGATGGATGTAGTCTCTCAAACAGTGAAGGACAGTTTCCTAGTCAGAATTACAACATAGACACACAGAAGAGCTGATAATATGCCTGTGCAGGAGCAAGACTTTAGTGGGAAGCTTATCATGAGCAGCAAGCCACACTAGGAATTTTACTGACTCACTGCACTTCAATTTCCAGATCCATCTCCAATTCTGCATAGGGCCCTGAGCAACATGTTGATTCCAGAGTCATTTAAATCCATCCCTGGCAGTATAGATACCACTGGCAGCACCTCCCCAGGATATTACTTCTGAGGATCCAGGGACTAAAGGAGAATTAATGGAAGATATCAAATGACTAATGTGAGGAGGAATCCTAGTCCATAAGATATTTAGGTTCCAAGTCTGACCATCATAGATGTCCTTGATTCTAATATCTAGATCATGGGTATTTATAAACTCCACCTCATTGCTTATAGGCCCTGTAGGAAGCCAAGGATCAAACAAAAAATTAGAATTTCCTTCTCTCAGTCTTGTTACAAACCCCTCCTTAATAGCCTCTGCTGCCTTCTGAATTGATTTCCAGACAAATGAAGCCCTCCTATTCTTCTTGAAAATTTTGGAACCAGACCCATACTTAGCCTTCAGGACAGCAACCCAAAGCTTTGAGTCATTATTCTGAAGAATCTCCCAAACAAGCTTGCCTAAAAGGGATGTATTCTGAAACCTGGCAGGCCTCACTCAAAGCCCCCCTCCTTCTTAGGCATGCAAATTGTCTCCCGTTTAACTAACTTAACACCAGAAGAGGGTGCACCCTTCCAGAGAAAATTTCTAGCTTTCCTGTCCAAATCCTCACAAACACCAGCAGGCAGCCAATGTAATTGCATTGTATAGGTTGGAATTGAGTTCAATACTGAATTAACTAAGGTAAGTCTCCCAGCTTTGTTGAGGAGTTTTCCTTTCCAAGAGGCTAGTCTCTGGTTCACCTTATCAACAATGTCCTTAAAATCTGATGTTGTAGGCCTGTCAGTGAATATCTTGAATCCCAGGTATCTATCCAGTGAGCCAGTGAGCCTTAAACCAGTCAATTGAGCTATCTTCTGCTGTTTCTGCATAGGAGTGCCATAGGAGCAAAAGGCTATGGACTTCTCAAAATTAACTTTAAACCCAGAAATTCTGCAAAAATTTTGGACAATATCAGATAGCATCTTAACTTGGGAAACTTTAGCTTTTGAAAATAGTAACACATCATCAGCAAAGAAAAGAAAGGACAGGCCAGGGCCTTGATGAGAGATCTTAACAGGTAACAAAGACTGGTTAAGAACAGCATCAGAGAGCATTTGACCTAACTTTTCCATACAGAAAACAAAGAGGTAGGGGGATAAAGGATCCCCCTGTCTCAATCCTTTTTTTGGGGAAAATGGGGGACATCTGTTACCATTCCAAAGCATAGAAATAGAAGTAGAAGTTATACCACTTAAGATTAATGAAACAATGCTTTGAGGGAAATCAAATTCAATTAGAACTTTCCTAAGAAAACCCCAGTCAACCCTATCATATGCTTTTTCTAGATCTAGTTTAAAAACCACATCACCTTTCTTTTTCTTGGATAGTTTCATTTGATGGACTAATTCCTGAAGGATAATTGCATTGTCAGATGTGTTTCTACCTGGTATGAAGCTAGACTGTAAAGGATTGACAATATCACTCAAAAAAGGTCTAATTCTATTAACTAAGACTTTGGAGACTAATTTATACAAGCAATTACATAGACTAATTGGCCTAAGCTCCTTAAAGGAAGAGGGTCTATCAACTTTAGGGATTAAAACAATTAAAGTCTCAGCAACCTTGGAAGGGAGAGAGCCAGTAGTGAAAGCATCTCTAACAAAACCCCAAATGTCATCCCCCATTTTATCCCAAAATTTTTTGAAAAAAATAGCCTAGAAACCATCAGGTCCAGGGGCTTTGTAGGATTTCATGGAGCAAAGAGCTTTGAAAACTTCCTCCTTAGTAACCGGAGAAATAAGCATAGATCTATCATTAGCAGATAGCCTAGGAAGGTTGGGGGACCTAACATACTCCCCAGAGGCAGAAACATTACAAAATAAATCCTGAAAAAAGGAGATAGCTTCTGTTTTTAATGTGGTATCATCAGAGCACCACTCTCCATTAGGTAAATGCAGACCATGAATCTTGTTCCTAGCCCTTCTAACTATAGTTTGAGCATGAAAGAAGGATGAGTTTTTATTTCCAAATTTAATCCAATTTTCCCTAGATTTCTGATACCAAATAATCTCTTCTTGAACCAGAACATTATCATACTCCTTTTAGAGACTGTTTTGTAACTGCAATAAACTACTTGAGGGATAATCAGTAATAGATTTTTCAACACCCTTAAGTCTCTTCTCTATAGATCTTTTCCTAGCAAAGATAGACCCAAATTCTTCTTTATTAAATTTAATAGAAGCCTCTCTTACATCATCTAGGCATTGAAGAGTATCATGTTCAGATATACTCCAGGTAGAGTGAACAAGAGATGAATACAGAGGGTGAGTACACCAGGCAGCCTGAAACCTAAAGGGTCTCTCTCCTCTACTCAGCTTTTTCCCACCACATCTTAACAGGAGGGGATGATGATCAGAATAGAGCCTACATAAGTTCTCCACAGAACTATTAGGAAAAGCTAATCTCCAAGAGGGAGTGGTTAGACCTCTATCTAGTCTTTTATGAACCCAGATCCCCCCTACAGACTCTACTCCAAGTAAATTTAGAACCAAAACTACCAATGTCAAGAAGGTTACAGTCAGAAATGTGATTAGAAAAATCATTAGCTCTAGTAAAAGAAAAAATCCCCCCTTTTTGTTCACTAGACAGGAGAATATCATTAAAATCCCCAATAAGAAACCAAGGAATATTAATATTATTACTAAGGTTCAAAAGATGATCCCACATACAATTCCTCAAAGATAGGGTAGGATTAGCATACACACCAGATAGGACCCAACTACTACCTCCAGAAGACACTTCTAGACTAATAACCTGAGCATGGGAGTCTAATACAGAATATGAAAACATAGAACCATTATTCTTAAGAATCCAAATTCCCCCCATATGCCCTTGGGCTTCCTCAATAGCAACAGGTACATAATGCACTGGATTCCAAAAATTAGAGGTATTGGCAAACGCAGAGTGAGTTTCAGCCACAATAACAATATCAGGTTTGTAATTTTTCAAAACATCTCTCAAATGTCTATGGCAACTTTTATTAGCAGCCCCTCTAACATTCCAAAAAAATACAGACATATCCTTAAAACAATTCATGGTAAACAAAGGAAAGAAAAGGAAGGAAAGCACCTGGTACATGGAGACAAAGGGAAGTCTTATCAATAGCAACATTAACTCCAATATCAGCTAGTGGTGGGTTGACCAAAACCAGCTGAACACTGATCTGTAGGCTCCTCATTCATGTCAGAGTCTGAATCATCATTTGAGAAATTAGATTCATCCCCCATATCTGAGTCAGATTCTGGATCTTTTCTATCTTCAGTCATGGTTTTTGGATGTAAACAAACTCCAAGCTTATCATCCAGATTTTTCTGAAGTTCCTCATCATCCTTGAACCTGAATCTGTGAGGCTCAATAATGTCCACATTCATAGCAGTCTTGATTCCAAAATCTAATTCAGGTTTCTTCCTAGCAGAATCTTGCTTAAGAATCATAGAGCTGCTGGGCTTATCTATTGTAGAATCCTTTTTATCAGACTTGTTTGATGCTAGAGATCTATCACCAATTGGCTTTAGCTTATCAACTTGACTAGCTGAGGATGAGCCTTTTTCCATGGAACCAGCCTTTATCTCCACTCTTGATCTCTTCTTCCCAATCTTGATTGGCCTTGAAGAGACATCTGCCTTTGCCGAGAAAATGACAGGTTCTTTTGGAGATATTTGGTTTGCAGATGTATTACCCAGAAGAGATACCCTAGACACACCAGTATCCCTCTCCTTTGGACCTTTTAAATCAAAGAAGTTAGCCTTAGCTTTGCCTTTACCTTTTTGAACATTTGACTTTCTTGATCTTGAAACAACAAGCCATTCTCCATGAAGTGGATCTTGAGAAACCTTCAGATTGTCCTCAATAGGTTTGGTTGAAGAACCCTATTTTCCTAAATCTTCTTAAGTTGGACTGTTGTTTCCCTGATGTTGTCCATTGAGCTCAGAGACCTTTGGTTTGGAGCAGGAACGAGCAACATGCCCATAGAGCCCACAGTTCCCACAAATGAGATGTAAACTCTCATACTCAATACAATAGCTATGTCCTTGTAGCCAAACTCTTCCAACCACTGGCTCATTTAAATTGATTTGGAAACAAACTCTAGCGAATCGTCCCCGAGAGACGTTTAAAGTAGTTTTATCCACCTTAATAGAAGTTCCAACAGCGGCAGCTAAAGCCATAAGAATTTTTTCATCGTAATACTCAAGTCCTAGATTTGGGTACCGAATCCAAACAAGGGTTGAATCAATTTTCACTTCTGAGGCTACAAAATTTGGTTCCCACATTCTAACAGAGAGGTAATGATCAAAGATCATCCAAGGTCCCTCTCCAATAACCTTATTCCTATCTTCAATATTATCAAACTTGCAAACAAAATAACCGTTTCCCACTTCGAGCAAATCAAAACCCCCAGAAAGTTTCCATACCTTTGTGAGTCGGTCTTTCATGGTGAGGAATCCGACATATTTGCCCAGTAGTTTGATGATCACGGCCTCGGACCAAGGATGTTGAAGATTCTGAAGCACAGAATTAGCTACAAAGCATCTAGGCTTCAATCGATCCCCATCTTCATACTCTATTCTGAACAAGTTATTGCTGATAAGGTCGACCCTTGACGTATCTTTAACCCTTTCTTTGCCGGCTAACAGTTTGTCTTTGAAGGATGCATGTTGATTTACAGAGCCGTCCTTCCCATCAGGAGGATCAGGTAACATAGTAATGTCTTCAGCAGTTATTCTATAAATAACATTGTCAATTGTAGAAAAAAATAGTATGGAGCTATGCGTTTTAAGTAATTTTTTATAAATTTAAACAAAATTATAAATAGGATATGATCAAATTAATAACAATATTAATTTTTTTTACACAAAATGATATATATGTTGGGATAAATTTCTTAAGCAAAATAGAAATTTTCCATTAATCAAAACGAGAACCGTTGTGTCAGATTACAGATTTAAGGTGAGTGACACATACCTGTATTCATTGAGGTTGACTGGAGGTTGCAGCGGAATAGCCTTTTGGTACAATGATCTTCCTCAGCCAAATCACTGGATTCCTCTATGGGTCTTGATATTCCTCTTCTGATGGGGAGACAGAGAGATGTGTTTTGATTTATATATATAACCCATATTAATTATTAGAAATAAAATTTCTACCAATCTCCCACTTGGGCTTCATATTCATTTAAGCATTTATATCACAAAATTCTTTAGGCGCGCAACCGTATGCTATTTACTTTTAGACTCCCCTTAAACAATCTGCTCCATCTCATACAACAACTGGGAACCACTGTAGTTTTCATCATAACCCAATGTGACAAAACCATAATGATCACAACAATTGTATGTACTCAATGACATAGATCAAATATGGATAAGTGGCATGGAAATTACATGCAATGTGATCTTAGTCATGTCTATTTCCAACTGGTCCAAACTTTATTCTTTATAGAGATCAATTCAAAACGCAATATAATTATTGCACAAAATAAGCTAGAGCAGAATGACAAACATCAACTTATTCTTTAGAAAATACGAAAAACAACCAGAACATATAGTATAAATGGGACTCCCACTTAAACTAAGGTACTATCAGGAATTACACCCGTATGAGCAATGTGCTCATGAAAAACTCTAGGCACTAAACCCTTAGTAAGTGGATCAGCTAGCATAAAGTCAGTCCCTATATGTTCTATTGAAATTTGCTTATTATGAACTCTTTCCTTAACAACAAGAAACTTGATATCAATGAATTTTGACTTGGTTGTACTCCTATTGTTATTGGAATAAAGAACTGTTGAGTTATTGTCACAATAGATATTCAATGGTCTTTCAATGCCATCGACCAAATGTAAATTAGTGACAAAATTTCGCACCATATCCCATGGTTGGATGCCTCAAAAGAAGCAATGAACTCCGCAGCCATGGTTAAAGAAGCTATAATAGTCTGTTTAATAGACTTCCAAGAGATAGCTCCTACAGCCAACATAAAGATGTATCCTGACGTGGAGCGTTTGCTGTCTTGACACCCAGCAAAATCAAAGTCAGAGTACCCAATGATCTATAAACTGTCCGACTTCTGATAAATGAGCATATACCCTTTTGTTCTCTTCAAATAGCGCATTACACGCTTTACTGTCTTCCAATGCTGCATCTCAGGATTACTTAAATATCTACCCAAAACTCCCACTACAAATGCTATATCGGGACGAGTACAAACTTGAGCGTACATTAGACTTCCCACAGCTGAAGCATAGGGAATCTTTTGCATCTCATTTCTTTCAAGGTCATTATTAGGGCACTGTTTGAGGCTAAATTTGTCTCCCTTGGCTATAGGGGTATCTCCTGGTTTACTATCTTTCATGCCGAATCTATCCAAAACTTTATCGATATAGCTCTCTTGTGATAACCTTAAGATACCATGAGAACGATCTCTTAGTATCTTAATACCTAATACAAAAGAGGCTTCACCAAGATTTTTCATTTCAAAATTCTTTGTCAGAAATCTCTTGGTTTCGTGCAATAAGCCTATATCGCTGCTAGCAAGCAGTATATCATCGACATATAATACTAAGAATATATATTTACTCCCACTGAACTTATGATAAACACAATCATCAACTATATTTGCCTCAAACCCATATGAGGTAATAACTTGATGAAACTTGTGATACCATTGATGGAAGCTTGTTTGAGACCATAGATGGATTTCTTTAGTTTGCATACCATAGACTTTGAGTCACCAGACACAAAATTTCCTAGTTGCATCATATAAATCATTTCTTCAATGTCACCATTTAGAAAAGCAATTTTAACATCCATCTGATGGAGCTCCAAATCATAATGAGCTACTAGTGCCATTATTATTCTAAAAGAATCCTTTGAAGAAACCAAAGAAAAAGTTTCTCTGTAATCAATGCATTCCTTTTGAGTGAAGCCTTTAGAAACTAAACAAGCCTTATATTTCTCGATATTACCTTTTGGAATCCCTCTTGGTTTTAAATATCCATTTACAACCAATAGGTTTCACACCTTCAGGTAATTCAACGAGATCCCAGACATCATTGTCGTGCATAGACTTCATCTCATACTTCATGGCATCGATCCACTTTTCAGAATCAGAACTGTGCATAGCTTGACAGAAGTTGATTTGATCATCCTCTGTTAAACCAATGCCATCCTCATGTTCTTGGAGAAACATAATATAATCATTTGGAATTGCACTTCTCCTTTCTCTAGTGGATCTTCTTAATGACACTTCTTGATGTTGTTGAGCTTGCTCTGTGGGTATTTGAGAAAGAACCTCAATGTTGTCTCGTGCTGGGACAATTTCAAGAATAACTCCATCATTGTCATCTATTACTGGGGTAGGTATTGGAATAGTAATAGGCACGAGGACTTGATCACTATCAATGACAGGTTCTTCCTCAAAGACAACATTCCTTATGTTCTCTTCCTTCCTAAACTCAACATCCTCAAGGAATCTCGCATTCCCCATCTCAAAGAATGATCTAGTAGTGGGATTGTAAAATTTATAGCCCTGAGAGCGTTCAGGATAGCCAACAAAATAATAGCTAACAATCCTTGATTCCAGCTTGCTTTCGTGCGACCTATCAAGACGCGCCTCGGCAAGACAACCCCAAATGTGTAAATGCTTTGGGCTTGGCCTTTTACCAGTCCATAGCTCATAAGGAGTTTTGTTAACTGCTTTACTTGGTACCCTATTTAGGATGTAAACTGTAATCTTAAGCACTTATCCCCACAATGACTCTGGCAAGGAAGAATGACTCATCATACTTCTCACCATATTCTTAAGAGTCATGTTTCTACGTTCTGCAACACCGTTCATGCTTGGTTTCCCAAGCATAGTATACTGAGGAACGATGCCACATTCCCGTAGAAAAAGCGCAAAAGGCCTCGGACGTTGTTCACTTGATCCACCATATCTGTCGTAATATTCACCTCCACGGTCAGATTTGACGGCCTTAATTTTCTTTCCAAGTTGAAGCTCAACTTCAGCTTTAAAAGTTTTAAAAACGTCTAGGGATTGGGACTTCTCATGAATTAAAAATAGGTAACCGTACCTTGAATAATCATCTATGAACGTAATGAAATACTGTTGTCCATTCCAAGATGTCGTAGGGAATGGTCCACAGAGATCCGTGTGAATTAATTCCAAAACGTCCTTAGCCATTTCGACACCTAATTTTCTAGAGTTTGTTTGTTTACCCTTAATACATTCAACATAGACCTCAAAATCCGAAAAGTCTGAGAGTCCAAGAATCTCATCTGACACAAGCCTCTGAAATCTCTGTTTAGAGATATGACCTAAACTTTTATGCCATAAAGTGGCTGAGTTCTCATTTAATTTACGTTTCGTACCATGAGAATCAATGTGAAGAATTTCTTTAGTGGAACTAACTACATCTAGCAAGTATAGATTATCAATTAAAGAACCAGAACCAACAACATTTAAATTTTGATAGAGACTAAATTGATTATTTCCAAATGAACAAGAAAAACCAAATTTGTCCAAAGTAGAAATAGAAATTAAATTCCGCCTAAAAGACGGTACAACAAAAGTCTCAAATAAATCCAAATGAAATCTAGTTTTTAATCGTAATCTAAATGTTCCAATAGCCTCCACCGTGACCTTGTTGTCATCATCCACATAGATAAATCTTTCATTATTACTTGGCGATCGACTCCAAAGGCAACACTGTATAGATACACTAATGTGAGTAGTAGCACCAAAATCTACCCACCAAGTATCATGTGGTACAAAAGCTAAATTAACTTCAGAACAAACAAAAGAGATAAAATTACCTTTCTTTACACGCCAGGAGGCGTACTTGGGACACTCTTTCTTCATGTGCCCAAGCTTCTTGCAAAAGCTAAATTAACTTCAGAACAAACAAAAGAGATAAAATTACCTTTCTTTACACGCCAGGAGGCATACTTGGGACACTTTTTCTTCATGTGCCCAAGCTTCTTGCAGAAGAAGCAGGTAGGTGTTTTCTCATCCTTTTTGACTTTTTTTTTTTGAGAAGTCCTTTCTGTAGCATCCTTATTATTCTTTCTCTTTCTATTCTGAGAGCTCGAGACCAAATGAGCATTTTTAGTCTTCTCTCTTTGCTGCCTTTCCTCTTCTCGCACACAGTGAGAAATGAGTTCATTCAAGGTCCATTTATCTTTCTGAGTATTATAGCTCACCTTGAACTGCCCAAAGTGTGCGGGAAGGGAAATCAAAACTAAGTGCACGAGAAAGTCATCAGACAGTTTTAACTTCAGTGCTTTCAATTTTGATGCAAGATTAGGCATTTTCATAATGTACTCCCTTATGTTTCCCTTGCCTTTGTATCTCATAGAGATAAGCTTAGCAAGCAAATTGCTTGCATCAGCCTTCTCATTACTAGTGAAATACTTCTCAACAGCATAAAGAAAACCTTTAGTGCTTTGGCACTAAAAAATAGAGCCCCGATAAACTTCTGGAATAGATCGCTTCATGATCATCAAACACATTCGGTTTGAGCGTTCCCACTTTTCAACCTTATCCTCCTCTGGCTTCTCCAGAGTTGGAGTGGGTTTCTCAGCTCGAAGTTCCAGATCAAGATCCATGCAGCCAAGAATTATCTCGACTGCTTCCTTCTAGACCTTAAATTTGTCCCATTAAGCATGGGGATACAATTAATTTGAGCAGATAAGTTAACAACACTAGCAACAACAATTGTAAGAGAATATAGATACAATTGATAATATGTTAAAAAAAAAAATATGCAGATAATTTACATGATAGACCAATTACAAGATACCGAGCACTACATTAATTTGTAGTCTTTGGACATACAAATTAATTTGTAAGTGGTACTCTCAATGCAACAATCAAATATTGACTATTAATTCTATCAAATAATAGCCTTTTTTTGGATCGAATATTATTTGTTGAGTCTCAATATAAATTAAGTATTCAATTTAATTCAAGACTCATTACCCTTGGTTTTAATGTTTAACAAATTTGATTATATAAAAATGGATTCTACTGAGAAAGGTAGTTTGTCTTTGTTATTGCAGCAACTCTGAAATGAGCAAATCTTCAAGTTAAAGCAACTATCTGAAAAATTGATCAACCTGCTGAACGTATGTGCGTACTGAATTTGTTCCTGCTGAACAGATACTCTCTGAACTATCACTCGATGACGTGGCAATTCAAGCTTACTGAAATGAAGAACTCTCCGAAGAGCTTGGATATGCTAAAGACTCTCTCAACCCTCTGATGACGTGTACCATTCTTATGCTGAGAAGTCTTACTGAAATCGTGCAACATAGTATCTATCCAACTCAGAAGACTTTCTGCGCAAAGATTTAAAGGTCTCTAAACGTCTTCTGCCCTTGCCTGCAAAAGAAACTTTTCACAGAGTTCTTTTTGCAACTCATGGAACAACGTACACGGAAAAGGAACCTCTGTACCTGCTGTGTGTCAGAGCAGTGCTATCTCTGCACACCTACTCTATTCAAGTCAAAAGCAAGTTTGTCTCTCAACGGCTACTTTTCTGGATGCTATATATAGCTCCATGAAAGTCTTTGAAGATGAGAGAGCCACTCAGAGAACACCACAGAGAGAAGCACGCTAAAAAGAAAAGATCAAGAAAGCGTGAAAAGCTAGAGAAGTTCTCCAGAAAAGAAAAGAGAAGAAGCTTAGCGAAAAGAGTGAATCTACAAATTCAAAAGAAGATCAATCCAAAGCCAAAAACTCTGTTATATTTCATTTCCTTGTACTTAGAATTTATCCTCTGTATACTGAGTTATACTCAGTCATTTATTTTATATAACTAGTGTCCAAGCCTAGAAAGGCTTGGAGGAATAAAGATTACTCAGTTTAGCCTGAAGAGGCTGTGTTCAAAGAATACTTAGTTTAGCCTGGAGAGGTTGTGTCCAAAGAATACTTGGTTTAGCTTGGAGAGGCTGTGTCCAAAGAATACTTGGTTTAGCCTGAAGAGGTTGGGTTCAAACAATACTTGTAATCTTGCGGGATTAGTGAAAAATCCAGTGGTGTGTTTACCCTAGGACTGGACGTAGCTCACTGAGTTGGTGGGTGAACCAGGATAAATTTTTGTGGCTAAGTTTCTCTCTGCCCTTAACTCTTTATATTTTGTTTTATCTAACCAAGGAGGGTTCTGAAAAGTGCGTTTATAAATCTATGCAGAAAAACAATCTTTTCATCACGCAAAATCATTTTAAAAGGATTTTATCCAACCTTCTGAGTTGCATCAGCAAGTTACTGAACCTCTAGTTTCGGAAGATTGTTCAAATATTTCCAAATCAGTTTGCTTGTTAAAAGGTCCCCCTTCTAGTGTTTCCTGTGGTTCTAACATTATTCACATGAATATTACTTTATAATCGTCACATATTTATCATCACAGGCATGCTATTATTTGGCCAAATTGTGTCTTCCTTTGGGATGAGTACAAAATGCATATATAATCACATACTAACATCCATGTAATTTTAATTATATCAATTTTTATAACAGGGATTGCTTTGGCAATATATTACATCCACTAATTTAATTAAAAATTATTAGACAAAATAATTAATAAAGAAAGGTCTATAATCTGCCAAAATTTGCACTCAAACTTGATATTAAAATTTGATAAATCCACTTTAGTAGTAGATTTATAGATTAATTTTAGGTAATTTTTAGTTGTTTAGTTTGATAATTTTGTAAATTTGTAGTTAAAATTATACATAATTGAGTTTGTTTGTGTTTTAGGTGATTGTAGTAAATAATAGCATCTTTGTTCTAAATTTTCATTGATTTGGTGTTTATATAGGCATTGTTTGAAAAAGAAGAAAAAGAGTTTGAAGAGGAGCAATTTTGAAGTCCCTGGAAGGAATAAACAGTGAAACATTGGAAATATAAAGTGCAAATTAAGAGAATTACTCTCTGCCAGAATCATGTGGGAACAAGACAGAGTGTGTAAGGACACCAGTATTCCAGAAAGCCTACGTTGCTCTCTGCAATGATCATGTTGGAACATGTCACACGCGTGTGAGGACACGATGGAAGCAGAAGCTAATTGTCATTTCTGTATGATGCGTGTGAGGACGCAGAGTTATTATGTTCATGCACCTGACAGTAACCATATAAATACAGTTTTTCAGATTTTTAGTTAGACAGTTAATATGGGATGATACATTTTTCCTCTTATTTTAACTTTTTTTTACAGGTTGCAGCTAAGTTTGAGCATAGAAACAGTAAAGGTTCGAATTATGAGTCTCCTTATGAATGGTAAGTCTACATGTCAGGTTTAGCTATTTCTCAAATCAAAGAACATTGTTTTCTTTGTTCTTACCACTCCTAATGGTGTGGCAACCCGAAAATTTTCTTTTCTATTAAAGGTATTGATCATTGCAATATGTATGTTGACCTTCACTGCAAAATGAATGTAGACAGAGTTCTACTGGCAAGTTGGCCAGAAAAGTGTATAGATTGATGGTATGGAAATGGAAGAGGTTGAAAATTTTAATTGTTGGTTATTTGCTATCACTTCCATTGGTGGTTATTTGGAATTTAGAGGACAGAGAAGCGAAAAGTGTATGATTATTGAATAGGAATATAGGAATGTAACTAACTAGTATGAACCTGTGCATTGCACGGGCCATTTATTTTATATGATAATATTTTTTATATAATTTAAATTATCTAAATCAGCTTAAAAGTGAGATAAATAATTTTTCCTCTTTGATGTTATAGTTTTTTCTATTATTCCTTGTTGCAATTTCCCCTTTCTTCCTTATTGTCAGAACAAAATTCAAACGTCGATGTCATTGAATAAATCAAAAAAAAAATCTCAAGAAATATATTTATTTGCTTACTTTGAAGGGAACAAAGAATTTGTTTACTAAATTATTACTCGATACACTTCTAATATCATACATTGAGTTTACTATTATTTTTCATTTGTCACACATGTTAGTTTTAATTTTTAATCAACAACACTCATTACAATTTAACATTGACAACTGCAAATAAAATCAATATTAAAAACTTGATTTCAATTTATTGTAACTTTGAATGTCCCTTATATTCCTATTTAATTAATTTCTCTTTGTTTAGGAAAAAAACACAAATTAGATACATTATTTTACAAAACTTATTAGTAATGAACAATTATATATTATATGTTTGTCTCCAAAGCCAATGCAATCTTTTAAACAATCCCGAAAAATAACTACTTATTCTTTACGCGTAGTTAATTCATTTAAATAAGAACAGTAAAATAAATAGCTAAGTATACGCTTCCGTATTTCTTATTCACAATGTATTCATTACACATTATACCCTTTGCTTTTTGAAAGGTGTAATACAAATCAATTCTTAGTTATTTTTTACTGACATTGGAGATAGTACTCATTGTACCATTTGCTTTTTCTACAACTACTTCAAATAACATAGTGTCACAATATTAGACAAATCAAAATGAAGAAAACAATTTAAAGAATATCAAACTAAAATACTTTCAAGATTCTAGAGGTACCAAATAACCCCAAATCCCATTTATGTAACTTTCAAAGTATTTGCAGATTACATGTCCTATTGGCATGACCAGTAGCAAAAAGTCGCATGCAACAACACATAGAAATGAAGAATTTACAATAGTTACCAAATAGAAATTAGTTAAAAAAAATGACAATGCAATTGGTATTAATAGATTCAAGTATAAAAAAGAAATCAACACTAGTTCTAAACATATTCACTTGACTTACAAACAGAACCTTATTGCATTAATGCTTCCATCAAAGAGTGAAACCATAGCAGCTTATCAATTCAGTTTAAGATTGTGCAGCAACTAATATGTAGAGTTTTCTGAGAATTAGGAAATAATTTAGTTTAGGGTTTAGGCCCAACAACCTAATGACCATATTGATGATCACACCAACCTGAACGCCTGTTCCACATGAATGCAAACTAAAACCCTTATTCAATTCCTTAGAAATCAAGAGATAAAGTAATTAATAAAAATATTTAAAACGGGTTAAGGTAGAAATCATTCATATTAAGAGTGACTTGATTGCAAAGGTTATCCTTGATTAATTCCCATTCGTGCAATAAGAAGCTTACTAATTGGACCCATCAAATTCCTAGCCATTATAATTACAAAAATTAAGATATATGAAAGGGAATGACATAATCGTTTAGATACTACATAATACACCACATATCTGCAAGTTGAAAGGGAATTGTATAACTTGTGCTATTACCTTTAGTTGACACTTCTTCAAAAATCCTTCATAAATAAAGTTGCTGAAGATGTCATCCTCTTCACCATCTAAAGATCAAAAGCTCATGAAACATTATCACAACACATTATGAAGCTTTCAAGTTAGCCACCGTATACCTTTCATTAAGTTTTGTCATCTCCCCTTCACTTTCCTGAACTATAAGGACCTGTAATCAATTTTGAAAAGTTTAGAGAATCGGTAATGTTGGTTATTAGTAAGGAGGGGGAAGTAATATGTAAAACCACGTTAGTGGTCTCTCAAAATTAAATTTGACAAACAATTCCGCAAAGCAAGACTTAATTCACAGGTGTTTATTGTTTCATTTATTCTTATAATTTTTTTTGGGCTTGCTTTATAACATTTCATAATATGCCATATACTCGTGATTCTGGTTGATACCTTTCAAGTTTACGAAAGTATCATTTCGAAGTAACGCACATGACACCCTAATTGCATGATCAATACTACACCCACAACAGTCACAATGTCCTCAATAGTGAAATGGACAACAGGGAGCCCATGTTCTTCACCAAAGTGAAAGTGAAAACCTCATCCATGTTATTAAGAGCCCTCAATTCCCTTGTGAAGGAGTATATTCCTCACCATCTCCGCAACATTCCCTAAACCCACTATATCCCCTTGAGTCATTATCATGGCCACGCCTTCCCTCATCCTCCTTAAAGTCTATGTTAGTTAACATCAATGGAACACCCCACAAGATCAACAACTCCCACTAACCAAACACCAAAGCTCAATAGATAAAGGTAACGAATTGTATTGGGCATAAATGTCATAGGCAAACATAAACTCTCTATCCTCATGTACTCCATTAAATCTGTCTTTTTCTCTCTAATTTGACAGAAAGTTAATGCAGCAGAGGAAGGAAAAAATTTATTTGTAGCAACTATGCATGATGATAAGTATCCCAACACGTCCTATTACACTACACTAATCACTATAACACATGATTTCCAACCTCAACGGAAAAAGGCCAAAATAACAAGGTACTGCAAAATTAATCTGAACAATAGACATTGACATAACACTCTTCAAAGACAAATAAAAATCAAACCCACTCCAAGACATCAATACAACCACAATGTCCAATAAATGATCACTCATTTGGGAATCAACAATATCAATTCCTGAGAGATTTGACCCATTTAACATCCCAAAAGATCTTGAATGTTCACTCTTGATCCTAAAAAAATAAGGCCACTCTTGATTTAATTTCATAATCTTTTTATTATGCCCTGGATTGGCTTTCTTAATTGAGAATAAAAATTGGGTTTGGCCCATGACCAATTAGTAGCAATTAAAGGTCAAATTAAGCCCAAAATCTTCCACTTACAAAATAGAAAGGAAAAAGTAGTTATCTAAAATAAAAGGATTAAAAATTCATGCTATTAATAATTAATATGCTTGATTATGCACAATTAAAATGTTATTTTACCTAAAAATAATATGTAATAAATACACTCATCATTTTTACGGCAATGGGTAATGTGCAATGTTCTCATTCCTTTATCCTTTTTTTTGTTTTCCAATGTTTTCATTCAATCTTTATTAGGGATGACAATGGGTACCCTCTGGGCAGGGTACCATAGTGCTCGTTCATACACCCGCACTTTAAAAAAAATCTCTTACCCGCGCTCAAACTCGTGTGGGCAGCAACTTTAATGTCCATCTTCATTATAGTCTTTAATATTATCTCTTAAACCCTAAATAAAAAACAAACCTAGAGAGACAATGAGGTTTGCAATGATTCGGGTAGCAAGTGGAAGTGTCGTTAATGATGAAAGTGGCGTGATAAACCTATGTGCATGTGGCAGAAGGTTGCGGTTGATGGAGTCTAAGAAGGGAAAGAATAAAGGAAGAAGGTTCTTGAGTTTTCCTTTGGGGTAAGCTATTTTTTGTTAAGTTGGATTTTAAAAGTGGTTTTTTACCTTTTTATGTGTATTTAACGCAGAAAAATGATATTGATTATAGATACTTTGAAAGAAAGTTTACGGTGAGGAATGAAATTTGTTAGGGCTCATGCATAGGTGACTTAGATGAGAGGCTCATTGGGAGTAAATATGTAACAGATTGAGTGAAAGGATGAAATAAAAAAGGGTTTTATTTTGGGGGAATTTTACAGCCCTAATTTTATTCTTGTAGGTAGGCATCTTATGTGCCACTTTAGAGTACAACTACGTAATTAACTTGTCAACTTAGAACTTCTATTTAATTAAACTAACAAAGATTAGCGGATGGACTAATAAGTAAGCAATTTTAGACTTTCAGGGACTAATTTATACACGAATGAACTTTTAGAGACTACAAGTAAAAAATGTGACACTTTCAGTGACTACATTATATATTAACTCCTATCTATATGTATATTATATTTATGTATATAATTATGCAATTAACAAACTCAGGCACTATCAAATACAAAATATTGTAATCTAAAAAACACCCAACATATAAAATGAAAAAAAGGAAAATAAACACTCTAACAGTCTCAATAAATCCACCTTGGCAACTCCTTTTCTATATTTACATTCTTTGACCGGTAAAAAGGCCCCCCGCTTGGAAGGTCAAAATAATAATATTTCATGTGCATAGTAAAATGAATAGGAATGAAAATCTATATGTTGGGGCAAAGATTAGGAGCTTTCCAAACATATGTTGGGGCAAAGAAAATCTATATTTTCAGCCCCGAAAAAAGAAAATCTATAGTTTCATCTCACAAAAGTACCACATAAAGACTTATAATAATGTTGTATTTTTTTTTTTTGCCTAATTTTTACTTTAGATAAATCATGTAAGAAACATATTATAGTCAAATAATAAGCACATTAATATGGACATTAAAATAGAATAATTCATTAATATGTTCAAATTAATATGCACATTAATATGTAAGAAGCATATTAATATGTATATTAAAAAGCATTAAAATGAAAGAAATTTAAGAACCAAATCATATCATATTATTGACACAAATATATAGGTTCAATCTTTTAACTTATTATTATTATCATCATATTACTTGTGCAATTACATTTAAACAAAGATAATACGAATCTATTAACATAAAGTGCAAAGACACAAGAATAAAATTTGTTTGGATGCCACTGGATTGGCTTCATCTAACACAATCTCTAGAATTAAATATATAACAAACCAACCAGAATGAACATCTACATCAACATGCAAACTTTTGATAATATTTCTCAAATATCATCTTGAGTCGTCTTAGCTTTTTTGTTAGCAGAAACAGGATCCTTCTGCTCAACATTTTTTGGGATGGTGTCTCGCATTATCTTTGGAGATGTAAAATCAAAATCCGTAGCAGATATACCTTTGCATTCTGGATGATCTTTTAGATATGCTGCTATCTCAGTGCGGGTTCTCAGTTTTTTACCTATAGGAGTGAAGTAGTAACGGTCCAATTTTGAGTAATCCTTTCTAAGTACCAAACTTCTCCTAAAACCTTGTGGAGTCTTTGGAAGGTTAGGCTTGTCGATGACCCATGTTCGACTGGAATCATATTCAATATCAGCAGGATCATCACAGGAACAATTAGCCTTTAGGCTACAATGAAATGGTTCCTTAATGTCCTTACATCTAATCTCTTCAAACTCCTCCTGCGTATCAATCACTCTCCACTTCAGGCAATTTTCGCATTGTGCAGCATGTATATCAATTGAACCCTGACTTAACGGTGATCTCTGTAACAATAATTTACCAACAATTTAGAAAGTGGCAAAAGTTCAATTAATCCAATAAACACTCAAGATTCAAAACTTTCCAAACTTGCATTTCAATTGTTAACCTCTAAGGTTGCTCGTTTTTAAACTCCCACTCAACCCATACACATTTGGTAAATTAACATACAATTTAACCATCATAAAGGGAAACTTCATTTGAAACAAGAAAAAAAGATGCACACACATGACGGACCACGTAATGTAATTCACCCGAGAATACAAGGCCTAGCAATACCATTAACCGAAAATCAAACAATTATTTCCTATCAATCCATGAAAATTGAAGAAGAATGAAATAAATCGAGTGATAGAGTTCCAGATTGGGGATCTCGTGTACTGTACGGAAAACCCTAAAAAAATTAGGGGTTGGAAACAAAAAAAAAATGAAGAAGAAAAAAAAAACAAAAAAGGAGTTGAGTTCAAAAACAGAGGAGAGGATATGATACCTTAGAAGGGGATGGCGTTTTTGAGATTTCTTGGTCGGCCATCACGACTTCACCTTACCTGAACTAGACAGATTAAAACCTTAGTATGCAGCCCTTTGAGTAGCCAGCTTATATATTCCAATGTTTATTACAATTTATATATATTTATATTGTAATATATTATAATATATAAATATTATATAATATTATAAAATATATATTAAGTTTATAATAAAATCTTATATAATATAAAAATATATAATTACATATAAAAATTAATATAATTAAGTTTGATTAAAAATATTATATTTTATAATATTTTATAAAAATTTACAAACTTTATATATTTTTTAGCATACAATAAAATTAAATATATAAATATATTAGAATAAAATTTTATATATTATTTAATAATTCTATGTTTATATAACATTATTAAATAAAGTATTACAATAATAATAATAATAATAAAATCATAGGGTAAATATAAAATCACATGTGATTAAAAATTTACATAAAAAATAGTGATATTTAAATTTTTGATGAATGAGATTAAAATAAAATATGAATATACTTTTTATTGATTACAAATATTTTACTTATGTTATGTGTTTTTAGATGTACAAATATTAGAAAAAAATAATAAATAAAAATGAATAAATTTTTAAATTGAGTTATATTTTATTGATAGAATTTATTTTTAATTTTTTATAAATTTTTTATGCATTAAAGGGATATAAATATTTATATAATGTTTATTAATATCTAAATATTAATTTTATTTTTTTTTATAATCTAAATATTAATTTGGTATATTCTATGAGGTAAATATAATTTATTCAACAATAAAAAAATTACTTAAAACGTATTAATATATAAATTTAAATTATATGGTTGAAACTACTTATATTTTGTTGTTTTTAATTGTAATTTTTTTAAAAATAATTTATAAAAATGACTCACTTTTTTTTAAAATTTAATTTAGATTTTATTAATTTAAATTTCATTTTCCATTTTCTTATAATATTTTTTAAATATTACGGGGAATAAATCTTTAAATAAAGTTTATTTATATATATGTAACATCCCAAAAATTGAGCATAAATAAAATGTAGGGGGCTATATAATAATGATTTTGAGGGTAATAATATGAAAAGGGGAAAGGTAAGGATAGAAGGAAAGATTAAGAGTAAAAACTAAGAAAACTAAGTTTCAGCATTCTCGCTCAAGCGAGAATGACTCGCTTGAGCGAATTATGCAGCAAGAACATGAGTATCAGTGGATAGACTTCATCTCATCCTTCATGGCATCGATCCGCTTTTGAAACTCATAACTGTGCATAGCTTGACAGAAGTTGATTGGATCATCCTCTGTTAAACCAATGTCATCCTCATGTTCTTGGAGAAACACAATATAATCATCTGGAATTGCACTTCTCCTTTCTCTAGTGTATCTTCTTAATGGCACTTCTTGAGGTTGTTGAGCTTTGCTCTGTGGGTATTTGAGAAAGAACCTCAATGTTGTCTTTTGCTGGGACAATTTCAGGAATAACTCCATCATTGTCATCTATTACTGGGGTAGGTACTGGAATAGTAATAGGCACGAGGACCTGATCAGTGTCAATGACAGGTTCTTTGATACGAATCGGAAGCGTAAAGATAGGAACGTCTTGAAGATCAATTAACGGTAAATAACTGTAAGGAGCTTGACACAATCCAAGACCTGCTGGAAGCACCAAAGCTATCAAAGGTAGGAACTTGACACAATCTGTGACCTGCCGGAAGCACCAAAGTTATCAAGATATAAGCAACTGGACCCTAACCAAGACCTGCTGGTAGAACCTAAGTTATCAAGTAGTTCTTTAATCCAAGAACAAAGGATAAGCTCTCACAATGAGAAAACTCAAATTTTATTCATAAAAATAACTGTCTACAAACTAATTCTCAATGATAATATATAGCAAAGGAATTTCCTAAAATAAACTATCTAAAAGATACAATCCTAAATTAAATAGATTTAATTCTAGATAAGATAAAATATAGACCTAAAAGATTTAATCCTAAATAAGATAAAATATAATCCTAAAAGATGTAAATATAATCCTAAGAGATCATGATATTGATTCCTAATAGATCTTATCCTAAATAAATCAGTTATGATCTGATTAGATACACTTTCCCGAAATAGGCTCTCCTAATATTCGGATAACAAACATAACCGATTGTCAGATCGGATAACAATCTTGTACTTCAATCCGAGCTAAAGTTAAACCACTTCTTTGGTTCTTTTTCTGCTTGGTGGTCTACTTTCCTTTGGACTTCAGTGATCAAGAGTTGCAAAGCTCTCTTTAACCGCTCAGATCTGGCCCCGGTCATTGGATCTTCAATCCCTTGCAATGCATCTGAGGCATCTTGGTTGAGGTCGGATGGGATCGTGTCATTCCCCCTTCTTTGAAAAGATTCGTCATCGAATCTGATTCATCACCTACATCAAATAAGGATAAATCAATTACATTGAATGTTGCACTAACATTACCATATTCACTTGGAAGATCTATCTTGTATGCATTGTCATTGATCCTCTCTAGAACTTGGAATGGACCATCTCCTCTTGGTTGAAGTTTGTTCTTCCTTTGAGCTGGAAACCTCTCTTTCCTTATGTGAATCCAAACCCAGTCGCCTGGTTCAAATATTACCTTCCTCCTCCCTTTATTGGCTTGTTTTGCATACTGCTCATTTTTCCTTTCAATATTAGCTTGGACCTTTGCATGTAACCCCCTGACATAACCTGCTTTCCTTTTACCATCTAAGTTGAAAAATTCAGAAATAGGTAATGGCAAAATATCTAAAGGAGTTAGTGGATTAAAACCATATACAACCTCAAATGGTGAAAAAGTAGTATAGTGTATCGTCCGGTTATATGCAAACTCAACATGTGGCAAACATTTTTCCCATTGATTTATATTCTAGCCAATGATAGAACGTAATAAGGTTGAAAGCGTTCTATTTACTGCTTCAGTTTGTCCATCCGTTTGAGGATGTGCAACAGTAGAAAATAGAAGCTTTGTTCCCAATTTATTCCATAAAGTCCTCCAAAAATGACTTAGGAATTTAACGTCCTTATCACTCACTATTGTCCTTGGTAAACCATGCAATTAGACAACTTCCTTAAAGAATAGGTCAGCAATTTGTGTTGCATCATTTGTCTTTGAACGCGCAATAAAGTGTGCCATTTTACTAAACCGATCAACAACAACAAAAATACTATCCTTACCACTTTGAGTTTTTGGCAAACCGATCACAAAGTCCATGGAAATATCTGTCAAAGGCTACTCAGGAACAGTCAAAGGTGTATAAAACCCATGTGGATTTAATTTTGACTTAGCTTGCTTACATGTTATGCACCTTTCACACTCAGCTCGGACGTCCTTCTTCATGCTCGGCCAGAAAAAGTGCTCGACCAGGATGTCCAGTGTCTTCTGCACTCCAAAGTGTCCCATCAAACCGCCTCCATGGGTCTCCTTAATCAACAATTCTCTTAAAGAACTGACTGGTACACACAGTTGGTTCCTCTTGAACAAAAATTCTTCATACCTATAAAATTTCTCACAAGATCGGTTAGAACAAGAATCCCAAATTTGTTTAAAATCAGGATCACTTTCATACAGACCTTTAATTTGTTCAAAACCTAACAATTTTGCTTGTAAAGAAGTAAGTAAAACATACCTCCTTGACAAAGTATCAACAACTATATTGTCCTTACCATTTTTATACCTTATTACATATGGAAACATCTCAATAAATTCCAACCACTTTGCATGTCTTTTTTGAAGCTTCCCTTGAGATTTTAAAAACTTTAGACTTTGATAGTCAGAATGTATAACAAACTCTCTTGGCCACAAATAATGTTGCCAAGTTTGTAATGCCCTTACCAAGGCATACAATTCCTTGTCATAGGTTGGATAATTCAATGCTGCCCCATTAAGCTTTTCACTAAAGTATGCAATCGGTTGGGATTCCTGCATTAAAATAGCCCCTATACCAATGGCAGAAACATCACATTCAATCTCAAAAGCTTTATCAAAATTAGGTAAAACAAGTAAGGGTGCATTTGTTAATTTTTCTTTTAAAGTGTTAAAAGCTTTTTCATGTGCATCTGACCATTTAAACACAATATTTTTCTTAACAAGTTCATCTAAAGGCGCAACAATAGTGCTAAAGTCTTTCACAAACCGGCTATAGAAACTTTCTAACCCATGAAAACTTCTCACTTCACTAGCACTCTTTGGGGTCGGCCACTCTCTAATAGCCTTAACCTTTTCCTCATCAACACTTACCCCCTTTGAACTTATCACAAAACCTAAGAATACAACAGAATCAAGGCAAAAGGTACATTTCTTAAAATTAGCATATAATTTATTTTCCTTTAATACCTTAAAAACAACATGTAAGTGTTCAACATGTATATTATAAGATTTGCTGTAAACCAAAATGTCATCAAAGTAAACTACCACAAACTTTCCTATGAAAGAGTGTAATACATGGTTCATTAACCTCATAAAAGTATTGGGTGCATTAGTTAAGCTGAAGGGCATCACTAACCACTCATACAAACCATACTTTGTTTTAAAAGCAGTTTTCCACTCATCACCCTCTTTCATTCGAGTTTGATAGTAACCACTTTTCAAATCAATTTTAGAGAATAAACATGCCCCATGTAACTCATCAAGCATGTCGTCCAACCTAGGAATTGGATAACGATATTTTACCGTAATCTTGTTAATGACTCGACAATTAGTACACATACGCCAAGAACCATCTTCCTTTGGTACCAATATTACCGGTACAGCACATGGACTAAGGCTCTCCCTTACATACCCTTTTTCCATTAGCTCACTGACTTGTTTTTGGATCTCCTTGGTCTCATCCGGGTTGGTTCTGTATGCTGACCGATTTGGTAGGGCATAACTGGGTACAAGGTCAATCTGGTGTTCTAAACCTCTTGAAGGTGGTAATCCTTGAGGTAGCTCTTCCGAAAATACTTCTCCAAACTCCTGCAACAAATTTTGAATTTCAGAAGGTAAAGAATTGTTAGAATCATCAGAGAAGTATAGGTCCTTAAAAATAAGGATCAATAATTGCCCTTTATCTAACAATACACTTTCAACTTCCCTTTTTCTTGCAAAAGCGTTCACTTTTCTTCTGCCCTGGCTTGGTTGTAATGTCGAACAGACATCCAATCTTGAAGTCAGATTCGATCTCATGCTCACTTCTCTCTTCTCTTTTCTTTCTTTTTTTTTAACAGAAAACTGTTCTTCCAACTTCTTGCTTTCCATAGCAATTCTTATTTGATCAGCATATGCTTCAGAAGGTTGAATAGGGGTTAGCACAAAGGTTTTATTATTCAATTTAAAACTATACCTGTTGTGATACCCGTCATGAGTTACTCGCCTATCAAATTGCCATGGTCGACCAAGTAGAATGTGTCCAGCATGCATAGGTGCAACATCACACAAGACTTTGTCTTCATATTTTCCAATGGAAAATGAAAGCAAAACTTGTTTTGTTACCCTTATGTCCCCACAATCATTTAGCCACTACAGTCTATAAGGATAATGTTTTATGGTAGGTAATTTTAATTTCTCAACCATCAAAATACTAGCAACGTTGGTACAACTACCACTATCAATTAAAAGACTGCAAACCTTATCACTTACGTGGCACCTTGTATGGAATATGTGCACACGTTGCTCCTCAACTCCCCCCATCTTTGGTTGTGCATTCAACACCCTCCTGGTGACTAATGCATTACCGTGGTCTGGCTCGGTGTATTCCACATCACTGCAATCCTCCAGCTCAGGCATTTCATCATCATCTTCTTCACTTGCACTTTCCACTTCACCATTGTCACACATGAGTATGACCCTCTTGTTCGGACAATTAGAAGCAATATGTCCAAGACCTTGACACCTGAAACATTTAATTTCACGTGCTTTAGAAGATGAATTGAATTCAGACTTACCTTTACTGGCTGAGGTCGGTCTTCCTATCTTTGCCTCTTCTTTTGGCCGAGTTGTCGGTTTGTTGGTAGCCCAGGATTTCCAAGAGGTACTAGGAGTTCCTAGAAATCTTACAACTCTGGATTTGAGTTGTCTGTCTACTTGGACTGCTTTCTGTAATAAATCCTCCATCTCCACATAATGATGGAGTTCCACTACATTTGAAATTTCTTTCTTTAACCCTCCAATGAATCTAGCCATTGTTGCTTCTCGGTCTTCTTGCACATTGGCTCTCATCATGGCTATTTCCATCTCCTTGTAGTAATCATCTACACTCATAGAATCTTGACATAGGTCCTACAATTTTCTGTACAAGTCTCTGTGGTAAAGGCTTGGTACAAATCTCCTTCTCATCACGACCTTCATCTCCTCCCAAGATTGAATCGGTCTTTCTCCACACCTTCGCCTGCTCAACACATATTGATCTGACCATATACTTGCATAATCAGTGAATTCTACCACAACTAATTTTACCTTTTTCTCCTCAGAATAATTATGGCAATCAAAAACATGCTCCACCTTTCTTTCCCACTCCAAATATAACTCAGGATCATTCTTCCCTTGGAAAGAAGGAATGCTCATCTTGATGTTTCCAAGATGATTATCCTTGTTGCTTTCTCTTCTAGAACTACTTCCCTTGTCCTCTTCTTCCTCTTCCTCTTCTTCAGTGCGGTTAGGAGACGTTCTACTCCTTCTCCTTGGAAACCGATCTTCCATCTCATCCATTCTTGCACTCATTCTCATAAATTCACTTTGTAGTGTCTTGAGGAACGATTTGAGGTCTATTTCTCCAGCTTCCTCCTCACGTTGGTTTACTGTACTCATGATTAAAAGAAATTTGGCTGTAAATCAAATGATGTTAGTGATAAAAATAAGAATCCTCACAACCCTCCCTTACGTGTTTTCACTCAAAAGTTTTGATTCTCTCATGTATCACTCTAATTTTTTGCCTTTTCTCACTATATTGTACTCACCACTATTGCCTTTTTCCACTCAACTTATCCTTACAAGCTCTTGAAATAAGGAACTTTTGGAATAGATTCTACTAACAAGTAATAGATAAGGTGTTGATGATAACTTGACAACTTTTAGTGACAAAACACTATCCCGGAAAGTAATCAAGATGTGTAGCCGGTTACAACTCTTCAATTCAGATGGACTTGTCACCTCGGATGAAATCTTCTGCTTGGAATAAATATTGTGGACAACAAAACTGGATTTGTTGTTGAGAATATTTAATACTGCACTTTTTTTTACTATCTGCACCTTTCTCTTTTTTTTTTACTACTGCAGATCTCCCTTTTTTTGTATTGTCTGCACCTCCTTTTTTTTTAACTAATGCAGTTTTTTTTTTGTTTTTTTTAATAAAATAAAGACTAAAATATAAGGATAAATGTTACCAATTGATCTCAAGAGCTAAAGCTCTAGAACCAAATGATACGAACCGGAAGCGTAAAGATAGGAACATCTTGTAGATCAATTAACGGTACATAACCGTAAATAACTGTAAGGAGATTGACACAATCCAAGACCTGCTGGAAGCACCAAAGCTATCAAAGATAAGAACTTGACACAATCTGTGACCTGCCGGAAGCACCAAAGTTATCAAGATATAAGCAACTGGACCCTAACCAAGACCTGCTGGTAGAACCTAAGTTATCAAGTAGTTCTTTAATCCAAGAACAAAGGATAAGCTCTCACAATGAGAAAACTCAAATTTTATTCATAAAAATAACTGTCTACAAACTAATTCTCAATGATAATATATAGCAAAGGAATTTCCTAAAATAAACTATCTAAAAGATACAATCCTAAATTAAATAGATTTAATTCTAGATAAGATAAAATCTAGACCTAAAAGATTTAATCCTAAATAAGATAAAATATAATCCTAAAAGATGTAAATATAATCCTAAGAGATCATGATATTGATTCCTAACAGATCTTATCCTAAATAAATCAGTTATGATCTGATTAGATACACTTTCCCGAAATAGGCTCTCCTAAGATTCGGATAACAGACATAACCGATTGTCAGATCGGGTAACACTCTTGTACTTCAATCCGAGCTAAGTTAAACCACTTCTTTGGTTCTTCTTATGCTTGGTGGTCTACTTTCCTTTGGACTTCAGTGATCAAGAGTTGCAAAGCTCACTTTAACTGCTCAGATCTGGCCCCGGTCATTGGATCTTCAATCCCTTGTAATGCACCTGAGGCATCTTGGTTGAGGTCGGATGGGATCGTGTCATTCTTCCTCAAAGACAACATTCCTTATGTTCTCTTCCTTCCTAAACTCAACATCCTCAAGGAATCTCGCATTCCCCATCTCAAAGAATGATCTAGTAGTCAGATTGTAAAATTTATAGCCCCGAGAACGTTCAGGATAGCCAACAAAATAACAGCTAACAGTCCTTGATTCCAGCTTGCTTCCATGCGGCCTATAAGGACGCGCCTCGGCTGGACAACCCCAAATGTGTAAATGCTTTAGGCTTGGCCTTTTACCAGTCTATAGCTCATAAGGAGTTTTGTTAACTGCTTTACTTGGTACCCTGTTTAGGATGTAAACTGTATTCTTAAGCATTTCTCCCCACAATGACTCTGGCAAGGAAGAATGACTTATCATACTTCTCACTATATTCTTAAGAGTCATGTTTCTACGTTCTGCAACACCGTTCATGCTTGGTTTCCCAAGCATAGTATACTGAGGAACGATGCCACATTCCCGTAGGAAAAGCGCAAAAGGCCCCGGACGTTGTTCTCTTAATCCATCATATCTGCCGTAATATTCACCTCCACGGTCAGATTTGACGGCCTTAATTTTCTTTCCAAGTTGAAGCTCAACTTCAGCTTTAAAAGTTTTGAAAACGTCTAGGGACTTGAATAATCATCTATGAACGTAATGAAATATTGTTGTCCATTCCAAGATGTCGTAGGGAATGGTCCACAGATATCCGTGTGAATTAATTCCAAAACATCCTTAGGCCTTTCGGCACCTAATTTTCTAGAGTTTGTTTGTTTATCCTTAATACATTCAACACAGACCTCAAAGTCCGAAAAGTCTAAGGGTCCAAGAATCTCATCTGACACAAGCCTCTGAATTCTCTGTTTAGAGATATGACCTAAACATTTATGCCATAAGGTGGCTGACTTCTCATTTAATTTACGTTTCGTACCACGAGAATCAATGTGAAGAATTTCTTTATTAGAACTAACTACATCTAGCAAGTATAGATTATCAATTAAAGAACCAGAATCAACAACATTTAAATTTTGATAGAGACTAAATTGATTATTTCCAAATGAACAAGAAAAACCAAATTTGTCTAAACTAGAAATAGAAATTAAATTCCGCCTAAAAGACGGTACAACAAAAGTCTCAAATAAATCCAAATGAAATCTAGTATTTAATTGTAATCTAAATGTTCCTATAACCTCCACTGTGACCTTGTTGTCATCGCCCACATAGATAAATATTTCATTATCACTTGGAGATTGGCTCCAAAGGCAACACTGCATAGATACACTAATGTGAGTAGTAGCACCAGAATCTACCCACCAAGTATCATGTGATACAAAAGCTAAATTAACTTCAGAACAAACAAAAGAGAGAAAATTACCTTTCTTTACACGCCAGGAGGCGTACTTGGGACACTCTTTCTTCATGTGCCCAAGCTTCTTGCAGAAGAAGCAGGTAGGTGTTTTCTCATCCTTTTTGACTTTCTTTTGCTGAAAAGTCCTTTCTGCAGCATCCTTTTTATTCTTTCTTTTCCTATTCTGAGAGCTCTAGGCCAAATGAGCACTTTTAGTCTTCTCTCTTTGTTGCCTTTCCTCTTCTTGCAAACAGTGAGAAATGAGTTCATTCAAGGTCAATTTATCTTTCTGAGTATTATAAATCACCTTGAACTGCCCAAAGTGTGCAGGAAGGGAAATCAAAACTAAGTGCACGAGCAAGTCATCAGACAACTCTAACTTTAGTGCTTTCAGTTTTGATGCAAGATTAGACATTTCCATAATGTACTCCCTTATGTTTCCCTTGCCTTTGTATCTCATAGAGATAAGCCTAGCAAGCAAATTGCTTGCATCAGCCTTCTCATTACTAGTGAAATACCTCTCAACAGCATCAAGAAAACCTTTAGCGCTTTGGCTCTAAAAAATAGAGCCCCGAAAAACTTCTGGAACAGATCGCTTAATGATCATCAAACATATTCGGTTTGAGCGTTCCTACTTTTCAACCTTATCCTCCTCTGGCTTCTCCAGAGTTGGAGTGGGTTTCTCAGCCCGAAGTTCCAGATTAAGATCCATGCAGCCAAGAATTATCTCGACTGCTTCCTTCTGGACCTTAAAGTTTGTCCCATTAAGCATGGGGATACAATTAATTTGAGCAGATAAGTTAACAACACTAGCAACATCAACTGTAAGAGAATATAGATACAATTGATAATATATTAAAAAAATATGCAGATAATTTACATGATAGACCCATTACAAGATACCGAACACAACATTAATTTGTAGTCTTTGGACATACAAATTAATTAGTAAGTGGTACTCTAAATGCAACAATCAAATATTGACAATTAATTCTGTCAAATAATAGCCTTTCTTTGGACCGACTATTATTCACATGAATATAACTTTATAATCGCCACATATTTATCATCACAGGCATGCTATTATTTGGCCAAGTTGTGTCTTCCTTTGGGATGAGCACAAATTGCATATATAATCACATACTAACATCCATGTAATTTTAATTAAATCAATTTTTATAATAGGGATTGCTTTGGCAATATATTTCATCCACTAATTTAATTAAAAATTACTAGACAAAATAATTAATAAAGAAAGGTCTATAATCTGCCAAAATTTGCATTCAAAATTGATATTAAAATTTGATAAATCCACTTTAGTAGCAGATTTATAGATTAATTTTAGGTCATTTTTAGTTGTTTAGTTTGATAATTTTGTAAATTTGTAGTTAAAATTATACATAATTGAATTTGTTTGTGTTTTAGGTGATTGTAGTAAATAATAGTATTTTTGTTCTAAATTTTCATTGATTTGGTGTTTTTATAGGCATTGTTTGAAAAAGAAGAAAAAGAGTTTGAAGAGAAGCAATTTTGAAGTCCATGGAAGGAATAAACAGTGAAGCATTGGAAATATAAAGTGCAAATTAAGAGAATTACTCTCTGCTAGAATCATGTGGGAACAAGACAGAGTGTGTGAGGACACCAGTATTCCAGAAAGCCTACGTTGCTCTCTGCAATGATCGTGTGGGAACATGTCACACGCGTGTGAGGACACGATGGAGGCAAAAGCTAACTGTCATTTTTGTATGATACGTGTGAGGACACAAAGTTATTGCGTTCCTACACGCACCTGACAACAACCATATAAATAGAGTTTTTCAGAGTTTTAGTTAGACAGTTATTCATTTTTTTTCAGTTTCTCTCTTCTTCTACTCGAATTTTCTCTCTGTTTCTCTTCTCTCTCTCTCTCTCAAGATTCAACTCAAAGGTGGAGTCTAGGGTTCATCTCCATGGAATTCGTCCTTGAGTTTGCATCTTCCTCCTCTTTTCTCTTCTCTTTTGTAATGGATTTCTAAATTTCTTAGGTTAGGTGTTGATGGAACTTAATCTAAATTTTGTGTAAGTGCTTTGTTCATTCAATTCAATTTTCGTTTTCAATTCAATTGCTTCCTCCTACTCTTAATGCTTTAATTGAATTGGCCACTCAATTGCATGAATCAAAAGCTTCTCTCACAATTGGAAAATTGGGGAAAAGCTTGGATTTGAAGCAAGCAACATAAAAGATTTATTTCCTAGGAATAGGAATCATTTTTTATGTGATCTTTAGCAAAGGTTGCAAAAACAAGGAGAAGATAAGAAGTTCTCTAAATTCCTTGATATCTTCAAAAAGCTACAAATCAACATTCCTTTTACTGAAGCATTGGAGGAGATGCCTTCTTATGCAAAATTCATGAAGGAGCTTTTTTCAAAGAAGAGGAAATTGCAAGAGGGTGAGACAATGGTATTAACGGAGGAATGCAGTGCAATTCTACAAAAAAGGTTGCCTCAAAAGCTCAAGGATTCTGGTTCATTCACCATACCATGTACTATTTGAAACATCCAAATTGGTAAATCACTTTGTGATCTAGGAGCGAGTATCAACCTAATGCCATTGTCTATTATAAAGAAACTTGGATTTAAAGAAGTTAAGTCAACCATGATGTCATTGCAGTTAGCAGACAGATCTATTAAACATCCATATGGTGTGGTTGAAGATTTGTTAGTGAAAGTAGACAAATTTATTTTTCCAACTGATTTCGTGGTGTTAGACATGGAAGAAGATGCCGAAATACCTCTTATTTTGGGAAGACCTTTTCTTGAAACAGGGAAAGCATTGATTGATGTTCAGCAAGGTGAACTCATGTTGAGGGTCCAAGATGAGAAGGTAACATTTAATGTCTTTGAATCCATGAAACATCCAGCTGAAGATTCTCATTGTATGAGAGTGGATATGATTGATTCTTTAGTGCCAAGATTTCTCAAGAAACATGACTTTGATTCTACTTTGGAGCATGTGTTATTTACTTCTAAACAATCAAAGTCCAATGAAAATGAAAAAGAAGTGAATGATTATCTAGCATATTTGGATGCTAATTCACCTTTGCTCATCAATGTTCCACCTAAGGAAGAGTTCAAGACTGAAAATAAGGAAAAAGAAAGTTCAAAGGTAGAGCTGAAGCAATTGCCATCTCACCTCTGTTATGCTTTCCTTGGTAAGAACAACACTTGTCCGGTAATAATCAGCAGTGCATTAAATGATCAAGAGGAAGAAAAGCTTCTAAGAACCTTGAGAGCTTACAAATCAGCTATAGGGCGGACAATTTCATATTTGAAAGGTATAAGCCCTGCATTTTGTATGCACAAGATTCTTTTAGAAGAAAATTTCAAACCTGTTGTGCAGCCACAAAGAAGACTAAACCCAACTATGAAGGAAGTAGTTCGAAAAGAGGTGATCAAGTTACTTGATGACAGTATCATTTACCCAATTTCGGACAGTAAATGGGTTAGTCCAGTGCAAGTGGTACCTAAAAAAGGGGGGAATGACATTGGTTATGAATGAAAAAAATGAGTTAATTCCTACAAGAACAGTTACGGGATGGAGGATGTGTATAGATTATCGCGGACTCAATGATTGCACCCGTAAAGATCATTTTCCACTGCCATTTGTGGATCAAATGCTAGAAAGACTAGTAGGCCATGCTTACTATTGCTTTCTTGACGGGTATTCTGGCTACAATCAGATTGTAGTAGATCCTATGGACCAAGAAAAAACAACTTTCGCTTGTCCTTATGGGATCTTTGCTTATTGCCGGATGCCTTTTGGTTTGTGTAATGCACCTGCAACATTTCAAAGGTGCATGCTAGCCATTTTTTCTTTGCTTAACTAACCTCTCTTGTGTTTTGAAAAGGTGTCAAGAGACCAATCTTGATGTGGACATCAGTCAAGCAGTCAACAAATTAGGTGGGCCCATGACAAGGGCGCAGGCTAGGAAGGCTAAGGAGGCACTACAACTTATCATCAAAGAAGTCCAGTCTCAAAACATGCAAAGCATTAATGGAAGTCCTCAGTTCATTAATTGCACTCAGGTTGAAGAGGATGGACCAATTGATGGACTGACAGTTGCATTTAATGCAACTACCATTTGAAGCATCTCCATGAGCAAGTGATGTGGCCATGTGGGCGGCCAAGCTAGCCTACAATTTGCTGAATTAATAATTTCTTAATTTGCTTTCAATAATATTTTGGTGGTTACAAACATTGAGTAAATTTCCTGGTGGTTACAAAGCAAGGTCATAAAAGCATTAATACCTTGTCTACTAGCCGTTAGGAATTGAGTGCTTATGCTACATGAACCTGGCCTTTTATCAAGCCACATGAAGACCTTCCAACAAGTAAAATGGGGCGGCCAACATGTGCAAGAATGGCTGAGTTATATGCCATCAATTGGGGCGGCCAACATATGCTTAAATGGGAGAATTATATGCACCAACAAGTGAGTAAATGGCTGAGTCATATGCCATTATTTGTTGCGGCTAACATGTGTTTCTTATGGCTGATTTATGGACTTCAAAGAGGGTTTATGGAGGATATAATTGGCTTATTCATTTGCCATCAAAGTTGCGGCCACATTCATGAAATGGAGGTTACAAATTGAAGGCAAACTTGATTGTTTTGGGTTGTTTTGGGCGGCCACTTCAATGGCTGATTCAATAGCCATTTTAATCCATATTAGGAGGTTACAATTCAAGAATTCAATCAGCCACATGTGCTCACAAATCTGATTGGGAAATGCGGCCAACTAAGCTTGTTTTAGGGCTAGTTTTATTAAGTTAATTGTTTCTTTAATTTAGTTAATTCCTAGTAATGTATTAGGGTTGCATGGGAAATGTATGAGGGGTATTTTGGGGCTGTTTTGGGGCGTGTAACTCAGCTGAATGCATGGCCCAAGAGTTGCTTTGTAAACCTTATAAATACATGCTTAATGCATGCAAGAGAGGTAAGAAATTTGATGCAGAAAATTACCTATACTTTGAGAGTGTTTCTCTAAGTTTCTTGCTAGTCAAGAGTGAAGATTATCAAAGGTTCTTCACCTTTGTGTGTGTATCTTCAAGGAATTATCTTTCAAGCCTTGAAAGTGTGACGTCCATCCCTATCTCTTCTTCTTCTTCTACGAATTGGCATTGAGTTCAAAACCCATATTTTTCCTACACGTCTTATTTGATTTATAAGTGATTTATTTATCAAATTTTTCCTAAGGTTGAATATTGTTTTGACAAGGTTACTACTTAGTTATCATTTTTAATATTTCATCTATTTTTGTTTTTATTTGAGTGCTCGTACAAAAGAAAAGAAAAAGAAAAGAAACAAATAGCAAAAAGAAAAGAAAAAGAAAATATTGCAGGAATAGAAAAAGTACTTGAAAAGAAAAGTGTTGATTTAGTCAGAAATTTCTAAGGTCCATTCAAAATAGAACCTCAAGGTTCATATCAAATCTTGTATTGAATTGGGAAAAATCTCACTTCATGGTGCATGAGGGTATTGTTCTGGGACATAGAGTCTCTTCAAAAGGCATTGAGGTAGACAAGGCAAAGATTAAGTCATAGAAAAACTTCATCCTCCAATAAATGTTAAGGGAGTGAGGAGTTTTCTTGGACATGCTGGGTTTTACAGAAAATTCATTAAGGATTTTGCTAAGATCTCTAAACCCATGTGTGATCTTTTAGAAAAAGATGCAGAGTTTGATTTTAATGATTCATGTTTAACTGCATTCAAAACATTAAAAGACAAGTTGATTTATGCACCTATAATCATTGCACCTGATTGGAATTTACCATTTGAATTAATGTGCGATGCTAGTGATTTTGCTATAGGTGCTGTCTTAGGACAAAGGATAGACAAACTTTTGCATGTAATATATTATGCTAGTAAAGTTCTCAATAGTGCCTAAGTGAATTATGCAACAACTGAGAAAGAACTTCTAGCAATTGTCTTTGCCTTTGATAAATTTCGTTCATATTTGATTGGTGCTAAGGTTATAGTTTATACTGACCATTCGGCTTTGAAATATCTTTTGTCTAAACAGGAAACAAAGCCAAGATTGTTGAGATGGATCTTACTCCTACAAGAATTTGACTTGGAAATTAAGGACAAACAAGGCAAAGAGAATCAAGTTGCTGATCATTTGTCAAGGCTTGATATAGAAGGAGTAAACAATGATGGAGTGCCTATCAGAGAAGAATTTCCAGATGAAAGATTGTTTTGTGTTTCTCTCACTCCATGGTATGCAGATATGGCTAACTTCAAAGCTGCCAACATCATTCCAGAAGGTTGGACATGTTGGGTATTGGGCTCCCTTCCTATGTGGAGAAAAGGCCAAAATTGAGAAGCCCACTTGATGTCTCACTTAAGTAAGTGGAGAGGGTCTGAATGGGCAAGCAAGAGGGTAGAGAAAAGGTCTAAAGACACCAACACTTTGAGAGAAAGGAAGAGAGAAAGTCATTTCCGTTTTTACACAGAGCTGCGACTGTAAAACCGCTACTGCAGATTCGTTCACCGTTGGATCGGGCTGAACATTTGACAGCAGGTTCGGAACATTTAGTTCTTCAATCTAAACGGTTGGATCGTTGATAAGAAGTTTGGGTTTAGAGATATTCAGTTCGCACACAAGCTGTATATTTGGGGTTTTTCATCTTCCTTGTTCTCTATTTGTAAGTTTTACTGCTTTGTTGTTTGGCTAGGTGTTAGCACTGTTTTGTGCATTTGATTGAGACTCTTTGTACCCTTTGTTAATCATAGTGGAGCTATTTCTTTGGTCTGGACGACCCGTGGTTTTTACCCTTGCTTTGAGGGGTTTTCCACGTTAAAATCTTGGTGTCTTTGTTTGTGATTTTGGTGATTTATTTTTTCTGTTCATTGGCTGTTGCTCCTCATAGATTCTTGCAAGTTAGGGGGATTTATTTCCGCTGCATTAACTCTTTGAGTGTGCTCTGTATTGTTATTGTGTTGTTGTTTCCCCCATCAGAGTGGCATCAGAGCTCTTTGGCTTTGGTTTTGGGGTTGTTTGACTTGCTTGAATGATGGAGGCAAATAGTAAAATGGTTGCTTTGAATGGCACTAATTATCACTTGTGGAAGGGCAAGATGAAAGACTTGCTATTTGTGAAGAAATTGCATCTTCCTGTCTTTGCTACTCAGAAGCCGGATTCTATGTCTGAAGAAGACTGGGACTTTGAACACCAACAGGTTTGTGGTTTTATTCGAAAATTTGTAGAAGACAATTTTTATAATCACATTGCTAATGAGACACATTCTAGAACTTTGTGGGAGAAGATTGAGTCCTTGTATGCTTCTAAATCAGGGAATAATAAATTGTATTTGTCAAACTGTCTGATGAATTTAAGGTACAGGGAGATTTCTTCCATTTCAGATCACTTGAATGAATTTCATAGGCTCCTAGACCAGTTATCAGGAATGGGTATCAAATTTCATTATGAAGTTTTGGGACTGTGGCTACTGAACACTTTACCTGAGTCTTGGGAGACATTTCGGGTTTCTATTACCAATTCGGCCCCTAATAGTGTTGTTTCTTTGCAAGTAGAAAAGAGTGGTGCTCTTAATAAAGAGATGAGAAGGAAGGCATAGGGTTCTTCATCTCAGTCTGAGGTGCTTGTCACTGAAAATAGGGGGAGAAGTCAGAAAAAGGAATCGAAGGGTGGTAGAGATAATAGCAGGAGTAAATCCAGGTCCAGATACAAGAATGTGGACTGCCATTATTGTCATAAAACAGGGCACATACAGAAGTATTGTTTTCTGTGGAAAAAGGAGAACAAAGGCAAGAAGGGTAAGCAGAAAGAGAAGGATCATGATATTGGTGATCGTGTTGCTACTGCTACCTATGGTGATCTTGTTATTCTCAGTGACCATGGGTCAGTTAATCTTGTTTCAAATGAGAGCATGTGGATTGTTGACAGTGGTGCTACACTGCATGTTACACCGAGGAAGGAGTTCTTCACATCTTACACTTCTGGTGATTTTGGAGTGTTGAAGATGGGTAATGATGGTGTGTCTAAGGTGATTGGTGTTGGTGATGTTTGCCTGCAAACCAACATGGGAATGCATTTGTTGCTTAGAGGAGTCAAACATGCTCCTGATGTCCGTTTTAATTTGATCTCTGTGCAGATGCTTAAAATTTTCCCTATTACTTTTTGTTTTCCTTCTTCTATACGCTACCCCTTTCCCTGATTCACCATTCCTTAACACTTTCATTTTCCCTTTCTCATTTCAAAACCTCATTGTCCCTTTCCTCTTTCCCATCTTCACACCATTGCCCCTGTGCGTTGTTCATTTTTCTTTCCGTTCCTATGCGCGTTGTATTCCTTTCCATTTCAGCCCCACCGTTCCTTTTCGCAATCCTGTTCATAGTCCTTGCTCGCGTTTCAGTGTTTGATAGGGTGTTGTTCACGGTTGCTGTTTGCTGCAGGGAGTGATTTAAGGGTTTCATTAAATAGTATTAGGGCTTCATAGGTATATACATTTTTGTCCCCTTTTCATTTTGGTAATTAAGAGGGTGATTGGGTGATTGGTTTATTGATTTTCACTGTGAAATTGTTTGAGTTGTGCAAGTTATTGCCTGTGTCTTCACTGTAAGGTATTATTCTTGGAATAAAATTGAGTTGCTGTTGTGCTTTAAATACTTGAAAAATGTTTGATAAAATGCTTGTAAGATTTTTGTGCTTCCTCGCATTTAACATTGTTGAAAAAATGTTTTGTCCACTGTTTGATTAACATAAGAGAATTAATTCAAGGATTTTAAGGCTGGCAGATAAATTTTTCACCACATTCTGAGGCTCACACACCATGATTCACTGTTTTGCACTTGATCTTCATATAGCTTCATAGTGTTGTTTTGTACATATTCTAATTTTTTTTGTTTGCTTTGTTTAGTTTTAGTATTTGTTTTTGTACATATTTTTAGGATGTAGTTTTTGCTAGTCATTGTATAGTTTAGGATGTATATAATAGTTTGTTTGGTTTTCTTTTAGTTTGTTTTCTTTTTTTTTTTAGGAAATCTTGATTTCTTTGTTGAATTCTTTCTGATGTATCCTATGACTCTTTCTTTTTAATTAAATTCTAATTTATTTGATAATAATCTTCTTCCTAGGCAATTTCCATAAGTGTTCCTCAATATTCAATTGCTAATTCTGAACATCTTGATTGATTGGAAATTCTTGATCATTTCTTGATAATTGTGTGGGAGTAGATCATTGAATTAGTTGGATTGTAGTCACAACATTACCTTGTGAGGATTTTGGGCCATACACTCTAATTGATTCTTTGTTGTGTGATTGGCTACTCATTGAGTTTTCATTCTAGAATTTGACATTGTTCTTAATTGAAATTGCTGCTCATTTCTTCCATATGCATGATTGAGGCATTCTTTTTTTTTTAGATATTGGGCTAAATAAACCTCCCTGAAAAATGTTTCCCTTTGCTTAGCCCCTTTGAGCCTTTTTCCCATTTCTTCTTTCTAAGCTCATTAGAAGCCTTAAGTGAAAAACCATTGATGTCCTTCCTATTTAGGATTAAGGGATATATGGTACATTAAAGGATGAGTTTTTTAATTAAGTTTGGGGTTGCTTTATATGTTTGCTTGAGGGAAACAAAATGCTTTAAGTTTGGGGTGGGAAAGCAATACTTGCTTTTGTTTCTGTAAAAAAAAAGAACAAAATGAATGAAAAAAATGTTTTGTTAAAAAAAAGAATAAAAAACAAAGCAAAGAAAGAAAACAAGTATACAAAAAAAAAGTTACAATGAAGAAAAATCACTTGTTTCAAAAAAAATTGATGGAAAAAAAACAAGAAGAAAAGTTTAGAAAAAGGCAAGGGAATGTAATCAAAGGAAGGATGACAAAGAGATAAAGTTTGAGCAAGACATTTTACTTCATACTTAATTTTTGAGCTCATCACATATATCCTTTAATTCTTTTGGGATTAACTAGATCCTAAATTTTCCTACCTTGTCCCAAGCCCCATTACAACCCAAATAAAAGTCCTCATGATTTGTGGTTGCACTTGTGTTTGCAGTGGAAGTTTTAGAACATTGTCAAGCTTATGGTAATGAATCTTTAGTGGGTAGCAGTTATGAGAGAAAACAGTGCCCTTAAACACTAAGAGTGATGAGAGAAATACTACCTTGTGAGGGTTGAGAATACAATTAATTTTTTTCTTTGTGGATATCATGATGCTAGGTACTGCAATTGTTTGATTTGTGATAGCACTTATGCTAATTGTTTGAGGAATGGATTAGAATTAAATGATTAGTTGTGGAAAAATTATGGAGAATTGGGATGTTCACTTGTGGATTTCACCCCTTGTTTTGTCTAGAAATATTCATGATTGAGCTTTAATTGTATGCTTAGGGACAAGCAAAATTCTGTTTGGGGTTGTGATAAATCCACTTTAGTAGTAGATTTATAGATTAATTTTAGGTAATTTTTAGTTGTTTAGTTTGATAATTTTGTAAATTTGTAGTTAAAATTGTACATAATTGAGTTTGTTTGTGTTTTAGGTGATTGTAGTAAATAATAGTATTTTTGTTCTAAATTTTCATTGATTTGGTGTTTTTATAGATATTATTTGAAAAAGAAGAAAAAGAGTTTGAAGAGAAGCAATTTTGAAGTCCCTGGAAGGAATAAACAGTGAAGCATTGGAAATATAAAGTGCAAATTAAGAGAATTACTCTTTGCCAGAATCATATGGGAACAAGACAGAGTGTGTGAGGACACCAGTATTCCAGAAAGCCTACGTTGCTCTCTGCAATGATCGTGTGGGAACATGTCACACGCGTGTGAGGACACGATGGAGGCAGAAGCTAATTGTCATTTCTATATAATGCGTGTGAGGACGCAGAGTTATTGCGTTCCCACACGCACCTGACGGCAACCATGTAAATATAGTTTTTCAGATTTTTAGTTAGACAGTTATTCATTTTTTCAGTTTCCCTCTTCTTCCACTCGAATTTTCTCTCTGTTTCTCTTCTCTCTCTCAAGATTCAACTCAAAGGTGGAGTGTAGGGTTCATCTCCATGGAATTCGTTCTTGAGTTTGCATCTTCCTCCTCTTTCCTCTTCTCTTTTGTAATGGATTTCTAAATTTCTTAGGTTAGGTGTTGATGGAACTTAATCTGAATTGTGTAAGTTCTTTGTTCATTCAATTCAATTTTCGTTTTCAATTCAATTGCTTCCTTCTACTCTTAATTCTTCAATTAAATTGGCCACTCAATTGCATGAATCAAAAGCTTTTCTCACAATTGGAAAATTGGGGAAAAGCATGGATCTGAAGCAAGCAACAAAAAAGATTGATTGCCTAGGAATAGGAATCATTTTTTATGTGATCTTTAGCAATTTTTTAAGTTAATGCATGTCACTATTAGGTTCACCTAAGGAATTAGGGTTCTTAGTGATGACATAGAGTCAATTTACCAAGAAATTGGATTTTGGCTAAATAAGTGAATTGGATCATTGAAATCATTTACCATAATTGAATTGAATGTTATGAACACTTGCATGATGTGAGGATTGAGTGAAATCAACCCTAACCATTTTGTTAAAATTCGTATTTCAAATTTGTTGGATTCTTGTTAATTGTTCAAATACATAATTCAATTTTCTGGTCTAATTTTCTGCAGTAATCTTAGGTCACTAAATACAATTGATTTTTCTTTGATCAACTAGATAAATTCTCTGTTAATTGGTACTTGATTCATCAATCTCTGTGGATACGATACTCTAACTCATTGCTGAATACTGGCGGCGATTTGGTACACTTGCCAAAATTCACATCAAAATTAGCATATAACGCATAAACGTGCAATTTTTTTAACATAAAATAAAATCGCATTAAAATCAAAATAATGATAATAATACGCACAATCCTAGTTGAATCAATATCATGATATATAATTCCTTAATCTCATTTAATTATTACTCTGTAATGAATTTAAAACAGAAAGTCAATAAGTGACAATATATGCATTCCTTAATAACGTTTTCCATTCATTCGTATTATTGCTCTTTCAACACCTAGAAATCTGCCTGAGAAACTGTAAAAAAGTTTCATAATTCCATTTAAATGAAAACACAATATAAATAACGATAATATATAAATTATCAATCGACGCGCTTGCTCAGATAAATATAGAAACGTTTTCAATCATGATATAGAAATGTTTTCAATAAATATAGAATCATTTTCAATCATGATATATATATATATATATATATTAAATAATTATTAAAAGCCATATCAAAATAATGGCTACTAATAATACGAGATATATATATATCAAAATAGTGGCCGCTAATAATACGAGATATTTCCTTGTTCGGTGTTTTCTAAAACAGAAAGGATTCGCTAAAAAAATAGCAAAATGAAAAACTCAAGGGCATGTCATCATCAAATCATAAGACCAAATCATGACCCTTGTTTTAGAGCTCATTCCAACCAAGTTAAAAATTCATATATGCTACCACTAGCCTACCGCATGTAGGAGTTGAATAAGAGATTTATCATCATCATCATCATCATCATCATCATCATCATCATCATCATCATCATCATCATCATCATCATCATCATCATCATCATCATCATCATCATCATCATCATCATCATCAGACATGCAAGCAACAAGAAGCAATTGTTTTCTACGGCCAATGAATTTATATCCACATACAGCCAATGAAACCAAATTGGAGAAACGATAGAAAAGCTATATCCGGTATATGAATCAAATCATGTAAACAAAACACAAATCAAAGATTGATTCATTTAATTCCTATCATAAAAAAAATTATAATGATACGTTGTAGAACCCCATAACTTAACGACAACGGAGCTTTGATACCACTTGTTGGGATAAATTTCTTAAGCCAAATAGAAATTTTCCATTAATCAAAACAAGAACCGTTATGTCAGATTACAGATTTAAGGTGAGTGACACATACCTGTATCCATTGACGTTTGCTGGAGGTTTGCAGCGGAATAGCCTTTTGATATAATGATCTTCCTCAGCCAAATCATCGGATTCCTCTATGGGTCTTGATATTCCTCTTCCGATGGGAAGACATGGGAGACATGGAGATTCCTCTATTGGGGACCATGACCAACTTTAGGATTTTAAACCAGTTAGGGTTCCCATTAACCCCTAACGGGCGAAATCTGGTTTCCATTTATCTAAGCCCATATCAATTTTTCCTATTGGCAGTCTAAAGGCTCACTAAAATTAGATCACTTTTATTGAGCCAACTAAATGTAAATAGCTAATATAAATGCTACAAATAATATATATATATATAGCCCATATTAATTATTAGAAATAAAATTTCTAACAATATATTCATCTATTTTGATTTATTCCTAAGTTGGGGTTTATTCACTTTAAAAATAAAAAAGTCATGTGAGGATTCTTTCCCCTCTACCTCTACTAATACTCAATGGTCCAGAGTTGGAATGAGAAGAAGAAGTTATCTGCACTACCTTCAAATTATTACAAGTGAAGGGATTTTCTTGGCTTCATATTAAGCAATAGAGGTTATGCTAATCTGCTATTTATTTGGTACAACAGTAAAGTACAAATAAATGTTTTTACTAAAGACCAAATTAAATTGAAGCAACCATTATAGATAATATCAAACCTTGGCTTGGATATGCTCTAAATCTCAACAATTATGGAATTAAATTAAGTGGATCACCACGAAAATGTTAGGACCACAAGAAACACTAGAAGGGGGATTGAATAGTGTTTTATAAACATTTGCAGATTTTCGGAAAACCTTTCAAACAAGCAAAACTGATTTAAAATTATTTGGTCAACCTTCTGAAATTGGAAGTTTCAGCACCTTGCTGATGCAACTTAGAAGGTTGAATCAAATCCCTTTTTGAAATAATTTTCTCTTAAAGAAAAGATGGTTTTCTGCTTGGATTAATAAAACAGCTTTTCTTAAACCCTCCTTGGTTAGTTAAAACTGAAAGTAAAGAGATAAGGATAGAGAGAACTTAACACAGAGATTTATATTGGTTCACCCACTAACTCAGTGAGCTACGTCTAGTCCCAGGGCAAAACTCCACTAGATTTTCCACTAATCCCGTAAGATTACAACGAGTATTATTTGTACACCTGGCCTCTCCAGGCCCAACGAGTATTTTTTTACAAACAAGCCTCTCCAAGCTCAACGAGTATTCTTTGCACACCTGGCCTCTCCAGGCCCAACGAGTATTCTTTGTTTTCTACTGCCTCTCCAAGCAACTCACGCAGTATTCTTTTACAGACAAGCCACTCCAGGCTCAACAAGTATTCTTTCTACCACCAAGCCTCTCCAGGCTCTCAGACACTTGAAAGTGTTTAAAAATGTATTTGGTTTAAGTTTTTAAGAAACTTAAACACAGGTTCTCTTGTACAGAGGATTACTGAGTAAAAACTCAGAATACATAGGAATAAGAACTTCTTTGGTACAAGGAAAAACAGAGAGACAAGTATATAATTCTGGCTCATTTTCTTCTCTGTATCAGGATTTTCTTTTTCAAAGAGTTGGTGACACGATCCCATCCGACCTCAACCAGGATGCCTCAGATGCATTACAAGGGATTGAAGGTCCAATGACCGGGGCCAGATCTGAGCGGTTAAAGAGAGCTTTGAAACTCTTGATCATTGAAGTCCAAAGGAAAGTAGACCACCGAGCAGAAGAAGAACCAAAGAAGTGGTTTAACTTAACTCGAATTGAAGTACAAGAATGTTATCCGATCTGACAATCGGTTATGTCTGTTATCCGAATCTTAGGAGAGCCTATTTCGGGAAAGTGTATCTAATCAGATCATAACTGATTTATTTAGGATGAGATCTGTTAGGAATCAATATCATGATCTCTTAGGATTATATTTACATCTTTTAGGATTCTATTTTATCTTATTTAGGATTAAATCTTTTAGGATTATATTTTATCTTATCTAGAATTAAATCTATTTAATTTAGGATTGTATCTTTTAGATAGTTTATTTTAGGAAATTCCTTTGCTATATATTAGCATTGAGAATCAGATTGTATACAGTTATTTTTATCAATAAAATTTGAGTTTTTCCATTGTGAGAGCTTATCCTTTGTTCTTGGATTAAAGAACTACTTGATAACTTAGGTTCTACCAGCAGGTCTTGGTTAGGGTCTAGTTGCTTATATCTTTATAACTTTGGTGCTTCCAGCAGGTCACAGATTGTGTCAAGTTCCTATATTTGATAGCTTTGGTGCTTCTAGCAGGTCTTGGATTGTGTCAAGCTCCTTACAGTTATTTACCGTTAATTGATCTTCAAGACGTTCCTATCTGTACGCTTCCGGTTCGTATCATTTGGTACCAGAGCTTCGGGTCTTGAGATCAATTGGTAACATCTATCCTTATCTTTAGTCTTTATCTTATTCAAAAAAACTGCATTAGTTAAAAAAAGGTGCAGACAATACAAAAAAAATGGGAGATCTGTAGATAGTAAAAAAAAAGTGCAGTATTAAATTTTCTGAACAGCAAATCCAGTTCTATTGTCCATAATATTTACTCCAAGCGGAAGATTTCATCTGAGGTGAAGAATCCATCTGAAGTGAAGAGTTGTAACCGGCTACACATTTTCATTACTTTTCGGGCTAGTGTTTTGTCACTAAAAGTTGTCAAGTTATCATCAACACCTTCTCTATTACTTATTAGTAGAATCTATCCCAAAGGTTCCTTATTTCAGGAGCTTGTAAGGATAAGTTGAGTGGAAAAAGGAGAGAGTGGTGAGTACAATTTAGTGAGAAAAGGCCAAAAATTAGAGTGATACACGAGATAATCAAAACTTTTGAGTGAAAACACGTAAGGGAGTGTTGAGAGGATTCTTATTTTTTTATCACTAACATTATTTGATTTGCAACCAAATTTCTTTTCATTAATCATGAGTATAGTAAACCAACGTGAGGAGGATGTTGGAGAAATAGCCCTCAAATCGTTCCTCAAGACACTACAAAGTGAATTTATGAGAATGAGTGCAAGAATGGATGAGATAGATGATCGATTTCCAAGGAGAAGAAGTAAAACGTCTCCTAACCGAACTGAAGAAGAGGAAGAGGAGGAAGAGGACAAGGGAAGTAGTTCTAGAAGAGAAAGCAATAGGGATAATCATCTTGGAAACATCAAGATGAACATTCCTTCTTTCCAAGGGAAGAATGATCCTGAGTTATATTTGGAGTGGGAAAGAAAGGTGGAGCATGTTTTTGATTGCCACAATTATTCTAAGGAGAAAAAGGTAAAATTAGTTGTGGTAGAATTCATTGATTATGCAAGTATATGGTGGGATCAATATGTGTTGAGCAAGCGAAGGTGTGGAGCAAGACCGATTCAATCTTGGGAGGAGATGAAGTTCGTGATGAGAAGGAGATTTGTACCAAGTCATTACCACAGAGACTTGTACAGAAAATTACAGGACCTACGTCAAGGTTCTATGAGTGTAGATGATTACTACAAGGAGATGGAAATAGCCATGAAGAGAGCCAATGTGCAAGAAGACCGAGAAGCAACAATGGCTAGATTCATTGGAGGGTTGAAGAAAGAAATTTCAAATGTAGTGGAACTCCATCATTATGTGGAGATGGAGGATTTATTACACAAAGCAATCCAAGTGGAGAGACAACTCAAATCTAGAGTTGTAAGATTTCCAGGAACTCCTAGTACCTCTTAGAAATCCTGGGCTACCAACAACTAGCCCAAAGGAAGAGGCAAAGATGGGACAACCGACCTCAACCAGTAAAGGTAAGTCTGAATTCAATTCATCTTCTAAAGCACGTGAAATTAAATGTTTCAGGTGTCAAGGTCTTGGACATATTGCTTCTAATTGTCCAAACAAGAAGGTCATACTCATGCGTGACAATGGTGAAGTGGAAAGGGCAAGTGAAGAAGAAGATGATGAAATACTCGAGCTGGAGGATTGCAGTGATGTGGAATACACCGAGCCAGACCACGGTAATGCATCAGTCACCAGGAGGGTGTTGAATGCACAACCAAAGATGGGAGAAGTTGAGGAGCAAAGTGAGCACATATACCATACAAGGTGTCGCGTAAGTGATAAGGTTTGCAATCTTTTAATTGATAGTGGTAGTTGTACCAATGTTGCTAGTATTTTGATGGTTGAGAAATTAAAATTACCTACCATAAAACATCCTAATCCTTATAGACTGCAGTGGCTAAATGATTGTGGGGACATAAGGGTAACAAAACAAGTTTTGCTTTCATTTTCCATTGGAAAATATGAAGACAAAGTCTTGTGTGATGTTGCACCTATGCATGCTGGACACATTCTACTTGGTCGACCATGGCAATTTGATAGGCGAGTAACTCATGATGGGTATCATAACAGGCATAGTTTTAAATTAAATAATAAAACCTTTGTGCTAACCCCTCTTCAACCTTTTGAAGCATATGCAGATCAAATAAGAATTGCTAGGGAGAGCAAGGAGTTGGAAGAACAATTTTCTATTCAAGAAAAAGAAAGAAAAGAGAAGAAGAGAGAAGTGGGCATGGGATCGAATCCAACTTCAAGATTGGATGTCTTTTCGACGTTACAACCGAGCCAGGGCAGAAGCAAAGTGAACGCTTTTGCAAGAAAAAGGGAAGTTGAAATTGTATTGTTAGATAAAGGGCAATTATTGATTCTTGTTTTTAAAGACCTATACTTCTCTGATGATTCTAACAATTCTTTACCTTTTGAAATTCAAAACTTGTTGCAGGAGTTTGGAGAAGTCTTTCTGGATGAGCTACCTCAAGGATTACCGCCTTCAAGAGGTATAGAACACCAGATTGACTTTGTACCTGACTGTGCTCTACCAAATCGACCAGCATACAGAACCAACCTGGATAAGACCAAGGAGATCCAAAAACAAGTCAGTGAGCTAATGGAAAAAGGGTATGTAAGGGAGAGCCTTAGTCCATGTGTTGTATCGGTAATATTGGTACCAAAGAAAGATGGTTCTTGGCGTATGTACACTGATTGTCGAGCCATTAACAAGATTACGGTAAAGTATCGTTATCCAATTCCTAGGTTGGACGACATGCTTGATGAATTGCATAGGTCATGTTTATTCTCTAAAATTGATTTGAAAATTGGTTACTATCAAATTCGAATGAAAGAGGGTGATGAGTGGGAAACTGCTTTTAAAACAAAGTATGGTTTGTATGAGTGGTTAGTGATGCCCTTCGGCTTAACTATTGCACCCAGTACTTTTATGAGGTTAATGAACCATGTACTACGCTCTTTCATAGGAAAATTTGTGGTAGTTTACTTTGATGACATTTTGGTTTACAGCAAATCTTATAATGCACATGTTGAACACTTACATGCTGTTTTTAAGGTATTAAAGGAAAATAAATTATATGCTAATTTAAAAAAAATGTACCTTCTGCCTTGATTCTGTTGTATTCTTAGGTTTTGTGATAAGTTCAAAGGGGGTAAGTGTAGATGAGGAAAAGGTTAAGGCTATTAGAGAGTGGCCGACCCCAAAGAGTGCTAGTGAAGTGAGAAGTTTTCATGGGTTAGCAAGTTTCTATAGGCGGTTTGTGAAAAATTTTAGCACTATTGTTGCGCCTTTAAATGAGCTTGTTAAGAAAAAAATTGTGTTTAAATGGTCAGATGCACATGAAAAAGCTTTTAACACTTTAAAAGAAAAATTAACAAATGCACCCTTACTTGTTTTACCTAATTTTGATAAAGCTTTTGAGATTGAATGTGATGCTTCTGGTGTTGGTATAGGGGCTGTTTTAATGCAGGAATCCCAACCGATTGCATACATTAGTGAAAAGCTTAATGGGGCAGCATTGAATTATCCAACCTATGACAAGGAATTGTATACCTTGGTAAGGGCATTACAAACTTGGCAACATTATTTGTGGCCAAGAGAGTTTGTTATACATTCTGACCATCAAAGTCTAAAGTTTTTAAAATCTCAAGGGAAGCTTCAAAAAAGACATGAAAAGTGGTTGGAATTTATTGAGATGTTTCCATATGTAATAAGGTATAAAAATGGTAAGGACAATATGAAGGGAATCAAGCATGTGGTCAGGGTGCAGCGGAATAAATGGATTCCCTCCCTTGTTATGATCGTTAATGCGAAAACACAAATTAAGGCATAAAAGGCATGAAACAAAAGGTCGTACCTTTTAAGGATTGCAAACGAGGCAATAGCAGCCACGTCTCTAGTGGTGTCCACGCCAACAGCCGAACTAGGAAACCCTCCTCAACTCTGCTAGTAGCCTTAGAGAGTAAGAGTGATTGCTCATCTGTATAGGGTAATGCATCTTATGCTATATTTATAGAGTGGTGGCTAGGGTTTAACCCCTCACTCTATTAACCCTAACATATATGGGCCTGGCCCATTATGTTATAATTCTAATCAAATTAGAATTATTATCTTTTCATAGTGGCTAGTTGTATGCGTGTGACCCAATAGGCCTTTAATATTTGGTTATGATATTAAAATAAAACCCTTTTATATTTAATATCATAAATAGTGAGAGGTATCTAGCAATACATCACTACCCAAATATTGAGATTATCAACAACTTTGACAAATCCTATTTTATGATAATTTATATGATCTGTCCCTTTGTCCAAATATCTAATTGAACACAAGGGCATGGAATGTGTCAACCTTGTATAGTTCAATTTATGTTTTCTTGATCCCCAAGTAGACTGTACAGAAAATAAACATCTCATGTTTATCCTCCTGAGCATGGCCATGCATTTTGCAGTCTCACTTTATCAAGAGGCCTACAGATATAACCCATGTTACATAGGAGGGACAAATCCTATCTAGGTCACTCACATCCCACCACATAATTTATTATATGTCCAAATACCAACTTTATGATCACCCTGTTACATGCAACGTTTGATGATAATTGAAACATATAATTCCTTATGTAGGAATCGTAGTGATTTCAGGTCGAAGGACTTCATATAATATTTATCAATTTAAGAAACGTTCATGACACTTATGTAACAATACATGCAACGTTCTTAAGGTGGGTCTGTCCAATACACCATTACTCTTAATGTGTACCTATGTGAGCACACGATATCTCATATCCATGATTCGTGAGATGTGATCATCATCGAACTCACATACTAGTCTAAATGCATCTTTTGTCCTAAGATGATATCTGACCAGGGACTATTTTAAGAATAGTTCTTCATAAGATCTCACGATCAAGTCATCAACTTGATTTCTTATGAAGTTTGAGCTTATTATTCTAAGGACATTAAGTGTATTCTTAAAAGAATGAATTGCCTTTATAAAATAATATGATACATGTGATGGATGTTTCAAAAACATATAAGTCTCTAGTGCATATACTAACACAATATAGTTGTTGATGCTTTGTCAAGGAGGTATGTTTTACTTACTTCTTTATAAGCAAAATTGTTAGGTTTTGAACAAATTAAAGGTCTGTATGAAAGTGATCCTGATTTTAAACAAATTTGGGATTCTTGTTCTAACCGATCTTGTGAGAAATCTTATAGGTACGAAGGATTTTTGTTCAAGAGGAACCAGCTGTGTGTACCAGTCAATTCTTTAAGAGAATTATTGATTAAGGAGATCCATGGAGGCGGTTTGATGGGACACTTTGGAGTGCATAAGACACTGGACATCCTGGCCGAGAACTTTTTTTGGCCGAGCATGAAGAAGGACGTCCGAGATGAGTGTGAAAGGTGCATAACATGCAAGCAAGCTAAGTCAAAATTAAATCCACATGGGTTTTATACACCTTTGACTGTTCCTGAACAACCTTGGACAGATATTTCCATGGACTTTGTGATCGGTTTTCTAAAAACTCAAAGTGGAAAGGATAGTATTTTTGTTGTTGTTGATCGGTTTAGTAAAATGGAACACTTTATTGCGTGTTCAAAGACAAATGATGCAACACAAATTGTTGACCTATTCTTTAAGGAAGTTGTCTGATTGCATGGTTTACCAAGGACAATTGTGAGTGATAGGGACGCTAAATTCCTAAGTCATTTTTGGAGGACTTTATGGAATAAATTGGGAACAAAGCTTCTATTTTCTACTGTTACACATCCTCAAACGGATGGACAAACTGAAGCAGTAAATAGAACGCTTTCAACCTTATTACGTTCTATCATTGGCTAGAATCTAAATCAATGGGAAAAATGTTTGCCACATGTTGAGTTTGCATATAACCGGAAGATACACTATACTACTTCTTTTCACCATTTGAGGTTGTATATGGTTTTAATCCACTACTCCTTTGGATATTTTTCCCTTACCTATTTCTGAATTTTCCAGCTTAGATGGTAAAAGGAAATCATGTTATGTCAGGGAGTTACATGTAAAGGTTCGAGCTAATATTGAAAGGAAAAATGAGCAGTATGCAAAACAAGCCAATAAAAGGCGGAGGAAGGTAATATTTGAACCAGGCGACTGGGTTGGGATTCACATGAGGAAAGAGAGGTTTCCATCTCAAAGGAAGAAAAAGCTTCAACCAAGAGGAGATGGTCCATTCCAAGTTCTAGAGAGGATCAATGACAATGCCTACAAGATAGATCTTCCCAGTGAATATGGTAATGTTAGTGCAATATTCAATGTAACTAATTTATCCTTATTTTGATGTAGGTGATGAATCAGATTCGAGGACGAATCCTTTCAAAGAAGGGGAAATGACATGATCCTATCCGACCTCAACCAGGATGCCTCAGATGCATTGCAAGGGATTGAAGATCCAATGACCGGGGCCAGATCTGAGCGGTTAAAGAGAGCTTTGCAACTCTTGATCACTAAAGTCCAAAGGAAAGTAGACCACCAAGCAGAAGAAGAACCAAATAAGTGGTTTAACTTAACTCGGATTGAAGTACAAGAGTGCTATCCGATCTGACAATCGGTTATGTCTGTTATCCGAATCTTAGGAGAGCCTATTTCGGGAAAGTGTATTTAATCAGATCATAACTGATTTATTTAGGATGAGATCTGTTAGGAATCAATATCATGATCTCTTAGGATTATATTTACACCTTTTAGGATTCTATTTTATCTTATTTAGGATTAAATTTTTTAGGATTATATTTTATCTTATCTAGAATTAAATCTATTTAATTTAGGACTGTATCTTTTAGACAGTTTATTTTAGGAAATTCCTTTGCTATATATTAGCATTGAGAATCAGTTTGTAGACAGTTATTTTTATCAATAAAATTTGTGTTTTCTCATTGTGAGAGCTTATCCTTTGTTCTTGGATTAAAGAACTACTTGATAACTTAGGTTTTACTAGCAGGTCTTAGTTAGGGTCTAGTTGCTTATATCTTGATAACTTTGGTGCTTCCGGCAGGTCACGGATTGTGTCAAGTTCCTATATTTTATAGCTTTGGTGCTTCCAGCATGTCTTGGATTGTGTCAAGCTCCTTACAGTTATTTACCGTTATTTACCGTTAATTGATCTTCAAGACGTTCCTATCTTTACGCTTTCGGTTCGTATTAGTTGGCTTGAAAGGATATTATTTTGAGCTCTTTCAACTATCTCTTGGGCTTCGTCAATCTTCAAAAGTCTTCAATGAAGCTATTTATAGAGGCCAGAAATGTAACCGTTGAGAGGTTTCTTGGTTACCGTTGAAAGATGGCCTATAGCTTTTGATAACTTGTAGAGAAGGTGCAGCAGAGAGTAGGTAACAGTAGCACAGTCCTCACTTTTTCTGCACACAGTGTACTTTACGGCAGGCATAAAAGTTCTTTTTCATATAACATCTTTTAGGAAAGCAAAAAGGACTTTTGTAGACTTCCTTATTGTAGACGTTTGCAGAAAGCAGAAGACGTTTAGAGACCTTTAAATCTTTGAGCAGAGAGCCTTCTGACTTTGGCAAAATTTACGTTGAACGTCTTCATTAAGTCTTTTCAACACATCAGATGATGTAGCTCTTCATAAGGTTAGATAAAATCTTCAGTGAGTCCAAACACTTCAGAGAGTCTTTCATTTTAGCAGACTTAAGTTGCCACCTCATCAACTGATGATTCAAAGAGTATGTGTTCAGCAGGTTCAAATTGGGTATGCATATGCTCTTAGTAGTTTCATATCTTTCGGAAAGTTCTTCTCTCAGAAGATTACATAGTCTTCAGCGTGTTGCTCTAGATCTGCAGGTTGATCAATTCTTAAAGAGGTTCTTCTTTCAGAAGGTTGCTTCAAGCTTGTTTCAGCCAGTTCAGAGTAAGCTATCTTCAGAGCGTTTGGCACAAGCAATTTTAGTATATTCATGATAGTATTTTCCTGCAACACATAGAGCAAATACCTTTGAGCAGAATTTGTTTCTTATTCAGATAACGTGATCCACAAATTTGATAATCATTAAAACCTAGGGTAATGAGTCTTTGATTTAATTTGAATACTTAAATTATTCTGAGACTCAACATTCTCCCCATTTTTAATGATGACAAATTTGTATATCACTGACAAATATCATAAGGAGAATTTCAAAATTTTAAGTTAAGAAAATAATCACCCCCTATTTCAGATATTTGAACAGAATGAAGTGCTCCCCCTGAATTTGTGCTTTCTGATATTGATGAAGCTTTTATGAATCAATAAGTTTCTTTTTCTGAAACACTTCACTTCAAATATTTGTTAGTGATTACTCTCCCTTTTGTCATTGTTCAAAAGGGCGGTTGAAGTATAACAACATTCAGAAAATGTGTAAAGTAATGTGATTCAGATTAAGGTGATGTTACTCCTTTTTAAGCATTTTCTAAAGGGGACTTTCAGAGTAGTAAGCACACGATACATCACAACAATCAGAGATGCTTTTAGAAATATGAAACGACTCTAAAGTAAGTTCTTTCAGAGAAATAAATATCAGAGAATAGGAATTAATTTTTTGCACAAGATATATCAAGGTAGCAAGAAAAAAATGCACATAATAGAGAAGCCTTCAGAAAATCTCTTATATAAAATTTTTCAGAAAAATTGTAAACATTCATAAAAAGAAAAAAATGTAAACATTTTTTACAAGAATTAATTAAAAGACTGGCTTTCATTGGGCTCATCTTCTTCTTCATTAATTCCCACATTCTTCTACAACTTCAGTAATCTCGTCTTTGTCCTCTCCAATTCGTTGCGAAGGAGGGTGTTTTCCATCTTCAACCTTTTGACTTCAACCGACTCCAAGGTTGGTCTTCTTTCAAATGCATCATTCAACACTGTATTTTGACCATTAACCTTGAAGAGGCTAGGACGCCTGTGATCATAGAGGTGTTTAATGTGAACATTGTGATACTGGAGAAGCTTCATGATTATGGTGTTGTGAGGGAGGATTTCAGCAAAGTCCCTTTCCCTTCTCATCATGCCGAACAGAATGATCCAGGGAAGATTAATCTTCTTCCTCTCCAGAAGGTTGATAACACAAAATCTTTCCATCTTGGAGATGTGGTTATCTCCTATACTAGGAATCACACAGCACTTCAGGATTTCAAAAAGAATTTTGGGAATATCCTTAATCTCATTCTCACTGTAGATTAACTTGTTGAACTTTCCAGCACCACCATGATGAGCTTCCCAGATATCAGAGAACAAGGCACCTCCAGCCTTGACTCCCAGCACCTCCTCCAGAATGGCAGTGCTAATGATAATTTCTTGACCCTGCACCAGAGCCCTCAGAAAAATTCTTTTGTTTTCCTCCACCACTTTCACAGTGTTCCAGAACTCTCGAACATTGGCTTCATGCCACTTGCAATCAATGACCTCAAAGAAGGGTAACCATCCTGCGCTCTCGAAAAGGTCAGCACTATCATAGCCTTCCTCAGCCAGGCTTTTGAAGTCCACAACTTGTGTTTGAAAGATTGTAGTAGAGGACGCCATTAAGGAGCGAAGGAGAGAGGAGACTCTTGGAGAGTTGAGAAGAGTTAAAGACTTGAGAGTGAGAAATTGCAGAGGGATACAGAAGAACTGTGAGGTTTGAACTGCTTCCCACGACGTGTATAAATAGGCTCAGATAGCCTTAAATGATGGCACTTGCAGCGCCGACTTAGGAAGACGTGCGTCGTGTGGCAGACAGGTGAAAAGCCATCTCTTTTAAAGAACAATGTCATCAATGTTTATAGTTTTAAAAACTTTTGAAATTACGTCCTTTCAGATTTTCGCATAATTCAAAAAGAAAAATTATTTGCAATAAGTTTTGAGGCTTCATGCACAAATATATGCATATAATGATATATCACACAAAGAAAAATATTTTCATGAAGACATATATTAATATATCACACAAAGACAGATATTTTCATGAAGACATATATTAATATTGAATTATTAAATAAAGTTACCAGTAGAGATACTCAAGATTTCAGAAGATGTCTATCTGCTGAGACTCAACATTGCTTCATTGTAGTTTGTTTTAGCAGCTTAGGATGAAGGCTCTTGAAGCATGAATCTTTCTTCTTACATGGAGTTCCTTCCATTCATTTCTTATGTTGCCTTCTATTGATCGTCTTCTTGAGTTCTCTTCATAGCTTGTTTAGGTTTCCATCTGGATCTTCTTCCTCAGCATTTGTTAGATGTTTAACCCGGGGTTAAGCTCTGATACCAACTGTTAGGACCACAGGAAATATTAGAAGGGGGTTGAATAGTGTTTTATAAACCTTTGCAGATTTTCGGAAAATCTTTCAAACAAGCAAAACTGATTTAAAATTATTTGGTCAACCTTCTGAAACTGGAAGTTTCAGCACCTTGCTGATGCAACTTAGAAAGTTGAATCAAATCCCTTTTTGAAATAATTTTCTCTTAAAGAAAAGATGGTTTTCTGCTTGGATTAATAAAACAGCTTTTCTTAAACCCTCCTTGGTTAGTTAAAACTGAAAGTAAAGAGATCAAGGTAGAGAGAACTTAACACAGAGATTTATATTGGTTCATCCATTTACTCAGTGAGCTACGTCCAGTCCCAGGGCAAAACTCCACTGGATTTTCCACTAATCCCGCAAGATTACAATGAGTATTATTTGCACACCTGGCCTCTCCAGGCCCAACGAGTATTCTTTTACAAACAATCCTCTCCAGAATCAACGAGTATTCTTTGCACACCTGGCCTCTCCAGGCTCAACGAGTATTCTTTGTTTTCAAATGCCTCTCCAGGCAACTCACCCAGTATTCTTTTACAGACAAGCCTCTCCAGGCTCAACGAGTATTCTTTCTTCCATCAAGCCTCTCCAGGCTCTCAGACACTTGAAAGTGTTTACAAATGTGTTTGGTTTAAGTTTCTAAGAAACTTAAACACAGGTTCTCTTGTGCAAAGGATAACTGAGTAAGAACTCAGAATACAAAGGAATAAGAACTTCTTTGGTACAAGGAAAAACAGAGATACAAGTATATAATTCTGGCTTATTTTCTTCTCTGTATCAGGATTTTCTTTTTCAGAGAGTTGGCTTGATAGGATATTATTTTGAGCTCTTTCAACTATCTCTTGGGCTTCGCCAATCTTCAAAAGTCTTCAATGAAGCTATTTATAGAGGCCAGAAATGTAACCGTTGAGAGGTTTCTTGGTTACCGTTGAGAGATGGCCTATAGCTTTTGATAACTTGTAGAGCAGGTGCAGCAGAGAGTAGGTAACTGTAACACAGTCCTCACTTTTTCTGCACATAGTGTACTTTACGGCACGCATAAAAGTTCTTTCTCATATAACATCTTTTAGGAAAAGCAAAAAGAACTTTTGTAGACTTCTTGTCTGTTTGGTTTAAATTTTGAACCATCCAGAATCAATTCTGCAGAATTGATTTTAAATCACTTTCGTCCAACGTGCTTCGTAAAGTGTGCACATTCATTTTTAACCATTGATTTCTAGAATCAATTCTACTCAACTGTAAACCAAACGGATTGTTGTAGACGTTTGCAGAAAGCAGAAGACGTTTAGAGACCTTTAAATCTTTTAGCAGAGAGTCTTCTGACTTTGGCAGAATTTACGTTGAACGTCTTCAGTAAGTCTTTTCAACACATCAGATGATGCAGCTCTTCAGAAGGTTAGATAAAATCTTCAGTGAGTCCAAACACTTTAGAGAGTCTTTCATTTTAGCAGACTTAAGTTGCCACCTCATCAAATGATGATTCAAAGAGTATGTGTTCAGCGGGTTCAAATTGGGTACGCATATGCTCTCAGTAGTTTCATATCTTTCGGAAAGTTCTTCTCTCAGAAGATTACATAGTCTTTAGCGTGTTGCTCTAGATCAGAAGATTGCTTCAAGCTTGTTTCATCCAGTTCAGAGTAAGCTATCTTCAGAGCGTTTGGCACAAGCAGTTTTAGTATATTCATGATAGTATTTTCCTGCAACACATAGAGCAAATACCTTTGAGCAGAATCTGTTTCTTATTCAGATAACATGATCCACAAATTTGATAATCATTAAAACCAAGGGTAATGAGTCTTTGATTTAATTTGAATACTTAAATTATTCCGAGACTCAACAAAAAACTGCATATAACAATCATTATGAAGGTTGGATTAAATTATATATATTTACCAATATTTTAGCCTATGATTTGGTCGGGGCTATTTATTCTAAATTTCTAATTAAAAATTAACATCTATATCTATATCTATCTATCTATATCTATATATAAAGTAATGAAGTCTTAGGGCAATTTTTTTCCCGCCCAAAATGAGGTTAAAATTGTAAATGGCCTTTACAATAAATGTGGTATTATTACTGGTAACAGAATGTGCCAATCAAATTTTAGATTAGTAATTGTAATTATGGAATCCACTAATTGTCTTTCCTTTTTTGTTTACTCTTCCACTATTAGTCAGAAACCTCCTAAAGAATAAATAGTTTTTTCAAATTTCTTAATTCTAATTTGCATCTATTACTTTGTTACTCATCTAATAAGCCACGCACCTTTCCAATACCCTATTCATTAAAGCTCAATTTATTTTATCTCTTTGTACTCTCTGTTTATTACCTTCTTGCGTCTTCTCCCTTCCCGTGTCTTCTTTGTTCTTCCTTCATTGCGGTAGGTTCGTCGTCTCTCTTACTTAGTTTCATTGCTGATGCGGCTCCTTCAACGTTGAAGGTAAGTTTCTCAAAGGTGTTTTGATTTTCAGTTATGCTCTTGAACTATATAACCTGAATCTTCACTACAAGAAAATCGATGATATAAGCCGTCGCCAATCAGACGAAAACCGTCGCTAAAAGGGTTGTAGCGACGGCGGAGCGTTGATTAACAAGTCGTCGATACAGTCCCCGTCGTTAATGCAATAGCGACGACTATTTGTCAGCCATCACATCATAGTGACGCACGTCCGTCGCTACCGGCCATCGCAAACGTGACGGTCGTCGCAAAGTTTCGACGGCCTTGGCCGACACTAGCCGACGCTAAATGTATAGCATTTAGCGTTGGTTTTGTAGCGACGGCCAAGCCGTCACTAATCATAATATTTTTTTGAAAAAAATTGATTATTTAGTTAATTATGATTATAAAATTTAATTAAATTTCATAGTAAAAATTAAATAATATTGTACACATTAATATTAACTTCACAGAAAAGTACATCAATATTAATATTAATTTCACAGAAAAGTACTTCAATATTAATATTAACTTCACTTAAAAGTACATAATATTAATATTAATCTAATTATACATCATTTTCATCTTCTTTATCTTCTTGTTCATCATCATCATCAACATCCCACTCATCTTCATCATCATTTTCATCTTCTTGATCTTCATCATCATCCTCAGATTTATCATCTTCAATTATAGTCCCAGGCTGAATAACTGGTTCATATCGATTCTCAGCTAAGTATAACAACTGTTCAATGTCTACAACTAGTAAAATAGTTGAAGTGTCATCAGCCTGATAAGGAACTTCTTCCTCAACCCCATCAACCTCAACATAACCCCTTGGTTTTGTTGTGATTGCCACAATCCAACCTCGTAAGTCCTTGCATAATTCTGGATAAGGGGTATAATAGACCTTTCTTGCTTTTTGTGCAAGAATAAATGGATCATACCGATTATACCTTCTACTCTTCCTTATTTCTACGATATTTTATTGTGCTTGAACTTGCATGTCACTATTTTTGGTGGATCAAACCATTCATAATAGAAAATAGGAATCAAGTCAGGCAAACCAAGATACTCTATTTCATAGATATGGTGGATGATACCGTAAAAGTCATCTTCACCGCCATCGGTAAGTCCTTTTACATGCACTCCACAATTTGTAGTCATTTTACCCTCACATCAATCCTTTGTCTGAAATCTATAGCCATTTATAAGGTAAGGTATGTGCTCCATGACTTTGCTTTAGAGTTTGGTCCCCAAGCTAATGATTTAACTTCATTGTTGGTCACTCCATTTCGCTCAGCACGAACCTAATGATAAGAACCATTTAATATTAATTGAATTCAATTTACTCAATAACAAATATAGAAAAAAGTATATGATCAACTTACATAGTTCCTAAACCATGTTGGAAAGTCTGAATGTATTCGAGCAGAAGAATCCCGATCAACGATCGAGTGAAATTGTAAGAATAAGCTGAAATGGAACAAAGAGTTAATAAATTATTCATTTGTAAACCCTAAAACCTAAAGATAATAAAAACACGGTCACTTACTCAAGGTATGGTTTAACTTCATTGCAATTAATCAGTATATGTACATGAGTTGATTTCCATTCATCGTCATTTAACCAGTGCTCACTGGACATTCCTACAAGGCGTCGTGACTTGTTCAACATTGACAATGTGGAATTGCCGCATTTAAGTCCACTTGGAGGCTCATTCCTAAATGTAGTGTTTGACAACAAACATGAGTTCTGAAAATAATGCGAACAAAAATACGTGGTTTCTCGGTGTAAGTGGAATGAGCATATTGAGCCCTCCACCCTAGCCAAATTACCCACTGATCGTTTCGTATCTACCATCATTCTAAAACAAAAACATACAATGTTATTTGAATTTGATTACAAATAAATTAAAATAAACAATATAGTTTTATTAACAAACCTTTCAAATGGATACATCCACCAATATTGAACTGGACCCCCAAGTCTTGCTTCCATAGGAAGATGAATTGGCAGATGCTACATTGAATCAAAGAATCCTGGTGGTAATATCCTTTCCAATTTGCATAGAATGATCGGTATATTTTGTTCCAATTTAGCCACATCATCCATCCTCAAAGTATTAAAACATATATCTTTGAAGAATCGACTTAACTCAGCAAATGGTTTCCACACACAATCTGGAAAGGATTGAAATTCAATTGGGAGCAAACACTCCATGAATACATGACAATCATGAATTTTCATCCCATGCATTGTACCCCTATTGATATCTGCACATTTTGCAAGATTGGAGGCATAACCAGCCAGAAATTTCAATTTAGAAATCCATTAACAAACCAGTTTTGCATCCTTAGGTTCTAAAGAGTAGTTTGCCTTTGGTTTTCCCATCTTTCCATTACCAAGGTCAACCAACTCCAAGTCACCCCGTGCACAGAACACAAACACATCCATCCTCGCCTTTACATTATCCTTGGTTTTACCCGCAACATTCATCACAGTGTTAAAGACATTATCAAAGAAATTTTTCTCTATATGCATGACATCAAGATTATGCCTTAACAAGTTGTCCTTCCAATATGGAAGATCCCAAAATATACTGCGTTTAATCCAATTATGAAGTTGTCCATACCCTCACAGTTTCGAACAATTACCATCTGTCACCTTCAGAAAATCTTGAACAAATGACCAAATATCATAACCTGTCAAAATTAAAGGTGTTCCATCATGCTCAGCCAGGTTTCTCCTAAACCCTCTTCTACTCCTTCTGAAGGGGTGATTACTTTGCAAGAATCTACGATGACAATCAAACCATGAGTTTTTTCCACCATGATGCAAAATGAAAGCTTTTGTGTCTTTCATATAATAAGGACAGGCTAGCTAATTTACCCTTTGTTTGCCAACCAGATAACATTCCATACGCCCGAAAATCATAGATAGTCCACATCAAACATGCACGCATGAGAAAGTTTTGTTTCATGAGAATGTTGTAACACCCCAGCCTTGACCTACGGCCTAACTGCTGGGGCCCAGGAATTCACTGAGCATGTTAACTTACTCAACTTTTCCACCCCCTGAAGTGGATTATTCCCCCTCGGGGAGCCTCCGTGAATTCGAACCAAGACCTCAGGGATATAGTCTTAAGTTCCTCAAATCCACTACCAATTAAGGAACTTAAGACTATATCCCTGAGGTCTTGGGTTCGAATCCACGGAGGCTCCCCGAGGGGGAATAATCCACTTCAGGGGGTGGAAAAGCTGAGTAACTTAACATGCTCAGTGAATTCCTGGGCCTCAGCAGTTGGGCCGCATGTAACGTCCTAATTTCTGAATCTAAGAATAATGTCCGTTGGAAACACTATTCCCGAATTTCTGAAATTATTTCGCGTCATTTCGTGTATCGGCATACAAGCACAATTGCCTAAGCAGTCCAACGTAGGCTTAGGTTGCCTCAACATTCAATAACACATTTCTAAAACGTTCCATTAAAAAAGACAGGGAGGAACCCACACTTAGCATGTTTAAGGTTCATAAAACTTCTGTTGGAAATCCGGCAGAGTCTCCCCTGAAAACCGGACGTTTCCCAATTTCCAGATCCGCCTAAAAACCAGCAAAACACTAGTACAGTTCATGCATTTAAAACCGCTAAACTATTTCCTTAACAAATGGCCTCCATGGCCAAAAACTCAAGCTTTCACATTAGCCATACAAACGAATAATATAATTACATACAATGATAATAATCCATTACATATTCAGTTACAATCCTTATCCGTTACATAATTTAACTAGGCCTAGACATTCCAGGACTACAAGTAGCATGAGGGGCATAAAGACCCACCACAAAAACTCCAACTATTCTTCCGATATCAAGGAATCATATCCTGCACAACTGAAAGTGATTCCCCGCAACGTGGGGTGAGACTACGTCCCAGTGAGTGTGATAAAAGTGTGTGCAGTGTGGGGGGATAACAAACAACTACAACTACAACTACAAGTACATCATACACGAATCATGAATATAGGTAACTAACCATAAGACATACAACATGCTTTAGAGAATCATGTAAATGCACATTAAAATGGGAATATAAAACCATGAGTTAGTCACATAGGCAAACAATGCAAAGTTAGTCCTTAAGTGTCATAACCCGGACACCCACGGTTTCTTTTCACTTTAACCTTCTTGAGCGCACGGCCATGTGACCAGGGACCGTCGTCCAGGGCCACCCTCATTAAGTTTTAAGCTAAACAAACAGGGTTCATTTTAATTGAGGAACCTCAATTACCCCTTGGCCGAGGAGTAAAGCGGTTACCTCTCTTGCACCTCATTGGTCCGAAGACCCCTTTAACATTTCCTTTACCATTTCCTTTAACATTTCCTTGAACATTTTCATGAGGTCAAAGACCCAAACATTTTCCATGAACATGATGGGGGTAAAATCATGTACAAACATTCAGATTATGCATAAACATGATAAAATACATAAACATGAGCAATCATAAGCATAATCACACCCCAAACCTTCAATTTCATGAAAACCCCCAAATTCTCTAACCTAGGGTTTGCATTACAAGAGAATACATTCAAATCAACAACCCTAGCTTCCTCTAATCATCAATAACCATGAATGCAAGCAAGGGAAGGTAGAATAGGGGTCATACAAGGGAATTTACATGACAAATAAGCAAGTGAGTGAACCACACTCACCTTAGGGGAAGAAATAGGGGCGGATGAGAAGTAGAGAGGGGAAATCCCAAGCTCCTCAAGTGATTGGGAACCTTAAAGATGCTTTTTGATCTTCCTTTTCTTCCTCCTTCAAGCCCATAAGCTCTGTCTCTCTAGAACTCTCTCTCTCCAGAAACCCTAGGAGACAACGAAAAATGAGAGAAGAGAGTGGGACTCTCTGTTTTTAAAAAACTGATTTCGTGTATTCTCAAGATAGATTCTCACTTGAGCGAAAATACCCCAGAGAGTAACCCTTCTCTGGACAATTCTCGCTCAAGCGAGATTTTCGCTCGAGCGAGGATGAGTCTGTTTCGAACTACGAATGAGCTCGGAACCCTATCATATAGCCTATTAAACTGAAGCCCCAGAAATTAGCTTTCTAATGAAAGTGGAATCACCTTAATTGGACACCGTTGACTCTAGATATTTGCGAATTAGTGAACCAAGGTCATTAGGCCTAACTCCCAAAATTTAGCAATAACCTCGGTTTGTGCCTCTCTTGGTTCCAATTCATTTTCCTCCTTCTCAAACCTAATTCCTCTCCATGAAAACCTTATTCTAACTTAGTTCTTCTCTTCCAAACCCTTCCCCACTCTAATTCTTGGTAAATCAGTTCCCTAATTTCTTGTCTGAAATCACTCTTAACCGTTAAATTCTCACCCTACTTCTAACTTCCCTCTCTTGGCTGGGTTCACCACCTAAGGCTTTCCTTCTGTTTCCTAAGTTCCAATTTTTGGGATGTTACACCACAGGTCGAGACTAGGGTATTACATAAAAAGGCGCCTTTTGTGTAACATCCAAGCCTGGACCCCACTAATCAAGGCAGTAACTCATGGATGTTAACTTACTCAGCTTTGGCACCCACTAAAGTGCCTTATTCCATGTAACGTCCTAATTTCTCAATTCACGAGTAATGTCCGTTGGAAACACTGCTCCGAATTTAAGAAATTATTTCGCGTCATTTCGTGTATCGCCATACAAGCACAAATTGCCTAAGCAGTCCAACGTATGCTTAAGCTCTATCAACATCCAATAAGACAATTCCAAAACATTCCATTAAGGAAGACAGGGAGGTACCCACACTAGGTGTGTTAAGGTTCACAAAACTCCTACCGGAAATCCGGCAGAGTTTCCCCTGAAAACTGGACGTTTCCTAATTTCCAGATTCACCTGAAAACCAGCAAAACCCAGTACAATTTATGATATACCATAACTAATCAACTCTATAGCGAAATGGGCCTCCATGGCCAACCAGCGCATTCACATAGTCATACAACGAGTAGTACATTTACATACAATGAAAATAATCCATTACATATTCAATTACAATTCTCATCTGTTGCATAATTTAATTAGGCCTAGACATTCTAAAACTACGGGTAGCAAGAGGGGCAGGATAACCCGCCGCAGGACTCCAACTCTTCTTCCGATGCCAAGAAACCCTAACCTGCACAATTGAAGGTGATTCCCCATAACGTGGGGTGAGACTACGTCCCAGTGAGTGTGACAAAAGTGTATGCAGTGTGGGGGATAACATACAGCTACAAGTATTTCATACACGAATCATGAATTTAGGAAATTAAACCATGGGACATATAACATGCTTTAAAGAATCATGTGAATGCGCCTCAACATTGAGAGTTTAAAACCATGAGTCAGTCACATAGAAGCAACCAAATGCAGGGTTAGTCCTCAAGTGCCATAACCCGGACACCCACGGGTTCTTTTCACTTTAACCTTCTTGAGCGCTCGGCCATATGACCAAGGACCGTCGTCTAGGGCCACCCTCATTAAGTTTTAAGCTTAAATAAACAGGGTTCATTTTAATTGAGGAACCTCAATTACCCCTTGGCCGAGGAGTAAAGCGGTTACCTCTCTTGCACCTCATTGGTCCGAAGACCCCTTTACCATTTCCTTTAACATTTCCTTTGACATTTCCTTTTACATTTCCTTTACCATTTTCATGAGGTCAAAGGCCCAAAAACATTTTCCATGAACATGATGGGGGTAAAAACATGTACAACAATTCATATTATGCACGAGCATGATGGAATTCATAAACATGAGCAATTATAAGTATAATCACACCCCCAAACCTTCAATTTCATGAAAACCCCCAAATCCTCTAACCTAGGGTTTGGCTAAACAACATATATTCAAATAAAACTAACAATCCACCCTAGGTCTTGCATAATCTAAGCATAATCATCAATAATAGAAGGGGAAAGGAAGAATAGGGAGCATTCATAAGAGAAACCCAAGAAAAGAGAGAGTGAGACCACACCCACCTCAAAGGAAGCTCTAATGGAGGAAGAGGAGGAAGAAGATGATGGAGGAATGGTAGAATCCAAGCCTTACAAATGGTGGAGCACCTTCAATCAAGCCTTCCTCCATCTCCAAGCCCTTTCTCTCTCTAAAACCCTCTCCCTCTCACTCTAACAAACCCTAGGAACGGAGGAAAATGAAAGACGAAGGCACGATCGGTGTCTTTTAAAATGTTGTTGTCTCGCACGCGCTAGGGCGTACTCCAAACAGAGGTCGTTGTCCCGCGCGCGCTTCAGCACACATATGCGCGCTCCAGCGCAATCTGCGCACTGTAGCAAGTAAACTTGTTGTTTGGAGGTGCAAACGAGCTCGGAATACTATCATATATCATATCAAACGGAAGCCCCGGATCTAAGCTTTCTAATGCAACAGAAATGATCTCAATTGGACATCCATAACTCTAGATATTTGCGAATTAGTGAACCAAGGTCATTAGGTTTAAAACCCAAAATTAAGTAACAACCTTGGTTGAAGCCTAACGAGGCAAGTTTTACACGAGTCATGTTATAACTCATCAATTGACTCTAAGAAAGCTAACGTTAAGGGTTCTAAATGTCCCTGAGACTATGCTCCTCTATTCCCTTGTTTCTCTTCATAAAACCACCTTCTACCCTGGTTCCTTTAAATCCTATAACTCTGAATCGATTCCCTAACTCTCAACTAATGTCACACGTTTCTGAGTTAGTTATTTTTCCCTCTAATATCCTTTCCTCATTCTTAAATCGTTGTGCTCCTCTTAGATCATTGACCAAATTCCTATGTAAATTCATATTCAAATTTCCAACATCTCATACCACTTCCAACTCTCTGCTCCTTAGCCGGAACCACAGCCTAAAGCTTTCACTATAGTTTCTAAGCTTTAATTTTTGGGATGTTACAATTCTACCCCCCCCCCCCCCTAAAATTAAATTTTGTCCTCAAAATTTGCTCTTATCCTACCCTCACATGCTACCCTACTATTGTTAACCACGTTGTAATCTTGGAAGGCTCCCATTTATCGTTTGTTAGTTAATACCTCTGTTGCTCAAGATGGCTCTAAGGCTCTAAGGGTTGGTTGATCTCCTAATCTTGCCTCTTCTACCTTCTATTCCGATTCCAGTCCCCATTACTCCCTTGAATCCCGTTCTAGGTCTAACTCGTTGCCTCACTGTCCTAACCTCTCTTTTCTCCTCTCACCTCCGAATTTAAGTTCCTAACCTGACTCTCTTAATTCATTCACGGCGTCCGGATCACCTAAAGTACACCTTTACGGTTCCTTAACTTTAAGTACTACTCCCGCTGAAGTTGTGTTGTCTTATAACTGTTCCTAAACTTGAAAGGCTCCTAATGAGTCCTAACTCACCCCAAGACTTTCCCAGCACAACTTCCAGACGACTATGGGTCATATCTAAATAAATTCACTCCTTCCTAATTCTTCCTCTCACCTGAGGGTATCCTAATGTCAAAAAGAGGAATGGGTGTAGGCTTCTGCTGCGCACTCTGGTTAAAAAGGGGTCGGGTTGGGTCTATCCCATAATCTCTACCTACAATAGATTCCTTGCCTATCTCCGACCTCCCATACTAGGGTAACTTAACTGCCCGGTTACATATGCTATGGGTCCCCAAGTCTCCTTCTGTAACGCTACCCCCTTAAGGGCTTGGCCCTCCCTTAACTGTCTTGAGACATGATTTTCTCATTAACTCTACTTCATTCTAGGGTCTTAAAATAAAACATATAGATTTCAACTACATAACACGGAGTTGTACCTACGTGGTACTCCTCTGGTACACAAGTGACAGAGAATGGACAACTCTCACAGTTCATCCCAATCCCAATCCCAATCTAAACATACAATACATGACGGTGTGTAGACCTGCTTGTACCTATCACTCCATCATGTGCACAAGCGCAACAAACATGATCGTCTCACATTCCAACTAGGGGCTGAGTACAAACACAAGCTCTATATTACAACATCAACCTCTACTGTCTAGAGTTGACAACCGCAGCAATTGACAGGCATGCAATTGCCTCGGTGGCCAGGGGACACCAAAACCTAGGTGGATAACGTAGGTCCTCGAAATAAGGAAAAAAGAATGAGAATGTTCGACACCTAGTGATGGACTTGGTACACTAAGATCAACACCATTCCTTAACCAAAATATGAACATAACACGAACCATTAATCCTCCTAGGATATATACACTGAGTAACAATTCCTCATTCCGCATAATCCTTACCACTAAGGGCATGACAAGGAAGAGACTAAGGGGTTTAATTTATAGACTTAGTTTTGCCATCAATAACTTAGAAAAGGATCATTATTCGTGCACTAATAACATAACCCCAGAACACTTTGGCTATAACCAAAAGAACTTATCCCTTAGATGCCTACAGCCAAACAGGCCTAAACTAAAAGGAACCGACCGTGATTGCTTTCTACAAGGTACCCTCAACCATCCAAATCTCCACAGCCACTCACTCCCCTTAAACTCTGGTGTTTATCCTCTAACTCAACTGAAACTGATCAAGGGGTTCTAACTAGATCATAGTGCCTAACCGGGACACAAATGTAAACCACGTGGTGGTAGTCACAAAAGGGCCAAAAGACCATAAAGCTCTAAAGTGGAACAAGGTAGCTATAGAGTCATGGGTTGACAAGGTACCACAAATTCTCAGTTGGTTCCTAAACTAGGAAACCTTCCAATCAATCACGTAACAATCATGAATTAAATGGTTAGAGGCTTAACATGCGTCTACAAGGGTCGGGGTTACCTCTAATAGCCAATTATGGGTTCTAGGAGCATTGGTCTAGTAACTTAGGAGACAAAGGATTTGGCTTACCACTTGCATACTAAAACAAATCACAGGACATAAGGGCTTAAACAATCTCACCACCATAATAACAAAATCATTAAACGCCTAATGAGAAATCTAACCGGTTACATAACGACTTAGGCAACTACTAAGGAGGTTAGGGTTGAAGGAACATAAACCATCAACATAAGCATGCACTAACAGGGACCTAAAGAAAGGAAAACAAATATGTGGGAGCACCTTCAATTAAGCCCTCCTCCATGTCCAAGCCCTTTCTCTCACTAAAACCCTATCCCTCTCACTCTAACAAACCCTAGGAACGGAGGAAAATGAAAGGCGAAGACACGATCTGCATTTCTTAAAATGTTGCTGTCTCGCGCGCGCTGGGGCGCACTCCAAACAGAGGTTGTTGTCCCGCGCGCGCTTCAACACACATTTGCGCGCTCCAACGCACTCTACACGTTGTGTAGCGCGTAAACTTGCTATTTGGAGGTGGAAAACGAGCTCGGAATACTATCATATAGCATATCAAACTGAAGCCTCGGATCTAAGCTTTCTAATACAAGTGGAATAACCTCAATTGGACATCTGTAACTCTAGATATTTGTAAATTAGTGCACCAAGTTCATTAGGCTTAAAACCCAAAATTAAGTAACAACCTTGGTTGAAGCCTAACGGGGCAAGTTTTACACGAGTCATGTTATAACTCATCAATTGACTCTAAGAAGGCTAACATTAAGGGTTCATAATGTCCGTGAGACTATGCTCCTCTATTCCCTTGTTTCTCTTCATAAAACCACCTTCTACCCCGGTTCCTTTAAATCCTATAACTCTGAATCGATTTCCTAACTCTCAACTAATGTCACACGTTTCTGAGTTAGTTTTTTTTCCCTCTAATATCTTTTCCTCATTTTTAAATCGTTGTGCTCCTCTTAGATCATTGACCAACTTCCTATGTAAATTCATATTCAAATTTCCAACATCTCATACCACTTCCAACTCTCTGCTCCTTGGCCGGAACCACAACCTAAAGCTTTCACTATAGTTTCTAGGCTTTAATTTTTGGAATGTTACATTCCCACTAGCTTAATTGGTAGTGGGTTTAAGGAGGAATCTAAGACTATATCCCTAAGGTCTTGGGTTCGAACCCACAGAGGTTCCCGATTAGTGGGAATAAGGCACTTCGATCAGGGGGTGCCAAAGCTAAGTATGTTAACATCCATGAGTTACTGCCTCAAGTAGTGGGGTCCAGGCTTGGATGGTACAAATGTCATAAGTCACAACACCATATGTCCACAGCTGTTGCAGATCATCTATTAAAGGCTGCTGAAACACGTCTATGTTTGCCTTGGGATTAGTTGGACCGGGTATTAGACAAGTCAAAACATATATGGCTTAGTCATGCACAATTCAGGAGGGAGATTATAAGGTGTTAGAATAATAGGTCAACAGAAATATGGTGAAGTCAAAGCTTGAATGTAGGGTGTAAACCCATCAGCACATAACTCCAATCTTACATTTCTTGGCTCATTTGCAAAATCAGGATACACATTATCAAAGTGTTTCCACGCTTCCTCGTTCGTTGGATGACGCAATAACCAGAATCATTCTTATTCTCATGATGCCATCGCATTTGTGTAGCAGACTCTAATGAAGCATACAATCGCTGCAACCTTGGAATAATTAGCAAATAAAATATCCTCTTCATCGGAACATCTTTATATCTCCCCTTACCACCTTACGAGGAACAAACCTCGGAGCATTACAAAACTTGCATTCAGTTAACATAGAATCGTCCTTGTAATACCACATGCAACCATTCCTACAACAATCATTTTTTCCGCCTTCAACCCTAACTTAGACACCAATTTGGTCGCCTGATAATAGTTCTTTGGAATGGTTTTGGGTGTTGGAGCTACATCAAGTAGCATTTGGATGAAATAATCCAAACACTTTTCGGTAACATGTCAATTACTCCTAGCTGCTAATAACCTCACAGCTATTGATAACCTAGAATAATTTGCTCCATCATAGATTGGTTGGTTTGCAGATATTAACATATCATAAAACCGTTGGGCATCTGGTTAGGTGGCTCATGGTCATTATCATCTATTTCATCAGGTATAAGCCTAAATGCATCATACACCATTTGAGTCATTGAGGCAAACTGAGGTTCAAAACTCATACCTTCACCACAATTATCATCATCTCCCAACTCAACATTATTAGACCCTACTTCTCCGTGGTCAATCCATACCCTGTAGTTTGGTTTAAATCCAGATTTCAACAAATGAAGTCTAACTAAAGAAGGTTTCATAATACTTTCATAATTACATTACACACATGGACACCTAATCCCTCCATCAGAAACAAACGAAGGTTGTTCCATAGCCTTGTTAACAAATCTCGAAACCCCTTCAATAAACTCATTATTCAATCTCCTAGAAGAATCAAACCTATCATACATCCATCTACGATCCATTTCTATACAATTCAATAATTATATAATTTCAATATAAAAGTTTCACATATCACAACACAAACACAATTCTATAATATCAGCATACAACCAGCACCCTTTATAGGGTCTCACCTATTGAGCTCAGCTCTCCACTAACAAACAATTCAGACAATACAAACACATGCACAAATATATATTACCAGCACACAACCAGCACCCTTCATAGGGTCTCACCTATTGAGCTCAGCTCTCCACTAACAAACAATTCATACAATACAGAGACAAATTACAACAGTTACATCACACATAGGAGAGAACACAATACCCGTTCGATGACCACAACGGAGATTCACTGCCGGCAACGTCTACCCACGGTGGTTGGCCGCCGTCCACCACCTCTTTACCAAAAACAGTGGTTGTTTCCAAAAATAATCGATAAGATTAAAGGGTTAAGGGGGAAGGAGAGGTTGAAGGAGAAAGAGAGCTTGAGGGACAGTGATGGAGGAGTGGAGGGAAGTTTTCTGGTATGGCCATCGGAGGATCGGAGGAGAAGAGAAGAAGGGAAGAAGAAAAGAGAAAGAAGAAAGAAGGGACGGTCTCGCATAAATCTCGAATTTTGCGACAACTTTTAGCGACGACCTGACCGTCGCTATATTTAATTGACGTAGCGACGGTGGCTGAGTCAATAAAAACCATCGCTCCAAATCAGATTAATTTTTAAATTTCACCCGTGAATTTTTTTCACAATTGCGATGACATTAGCTACGACCCAGCCATCGCTAGTATGTATTTTCAATTAGCGACGTTTTCTCCGTCGCTAATTTGAAACTCAGTCGTCGCTAACGACAATTTTCAATTAGCGACAGCCTTACCTTCGCTCTGTCGTCGCTAATTTTTTGCAGATAGCAACGACCAAGTCATCGCTAATGTGTAATATTTCGTAAATAAATTGTAAAAGAAAAAAATTACCAATTCGCGATGGCTTAGCGACGGCACGGGGCCATCGCTAAAAACGAAAATTCTTGTAGTGCTTCCCCTTTTTGTTCGGTTTAGGGTTTTGTAAATCTGAAAGGTCACCAAGATCTGGAGAATATTGGTAGACCGTGGTGAAGGTATCTTTCGTTCAACGTCTTCTTCTTCCTTTGGTTCATAGATGTTGCGGATCTTCCAACGGTGACGGTAGGTTTCAAGACAGTGTTTTGGTTTTAATTTACCCTATTTATTCGTATGACCTTAATGCTCTATTTTTGTTCGGTTTAGGGCTTATAAAATCTGAAAGGTCACCAGGATTTGAAGAATCTTCACAGACCATGGTGAAGATAGTAGATGAAATTTCCCTTTACGTCTCCCCCTTTGAAAAATTCTATAATTCAAATCCTTAACTTCCAAAACCCCTAATTTGTTTGCATTTTTTCAGTCACTGCGTTCTGGATAGTACTTTGTATCTTCTGTAGATTAGTGCATCTTCTTAAATCATCTTTAAGTATGGTATGTTATACCATTCTATTATTTGATTTGGTAGACATTATTTCTTAAAATCTGTGTGTTTTTATTAGGTTTTCTTATTTTAAAAATCTATTACTAAAATGGAATTGGGGATGAATTGTTTGATTTTAATTGATATCACTTGAAATTTGGTGAATTGTTTTGTGAGATAACTTTGTTTTTGTGAAATCTGTTTGGTTTTATTTATTTCAATAGCATTGGGATGAATTATTTGGTAATGATTTGAAATCTATTTTATTTGGTTAACATAATTTGTGAAATCTGTTTATTATTAATTTTTTATTTTAAAATCTGTTTTTGGAATATATCAAGTTTTATGATGCCTTTATTATTTGATTTGGTAATTTTAAATTCTTAAAATCTGTTTCTGTTCTTTGAATTGGTAATTTTAAATTCTTAAAATTTGTTTCTATTCTTTGATTTGGTATTTTTAAATTTTAAAACGAAAAAAAGGAAATACAGATTTCATATTATTTGGTTATATATACAATTTTAATATTTAAATTATGTTTCATAATCTGATTAATAAATTAATAAATTAAGAAAAAGTAATTGAGTAATTCTTTTTCATTTTTTTTCAATTTCCATATTTTATTTTTGGGTTGATTAACATTACTATTTTTAAATTGATTATTTCTTGATATTTTTTGTTTCAATTCTGTTTTAATTGCTTTTTCTCATTACTATTTATGATTATTGATATTGATTGGAAAATATTATCATAAAATTGAGATTTTTTTTTTATAAAACAATTCTGTTTGCTTTAAAATTTTGATTGGAAAATCTTTTCGTATAATTGTTTCTCATTACTATTTTATCATTATTAGTATTAATTGGAAATATTATCATAAAATTGATTCTCTTCTTTAAAATAATTTTGTTTCCTTTTAATTATTGATTGAAAAATCTGTTCATATAACTGTTTTTCATTACTATTTTAGCATTATTGGTATTGATTGAAAAATATTATCATAAAATTGATTCTCTTTTTTAAAATGACTCTGTTTGCTTTAATAATTTGAGTAAAAAAAGTTCATAGAACTGTTTCTCATTACTAAGGTGGAACATATTGAATCAAAGCTCAACATATCTCAGGTTATTAAATTTAAATATTTGATATGACAAATTAATCATACAGTACATTTTTTTTTGGCTCGATGTCGTTGATTTCAATTTTATTATATATTTATTATGGTGTTAATTTTGTTTGTTTATATATTTATTAATGCATTATGGGGTTGATTGTTTTACGATATTATATAGATTGAAAAATGCAGGTGCAGTTTGTTAAATCTATTTGTTTTTAAAGCATTATTGGTTTTGAATTATGCCCCAAGTGTGAAGTAATATATATTATGGGGTTGAATGGTTTGCTTTTAATTAATATTCCTTGAATTATTGGTAGCTATTGCAAAATCTGAACATTTAACTGTTCTCTTTTTAACATCATAAAATTATAATCAATTGTGTTTTTACCATATATGTTATTGTTTCTCATATTTAAAAATATCTGTCATGTGAATGTATTCATCTCAAGTCTGTAATTGTCATTCAAATTTTCTTATTCTCTCTATTTGATTATCCTTGCTTTTGTTTTTTATTATATTGTACAGATGTGAAATTCCACAATTTCTTCTCCCTCTTTTTGACCTTCATGTGATCCTTATAAGTTCTCTCCCATTTTGTAGCCAATGTGTTCTTTCAACTTTTGCATAGGGTTTCTTCGAAGTCCTTTAAACATCGGCGGTGAAGGTATCCTGTTTTTCTATTTCTTGAGATTTTGAATTTCAGAATGAATTGCTCAACCCGCAAAAATCCTTAAGTTTTATTTTTTTTTCTATTTGCATGTGATTAGGGGCCATTGTTGCTCCTTGCTGAAGCATTCACAGAGGGATTTGAAGAATTCTTTTAGTATTTTCTTCTGGTATAATATCTCTCTCTTCCTCCCATTCTTAGGTTTCTTCTTCTTTTGTTTTTGTGATTTCCTTTGCTTGGTCTCTGTTGAATTTTTTTTAAAATCCCCTTTCATTTATCGTGTTTCTGCGATTTCCTGCATTTGCCCGGTCTTTCTTCGTTCATTTGGCTAGGAATTTTATTCAATCTCTTTCTGCTAATTTTTATTAGCGATTTCTGATTATGAGATTTCTGATTTTGTCTCCGAGTATGAGAGTTCGTTTTTTTAAATCTGCATAATATATATAAATATACAGATAAAGATTTTGCATCTTATTTAGTTTTAAATTTTCATACGGTAATTTTTTTTAGTGCATGTTCTTTATTTTTAAATCGTTTTTAATTTGGATGATATGCTGAAATTCCACTTTCTGTTTAACATGATGTTACCACTCCCCCTTTGCATGTATGTTTGTTTATTTTGTTGTTTAATTTTCTATTTTTGTTTTTGAGTATGAAATTTCTGATTTTTTTTAAAATATATATATATATATATATATTGTAACTCCCGCAAATTAGGAACTTAAATAATTTATTTGATTGCATACAAGAGAATTAAGTATATAGTAAGTAAAGGGAGGAAAATTAAGGAACTATAGGTTTAAAAACCCTATCACAAACCAAGTCATGTTTTTAACTTAAGAAATTGAGAAAAATTGAGTTCTGGTAATCGATTACAAGGAGTCTGTAATCGATTACCCGAGAGCTAGTTTTTAGGTAATCGATTACTCACAGGCTGTAATCGATTACCTGAGAGCTGAGTTTTGGTAATCGATTACAGGGATTTTGTAATCGATTACCCGAGAGCTGATTTTGTGTAATCAATTACTCACACAGGGTGGTAATCGATTACCTGAGAGCTGAGTTTTTGGTAACCGATTACCAAGGGTTGTAATTGATTACCATATTCCCAGAAACGTTTTCCAGTGTAAATTCTACCTCTGTAATCGATTACAGCACGACTGTAATCGATTACCAGTTGTCCCAGTATAAATACCCCGGACATGCAAAATCTGAAAATTTCTATTTCTTCTTCTTCTTCTTCTTCCACGCGACCTAGAGAGAGAAAGAGAGAACTTAGAGAGAGAGAGAACTCAAATTGGAGATTAGAAAGGGAATCGAAACAAGGATCATCAATTGGATCGCTTCAACTCCTCTTTCTCCTCTGAATTTCCTTTCTAGATTTGGTGAATATAACTCACACATTCTCACTTTCCCTTGATTTTGATTTCTCCCCAATGTATGAACCCTACTAATATTGATTTCCTTTCCATATGCATATTGTAGCTAGATTGTTGATTGTGGTGTATGATTGAGTCATTTGATTGGAGATTTTCGTTGAAAACCTTAGGATAGCGAAACTTACGAAAGCAGCGAGATTACGAATGCTCTATGTATGCACTCCCCACCCTTTGTTTCCCTCTTCTATGAGCTTAAAATGGATTAGAATTATGATGTTTGAAATGAGTTTGATTAGAGTATGCTTGGATCGATTGTAAAGCTATTTGAATTTCGAAGTTATGAAAGTTACGAAACTTGCGAAAGTCCTCGAAACACTCGAAATGTTCGAAATTCTGGTTTAACTATCGATTCATTTTACCGGTTTCGACCGTAGAGTTAATTCAAGTCGGCCTTGCGCTGTGAGTTAAGAAAACTAAATAATTATGTGAAAACTTGACTTCGGTCCAGTAATGGGTGGGATACGTCCCCGGGAAAGACGTTTCTCGTAGTATGAGCTCAGTTCTAACTCCAGTTTAAGTGAAAACATCATGTCTGCTAAATAAAGCAGTGAGTTGCATTTTATTGTTATGATTAAGTTAGTTATGTTATGAGATATGATTACATAGTGATGTTGAATGTTATTGGTTGAAATACATTGATTGGTATTTGTTTCCTGTACACTCAGTATGCTTAGTTATAACTTCATTAAGACATTAGTCTCACCACGCGTTTTTGTGGATATAATCTAGGTGTGTAGGTATCTCCAGGAGATAATAAGTGATTTAAAGCTGAAAATGTTGGATCTAGACATTTCTCTTTTTGGATTGTATATGCCAGTTGTATCTCCTTGCATTTTGTGTAAGTTTGTTTAGTTTGTAGCCTTCGGGCCTGATGTATATTTGTATATATTAGAGAGCTGATATATGTAAATAGTTTTGTTGATGTTAGTTTATAATCTTTGGACCAGATGTTTATATGGACTCTGATTATGAAAATAAGGTTTAAGTTATTCACATTTATATGAGCTTTGTTGGATATTTATATAAATGTGAGGTTTGATAACCAGAATTGTATGTTTTAATTTCAAATTTTCAGAATTTAGTTTCCAACGGACTAAGTTCTGAATTTAGAAATTAGGGCGTTACATTATATACATAAAGATTCTGGATATTCTTCATCCTTCACGTGATGAGTGTTTAAGATTCTTATCTTTTATTTTGATTATAAAATTTATAATTGAGGTAATAACACACGTTTCCCTTACATTTGGATTTGGTAATAGATCTCTCAATTTTCACCTTTGGTTATTTAACTTGACTTTATTTTTTAAGTTTATATATTAATTAATATATATTATGGGGTTGAATTGTTTTATGAGATAACTTAGAGTTTGTGAAATCTGTTTGGTTTTATTTATGTTTATAGCATTGGGATGAATTGTTAGCTTTTAATTGAGATCACTTGCTTTTGATTGCTTTTAATTGTTAGCTTTCAATTGCTTTTGTCAATTCTGTTACCTTCATTTTTAATTGTTAGCTTTTTGATTTAGCTTTGCTTTTTTGTTAGCTTGAATCTATAAAGGTTGATTGTTTACTCTCATACACAAATAGGTTTGTATTTTTAAAAATATAATTTTATTCTGATTTCAGTATTTTCATGTGTTTGTAGATCAAATATTTGTCAGTATCTTATTTTAGGTGAATATTCTCATTATGCAGGTTCAAGTTGTAACTTTCCTATATATAACACAGAAAGGAAGTTACGTAAGGGGTGTTTCTAGCCAAGTTTATGTTGATCGAAAGGTAAGTGATAGTTCTAAATGAAGAGGTCCAAATGCAATTGAGGCATTACTTAGGAGTTAAATTTCTCTTAAGATTGAATGAAAAATTAATTAGCTATATGGGATGATACATTTTTTCCTCTTATTTTAAACTATTTTTTACAGGTTGCAGTTAAGTTTGAGCATAGAAACAATAAAGGTTCGAATTATGGGTCTCCTTATGAATGGTAAGTCTACAGGTCAGGTTTAGCTATTCTCAAATCAAAGAACATTGTTTTCTTGTTCTTACACTCATAATGGTGAGGTAACCCGAAAATTTTTTTTTTTCTATTAAAGGTCTTGATCATTGCAATATGTATGTTGACCTTCACTGCAAATGAATGTAGACAAAGTTCTACTGGCAAGTTGGCCAGAAAAGTGGTATGGAGTGATGGTATGGAAATGGAAGAGGTTGAAACTTTTAATTGTTGGTTATTTGCTATCACTTCCATTGGTGGTTATTTGGAATTTAGAGGATAGAGAAGTGAAAGTGTATGATTATGAATAGGAATATAGGAATGTAACTAACTAGTATGGAACCCGTGCATTGCACGAGCCATTTATTTTTATATGATAATATTTTTTTATATAACTTAAATTATCTAAATCAGCGTATAAAGTGAGATAAATAATTTCCTCTTTGATGTTATAGTTTTTTTCTTATTTCCTTGTTGCAATTTCCCCTTCTTCCTTATTGTCAGAGTAAAATTCAAACGTCGATCTCATTGAATAAATCAGAAAAAAAAATCTCAAGAAATATATTTATTGCTTACTTTGAAGGGAACAGAGAATTTGTTTACTAAATTATTACTCGATACACTTCTAATATCATACATTGAGTTTACTATTATTTTTCATTTGGGTCACACATGTTAGTTTAATTTTTAATCAACAACACTCATATAATTTAACATTGACAACTGCAAATAAAATCAATATTAAAAACTTGATTTCAATTTATTGTAACTTTGAATGTCCCTTATATTCCTATTTAATTAATTTCTCTTTATTTAGGAAAAAACACAAATTAGATACATTAATTTACAAAACTTATTAGTAATAAACAATTATATATTATATGTTTGTCTCCAAAGCCAATGCAATCTTTTAAACAATTCCTAAAAATAACTACTATTCTTTAGGCGTAGTTTAATTCATTTAAATAAGAACAGTAAAATAAATAGCTAAGTATATGTTTCCGTATTTCTTATTGACAATGTATTCATTATACATTATACCCTTTGCTTTTTGAAAGGTGCAATACAAATCAATTCTTAGTTATTTTTTACTGACATTGGAGATAATACTCATTGTACCCTTTGCTTTTTCTACAACTACTTCAAATAACATAGTGTCACATATCAGACAAATCAAAATGGAGAAAACAATTTAAAGAATATCAAACTAAAATACTTTCAACACTCTAGAGGTACCAATAACCCCAAATCTCATTTAGACTGCACATTATTCGCAGATTACATGTCTATTGGCATGACTAGTAGCAAAAAGTCGCATGCAGCAGCACATACAAATGAAGAATTTACAGTAGTTACCAAATAGAAATTAGTTAAAAAAAATGACAATGCAATTGGTATTAATAGATTCAAGTACAAAAAAGAAATCAACACTAATTCTAAACATATTCGCTTGACTTACAAACAGAACCTATTGCATTAATGTTTCCATCAAAGAGTGAAACCAGAGCAGCTTATCAATTCAGTTTAAGATTGTGCAGCAACTAATATGTAGAGTTTTCTGAGAATTGGGAAATAATTTAGTTTAGGGTTTAGGCCCAACAACCTAATGACCATATTGATGATCACACCAACCTGAACGCTTGTTCTACATGAATGCAAACTAAAACCCTTATTCAATTCCTTAGAAATCAAGAGATAAAGTAATTAATAAAAATATTTAAAACAGGTTAAGGTAGAAACCATTCATATTAAGAGTGACTTGATTGCAAAGGTTATCCTTGATTAATTCCCATTCGTGCAATAAGAAGCTTACTAATTGAACCCATCAAATTCCTAGCCATTATAATTACAAAAATTAAGATATATGAAAGGGAATGGCATAATCGTTTAGATACTACATAATACACCACAAATCTGCAAGTTGAAAGGGAATCGTATAACTTGTGCTATTACCTTTAGTTGACACTTCTTCAAAAATCCTTCATAAATAAAGTTGCTAAAGATGTCATCCTCTTCTCCATCTAAAGATCAAAAGCTCATGAAACATTGTCACAAACATTATGAAGCTTTCAAGTTAGCCACCTTATACCTTTCATTAAGTTTTGTCATCTCCCCTTCACTTTCCTGAACTATAAGGACCTATAATCAATTTTGAAAAATTTAGAGAATTAGCAATGTTAGTTATTAGTAAGAGAGGGGGAAGTAATATGTAAAACCACGTTGGTGGTCTCTCAAAATTAAATTTGACAAACAATTCCGCAAAGCAAGACTTAATGCATAGGTGTTTGTTGTTTCATTATTCTTATAATTTTTTTTGGGCTTGCTTAATAGCATTTCATAATATGCCATACTCGTGATTCTGGTTGACACCTTTCAAGTCTACAAAAGTCTCATTTTGAAGTAGTAAGCACATGACACCCTAATTGCATCATCAATTCTACACCCACAATAGTCACAATGTCCTCAATAGTGAAATGGACAACAGGGAGCCCATGTTCTTCACCAAAGTGAAAGTGAAAACCTCATCCATGTTATTAAGAGCCCTCAATTTCCTTGTGAAGGAGCATATTCCTCACCATCTCCGCAACATTCCCTAAACCCACTATATCCCCTTGAGTCATTATCATGGCCACGCCTTCCTTGATCCTCCTTAAAGTCTATGTTAGTTAACATCAATGGAACACCCACAAGATCAACAACTCCCACTAACCAACCACCAAAGCTCAATAGATAAAGGTAACGAATTGTGTTGGGCATAAATGTCATAGGCAAACATGAATTCTCTATCCTCATGTACTCCATTAAATTTGTCTTTTTCTCTCTAAATTGACAGCAAGTTAATGCAGCAGAGGAAGGAAAAAATTTATTTGCAGCAACTATGCATTGATAAGTGTCCCAACACGTCCTTATTACACTACACTAATCACTATAACACATGATTTCCAACCTCAACGGAAAAAGGCCAAAATAACAGGGTACTGCAAAATTAATCTGAACAATAGACATTTACATAACACTCTTCAAAGACAAATAAAAATCAAACCCACTCCAAGACATCAATACAACCACAATGTCCAATAAATGATCACTCATTTGGCAATCAACAATATCAATTCCTGAGAGATTTGACCCATTTAACATCCCAAAAGATCTTGAATGTTCACTCTTGATCCTAAAAAAATAAGGCCACTCTTGATTTAATTTCAGAATCCTTTTATTATACCCCGAATTGGCTTTCTTAATTGAGGAATAAAAATTGGGTTTGACTCATGACCAATTAGTAGCAATTAAAGGTCAAATTAAGCCCAAAATCTTCCACTTACAAAATAGAAAGGAAAAAGTAGTTATCTAAAATAAAAGGATTAAAATTTCATGCTATTAATAATTAATATGCATGATTATGCACAACTAAAATGTTATTTTACCTAGAAATAATATGTAATAAATACATTCATCAATTTTACGGCAATGGGTAATGTGCAATGTTCTCATTCCTTTACCCTTTTTTTGTTTTCCAATGTTTTCATTCAATCTTTATTAGGGATGACAATGGGTACCCTCTGGACAGGGTACCATAGTGCCCGTTCCCATACCCGCACTTTAAAAAAAAGCTCGTACCCGCACTCAAACTCGTGTGGGCAGCAACTTTAATGTCCATCTTCATTATAGTCTTTAATCTTATCTCTTAAACCCTAAATCAAAAACAAACCTAGAGAGAAAATGAGGTTTGCAATGATTCGGGTAGCAAGTGGAAGTGTCGTTAATGATGAAAGTGACGTGATAAACCTATGTGCATGTGGCAGAAGGTTGCAGTTGATGGAGTCTAAGAAGGGAAAGAATAAAGGAAGAAGGTTCTTGAGTTTTCCTTTGGGGTAAGCTATTTTTTGTTAAGTTGGATTTCAAAAGTGGATTTTTTTACCTTTTTTATGTGTATTTTACGCAGAAAAATGATATTGATTATAGATACTTTGAAAGAAAGTTTACGGTGAGGAATGGAATTTGTTAGGGCTCATGCATAGGTGACTTAGATGAGAGGCTCATTGGGAGTAAATCTGTAACAGATTGAGTGAAAGGATGAAATAAAAAAGGGTTTTATTTTGGGGGAATTTTACAGCCCTAATTTTATTCCTGTAAGTAGGCATCTTATGTGCCACTTTGGAGTACAACTATGCAGTTAACTTGTTAACTTAGAACTTCTATTTAATTAAAGTAACAAAGATTAGCGGGTGGACTAATAAGTAAGCAATTTTAGACTTTCAGGGACTAATTTATACACGAATGAACTTTTAGAGACTAAAAGTAAACAATGTGACACTTTCAGTGACTAAATTATATATTAACTCCTATCTATATGTATATTATATTTATGTATATAATTATGCGATTAACAAACTCAGGCACTATCAAATACAAAATATTGTAATCTAAAAAACACCCAACATATATAATGAAAAAAGGAAAATAAACACTCTAACAATCTCAATAAATCAACCTTGGCAACTCCTTTTCTATATTTACATTCTTTGACTGGTAAAAAGGCCCCCCGCTTGGAAGGTCAAAATAATAATATTTCATGTGCACAGTAAAATGAATAGGAATGAAAATCTATATGTTGGGGCAAAGATTAGGAGCTTTCCAAACATATGTTGGGGCAAAGAAAATCTATATTTCAGCCCCGAAAAAAGAAAATCTATAGTTTTTTCTCACAAAAGTACCGCATAAAGGCTTATAATAATGTTGTATTTTTTTTTTGCCTAATTTTTACTTTAGATAAGTCATGTAAGAAACATTATAGTCAAATAATAAGCACATTAATATGGACATTAAAATGGAATAATTCATTAATATGTTCAAATTAATATGCACATTAATATGTAAGAAGCATATTAATATGTTCAAATAAATGAAATCATTCTAATATGGACATTAAAAAGCATTAAAATGAAAGAAATTTAAGAACCAAATCATATCATATTACTCACACAAACATATAGGTTCAATCTTTTAACTTATTATTATTATTATCATCATATTACTTGTGCAATTACATTTAAAAAAGATAATACGAATCTATTAACATAAAATGCAAAGACACGAAAATAAAATTTGTTTGGATGCTGTCACTGGATTGGCTTCATCTAACACAATCTCTAGAATTAAATATATAACAAACCAACCAGAATGAACATCTACATCAGCATGCAAACTTTTGATGATATTTCTCAAATATCATCTTGAGCCGTCTTAGCTTTTTTGTTAGCAGAAACAGAATCCTTCTGCTCAACATTTTCTGGGATGGTGTCTTGCATTATCTTTGGAGATGTAAAATCAAAATCCGTAGCAGATATACCTTTGCATTCTGGATGATCTTTTAGATATGCTGCTATCTCAGTGCGGGTTCTCATTTTTTTACCTGTATGAGTGAAGTAGTAACAGTCCAATTTTGAGTAATCCTTTCTAAGTACCAAACTTCTCCTAAAACCTTCTGGAGTCTTTGGAAGGTCAGGCTTGTCAATGACCCATGTTCGACTGGAATCATATTCATATCAGCAGGATCATCACAGGAACAATTAGCCTTTAGGCTACAATGAAATGGTTCCTAATGACCTTACATCTGATCTCTTCAAACTCCTCCTGTGTCAATCACTCTCCACTTCAGGCAATTTTCGCATTGTGCAGCATGTATATCAATTGAACCCTGACTTAACGGTGATCTCTGTAACAATAATTTACCAACAATTTAGAAAGTGGCAAAAGTTCAACTAATCCAATAAAGACTCAAGATTCAAAACTTTGCAAACTTGCATTTCAATTGTTAACCTCTAAGGTTGCTCGTTTTTAACCTCCCACTCAACCAATACACATTTGGTAAATTAACATACAGTTTAACCATCATAAAGGGAAACTTCATTTGAAACAAGAAAAAAAGATGCATACATATGACAGACCACGTAATGTAATTCACCCGAGAATACAAGGCCTAGCAATACCATTAACCGAAAATCAAATAATTATTTCCTATCAATCTATGAAAATTGAAGAAGAATGAAATGAATCAAGTGATAGAGTTTCAAATTAGGGATCTCGTGTACTGTACGGAAAACCCTAAAAAAATGAGGGGTTGGAAACAAAAAAATGAAGAAGAAAAAAAACAAAAAAAAAGAGTTGAGTTCAAAAACAGAGGAGAGGATATGATACCTTAGAAGGGGATGGCGTTTTTGAGATTTCTTGGCTGGCCATCACGACTTCACCTGACCTGAACTAGACAGATTAAAACCTCAGTATGCAGCCCTTTGAGTAGCCAACTTATATATTTCAATGTTTATTACAATTTATATATATTTATATTGTATATATATAATATATAAATATTATAATATAAAAAATATATATTAAGTTTATAATAAAGTTTTATATAATAAAAATTATATAATTACATAAAAAATTAAATATAATTAAGTTTGATTTAAAATATTATATTTTATAATATTTTATAAAATTGTATAAACTTTATATATTTTTAGCATACAATAAAATTAAATATAAATATTAGAATAAAATTTTATATATTATTTAATAATTCTATGTTTATATAACATTATTAAATAAAGTATTACAATAATAATAATAATAAAATCATAGGGTAAAAATAAAATCACATGTGATTAAAAATTTACATAAAAAATAGTGATATTTAAATTTTTGATGAATGATATTAAAATAAAATATGAATATACTTTTTATTGATTAAAAATATTTTACTTATGTTTTGTGTTTTTAGATGTACAAATATTAGAAAAAAATAATAAATAAAAATGAATAACCTTTTAAATTGAGTTATATTTTATTGATAGAATTTATTTTTAATTTTTATTAAATTTTTATGCAAAGGGACATAAATATTTACATAATATTATTAATATTCTAAATGTTAATTTTAATTTTTTGACAATCTAAATATTAATTTAGTATATTTTAAGTGGTAAATATAATTGTTAACAATGAAAAAATTACTTAAAACGTATTAATATATAAATTTAAATTATAGGGTTGAAACTACTTATATTTTTTTGTTTTAATTGTAATTTTTAAAAAATAATTAATAAAAATGACTCACTTTTTTTTTAAAATTTAATTATGATTTTATTAATTGAAATTTCATTTTCCATTTTCTTATAATGTTTTTTTATATATTACGGGGAATAAATCTTTAAATAAAGTTTATTAATATGTATGTAACATCCCAAAAATTGAGCATAAATAAAATGTAGGGGGCTGTATAATAATGATTCTAAGGGTAATAATATGAAAAAGGGAAAGGTAAGGATAGAAGGAAAGATTAAGAGTAAAAACTAAGAAAACTAAGTTTCAGCATTCTCGCTCAAGCGAGAATGACTCGCTTGAGCGAATTATGCAGCAAGAACATGAATATCAGTGGACCCCAGTAAGATTGAGGCAGTTCTTGAGTGGGAGAGGCCTAAGACTGTAACGAGGTGAGGAGTTTCCTAGGACTTGCGGGTTATTATAGGAGGTTCATTAGAGGGTTTTCCCAGTTAGTCTTACCCTCACCCGACTCACCTGAAAGGGGCAAGCCTTTGTGTGGGATGAGAAGTGCGAGAAGAGCTTTATCGAGCTCAAGGAGAGGTTGACCACCACCCCGATACTGGTACTACGGACCCATCCAAGCCTTTTGAGGTGTATAGTGATGCATCAGGTAAAGGACTAGGTTGTGTGTTGATGCAGGAGGGGCGAGCAGTGGCCTACGCCTCTCGACAGCTTAGACCCCATGAGGAGAATTACCCGACCCATGACCTAGAGTTGGCAGCAGTAGTTTTTGCCCTCAGATTTGGAGGCACTATCTGTATGGTGTGAAGTTCGAGGTGTTTAGTGACCACAAAAGTCTCAAATACCTCTTTGACCAGAAGGAGTTGAACATGAGGCAAAAGGAGATGGATGAAATGCCTTAAACATTACGATTTTGAGCTTGGATACCATCCGGGCAAGGCTAATGTGGTGGTCGATGCTCTGAGTAGGAAATCCCTACATGCATCGTTGATTATGGTGCATGAATTAGGATTGGTAGAGGAATTTAGGGATTTGAGCCTAGATGTGAGCTTTGGGGCAAATAGCTCAAGGTCATGCAGGTTAGAGGTTGTCAATGAGCTGAGGAATCAAATTAAGGAAGCCCAAGGATTAGATGTAGAACTCCAGGATAGCAAGAGGCAGTCAGGGTTTTCGGAGTCAGAGGATGGGATGATTCTCTTCCGAGGGAGAGTCTGTATCCCTAAGGGGGGTAGTCTGCGACAGCAGATCCTAGAGGAGGCCCACAAGGGTAAGTTCACGATACATCCAAGCACCACCAAGTTGTATCAGGACTTAAGGAAAATGTTCTGGTGGGCAGGCATGAAGAGGGAAATAGAGTTTTGTCTCTTAAGTGCTTGACCTGGCAGCAGGTAAAGATTGAACACCAGAAGCCCTCTAGTACCCTTAAACCACTAGAGATTCCTGAGTGGAAATGGGAAGGGATAGCTATGGACTTTGTGATGGGTTTACCTAGGACACCGACAAGATTTGATGCAATTTGGGTCATCGTGGACCGATTAACCAAGTCGGCCCACTTCTTGCCAATTAGGGCCAACTACCCGTTGAGTAAGTTAGCTGACCTGTACATCAAGGAGATTGTCAGACTCCACGATGTACCCTCCAATATTATATCAGATAGGGACCCTAGGTTCACCTCTAGGTTTTGGAATGTGTTACATTTAGCTTTCGGGACTAAACTAAGGTTTAGCACCGCTTACCATCCTCAGACTGATGGACAGTCTGAGAAAACCATTCAGACCTTAGAGGATATGCTTAGGGCCTACGTGCTTGAGAGGAGCAAGGTAGTTCGGATAGATACTACCTCTCATAGAGTTTGCCTACAATAACAATTTTCACAACAGTATAGGTATGACACCCTTTAAGGCCTTGTATGGTAGGAAGTGTAGGTCTCCTACCTGTTGGTGTGAGGTGGGAGAGAGTCAGTTGTTGGGTCCGAAGATAGTCCAAGAGACTACGAGAGGATTAAAAGAATTAGGGAGAAGTTTGGGACGACCCAAAGACAAAAGAGTTATGCCGATAGAAGAAGGAAGGACTCAGAGTTTGAGAAAGGTGCACTATGCCGGAAATGAGATTTTACCACGCCAAAATTAGCTTGGTTATAATTAGAAACCGGGTAAAAGAGATGAATTTAGTTTATTATCGCGGTTCCGAATTTTAACTGTAATAATTAGTTTAAAATTAAGATTTTTGTTTTAAGTTTTACATACAATTACCGCAATTTCGAATTTGAACTGGGATAAAAAGCTTGTAAATATCAATTAACGCGGTTGATTTTCGGAATTGGAGTAATTAGCTTTTAAAATTTTTGCCTTTCCTTCTTTAAAAAAAAGAGCAATTAACCTTATTTTTTCTGCCCCAAACCCTAGCATCCAGCAACATTGGGACTGGTGGTGGTAGCCCGCTTTCTTTTGTCCTTGCTTCTTGTTCTCGTTTCAGTGGTTCAAAGACGACGTTGCGGACGGAGAAGGAGGCGCGACGCGCTGCCGCAATCGCCATTGCCATGATGGCGCGATGGCCACGACTGGACGGAAGTGATGGTTTGAAGGCGGTGGCCGCGGGGCTATGGCGTGGTTGTTCACAGCGGTCATTTCGGTAGTGACACGGTGGTTACGAGCTGATGCAGTGACGTGGAGGGATGCTTCTGTGAAGAAGGTCACACAATGAACCAGAAGAGGGGACTGAGTGCTCAACCACGAAGGGGATAGATTCGCACACCGTGTAAAGGGAAAGTGAAATTCAAGCTCAGCCAATTAGGTTTTCTATTCTTTTCTATCTATTAATATTTTCTATCGATTCCGATGTTTGGTACTATGAAGGGAACATAATAGTAGGGTAGTTGCAATGGAGGGCAAGGTGTTGCAGATTGATTTGGTTGTGGGAAGATGCACCCTCCTTTAACATTGCACACACACCCAATGTGCGCTGAAGTGAGTTTTGTTTGTTTGATCATTCTTTTTTATTTTTTTTCTATTATTATGATTCTTATTATTATTCTGGATATTTTTTTGTACTATTACTATGCTTGTTGCTTATGGTTAATTTGATATATTTCCATGTCTATGTGATGGGATAGTGGCTAGATGTAGGATATTTGGTCCTAAACAAAAGACTTTGGGTATGTAATGGCTATGTGGAGCCTTATTCTGTAACAATGGAATGTAATGGGAATTAAGCCATAAAGAGATATTGCCAAGGGTGATTTCTTTCCCTGGCAATCTTGACTTTCCAGTGGATGATGAAAATTATTGGACTATTTATCATTTTTTTCCTTTGATGCTGAAAATTATCATAATGTACTTAGTATTACTTTTCTTCAATTTGTCTATTTGTTAACTTGTTTCCTTCATGAATGATGATCAGGTGTTTGATCTACTCAAGGTATTTTATATTACTTCTACATTCTTTCTAATCAATGCTTTATAAAGAAAGAAAGTGTCTAAGTTATTGGCGGTGGCAAATAAAAATTAGGCTACTGTTATTTTTTGTGCCCAAATGATGTTCACATGGAGTATTCTGACTTTGGTTGAGACAAAGTAGCATTTGTGTGATACCATTTTATCCTTGGAGTGACCCTATATGTTTATGGTTCTTCCTAGGTGATGTTTCATATCATTCATGAGTCCCTTATTAGTTTCCTATTGTCATGGTTATGGCAAATATTGCTCAAAAGAGCAGCAACACAAGCAAGTCTTCTTCTATGCAGTGATTTTTTTCCCTTAGAAGCATCTTCTTTGATGTTAGCATTGAGCAGTGTTAATTCCTCTAGGTTTGGCGTTGAAGTTTCACCATTCATCTATAATTGCTTGAATTTTAGATCTTCTAATCTTTTGGCTACTACATTTTGAGCTGCTGGTCTAGGCATGTGCATTATTTCAAGACAATGCTTTTGGTATTAATTCTATATGTCAAAGACCATGCTTTTGGTATTAATGAAGGTGTTTAACCTTATGTGCATTGAGGGTTGGGTGGCTAGTCATGGCATGTGTCGGCTAATTATGTAGTTCGAATGGGGACATAAAGTATGAAACAAAACAAGTTCTGGTGCTGGAGCTTACCTTTACTTGTTCGAATGAGGACATAAACTATTACTTTCTCAATTGTCCCTTTACTTGTTAATTATTAAATTTTATTTACACAAATTGAACTTTGCTTGTTTTTATCATCAGGGCTGATTGATCTAGCCATCAAGAGGAACAGTTTGATCGGTGGAGATGACTTCAAGAGTGGTCAGACCAAAATGAAATCTGTGTTGGTGGATTTCCTTGTGGGGGCTGGTATCAAGGTACATTTGTTTTTTTACCTAGCTAGTGTCATAGTCATCTCACGAGTGCTAGCTACTTTTATTATTCAACATTTGTTTTTTTATATATAATTAAACTATAATTAAAGTATGTATTATATATGCTTGCTAAAAAGAAGTAATTACTTAAATTGATTAATTGTGTTGGTGATGACTAACAGCCAACAACAATAGTGAGTTACAACCATCTTGGAAACAATGATGGTATGAATCTCTCTGCCCCACAAACTTTCCGTTCCAAGGAAATCTCCAAGAGCAATGTTGTTGATGATATGGCTAATAGCAATGCTATCCTCTATGAGCCTGGTGAACATCCAGACCATGTCGTTGTTATTAAGGTAATTTTCATTTCTTTCACCCATTCTGGTGACATAACTTGGTTGATTGGTTATTTGACTGTTTGGTTTATTGGTTTGACAGTATGTGCCTTACGTGGGAGACAGAAAGAGAGCCATGGATGAGTACACTTCGGAGATATTCATGGGAGGGAAGAACACAATCATGCTGCAACACATGTGAGGATTCACTATTAGCAGCTCCTATTATCTTGGACTTGGTCCTTCTTGCAGAGCTCAGCACTCGAATCCAATTTAAGTATATATGACATAAGGCATAAAAGAATTATAATTTTTATGTCCTCAAATTATTTATATGCCATGGTCACCAGATTCCTCTCACAGATCATTGAAGATAATTCCAATGCAAATCAGTTTTCACTTTTTTCGCATATTTCCATGTCACACCCAATAGCAAGTACTAATGTTACACTATTTTCTAAGCATATCAAAACTGTATATGTAACATCCTTTACAGTTATAGATTTGTTGAGCACAATAACTGAATTGTTTGTACTCAAATCCCTTAAACCAAGTTATGGCTTCCAATGTGGTTATTCTGCTAGCATTTCTATCTTTATATGTGCTAATTCTAGAAGTATAAGGTTTGTATATTTTTTACTAAAATTCTTCATATTTTTACTTTTTAATTTTCTGATATAACTAAATATAAGGTTTGTATATTTTCTTTCATCAAACTTTCCTTTTCAGTTTTTACTTTGCTTCTTCCTGCTTTTGTCAAACCCTTTCTAAATATGCTCAGAGTGTCTATCAATAGCTCTCTCTTATTATCAGTAATAGGAGATTTGGTATCTTCATGATGCTAATGTTTAATTACTTATTAGGTGGTTCCAATGGAAAACTTGAATGGCTGTAAATTAGTTGGCCTTCATTTAGATCAGCATATGTAAGTAATTCCAAATTTCCTTCTGCTTCCATTTTGGGTTGCTTTTTGAAAGGAGTTGTTCTGTTATTTCTCTTCTTTTAAAATTTTTTATGGAGATTTATAACTTTTATACAAAGCTTTGCTTCCATTTTGGTTAAATGGTTAAAATGTTCGTGGTTGCTGAACTTATTAGAGGATTTTGCTTTTTTTATTGTAGTTTATGTCATTGTCGATGTTGTTGTTATTGTCAATTAACTCTTTCATTTTCAACTCATCATAATGGAGATGCCCGGAACATGGGTGATGTTAAACGTAGAATAAGTGAAGAAACCAATGACAAGTCAAAGATATGGAAGCTCACTGAAATCAATGAACCATCTCAATGTCGATCCTTGAAGCTACCTGAGAATGTGAGAGTAACCAAGGTATGTTATTTAATTGTTAATTGTATTCAATTTAAACATTCATATGAATCAAACTCCCTTTCCATAGTATTTTTATTTAAGAAAGTGCACAGAGCTTCTAAGTAATGAGTGTGGTCTAAACTACCATTTGAGCCTATATTCCAGTTGATAGATATTGGTACTAAACTGATAGAATATAGATTATAATAGGCATAGACTCCTTGATAATAGGTAAACTCAAAATAAAAAACTCCCCCAAAGGGACTTCATTTTCATTTTCATTGATAATGAGTTGATATAATTATTTTATATCTATTGCAGTGCATCTGGTTTGAGTATTGGGTTTGAAGTGGTAGTGCAGGCCTAAAATTGGAATTTGTTGTTGCGAGAAAGGATTTTCTTGATAGTGATAGTAATAGTTTGCATTGCATGATAGTAATAGTGTATTCTATTTACAGTGCACCAATGGGCATGTCCAGTGGTTCTGAGTTTGCGGTATGGAATAGTGTGCAAAAGTTATTCACAAGTAGTATAGTATTCTTGATAGTTGCATTGGATGATTGCATCTGTTATCTCAAAATTTTAAATGCTTTTTAGCTAACAAGGAAATAAGTTGACAATTACAGTAGGAATGGGGTTCTTTGGTACTTGCAATGATAGTAATAGTTCATAGTGAGATTGTTAATATGAGACTGCCACTTTCTCTTTTTATATTAATATGATTGGCTGTTAATGATTTTTTATGATCCAATACTTGGGTTTATATTAGATTTTAAAATAGAGGAATGTGTATTATGTATAAATAAACCTAACATATTATCAAGTACTCATTAGTCATTTTTTGTTGGGATTTTTAATGAAACAACTAGACATTAACTGCAGAATACCTACGATATTCTATAAGCCTGCTCACCCTTTCAACCACGGTTAAAATTTGGAACCGCGTTAAAAGGGCTACTCAATTACCGCGGTTCCGAAAAGTAACCGTGGTAAATACTTTTTATCTCACCGCGGTAGAACGCGGTTATAACCGCATTAAAAGGCCACGCGGATCCGTGGTAATAGGCCTTTTCTATCATAGTGGTGAGCATGTTTTCTTGAAAGTCCCTGTCACAAGCATCAGAAGGGCAATTAAGGTCAAAAAGTTAAATCCCAGATTTGTTGGTCCATTTCAAATTCTTCAGAGAGTTGGTCCCTTAGCCTACCGGATAGCCCTACCTCCACATTTGTCCAACATCCATAATGTTTTTCATGTATCTCAACTCCGGAAATACGTTCACGACCCTTCACATATCATTAGTGCCGAGTCAGTACAGTTAAGGGATGACCTGACTGTTCCTACTCGTCCTGCACTGATCATTGATCGGAGTGCTAAAACCCTGAGGAACAAAACCATCCCTTGGTGAAGGTGTTGGGAAGGTCATACGGAGCCGGAGGAGACGACCTGGGAGAAGGAGGACATCCGTCCCCTATATCCAGGTTGTTTATGTGAGGTAATTCTAGTTTTCTCATGCGATTCTTAAGACAATTTTGAGGACAAAATTTTTTAGGGGGTTAGAATTGTAACATCCCAAAAATTGAGTATAAATAAAATGTAGGGGGCTGTATAATAATGATTCTGAGGGTAACAATATGAAAAGGGGAAAGGTAAGGATAGGAGGAAAGATTAAGAGTAAAAACTAAGAAAACTAAGTTTCAGCATTCTCGCTCAGCTTGAGCGAGAATGACTCGCTTCAGCGAATTATGCAGCAAGAACATGAAAATCTGTTTCTGCATATCTCGCTCGAGCGAGAACAGGCTCGCTCAAGCGAGAAACAGGGCAATTTTGAGGGCTTCTAGACGATTTTTGCTTAAGCGAGAAGGGGCTCGCCCAAGCGAGAATCTTCCAGAGAGGGGGTGAATTCTGGACCATTCTCGCCCAAGCGAAAAGCCTCTTGCTTGAGCGAGAATGTGAAGGAAAGTCAGGCCCTGACCCTCTCGCTCAAGCGAGAATGACTCGCTTGAGCGAGAACCCACTTACAGGTTTAAAATCATTTATTAGGGTTCAAATTTTATAACTTTCTTTTCTTCATTATTCAACTTTAGAGAGAGAGACTCCGGTTCTAGAGAGAGGAAACGACCTTGCAAGCTTGAAGGAAGAATTTCCAAGCCAAGATATTCATCGCCAAGCTCTACTTCATCCTTCCCCTCCTTCTGAACTCAAGGTAAGTGTGGTTCTCCCCCACTCACTCCATGGTTGTGCGAATCTCCTTTCATGATCCCACCCTCTACTTCCATTTTCTGTTTGTATTGTTTGCTTGATTATATGTGTTTTTGTGACTTGATTTAGGTTAAGGGATATGAGTAGGGTGAATGATAGATAGGGTTAAGGTTTTTTATCAGATGTGTCGCCCTTCTATTTTCTCCTTACATGAAATTATTGTATGATTATATAAATTTTAAACACAAAAACTAAGAGGTAAAGTTAAAGAGGGGGACTTCGGTTCCAAAGAGGTTAATTGGGGTCTTTACACCTCAGAGGTTAAGAAGTTAAATTATAATTGAGATTGAATGATTGAAAACAGGAGGTTAAATTGGCCACAAGGAAGACGTTCCTTGAATGGTATTGAGCTCAGTCCAGGTCAAAGGTTCAAGTGATAATACCCCACTGGTGTTTGGTAATACACCAAGAGGTTGACTCGATGAATTTGATGTTGTATTGAATAGATTGTTTAATTCTCGCATTCATGCCCTATCTATACACTTGCACCTTGATCACACTCACTGGGACGTTAGTCTCACCACACGTTTCGTGGATACTTTTAGATGCGCAGGTTCCACCTCGCACAGGCCCGTGAGCTAAGAGCTGGAGCTGCTGGTTATCTTTTGGAATGGGCACTTGTAGCCCTTTATTTAAATGTTTCCTTTGACAATATAGTTGTATATCCTTTTAGGAGAGGATATGACTGTACATGTGTTCCTTATACTCTCTTTCGTCAGGACATATGTATAGGGTTATCCTCAGCTTCATGTTAGGTATAGACTGAATTGAACCATTTGGCCGTATTGTGTGTCTCTGTCTCTGTGTGTCTGTGTCTGTGTCTGTCTCTGTCTCTGTCTCTGTCTTCAGTTTCTATTCTCATATGTTGTTTAAGTGAACGTTGGTAGCTTGAATGACGTGTGATTAAGTTATCCGATATCTAAATGGCGTGAAATAATTCATAAATTCAAGATTTGGTTTCCAACGAACTAAATCTTGGATTAGAAATTAGGACGTTACAATATAAATGTTAGTTTAGTAAATAGATTACAAAATGCAAATATAGTTTGTTAGGAAATGTGTCAATTGTTCAATTTAGTAGTTAGTAATTTTTCATCAGGCCTTTACACCTTTTAAGTAAACAATTGGGGCAAATATAATTTGCCACAATGAAAAATTTACATAAAATTTTTTAATATATAAATTTTAAAAATTATAGGGGTAAACATTTGTATGTAGAAAAAAATTACATGATAACACATTCATATTTAGATCTTAAAAGTAAAAATATATGAAAACATAATAATGATTATAAATATCATACAATTATTTATATATTTATTATGAAGTATATTTAATTTTTAAAAAAATGTTTTAACGAATCCATCAACGTATTGACTCGGGCGAACGCACAGGTAATCGACTAGTGTGTGTGTATATATATATATATAACTTAACTATTATTTAGTATTATATACTATATTATATTAATATAATTATGGTCCATACCAAAAAAAATATAATTATGGTAGAAAAAATATTTAATAATCATATTAGATTATTAGATTATATATTAATATTATTATTTAGTAACTGGTATCTTTATGGCAAGTAGAGGTGTCATCTGGGTTGGTTCACTACGGATTAGGCTAAAAGTGAGTTGAATCGGGTTGACTTACTTTTTTGATGAGCTCAAAAAATACCACCACAGGTTGGTGGGATTAAGTGGGGTTGACTCACCTAATTTTAAAAATATTTTAAAAGCCAAAAAAATAGAAAATTTTTTTAAAATGAGTTAAAAATATAAAAAAAAAAAAAAAAAAAGTGAGTCAACTTACCTCATCAACCTGGTTCAATGGCTGCGAGAGTAAAGTAGATTGACCCACTTTGACCTGTGAAAATGTGAGCTTAATTTTTACCAACTCAACCCATCAATGAGCCGAATTGAACCGAATTGACTCACTGAGCTCAACCATATTAAACACCTCTAATGGCAAGAGAGGAGGAAGAAAGAAGAGAAAAAATGTTGAAGACACCGATATTAACACCTCCACTTGTAGCTCACTTACTCCAAAAGCTCTCCCTCTAAACCGCTCTAGTTAGACTTTCTAAGACTTGTTTGGCCTATCTCTTGAATCTAAGGTCTAAGTTCGGTCTATTTATTTGATATATACTTTAATTTATTTTAATGCGTGGCCTAATCTATTTAAAAATCTCACTTTGCTTATAAGTTTGTTTAAAAGTCTATTTTGTAATAAGATCTTGGAACGTGGCATAAACATATATTTAAATGGACTTATAGGCTTAAATATTTTGTAAGAAAATATACTCATATATTTTAACAAGCTAATAAGTATGTAATTGTAACACATTATAATAAAAATATCTATAATAATAATAATAATAATAATAGCAATATAAAAACTATATTATTTATGTTACTTAAATAGACTGGTTTGATATGCTTATAAGGCTTTTTGAATGATCTGAAATATGACCTTCTTAGCTATATAAGCTTTTAAAAAAAATATCTATTTAATAAATTGACCGAGCTTGGCCTAGACATAATGTAGGATAGGTGGTAGGCTCCCGATGAGCATCGGACCTATTTATCCTTAATGAAAACAATAAGTTTTAAAACCAAGAACGAAAAAAATCTAGAGATGTTTTTTATTTTTTTCTTGTTTTTGTTTTCTAAAGATATTATTTTAGTTTTAGATTTCACTTTAAAAATGTTATTTGTAATATAGGTCAAAGATGTGATCCTAATTTTTTTATAAAAAATTGGTGATTTTTTTAAAAAATTTACTATAGATGATTATTCAAAGAAAAATCTACAAGAATTTTCCTATGGATTTTTACTCAGCTTACCTCGGCAAAGCCTCACGAGAATTACAAATTTGACTTAATGGAGCATAGAACAATGAGCATTAAAAGCATATGATTTAAAAAATGGAGGATTAAAACCAAAGAAAAAAATAAAGAAGGATTTAAAACCAAATTTCACATAGGCCTTCATTGTTTAAAGCTTATAGTTGGGCCTGTTGAGCCAACTACATCTTGCTCATGTGAGTTGCTTTTAACACCTCACCCCACCATCACCTCCACCAACCCTCACCCGTTGCAACCACCGGCCAACATCTTTGCTCACCCACTCCTATCTTTGCTCACCCACTCCTATCTTCTTTTATTCTTTTCTTAGTCATTTGAGTTGAGAGTATGGGTATTCACGGGTCGGTTTGGTTCGGTTTCAGAGGAAAAACGAATCTGAACCAAACAAAGTGTTCGGTTCGGATTTCGTTATTTTTCTGCATTGACCCGAACCAAACCGAACCAATTAAATACGGGTTGGTTCGGTTCGGTTCAATCGGATCAGAAACTCAGAAAATGTCATTTTTTTACCAGTTCGGAAAAAAAATTCATGATTTGTCTAAAATAATACATATAACCTAATATAAAAAAGGCATAAGACTGTTTTGTTGCTTCAATTTGCACCAACCATTCAAGTTTCACCAAGTATCAGTGGTAACATAACCAAATTACTAATAACATTCAAACATGAAATTACAAACCAGCATAAGTGCATAACACATTAACACATTGACCAAATTACTAATTAAAGATCATAGGAAAATTAGTCCTCAAATATTTGATATCATGAAAATCATAAATACTAACCGTAAAAAAAAACGTGTTTTTTTTTTATATTATGGGTTTGGTTCGGTTCGGGTAACGGGTTTGGATTTCCCAACCCGTTACCCGAACCAATAATCCTCGGTTCTAATTGGTTCGGTTCGGTTCGGACCCGAATGAGAAAAAATTCGAACCAATTTGAATTGTTCGGTTCGGTTCGTCGGGTTCATCGGATCGATCCGAACCAATGAACACCCCTAGTTGAGAGACAACAATTCTGTTTCTAAAATGCAAATTTTATAATAAAATTTTACATTTTTAGTAATTTCTAGAAAGTAAATTTTTATCATTTAAGTTTTAGATTTTATAAATGGAAAATTTTTGTCTCTAAAAAAATTTACTAACGGAATTAGAGATGAAATTTTTTCACCTCTAGAAACTAAAACTTTAATTAGAAATTTTACACATTCGAAAAATAATTTTTGATTTTGTTTCTGGAAGTGTATCTTTTTTTAAATATCATCTGGAAAATAATTTCAAAAACAAAAGTTCCTTTTTGGAAGCATTTTAACAATTAACAAAAAAATTAGTTTCCGAAAACTTCTAAATATTAATTTTTGATATTTTTAGAAAAATGGTCTTTAAAAAATAGGGGTTGAGAAAAGCAAAAGAGGGGGTGTGAAAAGAAATTAAGATTACAATTGAGGTCAAACTCTATTGATATCCGCAAAAATTGTTCATAATGGACAGGTAAAAGCCCACCAAACAAGATAAGAGCATGTACGATAACCACCCGCATTTTTATGTGGAGCGAGGGCGCCACACACAATGGCGGATCTTGATCAAAAAATTTGAGCCAGCCCCACCAAAATTTTCATATGTAGAAATATTTTTTTAATTAAATATAGATAGATTATATATAAATTTTAGGAAAAATTTTGGGGGGCATGGCTGGCCCGCGCCTTAGAGCGCTGCCCTTGACACACAGACACATAATACCAGAGAGAGGGAGAAACAGAGGACTAAGGGGAGGAAAAATCTTATATATGAAAAAACTTATATGTATAATAGTATAGATTAAAAATATATTTTTAAAACTATCTATTTGTGTTTTTAATTTATAATATATGACTAATTAATGTTAATGATACTTTCTTTATAAATCTTGAAGAATATTAGCACATGACGATCAAGTTTATAAAATAGTGTGATGTGGAAATATATTATATTATAGGAGGGTTCAAATTACACCAGTGTAAGTTACACCAAGTATTACACCGTTGAATAATTTTTTAACAAATCATTATATTAAGTAATTAACCGTTGGATTGAAAGTTACTATCATATAGATCATATATAAAATTTTACATTAATCTGAAATTATTTGATATGTCATTGAGATGTCTCAAGATAAACGTCATATATACACTTGAAATATATGAAAAAAATCAATCATTTGATTATCAAGTTATTAGTGTCTAAATTTTACAAAATTTGACACAAATAATCTTGATGATGAATAAACATAATTCAACGGTTAGATTACTAAAAAAACACATTCGATTTGTAGTTATTAGCAGTGTAATACCTGGTGTAACTTACACGTGTGTAAGTTGAAACCTCCTCATTATATTATGTAATAAAATATTTTAACATGTACTGTGTTTAGAATTTTATTATATTGCATTTTGATTTAATTAAATTGTTATGTGATTATATTTAATAATTATGTTGGATGATTTTGAAGAAAATTTTCAATTGATTTTTTTTAAATTAATATTTTTTCAATGAGTTACTAATTTTCCACTTAATTAAAGTGCTGGTAACGGACGTCAATATGGGTATATAGGTTCCTTGTAGGTATAAGGACAAACATTAAAATTAATGCCCATGGAGGTATGAGCTCGGGTACGAGGGATTTTTTTAAAAAATGCATATATTAGGATGGGCATTGTATCCTGTTTAGAGGGTAACCATTGTCATCCCTAAAAACAACTCCATTACTCACTCATTGGAACAAGAATACTGTCACTCGCACCCTAGAACTGGCAATTCGGGCTATCGGTCCGGCCCGATGATGCAAGTAGCGAGTTTTATCAGACCGAGCTAAAAAACTCAGAAGTTATTCGAGCTTCTAAGATAGGTGTCGAGCCCTACATTTTTGGGGCTATTGCTGGTAGCCTGGTTTTTTGTGGATTTGATGGGCTACCCGACATTTTTTGCGGTTAGTGAGATTTATCGGACCGAGCTTGAAAGTTTGTGAGTTATTCAGATTTCTAAAATAAAGTGCTCGAGTTTTACATTTTTATTGGCTTTTGCATATGTATATGCATATACTTGTAGATATTTTATGCAGGTTTTGATGATGCCAATAGAAAGAAAATAAGTTCACAAGATTGACAAAAAGAATTGGCAAAAGAAAGAGAAAGAGCAAGGAGCAAGGTCAATGCAAGATCAAGACTACAAGTGATGTTAGATAAGTATTAGTCTAGTTAGATAAAGTGTTAAAAGAATTCTAGACTTTGCAAGTAATTTGACCTTTAAAATAAAGTTTATGCAAAAATGTTTTATGAACCAAAATTAAGTTCAAAATAAATATTTTGAACTGGTAATCGATTACTAGTTGCATTGTAATCGATTACCAGCAAGCATTCAATTTCTGGAACGAAATTTTGGTTCTGGTAATCAATTACCAGATGTTGTAATCGATTACCAGTGTGCAGAAAATTCAAATTTCAAATTTCAAATTTCAAATTTCAGACACAACGTTTCATAAACCATTTGAATTTTAAATGGTGTAATCGATTACCACATTCTTGTAATCGATTACCAGTGAGATTTTTTTTTAAATTATGAAGAGACACAATTCCTTATCAAAAGATACAAAGATTCAATTGTTCTATTATAAACATGTGTCTTTTTCGAAAAATCAAGAGATTACAATGTGAAATAACAAAAAGTGAGAAATCTCTTTAAGAATGATTTTGGCCAAATACTTGCAAATTATTAAGGATTCTTATAGGAACTTCAAGTGTATCATCTACTCTAAAAGAGAGTTCATCAGTGTACAAACAATTATTCTTATATTGTGTGGTTAAAGAGATGATGCCTCTCGTGGATTGTGGGTGAAACTCAACATAAGGGAAGGGGTTCCAAGGTGTGTGAGTGTTCATCTCTTGTAAAGGATTTTACAAGAATAGTGGAAATCTCAAGTGGGTGACTTGAGGACTGGACGTAGGCAAGGAGTTGGCCGAACAAGTATAAATTGAGTTTGCATTTTCTTTCTTAACTCTTATTTATTTATTGCAATTGTGAATTCATTATATTTTAATAAATTAAGAGTGTGCATTCATATTCATATTAGAAAAAACATTTTAAGTATAGTAAGGGTAAAATAAGTTAGTAAACGAAAAGAAGAGATAATTTTGAATAACTTAATTTACCTATCTCTAAGTTAGTTAAGGCCACTTGTCTGACATCATATTAATCCGGTTGGACTAACCCATTTTATTAATCAAGGAAGGATGAGGATGTGTAGCGGGGTGTGAGGCAAGCAAAACAGAAACGGAGACAGAAGGAGAGAAAGCTCAGTAATGTATTAACGAATGAAGTGCAATTAAAATCGTCCAGGTTTATATTTCAGTTTTGAAGCTATGCGGATTGAGTATGCAACTCGTGTTGAGAGTGGTGATCAGGACAGATGAACAATGATCTGATTCGCTCAAGTTTCAACGTCTTCCGTATTTCTCTTGTTTCTGGGTCTCTTCCATTCTACTCCACGGAAGCCCCTGGTGGTTTTTCAGCCCTCGAAAAATCGCGTTATGACGAGCGGTAACCCTAGAACTTCAATGCTCCTATTCTGAACCAATGGATCGAAGAAGGTTAGAGACATCACCGACCTGAGCTTCAACGTCTCATCACCCAGCCTCGCTAAATTTCGTCGATTCACCCATGCCCTTCAGGTAACCTTCCTGTTTCCCCTTCAAGTTCCAATCTCTTTTTTTATTTTTCAGGGATATTTTGAAGCTGGTTGAGAGTAGTATATAATTTAAAATGCTTGGGACTGATGTTCAATTGTTCACTTTGTGGCAACATGACACTAGGAAAGTTTATGTGCAAACTGCAAAGTGCCCTAATAAATAATAATATACTCGGATCATTGTTTTGCTTCATTTATGAAAATAGAAAACCAAACTCTATTGAATTCTATTCCAAGTTTCTTGGTTCCTTCTATGCTTAGTTAGTTAGTTAGTTTATCATTGAGTAAGTGTCTATTTGGTTTACAATTAAGTATAATTGATTTTAGAAATGAATAATTGAGATGAGTGAGACACGTCTTATGAAGCACTTTGGACGAAAGTGATTTAAAATCAATTCTACGAAACCATGGTTTTACACTGTTGTAACGGTAAAACAAACAGACTATAAATAGTTTGGATTTCACTTTAGTTATGGTTGGATTGATGGCATGGTGTTGAAAGGATGGGAATGGAGAGGAATGACATTAGTTTCCATTATTTGGATTATCTAAAATTGGACGGAATGGTGTTGAACCTAATACGACCCATTCCATCTCATTTCAACTCAAACCCCAATATTTATAACCCCTCCCCCTCTCAATTTGAGGGCTATGGGATGGAACCACTTGCTCATTTATTAAATTATAAATTTACACTGTCTTCCTTGGCCATCACACGCACATCTTCATACCCAACTTGGTGTTTCCATCATAGTTGAAAGTGTACTCCACAAGTCCCTGAACATGCTTTTTTGCATTCAAATTAGACCCCACGCTACTCTTCTGGGGACTAATTTGACTGGTGAAATACACATTTAGGAACTAATTTGATAACTAAATGCATATTTGGATATGACATATGTAAGTTCTATCGTTTAAGAACTAATATGGCTAACATTGTATCTTTTGAAGACTAATTTGACCGTTTCTCTTTGTCATATCATTGTCGGAATCAAGAGCTAAGGAAAAACTCCTTTTGTTAGGTATCAGAATGGATGAGCAATAAAAGGAACTATGATTTAACTCCAGGAGACATTGCTAAACGGCTCAACCTGATATCAAGAGTTCATGGCCTAGAACAAGCTGAGAGATTTTTTAGGGGAATCCCTGATGCTAAAATTGAGTTCAAAATCTATGCTGCTCTTTTGAGCTGCTACGCAGACCATAAATCTTTGGAGGAAGCAGAGGCTATCATGAAGAAAATTAAGGATTTACGTCCCAGACACATAACAACTTGTTATAATATAATGCTAAAACTCTATGCTCGGATGGGTAAATATGAGAAATTGGATAGGATGATGCAAGAAATGAGAGAGAAGGACATCTGCAGTGGTGTTACATTTAACATTCGACTGAGTGCTTATGTAGCTGTTAGAGACATAGAGGGGATGGAGAAGCTACTAATGCAGATGGAAGCTGATCCCTTGGCAACTGTGGACTGGCTTACTTACACTACTGCAGCAAATGGTTATCTGAAAGTCGGCAATTTTGAGAAGGCCTTGGCTGTATTGAAAAAATCAGAGCATCTAGTTAGAGGCAAGACAAGGAGGCTTGCCTATGAATATCTTCAAACTATGTATGCTGCTATTGGGAACAAGGATGAGGTTTATAGACTTTGGAATCGATGCAAAAATCTTAAAATTCTTGCAACTCAAGTTACCTTAGTATGTTAAGCTCATTAGTGAAGCTGGATGACATTGATGGTGCAGAGAAGATTTTGGAAGAATGGGAATCCAATCACACATGTTTTGATGCCGGAATTCCAAATTTGATGATCACTGCTTACTGTCGATTGGGTCTGTTGGATAAGGCTGAGGCATATATCAGGAGGCTTTTGGATAATGGCAAGGAATTTGATGGAAGTGCGTGGGACCGTTTGGCAACTGGCTATCGCAAGGGTAATGATATGGAAAAAAGCAAGTTCAAAAAAATGAAGAGAGCAATCTTGGCAAATAGACCAGGACGGAGGCCTTGCCCCTTTAATTTGGTTGCATGTATCAAGTACCTGAAAGAAAAGTTGATTTGGAATTAGCACTTGAGATTCTTAAGATATGTAGAGAAGATGGTCATATCTTGGTCACTACTATGATGGACTAGTAAGTTATGTTCGTAATGAAATGCCCGATACAGAAGCCTTTGATCTGATTAAGCGAGATTATCAATGGATGAAAACGTTCAACTTGATGAGAAAACTAATGGTTAAAGATAAAAGATGGGCAAGAACTGAATCGCTTGCAAAGGATTTGTTGTATTGTTTTCAAGAAAGAGAAAAATTATTTGCCATAGCTGATAGCTCTGATCCTATTTAGAGGGACAGTTGCAACTTTCATCATTTGCTTGATGGGGGACTATAATTGTTAGCTTGTTACTAACAGTAATCTATGCCAGCCAAGACCAACTCTCTCTTTCTAGTAACTTATCTGTGCATAAAACCTTTTTACCTCTTCCTCTAGTGGACTTTCTTTTTCATGCAAACTGAATTTAGACCATCCTAATTTCAAATAAGAAGCAGGAGTTTGACTTATGTCATTGAACACGACACGATGAATCATGTATGAATGAAAGTAGCAGCTTCAGTTTTACTAGCTCAGTTTATTATTCTTTTAGTGCTTTAGTGCCTGTTTGGTTCTGGGAAACTGTGAAAATCAATTTTGTGGAATTGATTTTTCGTCCAACGTATTTCATAAATCATACATTATTCATTTATAGCCGTACTACCTACGGTAAAGGACTAATTTAACTAGTAATAATCAAGATGGATTCTGTTGAATGACGTAGCCTTTTTAAAAATATTTGCGCATTTTATGATGTCTCACAGCAATCTTTTATTTTTAGGTTGTCTTTAATATTGAGTTTGGATGCATGTATAATGCATTGTTTACCGGCGGCTTGGGTGCTTGACTTATCATATCATTGAAACAAGCTGAGAGATATTTAATTGGCATTCCATGTACTTTAATAAAGTTCGAGGTCTATGATGCCCCTTTGAACTGCTATATTCAGAACATAAATATATAGAGAACGCCAGAAGCTGTGTGTGTATATGCTGAAAATAAAAGGCTTATTCCATGTGGTTTAACTGTTATCATGTCATGTGTTTTGTTGGACCTCTATGTTTGGATGGGAAAATATGGAAATAAGAGGGTCTAGTAATGGAAATAAATAAGAAGATACCGAACTGTTATTACGTTGAAGCTTGCTTAGCCAGTGTCAGGCATGAGGGGACGAGAAGTTTCTATTGCAGCTTGAAGCTGATTCCTCAGCACGTGGACTCATGAAGGTAGATACCCCGACCCTGTTTGGGTGGAACTTCTGCAGAAGAAGTACTTCTGAAAAAAATAACATGTATCAAGAGGTCAAATGCATTTAACTTCTCTATAAGTTAAAATTAGTTACTTTTGAAGAAGTTAAATAGGAGAGCTTTTGGAGTAAGGTGGTCTACAAAGACTAATTTTAACTTATGGAGAAGTTAAATGATTTGACCTCTTTGATTCATGCTATTTTTTTTTCCACCTAAAAGTACTTTTACAGAAGTTCCACCCAAACAGGTATTATTATGCTGCAACTAATGATTACCAGAATTCGGAAATATGGAATACCTTAACATTAATGCTGATCGAAGAGATTAGATCATTTTATTGAATATAAAAGAGAAGATTTCTTATTGATAATTTCTTCTTATCGGGAATAAAGATGAGGTTTAGGGGGTACTAATCGTATTTGAAATAATGTACAAAATCTTTGGACAATTCCATAAGATTGGTTACACAGTGATATTATTTGTTTTTTGGACGAAAGTTTACACATTGATGTGTGTGAAGCTCATTGGTGAAGTTAATGACTTGGATCCCAAAGAAAGAGATCCAGGACCAGGAAGCAATATTTTGAAGCAAAGGATTTAATTCTGTTGATTAGGCCTATAGAAGATGGGTCTATTGGAAAAAGGCTGAAGCATATATTTAGAGGGTTTTGAAAGAGTGGTAGAGAAATACATGGGGGACCATTTGGCAACTAAAACTGTTAAATGGAGAATCATAAGGAAAAAGCTGTGGAACAGTGAAATTAAAGACGCAATCTTGGCTGATGGACCAGCTGAATGGCAGGCTTGTTTGGCTCTGTCCACTGTCCATGTGGGTAAGATAAATCTATGGCACTAAAGCAGCGGAGGGACACACTAATAGTTGAATGCTCTTATATTACACTGGCTCGTAGATAATAATTGAGTGTTTGAATGCTTGCTTAGCCAGTGTCTGGCATAGAGGGACTCTACTAATAAAGTATAATTTAGATATAATAACACTGCATAATTTTAAAAATCAATCTTATATGATGAGGGGAATAGTTGGTTTTTCTTTTCTTTAATTTGTATGGTAAAGGTATTATTTATAGGGAAAAAAAGTATATAAGACACCCTTAATTTTTACCTTTTGTAAATAGGCATCATGAACTTTTTATTTTGTCATAATTAATCCTTAAACTTTCATCATTATTGCAATATGTCATTTCATTAACATGAAGTTAAAAAATAACAAATATAATCTCAAAACTTCAAATTGTGTTTAAAATATTAAACTTATAAAAAACAAAGTCTCAAAATAAAAAAAATAGGAAAAATAACTCTAAATTAAAGAACAACATGGTCATATTTCGCTTTTAAAATTTTAAATATGCTTGAAATTTGACATAATTCAAGAATAAAAAATGTAAAATTTTTACTCTTTTATGTCTTTCAATATTTGAAACACAAAATCTCAAAAGAGTGAGATTGGTTATGGTAATTATTTAACTTGATATTAATGAATAGACCTATTGTAATAATGATAAGAGTTTAAGGGTTAATTGGGACAAATTAAAAGTTTAAGGTGTCTATTTGTAAAAAGACAAAAATTTAAGGTGATTTTATACTCTTTTCTCTTATTTATAATATGATATATATTGGACAATATTTCGATTGTTAGAAAAACTGGAGAAAGAAATGATAATGGTCTTAGAGGAGATTTTCCAAAACGGTCGAGTAAATGCAACTTATATATACAATATACAATAATAAGGTACATGAATCTCCTATATACATGAATCTTGAATTGTGTCCAAAATCAATCCATGATGGGTTGTATAGAAAACCAACTTGAATTTGAAAGGTTTGAAATCGTCTAAAATATTAATGAGGTTTGATGGTGCTAACAAAAATAATGCAAAGAGCATGATATATGGATGCAAGGTCAAGTTTTGAAATGATTTCACCTCCTATAAATAGGAAGGCTTGCCGAGTAAAAAATTATCCAAGTTGTAATAGAAATTACAAATTTTTTATTTACTTTTATTCATCTTTTGCAAAGTCTTCTGGAAGGCTAAATTTGTATTCAATTTAAGGAGTCAGGTTTATTTTTATCTTGGTTCTAAGGTATTTTATCTTCATTTACATGCATATTGAATTATATCTACCTTGTTTTTCTACTCCACTGTTTCAATTTCATATTTCTTTGATCAAAAACTTGATTGGTTAACATGTTTTTGTTGTGAAATATGTTATTGATGTATGTTGTACTATTGATTAGTTAATCATCATACAACAATTAAAAAAACATATAATAAGTAATTGAATTGAAGGTTTTCGTTTTAAATATTTACTTCAACTAGGTTCCGACTATAAAATTGATTTGAATCTAACAAAAGATTTTAATGTTTATTTGATCTTTTTAATCTTAATCAATTGAATTCTAGGAGTTATTCAGTAGTGAATTCATGGATCATTGTAAGGGTTTCATATGATCCTAAGTTAATAAATTTAATCTCTTGCAGTAATGCTTTTTAATAACCAATGATTAACTATGAAAATAACCTCTGAATGGCTTGGCTTGATCTCATCTTAAATTGATTCAACTTTTGCTTTTAATTTGGTCTTTTTTTTTCAATTTATTACAATCAATCAAACCCCCCAAAATTTGAATAACCTCTGTGTACGTCATTCAAACCCCCAAAATTTGAATAACCTCTTAATAATCTTTGTGGACGTCATTTCTTACTCAAAATTTGAATACTTGCGACAAATTGGTACACTTGTCGATTGTCATCAAAGTATCAATTAAAGATTTCATAATGTGTATGCATAACCTCAGGCAACAAAAAATATAAATAGAGGGAGTATTTATGTACACTAAAAGTAAATACAACTAACAACTTATATTTACAAGACTATCATTTATAAACATGCACTCTCTCCGATTTTATTTATAAAACCTCTTTAATCAAAGCACAAATACTAAGAAAAATGTTTGAATGTATTGGTTTTAAAAGAGTTCCTACAACTTTCAACTTTACCCTATGTAAAGTTAAACTCTATTTAATTCTTTACATTAATCAAAAGCTAGAAAATTATAAAGGTTCAATAATTATGAATGCTAAAAATATTAAAAAAAAAAATAAAAAATTTATTAAAAAATTTATAAACAAATTTCTTAAAAATGTCATTTAAAAATAATGGAGTGAATACTTGACCCTATTAATATATTACCTCCATTTATATTTATTTTGTCCCGTTACAAAAAAAAACACATATTAACAAATGTAATAAATGCATTGATTTATATTAAATTTATGTGATTTTTCTTAATATATGATTTATCTTTCTATTTTAATCATTATTTTTTTCTATTTATTATCTCCCTTATTAAGGGTAAAAATTTAAAAAAGAATAATTAATATTTTTTTGAACTTCTAAATGGGACAAATAAATAAAATAAAAAAAAATCTGAAAAGAAAAACATATAAATAGGAAAGCACGCAGTATGAATCTTTAAATTGTCTTTGAAATCGATCCATGATATACACTGGGATCAATAAACATTGAAACATCTTAGAATTAGGATGCAGGCGAGGTTAAGGCCTTAAAACCTTAGTCAGTCAATTTCCATTCCTAATTTTTACTGAATTTTAGCCAACCAATGGTCCAATTCATCTAGTTTCATAATCAGGAGTCCGGTTTAGAAGTTAGACAGAAACAAAATTAAAGAAAATGCAGCAATTGCGTTTTCAAAATCAAAATATAGCAAATATATGCATATACTCTGTCTAAGTGGCTTCACAGATGCCGTTGATGATCGGGAATGGTATAATCCACAATGTAAATTGTGATACGCAACCTAGAAAACGATACTTTGAAAAGGATGTTGCAATAACCCGTAACCACAATTTTCTGAAGCAACCTATAATCTCCCACTCACTAGTGAGTTTCTCTGGCTTTCTAGAACTAGAATAGAATTTACTACTAGTACGTAAAAATATCTTTCCGTGCAGTTGCGCACTCCAATTTCAGCATTTAATTTGAAGTGGAAGCAACTACTACTTTTTGATCTTTTCTGTTGATTAGCATTTATTCTTCAAACACTTGATAATTAGGCTAGTTAATGTCATTTAGTAAAAACTAATACAAAAGGCCATCTTCTGTGATCTCCGTAATCTTCTGTAATGATTGAGTTTTATTTCCATGACCGAGATTCATGGAGAATGTTTTATTTTTATAAAAAAATTAATGATTTTTTAAAATTAAATTAATCCACACATGCTCCTAATTTAAAATTTAAAAAGAGACATCGCATTCGCGTGTGTTTAGGAACATCCCGATCCTATATCCTCATCCTCATCTTCAATAAGTTACTTGCTTATTCAATTCATTTATCGAACGAAGATGAGGTGTGCTCAATGAATTGCGCAAGGTGCAGTTAGATTCAATTTTGCTTTAGAATTTGCTAGTATTAATTTGTGAAAAGGTATTTGAGTAGGTTTTAAGATTTCATCTACTAGCTACAATTTCTTTTTCATAATTTTTTCCTTAAAGTTTTTCATAATTATTAAATTTAAAGTTCTCATTAATAATTAATGACAACTTTATCCATTTCTCCTCCGATCTTATTTATAAGACAATTAAGGCCTTAGCATCGCCTTAACGCATTGACTTTCAAGAAGTTATTTTACAAAATTACAAGTTTACCTCTATTTAAAATTAAACTTCACTACCATGGTAATTGTGTTACCTTAAAATCTTTAATGGTTAACAAATGCAAATATGAAATTTCTAATAAATGCAATCAATGTCGTGAGTTTCAATAAAAATCTTAAAATCTTTATTGGACTATGCAACATTAATATTATAAATGCAATCAATGTCATGATTTCCAATAAAAATCTATTATATATGATTCCGTAACTAATGCCCTTAAAACACTCGTGAGGAGGTCCCTTAATTCAATCATAACTTTTTAATTTTCAACTAACTTTATTTCATTGAGCTAATTTACTAGTTTTCCCCAATACACATAAAAAAAACTTTCACCAAAAATTAATGGTTCGGTTTACAATTGGGGAAAATTAATTTTGATTGATTAATAAAATCAATGACACAAAATTAATTTCCACTATTTCTAACTAGTAACCAATCCACACTTATTCATCAAACCACTTACAGAAGTCAAAAGTGCAGTCTCTGCACTCTACACACTACAGCTAGAAGGAAAAATCAATACAACAAAATCAAGTTTTATTATTTATAAATAATTTTATTTTTTATAGACGTTTTCAATTGCGTATCCTGTGTGCTTGCCCCATACCCATAAGCAAAAGACACCCTATCCAGAATCCAAGTAAAACATGTGATGCAAGTTAGATAATTTAACTTAATTCACTCTTTTGCTATATATCACTTCTGAACATCAAATCCCCATAAAAAAGATCTGGAAATATAAGATAGTTTAGTTTATATAATAAGCTAAAAGCCAAAATTAAAGACAAGTTGGAAATACAAACTCATGCCCACAGATATATTTCATCTTACTTCTGGTATATAATATAATTTAGTTTATGACAAGCTGAAAGCCAAATTAAAAGCAAATGTAAACATATGCAAACATCTATTTTATATAACTCAAAGCGAGACCTGTTATAATACTAATAACACATATCTCAGCACCGAATATCCAACCTCTCTAAAATATATGATACATCTGGTTGAACCCGTGTACCGCTTTGTATTCTATACAGGGAATGTAGTACACAAAAATATGGAATGGCAATCAGAATAAGAGAAGGCACAAAACTATGCAACAAAGGAGGAAAAAACAGATTCTACTGAGTGACTTATCAGCTTGCATTAAATGCCTTCTTATCCTTGTATTACTGGTCCCCGAAAGATCATATGAATTAGGGTATGTATATATGTTTGTCACCCTGGTTTCCAAAGACCCTTGCATATATCATCTCACCAAAGACTCCATAAGTTAGTGAACCTCCTGTGTTAAGCATTGGTGAGGTGTAACTGCTTGAAATTGAGTTGAATGTTGAGGATGTCTAGCATAATGGGGATGATAAAACTTGAGAAGAGTGTTGTGAAACAGTTGAAGTATCATGTGATCTTGGTAAGTGAGGCCACCCATGAAGGACAAGCTGGTCTTCTTGGTATGATCATCCCTACTTGCTGAGTTTTGCCATTAGAAGGTAATGTTGTTTGGCCACGGCCGTATAGTGGAACAAGGGATGACTCTGAAATTTGTGATTTGCATACTGGACATTGTGGCATCTGCTTCTCTTCATTTTCAGATGAGATGGTATGGAAATTAAGCCATTTATAAATGCAGGGCCAGCAGTAGAGAGGGCCACAAAGAGTGACCACTGGATCTTGCACACACTCCAAGCAGATGTTGCAGTCAAAGCCACTGTAGGCGTTTCTATCAGAATCTGCAATAGCATCACTGGCACATTTCTGCATTTCCAGAGATGATTTATCTTCAAAGGAATCTATTTGGGGCACACCCTCCTCAAAATACTGATTTAAGGCCATTTTACTTTTATATTACAATGTCTTCTCTGTCAAGTGCCTGAACCTGAAAAGCAAAAGCACATTATGAGTGTCTGCTAACAGATAGTTCATCCTCCATAATTGAAGTTGCGTTAATAAAATAAAATCTATAAGGTTTAAAAATTCAGTCCACAAATTAATAAGGAACAAATTCCTTAAAACTGTAAGTTTAAATAAATATAAAATTGTATTCAGATCAAGAAATTCATGTTTAAGTGAAAAACTTTAAACAAAACTAATAAGCAGTGTGAAGTTTGTTTTAGCATCTCTATCCCCAACTAATCCTGTTGAGGGAAACTAGAACCAACTTGAAGTGATTAAGAGAGCACAACCAACTTTGGTAGATGAAATGTACGTGAAAAGCAGCTCACCTAACCAATTATCTAGTTTTTACACAAAGATCATGTGCTACATTTTCGTCAAGCTATACTAGTCTTTTCAGCTAACAAAAATAATTAATTTCTTCAGAGCAGTAAAAAATAACCTCACAATTTTAACCTATTAAAAATATCTAAACAAGGGCTTTAGGTTAGGTTTGGCACACGGGTTGAACAGAAGGAAACACTCTACTTCATTCTCATCAGTTCCATCGTAATTAGTGAAACCAGTGTACTACTTTTTAACCCTAATGACATGTTTTGTTTTATTTTAAAATAATACATCGAACATAAAATAAAACCCATATGTGATTTTTACCAACCAAACCAAGGGTCTGCAATAGTTTATTGTCATTAATCATGAACAAGGAAAAAAGGAGAGGAATGTGGCAGAATTTAAATATGTTAATTCAGCAGATCAGATTCCATCTTTATTTGACTGGCCAAACCCATTACCCACCTAACTGCTTTACTAAATCACAATTATTTTAAAGAAAGAAGCTAACAAGAGAAGATGAAGCCAAATCAATTTTCTTATAATAGATCCAAAATTAAATTACACTGCTAGTCCTATATGGGAGAAAATTGTGAGGGGAAGAGAAGAAGTTCTTCCAATTGAGACTAATACTCAAAATCATGCCAACTCTCTAGCAGAAGGCAATTTGAAATGTCAGAGAGGGAGGCATTCAGGAAAGTAATTTCTGATACCTAAGTCATTGACTAAGTCAATCTTGGGGGAATTTTTTATGAATTCCAACGACGACTAATCTCTCTCTCTCTCCCTCTCTTTGGGAGAGAAAACAAAATTGAATCGTCAATGAATTGTGGATCACCATGGCCTATACGGAAAACAGAGACCAAAGTGCAATCCACAAGCAGCAAAGCAATCTGAGTTGAGAAAATCTAATATCACGAAAGGGGGAAACAGAGCTTGTCAAAATCTATTATATTTGGCATAAAAGGAAATAAACAATAGCAGAAACATTCAAGGTAAAAAAAAAATCTGAAATTCCATGATTTTGAATATGAACTGGTCAGAGAAGTAATTGAAATAAAGAAAACAAAAGCGAAGTTTTTTTATTAACAAAAGCAAAGGAAAGTGAATATTAGGTTTCAGTTTTCAACATAAATCTCTGTAAACCTCCTGAAATGAACCGTGATCGAACAAATTAGGGAAAAGCATCGATCGTTTGCTGGCAGAAAATATAGTATCGATTAAAAGACAAAGGTTTACATGATAATTAAGGGGGGCAAAACTTTTTGGATTTAAGATTTAAGAATTCAATACAAATAAAAAGAACACAATCCAATTGCATGACCCGTGAGAGTGACAGTGAGGGAAAGAGAGAGAGAGAGAGAGGGATATTTGAATACTTACAGATAAGATAAGCAGGCAAGGGAAGGAATCGTGAGTTGAAGTTGAAGGGAGCGTGTGTAAGCTCTGAGAAAAGCTTGGTAGAAGAATGGAATGGAAGGCGAAGAGGAAGAGGAAGAAGGGAAAGAATGAGAATGTGATTTAGTTTTATAGGAGTAAGAGAAATATCAAGTGAGTTAACTGTTGTTTCCATCAAGCTTCCACCACTGTTACGGATAATAAATGACCTTTTCCTATCCTGCTTCCAGACGCCACGGGTTGCCCACTGGAACCCAACCCCCCTTTTCTCCAATTTCTTGTTTCTTTAAATTCTCTTATCTTAGTATTTATTTTTATAAATGTAGTTACTTTTTAGTTTTTACTTATTAAAAAATCACTGTTCTATAACTTAAATTTAAAATACATTTTATTTTAAAAATTACTAAAATACACTTTATTTAGGAAAGTTAATATTGTAACCACATATGTAATGCATGGAATAACCTTTTTATTTAAATGAAATATACTTTTCATCCATTGTATTTTTTATCAACTCTGGTCCCGTCCCCTATTTTTAAAACGTTGGACATCTGTACAACTGTGAAAGATGAACTTAGAGGTCTTCTTGAATGATTGATCCTGGCATGCAATATGGAGTGTATGGATCCTCTCCTGCGATATTGCCTCTGCAGCAACTTTAGTTATGGAATAGCTGGGAAACAACTACCGAATTTAACTACGGAAATATTCCATAGCTATTCCGTAGCTATTTCATAGTTACACTTGCTAAAGAGAGATGCATCGCTAGAGAGGATCCGTATCCTAATATGGGGATCTAATCTCTAATTATCAATATTGACTCTCAACTGCCCTTCAACTAATTAATGGAAGGTGCAAAGAATCCCATCATTGTTTTGACATTATAAGGGGGATTAGGAAAATTCTCAATCAGAATCTTGCTTTTTTGTTGATTCGAGCATTTAGAGAATCAAATAGATGTGTTGATCACATAGCTTTCCTTGGTCAACAGGGTGACTTTAGTGTTTCATTGTATCATCAGTATCTTGTATCCTTCAAGGTACTTTTAGAAGAGGATGCCAGAGGGGTATCCTTCCCTATAATGATTCCTGTTGTGTAATCTTCTTTTGTTCTTTGGGCTTTTTGTCCCAACAGTTATAAAAAACGTTTGTTTTTATATGATTAGCGTTTAAAACACCTTAATCATATATCCTTTCGACTTGCATTAATTAACTCTATTAAGTTGCCAAATTCAATTGTTTAATAAATGAACTCAATATCCACATGGATTAAATGAGACCTAATACTAAATGTCAACATAGAAGTCTATTAAATAAGACTATTCAAAATAATTAACGTCAGGAAATATGTATAAGATGTTTTAAAATTTTAGAGATATAAAATAAAATAAAGGTTTTAAAAGTGAGGAATGGAAACTAAAGTTTACAAAAAATAAGGATGGGAAAACGTTTTACCCTTTTTTATTTTTTAATATTTTTATGGCAACTAAAAAATATTAATATAAAGGATTTTTTTTTAAAAAAACTAAACAAAAACATCCAAATGATAAGGAGATTGTTATATCAAACTTGTCAATGTGTTATCTTAATTAATATGTTTTAAGATTTAAATAAAAATTATAAAGGATAAGAAGAGGTTTATAGCACGTGAATAGTATTAGGTAACAAGAATTTAAACTTTTTATAATAAGATTTTTTTTTCATTTTTTATACATTTTTGTTTGGTCAAAAGATCACTGATTCATTGAAAAAATGTTTAGGGATGTTGAAATAAGAGTATTACAACAATGCACTACAGACCAATACAACAAATCAAGCATGCATACTCATAAAGTAATCAATTTAGCAATCCTAATAACGATAGAAAAAACCTCCTAATACAAAAATCCTGAAAAAAAGCCTTGGACTTTTCTTCTTCCTATTTTTATTCCTTCCGAATCGACACCTGTCTAGCATTCACTCAAAGCAAAAAAACCACAGCATCAATGCTAGCCAATATGAGTAGACCAGTGCTGCTCGTGGTGGAAGTGCATAGAGGCAGCAAATCTGCGTAAAATAGTGTTGCATAATGCTAAGGGACTCTAACAGAATATCTTACAGGGAGGAGGGGTTAGAGGTTATGGAGGTGGTGATACGAAAAGGAAAGGGAGAAAGTGATGGGGAGGATGAAGAAGGAGGAAGAAGAAGGAAGTAGAGAAAAATAAAATAAAATAAAAACTCTCACTATAGAGAGAGAGATCAACCCACCTTGAGTGGATAGAAAACCCTCACATGGAGGGAGGAAGTCCCAAAGAACGGAGATTTTGTTGGTTGCAGTGCTAGGTTTATGGTGGTTAATAGAAAGTTTTTACGATATCAATTTTTTTACTCGTGGTGTTCTACATTGTTTCATTTTTTATATTTTTAAAATAAAATAAAAATTATATGGATTAATTTTGTGCTTCATTGATCATGTCAATCCAATATATTTATAGGTCTAAAATAAATTGTAAAATAAAGACTTATTTTTAAGAGATATGAGATCTTAATTAATATATGTTTTATAAAAAAAATTAAGAGCCTAACTTTAAGAAAATAAAGTTATGTTAAATTGAGGATTTTATATTTTTGCAAATACCTAGACTAACTTTAGGGGCAAGGGACATTTTTGCAAATACCTAGACTAGAAAAAAATAGAGTACTGACTGCAAAGAAAAAAAGGACAAAATCGGTTAAAAGTAACGGTGCATCTAACACATATTTACAACAAATGTATAAATTAATCTTATTGTATTTTAATGAAAAATTTTAGAAATTTAAAATTGTAAAATAAATTATGAGTAATGATCATAAAGAAAATTAAATATGAGGGGAATTGTAAATAATAATTTAAAAAATTTAAATATAAAAAATATTAAAATTTATCTCAATATTAATTATCATTTAAATTCCTTCAATTTATTATAAAAATCCTTCTCTTTTATCATTTCAACCTCTTTTTCTTACTACATATGAAATCTATTACTCTATCCAATAATCCAAACACAGTGTTAGTTTTTTATTGCTAAGAAACAATATGATCGTTTTTAAATTTGTAGGATGTTTGTTTGTTGGCATACAATTGCAAATTGGGTCGCGATGAAATATCATTTGGTGTGTCGGTGGTATACAGGCCTTATCCTGATTTCTAGTGTCTTATTATATAATTAGTTTTGGTGGGGCTATTGGGGAATCCCAAATTAACATAAGAAAAAGGATTAATATTGTGCGATACAATTGCTTTGCTTCGAAGCGGCGTGCCTTTTGCTTTCTTCTATTCCCATGCCTTTTATTTTCTCTGTTTGCTAGCCACATTCATCATTTTGGCTTCTTCCATCGTACTCAATTTAATTAGATGAAATTTAACAGCCATGTTAATGTTCATTTCTTTTTTATGAAATTAAATTACATAAATTGAGTTTTTTGCTTTATTGATGATATATATTGCGTGTTTAGGATGCACGTTTCATTCAATAAACATGATAGTTGAAAATAGTAATTAAATTTATTATTTTTAATAAGATATAATAAAGTATGCTAGCTTATTTTGGTTTTGTAAAATCTACTCATAAGAAAGATGTTAAGTGTTAACATGGTTTGACTTTAAAAAAAAAATTATATACCATTTTTATCTTTCTCTTCCTCTATAAATTGCATTTTGTTTAGTTGCGAAAAACATAAAGTGATATTCATCATGTACAATATTATAACAAATAAAGAAAATAATAGATGACTAAATATTTAAAATTTAAGTGAATAAAATACTAAATAGAATTAAAACTTAAAAATAATTTGTGAAAAATATAAAGTAATTGAATTGTTTAATTTACTATTTGACCTTAAAATAATTGTCATAATTAAAAAAGGGACAAGAGTTCAGAAGCCTTATCCAATAGCAAAACAAAATAAACGTACAACTTCTAATCAGAGCATTGATAAATGATTGATTAACCATAAAATAAAGTAGAGATGCGCATTAGATGTTGATATACCTAACCTCAAGTGGACTCAATTTTATTTCATGGATAAGACCCATTGCATCATCCACGTTATCGTTGCTGTTAGGCTCAAGCAAAAGATTATTCACGCATGGTGCTCTAATTTAATCTTAGAGAAAGTAAACTCTTTTTTTTAAAAAAAAATTAAATAGGGAAAACTCTTTCTTATTTTCAAGCACGGCTAATAAAGAGTCGTTTAATCATTACCCAGGAAAGAGCGCTCTCTATAATTTGAAATCTTAACCCCTTTTGAAAACATGTCTATGTTTTAGAGACGTAATTTATTTTTATTATACTGCTACCTCATGCAAGTTGTAAAAACTTATTGAAAACAATCATTGTAAAAAAAAATAAAAAAAATAAAAAGTCATTATCAGATGGCTAGGAATCCTTTATGTGAATGCTTGGATCTACGTCCAAATGTTATGTATCACATTTATTTCACTATGATGTAATTCTGTAGAAAAAATTGATATTTGGTTGTTTTAAATTAAAATTGATTTATTCTCTAAATTCATATCTGAGGAGATGGGGTAAATAATAATTTATATACTGAATTGAAAAATCTATGCTAAGTGTGTGTTTTTGGTAAAAGACCACAGGTATCCTCCACAGGCGACAATTCTGGGCGCGACAAAGCTCTACCTCCGAGTATTTAATACAACTGCATACCCAGGGCTCGAACTTGAGACCACTGGTTTAAGCTGGAACAACCCTAAGTCATTTTATTATTAACTAAACTAGCACATTAGTCCCTGACTTTGCAGGGGTCGAGCAGTTTAGTCCCTGACTTTACAAAATCCCTCCGTTAGTCCTTGACATTACAAGACGTCAGACACTTTAGTCCGAGGCTGTAAACTCGGTTAACTTTTGCTGACTTGTCACGTTATATTGACACCCAGGATGCCAACAAGGATTCACAGTTGCTCTCTCTCCCCAAAAGTCCTTCTCTCTTCCCGCGCATCTCTTTGTGGATTCCACTACGCTTCTCCCTTCTTCTTCAACTTCCATTGGTCTCTCTCCCCAAAAATCCTTTACCATTGTTGCTTCAATGGATTTGCAGGTAATGGTTATTGTCTCTCGCAATTTCTGTGGTTAGGGTTTGTTTTAGGCTTTAGGGATTTTGTTGTGGTTTGCCTTCTTTGTTTGTAGCCGAGTGATTTTCCCCCTTAAAAGGCATTTGTGTGTGTATCTGTGTAGGATGTTTGGTCTTGTGGTACATGCACGTGTGATATTGCTTTATAATGGTGATGTTGAACCGGGTCACTTCATTGGTGGGGCATGGTGATGGGAATCTTGACTTTGTTTTTTAATGTTTATTGTAATATAATATGTGAGAAGGTGGAAGTGGTCCCCTAATGTCAGTTTCTATATGTTGGTCCTATGTGCATTTTGTGTGTATCTGAAAATTGTATTAAATAGAGTTTGTTTAATGTTGGTCACTGTAACATTATATTTTAATAATTTTCTTAATAAATTAATGATGTATTTTATATTTACTTTGTTTGTTCCTGATCCACAAAATGATTATCCATGCAGAGAATATAAGTGCACATACACCATGGAGGGAATTTTGATGAGGGAGGTAATGGGGGAAGGGTGAGATATAAATTGGGGAAGGTTGATGTGTGGCCTGAGTGTGATGAAGACTGTCTAGACGTCTTTAGTTTTTGGAAGTTCAGTAAAGTGCTAGGTTATAATAATTTGAGTAATGTGTATTGGTTAGACAGTTTAAGAGGTTAGGGATGGTCTGAGGTTGTTGAAGAAGGATGGTGACTTGTTAGAGGCTATAGAAGTTGCAAAAAGAAATGGTGGAGAGCTACATATTTATTATGAGCATCCAGTTCAAGAGTCTGAGTTGGTTGACATTTCTACAATTATAAATGAGGTTATTGATTTTGTAGGGAAAGAGGGTGTTGTTGTTGGGGAGATGAGGGAATAGCTGAAGGTGATGTAGGTGGTTGTTCTGGGCAGTGGGGTAATCCAAGTACAGTTGGAGAGGGGTGTTGCTGTTGGGGGAGATGAGGGAATAGGTAGGTAAAGGTGATGTAGGTGGTTGTTTTGGGCAGCAGGGTAATCTAGGTACAGTTGAAGAGGGTGTTGCTGTTGGGGGAGATGAGGGAACATCTAAAGGTGGTTCTGTTGCAAGTGCTGTTGAAATTGGTGCTGGTGCAGTGGATGGAGGTATGGTTCAATCTTAAATTTGTTTTTGTGTTTTGAAATTTATTTAAGTTAGGAAGTGATACTTACTTTCCATATTGTAGAAATGGGTGCAAGTGGAGTTGAAAAGGGTGAAAATACATCTGCTGTTGTAAGGTTTGATGGTGATGGTAAGTGTCTTTGTAATTTGATAGCACATTATACATTGTACATTATGAGGTTGCTAAAATTCGGGCCTTTGACATTTACAGGTACTCCAAGAAGGAGAGGGTTGAGGGTAAAGAGCCCAACAAGAAGGTTCCAAGATAGTTTGAAAAGTCCTGCCAAGAGTCCAGTAGGGGGAGGATATGAGAATGGAGGCCCTAAGAGGGTGATGAGGTTCAAAAGTCCAGCAAAGAAAGGCCCAGGTCACGAAAGTCCAACAGTTAACGGCCAATCAAGTAACAAGAGCCCAACAAAAAGGCCCAAGGTGCTGTTAATGTCCAAAAGGGAAAAGAGGCTTCTGCTGGAACACAGAGTGGATCCTCATCTCAAGGCTATGAGCTGAGATCAGGGAAACAGATCAAAAGGCCAGTTGTACCAACACAGAATGAGGAAGTATCTGAAGTATGTGAGTTGAGGTCAAGGAAGCAAGTGTCTAGGCCACCTGTTGTGACACAAGGTCTAGAGGCAGGTGAATCAAACAATAAGTCTAATACCAATAAAAAGCAGAAAAATGGTAAAGAAAAAGAGAAAGGAAAAGGGAAAGGTAGCAAAGGCAGAAAGGCAGTAGTGGTAGAGGAATGTGACTCTGAGTTTGAAGAGGAGCAGGAAGTTTTGGGACACAGAAGTACATACGCTACAGATAATAATGTGGGTCCTAGTGCAAATGAAGATGATGCATGGCAGTCAGAAGAGCCAAAGACTCCAGTCACCAGTGATTATGATCATAATGATAATGAGGTCTATCCATAGTTCAACAGGGATGCAACTTTTGGGCATGTGACATTGGAACTAGGAATAGAGTTCACAAACATGGAATTATTAAAGCAAGCAGTTAAGGGTTACAATATTTGTCTTGGAAGAGAGTTCAAGTGGCTGAAAAATGACAAGAAAAGGGAAAGGGTAAGCTGCAAGGTTGAAGAGTGTGGATGGAAAATATACTGTGCATACAACAATGTTGGGAACTGTTTCCAAATAAAAACTTTCCTAAGCTCAACAACCATGGGTAATTGGAAAGTTGGTGAAGAAGCTTAGGAAGTCCCCTAACTTGAAACATGCAGAAGTGTATGATTATTTCAAAAGAAAATATGGTGTGCAACTTGAAGACAACAAAATTTATAGGTCAACTGTGAGGGAAAGAGAAATTATTGAGGGAAGTGAAAAGGCATAGTTTGCAAAAATGTGGGATTACTGTGCTAAATTACTAAGGGCAAACCCTGGATCAATAGTAAAGATGGATAAAATTCCCCAAGAAGAAGGCAACCCTATCTTTCAAGGAGTGTACATTTGTCTTGAAGGCTGCAAATCCGAGTTCAAAGCTGGTTGTAGGCCACTAATTGGGCTTGATAAGGCTTTCTTGAAGGGGTATTATGGAGGGCAATTATTGTCTGTAGTGGACCAGGATGCAAACAACCATATATGGCCCATTGCCTATGCAGTAGTAGATACAAAGAACAAGGACAATTGAATGTGGTTCTTAAAGCTATTACAAGAAGATCTAGGTGAATGGAGGCAGCATAAGTGGAATTTTATGTCTGATATGCAAAAGATATGGACCAAACTGCATGAATTAATGGTTTTGTTAAGGACTAAGTTGCCTGATTTTTAATATCTTAAGGATCTAGTTGCATTATTTTTAAAAAATTAAGGACTACGATGCATGATCTTGAATGACTAATGTGTTGCTTATTTCCATGTGCAGGGACTAATACCAGAACTGCAAGAAGTAATGCTAGGTGTCCAGCACAGATTTTGTGTGTGGCATCTGTGGCAAAATTTTACTAAGCAGTGGAAAGACAAGGAATTAAGAACCTTGCTATGGGATTGTGCAAGGTCCACCACTGTGTGTCATAATTCAATGCCAAGATGTCTGCTATGAAGAGAATTAATGAGAAAGAATGGAAATACCTGGATAAGTGGCCAAAGGAAGCTTGGACAAAGTCTTACTTCAGTGATTGGCCCAAGGTGGACAACATATGCAACAATAACTGTGAGGTGTTTAATTCAAATATTTTAGCTACAAGATCTAAGCCAATTGTAACCATGCTTAAAGAGGTCAGATGCTACATTATGACAACCATTACAACAAACAAACTAAAACTAAAGAAACACAATGGACACTTGGCACCTGTTCAACAAAGTAGGCTGGAAAAGGAAAAAAAGGGAAAGTAATAGATGGAATGCCCTCTGGTTAGGTAGTATCTCTTGCAATATCTTCTAATTTTTGTTTTTTATATCTCTAATTTTAACCTTAACAAATTAATACTTATTTGTTAGGTGATAATGATTGCAACAAGTTTGAAGTCCAATGTTGGCCTACAAACGTAGTAGTGAACTTGGGCACACAAAGTAGCCCACCGCAACTGCTCCAACTGATGGTGTGGATGATTCATCAAAGGCACAACAATTTATACCAACTCCTGGGCTTAACAACTTGGCACCTTAACTGGATCTTCACTGGAAGCACTCTGGGATATTAATTATTAGCTTTTTTGGGATGTAATTAGCTTTTTGGATAAACTATGGACCTGTTGAATCTTAATGTTGCTGTTATTTTGGGATGTAATTTGATTTTATGGAACATGTCTATTTCTTATTAGGTTATTAATGTAGAAACCACAGGAAACACTAGAAGTGGGGTTGAATAGTGTTTTATATTTTCAAACTAATTTTAAGAAAATCTTTAACAAGCAAAACTTTTCACAAAGATTTTAAGCAACTTGTTGAAATTGAAGTTCAGGTACTTGCTGAAGTTGCTTCAGCAGGTCTAATAAAACAGTTTTAGAAACTTGTTTTTAAATACGTTTGGGTTTGTTTTCAGTTCCAACTTATAAAACAGATTACTCAGAACCCTCCAGGTTAGTAAGAAATCAAATATAGAGAGATAAGGGAAGAGAAAACTTAGCCAAGAATTTATCTTGGTTCACTCACATCCATCATGAGCTACGTTCAGTCCCAATGCCAAACCAGCAAAGGATTTTCCACTAACTGATCACAGTTACAAGTATTCTTTGAACCACAGCCTCTTCAGGCTAAAACCCAAGTATTATTTGAACACACAGCCTCTCCAGGCTAAAACCTAAGTATTATTTGAACACATAACCTTTCTAGGATAAAACCCAAGTATTATTTGTTCCTCCAAGCCTCTTCAGGCTCTCAGTTGTAACATCCCAAATTTTATTAAATAAAATAAAATAATAAAATAAGAGAAGTAAATAAATAATAATATTAGTAATATTAGTATTTTTATTAATAGTGTTATTTCTAATTAAAAAAAAAGGATGAGCGGGTTGAGGGTGGCCCCAGTCCAATTAAGTATTTAAGTAAGGAGGGGTTACCAATTCACTCTAATCCTTATTTTTCAAATCATCAGAGAGCGAAACCATAAGGAGGGGAGAAACGACGTCTCAAGAGGAGATTGCTGCAGAGTGATCAACAAGAAATAGTCAATCTTTGCTGTTCGACCTTCACCTTCAAGGTATGGTGGGGGAACAGGTGCTGCTTGTATATGTATGTGGGAATGCTTGGGTAGTGAGCGCAACCATAAGACCCTCTTAGAATTGAAATTTGAATTTGATGTGTATGTTATGTGTTGTGTGATGAAAATCTGTGGTTTGATGCTTAAATGTATGAATCTTGATGAATTTTGATTGAATTGAAAGAGGGTAGCAAGAATAGCGAAAAAAGGGTAAACTAAGGGTTAGCGATTGATGATTATAATGGAATAACTGTGAAAGATTGTTGTAAAGATTGGTGTTCTTGTTGATTTTGTTCGGTATAAACGTATATAATTGATGTATAAACAAATGAGGATTGATTAGAGGTTGAATAAAAGGGTTTAAAAGGGGGTAAAAGTCGCGAGAAATATCATCTGGTGTCGCGGGTAATCGATTGCAGAAGTATGTAATCAATTACAGGGTTTTCTGGGCTGCGTGGGGTGAGTTTGGCTTGCTGGTAATCGATTACAGGGGGTATGTAATCGATTACCAGAGAGTTTGCTTGCAGATAATCGATTACAAGGGGCTCGTAATCGATTACCTGAGAGGTGATTGGCTGGTAATCGATTACAAGAGGCTTGTAATCGATTACCAGAGTGATTTTTGTGTCCCAAAGTTGCTGATAGTCGATTACAGTTGTGTGGTAATCGATTACCAGGTGAAAATGTGTATGAGAGTGTTGTTGATGTGATGATTGTGACCCTTTTATCTGTTGATGCTATTTATACAAACTGGTTGTGGAATTGAGAGATTAAATTGGATGTTTAGAGTGTATTGATTGTGGCATGAGTATTGTGATGTGAGTATCCTATGTGATGTTAGATGTTTATAATATTGTGATATGATGTATGATGATGATGCATTGAGCATATGAGGTGTGATATTATGATGATGATACATTGAGCATATGAGGTGTGATATTATGATAATGATGCAATTTGCATATGAGGTGTGTTATGATGATGATTATGCATTGAGCATATGAGTTGTGGCGACTGAGATGCACAGGCCCATTGAGGGGGTGCAACTCAGGGAGTGAACTGCACAGGCCCATTGAGGGGGTGTAGAGACCATGATGGTGTCATTCGATGCACGAATCCATTGAGGGGGGTGCAACCTAGGGCTGAATATCGATGCACAGGCCCATTGAGGGGGTGCAACCTAGGGTTGAATGTCGTTGTGCGGGCCCATGGAGGGGGTACAACCTACCGGCCAAGAGAGGGCGTGAACGGTAGAGCCATCATTGGTAACAACTAGGGACATTGATGAGGTGCACCCATTGTGTGGAGTTTCGAGTCATGATCCTTGGGATGAGGTTTGGTGTACATGATCATAGAGTGAACTTACATTATATTTTACGATGGAATTGAAATGTGTTATGATGATATGAGTATTATATGTTGAGTGTAGATAATGTGTGTTCTTGATGATTTGCGAGTGTGACTTATAAACTGGTGATGAGATAATATATTTGCTAATAAGAGTATGAGATGATATGAGTATGATATTATTTGATGATGATGATGATTATATATGGGTGAGGATAGGGTAGCCTTCTGTGTGCATGTATGAGTTGGTATTCTTTTCCTCACCGTTTTCTCTGTGGTTTATTTACAGGCGATGATGATGGCACATCAGGTGCCGAGTATTGAATTGAAGGGGTGTCGCTCTGATACTTGTGACATCAGGGCTTAGTAATAGGGGTTTTATTTTATGTTATTAAGAAGAGATTATGAAAACTATTTTAATTACTTTGAGATTTTGATGTTTTAATTACTTTGAAAACAGTTGACCTTAATTTCTTTTTTAATTCAGTTGCTTTGAATCAATGATGTTTTTTAGAAAGAGAATGTGAACCTTTTTACCCGACGTGGTCTGTAAATGTCCTAAATTTTTCTATTTGATGAATGTATAAGAGATTGGGGTAGAAGGGTGTCACATTAAGTGGTATCAGAGCTGGTCGGTTCACCGGCCGTGAGTTATGTGTTTGCTATGCTTCTGTGGTGTTAACTTGTGATGTTGATTGAGTGAATTATATTGTGTCTATTTAACTGTTTGTTTGATTGGTCGGTTCACCGGCCTTGAGTTATGTGTTTGTTGTGTTTCCGTGGTGCTAAATTGTGATGTTGATTGAGTGAGATGCATTATTGAATTTTTTTTAGTTTTCAGTGTCCTTCAAGGTTGGTATATCTTTGATTATCTTGCTTCGAGTGATTGGGACTGACCACCCTAATGATTTGAACCTGATAAAGGAAGATGTGACGACTTGCAGAGGGAATGTTATGTCAATAACATTGCTAGAAAAAATCTCTGCGAAAATGTTTTAAGAAAGAAAATTTTAAATTAGATTTCTTAATTTGAAAAGAGTTTTCTATAATATAGATTGCATACATGCATGCACTGCATTGCATCATACTGAGATGTGTATTAGAAGTCTTATATGACATGGATGAATGATATGATTGTGATGATATTTTTATCATGTTACGTGATGTGAATGATGATTGTATAATATTTTAAATTTAGATAAGATGAGAGAAGAAAATAAATAAACTGTAAATTGTTTGAATATCTAAGAATGAGGTTGTGCTTAAGTGGGAGACTTCTAAGTTAGTGAATGAGATTTGAAGTTTTATTGGGTTGGCTGGGTATTACAAGAGATTTATAGAAGGATTTTCTAAGATAGCTTTACCTTTGACTGAGTTGACTAGGAAGGGGGTTGCTTTTGTGTGGAATAGTAAGTGTGAGCTTAGTTTCCAAACCCTTAAGGAAAAGTTGACTAGTGCACGAGTGTTAGTTTTACCTGATCTTAGTAAACCTGTTGTAGTGTATTGTGATGCTTCTAAGATGAGTTTAGCTGGAGTGTTAATGCAAAAGGGTAAAGTAGTAGCTTATGCTTCTAGGCAATTGAAAATCCATGAGAGGAACTACCCTACCCATGATCTTGAGTTAGTAGCTGTGGTGTTTGTGTTGAAGATGTGGAGATATTACTTGTATGGTTCCAAATTTGAGGTTTTTAGTGACCATAAGAGCCTTAGGTATTTGTTTGATCAAAAAGAGCTGAACATGAGACAAAGGAGGTGGTTAGAATTTCTAAAGAACTATGATTTTGAATTAAGATATCACCCTGGTAAGGCTAACGTAGTAGCAGATGCTCTAAGTAGGAAATCTCTTCATGTCAGTTCCTTGATGATTAAGGAAATGGATCTCTTGACTCAGTTTAGGGATTTGAGTTTAGCTTGTGAGGTGACTTCTGATAGTGTGAGGCTAGGGATGATTAGAGTAAGTAATGATTTGTTGAAGGACATTAGAAAAGCTCAATTAGAGGACCTATTTTTGGTGATTAGGCGTGAGGCTATAGAAGGAAGTAATGGTGGAGAGTTCATTATAGGTACAGATGGGGTAGTGAGGTTTGGAGATCGAGTGTGTGTGCCTAGTGAACCTACCATTAAGCGCTTAGTACTTGAAGAGGGGCATATGAGTAAGCTTAGTTTCCATCTGGGTTCAACTAAGATGTATCAAGATTTGAAAAAGGTATTTTGGTGGCCTAGGATGAAGAGGGATATAGAGGATTTGTGAGTGCTTGTTTAGTTTGCCAAAAGTCTAAGGTAGAACATAAAAAACCTTCAGGATTGCTGCAACCTTTAAGTATACCTGAGTGGAAGTGGGATAGTATTTCTATGGACTTTGTAGTTTCCTTGCCTAAGACTGTAAGGGGGCATGACTCCATTTGGGTTATTGTGGATAAGTTAACTAAGAGCGCTCATTTTCTTCCTATAAACATTAAGTACTCCTTAGAGAAACTAGCTCAGATTTACATCAGTGAGATTGTGAGGTTGCATGGCATACCATCTAGCATAGTTTCAGATAGAGATCCCAGGTTTACATCTAGATTTTGGGAGAGTTTGCAACAGGCTTTGGGGACCCAACTTAGGCTTAGTTCAGCTTATCACCTTCAAACCGATAGTCAGATTGAGAGAACCATTCAATCCTTAGAGGATTTGCTTAGGGCTTGTGTGTTAGACCAAGGGGGTAGTTGGGATATCTTCCTACCTTTGATAGAGATTACTTACAATAATAGTTTTCACTCTAGCATAGGTATGGCGCCTTATGAGGCATTGTATGGTAGGAGGTGTAGAACACCCTTGTGTTGGTGTGAGCCGGGAGAGAGTCTTGTGTTAGGACCGGAGGTAGTGCAGCAAACCACTGATAAGGTTAGGATAATTCAGGAAAGGATGAGGACAACTTAGAGTAGGCATAAGAGTTATGCGGATAAGAGGAGGAAGGAATTGGAATTCAAAGAAGGAGATCATGTATTCCTGAAAGTCACTCCGTGGACTGGGGTTGGCAGGGCATTAAAGTCTAGAAAGCTTACACCTCGTTTCATTGGTCCTTACCAAATTCTCAAAAGAGTCGGCAATGTTGCCTATCAGATTGCTTTACCTCCACACTTGTCAAACCTTCATAATGTTTTCCATGTTTCTCAACTCTGGAAATAAATTCATGATCCTTCACATGTGATTGAGTCGGATCATCTTGAGATTAAAGAAAATCTGATGGTGGAAACCATGCCGGTGAGAGTTGAGGATCGGAGGGTGAAACAACTTCGAGGTAAGGAAATTCCTTTAGTTAAGGTAATCTGGGGAGGAGCTACACCTGAGAGTGCTACTTGGGAGCTTGAAGAGAAGATGAAGGAGTCCTACCCATAGTGGTTCACTTCAGGTAAAATTCGGGGACGAATTTTCTTTTAGGAGGGGAAAGTTGTAACATCCCAAATTTTATTAAATATAATAAAATTAATAAAATAAGAGAAGTAAATAAATAATAATATTAGTAATATTAGTATTTTTATTAATAGTGTTATTTCTAATTAAAAAAAAGGATGAGTGGGTTGAGGGTGGGCCCAGCCCAATTAAGTATTTAAGTAAGGAGGGGTTACCAATTCACCCTAATCCTTATTTTTCAAATCGTCAGAGAGCGAAACCATAAGGAGGGGAGAAACGACGTCTCAAGAGGAGATTGCTGCAGAGTGATCATCAAGAAAGAGTCAATCTTTGCTGTTCGACCTTCACCTTCAAGGTACGGTGGGGGAAAAGGGTGCTGCTTGTATATGTATGTCGAAGTGCTTGGGTAGTGAGGGCAACCATAAGACCCTCTTAGAATTGAAATTCGAATCTGATGTGTATGTTATGTGTTGTGTGATAAAAATCTGTGGTTTGATGCTTAAATGTTTGAATCTTGATTGAATTGAAAGAGGGTAGCGAGAATAGCGAAAAGGGGTAAACTAAGGGTTTAGCGATTGGTGATTATAATGGAATAACTGTGAAAGATTGTTGTAAAGATTGGTGTTCTTGTTGATTTTGTTCGGTATAAACGTATATAATTGATATATTAACAATGAGGATTGATTAAAGGTTGAATAAAAGGGTTTAAAAGGGGTAAAAGTCGCGAGAACTGTCATCTGGTGTTGCGGGTAATCGATTACAGAAGTCTGTAATCGATTACAGGGTTTTCTGGGCTGTGTGGGGTGAGTTTGGCTTGCTGGTAATCGATTACAGGGGGTATATAATCGATTACCAGAGAGTTTGCTTGCAGGTAATCGATTACAGGAGGCTTGTAATCGATTACCTGAGAGGTGATTGACTGGTAATCGATTACAAGACGCTTGTAATCGATTACCAGAGTGATTTTTGTGTCCTAGAGTTGCTCATAGTCGATTATAGTTGTGTGGTAATCGATTACCAGGTCAAAAATGTGTATGAGAGTGTTGTTGATGTGATGATTGTGACCCTTTTATCTGTTGATGTTGTTCATACAAACTAGTCGTGGAATTGAGAGATTAAATTGGATGTTTAGAGTGTATTGATTGTGGCATGAGTATTGTGATGTGAGTATCCTATGTGATGTTAGATGTTTATAATATTGTGATATGATGTATGATGATGATGCATTGAGCATATGAGGTGTGATATTATGATGATGATGCATTGAGCATATGAGGTGTGATATTATGATAATGACGCATTGAGCATATGAGGTGTGTTATGATGATGATTATGCATTGAGCATATGAGTTGTGGTGACTGAGATGCACGGGCCCATTGAGGGGGTGCAACTCAGGGAGTGAACTACACAAGCCCATTGAGGGGGTGCAGAGACCATGATGGTGTCATTCGATGCATGGGCCCATTGAGGGGGTGCAACCTAGGGGTGAATATCGATGCATGGCCCCATTGAGGGGGTGCAACCTAGGGTTGAATGTCGTTGTGCGGGCCCATTGAGGGGGTACAACCTACCAGCCAAGAGAGGGTGTGAATAGTAGAGCCATCATTGGTAACAACTAGGGAGATTGATGAGGTGCACCCATTGTGTGGAGTTCCGAGTCATGATCCTTGGGATGAGGTTTGGTGTACATGATCATAGAGTGAACTTACATTATATTTTACGATGAATTGAAATGTGTTATGATGATATGAGTATTATATGTTGAGTGTAGATAATGTGTGTTCTTGATGATTTGCGAGTGTGACTTATAAACTGGTGATGAGATAATATATTTGCTAATAAGAGTATGAGATAATATGAGTATGATATTATTTGATGATGATGATGATTATATATGGGTGAGGATAGGGTAGCCTTCTGTGTGCATGTATGAGTTGGTATTCTTTTCCTCACCGTTTTCTCTGTGGTTTATTTACAGGCGATGATGATGGCACATCAGGTGTCGAGTATTGAATTGAAGGGGTGCCTCTCTGATACTTGTGACATCAGGGCTTAATAATAGGGGTTTTATTTTATGTTATTAAAAAGAGATTATGAAAATTATTTTAAGTGCCTTACATGGTCAATAAGATGTTTTGATGTTGATATTTGAGATTTTGATGTTTTAATTACTTTGAAAACAGTTGACCTTAATTTCTATTTTAATTCAGTTGCTTTGAATCAATGACGTTTTGTAGAAAGAGAATGTGAACCTTTTTACCCGATGTGGTTTGTAAATGTCCTAAATTTTTCTATTTGATGAATGTATAAGAGATTGGGTTAGAAGGGTGTCACATTAGACACTTTGAAAGTGTTTACAATGAATATTAGTTTATGTTCCTGAGAAACTTAAACAGAAATAATCTTGTATAAAGAATAACTGAGTATAACTCAGGATACAGATGAAATTTTCAATATACAAAATATCAGAGAGTAGCAGTGAGATTTTTGCAACGTATTGGCTTGTTATCTTATTATTCTCTCCCACTTTGAACTTCTTTATGATGCTTTATATAGGATTTCAGCTTAAGTCCGTTGAAGATTTATAAGCCACCGTTGTGAAATAACATTAAATGTTGTTTAGACCGTTGTGAGACAATCTTCAAAAAGCTTCTGACTTTGTGTGTTGCAGGTGCAGGTACCATGTTCTGACATGTGCAAGTATCAGGTTACAACAGTTTACCTTTCTAATAAAAGATTTGAAATGCTCCTTAAAGGGTCTCTGTAACATTCCTTAATTGAATCAAACTTGCAGAAGACGTATATGATGCATTAAAGTCTTGAGCAGAAAGCCTTCTAACTTTGGTAAAATGCCATGCAGAGAGTCTTATGCAGTTCTTCTTGATTCAGATAATATATCTCTTTCAGAAGGTTGATTGCTTTCAGCAGGTTTTCGTCCTTCAGAAGGTTGCACCACTTTAGAGGGTTGCTTCTTCAGAGAGTTGCTGAAACACGTGAAATACCCTTAAGAGATTTTGTACTTTTAGCATATTTTAACCAAATTTTTTACTCATTAAAACTCAGGATTTGTGAGACTTTAAATATTATTAATCTCTTAATAATATTTGTAGACTCAACATTCTCCCCCTTTTTAATGATGATAAATTTGCTTAAACTTTTAAATATCTGAAGGAAGAAAACAAATAAGTGAAGTTTAAGAAATCTCCCTTTTTCAGATACTTAATCTGAATGCCTTACTCCTATTGAATCTGTGAATTCATTTCTGAAAACATTTATACTTCAGATATTTGTTAGTTTATATCTCCCCCTTTTGTCATCAATCAAAAGGGTAGGTAAAAGATACAGAAGTAATAAATGCACACAGAATAATAAATATAGGGTAGGTAGATAATGATTGTTTCAGAAAATTTAGTTGCATCACACATAACAATTAATTCTAATCAGTTCAGATATTTATCGTATGTAACAAATTAAATACAAGGATAAACAATAAAGTCACGTAGACAAATCAGAGAGTAATCATCATGATCATATTAAATATTCAGAAGGTACAGTGACATAGAATTTTAACAAAAATATCAAAAATTAGCATAAACACATAGACTTTTGAAAACTAGGCAAGCTAAAAGTTGTTGTTCCTCTTAAGCTTAGGCTTGGATTCTTCACTTTGAGGACGAACAGGAGCAACATTTAAATGCCTCACTAAGCTCTGAAGTCTATGGTTTCTTCTTCTCAGCCTTCTGATTTCATTCTCTCTTATTTCAAGAGCTTTAGAGAGATCAGTTTCTTTGTGGATGATAGGCATATGCTTCCAGGTAAAAGTGATCTCCACGAAGCCATTTGGAAAACCATAATCAGCATGTTTAACTACCAAGCATGTGTAGATTGAAGGAGTCCACTTCTGCACAGTCCAATCCTCATGTAAATCGTGCTTGGAACCATGGAAAGTTCCAGGAAACCAGGTATAGACTTCCTGAACAGAAAATGTGCTCCTAGTCATTGAATCTGCAAAATCATACTTTGTTCCAGAGCAAGACCCTTCTTTTTCCCTCTCATGCCAGTATGAGTCCCATATCCTTTCTCTGTATGCGTGGTCAAAACCCCCATAGGCTTCTAGAACTTCAGGGAGTCTTTCCCATTCTTCTTTGGTGAAAGGTTCAGGTTCATCCATATAGGCAGAGTAGAATTTAGGTTCCTTCTTCTTGTCTTCAGGACCTTCTGCAAAAGGTATCTTTGGCATAGTTCTGTCAGGTTGCTAGAAGATTTTGGTTGAGGACTTCATGGTGAGTGGTTTTGCAGGCTTGAAATCTCTGCACCCAACATTTACAGTAATATACCTTGAGTATAATTGAGCTTCCAAGTTTAGATGCCTAATCAGAATCCAATCTTCAGCAGGTATCCTCATATGGTCAGGTGAATCAACGTCAATTCTTTTCCAGTAGTGCTTGGGTGGTTGCACTCCTTGTATGATCTTCTCTAGCTGGTCAGACACTCCCCCTGAAGCCTTGGCCAATCTACTTAATCTAGCATCCTCCAGAGAGTCCAAATGAAGACCAATATGGTTGTGCAGTGGCAGATGATTCTTGAAATACAGCAGCTATTCATATAGGTTTGGACACCTAGGCAATATTCTTCTTTGAGCATGAGCAGACTGGTAGAATCTGTGTGGGAACTCAACAACTCTGAGTAAGTCATCAAAACTTATAATGGGAATGACCTTGTCAAAGGTTGGCCTTCTGGAAATATCTCTTGACTTAGGCTTCAGCATCTCCCTATTAGTCATGTTGCCTTCCCAAACAAATCTACCATTCCCAATACTGACATAGCTTCCCTTTCTGCCCCAATCAATTGTACTGGCTTCAACAGGAATGAGGGCAAGTTGTTAAGACATCCCTTCATCATTGAGATCAAAGTTAAAATGTGATGGAGGTTGAAGAGTAGGTGATGGTGGATTAGCAACCTCAATAGGTTCAGTCCTTATTGGAATAACAGAAATGGGTTCCACAACAGCAACAACTAGATCTATTTCCATGGGATCAGCGGCATGAGGTTATGCAACCTTTTCACTATCAGCAGGTGCAACAACCTTATTAGCATTTGGTACTTCAGCAACTAGATCTTCAGTAGGTTCACCTATGGTGTTATCAGCAGGTGCAACCTCTTCAACCTTATCAGCAATAGGTTGGATGACTCCCTCAGTAGTATCGGGTTTATTGATTTCTACATCAATGTGTTGTTTTGAGGGCTTATAAGCAAGCACAGGTGCCTCAAGAACTTTAACTGGAACCTTGGAAGGACTTACATCATCCTCCAAATCAGCAGGATCAAGGTTATCAAAGTGTACACTGATTTTCTTGTATGGTTCAGCCTCAGGAATAGGTATTTGGCTGACTTCCTACATCTTTCTCTTGTACAACTTGGTCTTGGTAAGATCATAGAGAACAAAGGGTGTAACAAGTTTGACTTGTCTCTTAACAATCCTCTCCTTTTTCAAGTCCAACACATACTGAGTTCTGACTTGTTTTAATGCTTCTTGAAAAATCCCAGAATCATCCTTTGGGATTGATTTGCTTCTAGTGATCATCTGGGGAGGAGCTTCTTCTCTAACAGGGGATAACAACCTCCCGTGTTTAGATCTTGTAGCCTTTGAAGGCCTCTTCCTCCTTGACACAACAACTTTCTCCAATTTCTTATCTTCAATCATAGCCTTTTGAGCAGCTTCTGCTAAGGCTCTATCATTTTCTTCTTGTTCCTTTATTTTCCTCATCTCCTCTTCTTCAAGAGCATTTGCTAGGGCAACAATCTCTTGTAGTTCTGGATCTAGGTGATTGGTAGCAAGGGGCATCACTTTAAGTGGCTTCTCAGAAGAACTACCACTTGTAGCATCACCCACCACAGCCTGTCCCAAAAAGGTAGGCTTAGTGGTTTCAATAACTTGTACTTCATCATTCTGACCCACTATTTCAGTAGCTTCATTTTGAACTTTCTGAACAGGTTCAGAATCCTTTTGTTGAGTTACCTCAACCACGTTTTCTGATGGGGTTGCCTTCTGGAATGATGCTTCCACCTCCCTCACTCTTTCCAGATCATCAGGATTGAGAGTGACCTGACTTGACTTGGTCCTTTTCTTCTTTAGTATCTTCTTTTCAGGAGTCACCTTAGCAGGTTTGAACTCCTCCTTTCTAACATCTCTATGTAGTTCCTGTTCCATAATTTGTAACATGGACCTCTGGAACTTAGCAACATGAGCCTTCTGGCTTGATTTAGCAGCTTCACCAGCAGGTTTCTTCAGAGAGATACCCATATGCTTTACAATGGTTGCAGTAAAGTAACTTGGGGGCCTGTGGTCAAACATCCCCTCTATAGTAAGCTTGTAGTGCATCAGAATCTTCATAATGAGGGTATTGTGGGGAAGATTAGCAGTAGAGTCTCTAGCCCTCTTGATCATACTGTAGAGAATGATCCAAGGAAGGTTAATCTTCTTTTACATCAGATGAATTAAGCAGAACCTCTCCATCTCAAAAATGTGATCTTTTCCTCCACCCTTGGGGATTATGCAGCATCCAAGGACAACAAACAGCAACCTAGTTATAGGTAGCAACCCGGTTCCTTTTAGGTTTTTAGGATTCCCTGAACCAAAAAGTATTTGGTTATATTTCTTCGCACCACCATGATGAATCTCCCAATCTGGACAGAATGAAGCATCTTCAGCTTTTGCACCAGTAACTTCTTCAAGAGTATAAGTCTTGATGGTGAAGTTTTTGCCTATCACCGTAGCACCAAGGTAGATTCTCTTGTCATGTTCTACCACTCTAATATTCCTCCAGAACTCGTACACACTTACTTCATGCCAGCCACAGTTGATCACCTCAAAGAAGGGAAACCAACCAACACACTTAAAATAATCAGAGAGGTCAAAGCCATTCTCAGCCAGGTTCTTGAAGTTGACACACCTGGATGGGACAATATTCCTACCAACCTTAGATGAAGCACCATCGTTCTTCTTGGGTGCCATTGTAGTTCAAAGAGTGAAGTGTAGAAGGTAGGGTTTGAGAGAGCTTGGAAATAAGAGAGCACAGAGAGTTTCTGAATGTAGTGAGTAGGAATGCAAAGAGAGTGTAATTGGAGTAGCTTCTCACGAGCTCTATAAATAGACTCCGGACATAGCGTTAATGATGGTAGTTACAGGCTGCACAGACATGGGGAGTCGTGCAACGTGCAGACTTCAGAGGATAGGTGAAAAGCCAACCGTCTCAGGTTGCCACGTCATCAAGTGACAATTTCAGAAAGTATACGTGTTCAGCAAGTTCAATAGTTTCAGCAAGTACATTTTCAGCAGACACACATATTTCAGAGAGTTCATGCATTTTTCAGAAAGTCATACACATCATATTTTTCACAGATTTTTCAAATAAATCATATAATCTCAAACATTTTAATTACAGTAATGAACAATGTTACCAGCAAGAATGTTTATGAGTTTGAAATGAATTTGCTGAGACTCAACATTGCTTCTTGAGATAAGATGTATGTTTTCAGCAGCTTATGTTGAAAGCTCTTGGGACATAAACGTTCTTTTCATCAAGAGTTCCTCTCATCCATTTTATAGTAGTGATTATGGGAGTTTTCTTTGATTTATTCAGCACATCTGCAAGAGAAACAATTGAGTTTTTTGGTATCCATATTTTCTTGGGTCCACCTGGGTTAGTTTCTGGTAAGTGTTTCTCTTTCTGTTTATTCTCAGACTTGAAAAGTCTATGTTTATCACAGTGAGGACACCCATCAACCTTTTTCTTATCCTTTTTAGGTGACTTAGAATCTGATGATTTAGATGATAGTTTTCCAGAGAACCTAACCCTCTTTTATCATTTAACCTTTTCTAAGTTTCCAATAATCTGTTAAGATTATTAGTTCCTTCAGTAAAGTTGGCTAGGTCTTTAGTAAGTTCCTTAATCTGTCCTTGAAGATTCTGTTTTTCCTCAAGTAGATTTTTGGAATTACTATTCTCTTTTTCCTGAAACTCTTCTTTAAGTATAAGAATTTCTTTTTCAAGATCCTTGTTTTTATTGCATACAACAGTATATGCATTTGAAAGATTCTTATACTTTCTGAAAAGTTCCTTGGAACTATCAACTAGATCATCATATTCATCTTGAAGAGTTAAAGATGTTACCTTAGAATCTGTTTCTTCAGAGATGAGTTGATTTTCCATTAAGCACAAAGTTGTTTCTTCAGATGAGTCCTCTTCATATTCTAAAGTGAGATCCTCTACAGACTTGTTATCTTCATCATCTTCTTGAGCAGATGAAGCTAGCCAATCCCATATTTCCTTAGCAGAGTTGCATCCTTTAACCATCTCATACTCAATTTTGTTCAGAGAACAAATCTAGTAGAGCTTGGCTTAAGCATTAAGTTGAACTTTAATTTTTTGCTCATAGGACCACTCAACTTTGGAAATAGAAACTGCATTTCTCATGGGAACTTATTCACCATCAGCAACTATATCCCACAGATCTAGATTATAGCTTTCTATGAACAACTTCTTATGTTCTCTCCAGTAAAATAATCTTTTCTGTTGAAAACTGGAGGTCTGGTTACAGATTCTCCTTCAGAGATGTAGGAATCAAAGCTTGTTGAGGTTTCCATCTGGATCTTCTTTCCTCAGCACTTGTTAGATGCTAAACCCGAGGTTGAGCTTTGATACCAACTGTAGAAACCACAGGAAACACTAGAAGGGGGGTTGAATAGTGTTTTATATTTTCAAACTGATTTTAAGAAAACCTTTAACAAGCAAAACTTTTCACAAAGATTTTAAGCAACTTGCTTAAACTGAAGTTTAGGTACTTGCTGAAGTTGCTTCAACATGTCTAATAAAACAGTTTTAGAAACTTGTTTTTTAAATACATTTTGGTTTGTTTTCAGTTCCAACTTATAAAACAAATTACTCAGAACCCTCCAGGTTAGTAAGAAATCAAATATAGAGAGATAAGGGAAGAGAAAACTTAGCCAAGAATTTATCTTGGTTCACTCACAGCCACCGTGAGCTACGTCCAGTCCCAATGCCAAACCAGCAAAGGATTTTCCACTAACTGATCATAGTTACAAGTATTCTTTGAACCACAGCCTCTTCAGGCTAAAACCCAAGTATTATTTGAACACACAGCCTCTCTAGGCTAAAACCCAAGTATTATTTGAACACACAGCCTCTCCAAGCTAAACTCAAGTATTATTTGTTCCTCCAAGCCTCTTCAGGCTCTCAGACACTTTGAAAGTGTTTACAATGAATATTAGTTTAAGTTCCTAAGAAACTTAAACAAAAATAATCTTGTACAGAGAATAACTGAGTAAAACTCAAGATACAGATGAAATTTTCAATGTAAAAAATATCAGAGAGTAGCAGTGAGATTTTTGCAGCGTATTGACTTATTATCTTATTCTTCTCTCCTACTTTGAACTTCTTCATGAAGCTTTATATAAGATTTCAGCTTAAGTCCGTTGAAGATTGATAAATCACCGTTGTGAAATAGCATTAAATGTTGTTAAGACTGTTGTGAGACAATCTTCAAAAAGCTTCTGACTTTGTGTGTTGCAGGTGCAGGTACAAGGTTTTCACATAGGTATGGCAACGGGGCGGGTTTTACTCTCCCCGCCCTCGCCCCCGTAAAATTCGGGGCGGGTTCGGGTTCGAGTTTAAAGAGAGCGGGTATGAAATTGTGGAACCCAACCCCATCCCCGCGGGTTCTCGTCGGGTTCGGGGAAACCCATGGGTTTTTCATTTTTTTCCTCTATTTTTTATAACTTAAATACATTTTTTTAAATAAGTCATATATATCTAATATATTTTAATTCAAATAATATGTAAATATAGACATTGATAATCTTTAAAAAATAAGAAAGGTAAGAACTATATTATATTTTAAGGAAAATATATAAGTTTACATTTATTATTCAAGTATTAGTATAATAAAATTATGTAATTATTACATCGGGGGCGAGTTCGGGTTCGGGGGCGGGTTCTTAGTACCCCAAACCCGTCCCAGACCCCATTAAGGCGGGGCGGGTTCGGGGTCGGGTTTTACTAAAACCCGGTCAAAACAGGTTTTCCCCGTCAAAGTCGGGGCGGGGACAGGTCGGTACCCGCGGGTTCGGGTTTGAGTGCCATGCCTATTTTCACATGTGCAGGTACCAGGTTACAACAGTTTCCCTTTTTGGTAAAAGATTTGAAATGCTCCTTAAAGGGTCTCTGTAACATTCCTTAATTGAATCAAACTTGTAAAAGACGTATATGATGCATTAAAGTCTTGAGCAAAAAGCCTTCTGACTTTGGTCAAATGCCACGTAGAGAGTCTTCAGCAGTTTTTCTTGATTCAGAAAATATATCTCTTTCAGAAGGTTGATTGCTTTCAGCAGGTTTTCGTCCTTCAGAAGGTTGCACCACTTCAGAGGGTTGCTCCTTCAGAGAGTTGCTGAAACACGTGAAATACCTTTAAGAGATTTTGTACTTTTAGCATATTTTAACTAAATTTGTTACTCATTAAAACTCAGGATTTGGGAGACTTTAAACATTATTAATCTCTTAATAATATTTTTAGACTCAATAATTAAGTTATTGGATCTTAGTGGTCTTACCACTATTGGATATTTGACACAGTTTGGATGTTCTTCACTTTGTTATGTTGGATTATGGCTTTTATTAACCAATGATTATGATTTATGATTTATGATCTTAATGTTGTGCTGGATGTTTTTCACTAAGTTATGTTGGATTATTGTTAATCTTAATGATCTTAGTAGACAACATAGAATGATAAGAAAGATAACATAATTTCATTAGAATTAAAATAAATAATAACAATCTTACATAATTATATCATGAGATCCTACTTCAATTACCATGAAATTAGAAACATATCTAATTTTTCCACAAAAGCCCCAACAAAAATCCCATCACAATACATGACACCATAAGTGTCCAACTTAGTCTCTTATTCTGATTTTACAGTCTCTTCAAGGTCCTAGACACATTCTTCCTCCAAACTTCATCATCATTTCCACTCAATCCCATAGTTGATGTAGCTTGACTTGCAATTTCTTGTGCAACAAAATCATTCTCCACCCACTTGAAAAAACCACATATGTCTGCAACTTGCACATTCAAAGCAAATTCACAACATTAACTAAGTAGCAAACAACCTACCTAAACCCTAAACAACAAAAAAACAGAAACTTACCAAAATTAAAATCGAAGAAAATAACAAAAAATACCTTCAATTTAGGGCATGCATAGAACAACCTCCCTGGGTTTTTTTCAGTTCTAGAAACCCTAATAACTGCTATATGATTACAATTACATTTTGGCTCATTTCTTCCCTTTTGAGAGATGTGCGAATAATTGGAACCACCACTATTATACCTCCAATTTGTGGTGCGCATGGCTGACAAATGTCGGTGTAGAGGAAGAATAGAACAACAAACAACAGCTACCCACACGCAGAAGAGCCGGAGATTCACAACCAAAAAAGGTGATGGTGTCCAACACAAAGAAGGAGAGAAAGGAGATGAAGATGACAAGTCAACAAAAGTTAAAGGAGTTTACAGTGTAACTTCCCAAAAAAATTAGGGCCTAAATAGTATAGTGAAAGCCTTAGTCTATGGATCCGACCAAGAGAGGAAGGTTAGAAGTAGGAGGGGAATTTGGGGATTTGAGTGTAAATCTAGACCTGAATTAGGCAATGTATTAAGAGCCATAAGTCTCAGCTGAACTTAGGAGAGAAACCAAGTGTTAAGTCAAACAACTATAGACTGAACTTAGGAGAAACCACACCCTGAGACGGAGAGAAGCATATGGTATAGGTATGAGGAATAAAGGTTTGGATTAAGAATGACTAAGTTAGAAAGGTATGTTGTCAGAGAGGATTAAGAAAAAGGTGGTTTGAACTGAGTTAGAATGGGTTAAGTGAGAAATCAGGACTTTGGGTTCTGATGTCCTCGCTCAAGCGAGAAGGGCTCGCTTGAGCGAGCATATCAGTAAATTCGGCAAATCTGAGTTCTGGTTTTCTCGCTTGAGCGAGGAGGCTCTCGATCAAGCGAGAAATAGGGGAGCAAGTTGAGTGCTCTCTGGAAAAATTTCGCTTGAGCGAAATTCACTCAGATTAGGGGTACTCTCTGGGAGAATTTCGCTCAAGCGAGAAAGTCTCGCCCAAGCGAAATTCATTCAGAGAGGGGGAATGCTCTCTGGAGAATTCTCGTTTGAGCGAGAATACGATTTCAGAAAGTTTTCTACGCACTCGCTCAAGCGAGACGGGTTCGCTTGAGCGAGACCACACGTCCCTGACTTTAAAACAGAAAATTAGGGTTGTTATTTCTCCGTTCTTCTTCGTTTTAGAGAGAGGGGGGATAATTCTAGAGAGAGGAGGAGCTCTTGGAGCCAATAAGAAGGAGGAGAAGCCAAGGATCTCCACCCCCAACCTTCCCAACTTCCTTCCTTTTCCCTTTGAGCTTCCATAGAGGTGAGTAAATCTCACACACTTCCACTCCATCTTGAGTATGCTCTCCCACATGAGCCCTAGCCCTTACCTTCCCTTTCTACAACTTGTATGTGAATGTTTGTATGATTGGGTTATTGGTAGTTGATGTATGCAGACTATGTTAGGGTTTGTTTTGGAAGTTAATCTTAGGATTCGAATTGGGGGGTTTTATCTTGAGATTCACATGCTTGGGGTGGGATTGTTACTATGAAACTGCTTAGATCTATTATGTGTTGTATGTTAGCTATACATGTAACAGTGCTATATGTAGATTTATCTTGAGACATGAGTTATTTGAGATGTTTGAGCCATTGCATATTTTGGCCTCTAGCCCAGTTAAGAATGAGAAAATGATTTTTGGCTCCGACCCAGAGAAAATGGCTTTGACCCGTTTTGGCTTTGGCCCAAGTTAACTTAAAGAGAAAAGATTGATTTCAGAAAATGAGTTAAGACATGGGTGATTAGTTCCTAGTTAATAAGGGTGATTAGTGCCTAAGGGAGACGTTCTTTGTAGTTTGAGCTCAGATCTAGCCACATCAAGTTAAGTAATAAGACCCCACCTGCCGGGTAATGCAGGTTGTAACATCCATGAGTTACTGCCTCGAGTAATGGGGTCCAGGCTAGGATGTTACACAAATCATGCATGGCATATTTGAGTTGTGTTCCATTTATATGTTTAAATTGGATTGAAATGATATTAGAGCAAATTATGTATGTTCTGATGATCTGTGTGGAGTGTTGCGTTTCATATGCCTGTTTTCCCCCACACTGCTTGCTGTATGATTTGATCACTAGGACCGTAGTCTCACCCAACGTTGCGGGGATATATTTTAGTTATGCAGGACGTTCCAACTATATGTTCAAAAGGGAAGTGAATCTCTTGGAGTGGATTCACCCATTCGTAGTGGTGAAGAGAAATTCTTAGTTGTTAATTACATGTAATTAATAGTTTAATGATGTATTAATGTAGAGACTTTAGATTGGCCAAGGAGGCTTACTTGTAGTTAAGATTGTATTGTGTTATTGTAAACTGTATTGGTGGTTTTACTGAATTTCAAGTTAAGATAGAATTAGTAAACGTCCAATTTTTAGGGGAAACTCTGCTGGATTTCCGGTATGAGTACTGGGAGCCATAACACTCCTAGTGTGGGTTCATTCTCTAGGTTTTGATTGAGGTTTTGTAATAAGAATAATGGTGTATGAATTTTTTGGAAGCTTAAGCAAACGTTGGATTGCTTAAGCAACTGTATGATTTGTATGACGATATAAAAAATGGCGCGAAATAATTTTAGTAATTCGGGATTAGTGTTTCTAACGGACACTATTCTTGAGTTGAGAAATTAGGACGTTACATATTTGTATCAGAGCCGTTCAATCCAATTGGACTGTGGTTAGGTTAGCTGCCCGTGACTTACTATGATTCCACTGTACCCCGTACTCAGTATAAGGACTGATCCCCCCTCTACTTGGTGCGTTGTACACGGGATTATGGTTAGTGACGTGAGTAGGATGCCTTGGTTAGGGAATTGGGACATTTTTCTTCCAAGATTAAAGCCACCCACTTGATATATAGAGGGAGAGTGACATTGGCCCATTTCCCGGAGTAGGACTTTCACCTTAGAAATCTTATAGAATGTTATCTTTAGTTCTTAGTGGACATGAGGCACCATTAAAAGGAAAGGTAAAGTAGAAGTTTTGAGAGAGAGTGCGTAATTGGTTTTGGAAGGTGAAAACAAGAGAGAACTTTAGAGGGAATAGAATGAGTAGGCTCCCTAGTGGGCGAGGAGGGTGTTAGTTGTTAGTGGTTGCATTCTAGTAACGTGATTTACTTGAGTTGAATGGAATGTTTGATTCGTCTGACGGAGTATGATGCTTGCTTGCTTGCTTGAATAATTGTATGTCTTGTGTACTTGGTTGTAATTTGTTGTATTAGTCATAATATTGTTTGTTTGCTTAAATATTTGCTTGACTTGTATGTTTGGTTGCATTGTTTGGGATGGTCTATTAAGTAGAGAGTTAATGGTAAACTTCTAGGGTATGGGTTGAACGATTTTAGAGTTTAGAATTTCACATATTTAGGATTTTATGTTCGATTGGTTTGTAGAGGGCAGGTAGAACTCATGAGAGGATAGATGAGCTAATGTCCTGTGTGGAGACACTGTTAGTGGTTAGAGACTTGAGTTTGGAATTGAGGAACACCTATGCTCGGAGCTTTAAGCTTAGCGGTGAATGACTTAAGAGATAGGAGGGGCTCGCTTAAGGATTGGAGGGTGAAGGCTACATTAGAGGAACTTAGGTTATGGTTTTTAACGTTATTAGGAACCTGATAAGAGTCCGGGTACCATGGACCAATAAGGGAGATTTAAGTTTAAGGATCATGATCCAATACCCATCTTGTTCTACCTTAGAGCTTCCTTATTCTTTCGGCCCTTTTTACTTACGACCTCATTATTCATGTTTGAATTATGGCTGGGCACTATTCCTTAGTTAGGACCTCTTGATCCGTTTTGGTTAAGCTAGGGAGTAAACCCAAGTATATAAAGAGAGCGAGTGACATTGGAAACTTGGATGGATAGAGGTACTTAGTAGGTTGCAATCATGGTCAGTTCCTTTTGGTCCTAGGTCTACTTATCTGATTGACACTTAAGGAATGAGATTCCTTGTTGTTTTAGTCAAGCGCTTTTGGAGTAGAAGTCTTATAATTATCAGTTTGTGCTTAGTACATCATTGTCTGTTTCCCATGGGTAGGCATTCATGTTACCTATGTCTAGGATTATTTTGTTAGTACACGGTTAGTTACCTGTTTTCTAAATTATCAATGGTAGAGCTAAGTCTATAGGTTGGGTTTCTTAGTCTCTCCTCTGTCTGTTTCCTAAGCAGAGGAACTCTAATCTTTATAGTTCATGTTCCTTCAATTGCTGCGGTTACCAGCTCTAGGAAGTAGCTGTTGATGTCATAGTACAGGGCATGTGTTCGTACTCAGCCTCCTAGGTTGAAGTGATAAATAATTTTGCTTTCTACTTTTATGCACATGATGGAGTGATAGGTACAAGTAGGCCTACACACTATCATGTTCTGTTAGATGAGGTGGGTTTCTCTTCAAATGAACCACATGAGTTTGTCCATCCTCTATCATATGTGTATCAGAGGAGCACCACTTGGATGTAACTCTATATTCTTTTATTTGAGACATGTGTGTTGTTGTTTTAGAAACCAGTGATGAGACGATGTTGTTCATAAGATTATTGTTGAGTTTCCAGAAAGCGTACCAAAACCCCAGCAGTATAATAGTAAGTAAGAGTATCGTATCCACATGGAACGGTTCAATTTTATAAAGATTAGTGGTCACAACTATCAAGTGAGAATAAGGTTGTTGATTGTTGAGAATAAAAACAAAAAATAAATTGAGATAGGTAGAGATAGTTACTTGGACTAGGATTGAACTTCGTTTCATCGCACCCCTTTTGTATGTGAACCCCAATAATATTTATGAATATGTAGTTATGATAACTTAGCCAAACTATGTTATTTTACCCTGGTTTCCACAGTGATAAAATACTCAGAAATAATTCATGCGGGTTCTCCCAAGCGACAAATTACCCCGACTTTAATGATCTGTTTTCAGTTTGTTAACACTATCAATTCGCCCTGGTGTCCACGGTGACTACTATGAGTATTTTTGCCAATCAAAGTTCAAGTTTCCTATGTCTAGTCTCCCCCAAACTCGCTATTGATTTTATAGAACCACCTTTCGAATGCACCCCATAAAACCAACCTTCAACTCTGGCACACAGGCGGAAGCTAAGCATTAAGCACATAATAAAAATATCGATATCATAAAAACAGAGATTCATAAATAGTAAAGAGAATTCACGTACAATCGGGGATTGAATCGACTACAGTCAATCCTATCGGAGAGTTTAGCTACGCATGGTAGCCATTACAAACCAACGAAGCAACTGTCACACTTTTCTTCAACCCTAGCTCTGCTTTGCCGTCTCCCTTAGGTCTCCGGGAATTGCTTTGATCATTGAAAAAGGTCCTTTAAATAGAAATTAGAAAGCTATTTTAAATATTGAAGGAATCTGTTTTGAAATCCTTTGAAAAACTGAATTCGTATTCCTGCGCTTCAACCTGCGCTCAGCGCCGATGAAGCGCATGAAATAGAGAGCAATTTTAATTGTTGCGCTCCACCTACGCTCAGCACAGGTGGAGCGTATTTCTCATTCCAGCTTTCCCTGATTTCCTCTTTTTCAATCTGATCTCTTCCGGATCTTATCCTTGTTTGCTTTGCTTTCCTTATTTCCCTCTTTTTGGCTTGATTTTGTGCTGATTTGATCTTCAAATTTAAACTGAGAAAGTTATCTTCAAAATCCTTGTTTAAATGACTGCTGATTTTATCTTGATTTGTTGCCATTTAAAATCTCATCTGCAGATTTTCTCTTCAAATAGATGCTATCTTGTTTCTCTTTTTAAAACTTCCTCTTTTATCTGCAAAATCAACAGATTTTCTTTTAAAATAGCATCAAATTCAAATTTGAATTAAATGATCACAAAATATGCATTTATTACTAAAAAGAGGTAATTTGGGGAATAAATTTACCAATTTACCCTTGATAAGTGCAGTAATTATACAAGAATTTATCATATATTTTGCACTTATCAAATTCCCCCCAACTTAGCTTCTTGCTTGTCCTCAAGCAAGAAAACCTTTTGCCATCAAATGGATTCAATCCCCTTGTCAAGATTCTCAAATTTAAGGAAATAATTTCCTTATCTCTTTACTAGGAAACTGTCACTTTCCAAATATCAGATTGAAAATCAGAATCAAGTGATATTACCAGTACTCAATCAGAATAGGATAAAACACATTCAAACTTTTTCAGAAATAGCAATCAAAACAATAAGTGATAAATCAAGGACTTCTCTCATTTTCACGGGTAAGTGTTTCCCTCGTTTTTTCACAGTAGTTGAACAACTAAAATTGATAGTCGTTTCTGGTTAAAAAACATGCACATGGTAAATCATGGATCAAAAGGTCTTTCTTCGGTTGTAATGAGGTTGGGTTATCAAGAACTCATGGTTTTTCTGGATATGCAAAGAAACACTGATATAGAGAGCAACTTTGAATTTTTCTTTTTCTTGAACCTTCTCTCCATTCTCCACTTCATTCTTGATTTGCATTATTCAGCTGGCCTCTTTTATTTTATGGTTCACTCCCTTTTTCATTTTTGAGGGAGTGACTCACTTTGTTTTCTTGTGTCTTCTCTTTGCAATTCTTCACTGTCAAGTAACCAACCAATTCTCCCATTTTATCAGATTTCACTTTTGCTCTCTATCCCAAGTGTGTAAGGGACATGATATAGACATTATTCTGGCTGGGGTGCATAAGAAGAAACATTAAAGCTCAAATGGGTTACCAAAAAAATTGGAAATTTTTTTTAAGGGTTGGCTTTTTGGCATTGAGCAAATAATTTATAAACAAAAATTGCCTTTATCACTTCCATATTTTTCATGTGCAGAATAAAATCCAAAAACTCAAGCACTTGCAATTGACAAGCAGCGGTGAAAACTCTCATATCAGTGTTTGGTCTCTCAACTCACCGGCTTTTTGGCTAAATTCCTTGATAAAGCACTTATTGAAATTAATTAACTATCTTGATATATTTTCCTGCATAATATCCTAATTCTAATTGATTATGGAATTAATCACAAAATTCCTATTTCTTTCCTAATTCAGTTAGTTAAATTGCCTAGCTATGAGATTTAAATTTATTTCCTTAAATCCCTAATTCCTAAATCCTAAGTTGCATAAGAAAAAAAATTATCAAATAAAAAGAAAATAGAATATAAGAGAGTAAAAGAAAGAAAAACACCGTGTAAAATAATGGCTAGTTGCAGCTGCAGAATCATGGGCTGGTTCAGCTCCAGCTCCACTCCCCCCTGGGAAAATAGGACTGTCCCCAGGCCATTACAGATATTGCTGGAACTTCAGTTACCATAAAGATACATTTTGTTTTTCAGTTCAACACGAGATTTCTCTCAATACACCGCTTCAGTACGGTGTTCAAGTTCTCCAAGCAGCCATCAAATGGGAATCTTAAGTGTGCAAAAAGATGGTATGTAATTTCAGCTTCTGACTTTTCATCGTCATATGATGTTGATCTTTTTCTTTTCTTGAAACGGAATTCCACCATGGATTTTGGCAGCTGCTTCTTTCTTCTTGCTGGTTTCCTCAAAATTTCGGGAACCTTCTTCTTCTGATTTGTAGGAACATTTTTGCAGTCAGTTCCTTTTCTTCTTACTTTCTGCAGCTGTGGTTCAGAATGAGTTATAGAGATCCAATCAATAGGATCTAACTCCAATCGATCTGGCGGTTCATCTTGTTGGGAAATTCCTTTGTCTAGATGGAAGGAAATACTCTCATCTTGAGAGCTGAGTTTGAATCAACATCAATTATCATCTTAGCAGATTTCATGAATGGTCTTCCTAGAATCAAGGGGACATCAGTATCCTCTTCCATATCAGCCATAAAGAAGTTTGCAACATATACAAACTTATCCACCCTTAAAGGCAATTCTTCAACTATCCCATATGGGTATTGTGTGGACTTGTTTGCGAGTTGTAGAGCTACATTTGCAGGCTTGACCTTTAAGTTACCCAGTCTTTTGAACATTGATAATGACATCAGATTGATACTAGCTCCAAGGTCTAGTAACGCCTTTGTGACTGGTAAAGTACCAACAATGACCGGTACAGTGAAGCTTCCAGGGACTTTAGATTTCTGGGGATAATGTCTTCTGAATTATGGCACTACATCCCGCCGCTAGCTCCATTGTCTCAACAGTAAATCAGTAAATCTCTTCAGTAAAGTCCTGAGAGACTCAATGTAGATATCTGTAGAAAAAGTCAAACAGAAACACAGCGTCCTGCTGCGCTTCACCTACGCTCAGCGCAATTGAAGTGCCCAAAACAGAATGTTTGATGCATTTCTGCGCTTTACCTACGCTAAGAACATGTGAAGCGCAGAAAACAGAATTAAATTGCTGCAACACTTAGTCAAATTTTCTGTTATCTCCCTATAATCAAGATACCCATTTTTCTTTCCATCACACTCATTCAACTAATTCCTAATAATTCCTAAACAAAAACCTAATTAACACAATATATACAGACCACATTAATAATAAAAAACTGTAAAAATTAATAAAACGCTGGGTTGCCTCCCAGGAAGCGCTCGTTTAACGTCATATAGCTTGACACCTATTCTTTCAAGGTGGTTGAAACTGGAATATTTTGGTGAGCTTGTGGCTGCATCATTCCTTTCTTTAGCCAATGAACCTCACCATATTCTTGCTTTTAACGTCATATGACTTTAACCATTTGGGCTTCTTTCTAGAATTAGACCATGCTTATGACTCCCTTGGCTTGACTTTTCTTTTCTTTATTATCTTGCTCTGATGTGCATCAGTCTTTTTCTCCTGAAGCTTGGATGATTCACAGTTGAATGTTCTCCATTTCTTTGCTTCACAAGGGTCTTTGATATGAAACACACCTGACCACTTTGTCTTCAATCTGGCTCTAGGATTTGAATTTGATTCTCTTGGCCTGATTTTTCCTCTCTTTGCTCTAGTCAGGTTAGTGTATTCGCATGCCTTTCTTTTGTGAGGTCTAGAAGGTTTAACACTTGCATCATGCCTTTCTTGATCTTCCTTTGGAGGGCTGGTTGGATAAGGAAAGGTCTTTGGTCTTGGTACCACTTCCCCTATTTTCTCGGGCTTTGACTCACTATCTCCCTGTTCACTCTATTTCTCATTTTCTTGATCTTTTTCATCACGTAAACTCTCATATGTTTTGTTCTCTTCCTCCCCTTCATAGTCAATCTCTTCTTTAAGCACAGTCTTTTCTATTTCATCCTCTTCTTTTTCTTCTTCTACTTCTGGTTCATCTTCTTCTTCTTCCTTTTCTTCTTCAGCTTCTTCTGATTCCTTTTCTTCAGCTTCTCTTTCTTGTGTTTCTTCAGTTTCCTCTTCTTCATCAGCCATATTATAATTGCTTCCTTCCCTTATCCGTTGAACAATGTCGTCACACTGCTCTTCGGGGTTGGGTAGTGCATTTGCAGTGATCTGTTCTGACTGTTGGTTGACTCTTCTTTCTGCTATCTGCTTCAGTAAAGCGTCAATATATCTTCTTGCTTCTTCTCTCTCCTTCTGAAATTGTATATTACCTTGATTGAATTCTTCGAGACGCTCATAAAATTTTGAGTCCCTTTGTTGATCTGAAGAGTAACTTTGTTGTTGTTGGAAAGAAGGTTGCTTGTGGAATGAAACATCATCTTGGTGCCACCTAAAGTCCTGATTCTGGCTATTTCCCCATCCTTGTGAGTTGTTTTCAAAGTTGTTGTTGTTGGAGAAGTTGCCTGGTCTTCCTTGATTGCCCATGTAATTAACTTGCTCTTCTTGAATGCATGGATAAGAGCAGTAACCATTGGGATGGTCACCTCCACAAAAATCACAAATTAATTGTGGTGACTGGATAGGATAGGAGTGCACTGTTTGCAATTGCTGAGGAAGGTTATCTAGCAACTTGTTGATTACTTCTAATTGCTGCCTTATAATCTTATAATCTGCCCTGATTTCATCTGTAGAAGTTTGCATGTGGGACGAAACAACATCTTGTTGCCACCCAAAATTTTGATTCTGGTAGCTTCCCTAATCCTGCGAAAATTTGTTAGAATAATTGTTGTAATTAGAGAAGTTACCTTGAATCGGTGTGTGGGAGAAATATTCTGGTTCTTGCTGCCTAACATAATGTCTAAGGGTTCTTCTTGGTGGATTTTGATAATCTCCAAGCGTTCTTCTTGGTGGATTTTGCCATTCAGAAGCCATTCAACATTTACTTCACTTGGGGTGGTTAAACAGAGAGTGTTGAGATTGTCTCCTTAAGCTTATCCTTGCCCCTTTTTCTGTTTCTACTTTTGTTCCGTCTAGATGTCCCTTCTATCTCAGGATCAAATATCAATTGATTTTGAGACACTTGTCATCACAAGAGCATAAATCAAGAAGCTCAAACAAATGTTAGCTCGGAAGAGAGGAACAAAATAATAAAAAATAATTTTTTTTAATAAAAATAATAATAATAATTTTTTTAATCCTAAATAAAAAGAATAATTAAAAATTAAAATTCCTAAAAAATTAAAATCCTAAAAAATTAAAATAAAATATATACAACTTGATAGAATAGACCTCCCGAGTCTTTAAAAATTGATACACCGTTCCCCGGCAACGACGCCAAAAATACTTGTTGAAAATCTGGCAAGCGTACCAAAATCCCAGCAGTATAATACTCCCTCCATTTCATATTGATAGTCGTTTTAGGAAAATAAATTTTTTTCATAATATGAGTCGTTCTCTAGTTTCTATGTGAGTATTAATGTTAGTTTTCCATTTTACCCTCCCACTTTTATGGGAAAAGAAACTTAAAAAACTGTTCACCACACTACTCATTAATATATTTAAGTAAAATGAAAAAAAGTGTGTAGTAAATTAATAAGGGTAATTTAGTAAGATTACTATGTCTTTTAAGTCATTTATTATTGTTCTTAATTTGTGTTTAGAAACCTTAAACGACTGTCAAAATGGAATGGAGGGAGTAGTAACTAGGAGTATGGTATCCACAGGGAACGGTTCAATTTTATAAAGATTAGTTGTCACAACTATCAAGTGAGAATAACGTTGTTGATTGTTGAGAATAAAAACAAAAGATAAATTGAGATAGGTAGAGACAGTTACTTGGACTAGGTTTGAACTTCGTTTCATCGCACCCCTTTTGTATGTGAACCCCAATAATATTTATGAATATGTAGTTATGATACCTTAGCCAAACTATGTTATTTTACCCTGGTTTCCACAGTGATAAAATACTCAGAAATAATTCATGCGGGTTCTCCCAAGTGACAAATTACGCCGACTTTAATGATCTGTTTTCGGTTTGTTAACACTATCAATTCGCCCTGGTGTCCACAGAGACTACTATGAGTATTTTTACCAATCAGAGTTCAAGTTTCCTGTGTCTAGCTCCCCCAAACTCGTTATTGATTTTATATAACCACCTTTCGAATGCGCCCCATACAACCAACATATAACTCCGGCACACAGGCGTAAGCTAAGCATTAAGCACATAATAAAAATACCAATATCATAAAAACAAAGATTCATAAATAGTAAAGAGAATTCACATACAATCAGGGATTGAATCGACTACATTCAATCCTATCGGAGAGTTTAGCTACGCATGGTAGCCATTACAAACCAACGATGAAACTGTCACACTTTTCTTCAGCCCTAGCTCTGCTCTGCCGTCTCCCTTGGGTCTCCGGGACTTGCTTTGATCTTTGCAAAATGTCCTTTAAATAGAAATTGGAAAGCTATCTGAAATCTAGAAGGAATCTGTTTTGAAATCCTTTGAAAAAATGATTTCGTATTCTTGCGCTTCAACCTGCGCTCAACACCGATGAAGCGCAGGAAACAGAGAGAAATTTTAATTGTTGCGCTCCACCTACGCTCAGCGCAGGTGGATCGTATTTCTTGTTCCAACTTTCCCTGTTTCCTTTTTTTCAGTCTGATCTCTTCCTGATCTTATCCTTGTTTGCTTTGCTTTCCTTATTTCCCTCTTTTTGGCTTGATTTTGTGCTGATTTGATCTTCAAATTTAAATTGAGAAAGTTATCTTCAGAATCCTTGTTTAAATTAATGCTAATTTTATTTTGATTTGTTGCCATTTAAAATCTCATCTGCAGATTTTGTCTTCAAATAGATGCTATCTTGTTTCTCTTTTTAAATTTTCCTCTTTTATCTGCAAAATCAACAGATTCTCTATTAAAATAGCATCAAATTCAAATTTGAATGAAAAAATCACAAAATATGCATTTATTACTAAAAAGAGGTAATTTGGGGAATAAATTTACCAATTTACCCTTGATAAGTGCAGTATTTATACAAGAATTTATCATATATTTTGCATTTATCAATTATGTTTCAGACCAGATAGCTTTTAGAAGTCACATCGTAGTTTCATGTGGTAGACTTGAACCTTGAGGGCTGTTAGGAAAGGCCCGAGCCCTTAAAGGGGGTAGCCTTGTAGAAGAAAACATGGGAACCCAACTCAAAAGATCAATTAGGAATATTCGAGGCACATCTAGGTTGTTAGTAACCCAAAGTTTAAATCACTTTTTAGATGTTGAAAATTAGGAACCCCAACAACTTAGACAACTTTTAGGTACTCCCCAAGATGTGGAGCGCGAATTAAGTATTGAGTTAGGAACCATAACCAGGAGTTTTGTGAAGCCTTTTTTATGTTTAAACCCGGTTAGATAGTTTGATTAAATTAAGTTGTTAAGTCATTTCAGAGTGAAGAGACCAATGTGAGGTCACTTAGGAATCCAAGTCAGGATTATGGTAGAGGGAGGGTAGGTGTCAAGGTATCTACCAAAAGGAAGAATGATAGAATTGGTTGGTTTTAGCGTGAGACAGGCATAAAACAGTTTAGGGAGTAGTGACATTTGAGACGTAGCCTAGGATGATAGAACCAAGAAAACGGTTGGGAAGTACAACTCACTCTCAGTTCCTTTTCGACCACCTTGAGGAATAAGAGGTATTAGTGATCGAACGACAATTTGAGAGGATTCCAAGTATGCAAATATAGTTAAGAATAGGAGGGTGACCTTGAGATGGGGTATTTAGAGCAAATTTTGAGGACAAAATTTATTTAGGGGGGGGGGGTAGAATTGTAACATCCCAAAAAAATTAGGGCCTAGAGAGTATAGTGAAAGCCTTTGGCTATAGATCCGGCCAAGAGAGAAAGGTTAGAAGTATGAGGGGAATTTGGGGATTTGAGTGTAAATCTAGACCAAAATTAGGCAATGTATTAAGAGCCATAAGTCTCAGCTGAAAATAGGAGAGAAACCAAGTGTTAAGTCAAACAACCGTAAGCTGAACTTAGTAGAAACCACACCCTGAGACAAAGAGAAGCATATGGTATAGGTATGAGGAATACAGGTTTGGATGAAGAATGACTGAGTTAGAAAGGTATGTTGTCAGATAGGATTAAGAAAAAGGTGGTTCGAACTGAGTTAGAATGGGTTAAGTGAGAAATCAGGACTTTGGGTTTTGATGTCCTCGCTCAAGCGAGAAGGGCTCGCTTGAGCGAGCATATCAGTAAATTCTGCAAATCTGAGTTTTGGTTTTCTCGCTTGAGCAAGGAGGCCTCAAGCGAGAAACAGGGGAGCAAGTTAAGTGCTCTCTGGAAGAATTTCGCTTGAGCGAAATGAATCTCGCTCAAGCGAAATTCACTCAGATTAGGGGGCACTCTTTGGGAGAATTTATCTCAGCGAGAGAGTCTCGCCCAAGCGAAATTCATCCAGAGAGGGGGAAAGCTCTCTGGAGCATTCTCGCTCAAGCGAGAGGCTTCTCGCTTAAGCGAGAATGAGATTTCAGAAAGTTTTCTGGGCACTCGCTCAAGTGAGACGGGCTCGCTTGAGCAAGACCACGCGTCCCTGACTTTAAAACATAAAATTAGGGTTGTTATTTCGCCATTCTTATCCGTTCTTCTTCGTTTTAGAGAGAGGGGGGATAATTCTAGAGAGAGGAGGAGCTCTTGGAGCCAATAAGAAGGAGGAGAAGCCAAGGATCTCCACCCCCAACCTTCCCCAGCTTCCTTCCTTTTCCCTTTGAGCTTCCATAGAGGTGAGTAAAGCTCATACACTTTCACTTCATCTTTAGTATGCTCTCCCACATGAGCCCTAGCCTTTACCTTCCCTTTCTACAACTTGTATGTGAATGTTTGTATGAGTTGGTTGTTGATAGTTGATGTATGCAGACTATGTTAGGGTTTGTTTTGGAAGTTAATCTTAGGATTCGAATTAGGGTGTTTTATCTTGAGATTCACATGCTTAGGGTGGGATTGTTACTATGAAATTGCTTGGATCTATTATGTGTTGTATGTTAGCTATACATGTAACAGTGCTATATGTAGATTTATCTTGAGACATGAGTTATTTGAGATGTTTGAGCCATTGCATATTTTGGCCTCTGGCCCAGTTAAGAATGAGAAAATGATTTTTGGATCCGACCCAGAAAAAATGGCTTCGGACCATTTTGGCTTCGGTCCAAGTTAACTTAAAGAGAAAAGATTGATTTCAGAAAATGAGTTAAGACATGGGTGATTAGTGCCCAGTTAATAAGGGTGATTAGTGCCTAGGGGTGGTGATTAGTGGCCAAGGGAGACGTTCCTTGTAGTCTGAGCTCAGGTCTAGCCACATCAAGTTAAGTGATAAGACCCCGTCTGCCGGGTAATGCAGGTTGTAACATCCTGATAAGTGCAAATTATATGATATATTCTTGTAGTTCTTCTGCACTTATCAAGGGTAAAATAGAAATTTATGCCCCAAAATAATCCCTTTTTAGTAATAATTGTAATAATTGTGATTATTTGATTTGAATTTGAATTTGATGCTATTTTAATAGAAAATATGTTAATATTGCAGATTTATGGGAAGATTTGAATTAGGAAAGAAGATAGCATTATTTGAGGAAAGGATCTGCAGATTTGAATTTTAAATCAGAGCAAATAAAGATAAGATCAACTGCCATTTAAACAAGGATCCTGCGGATAACTTCCCAATTTAAATTCAAAGAGCAGAATAATCACAGAATCAGATCAAAAAGAGGGAAACAAGGAAAGCCAAGCAAACAAGGATAAGATCAGGAAGAGATCAAACTGTTAAAATAGGAAACAAAGCAATCAGTTACGCACTCCACGCTTCACTTGCGCTAAGCACAAGTGAATCGCAAGTATCAGAATTTGATCTATTTCCTGCGCTGCAAATGCGCTGAGCGCAGATGAAGCGCAGCTGCGCGGATTAGTTTTAGATTTATTTTCAAATCAGATTTCTTCCAGATTTAAGATAACTTTCCTTAGTCTATAAGTAGGACCCTTTGTAAAGAAGGAAAGAAGGCTTTTACACAGTCTCAAGAGGTTAGAAAAGGAGCATTTAGGAAGGAGATTAGAGAGACGACAAAGGCAGAGCTAGGATTGGAGCAAGGTGACAGCTTCTCCATTGGGTTGTAATGGCTACCATGCGTAGCTAAACGTCTCAATAGGATTGAATGTATTTGATTCAATCCCCAAAGTGTATGTGAATTCTCGTATTTATTTATGAATCCCTGTTTTATAATATCAATATTTTTATCTTTGCTTAATGCGTAGCTTCCGCTTGTGTGCCGGAGTTATAGGTTAATTTTAGGATTCAGGTGACAGATGTTTCTATAAAATTAACAGTGAATTTGGGGGAACTGATACTTAGGAAAATCAAAGTCTGATTGATAAAAGTACTCATAGTAGTTACTATAGGGTTATAGGAGAAAGTGACCATTGAAGAAGAACTAGGCAATCTCTTCATAGCCGACACTATAGGTCTATGGGGCGAATTGATAGTATTAAACAAACGGAAAGATTGAGCAATTAAGCCGCGGTAATTTGTCGCCTGGGAGAACCGGCATGAATTATCTTCAATTGGTTTACTACATGGTAACTTGGGGTAATGCAATATAGTTTGACTAGGATATTATAGAAATATATTCATAAATAATATAGGGATTCACATGCATAAAGGGGTGCGATGATATGAAGTTCAATCCTAATCCAATTAAAGTATTTTATCTTCTTTCAATCATCTCTTTCTTTTATGCAAATTTACTTTCCTCACCACAAACTCTCAAATACCGTTTTCTACTTGATAATCTGATCAAGAGTAAATACGAAGCAAACCGTTCCCTGTGGATACGATAAACTCATACTTACTATTATACTGCTGAAATTTTGGTACGTTTTCCAGAATCTCACCAAGTATTTTTGGCGTCGTTGCCGGGGAACGGTGTTTCAATTCGTATAGACTTGGAAGGTCTAATTATCAAGTTGTATATACTCTATCTTAGGATTAGATTTTTATTTTTATTTTTATTTTTAGGAATTTTTTTTTTAATTTATCTTTTTATTAAAATTCTCTTCCACACTTACCCGTTTCAAGTTTTCTTGTTTATGCTTTTGAGAGGCCAGGTGACCCCAAATCAGTTACAGTTTGATCCAGAAATAGAAAGGACATCAAGGAAGAATAGGAGTAGAAACAGGAGAAGGAGAAGAAGGATACTTGAGGAAGAACCCAAAAATATGGCAGAAGAACAACCACCAAGAAGAAGGACCTTATGAGAATATGTCATGCATCAAGGACCTCGCCATTTTTCAAGCATTGTCTTACCCACAACTGCGAAGTCCTTGGAGTTGAAGGCTGCTCACCTCAATCTTATCAGTGCCAATCAATTCGCAGGATTGGATCATGAGGATCCAAATACACATCTTTCAAACTTTTATGAATTAATAGGCACTATGGGTTTTGAGGAAGGTGATTTAGAATCGGTATACTTACGTTTATTTCCTTTTTCATTGATAGGTAAAGCTAAGGAGTGGCTGAAGTCGCATCCAAACCAAAGTTTAAACAACTGGGATGTGGTTGAAGAAAAATTTTTGACAAGATTTTTCCCACCAGGGAAACACATACAAGCCAAAGCAGATATATCCACATTCAGACAAGGATCAGATGAACCATTATGTGAAGCTTGGGAGAGATACAAATCTATGCTGCGCAAATGTCCTAATCATGGCTATGATGACATTGCCCAACTCAACATTTTCTGAAAGGGACTCAGATCTGATTCCAAATCTTTCATAGATGCTGTAGCAGGAGGAACTATCTTATCCGTGGATAGGGATGACAATGGGTACCCTATGGGCAGGGTACCACAGTGCCCGCGTTTTTAAAAAAAGCCCATACCCGCGCCCGTACCCGCACGGACAATAACTTTAGTGCCCGTCCCCAAACTCGTTGGGCACCTATATGCCCGTACTCGTGCCCGTTACCCGCACTTTTATTAAGTAAATAATTAACAACTTACTAAAAAATATTAATTTAAGAAAACTATATCTAAATTGAAAAAGTTACTCGAAGTTTGCCCAAACATAATTTTTAAGTATCAGTGAAACAACAATTTAATTATATTGAAACACTATATGTTAATGTTCTAAAATACAACAAATGATCTAAAGTTCAAAATTTTTATTAAATATTACAATATACTTTCATGTCACACTATTTTATAAACTTGGGATATCATGTGTTAGAATTCTTCAAGATTTGTAAAAATATATTATTAACACTAATTAGTCATATATTATAAAATAAAAAAAAAACACAAATAGATAGTTATAAAAATATATTTTTAATTTTTAATATATTATATATATCAATTTTAAAAATATATATAAATATATTAGATATTTTAATAAAATTAATATATCCCTATATATAATTATATATGGTATTTTTTATTAAATAAGTATATATATGAGTGCGGGTATGGGGCGGGCTGGGCATCAAAGTGTCCGTACCCGCGCCCATACCCGCTTTGCGGGTTTTTACCCTGCCCATTGCGGGTAATTTTTGCGGGTACCCATAGGGCTTGGGCTCAATTGACATCCCTATCCGTGGATGCAGAGCGAGCAATCTCAATCATTGACAACTTTGCTCAGAATGATCAGCAAGCTCAGTGTGGACGACAACCAACTCAAATACCGAAGAAAGGAGTGTTGGAACTCAACAATAGTGATGCTATTCTAGCAGAAAACAAGCTTATCAACAGACAGATAGAAGCACTCACAGAATAGTTGAAAGCACTTCCTCAACAGTTAAAAGCTGTCCAATCCCAACCTATTCAAGCCCAACCTTTGGTCTGTGACTTTTGCGGAGGTGACCATCCTAATGGTCAATGCTCTTACCAAGAAAACCAAGTCGAACAAGTCAACTTTATGGGTAACCAGGGGAGGCAAGGAAATTTCTCCAACAATAACAACCAGTACTCACAAGGATGGAGGAATAACCAAAACAATTCTAGATGGGGGCAGAATGGAGGGACCAGACAGACACCATACCAGCAGCAACCATCAACATATGACAGATTGAACAGGTTGGAAGAGAAGATTGATGCATTCATACAAGGATTTGATGGATTCAAGAAGAACACAGAAGCATCAATCAAAGCATTAGAAAATCAAGTGGGCCAACTAGCAACAGAGATTGCAGAACATAAGAATGGCCACTTTACAACAAACACTCAGACAAATCCAAAAGAGCACTGCAATTTGATTGCTACTGATGGCCACATTACAGAAGAAAGTGATGTAGAAGAAAGCATCACATTTGAAGAACAAGTGCCCAAAGAGGAGATCGTCAAGGAGAGTGTTCAATTAGAGGAGAATCCATAAGAGATTGTACAAAAAGAAGAAGGAGAACCACAAGAGGTCTACACCACAGGCAAGTCTCTTGACCCAAGTAAGTTCATTGTACCTCTTTCTATAGGTAATCAACCAGCTACTTATGCTTTATTGGATCTTAGAGCGAGCATCAACTTGATGCCGCTATCGTATTTTAACAAGATGGGAATTTTGAAGGTCAAGTCTGCCAACGTAAAGTTACAACTTGCAAATAAGTCCACTCAAAGCCCATATGGGAAGGTTGAAGATTTACCAGTTAAAGTGGACAAGTTTGTGTATTTTGTTGACTTTTACATTGCAGAGACAGATGAAGAGGATTCTGATGTCCCCTTAATTTTGGGAAGACGCTTTATGAAAGCTGCCAAGGCAATAGTGGATGTTGATCAGGGAAAATACCAATTGAGCTCTAAAGATGAGAGCATTGTGTTTCACATTGACAGAGGAATCCCCCAAGTACAAAAGACTCTAGAAAAATTAAAAATGGATCCTACTTATGGGATCTATAAATTTAAGTCTAAATCTCAGCTGCCAAAGGTAAGAAAGAAAGAAGCTCCCCCAGATATTGTGGAGCAAAAGAAGAAAAAGGTTTTTGGATTTCTGAGGAAACCAAGAATGAGAGTTAAACAACCAGAAAGCATGTTGGAGTTCAGATTTAAAAAGAGAAAAAGGGCAGCATCAGAAGAAGAAGGTAGTGAAGACAGCGATGATGAGAAAATAAGAAATCAGCATGGAGGATGGGAACTAAAAGGAAGAACTGGAACAGAGTCAACCATTATCCTCCAATTGAGGCCACCATAAGTTTCTAAGTAACCAGGCGTCGAGCTATCAGACGTTAAACAAGCGCTTCCTGGGAGGCAACCCAACATTTTTTGTTTTTCTTTTTTCTTTGATTTTGTTTTTGATTTTTGTTGTTTAGAGTCAATACCTGTGTATATTAAGAAATTGTTAGAAATTGGATTGATTTCAATGAGTAAAGGATGAAAAACAATTGGAGATAGGAAGCAGTGGAAAACAGAAAATAGAAATTTAACTCTGTTTTCTGCGCTTCACCCTCGCTTAGCGTAGGTTTGAAAATAGTCTCTGTTTTCTGCGCTTTATTCTCTCTAAGTGAAGGTAAAGCGCAGAAATATCAAATTACTCTCTATTTTCTACGCTTCACCTGCGCTAAGCGTAGGTGAAGCGCCGCGGCACGCTTCATATTCTTATGAAGTACGCGTTGCACTCTCGCTGAGCGAGAGTGTAGCGCAAATGCGCGCTGCACCATAAGTTTGAAATTTGAAAAGAGGAAAGGTCATTTCAACCTTTCTTCAACTCCTAAACTCCCATTTTCTCTGAAAACTCATCTTTATCTTTGACCTTTTCACTTCCATTTCCACTTCCTTTCAATTTCTGAGGCTACACTAGGTATGTTTTTATTAGTTTGCACCGATTGAAATTTTCAGTTTTTCATTTATTTGAGAAAAACCTTAGGGTAGAAAACTTAGGCTCTTAGGACCTTTTTAAATTAAGAAATTTGTCAATAGTGTCTTTGTTTAGTATGTTTGTTGCTTTGGTATGTTTATTGGTATATTTTGGTGTACTTAGGTGGTAGTTTTTGAAGTGCTCAATAAATTTTTGCAAGTTGCTCTGTTTGGTGCATGTATGCTTAGAATGCTTCATATTTTGCATGCCCATGCATGAATAATTGTGCCTTATTGCATGTTACTGATAACATGATTTTTTAGCTTAATTTTTGTTACCAATCTGTATGCCATGTTCTTTAAAAATTAATTAGGAATGCTTTAATCGATCACTTTAGCATGCTCTTAATAAATTAATTAATTGGAATATTGGTAACTTAAAAATCAAGATTGTGTGCACAAGTGCTTGATTGAATGATTGCTCTGATTTTTGAATTAATTTGGCCACTTATTTCATTAATTATGAGTAATCTATGAATTTCTTAAAATGATCTTGGTTTGATTTTTGCAGATGGCCCGCACCAAAGTCGTCAAAGGAACTGGCACCTCTAGCAGAGGCAAAGGGGTTGCCAAGAGAGCTAGGCAATCACCCCAAGAGGACCCTGAATTCGACGCTCAACGTTTCAAGAACGTTGAAGCCTTTGAAGCTTACAGTTCATTGATGAACTCTAACTTCATTAAGGAGAGGCCGGTAGTTTTGGAGCCTGATGAGTACGAGGACTTCAGAGCGGAGATAGTCAGAAGGAACTGGGTCCGCCTCAACCGCCTAGATGATTACTTTGACCCTAACATTGTTAGTGAATTTTATGCGAATGCTATTGAGGCCAATTGCATTCATACTAGGCGGGAGTCTTATGTTCGAGGGCGGGTGATTTCTTATGGTCGCAATGCGATCAATGCTTTGTTACAGTTCCCCTGGCCCGAGGATAGAGGACTTAGGGTATGCCAGCACCGTGAGAGGATGAGAGCAATGGGGATACACGGCAATGATCCCCTGGATATTCAGACCACAGAGTGTCTATGCCTACGAGGTAGTTCCTTCGAGAGGAATGCATATAGAGAGGCTGCTCGCATTCTTAGGCAAGACATGACAACAATCATACGGATGTGGACAGTATTGGTACTAGCCAACATCACCCCTACAGGACATGTTTCAGATGTCATCATGCCAGTAGCACACCTCCTCTACAGCATCATTACTGGCGCAGACATTGACATTGCCGGTGTCATTTTACAGAAGATAATAAATTTTATATCTTCTGTAGAGTAGCGCAATGAGACCTCCAGGATCAGTCTAGGCTTCCCATCACTCATCACTTCCCTCTGTGAGTCTAGGGGTATTGAGGTAGTCCGTTCGGTACGCATCTTGAGACCCATGACTAGAGGATATATAGAGGCCCACTGCATCCCTGTATAGGATGGGGAGAATGAGGAGCAGGATGAGCAGCAACAGCCAGAGGCACCACCACCACCACCAGTAGCAGACATACTGACTCCAGTCTGGGCCCAGCAGCTTCTGGCCCAGAACACTCATGCAGGCTCAGTTGTCCAGTCTCCACAGAGCAGCTGTACATTTTAAGGACATTCACTTTCAGTCTCGCTCGGACCCGTACCCAGGCATGCACCCTGATCAGTTTGGAGCTTATTTGCAGTGGCCTGGGGACAGGCCTATTCTTCCAGGGAAGGGTGGAGCAGTTGGAGATGGAGCAGCTGACATGGACCAGGAGGACTGATTATATTTTGATTTGGTGCTTTTCTTTTCTTTTTCTTTTTCATTTTCTTTTATTTTTCTTTATTTCTCTTTTTATATTCTGGATATGTACTATATATATACTCCACTGATACATCATTTTGTTATGCAGTGCATTTTCAGCATTTTTCTTTGTTTTTCTTTTTCTTTTTAGGATTTTTAAAATTTTTAGGATTTTAGGAAATAGGATTTAAAGGAAAATATTTTTAAATTCTCTAAAATTAGGTAGTTTAACTAACCAGATTAGGAAAGAAGAAAGGGTTTTGTGATTAATTCCATAATTAGTTAGGATTGGGATACTTCTCAGGATAACTTATAAGGGTAGTTAATTAAAACCAATAAGTGCTTTATCAAGGAATTTAGCCAAAAGCCGGTGAGTTGTGAGTCCAAACACTTAAATTGAGAGTTTTCACCGCTGCTTGTCAATTGTTATTGATTGAGTTTTTGGATTTTATTCTGCATGTGGAAAATATGGAAGTGATAAAGGCAATTTTTGTTGATTATGTTATTTGCTCAGTGCCAAAAAGCCAACCCTTGTTAAAATTTTTCCAATTTTATTGGTAACCCATTTGAGATTTAATGTTTCTTCTTATGCACCCCAGCTATAATTAATGTCTATATCCTGTCCCTTACACACTTGGGATAGAGAGCAAGGTGCAACTTGAAATAATGGGAAGAAAAGGTTGATGATTTGAAAGTCAATGAAATACAAAGAGCAGGCACAAGAAAGCAAAAAGAAGATCACTCCCTCAAAAATCAAAAAGAAAAAGTGAATCAAATGAATAAGTTGGGGGGAGTGCATCTTCAAACAAAGAAAGAGGCCAGCTAAATATGACAAATCAAGAATGAGATGGAGAATGGAGAGAAGTTCCAAGTTCAAGAAAAATCAAAAGATGCTCTCTATTCTAAGTGTTCTTTGCTTATCCAGAAAAACCATGATTTTTTGATAGCCCAGCCTCATTACAACCATAAAAAGACCTTTTGATCCATATTGACCATGAGCATGTTTAGGAACTAGAAACAGCTATCAATTTTAGTTGTTCAACTGTGGTGGAAAAATTGAGGGAAACAGTTACCCGTGAGCATGAGAGAAATTCGTTGGTTTATCATTTATTGCTTTAATTGCTACTTTTGAGAAAGTTTAACTATTGATTGTGTTTTGTTCTGATTGAGGATTGGTAACATCTCTTAATTCTGACTTTTTCTGATATTTGGAAAGTGACTTCTGCCTAGTAAAGAGATGATGGAAATTTGTCCTTATATCTGTTAATGAGAATTGTACAGGGGGGATTGAATTGATTTTTGCTTGCCAAGAGGTCTCTTGGTTTAGGACAAGCAAAAAGTTAAGTTGGGGGGTATTTGATAAGTGAAAATTATATGATATATTCTTGTAGTTTTACTGCACTTATCAAGGGTAAAATAGTAATTTATGCCCCAAAATAATCCCTTTTTAGTAATAATTATGATTATTTGATTTGAATTTGAATTTGATGCTATTTTAATAGAAAATCTGTTAATATTGCAGATTTATGGGAAGATTTGAATGAGGAAAGAAGATAGCATTATTTGAGGAAAGGATCTGCAGATTTGAAGTTTAAATCAGAGCAAATAAAGATAAGATCAGCTGCCATTTAAATAAGGATTCTGCGGATAACTTCCCAATTTAAATTCAAAGAGCAGAATAATCACATAATCAGATCAAAAAGAGGGAAACAAGGAAAGCCAAGCAAACAAGGATAAGATCAGGAAGAGATCAAATTGTTAAAAGAGGAAACAGAGCAATTAGTTACGTGCTCCACGCTTAGCGGAAGTGAAGCGCAAGTATCATAATTTGTTTATGTTTCCTGCGCTGCAAATGCGCTGAGCGCAGATGAAGCGCAACTGCGCGGATTAGTTTTAGATCTATTTTCAAATCAGATTTCTTCCAGATTTAAGATAGCTTTCCTTAGTCTATAAATAGGACCCTTTGTAAAGAAGGAAAGAAGGCTTTTACACAGTCTCAAGAGGTTAGCAAAGGAGCATTTAGGAAGGAGATTAGAGAGACGACAAAGGCAGAGCTAGGATTGGAGCAAGGTGACAGCTTCTCCATTGGGTTGTAATGGCTACCATGCCTAGCTAAACGTCTCAATAGGATTGAATGTAGTTGATTCAATCCCCAAAGTGTATGTGAATTCTCTTATTTATTTATGAATCCCTATTTTATAATATCGGTATTTTTATCTTTGCTTAATGCGTAGTTTCCGCCTGTGTGCTGGAGTTATAGGTTAATTTTAGGATTCAGGTGACAGATGTTTCTATAAAATTAACAGTGAATTTGGGGGAACCGATACTTAGGAAACTCAAAGTCTGATTGGTAAAAGTACCCGTAGTAGTTACTATAGGGTTATAGGAGAAAGTGACCATTGAAGAAGAACTAGGCAATCTCTTCATAGCTGACACTATAGGTCTATAGGGCGAATTGATAGTATTAAACAAACGGAAAGATAGAGCAATCAAGCCGGGGTAATTTGTCGCCTGGGAAAACCCGCATGAATTATTTTCGAGTGGTTTACTACATGGTAACTCGGGGTAAAGCAATATAGTTTGGCTAGGATATTATAGAAATATATTCATAAATAATATAGGGATTCACATGTATAAAGGGGTGCGATGATACGAATTTCTATTCTAATCCAAGTAAAGTATTTTATCTTCTCTCAATCATCTCTTTCTTTTATGCAAATTTACTTTCCTCACCACAAACTCTCAAATACCATTTTCTACTTGATAATCTCATCACGAGTAAATACGAAGCGAACCGTTCCATGTGGATACGATAAACTCATACTTACTATTATACTGCTGAAATTTTGGTACGCTTGCTAGAATCTCACCACATCCATGAGTTACTGCCTTGAGTAGTGGGGTCCAGGCTTGGATGTTACATAGATCATGCATGGCATATTTGAGTTGTGTTGCATTTATATGTTTAAATTGAATTGAAATGATATTAGAGGAATTTATGTATGTTCTGATGATATGTGTGGAGTGTTGCATTTCATATGCATGTTTTCCCCCACACTGCTTGCTGCATGTTTTGCTAACTGGGACCGTAGTCTCACCCCATGTTGCGGGGATATATTTTAGTTATGCAGGACGTTCCAGCTATATGTTCAGAAGGGAAGTGAAGCTCTTGGAGTGGATTCACCCATTCCCAGTGGTCAAGAGAAATTCTTAGTTGTTAATTAAATGTAATTAATAGTTTAATGATGTATTAATGTAGAGACTTTAGATTGGCCACAGAGGCTTACTTGTAGTTAAGATTGTATTGTGTTATTGTAAATTGTACTGGTGGTTTTACTGAATTTCAGGTTAAGATAGAATTGGTAAACGTCCAGTTTTTAGGGGAAACTCTGCCGGATTTCCGGTATGAGTACTGGGAGCCATAACACTCCTAGTGTGAGTTCATTCTCTAGATTTTGATTGAGGTTTTGTAATAAGAATAATGGTGTATGAATTTTGTGGAAGCTTAAGCAAACGTTGGATTGCCTAAGCAACTGTATATTTTGTATGACGATATCGTAAATGGCGCGAAATAATTTCGGTAATTCGGGATTAGAGTTTCCAACGGACACTATTCTTGAGTTGAGAAATTGGGACGTTACATACAGCCTCGGACTAAAGTGCTTGACGTCTTGTAATGTCAAGGACTAACGTGGGGATTTTGTAATAAAGTCAGGGACTAAACTGCCCGACCCCTGCAAAGTCAGGGACCAATGTGCTAGTTTAGTCTTTTTTTTGTCCTTCACAAGAGGCAATCTTGTTCGAGTTGGAAACATTCACATCATGGTGAGGCTAGCTCTTGACACATTCCTAATTAAGGGGAATCAAGCATGTAACACTTGAACCAAAATAAATGTGTTTGTTGGTAAATAAACCACTTATAACTTATCATATAGTTTATAATCTTTTTTCCTTCCATTTTTGTGGTCAATAATTTAATAAAGTTCTTTCATTATCCATTTTTTAGGTTCTATTACTTATTAATCATCACTCTCAACTCTTAATTCTCACTTCTTACTATCATATTTCAACTTCATTGTCACTTTTCATTCTCTTACACACTACTTTTTGGGGTTGTTTTTGAATAACATTATTTATTTTAATTTTTATTAAAATATTTGAACATTAAAAAATGATGAAATTTTAAATTAACAAAAAATCTGAAATAATAATTACCTAAAAATAATTTTTTTTGCTTGTAAAATAAAAATAAATTTATATAAAAATCATATAAATATATTCTTTTATATCATTTTATATTCATCAACAATTTTAATAGTTAATTTTATAAAAAAAAATTATTTAACAATATTTAGGTTTTAGCTAACTAGCAATTTATAAGTTTTTAGTTAATTTTACTGCTAATTTTATAAAATATTATATTCTATATTTCAATAAATTTATTTTTAATAGAAGAATTTTATAAAATAGGTTATATCATTTCCAATTCACTTTAAATTAAAATTATTTAAAATCAATTTTGCACACCAACTTATCCCAACACACTATTATAGAGTAAACCATCACTTTAGTCCCTGACTTTTTCAGAGTCGAACATTTTAGTCCCTGACTTATGGAAATACACAATTTAGTCCTTGATTTTGTTCAACATCCATCAGTTTAGTCCAAAACGTTATATTCCGTTAAGTCATTGTTGATGTGGCAATCTGACTTGTCTCTAGGGTCCAACATCCATCAATTTAGTCCCTGACTTTGTTCAACATCCATCAATTTAGTCCCTGACTTTGTTCAACATCCATGACTTATGTGTCATCTTTTTCCTTGCACTCACCCGTCTATATTATATGATTATTAGCCCACCTCCATGGTTGAAACATCACAACTCGTGGATTTATTTAATTAATCTAGAGTACATAGTTGCATGCTAGCTGCGTCCATAGACAAAGTATGCATATTAATTGCATGGCAGCATAAGATCATTTGTGCTTTTATGAAGTTTTAAATTAAAAGTCACCACCAACTCCTCCAGAACCGCCACCATGCCCACCGCCAACTCCTCCAAATCCACCATGTCCACCTCCAACTCCTCCACATTTGCCACCTCCATAGCCTCCGCCAGCACCACCTCCGATTCCTCCTCCTATGCCTCCACCTTCGCCACCTCTGGCTCTGCCTCCGATAGAATAAATAGAATAAACTTGCATACTATATTTGCTCAAAATTTTCAAACATTACTCTTGCCTTTTTTATGACCTATTAATAATTGGATTCTTTTACTACTGTCATTTTAAGTGATCAAATTTGTTGAGTGTGTTGTTCTTTTTGTCTCATTGTACTTGCTCTACCTGGATTTTTCACATTTATGTCATTTGAACCTCCTTCTCACTCTCTATATATCTCCTTATATTTTCTATTTCAGTGTTTTTAATTTCTGGGTATATGTATTATTGTATTTAAGCTTGTGCATTGTTGCTCAAATTAAAAAATTGAATTGGATTAGCTCAGATTTTGGAAGTAACTGGGTTGTTATATTATGCACAGAAGAGGTGGTTGTGAAAAAGAGAGGGGTGAGTGCAAGGAGAAGGATGACACATAAGTCAGGGATGTTGAACAAAGTCAGGGACTAAATTGATGGATGTTGAACAAAGTCAGGGACTAAATTGATTGATGTTGAACCCTGGAGACAAGTCAGATTGCCACATCAACAGTGACTTGACGGAATATAACGTTTTGGACTAAACTGATGGATGTTGAACAAAGTCAGGGACTAAATTGTGTATTTTCATAAGTTAGGGACTAAAGTGTCCGACTCTGAAAAGGTCAGGGACTAAAGTGATGGTTTACTCCACTATTATATATAGAGTGGTCTGTGTTATCACATGAGAGGCGCAACACAATAAAGTAAACTAATGAGATGGCCGACCGGCGACCGATAAAATCGTGTTTAGTGTAGCAATGACCAATGAGGACAATTTTTGTGTCAACACCGCAGGCCTCCCAGATTCTTAATTACTATTATCAAAAGTTCAAAACGACCTCAACAAGTCAACATTAATATTTTAATGTCGTTTTTAAGCTAGCCTGTGGTGTGTTAAAAGAGGTAACCACACTTAGTCGTTACAGTTATTTAATTTATTCCGACTTTGCGGAAGAAATATGAAGAAGAAATGCAAGTCAATGTTTGAACCTCGTGGTTCGCATGGAGTCTTATGATTTGTTTGATTGGAAAGAAAGGTGAAAGGAAAAAAAAAGAAAAGGAAAAAAAAATAAGAAGGAAAGTAAGAGAAAAAAAAAGATTTTTGTATTATTTGAAATAAGAGAAAATTGAAGAAATAATGAGAAAAATGGAATTAAAAGAAAAGAGATGTATTAAATGTAATGAAACTTTTTCTGTCTAATAAGTGTACATTCCGATTCTGCGTTTCATGATGAAATTCACTATAAGAAAATCGGTTTTTAGTGACGGCAAAAAATCGTCGCTACAGGGAAAAAATCGTCGCTATTTTATAATTAGCGACGGCCTAGCGACAGCCCTCCAGCCATCACTAAAAGTCTTGCCGTTAATACAGTAGTGACGACATATTACGACCGACGCTATGTAGCGACGGCCAGGCCGTCGCTAGTTCCATGGTCGTCATTAATAGCGTCGGCCTTTAGTGACGACTTGGACGTCGCTAATAATTTTTTTAAAAAAATCATTTCTCCCCAGATTTATCAATTGTGATGATCGAATCCGCAACCTACTTGATATCAAGAAGAAACATTACTATTACATTATGTTTATTTCTTGAAATATATAGTGCAAAATAATATATACGTAGTAAAAAAATAATAAAAAATTAGCGTCGGCTAAGCCGACACTAACTTTACGAAGATTGACGCTAATTTTTTTTTTTTGCCTTTAACGTCGGCCTGGCCGACGCTAAATAAAAAAAAATTATTTAACCATTAACGTCAGCCTGGCCGATGCTACCCGTTCGCCGCTAAATCTCTGATTTCTTGTGGTGGAAATTTTCATACCATTAAAAAATAAGACTCGAATTTGAGACCTTACTTAAAATGAATCATATACCATATCAATCAACCCATGTTGGTTCTACTATTATTTAATAATATATTATTATATTATTTATTAACTTTAATAACATATGAAGTATCACTTTTATTAAATAAGACATAGTATATAGTAAAAATTAGAAAAATTACCTGTCAATTTTTTATTATTATTTTTTTTTCATTTTCCTCTTATATTAATTACTCCCTCCATTTTTTTTAATTGTCGTTTTAGTGTCTCTAATTTGTTTCTAAATAAGTGTCATTTTCAGATAACAATGCAATAATAAAATGTTATTTTTTTTTATTTTTACCCCTATCGTAATCCTATTCTTTTTTATTTGAAATATTTATTATAAAACTATATCATAAATGTTTTAAAAGTTCAAAATTTTAATAAATGTATTTTTATATTTCCAATAAAAAATTTATGCTAAGTAAAAAATGTGAATATAAACACATGGTGTTTATACATAGTTATTAAGAAAAGAGAAATATTAATTGCATTAATGAGAGAAAGAGAAATGACATCTTTAAAAAAAATTGGGCTTAAAAGATATAGTTATTACATTTCTTAATCCTTATGAAAAAATTTAAACAACATATAAAAAGAAACGGAGGGAGAAAGTAATTATATTAAGTATTTGTAATATCCTTTGTAAAAAAAATTCATACCAAAAATCATTATTGTTAAATGATTAGGGTTTGAATTTGACAGTAACTTAGTATCGAGAAGAGTTTGACTATTCAAATATCATCATTAGAGATCAATGTTTATTTCCACCCCCAACACACTTTTTATAGTCAAATTTAGCGTCTCTTATATGCCTTTGCTTTTTCCACTAGTGTTTTTACTATTTCCACCCCTTTATTTTTTGAAAAATTATAAAATCCTAAACTACCCTTTAATTAATTGATTTACACACAACGTTGTATGGGAATTAATCCCGAATAACGATGTCCGTAAGTATTTTTTTTAAAAAAAATTGGCTTACAAACACAAGTGTCCAGAACAATTCCCGGATAATCCGTAAAAAAATAACTTACGGACACAGTTGTCCGGGAACCATTCCCGGACAGCCACGTCCGAGAACAATTCCTGGACAAAATCCCAGACAACTGTGTCCATAAGTCATTTTTCTTAAAATAAACTTACGAACGACCACGTCCATAAATTAATTTTTCTCGAACCGGAGAAGGCACTGTTTCACGGTTCAATTGATCAACCGTGGTTGAACCGTAATCGAACTGGTATTAATTAAATATATATTTTAAATATTATATAATATTTTAATTAATAAAATAACATAAAATTATAAGAAATTAAGATAAATAAATTTATAAATTTATTTAAATAACCTTATTATAAGGTTTATAAAGCAAAAGAATAAAAATAATTGGTAAAATAATAAATATCTGTGTCACTCTCAAACATATATTTTTATTTATCTTTAAAGTATTTTAAATTAAATAAATAAAAAAATGAATTTTTTTAAAAAAGACCGGTTAAACCGGTTTTTTTTACCGGTTTATCGGGTTTTTGACCAGTTTTCTGCAGCACCGGTTCTCATGTTTGTTTGGACCAGACACAGGGCCGGTTCACCGGTTTACCAGTCGAACAGTCGATCCGGTTCGGTCCGGTTTTCAGAACACAACAAAAGACACACACATGCTTTGTAATTCCTATTTTTATAAATGAATTAAACATTATTTTATGATATAAAGATTAAAGTTTACTTCTTTTATTGATGGCATCTGCTTAAAGGAAAAGACTAGAGTTGGAGTGGCTTGGGCCAGCAAGGGGCGCTAGACCCAATAAGCCCATCCATGAGGCGCTGACTTCCTTTGCATAGGTCGACATTGACCTTCCCACTTAAGGGTCAAGGCATCAAGATTCATATTTGATAATTTCCTTACTTGGGTTATTTTTAATTTTCTTAAATATGCCACATGCTCATGACCTTAAGTCTATTGTTTGATAGTTTGTATTTTATTTGAGTTGTATTTTCCTCCTTACTTTTCCTTTAATGAGGCACCTAGTTTAAGACTTAAGATAGCCTGGGGTTGAGGGTTCAACACCCACTTAAGATAGAATTAATTTTCCTTGTCTTTTTTCACTCATGACCACCTTTTTAGGGTATAAATAGGAGGGGTCTCATTGTATACGTGTTTAACACTTCATTTTATGAAAGCTTAGCTTTGTTTTCCTCCTCTTGTGTGAGTTAAGAAGGTTTGGTGGTTCTTTCTTAAACCATGGTGAATCTTATCCTGCTCCATGAGCTGCTGGCGGTTCTATACCTGAGACTTAGCTGCTGAAGGGATTGCCTTCACCAGAGGCGTCTTCTCCACTTCTAATCCTCTTCCACTTTCATTTTCCTTCTCTTTTGTTTATTAATTTTGAATTTCATAGTTTTTGACCATACCTTGATTGCACTAATTTTCTGCTTGTTTTGGTTTCAATCTAGATCCGTACCTGTACTGCTATCAGTTATATTTCATGATAAATCATTTTTATCACTTTTATATTATAGGAAATGTTAATGAGCATCTTTAAAGAACTAGTTAATACAATCAAAATATAAAATTTTTATTGATATGTGTAGCATTTAATGTTATAAATACAATTAAATATATTATTAATGTCATGATCTCTGCTACGGTTTAGCAAGAGCTTTCCTCTCAAGAAGAAGACAAAAGAGCCAAGAGTAAAAAAAAAAAAGGCCAAGATGGGAGGAGCTTTGTAGAGAACTGTGGACACGCCAGGGGGAGAGGGGAGGAACCTAGTTTGATGAAGAATGATTACTAAGAAAATAAGAACGATGAGCTTTTCTCCACCATAATTGATATGGCGCTTCAATGATAGAAGATGTTTTATAGGGACATCTACGTGGGTGTCAATGGGACTGATCACCCCTATATTGGGACATCTACTCATTATCGGGACTGATCACCCCTATATTATGTGCGTCGTACATGGAATCATGGTTAGTGACGTGAATAGGATGCCTTGGTCAGGAAGTTTGGGACACTTCCCTAACAAGGTTAGAGCCAACCATCTACTTGGAAGGGGGAGAGAACAACATAGACCTTTTTCTAATAACAGAACCCTCACCCTAGGGACCTTATAGAACGTTACCCCTTAAGTCCTAGTGACACTGAGGCACATATAGGGGAAACTAACCTAAGTAGACTTCTTGATGAGCGAAGAGAGTGTTGTTACTTGACCTTGAGTCTTGGTAGTGAAATTGTTTTAATTGATTGGAATGTTTGACTTGCTTAAATGATTGTATGACTTGTTATGCTTTGTATGTGTGGGTTGGAGTGTTAGTTCGTTGAGTCAAGATTCGTTTGACCAGGCACCTTGTCACAATTTGATTGAAGTAAGAATAACATAGTTAGCATAGATCGAAATAGAAATCTTGTCTAGGGCAAACCAAATTTTTATTAGGGAACAAGGGAAGGAATAAGATAAATAAGATTCACTAGAGGGAAGTATTGGAACGCGGGTTAAGTAAACCAAAGACCTCACCTAAGGATAGCAAAGTAGTGTAAACAACATAGGCACCTCAGTAGCATCTAGGAGGCGCTAGAGATCGAAATCCCACCGGGTAAAGAATAGGACAAATGTATTCTCGGACCATCTTAGGGCTAGTCAGGTGACTTTTCGAGTAGTTAGTGATGCCTTCGGCTACCCAATACTTTTTTGCCTTATCCATGAACTACGTGGATGAAATCCTTAGACCTTACCCAGACGGGTATGATGTCGTGGTTACCAACTACACGCTTACCCTTTCTATCCAACGCCTAGAGAATACCAAGTGAACCGTAAGGAGTAGTGTGATAGTGCCCTAGAGTGAGAATCTTACTCCAGTGAGCTGTGATTATCGAAAGTGAGGGAGCAGTGATTCATACCCTAGACAACCTAGAAATTCCAAAGTAAGATTACCCTATCCAGACCCTAAGACTAACCACATCAATGGTGACCCTTGAGGACTTGGAGACACGTTCAGGAATGAGTAAGGTAGAGGCCCCTAGCGAGGGTAGTGAGGGAGACCAGAATTTCCTAAGAACAAACAACTGAGCTGGAGCACCACCTAGGTGCCCCAATAGGGACCTACCAACACCTATGAGAGGGAACCTTAGTTACGACTCCCTCGGAGGATAGGGAATTGTAGTTGAGAGGGCTAGGGATTCAAGTTTAGATGATGGAAGGTAGTGATAATAGGTTAACACCCCGAGTAAAAATAGAGAGTCCTAATCAAACTACCCTTAGAAGTAGCCTTAGAACCTTAACTAGGAGAGTACGATTGAGTTCTGAGCGTAGGGCTTAGGCTTAGGACCACCAGTGGATGGAGGAAGATTGTAAGAGTTGAGGGTAGTTTAGGGGGAGTCCGAGCCCTTAAGGGGGTAGCCCTTCAAAGTAGGGTAGAGGAAACCACGAGAGAAAAACCCCGGTACAACATGGAACCGCCAAGGTGTACCCAGTTTGAGAGTAGATTCAAGGGTAGGTAATTAGTCATGATCGGATGACCAAGTTTGGTTATACGGAACCAATAGACTGGTGGGTCAGGGTAGAGTACCAAAACCTGCAGAAGTTCCATATTTCCTAGGGAAACCCCGAGTATGGATAACCATAGATCACCTCAAAATTCCAGTTGAGATTTAGAGCCAAGCTAGGTGGAGGCCTCGTCCCTTAACGGGGGGTAGTTGGGGTATGGAACTGTGAGAGTAGGATCCATGAAGATAGGTTACGAAATAAGCTAGGGTTTACCAGAATTATACCATGATCCGTAAGAATTTTACTTTTGGTAGAGGTATAAGTGTTGCGTGCTAGAGTCATTGGTGTTTTCTTTGTATGACATGTTGCGTTTTGTTGCATGATAGGTCTTGATTGTTGCATGTGTTGCTTGTGTCAACTTATACTCCTTGGACGCGACTCAAGTGCCAGACTATTCCGTCGGTGAAAGTCTCGTGATTCAAGGGGGTTAAGTGATTGTTTGTGTTGGGGTAACAACGCTAGTTTCAGGGGAAAACAATCAGAAACACTCAGAGCAAGGCTAGGTTGTTAACAACACCAAAATTTAGGCTAAGTAACTATCAAGAGTTAGGGCCCCAACAATCCATGTAACTTCTAGGTATTTCCCTAAGGGGGTGCGTGAGTTAAGAAATGCGCGAGTTAAGAATTGAGTTAGGAACCATAATCCAGAGTTGTATGAAACCCCTTTTTATATTTCAACCCTGTTGGTAGCATAGGAATTCGATATTTGACACGGATGGTGGAGCTACCTTACACGTCCCGTCAGAGCGTCATAATCTTTCATTTGATTAGGAACTGTTGTTAGAGCGCCCTTGACCTGTTAGGTAGCCTGATTAACTAGAATAGTTGAGCCTTCCCAGAGTGAAGAAAACCAACATGAGGTCCCTTAGGAATCCATGTTAGGATTTTGGTGGAAGGATGATAAGTGATGGGGTGCCTACCAACAGGAAGAAAGAGAGATTGACTGGTTATACCGTAAGTTGGGCATAGAACAGTTTAGGGAGTAATGTCATTCAAGACGTAGCCTGTGAGGATAGAACCAAGAAGACGAGTTTAGGGGTGCAATTGATGCTTAATTCCCTTTAGCTCCCGTAAGGAATAGAGGTAATTATAATCGAGCAACAATTTAGGAAATTCCAAAGTGCACCAACATAGTTAAGAATAGGAGTGTGACCTTGAATTGGGGGTAATTGGAGCAAATTTTGGGGATAAAATTTATTTAAGAGGGGTAGAATTGTAACATCCCAAAAATTAGGGCCTAGAAACTGTAGTGGGAGCCTCAGGCTGTGGATCCGACTAAGGGAGGAAGGTTAGACGTAAAAGGAGAAGTTGGGAATTAGAATGGGGCTTTAGACACGAATTAGACAAACATATTAAGGGTCATGAGTTTTAAGAGATTTTGGAAAAGGGACCGAGTATTAAGTCAAACAACTAAAGTCCACTTAGAGGGAAGTGTAGCATCCCAATAATTAAAACCAATTGCACATAGAAGGTTAGTAGGGTAATGACCATTAAGGGAAGGATTAAGAAAAGGGTAAGAAAATGATAGCAGAAAGGCTTAAGAGTGGGAAACTAAGAATTTGAGTCTTAGTATTCTCGCTCAAGCGAGAAGGGACTCGCTTGAGCAAGTTTAGAAACAAAATGGTTGTTTTGGATTATGGTTTTCTCGCTTGAGCGAGGAGGTTCTCGCTCAAGCGAGAAACAAAGGAGTTTTGGGGGGGCTCTCTAGAAGATTTTTGCTTGAGCGAGAAGGATCTCGCTCAAGTGAGAATCATCCAGAAAGGGGAATGCTCTCAGGAGTATTCTCGCTCAAGCGAGAAGGGCTCGCTTGAGCGAGAGTGCGCGTGCTTGTTTTAAAAACATAAAGTTAGGGTTACTTCCTCATTTTCTTCTCTGTTCCTTTTATATTCTAGAGAGAGGGAGATAGATTTCTAGAGAGAAGGAGCTCCTGGAGCCAAGAAGAAGAAGGAGAAGCCATGGATCTCCACCCCGAACCTTCCCTAACCACTTTTAATTCTATTTGAGCTTCACTGAGGTGAGTAAAGCTCACACACCTCCACTCATTCATGCTTGAGTCACTTCCATGAACCCTAACTCCTTTCCCTTTCTCTTAGTTCGTATGTGTGTGATTGATTGATTTCCAAGATTGTAGTGTATGAGTGTTTGATTGGAAATATGGATTTAGAGTATGGTATGCTTAGGGTTTCACCCATCCCTTTTATCGTTATCTTATATGTTTTTGATTTATACTTGGAGAACATGTTATTATTGTTTGTGGGGATTTGGTTATGAGATCCACATGCTCAGGGGATTATTCATACCAGAAGAATGCCTAGATCTATTATAAGAAAGGTGCTATTGTGGTGTGTGAGCATTTGCGTAAAGGCCTTTGGCCCCAGTTAAATGGAAAATGAATTTGAGCATCGGCTCCTAGATAAAAATGAGTTTGGCTTCGTCCCTAGAAAAATGGCTTCGCTCCAGATTTTGGCTTTAGCCCCAGACTATGGCTTCGGCCCTAGATTTTGACTTCGGCCCCAGATCACATTAATTAAACAAGATTGGACTTCGGTCTCCAGAGTAAAACTTGGACTTCGGTTCCCAGAGTAATTGGTGGGATACGTTCCCAAGGAAGATGTTCCTTGTAGTCTGAGCTAAGGTCTAGCCCCAAAGATAGTGAAAAGACCCTGACTGACGGGTAATGCAGATCACACATAACATATTTAATCAGAATTTAGCATTAAACATCATGCTTACTTTAGTTGAATTATAATGCCTTGATAAATTGTGATAGAACTAAACTATGTATGAATTGTTGAAATACATGTTGCCTCTCAAATGCTTGCCTTCCCCACACTGCTTGCTTGCATGATTATACTCGTTGGGACATTAGTCTCACCCCGCGTTGTGGGGTTCATTATAGATATGCAGGATTAATCGGTTGGATGCTTGGATGCAGAGTTTAAGTTTTTAGAGTGGATTATTCTACTCCTAGTTGTTTACCTTGTATTCCTTGTTGGAAACTGTCATATGAATGTATACTATGTTAAGATAGGTTAGAACTGTCTATACTCAAGAATGATGTAATTCTGAGCCACGGAGTGGCATTGGTAATTTTTGGATTTTTACTGTTTGATTATTGTTAGGCTTATGTAATCGTTGGAGTTACTTAAGATTTTGATGAATGTGTATGTAATGATATCGGTAATGACAGAAATAATTTCAGGAATTTGGGAATAGTGCCTCCAAAGGACATTATTCTTGAATTTAGAAATAAGGACATTACATTATGGTATCAGAGCAGTTCAATCCAATTGGACTATGGCTAGGTTAGTTTCCCGTGACTTCCTATGATCCTACGGTACCCCGTACTCATTATCGGGACTAATCACCCCTATATTGTGTGCGTCATACATGGAATCATGGTATGTGACGTGAATAGGATGCCTTGGTCAGGAAGTTTGGGACATTTCCCTAACAAGGTTAGAGCCAACCATCTACTTGGAAGGGGGAGAGAACAACATAAACTCTTTTCTAATAACAGAACCCTCACCCTAGGGACCTTATAGAATGCTACCCCTTAAGTCCTAGTGACACTGAGACACATATAGGGGAAACTAACATAAGTAGACTCCTTGATGAGCGAAGAGAGTGTTGTTACTTGACCTTGAGTCTTGGTAGTGAAACTGTTTTAATTGATTGGAATGTTTGACTTGCTTAAATGTTTGTATGTCTTGTTATGCTTTGTATGTGTGGGTTGGAGTATTATTTCTTTGAGTCAAGATTCATTTGACCAGGCACCTTGTCACAATTTGATAGAAGTAAGAATAGGACAGTTAACATAGATCGAAATAGAAATCTCGTCTAGGGCAAACCAAATTTTTATTAGGGCACAAGGGAAGGAATAAGATAAATAAGATTCACTAGAGGGAAGTATTGGAACGCGGATTAAGTAAACCAAAGACCTCACCCAAGGATAGCAAAGTAGTGTGAACAACATAGGCACTTCAGGACCTGCTGAAGCCAGTATACCTTCTTAAGACGAGAGACGTCGTACTGAGAATTGTATCATCTTGGAAATGAGTTTCTCTGATGATCCCTTTTGAAGACTCAAGTCTTTTCTTTACTTTCTTCCAGCTGTCTACACCCAACTCCTTCTAGCAAGGCAAATCAGAAACTTTTTGGGATATTTCAAATTCCTATTCACCAAAAAGTTAGTCTCTGCTGTGAAAGTACAATTTGCTCAGAAAAGTAGAGTCAACGCTGCTACACACCAACTACCTCTGCTGTGTCTGCTACTGCCAGCTATCATAAGCTTGTGTCTCAATGGAAATAAAGCTATTTCACAATGGGATTTATAGAGAAGTCTAAACGGTCTCATATCCCTCTCTCTATAAATAAAAGTCTTCATACAGAGAAGAAATAGAGAACGAACGTGAACTTGCTGAAGTGCTGCAAAATTTCTCTAAGAAATATTTTCACTCTATTTCATTTGTACTCCATTTTGATATCCTGAGTTCAACTCAGGAGATTGTACATCTTACCCAGTTTAGGCTTTAAACTTGTGTAATTTCAAAGCTTAAGCAATCTTTCATCTAAAACAGTTTACTGTTTAAGCCTGGAGAGGCTTGTTGTTTAAACAATACTTGGTTTAGAGCCTAATGAGGCTCGGTAGGAAACAATACTTGTTGTAGTAAAGCTTGAAGAGGCTTGGCAGAAAAAGAATACTTGTATATCTGATCAGATAGTGAAAATCCTTAGCTGGTTGGCTTTGGGACTGGACGTAGCTCATAGTGGTAGTGGGTGAACCAATATAAATCTTTGGCTAAGTCTTCTCTTTCCCTTATCTCATTTATTTATATTTGGTTTATACTAACTTGGAGGGTTCGAAAATTGTTGTTTTATAACTTAAAGTTGAAAAACTATTTTAAAGAGATTGAAAACAAGTTTTTCAAACTGTTTTATTGAACCTGCTGAATTTAATTCAACAAGTATATAACTCCCAGTTTCATCAAGTTATAAAAACTTCTTTGAGAAAAGTTCCCCTTGTGAAAGGTTTTCCAAAATCAGTTTCAAATTTATAAAACACTATTCAACCCCCATTCTAGTGTTTCCTATGGTTTCTACAGTTGGTATCAGAGCTCAACCTCAGGTTGAGCATCTAACAATGTTGAGGAAGAAGATCCTTGATGGAAACCTCTACAAGAAACCCTCACTACATTGCAGAAGGTGCCTCTGTCTCAAGGCCCCCAGCTTTTAATGGTACATATTACCATTATTGGAGAGATCGTATGAAGTTGTTCATTGAGAGTAGTAACATAGATCTTTGGGATGTAGTCACGGATGGTGATTATACTCCCACACATGGTGGTGTGCGCATACCCAAAGCAGAATGGACTGGTGAGCACAAAACACATGTTCAGCTCAATGCAAAAGCAAAACTCTACTTAGTTTGCTCCTTGAGTAAATCTGAGTATGAGAAGGTGCATGGATGCTCTTCAACCAAGGAGATCTAGGATACTTTGGCATCAGCTCATGAAGAGACTGATGATTTTAAACAATCCAAGATCAGCATGCTTGTTCATCAATATGAGATGTTCAAAATGCAACAGTTTGAAACCATTGATCAAATCTTTGGTAGGTTTCAAACAATAACTAATGGACTCAAGTCTTTAGGCAGAACCTTTGATTCTGGTGATAAAAATTGCAAGATTCTAAGGAGTTTACCAAAGGCTTGGAGACCCAAGGTTACAGCCATTCAAGAGGCTAAAGACCTCAATACTTGGAGAATTGAGGAACTCTTGGGATCTCTTAAAGTTCATGAGTTAGAACTTGGTGAAGATGCTCATAAGAAAAATTTGTTGGCCCTGAACGCCAAGTCCAAGCTGCTGAAGCATGGGCCACATAAAGCCATGAAAGCTGAGGAGACTTCAGAAGGTAGTGAAGACTCTGAAGTCAGCTCTGAGGATGATGATGATCTGGCTTTTCTGAGTAGGAAGATCAAAAGGATGCTTCAGAAGAAGGGAAAGTTCAGAAAACACTCATCCTCTGAACCAAAAATGGGTAAGTCAGGTAAGGAATCATTTTTTACTGACAAAATTATTTGCTATGAATGCAAACAGCCAGGTCATATGAAGGATGATTGTCCCAAGCTGAAGAAACCCTCATTTATGAAAAACAAATTCTTGAAGGAAAAAAAAGGGTCTAATGGCTACATGGGAGGACCTGGATAATTCAACTTCAGAAGAAGAAGATGGATCTGCTGAAGAAGCCAACTTATGCTTGATGGCAAGCTTACCTTCTTCAGACAACTATGAATCAGAGGTAATCCCTCAAACCTTGCAAGACATGTATGATGATTTACTGGAAAGTTCTAAAGAGCTTTTCCAAGAATACAAGGATCTATCTCAAGCTTATAATGAGGTTGCAACTAAAAACGAAGCTCTTGAGACTTAAAACCTTCTACTCAAAGAAAAACTCTTGAACTCTGAAGCTAGTACTTCAGAAGGTTTGACAAAAGAAAATGAGAGACTTAAAAAGGAAGTTGTTGAACTTACTAAGGACCTTGCCAACTTTGTTAATGGAATTGAGAACCTTAACAAAATGTTAGGTATTCAGAAAATTTCCAATAACAAAGGTGGTTTGGGATATTCGGACAGTGAATCATCACATGATTCCAAGTTTAAACCTGCTAATAAAGCTAAGTAAGGTAGGGGATGCTCACATTATGGGAAGCCTGGACATCATGTGTCTCAGTGCAAGCACAAGAAGAAGGGCAAACCTGATGCTAACAAAAAAAGACCCAAAAAAATATGGGTACCTAAATCTTTGATTGTTCCTGTTGCAGATGTGTTTAATAGGACAAAGGAGACACCATAAATGGTATTTGGACAGTGGCTGCTCGCGACATATGACGGAAGAAAAGTCTCTGTTCCAAAACCGTAGACCTAAAGATAGTGGTTGATGAGAATCTGGCCAGCGTACCAAAATCCCAGCAGTATAATAGTAAGTAAGAGTATCGTATCCACAAGGAACGACTCAATTTATAGAGATTAGCGGTCACAACTATCAAGTAAGAGCGTATAAATTGTTTGTTGTAGATAATTGCAATAATAAAGAAAAATTGAACTTAAATGAGAGAGATAGAAACAGTTACTTGGACTAGGATTGAACTTCGTTTCATCGCACCCCTTTCGTATGTGAACCCCAATAATATTTATGAATATGCAATTATAACATCTTAGCACAAATTAAATTTATTTCCCAAAGGTTCCCACAAATATGAAATACTCAGAAATAATCTACCCCGGTTCCCACAATGATAAATTACCCTGGATTAAAGATCTATTTGTTTACACTATCAATTCACCCTGGTTCCCACAGTGACTACTATGAGCGTTTTTACCCAATCAGAATTCAAGTTTCCTATTCCTAGGTTCCCCCAAACTCGCTATTGATTTTATAGAACCACCTTCCGAATGCGCCCCATAAAACCAACCTGTAACTCCGGCACACATGCGGAAGCTAAGCATTAAGCACAGAATAAAAACATCGATATTATAAAAACAGGGATTCATAAATATCAAAGAGAATTCACATACAATTGGGGATTGAATCGACTACATTCAATCCTATTTGAGAGTTTAGCTACGCATGGTAGCCATTACAAACCAACAGAGAAACTGTCACTTTCTCCAGCCTTTGCTTATGCTCTGCCGTCTCTCTTCTCTGGCCTCTAGTCTCCAAAAGCTCTCCCTTTTTGCTCTATAAAAGGTCCTATTTATAGACCAAGAAAAGCTATCTTAAATCTGGAAAGAATCTATTTTGAAAACAAATCTAAAAACAAATCCGTGTTCATGCGCTTCACCTGCGCTCAGTGCGTCAGAAGCGCAGGAACCAGAGAGAAATCCTGATAGTTACAGCGCAGGTGGAGCGTGGAGTGAGTAACAACTTTCTCTGTTTCCTCTTTTAACAGCTTGATCTCTTCCTGATCTTATCCTTGTTTGCTTGGCTTTCCTTGTTTCCCTCTTTTTGAATTGATTCTGTGTTTATTTTGTCTTTGAATTTAAATTCGGAAGCTTATCCACAGAATCCTTGTTTAAATGGCTGCTGATCTTATCTTTATTTTCTCTCATTTAAACTTCAAATCTGTAGATCCTATCCTCAATTAATGCTATCTTCTTTTCTCATTCAAATCTCTCTCATAAATCTGCAAAATCAACAGATTTTCTATTAAAATAGCATCAAATTCAAATTCAAATTAAATAAACACAATTATTACAATTATTAATAAAAAGGGATTATTTTGGGGCATAAATTACTATTTTACCCTTGATAAGTGCAGTAAAAATACAAGAATATATCATATAATTTGCACTTATCAAATACCCCCAACTTAACTTCTTGCTTGTCCTCAAGCAAGAAACCTTTTGCAATCAAAATGGACCCAATCCCCTATCATGATTCTAAAAAAGATTAAGGAAATAAATTTATAACCTCTTGCTAGGGAGCTGTCACTTTCCAAATGTTAGATTGAAAGTCAAAATCAAGTGATATTTCCAAAACTCAACCAAAATACGATAAAAATACATTCAAACTTTTCCAGAAATAGCAACCAAAACAATAAGTGAAGAAAAAATCAAGGAATCCTCTCATGCTCACGGGTAAGTGTTTCCCTCAATTTCTCACCGCAGTTGAACAACTAAGATTGATAGTCGTTTCTGGTCATTAGACATGCACATGGTTAACATGGATCAAAAGGTCTTTCTTTGGTTGTAATGAGGCTGGGCTATCAAGAATTCATGGTTTTTCTGGATGTGCAAAGAAACACTGGAATAGAGAGCAATTTTGAATTTTTCTTTGTTCTTTGAGCCTTCTCTCAATTCTCCATTGCATTCTCATTTGTTCAGCTGGCCTCTTCTCTTGTTTGATGATTCACTCCCCCCAACTTGTTTACTTTTATTCACTTTTTCTTTTGGACTTTTGGGGGAGTGATTTTCTTTTGCTTTCTTGTGCCTGCTCTTTGTAATTCTTTAAGTGAATCAATTCACTTTTCAAGTCACCAACCAATCTTCCCATTTTATCCAATTTCACCTTTGCTCTCTATCACAAGTGTGTAGGGACAAGATATAACATTAACTTTGGCTGAGGTGCATAAGAAAAGAAACATTAAAGCTCAAATGAGTTACCAAAAAAAATTGGAAAAAATTTTCATGGGTTGGCTTTTTGGCACTGAGCAAATAGTTAAACCACAAAATTTTGCCTTTATCACTTCCATATTTTCCAAGTGCAGAATAAAATTCAAAAACTCAAGCAATAACAGTTGACAAGTAGGGGTGAAAACTTTCATATCAAGTGTTTGGTCTCACAACTCACCGGCTTTTTGGCTAATTTCCTTGATGAGATCACTTATTGAAATTAATTAACTACTCTGATATATTTTCCTGCATAATATCCAAATTCTAACTGATTATGGATTCAATCACAAAATTCCTAATTTGGTTAGTTAGACTGCCTAGCTTTGAGATTTTTAAATTAGTTCCTTAAATCCCTAATTCCTAAAACCTAAAAAAAGTGAAATACAAAACAAAAATCCTAATTAACTAAAAAAATAATCCTAAAAAAATTAGAAAATGAAAAGAAAGAAAAACACCAGTATCAATCTTCATCCTTTGTATAAGTCCTCATCATGCTGCTCCACCTCCCCCTTGATGAATAGGCTTGTCCCAGGCCACTGCAAGAATATCTGGAACTCTTTAAGCAGCATGCATGAGTATGGCTCTGTTACAGATGCTTCAAAAGGTGGAAAATCTCTCTGTGGATATGGTCTGAAAGCTTAATACGTTGCAGCATCCTAAGCACCTTTGAATCTCATGGAATCATAATGGGGTTCATCTCTGCCCCTCTTTCCCATACCTTTTCTTCGTGAGCTAGAGCCACGAGAAAGGCCAGCAGTGTATTTGATCCTAGGAATCTGAAAAGTCAAATAACAACAGTTAGTTGATAAAACACATTCATTTCAATGATGCCTTATTGCAAACACTAATTTATGAAGAACATGGAAGCCTATCATTAACCAATTTGCATGCAAAATTCAGAATACTTTCAAAAAGAAATCAATCTCTTCTCAACAAAATTTCAGTTGCATTTGATAATGGCTTCCTAAAAATAGAATATACTCATTTGTTTTGCAAGCACTCAATTAATCCATGGAAAATGCAAGTTCAAAATTTTGCAAGAAACAGAGCATAACACTTTCAAGCTTCAATAACTCACAAAGCAAAGAGCATTTCAATAGAAAACTTGTTCTTCAAATTCCGCACAGCCATAATCACATCCAAGATAGCAATTATCAACAATATGCACATTTACATTCTAAGGTTGCTATCATAGAGTTTAAACCATAAAAACAGAGGAAAACAAAAATTTCAATTGGTGAAAACTACTTGGAAGATTCAAAAATGAAGGAGGTTTGTAAGTGGAAAAAGTGAAAAGAAAGGTTTAGGAAGTAGAGAGACGGTACAGGGGAAAAGAGGGGAGGGAGAATGAATGACTCCCCCTGTTTTTAGTTCAATTTAAGCATCAGCAGGCACCTGCGCTCTACCTGCGCTCAGCGGGAATGGAGCGCAGGTTTCGGTTTTGAAACTCCGTACTGCTGCGCTTCACTTGCGCTTAGCGCAAGTGAAGCGTAAAAAACAGTGACTAAAATTGTACTTCTGCGCTTTAACTGCGCTCAGCGCAAGTGAAGCGCAGAAAACATAATGAAATTTTTTCAATTTTTAGTCAAGTTTTCTGCTACTTCCTATTGTTTAAAAAATTTATTTTCCACAAACATATTCCAATCAATTTTGATAATTTCCTAAATCCTAAAAAAAATCCTAATTATCAAACAAAAGACAAAAGAAAACAAAACTGAAAATAATTAAAAACTTAAAAATCTCTGGGTTGCCTCCCAGGAAGCGCTCGTTTAACGTCATATAGCTTGACACCTGTTCTTTCAAGGTGGGTGATACTGAAATCCTTTAGCTAGCCTTTGTGTTGTACCCTTGACTCCTTTTGGCAGTGATCCTACCCATATTCTTGCCTCAGACCAGTTGTGAATGAGATTTGTATCTAACCATTTGGTCTTGAATCTGGAGTTAGACCATGTTGCCGACTCCTTTGGTTTGACTTTCCTTTTCTTTGGAGTCTTGCTCAGATATGCATGGGTCTTCTTCCATTGAGGCTTGAAGGATTCATGGTTGTCTGCTTTGAATTCTTTTTCTTCACAAGGATTTTTTATATGAAACACACCTGACCACTTTGTCTTCAATTTGGCTCTAGGCTTTGAATTTGATTTTCTTGGCCTGATTCTTTCTCTCTTTGCTCTGGTTAGGTCAGTGTATTCGCAGGCATTTCTTTTGTGAGGTCTGGAAGGTTTAACACTTGTACCATGCCTTTCTTGATCTTCCTTTGGAGGGCTGGTTGGATAAGGCAAGGTCTTTGGTCTTGGTACCACTTCCCTTCCTTTCTTGGGCTTTGACTCACTATCTCCATGTTCACTCTTTTTCTCATTTTCTTGATCTTTTTCATCATGTACACTCTCATATGTTTTGTTCTCTTCCTCCCCTTCACAGTCATTCTCTTCTTTAAGCACAGTCTTTTCTGTTTCATCCTTTTCCTTTTCTTCTTCTTCTTCTTCTTCTTCTTCTTCTTCTTCTTCTTCTTCTTCTTCTTCTTCTTCTTCTTCTTCTTCTTCTGCTTCACCTTCTTCCTCTTCTTCTTTTGTTTCTTCTGGTTTCTCTTCTGCAGCTTCCTCTTTTTCATCTTTTTTTTCTTTTTCTTTTTCAGGTTCCTCTTCTTCAGCTTCCCCTTTTTCATCAGTCAGATTGTCATTGGTTCCCTCCCTTACCTATTGAACAATGTCGTCACACTGCTCTTCAGGGTTGGGTAGTGCATTTGCTGAGATTTGTTTTGACTATTGGTTGGCTCTTGTTTCCGCTATCTGCTTCAGTAAAGCGTCAATATTTCTTCTTGCTTCTTCTCTCTCCTTCTGAAATTGTATATTTCTTTGATTGAGTTCTTCAAGACGCTCATAAAATTTGAGTCCCTTTGTTGAACTTGTTAGTTCCACAGGAAACACTAGAAGGGGGGTTGAATAGTGTTTTGAATATTTTTACCATTTTGGAAATCTTTAACATAAGTTATTAATTCATTAAAACAAATTAATGAGAAAAGCTTATTATCAGAATTAATCCTTAAATTGTGGAATATAAGAAAGACAAGCATAGAGAATATGAAAAGGTGACTAGATCAAAAACTTGTTTGGACTTTTGATTAAATTGATTTAGATATTCAGATGCATCTCAAGATATCTTCTGAAAGATATTACAAAGAATCTTTTCAGAACAGTTTCTGAGTAACCTCAGATGATTGATCATCGTCTGAAGTGTACTTTTAACTTCTGAACTGAAACGGTTTCAGATCCACTTCAAAGAGTTATTTCAGACGTTCTTCAAAGTATGTTCTTTGTAATACTCCAAACGATATAAGATTAACTGAATGAGTTATTATCTTGGAAAACTTAGTTTATTGAAAATGTTGTGTTAAGTTTATTATGAAAAAATATTGTTCAATCCCCATCAGAAATATAAAGCTGTAAATTAAGGAGTTTAAGGGATAGAAAACTTAGCCACAAAATTTATCCTGGTTCACCCACCAACCCAGTGAGCTACATCAAGTCCCAGGGCAAACCACCACTGGATTTTTCACTATCTGAAACCACAGATACAAGTATTCTTTTCTACCAAGCCTCTTCAGGCTCTACCACAAGTAATCTTTTATTTTCAACTTCCTTTCCAGGAAACTCAGTGCAGTATTCTTTTACAGACAAGCCTCTCCGGGCTCAACAAGTATTCTTTTATTTTCAACTGCCTCTCCTGGCAACTCAGTGCAGTATTCTTTTACAGACAAGCCTCTTCAGGCTCAACAAGTATTCTTTCTTCCACCAAGCCTCTCCAGGCTCTCAAACACATAAAGTGTTTACAAACTAAACTAAGTTTAAGTTTCTAAGAAACATAAACTTAAGTTCATCCTATACTTACAGTTCAACTGAGTACTACTCAGTATATATGAAATGGATTCTAAGTACAGGGGTAAGACTAAGATACAAGTGTATGAATTTGGGTACAATCTCGTCTTCTAAGTGAGGTATAACATCCTCAAGGAATTGGCTAAGTAAAATATTGAATTAAGCTTCAGCCAGTTCACTCTTGGCATAATCTCTGCCTTAGGCTTCAATGCCAAACCTTTCTGGTTGACATCTTGTGGATGTGATACTAAGAAATTGGCTCAAACTTGGTTGTCTTCTTACAATGACAACAAGTCGGCACCTTTAGATTCATATTTGAGGCTATTTATATTCTGATAGAATATAGCCGTTGAAGATGGTTGATAATACCGTTGAGATGTTGATGATGTGGCTCATATAGCCGTTGTGTAATAGCTTCTCAAACGGTTGCTTCTTCTTAAGCAAAAAAAGTGTTCAGACGATCTTGTTTTGACACTTCTATTGATGAGCTCCTTTGAGAGATTTCCTTGATATTTTTATGCTTCTTCTCTCTCTTGATTTTCTTCTGCTTTCTTCAGCTTTCCTCTGTTTTCCTTTAGAGTATGTATGAGGAGGTATGAAGTTGGTTGAACGTCTCTAGAAGGGGGGGTTGAATAGAGACTTTCCGAATCTGTTCCTTGCAATTCCACACTAAAATTGATAGTTGAGATGTGCTCTCAAGTTTGTTAACTTGGAGTCTATGTTAAGACAAGATGGAGTTTATCAATTTTGGTAAAGATCTTTGTCTAGACCTTAATTTAAAGTCTTATCTTGATTATCAATTCAACTGTATCTTTAGTTATCAAGCTGTATTAATTGATTCAAGATAAGCAAATATAAGAATAAGGTAAGAGACAAGAGACAGAGATCTTATCCTGGTTCACCCACTCCTTGGGCTACGTCCAGTCCCCACAACCTGTGAGATTTTCCACTATTGAAAAAACCAGTCAATACAAGTATTCTTACAGCCTCTTTAGGACGTCTCACTCACACTAAGCCTAGGCACACTCCTATCTTAGCTGAGTCACAAGTATTCTTACAGCCTCTTCAGGACGTACAAACCTCACTCTAAGACTAGGCACACTCCTATCTTAGATGAGACAGGTTACAGATAGATGTTTGTGATAAGTCTAGCCTAAGCTCATACAAAGTATGGATATAAAAGTAAATGAGCTAGACTAGGTCTCAACTCTGGTTACAGTATTGGAATGATATTCACAGAGAGGAGATGAAAGAGACAGATGTATGATCTCAAGATGAGATGTGTCTGTGCTCAGATAGCTGGTAGATACACTTGAGATGTCTGTTGAGATGTGATAAGATGCTTAATGATTTCACGGAAGTGTAGGCAATCTCTCTCACACCAACTATTTGACCTTGTCTCTTTTATATCTTCAGTTAGAAAACTAGCCGTTATATGGCCGTTTCTAGCTGTTGGAGTGCACAATAAGGAGACAGGCTTTTCAGGTAGGTGTATAGCAGCTTTTCAGGCTAAGTCATTGTGTCAGTGTCCTTGTGTCCTTGTTTGACTTTATGCTGACCTCACTTGCTGTCTTCTCAGCTGAGCTTGAATTCTTGCTTCTGTTTAGAGTCTGACTTACTATCTTGCATCTGTGCTAAGATCTCATTCTTCTACGTCTGACCTTGAGACGACGTCTCAAGTTGTTCTTGCATCTCAAGCTGAACTTGCATCTGTTCATGGCTTGCATCTCAAGCTGAGCTTGCATCTATTTATGGCTTCATGCTTATGCTTGCTTGAACTATGATAGCTTCTGAACATAGGCTTGCATCTCAAGCTGTGCTTTTATCTGAATCTTGTTGGAGTGTTTCTTCATAGAATTAGTGATGAGCTTGGTTGAATACTTTCTGTTCTAATTCAAACACACATGTTGTATGTGTAAATGGACTTGCTTGAGTTCTAGTCTGATCTTTGAAGCACACAACTGTTGTAAAGCTCTTTATAGCTTCTGTTCTTGTGCCATTGTTACTTATGTTGTAGCTGATCTTAGTGGTCTAAAGATCCTTTCTGTCCTCATGTATTCCTGCAGTAACTTAAATACAAAAAGTCTCTGCCACACTTGAGCACACAGTTAGTAACACAAGATGCATCTCATATGCATATTTAAACTTAGTTAGTTTGTCATATTAAAAACTTCTTGGAGGTGAGCTTGTCTCAACAAGGTATCCGTTGGATTTTTCCTTTTGCTTATTTGTATATACTCCTTTTCATTTGCTCCTGACACAGTTTCCTCTTTCTTCTTTGAGTGAGGTGTCTTGTCCTAAGGATAATAGCTGTTGTTGTTATGTCCTCTTTGAATAAAGACATATGATATTATAGTCGTTGAATCATATGGTTTCAGCTTCTCTTGTGACTTCTTCTATGTTGAAATCTGTTCCATGCATTCAGAGAGTTTCATTTCTTCAGACTGTTAAGCCATTTATAACTTCCTTCAGATGATAGCTTCAAGCTTCTTTTAATTCTTCAGATTGAAATGCTTTCAACTCGCTCCTTTCTTCCGGCAATATGATTCTTCTCTTCTTCAGATGATTAAAGCAAGATGTTTCTTCCTCTTAGCAGAAATCTTCTTCTTTTTTACTTCAGCAGAATGCTTCTTCCTTTACTTCAGACGATCCTAGCTTTATTCATCTTTGTCTCTTATAGTTCTTCTGATATTTGGATAGATGTTGAATTAAATAATATTAGTTCAAACATCTTTCTTGATATTTTCTTGTCCAGACTTCTGATTTGCTTTTGGACAGTAGCAGGTGCAGTATGTCTGCGTATACAGTACCCTTTTGATTGCAGATGCAACAATCGTTGCAGGATTTCCTTATTTGTGCAAGTCTTTTGATCGAGGCAGAAAAGTATGCCTAACTTTTGTGCCGAAATGAAGTAGTCCATTGGATATAGTGTTCTTCATGCTTTGACAATATCTTCATGAGAACATTTCTTAGTTCTGACGCCTTCAGTCCTTCAGTCATACAGAGTGCTTCTTATCAGCTTCCATTCTTCAGATGATAGGTATGCTTCATACTGAGTCAAGTCTTCAGTTGTCTTCGAGTCTTCACATTACTTCTTCAGACGAGGTCAGGTCTTCACTTTTGATAGCCGGATAGGTACAGGATCTAGAATTAAGCAAAAACAACCGATTAGAATCAACAAATGGTAATTAATTTGCGATTTATAGGTGCTGGGAAGCAGCCTATAATGCACAAGAAAACACAAGAAAATGAGAAAAAAATGAAAGAAAAAGTGGAGAGGAAGAAATGAGAAGGACGCCACTGAAGCAAGAATCCTCCTGCAGCAGATAAGTCCAATGCCAGACGCCACTAATTCAGGAGAATTAGATAAGTCTTAGTATGGTTTGAGCAACAACCACCAAGCCTCACTCAACTCACAAAGGGAGGAGAAAATTTGGCATAATGCCTTTACTTCAAAATTCAATGTGTCCATTACAAGAGGAGAAGACTTCTTTATATAGGAGTTGAAGGGGGGAAGGGGGCGGCCAATACAAGGAAATAAAGAAAAAATAAAAAGATGGGTGCAAACCCATCCTCAGTGGGATTTGAACCCAAGCCCCTAAAGGTTTATGGCTAAGCTAAGCCTTAAGCCAATAATCCCTTAAAACTAGCGCCCCACTTATAGGAAAATAAAGGATGAGTAATTTTCCTATCCTAGGTGGGATTAGAACCCATGACCTCCTAAACCTTGTAGCAAGGCAACCTACTAGCCAATAAACCCATACATGTGAGCGCCCAAGTAGGAGGAAAAATACAACAATTACGAGTATCCTAGTCTAGGGTAGTGCATAGGACCATGTGTCCTATTCCAGGGTCAAGGTTGTCCTTCTATAGGGTAGTGGTGTCCTTCTGTAGGGTAGTATCCCTAAAAATGTAGGTCACCAACTTTCCCATCTCTTCCTTAATCTTCTTAGCTCGTCCTCTAGTCATTGGTCCAGTGATATCTTTGACTGCTTCAGTAGGAGGTTGCTGTTGTGCTATGTCATCAACTTTTGTCTTCGAGTCTTTAGATGATAATCACTTCTTCAGATGGAGGATATGCTTCAGATGATGATGAGTCTTGAGACGGTCTGAGTCTTTCATGTCTTCAGATAGTTGAACCTTTTCTATTCTTTTCCGTAGCTTCCTTTGCTTCTAGTTGCTTTATTTTTATTGTGGATCTCTTCTTCCTTTGCTGTCTTCTGGGCTTTAGATGATTGAGTCTTTTCTTCTCTTCAGATTTTGTATTGCTTCGTTCTTCTTCTGATTTGTTCTTCTTCTTCTGATACTTCACTAATTCTTCTTCTTTTGATTCTTCACTGGCTCTTCTTCTTCTGATTCTTCTTCTTCTTCTTCTGATTCTTCACTGATTCTTCTTCTTCTAATTCTTCACTGGTTCTTCTCCTTCTGATTTGCTCTTCTTCTTTTGATTCTTTTTCGTCTTCTTCTGATACTTCACCCTGAGACACAATCTACAAAACAATACATTTCTTAGTAGCACCTATTTTCTTTTAATCTAGTCTAATTTGTTGATCATTAAAACCAAGGATAATGAGTCTTGAATCTAATTTGAATACTTAAATTAATTCTGAGACTCAACAAAACTGAAGAGTAACTTTGCTACTGTTGAAAAAAAGGTTGCATGGGGAATGAAACATCATCTTGGTGCCACCCAAAATTCTGATTCTGGCTATTTCTCCATCCTTGTGAATTGTTTGCAAGTTGTTGCTGTTGGAGAAGTTGCCTAGTCTTCTTTGATTGCTCATGTAATTTACTTGCTCTTCTTGAGTGCTTGGATAAGAGCAGTAACCATTGGGATGGTCACTTCCACAATAATCACGAATTAAATGTGGGGGTTGGCTAGGATAGGATTGCCTTGCCTGCAAGTGCTGAGGAAGGTAAGCTAACTGCTTATTCAGTGCTTCTATTTGTTGCCTTATAATCTTATAATCTGCACTGATTTCATCTGCAGAAGTTTGCACATGGGACGAAACAACATCTTTTTGCCACCCAAAATTTTGATTCTGGTAACTTCCCCAATCTTGTGAAAAATTGTTAGAATAATTGTTGTAATTAGAGAAGTTACCTTTAATCGGTGTGTGGGAGAAATAATATGGTTCTTGCTGCCTAACATAATCTCCAAGGGTTCTTCTTGGAGGATTTTGCCATTCAGAAGCCATTTAACATTTACTTCACTCGGGGTGGTGTTGAAGAGAGAGTGTTGAGTTTGTCTCCTTAAGCTTATCCTTGCCCTTTTGTTTGTTTTTATTTTTATTCCTTCTACACCTATCCTCACACGAGAAATAATCAAGAAGCTCAAACAAATGTTAGCTCAGATGAGAAGAACAAAATATCAAAAATAATAATTTATTTTTTTATTTAAAAAAGTAATAATAATAATAAATATATTTTTAAAAATAATAATAATAATAATAATTTTTTTTAATCCTAAATAAAAAGAAAAGAATTAAAATAAAATAATTAAAAATAAAATATTTTTATTTTCTTCTCGACTTCTCCCTCGTCTCCTTCTCTTGTAGTATAGTGGTAAGTATTCCCGCCTGTCACGCGGGTGACCCGGGTTCGATCCCCGGCAACGGCGCCAAAAATACTTGATGAGAATCTGGCAAGCGTACCAAAATCCCAGCAGTATAATAGTAAGTAAGAGTATCGTATCCACAGGGAATGACTCAATTTATAAAGATTAGTGGTCACAACTATCAAGTAAGAGCGTATAAATTGTTTGTTGTAGATAATTGCAATAATAAAGAAAAATTTAACTTAAATGAGAGAGATAGAAATAGTTACTTGGACTAGGATTGAACTTCGTCTCATCGCACCCCTTTCGTATGTGAACCCCAATAATATTTATGAATATGCAATTATAACATCTTAGTACAAATTAAAGTTATTTCACAAAGGTTCCCACAAATATGAAATACTCAGAAATAATCTACCCTGGTTCCCACAGTGATAAATTACCCTGGATTAAAGATCTATTTGTTTACGCTATCAATTCACCATGGTTCCCACAGTGACTACTATGAGCGTTTTTACCTAATCTAATAGCATCTGCCGGTGGAACTCTGAGCTGGCAGCGGAGCAGAAGGGAAGCCTGGGCATGACTTAGGCGCATGGAGTTGGACCAACCTTAGTCAACCATGTTTTGGTCAACCCTCCCATGGTCAACCTTTTACCTTTAACCATCCTTGACCAAGTCAACAAGAAGACTTCATCTTAATTAGGACTTAATTAGCTTAATTAGAGTTTTAATTTGTACTACATAGGGGCGCTATTTTTAGGAGCTTTATTGGTTAGGAGATGGCTTAGCTATGAGGCTAGGAGGTCATGGGTTCAAGACTCGTGTAGGATAATTTTCATTCATCTTGTATTTTCCGTCCCACTTAGCCACCTTCTTTTCCTATAAATAGGAGACCACCCCCCTTGTATTTCATAACTTTGATGATAGTAAAGGCATTATGCCCATTTTTCTCCTCAAGTGTGAGTTGAGAGTAGGCTTGGTGGTTCTTGCTTAAACCATACTGAGACTTATCTAATTCTCCCGAATTAGTGGCGTCTGGCATATGACTTATCTGCTGAGGGTGGATTCATGCATCAGTGGCGTCCAATTCATTTCTTCCTCTTCCACTTTTTCTATCATTTTCTCTCATTTTCTTGCGCATTATAGCTGCTGTTCCAGCCACTATAATTCGCAATTCAAGTGCATTTTATTGATTCTAACCGATTGTTTTGCTCAATTCTAGATCCTGCAACTATCCTGCTATCACAATCAGAATTCAAGTTTCCTATTCCTAGGTTCCCCCAAACTCGCTATTGATTTTATAGAACCACCTTTCGAATACGCCCCATAAAACCAACCTATAACCCCGGCACACAGGCGGAAGCTAAGCATTAAACACAGAATAAAAACACCAATATTATAAAAATAGGGAGTCATAAATATCAAAGAGAATTCACATACAATTGGGGATTGAATCGACTACATTCAATCCTATTAGAGAGTTTAGCTACGCATGGTAGCCATTACAAACCAATGGAGAAACTATCACTTTCTCCAGCCCTTGCTTCTGCTCTTCCGTCTCTCTTCTCTGGCCTCTGGTCTCCAAAAGCTCTCCCTTTTTGCTCTACAAAAGGTCCTATCTATAGACCAAGGAAAGCTATCTTAAATCTGGAAGGAATCTATTTTGAAAACAAATCTAAAAACAAATCCGTGTTCTTGCGCTCAGCGCGTCTGAAGCGCAGGAACCAGAGAGGAATCCTGATAGTTACGCTTCACCTGCGCTGAGCGCAGGTGGAGCGTGGAGCGCGTAACAGCTTTCTCTGTTTCCTCTTTTAACAACTTGATCTCTTCCTGATCTTATCCTTGTTTGCTTGGTTTTCCTTGTTTCCCTCTTTTTGAATTGATTCTGTGTTTATTTTGTCTTTGAATTTAAATTGGGAAGTTTATCCGCAGAATCCTTGTTTAAATGGCTACTGATCTTATCTTTATTTGCTCTCATTTAAACTTCAAATCTGCAGATCCTATCCTCAATTAATGCTATCTTCTTTTCTCATTCAAATCTCTCTCATAAATCTGCAAAATCAACAGATTTTCTATTAAAATAGCATCAAATTCAAATTCAAATTAAATAAACACAATTATTACAATTATTAATAAAAAGGGATTATCAGTGGTGTTGTCATCTTTGGAGGGAATCAAAAAGGAAAGATCACATGTATAGGATCTATAGGTATATCCCCTCTCTCTATTATTCAGAATGTTCTCCTTATGGATGGTCTTCAACACAACTTGTTGAGCATAAGTCAATTATGTGACAGTGGATATGTTGTGTCCTTCACCAAGGATGGATGTGTAGTCAAAGATGCTTCAGATCAAATCATTTTTACTCCCAAGAGACACATCAATGTGTATAACATAGATCTTGAGGAACTTGCATATCAAAATGTGACTTGTCTTCTTTCTGTTAAAGATGAAAAATAGATTTGGCATCAGAAACTTGGGCATGCCAGCTTGAGAATAATCTTAAAGTTAACAAAACACAACCTTGTAAAAGGACTGCCCAAGCTTTCTTTCAAATCTGACATTTTATGTGAAAACTGTCTTAAAGGTAAACAAACAAGAAGTTCTTTTAAGAGTAAAAATGTTGTGTCTACCTCAAGACCTTTAGAATTACTTCACATTGATCTGTTTGGTCCTACAAGAATTGAAAGTCTTGCTGGTAAAAAATATGGTTTGGTCATTATGGATGACTACTCTAGATTTACATGGGTGTTATTCCTCAAAAGCAAGGATGAGACTTTTGAGAATTTCATGAGATTCTGTAAGAAGTGACCATGGTGATGAGTTTGAAAACTCAAGCTTCAACATGTTCTGTGATGAGAATGGGATCTCACACAATTTCTCCGTGGCAAGAACACCTCAACAGAATGGGGTTGTTGAGAGAAAGAACAGAAGCTTGCAGGAGATGGGTAGAACCATGCTCATTTCAAGCAACCTACCAAGATCATTCTGGGCTGAGGCTGTTCACACAGCTTGCTACATTCAAAACAGAATTTTGGTAAGACCAATTCTAAAAAAAAACTCCCTATGAATTGTGGAGAGGAAGAAAACCCAATATTTCTTATTTCCATATCTTTGGCTGTGAGTGTTTCATACTTAACACCAAAGATGATCTTGGAAAATTTGATTCTAAATCTGACAAAGGATTCTTCATTGGTTATTCAGAAACTTCCAAGGCTTATAGAGTTTATAACTCTAGAAGCTTGACACTAGAAGAATATATCCATGTTAGATTTAATGATGCTAAAGAGACTGATAGGGAACTATCAGATCTAGAAGATGATTTTGCAGGAATGAAGCTGAATCCAACTTCAGAGAAGACAGAGGTAAAAAATGAAGAACCTGCTGAAGGATCCTCTGAAGTACCTGTTGAACAACTTCCTGGTCAACCTGCTGAAACTGTTCCTCTTCAAAGAACTAATGTTGAGTCTCAGATTGAGCATGTATTTCCTCACATAAATGAGTGGAGATACAAGTCTCATCATCCTCGAGAGCAAATCATTGGTGAAACTTCAGAAGGTGTAAGAACAAGATTAAGACTTAGAGAAGTCAATAATCTTGCCTTCCTCTCTAAAATTGAGCCAAAGAATATTGATGAAACTCTGCATGATGAAGGGTGAATCCTAGCCATGCAGGAAAACCTGAATCAATTTCCCAGGAGTGATGTCTGGACTCTTGTTCCTAAACCCCATGGGAAAACAGTTATTGGAACCAAATGGGTGTTTAGAAACAAGCTCTCTGAAGATGGACAAGTGATCAGAAACAAAGCTAGATTGGTTGCTCAAGGCTATAACCAACAAGAAGGTATTGACTTCACTGAAACCTTTGCACCTGTAGCTAGGCTTGAAGCCATTAGGATTTTACTTTCCTATGCAGCCAATAACGGCATCAAACTATATCAGATGGATGTAAAGAGTGCCTTCCTAAATGGATTCATTGAGGAAGAGGTGTTTGTTATACAACCCCCTGGTTTTGAAAACTTAACTTTTCTTGATCATATTTTTAAATTGAAAAGGCTCTATATGGTCTCAAACAAGCTCCCAGAGCTTGGTATGACAAATTGAGCAATTTTCTTCTCAAAAATGGTTTTGAAAGAGGAAAGGTTGACACAACCCTGTTTAGAAAAATTTCTAACAAAGATCTAATTCTTGTTCAGATATATGTTGATGACATTATTTTTGGATCAATAAATTCTTCATTATGCACAAAGTTTTCAAGGCTTATGCAATCTGAGTTTGAAATGAGTTTAATGGGTGAACTCAAGTTTTTCTTAGGACTTTAGATTAAGCGAGATTGTGAATGTATATGGATCCATCACGAGAAATATACTAAAGAAATGCTTAAGAAGTTCAACATGCATGATTGCAAACCTATGTCAACTCCTATGCATCCTTTAGCCATCTTAAGTAAAGATGAAGGAGAAGAATGTGTTGAACCAACCATGTATAGAGGTATGATTGGATCTCTACTGTATCTTACAGCAAGCAGACCTGACATTATGTTTAGTTTTTGTCTATGTGCAAGATTTCAATCAGATCCAAGAATAACTCATTACAAGGTTGTGAAAAGAATTTTCAGATATCTCAATGGTACTACTAATCTTGGTCTATGCTATAAGAAGAGTAAGGACTGCAGGTTATTAGGCTACTGTGATGCTGATTTTGCTGGAGATAGAGTTGAGAGAAAATCAATAAGTGGAGGATGCCACTTCATTGGAAATAATATGATAAGTTGGGCTAGCAAAAAGCAAAGCACCATAGCCCTCTCAACTGCTAAGGCTGAGTATATTGCTGCTGCATGCTGTTGCTCACATCTGCTTTGGGTAAAGTATCAACTTGAAGATTTTAACATCTCTATTAAATCTATTCCTGTATTCTGTGATAATACAAGTGCAATAAATCTTTCCAAAAATCCCATCCAGCATTCTAGGGCTAAGCATATAGAAATCAAGCATCATTTCATTAGAGACTATGTTCAGAAAGGTGTTTTTGATATTAAGTTCATTGACACAAAGCATCAATGGGATGATATATTCACAAAACCCCTTGCTGAAGATAGGTTTAAGTTCATAAGAGATAATCTGCACATCCTTGCACTCGCTGATATTTGAACTTACTGATATATGCATACTTGTTAAACTTTTGCTGCACTTTCCTCTACTCTGATATATGCTCTATCAGCTGCTTTAATACCCTGAATTTATTGCTCTGTTTGCACATTTATTACTTCAGCATGCTCTGGATACCCTTTTGATTGATGACAAAAGGGGGAGTAATATAAACTAACAAAATCTGAAGTTTAAGTGTTTTTCAGAGAATAAATCTTGTATTATGGGGGAGCAAGCACTTATCCAAGTATCTGATAAAGGGGGAGAATTCTTTAAACTTAATTCTTTTAAAATTCCCTTCAGATATTTGCAAGTTTAAGCAAATTTGTCATCATTAAAAAGGGGGAGAATGTTGAGTCTCAAAATGTTATTAAGTAAATAATAATTTTTTAAGTCTCATAATCCTAAGTTTTAATGAATAACAAATTTGGTTAAAGTATCCTGAAAAATAGTACAAATTCTCTTAAAGCTATTTTCTGTGTTTCAGCAACTTCCTGAAATAGCAACTCTCTGAAGTCATGCAACCCTCTGAAGTGGTGCAACCTTCTGAAGAAGAGGAACCTGCTGAAGTATCAGGACCTGCTGAAGCCAGTGAACCTTCTGAAGACGAGAGACGTCGTACTGAGAATTGTATCATCTTGGAAATGAGTTTCTCTGATGATCTCTTTTGAAGACTCAAATCTTTTCTTTACTTTCTGCCAGCTGTTTGCACCCAACTCCTTCTAGCAAGGCAAATCAGAAACTTTTTGGTATATTTCAAATTCCTATTCACCAAAAAGTTAGTCTCTGCTGTGAAAGTACAATTTGCTCAGAAAAGAAGAGTCAGTGCTGCTGCACACCTATCTTTGTTGTGTCTGCTACTGCCAACTATCAGAAGCTTGTGTCTCAATGGAAATAAAAATATTTCACAACGGGATTTATAGAGAAGTCTAAACGGTCTCATATCCCTCTCTCTATAAATATAAGTCTTCATCCAGAGAAGAAATAGAGAACGAACGTGAACTTGCTGAAGTGCTGCAAAATTTCTCTAAGAAATATTTTCACTCTATTTCATTTGTACTCCATTTTCATATCCTGAGTTCAACTCAGTAAATTGTACATCTTACCCATTTTAGGCTTTAAATTTGTGTAGTTTCAAAGCTTAAGCAATCTTTCATCTAAAACAGTTTTCTGTTTGAGCCTAGAGAGGCTTGTTGTTTAAACAATACTTGGTTTAGAGCCTGGAGAGGCTTGGTAGGAAACAATACTTGTTGTAGTAGAGCCTGGACAGGCTTGACAGAAAAAGAATACTTGTATATCTGATCAGATAGTGAAAATCCTTAGCTGGTTGGCTTTGGGACTGGACGTAGCTCATAGCGGTAGTGGGTGAACCAGTATAAATCTTTGGCTAAGTCTTCTCTTTCCCTTATCTCATTTATATTTGGTTTATACTAACTTGGAAGGTTCAAAAATTGTTGTTTTATAACTTAAAGCTGAAAAACTATTTTAAAGAGATTGAAAACAAGTTTTTCAAACTATTTTATTGAACCTGCTGAAGTTACTTCAGCAAGTATATAACTCCCAGTTTCAGCAAGTTATAAAAACTTCTTTGAGAAAAGTTTCGCTTGTAAAAGGTTTTCCAAAATCAGTTTGAAATTTATAAAACACTATTCAACCCCCTTCGAGTGTTTCCTGTGATTTCTACAAGGACTAACCACATCAATGGTGACCCTTGAGGACTTAGAGACACGTTTAGGAACGAGTAAGGTAGAGGCCCCTAGTGAGGGTAGTGAGGGAGACCAAAATTTCCTTAGAACAAACTACTGAGCTGGAGCACCATCTAGGTGCCCCAATAGGGACCTACTAACACCTATGAGAGGGAGCCTTAGTTACGACTCCCTCGAAGGATAGGGAATTGTAGTTGAGAGGGATAGGGATAAAATTGGGGGTAATTGGATCAAATTTTGGGGATAAAATTTATTTAAGGGGGGTAGAATTGTAACATCCCAAAAATTAGGGCCTAGAAACTATAGTGGGAGCCTCAGGCTGTGGATCCGACTAAGGGAGGAATGTTAGACGTAAAAGGAGAAGTTGGGAATTAGAATGGGGCTTTAGACACGAATTAGACAAACATATTAAGAGTCATGAGTTTTAAGAGATTTTGGAAGAGGGACCAAGTATTAAGTCAAACAACTAAAGGCCATTTAGGGGGAAGTGTAGCATCCCAATAATAAAAACCAATTGCACATAGAAGGTTAGTAGGGAAATGACCACTAAGGGAATGATTAAGAAAAGAGTAAGAAAATGATAGCAGAAAGGCTTAAGAGTGGGAAACTAAGAATTTGAGTCTTAGTATTCTCATTCAAGCGAGAAGGGACTCGCTTGAGCAAGTTTAGCGGCAAAATGGTTGTTTTGGATTCTGGTTTTCTCGCTTGAGTGAGAAGGTTCTCAGTCAAGCAAGAAACAAAGGAGTTTTGGGGGGCTCTCTGGATGATTTTCGCTTGAGCAAGAAGGATCTCACTCAAGTGAGAATCATTCAGAAAGGGGAATGCTCTCAGGAATATTCTCGCTCAAGCGAGAAGCCTCTCGCTTGAGTGAGAATGCGAATCCAGAATTTATTTTAGCATTCTCGCTTGAGCGAGAGTGCGCGTGCTTGTTTTAAAAACATAAAGTTAGGGTTACTTCCTCATTTTCTTCTCCATTCCTTTTATATTCTAGAGAAGGGGAGATATATTTTTAGAGAGAAGGAGCTCCTGGAGCCAAGAAGAAGGAGGAGAAGCCATGGATCTCCACCCCCAACCTTCCCTAACCTCTTTTCATTCTATTTGAGCTTCCCTGAGGTGAGTATAGCTCACACACCTCCACTCATTCATGCTTGAGTCACTTCCATAAACCCTAACTCCTTTCCCTTTCTCTTAGTTCGTATGTGTGTGAATGATTGATTTCCGAGATTGTAGTGTATGAGTGTTTGATTGGAAATATGGATTTAGAGTATGGTATGCTTAGGGTTTCACCCATCCCTTTATTGTTATCTTATATGTTTATGATTTATACTTGGAGAAAATGTGATTATTTTTTGTGAGGATTGGGTTATGAGATCCACATGCTCGGGGGATTATTCATACCAGAAGAATGCATAGATCTATTATAAGAAAGGTGCTATTGTGGTGTGTGAGCATTTGCATAAAGGCCTTTGGCCCCAGTTAAATGGAAAATGAATTTGAGCCTCGATTCCCAGATAAAAATGAGTTTGGCTTCGTCCCTAGAAAAATGGCTTCGGACCCAGATTTTTGCTTCGGCCCCAGATCACATTAATTAAACAAGATTGGACTTCGGTCGCTAGAGTAATTGGACCTCGGTCCCCATAGTAAAACTTGGACTTCGAATCCCAGAGTAAATCTTGGACTTCGGTTCCTAGAGTAATTGGTTGGATACGTCCCCAAGGAAGACGTTCCTTGTTGTCTGAGCTCAGGTCTAGCCCCAGAGATAGTGAAAAGGCCCCGACTGTCGGGTATTGCAAATTATGCATAACATATTTAATAAGAATTCAGCAATAACCTTGCTTACTTTAGTTCAGTTATATTGCCATGATGAATTGTGATAGAACTAAACAATGTATGAATTGTTGAAATACATGTTGCCTCTCATATGCTTGCCTTCCCACACTGTTTGTTTGCATGGTTATACTCGCTAGGACATTAGACTCACCCCGTGTTGTGGGGTTCATTTTAGATATGCAGGATTAACCGGCTGGATGCTTGGATGCAGAGTTGAAGTTTTTAGAGTGGATTATTCTACTCCTAGTTGTTTACCTTGTATTCCTAGTTGGAAACTGTCGTATCAATGTATACTATGTTAACATAGGCTAGAACTTTCTATACTCAAGAATGATGTAATTCTGAGCCACGGAGTGGCATTGGTAATTTTTGGATTTTTACTGTTTGATTATTGTTGGGCTTATGTAATCGTTGGAGTTACTTAAGCATTTGATGAATGTGTATGTAATGATATCGGTAATGGCGCGAAATAATTTCAGGAATTTGGGAATAGTGTCTCCAACGGACATTATTCTTGAATTTAGAAATTTGGACATTACATAATGCCTATCGGAAGCACTATTCCCAAATTCATGAAATTATTTCGCACCATTATCAATATCGACATACAAACAACCACATGAAATTGCTTAAGTAATACAACATTTACATAAGCGGAGTCATCCATACAAACCTCAAGGATTGTAATTTAAATACCACTTAGTGGCTTAAAATACAATATTGCACTTTCACATCAAATTCAAACCTAAAACTATACACATTTTCTAAGAATCCCTCTAAGGGGTAGCACAAGTCACCTAGAGGACCAATCCACAATTGAGCCTCCGAGCCGTCTGACTTTACTTCGGGTAAGAACATCCTGCACATCTAAAATGAAAACCACAATGTGTAGTGAGACTTATGTCTCAGTGAATGTGATCATAAATACAGTGTGGGGAAAGCAGGCAAGAAATGCAACATAGACACATATGGATACATGTTTGGGTATACATCACAAATCTACCGGGGGAAAACGACTTATGCAGTCAAACTCAAACTGAATGTGAGGTGTTAAACTCACACCAAGGGTGTCTTTTCACTGTTACATGATTTGAACGCTCTGCATTATGACCAAGGACCGTCGTCCTTGGACACCCTGATTAAGTTTTATTATCATACAAGAATGCAAATGCCTTTTTATTAACCTTATTGAGGATCCCATGTCACTCTTGGCTGAGAGGTCCATATTGTTAGAACCACAGGAAACACTAGAAGGGGGGTTGAATAGTGTTTTAAGCTTTCTGTGTCAATCTTGATAATCTTTTGTTTAAATCATGAAGATGAATAATGTTTAAAATGAATCTTAAGATCAAATATAATTAAAACGTGCGGAAGATAAGAAAACAAATAAAGTTTCTTTTAGATTTAAGATTATTTTAAACAGATACTTCTCAAGATATCTTCTGAAGATTATTACATTGAATGTTTTTCAAAACTATTTCTGAAATACTTCAGATGACTATAGGTTGTCTGAAGTCTGTTCCAGATTTCTGAACTGAGGTCTTTCCAGACTCACTTCAGATAATTGTTTCAGAAGTAATTCAAAAGACATTCTTTGTAATGCTTCAAGTGATGTGAAAAACATCTCAAGTTTTGTTCTTATGAAAGATCATTTTATTGAAATCAGTATTTTTATACCGTCTGAAAACTTCAGATAGTCCTTTAAGAGCCTGTCTGAAATCGTGTCTTTAACACCTGTTTGCGAAAAGCTTTCAAAAATATTCAGAAACACTATTCAACCCCCCTTCTAGTGTTTCCCTGTGTTCCTACACATATAAACAATTGGAAAACAAGGAAATCAATCACAACAGAATATTAATATTATAAAAGCATAAATACAAAGACTTAGAAACAGAATATTAAGATTTTAAAGATCAAAGACTTAGAAACAAAAACACAGATATTTCATTGATCATTAGATTGGTTCTCATCAGCTTTTCCCTTTTTCAGCCCTAAGCTTTTGGAGTTCTCTTCTTTGCAGCACTCAATCTCTTTGAAAGCCGAGTCACCCTATCATTCACCTTATTCAGATTCATTGCACTTGATGTCATCCTTTTCCTCTTGTGAAACCTTAAGTGGGTGTCTTCAGTTTCTTCTTCAATGCGTGGAGCAAAGATAGAAGGAATGACCCCTTGATTTTCAGGAGCTTCTTCTCTTTCAATGAGTCTGGTCTAACTCAGTATATGCAGCTGGAGTGAAGAAATTAGGAGACGGTTGATCAAAAAGACTTTCCATAGGAAATCTTGTGCAATAAAATTTTCATGATTAGGGTGTTATGAGGATAGAGATTCTCATTGCCTATCTCATCTCTGTACATCATTTGATACAACAGCACCCAAGGGAGATTGACTTTCTTTTTCGACAGAAAGAGTCCCAATACAAACCTCTCCATCATGCTTATAGTTAAATTGTTTCTTCCTCTGGGAAGAATGCAACAGTTTAGTACAGCAAGGAGGGCTCTGGGTGTGCTCAGAAGTTGAGAAGGTCTGAAAGGAGCAATCCTTCTTCTTCCAAAAAGATGTTGGTCTAGAACAAATGTTCCACCATGAAGAGATTCCCATCTTTGGAAGTATTGTTCCCCTCTGTCAGGAACACCTATGATTTTAGCAATAAGTTTGGTGTCCACAAATAGTGATCTTCTCATTACTTTCGTTTCAATCCCGGTTCTGTTGGGTCCATATATGATCTTGATATTTTCCCAGAACTCCATTACACTTTCCTTATGCCATGAGGAGGAAATGTTGTTGAAGTAAGGAGTCCATCCAACAGCATCAAAGTATTCAGAAATCTTGTAACCTGCCTCGTCGAATTCTAAGAGATTTACCATCTTGCATGGGGTAATTTTCTCATCAAAACCTGAGGTAGCAGAGTTACTTGATAATACTGAAGCATTTGCCATAGGTACTATAGAGTAGTTGATCTTTCCGAGATGAAGGTGCTTTGGCCTTTTTAGAGAAAGGATTTGATTGAAGTGTAATTTCCATGTTGATCATTGAATCCTTTATATGGGCAGGAGATCGTGCTTCAAGCATTAATGAAGTAACGGTTGGGTACTGAGCCGGTGTGGGAAATAGTGCATCGTGTCGATTAAGAGAAACCGTTTAATGATGCAATGATTCATATCGTGTCGTTTCATATTTTTTTAAAAAATTAACAATTATGACTAACATACATGACTCTTCATCTATTTTACAGATTACATGCAGCAATTAGTGATCACACATATATTCACGCATGCAATGCAGATAATTTACACACAAAACAAGTAATACGCATACATGTATAGGACAGTTATTATGCAACAATTTACACAAGTACACTTATGTAATAATAATTTCAATAAAACAAAACATTCAACAGATAAGCAGTTATACTTAAATTTAGATTTAAACAAAGATAGGAAAGGTGTTACCCGTTTGTGACCTAGAGATAGATACACTTTCCTTTTCCAGTTATATCCTTCTGAAAGATGCCTTGTATGAAAAATGAGTTTTAAGAAAATTAATTTTCTTTTCTCATTTTCATTCTTCAGAGTTGCTTCATCTTGGTGAGATTTCCATCTTCTGAGGATCTACTCCTTCTGCATTTGTTAGATGCTCAACCCAAAAGTGAGCTCTGATACCAATTGTTAGAACCACAGGAAACACTAGAAGGGGGTTGAATAGTGTTTTAAGCTTTCTGTGTCAATCTTGATAATCTTTTGTTTAAATCATGAAGATGAAAAATGTTTAAAATGAATCTTAAGATCAGATATAATTAAAACGTGCGGAAGATAAGAAAACAAATAAAGTTTCTTTTAGATTTAAGATTATTTTAAACAGATACTTCTCAAGATATCTTCTGAAGATTATTACATTGAATGTTTTTCAAAACTGTTTCTGAAATACTTCAGATGACTATAGGTTGTCTGAAGTCTATTCCAGATTTCTGAACTGAGGTCTTTCCAGACTCACTTCAGATAATTGTTTCAGAAGTAATTCAAAAGACATTCTTTGTAATGCTTCAAGTGATGTGAAAAACATCTCAAGTTTTGTTCTTATGAAAGATCATTTTATTGAAATTGCTGTGTTAAGTTTATTATGAAAATAACTTTTCAATCCCCAACATAAATAAGAAAACTGTAAATAGAGAAGCTAAGGGAAAGAAGACTTAGGCACAAAGTTTATCCTGGTTCACCCACAAATCCGTGAGCTACATCCAGTCCCAGAGGCAAACAACCACTGGATTTTCCACTATCTGAATATTCAGATTACAAACTTGAATATGAGTACAGTCTCTCCAAACACAACGAGTACAGTCTCTCCAGACATCACGAGTACAGTCTCTCCAGACATCACGAGTACAGTCTCTCCAGACACAAGTATTCTTTCTTCCACCAAGCCTCTCCAGGCTCTCAAACACTTATCCAAGTGTAGAGTATTCTTTCTTCCACCAAGCCTCTCCAGGCTCTCAGACACTTATCCAAGTGTTAATGAAAATGCATTTTATTAACCTCGTTGAGCATCCCATGTCCCTTTTGGCAGAGAGGTCCATGTGATTCCTCATTCCTCTTTGGTCCGAAGACCTATGAAATTCCTTATTCCTCTTTTTCCTCTTTGGTCCCAAGACCCATGAAATTCCTCTTAGCCAAAGGACCATGAAAACATTTTGTACATGATTAGAGTTTCAAAACGTGAGGACAAGATCCATGGCAGGTATACATGTTATGTATGCTAAATGATGATTTCATGACATTCAAAATCTCATAATCAACAACCTCATGAAAACCCTAACCTGTACAACCTAGGGTTAAGCCAATACTCAAGCAATCAAAATAAATACACACATAAACCATAGATTAACCTCAATCAATCACAAGCAAGTAAAGAAGGAAGGAGAAAGGAGAAGAGGGATCATTAGTGAACTTCACACATGATTGAAAGTGAGTGGGTGAATCACACTCACCTCAAATGCAATAATGGAGATGTTGGAGGGGTGATGAGTGATGATCTCAAGCTTCTCTCTAGGTTGGAGACTCCCAATGAGGCTTTCCTTCTTATTCTTCGTTTTCCTTTGCTAGGGCAAGGGGGAGAAGAGAAAAATACTTTAGAAAAATGGGTCAAATGACCCTAGGTTCTGTTTTTAAAACTAGATTTGTGTCTTCTCGCTCAAGCGAGAAACCTTTAAAACTTCTCTGTTTGCGCATTCTCGCTCAAGTGAGAACCTTCTCACTTTAGCGAAAATGCTCCAGAGAACACTCCTCCTCTCTGGACGTATTTCGCTTGAGAGAAATTCATCTAGATAGCAACCCCAGATTCTACCCAATTCTCGCTTGTGAGTAAGGCAGAAGTGAAATTTCCCCTACTATTTGATATTTTTCGCTAAAGCGAGGAGCTTCTCGCTTGAGCGAAAATGCTCCGGAATGGGAATTCCAAATTCCCATTCCCAGCATCCTTACCAACTTTTATTCCAATTTCCCTATTTCTTTTGCTACCCTTTTTATATGCCTAATTCCAATATGACAATGACTTCCTCCAGTTCCAAACCCTTATTAATCCAATTTCCTTAATCAAAGCATCTCCCTCTTATTTCATTCATCTCTATAGTTTACATTCTTGCATCTTAACTTGGTTTCCCTTAAGTCTCTTCAAAATAGGTATTCGTAGTCTAACACTTGATTCCTCTCTTAAGTCCCCTCTAACACTCTAAACTCTCAATAAATCCCCGATCTTCTCTCTTTATTTACCCTCAAACCCCTAAATTCTCACTCTACTTCTAACTTCCCTCTATTGTTAGGTGATTTTAATGCGTAGACTTTGGCATGTGCAAAGCGTGGAAGGGCTGATCTTGACTTTGTTTCAATGGGAAGGTTTCAATGTTCCATGGAGGATTGCCAACTTATTAATATGAGGTTCATGGGAGCACCTTTCATCTAGGAATGGAGGGGACTAAAGGAACGACTAGATAGAGGCATCTGTAACATGCAATAGAGGATGGGATTTCAAGAAGCATCCATCTTTCACTTTTCGACATTATCTTCTAACCACAAGCCTTTCTTACTTAGATTGGAGGAGCAGATGTATGTCCATTCCTATGATCAACCCTTTCATTTTATGGCAAATTGGATAGTTGATACTTCGTTCAAAAAATGTAGTTTGGGAGGCTTGGAGCTCCAACCACTGGAATACAAAGAAACGTAGCTTTCAAGAGAAAGCCAACAAATGAAGCTTACGTTGCTTTAGAAATATATTTCACAAGAAAAAATGGCTGATGGATCCATTAGAGGGCTTTGACAGGGTCCTCGTAATGGGATGTAATATAGGGCTGGAATGTTGGGTCTCAAGGCTTCACAACCTTAAGACACCCCAATAAAGTTTTCTTGATAACAAATTTTCTATTTCAAAAAGGTCTAACCCTTAGTTAAATTTTTATGTGTTTTAGAAGGCTATTGCTTCAGACAAGCACTTTATACTACAGACAACGCTATTCAGAGCATCTAAAGGTCATCTTATCTAAAGTTCTCTGAACTTGTCTAATCTTATGTTTCAAAAATCAAAGCAAATGGGCTATGCACCTCGAGAAGCAAAGTTAGCCAAATAAGGGAAGAAAACGATAGCTTTTTCTCATGGTTTCAAAAGCATCGCACGTAAAATAACTCTACATGAAGCCATTAGAAGACTCAAAACAGTGTTGAACCTTGTACAACACAAGTCTTCTTGTCTCTCGACAACTTCTCAAGCATTTAACGCAAGTCAGAAGGAGACTTTTTCAAACGGGCAGACTATAGATGATTGAAATACTATAATACGAGGAGCTCTCAAGAAGAAGATATGGAAGAACCTTACTCTATTTTTTGTTGTGCCAAAAATGTGAAAATATAATATTAAAATTCTTGTACAATATCATTTTTCATATTCTCTAGCAAGTACAATAGCCCTTGTACAAACTTTAGATCAAGGTATTCTTCTAAGTTAAATTGTTAATTTATTTGTGTCAAACTTCAGAAGTTTGTAGAGCCTAAAGAGGCCAGGTAGAAAAGAATACTTGTATCAGTGTAAGTTGAGCTTGAAGAGAATTGTAGTAAAAGAATACTTGTAACTTTTCAAAGTTAGTGAAAAATCCAGTAGTGTTGTTACTGGGACTAGACGTGGCTCAGCACTGGGTGTGAGTGAACAAGGATAAATAACATGTGTTAAGCTTCTCTTCCCTAAACTCTTTTAAATTTGTGTAATTATATTTTTGTTAACTATCCAAGGGGGTTAAAGTGTGGTATCTAAACTTAGCTTTGTGAAAACTTGTTGAAAATATTTTTTTTAAAGAAAACTACTTGTTTGAAGTTTTAAAAAAGTAAGCAAACCTTCAGATGACATTCTTGTGACCTATGTGAAGTTTATAAAATCGATTTGTTCTTCGTTTGGTTGGTTTTAAATGGTGGCTTAAAGACCAATGTGAGGAGATCCAGATGTAACTTAGGGGAAGATGATCAACGCCCCTCTACAATGTGGCCTCAGAACCTACACTGCATATTATGTGTGACCGTTATCTAATGTTGCGGGTCTGGAAACATCTGTTGCACCCGGAGTGCTATATTGGTTTTTCTTTGGTGATTTGAGGGGTTAGATCATTATGAATCTGATGTTAAAATGGGATCCTAGCATATACTATTTGCGGTGACATTATGGAGTATGTGGAGTTAGAGAAATTTGTCCGTATTTGAGCATAAACCTTTTGACCTATTGGCAGTCATTAAGAAAGACCATATGTTTTTAGAGAAAGTTCAATAGTGTGGTATCCCTAATGATCAATTGACGCCTAGATATAAGTAGATTTTAGTTGGGTGGAGCTTCCCCTAAATAGGTTAGATAAAGACAAATGTTGATAGCTTGATTCGAGAAGGTGATCTAGCGGCGACCTATGGAGAAGTTTTGAGGGATGCCTCTAGAGCTTGGATTTGTGGTTTTACGTGCAGTTTGGGAGCTACTAGTTTCTTCAAGATGAATTATGGGTTATCTTGCCCACCTTATAGATTGCTTGGGACAAAGGGATTTGCAAGCCATGGGTTTAAAGTGATTCATGAGTAGCTATGCATTTGATCCTTAATAGGTTCGAGGACTCTCATCCATATGCTCGTCTTCTGCATATGATTGGGGATATCATATCCAACCCCTAGGAGGTAAAGGTGGTCCATATATAAGGAGAGGAAAATATTATGACTTATTTCATGGCTAATTATAGCCATAGTTTAGAGCTAAGTTCTAACTTGTTTCATTGTCCCCTATTCAGTTGTATTCCGACCCTATGGCACGATGCCATTCATGCTATTCTGCCTCATGGTGTTCCTTTGCAGTTGCTTGGCCTAAAGGCCTCCTGTTTGATAAAAAAGTCATATTTTTCAATAAAAATGTTATATTTATTGATTCTTTTACCAGTGTCAGTACCCTTAAGGCACTAGTTAACAAGATTCATATATTACAAAATATATAATGGATTGATATTAGGTGTTAATTAACTTAAAAATTTATATCAAATTTGATTCATTTAGTTCATTTTATGATAAAACTTGAAATTTACTCGTTAAAGTAACCATATGATATTAAAAACAAACAACTTAACAATACAACTCCAATTAACACAAAATAAAAAAAAAAAAAGATGGACACATCTCAAAAGCTCCTTTCTTCTATAACAACAACACCAAAACCCAATATCCCATATATCCCTCCCTATTGAAAGTGATTAATTTTAATCTCTAATTGATCATGACCTCTTTCCAATTTGTGGTTATATTTATGCACACACGTTGTATGGATAGGAGTGTTTGTAGATTGGATTGGAAGGGCAAAATCATATTATCCAATCACAGTGATTTTCTTACTTGATTGGTTTGATTTTTAATTTAGAACCAATCAAATCCAATTTAAAGTAGTTTGAATTGGATTGGTTTTTGGTTTTCATATTATATTTTATGAAATATTTAATAATTAATAAAATATATAATAAATATTAAAAATGTAATTTAAAATACCATATATCTTCTCAAATAAATCAATTATTATAAACACATAATTGAAACATTTTATTTTAAACTAAAAGAAGACTTAAGCAATATCATAATTAACAATTCTAAGTAATAGATTACATGTTCATTTATGTTGTGTTTTAATTTTTTATTTTATTAATGATATTTTGTTTTATATTTGTTCTCTTTTACACATTTTATTACAACTTATATTTATTAATCTAACTATAAAACTATATAAAAAGGAGAACGTGAGATATAGAAGCAAATTTAAAAAAGAGTTTAAAATTGATATATATATATAAAGATATTAGTATGAGTAATTTCATAAATATTTATACATGTATAATTGTATGATAATTTTATAAATAAAATAATATATGCATATATAAGTTTAATTTGGATTTGATTTAAATAATTTTAAAATAATTAAAAAAATAATCCAATCTAATAAAAAATTTAATTTGTGGCAGTTTTTGAATTTTCAACTTGCAATTTAATTCGGTTTTTTATTTGATTTTCGCAATGTGCATAATTGGATCAGTTACCAATGCTATATGACTTTTACTAATTTAAGCAACAATAATTTATTTGGTGAATCAGTGTTGCATATTTCTAAAGGTGTGCACAAGTACTCGTTAAAAGAAAATAAAAGACAGATAATAAGATAGAAAAAAAATGTGTAGAAGAAGGTTTTTCTTTTTTTGGTCAGAATGTATATAAGTAGGTGAAGGGGGAGAAGTCGTGGAAAAGGAAACCCGTGCTCTCTACGTATCAGCATAGAAGAAAGAGCACAAAAGAAGGCCCAAAGAAAACAAAAAGAAACCCATGCTCTACGTTACTGATTTGATATGGGCCATAATCTCAAAACTTGGCCCATGTTGAGTGTTGTGGTCCTTGTGGACATGGACTCCATGTTGTAATTTGCAGTGCAGGGGCAATACATTACATTACATTACATAAACATCCTTAAACAAATGAAGCTGAGAAAATGATCATGATGGTGTCATTGGCTCCTTGGACAAGGGCCTTCTTCCTAGTCAAATGTCTTGTCCCAAAAACCCACATACTCACAAACCATTACTACCATTGTCATTGCAATTCGCCACTATCTAACGCGGACATGGGGGAAGAGCTTGTCTCGTTACAGGAATGGCAGGGTTGGGGCACCACGTCCCCACTCCCAGCAATGGTTACCCAAATCGTTGAGGATATGAAGGTTCTAGAGAAAGACTTTGATGCCCAGATGACGTTTGGTGGCAACGGTGGAAAGCTACAAGTGAGTTTCATATAAAGTGATGTTGATGTTGATTTTGTTCCGTTTCAATTTCTTTGAATTTAGACGCACTGACTCCGTTTAATTTTTGGATGTTCAGGGGAATTATAGAACGCAAGAAGATAAGAAACATCGTGCAACCTATCAAGCTTTAGGTGATTCGGAGAAAAAGCTCCAATTTTATTCAGCTAGACAGATAGCTTGTCGCATACTTGGTAGCAAGGGTTACCTTTGTCAGAAGGTTCAATTTATAAGTGGTTTTTTCGCAAGATTTTTGTTGTTGCAGAACGTGCATTTTGCTTTTGTTTTCTTTTTTGTTTTTTTTTTTTTTTAAATCTCGATTTCAATTTTTGTAGTGCTGGCTTCCTGTGGAGGATTGCATGTGTTCAAAAATCACATCTTGCATGCTTTTCCCCGGAATAAGGTTTTGGTTGTATATGCATCCCAAGGTTTAGATATATAATATATATAACTTGTCATTTAACTATGGTTCTCTTTTTTGTGTGTTTTGTCCATTTCTCATAAGACATTTACCTTTTAATCATCAATGCAGGATTTCTTACGACAGAACAACACTGGAAAGCTTTTGTGGCAAGTATTTGGTGTTGATGCTGCAACTTTGTGCCTTTTTGCCATTCCTGAACATGAAGATATCATGTGGAATTCCTTTAAACTGGCAGGTCTCTCAATTCATATCAATTGGCAGTGACTATGGTTGCTGTTTGTTTATATTTCAAACTTGGAATTCATGTTCAAGCATATAATATTTCTGCAATTTCTGCTGTCTAATGTTTCTTCGAGAGTTTAATATCAATGACTCTTGCTGCATCAACAATAATCAAAGAAATATGATCTTCTATGGTATTACTAAGGATAGGAATAAATTTTATATTCATTCATTTCAAATAGCTTCTTATCATGGTAGTATGGTTAAACTGGATTCCTGGTATCAAATCAGACAATAATGTGTGGTTTAATTTAGTAATTCTTCCTTGTAATGTTGGATCTACCTGTTCTGTGTCTTTTAATATCTTAACCTGGTGCTCACTTCACATTCAATTGCTTTGGCTTTGGTTTTACCTTAATTCAGGAAAAGGTAATGTGTGGTGCCTTTATCCCAACAAGAGCGCAGTTTTAAAATCAGTTGAAGATGCATTTGGTCAGGAACCAGTAGCGAATTATGAAGTCACACCAGAAAAGGTTTTATTTCAACATTTTAATGATTCCTGTATTAATTCTTGATTTACAAATAATACTAATGATTATGTCTGTACTGGAAAGTTGGCTGTGTGAATGCATTATGAAGCAATATACACTATTTGATTCTGGTCAAAAGACTTTCCTTTTTTTATGTATTTAATGTTAAATCACCCACTCTCTGACTGTGGTTCGACCTATGCAGTATAGTATTTAGTTTATGCAAATGAGTAGAAATGAACTCTGACTGCTGGCATCTTAGCTGCATCTTGTGTTTTGCTTGTAGCAATTAAATGCAAGAATGTTAACTACTTTTGCTAAGTCATAAGTTATAAAATCATGTGATTTTAAACTTCTTGTTTTTGGATTGACCACTTGAACATTGACTACAAAAACTTAATATGGAATCTACAGCCAATTCATAATTTAGCTCTAAATTACACTAGCAGGGGTGTGAGGAAAGTTACAAATTTGAATGAATTTATTTGCATTTAAGTGATGACAACTTACAAGTGGTCTTTCTATATAAAGAAATTTTTAATTTTTTTTTTCTTTTAAGTCAATGCCACTTGTAAACTAAGAAGTGAAATCATTTATTCTTGTTACTTTAGCATTTTAATATAGATTTCCCTGTTTTCCATTTGGTGCAATCAGGTAATAATCTTCTTTTAATTATAAAGCAGTTAAAAGTAGATACAACTCTGCATTTTATTTTGATTGATGGGACATGGAGCAATTCAGCAGCAATGTTTAGGCGCCTTCAGGTAACTTCTGAGTGGCTTTCTTCTTCCTTTTTATATGTTACAAGTTGTACATTTTCATGATATGACTCTACTTGAGCAGCACAAAGTTAACCTACTCCGTGATTGTTAGGTACTAAGGTAGGATAAAATCTTTTATACTGTATATTCAGATTTTCTATACTTAAAGTCCTCTTGCAAATGTAAGTAAGAGGGGCTCACTTTAATCACACACTAGGAGAATTTCCTCTCTCACCTATTAGTACTGGGCTACCAATCACTAGGCATATGTGATATGTACTAAGGAGAAAATAAAAATATCATTAAACTAGTGGACCTATCATTTGTCTCTCTTTATAAACTATAAAAGCTAATTGAAAAAAAAGCTGACTAAAATTTGAAATTTGTAATATTAATTTTGAAAAGGAGCTCCTTAACAGTAGGATGTAGATTGGGTCTAATAGTTAGACCTATGCCATTAAGTTGAAATGGAAGTTTTCTCTTCTCTTTCCAATTGTAGTAAAAATATGAATGGGTTTCTGGAAAAATAAGATATCCAGTAGGGGAATACCATATAGATTGTAGTCATACATGACAAACATAATCTTATATTATAAAATAAAGCATTAAACAGCAACACAACAAACTTAGTTCCTATTGGCTCCACTGGAGAGTATGTTTGCAGATATCTTCCTTGACTTAGACTCTCTATAAAGTATGAAGTTATTTGCCACAAATTTGGCTATTATGCACAAACTGCTGCCAATGATGATGATGTGGTGTAGCAGTGTAGGCTCTGTTAAGATGCTGTGTAAGTCACAAGTTGCTGTTGATTAAAAAGGTGGAAGAAAATGGAACAGTTCAACTTTTAACTAAATAGTGCTGAAAGAAGCTAGCCCTGTTTATGATCAAATGTTATGCTTTTACTGAAAGAAATGCAGCAATTGCGGCATTGAAATTTCTCAAGCTGGGAAAGATCACCTTCAGTGAGCCCTGTTTATGATCAAATGTTATGCTTTTACTGAAAGAAATGCAGCAATTGCGGCATTGAAATTTCTCAAGCTGGGAAAGATCACCTTCAGTGCAACACTATTATAATGCCTTTTCTTTTGATATGTGATTTGAACAGAGATGTAGATAATGATCTGTTATACTGATTTATCATGCTTTAGCATCTTAGGATGATAATGCCTATGTGGCTGACTGTACAGTAATCAAACATAATATGGAATTTTGCCAAGGGCTGGCTGAGTATTTTTTTTTTTCCTCATAAATTCAATATACTTACACTGCCCTACAGAGAGTTTTTTATGAGATACAGTCGCAAAGAGTAAAACATAATATTGCAGAAGAGCTGATGGATTGTGGCCTTCATTTCTTTCTTGTAGATAACAGGGTGGATATAGGCTTCATATTTTATGATGTCTCCACTGGATCATTAAAAAACATCTAGCATTTAAGTTTTTCAAGTCAATGGAATGAATTGATATATGCTGAAACACCATTTACAATTTTTTCCATGTGAATTTATAACTGAATGGTGTGAAATTTTGTTTTCAACAGGATCGAGCAAAGTCAGTTTGGGGAGATGAGGACCTTGCTTGTATATCCCTAAATCCTGGTGCTTCTGCAATGCATAAACTTAGGTGAGTTAGAAATTGAAATTGAGATTAACTGACACCTTTGCTGCAGTATAATGAATGATTACATTAGACTTTCTGCTGTGTTTAATGTAATCTATGCCCATCAATGGTATTTCAAGGACAGACCTCAACCGTCTTGGGATCGCACATGTACTGCAGCAGCAGCTGTTGGCCTGCTCTCAGAGCTCCAACTTCTTCCAAGGTTTAGCTCCATTGGATTGGATAAACAGGCAGAAGCAGTAGAACATGCTTTAGAAGTCCTATTAGAAGCTCTCACTAGTAGACGACTTCGCATGGGAAGGTCCATAACACGAAAAGTGAGACATACTAACATCCGTTAGAGATATAACCAAGTTTGTTCTGACAACTTATACAGTAAGCCTCTTGCAATTTTGAAGTTAGGTGTACATGTAGGCTCAATGAGAAATGGTGCCTGTAGTCATGTAGACAAGAATTTTTCAAGTTCTTGACTTCACATTAGTGTTTGATAAAAGTTTAAAGTCTTAAATTTCAGTTCAAAGAATGACTTGTAGATTCTTTCATTCATTTACAACATGATTGATGCTATATCCTCCTACAAAGTCTTGTTGATAATCCTTTTAGTACTTCATAAAAATATATTAAACGAAAAAGAACAAATGCATTTAATATCTTGAAAACATAAAAAGCATTTAATATATTTTCATATAGCAATTAGGATGGTTATTGAGAGGATGTTATAAAAAGGATTTAGATAGAATTGTACTTCTAATGTATTTCAGAGGTACATGGAATGTTGGAGTGCGTCAGTCTTGTAAAAAAATGATTTCAGGACTTCTATTTCTCGTGACTTTCATTTTTGGTGTCTTGCACTAATTTTATCGATTTTCTACTTCATCACCTTATGATGCACTACATGGGGAGTTATTTATTTGATACTGAACTTTACCAGTACTATTATTCGATCCTTTGAAAACCACCTGTCTTAAGCAAATACATTAAGCTATTGTTTGTCGTCAACACAACAAATAGAAATGTACTAAAATATTTACTTCATGTTTCAAATATTAAGTCGGGCTGTTATTGTCGAATTTCTGACCAAAGATGTACATAAAAAGGCCAGTATCCACCCAAGATTTGCTGTGAGGCTTTCAAGCAATTTGCTTGCACTTACGCCAGTGAGATTAAGGACAATCAACATGTGTTGGTTCGAATTGAATGGCTCAGGTCCCTTAAACATATGGTATTGGATTCGATTATTGAATTTATGTGTATGGGGCAAAAAATGTTATTGGGAAGAATCCCTACTTTAGCGTCTGATAGTATCCCCTGGAGATTAGTTTCTCAATTACCGGTGAGCCAGATAGTTTTGCCCCTTGCAATCAAGTAGTCAAGTGGCTGCTTCACACTTGTTGCTAATTGCTATACCACTGCTGATTTACTGGGCTTCTTTTATTCCATTTGTTCTGAATGGCTGAAAATGTGAAAAAGCCTCTTGTGACTTGTATTAATAGAATCTATTTTCTAGTCATAGAACCATCATTCCAAAGCATGCTTGAGTGAGGAGGTAGATGTGATGCTGGAGTTGACACTTCCTAATCAAGATTGTCAACAAAAGTGTATGAAGATGGTTTTTCTGTTTCCCTTTTCTGGATTGCAACATACTCTTGCCTGGCTTCTGGCTTGGCTTGCATGGCTGTAAGCCTCTGTTACATTCACATTAAAGTATTTAGGAGATTTTCCTGGATTTTTTAAATGTTCTTAGCTGAATTGAAGTTCATTTTTCAGATATACTTTGCAATGGTAAGTACTAAGTACCATACTACAATTACTAATGACTGACCAGGAATTTTAGGGAAGATTATTGAATTAACAAAATGATTGGTGTGAGAATAACACCAACCCTTTTAGATAATGATGAGTGAGGTGGGGTTCCGATTTGACAAATGACAATTGCTGATATACCATGGAGGACTCTAAAAAGTGCAAACTGAAAAGAAGAGTGGGGTTGCCACTGCGAAATTTATTGGTGCCCAATACTTCTATCATTCATGTTTATCTACTCCGTGGACATAAAAAATGTTTATCTTCTTCCACATTGACCAAAACACTATATTAAATTTCCTCGTTTGCGATAGGCATGGGCAAAGAAAGTTGTAAGTACAATAATTCAATGATTGACTAAACCTCCGAAAATAAATAAATAAATAAATAAAGAAAGGGATGACTGACAATAGTTATAAAAAATAACAAGAAGAATTAAATTTGAACAGGTGTTGACGTGTGGTGGATCACGGTGATCACTGATAAGTTTGGGACTTGCTACTATAATCTAACTTTTCGGTTCATGACATAATAGATGATTGCAACTGGTGTATCTATGTCCATTTCTATGTCCATTTGTAAATGACTAACAAATCAGCTTTAAAATTCCTATTTTTTTTCTTAAAAAATTGTTCTTAAGGATATCCGTAGATTACACAGTATTTACTTATACATTTAAAAGAATTTAAGCTTATATAAAATTAGGATTAAATATATTTTTAGCTCCTCAAATTAAAATATTGTAAAATTAAAAATTTTACTTTTTTTTTTGTTTTGGTTTTCCATTTCTTAAACCTCATTGTTAATTATATTTTATTCAATCACGTTTGCAACTCTCCTGTGACTTTTTCAAGTAAAAATTTACAAAAAAATATTGTAAATTTTCTTTTAGAAAAATCATCTTTAGTAAATTTTCAACGACAAACGAATTTTGGTGAAATTTCTCTGTTTTGTAGTGGAAAAATCTGTAGGAAATCAACTCTCTATTGTATTATAATTTTGAGACCTCACATTGGAGAGTGAGACACCCACTGTCCCTCTTAATGAATTTTAACATTTTCTTTTTCGCTCATTTGATGGTAAATTTCACACACAACTTATGAGAGTGGGATTTTGAATAAATCAGAATTATCTAAATTAAAATCCTATTTGAATGTTTAAATGGTAAAAAATGATAATCTTTATTTTTTAAAATAAATTATAATTCAATTTGGTTTTTTTAAAATGTTAATAAATATCAATCCTTATTTTTTAAATTTATTAAAATTCAAAGTCTTATCCTATCATTTTATATTCTAATCAATATTTCTAATATAAATCTATGCTCTTATTGTTATGATTTCAATTTATTTAATTATAACCTATTATCAATTAATAATTAATAATATGAATTACATTTCAATAATAAAACATAATCTACTATTATAATTTAAAATAGATTAATTATATAAAATTATTCTAATTCTTATTTTTTTAATTTTTAAGATATTAATTTATTATAAATTTAAATTTAATCATATAAAAATATACTTTACCCAAAGAACAATCTATAGGAAAATTTACAAGAAAAAATTCAAAGAAAAACTCATGGGAGAATTTATAGGAATCATTGTTACTTTACTCCTTAGCATGATAACTAAAATATTGTGGTTTTAAAAAATAAAGAATCAAAATCAAAATAAATAAATAAATAAATAAGGGACTAAAATTGAATTTTGTTATATTTTCAAAGACTAAGAGTCTATTTGGTTCCCCGTTGGAAACACTTAGAATCAATTTTGTGAAATTGATTTTAAATTATTTTCATTTAACGTGCTTCGTAAATCATGCATCATTCATTTTTTACCATTGATTTTATAAATTTATCAAAATCAATTCTACTCAACTGAAAACATAATTTAACCCAGTATATAAGTGTTAAAACATCCATGTTCTATACTCTGTGGTATATATGCATATCATTAAAAAGAATTGTCCGTATTAAAATTGATAGTTAATCCCTCAATCGGACATTCATTCTTAGAATGGCCAAGACATTTCTCTCAAATTTTTTTATCATTTTAAAATAAATGATGTTTAAGGTTTTAGACATTGATTGAAAGTTATTAAATACTTTCAAATTTAAAATAACTGAAAATTTATTTGACTATACTAGGTACTCTTATATTCAAGTTTTGTGTGAAAAAAAATCCACTTTAATATGTTTCAGACCAAAAAATTTGAGACTCTTTTGTTTAATTTGATAAAAAATACTAAAACATAATAATAAAGTATAAAATTAATTAATATCATATACACCCCGCACACACATATATATTAGAGATGTATATCAAGTGAGGAAGTTTTTTTTTATGTGAGAAAGAGAAAAATCATAACCATTAGAACTTAATATAAATTATTAAAATAAAAACATAAAATCATATAACCTTTTTAAGTGATCATGTGAATTTTTAAATATCTTTAAATCTTGACCATTCATATATTTTTATATGAGCATAATTGACTCCTATATGAAATTTGTAAACTTGATCTACTTCATAACAGCTGACATCCAACTATTAGATTGTCGCAAATTTCTTTTTTAGTAAATATTGTAAGTCTAGAAACTTGATTGATCATGTCTCGTGTACACACATACCCACCATATACTAGTATATGATAAGGGACTTGGTCTCCGGTATCCAAGGTTTTTAAATTTTGAGATGAGGGATTACATTAATCAATTTTAATGTAGCTGAATAATTGATACAACTACCTTTTCGGCACCAAATTATTGAGCCACCCATGCCATTAGCATGATACTTACCTGCTTCAAGTATCAAATGACCATTTTGTTCCCAATTGATGATAAATTAAAATTAGTCATTTGCCCATTGAGTGACATTGGTCGCCCAGTCATTACTTTGTCCAAACTTTAACCTACTCGCTTGTTTCACACTGAAAGGAAGTTTCATATGCCATGCTGATTTTGTGTTATGTGGGGCTTTTTGTGGAGGCTACAGTTGTGGTTGGAAGCATCATTTCATTCCCTTATATGCTTGTGTACTTATATGCTAGACAGAAGCACCTAAAGCATCGGTAAATACTGTAATAGAGATTAATTGAAGGGAAAATGATAACAATATACTTTTGATACTATTTTTTAAGCATTTTTTTTACTATCTTCATTCTTCAGTAATTTTTTTATGTGTTCTACTAATAGCCGGTAGTGTTCGCATAAAAATTGATCTAATCTAATAATACAAAAATGTATAAAAGAATTTGCTATTGAATTGAAGAATAAAACTTTCACATCTCATTTTTATGTGTTATAAATGTAGAAAAGAGAGATAGAAACAAAATAAAAAATAAAAAGAGAATGTGAATATTGTAATAATTAATATGATAAGAAAAAAATGAAATATATATAAAAAATAAGTGTGAAAGGAGAGTTGTAAAATATATGGGTGTGAAAAAAAAAGTTCTTTAGTCTTTGTTATTAATAGCAAAAAGTATGAAAAGTCCATTAAGGAAATTCCCACACCGAAAGAGACTGAAAAGTATGGCAATCGCCAAGAAAGTTGGATGCCGCAGGAAGTTTTCAAATATTTGAAACATCAACTTTCGGTGCCTTCACGCATCATGTGTCTGTGGGGATGAGAACCCCCCACTTCATTGATAAGGTCAAGTTGTGTACTTGGTCTCAAGCCTAGTGGTGAACTCTGTATCCTCCTCTCCTCTGCTTGTTACATAATTCAATTATACTTTTTGCTAGTGGAGAATTTGCATTTTGGAAGTTATATTGGAACAAGGTGCTTGACCACAAAAGGATTTGATCGAGTTCTATTCATTCGCTAAATGAATGAGTTAGTGCTGATTATGGACGAATCTTGAGATTTCCGAATCTATGGTGAATGAGTCAAGATTATATTCACACACTAAGGTTATGCTTTTCGTGTAAGTGAGAAATTAAAAATGTAAAAAAAATTGTTAATTAACATTATTTACAAAAAGTTTAAAATGGAGTCAAACTCAATTATACTCCACCTTACAATTAAGGGTGGGAACAGGACAGATGGCTGGTCAGGGCCTACCATCTGGCCAACATCAGGCCAGACCAATTTATTAAATAAATCAGATCAAGATTTTTTTAAAAGCCTATATAGCTAAACAGACCCGACTTCATGTCATCGAAAAAACTTTTTGAGCCTATCAGACTTATTTAACTAAATATAAATAAAATACTAATATTTTTTATATTGTTATTATTATTATGATAAAGATTTTTATTATATTGTCTTATAATTATATACTTATTAACTTGTGTAAATATATAAGTATGTTGTAATATTCAAATACATGCTTATGATATATTTAAGTACCTTACTATAAAACAAGCTTTTAAACAGGTTTTCAGGCCATATTAGGCTTTAAATAGGTCAGACTCTGACTTTAAAATAAAGTCTATATCAGGTAAACATGTCAGACTCAAACCATGAATTTAAGGCGTAGGTCAGACTTAAGTCTTGAAAAGTCTAGTTCGACTCGGCCTATTTCCATCCCTATTCACAATTCTCAAGTAAACTAGTAAATCGGTCCTTTTTTTTTAGGGTCATGCAGTTTAGTCCTAAAAAATAAAAAAAAAAAACTCCAATATAGTCCCGACTTCTTGCTTTTTCTATCACTATAGTCTAACTATGTGTTTCCCATCAATTTTTTAATGATGTGTCACTTTTTGTGACACTGCGTCACATTATTTGCCATCGGGACACAAAAATAACGTCATTAGGGTTAAGACCTTCCAATGAAGAAGGGGGAGAAGATGGAAAAATGAAGAATAGGGAAGCACACGATGGTTGAAGTTGAAGCCTTTCAATCTATAAATTTGACAAAATCACATCATTTTTGTGCTACAGTGGATACTTTAATGACAAACAGTATGACACGTCGTAAAAAAAATAACAGAAAACACATAGTTGGACTATAGTGAAAGAAAAAGCAAGAAGTCAAGATCTATATTGAGGTTTTCTATTTCTTAGGGATTAAATTGCACAACTGTAATGCCCTAATTTCTGAACTCAAAAATAATGCCCGTTGGAGACACTATTCCTGAATTTCTTGAAATCATTTCGTTAAATTTCCGATATCGTCATACATTTGCTTAAACTTTCCAGCGATTAGCTTAAGCCAAAAGAAGACAAACATCAGAGACCTTAAATAAGTATGAAACCTACTTAAGTTTAGGGGAGAATTCACACTTAGAGAAGTGTGATTCAATGAACTTATACCGGAAATCCGGCAGAGTCTCCCCTAAAAACCGGATAATTACCAAATCCAGCTTAACCTGAAAATCAGCAAAACCAGTACAATTCATATCATACATATCATAACATTAGAGCTAGGCCTCAGTGGCCAACTCAGAAATAATTATACTTATACAATATACATCAGTGACTAATCTTTTATTAATTACAACCGAATTTACTTCTAATACTTAAACTTCAAATTCTAAAGAGACTCAGTTCCACAAATCCTCCTTCTTGCTTTAATAGCTCCTAAGGTTTCCTGCACAGCTAAAGAAGATCCCCGAAACGTGGGGTGAGACTAAAGTCTCAGTAAGTACAACCAAGCATATATAATGTAGTAAAACAAACAACATTTATCAAACATCACATATGACATATTCACGAACTAAATACATAAAACATGTTTCCAATAGTCAATAACTAATAAAAGAGATATGTAATTCAATTAACATGAACTGATGAATAATGCAAATTATGATGCTCATGATGCACTCACTGTTGTGCCCAGCAGGCATGATCTTATCACTTTCTAGAGTTAGACCTGAGCTCAGACTACGGGAACCAGCTTTCCCGAGGAAGAATCCCACCCATACTGGACCGAAGTCGTGTTTTACTTAATTACTTAATTTTTAACTCACAGCACGAAGGCCGGCTTGAATTAACTCACGGTCGAAACCGGCTTATATTACTCAATGCACATAATCTCAATGAACTAATAAATGATATTCACAAATGACAATAAGTGATGTATAAAATAGTAGTACAATGCTTTAAGTATAACAAATACAAACAATTCCGCTAGTTTCGACTATCTCGAAGGTTTCGACCCTACGAATATAAATCCCAAATTTCAATTCAAGTCCTAATCCAAACATCTCAATCCATGAACTAACATTAAATAAAGAACTATAACCTATCCGGATATTAATATGAGTTACAATCAAGGGGTTTCGATAGTTTCGAAAACTTCGAAACTAAGGATTTCGCTACTCGATCCTCAATTCATATATTCAATCCATCAATTACTACTATAATACAGTTAGAATACACCAATACAATCCATAAATAACAAAAGTTGAGAAAGGGAAGAGAAGGGTTGGGAGCATGCACAAAGAACCACCTAAAACCTAACATAGAAGTGAGTTGTACTCACCAAGCCTAGCAATTCAAGAAGGAAAAGATGTTTGTAGATGATCTACTTGATGTTTCCTTGCCCCAAATCCCTTCTCAAGCTTCAATTTGGAGTTTCTCTCACTAGGATTCTCCCTCTCTCTCTCTAGGTCATAAAGGGGAAGAAGAACTCATGCGTATTTCTGATTTTAATTCGCATCCGGTTTATATATATAAGTGATGGTAATCGATTACAGACTTACTGTAATCGATTACCAACGGCTAAAAGGCACTAGGAAGCCCCTTCTATAACCTGGTAATCGATTACCACCCCTAGGGGTGGAAGTAGGTCAGGTCGTCCGACAGGGGCCTATGGCCTGGCCTGTTTAGGCCTGTTTAATAAAAAGGCCAGGTTCAGTCTTTTATAAAAGCCTATTTAAATAAACAGGGTAGGCTTAGGCTTTTAAAAAAGCCTATTTGGCCTGTTAGGCCGACCTGTTTAAGGGGCCTATTATATTTTATAATATTTATATATTTATAATTTCATATATATAATAAAAAAATTATTTTAATTATTCTATTAAATTTTTTTCTCTAAAATTAGAAACCCTAGTTAGTAGTTTACCCTAATCAGATCACTATCACTCACACTCACTTCTATCACTCTCCATTTTCTTTCTTCACGCCGCTGTGCTGCTCTGTGTGCCTGACACTGTCTTCATCTTCATTCTCCACCGTCCGGCGTCCGTTCACCACCGTCCACCGGTCATCGTGTTCAGTCGTTCCCTTCCGGTCGCACCGTCGTTCAAATACATCATTTGTCACCTGTTGCGCCTCCATTTAGATCCACCGTTCACCACCAGTCGCGCCGCCGTTCAAATCCATCCAAGTTGTTCCAGCCGTCACAGTCGTTCACTGACTGGTAAGAATTGATGTGCAGCTTGTGCTTTGCTTAGTTCCCAAATCAATGCAAATTAGAGTGTTTGGTAGAACCCTAACACTCCGTCTCTTTTCTGCAGTAGTTCCCTCGTTCGTCCTCGATCGCTCTCTGCAGTAGTCAGTGCACAGAGAACTCTTCCTTCTCCATTCCTGTTAACGTATCAACCACCACTAGAAGGTAGCAAGGTATGAATGAGGCTTCCTTGTATTCTTTGGTTTCTGAATTCTGATTCATAGCAAATTAGCAATGCCCAGCTTCATAATTTTTCAATTAAGTATGAATGATGCCTTTGTTATTGGTAAAATGTGTAGAATACGTAAAATGCCACTATTAGCAATGCCTCTATTTGTAATTTTTCAATTCTGATTCATAGCAAATTAGCAATGCCTCTGTTTGATTACACTTATCACATTAAAATAAGAGAGAGATATATAGTTGTGTGAGCTTTGATTACACTGTCAGAAACACCTTCACACTTGTTCTGGACTCAGAAAATCTAGCTGATTAAAATAAACAAAGAAAATATACTAAGAGTAATCCTGGGATTTTTTTACCTCTTATTATTGCCATCCAAAAGATAACCATATTTAGAACCATGTAATATTTTCAGTTGATTGCTCTTGAAGGAAGGGCAGGTGAAAATCCCATTTGAATGTTTAAGAAACAACTCAAGACCCCAAATATCAGAGAAACTTTCCTGGCAAAATTTATTAGTGCCTTATTGGGTTTGGGTTATATCTATTTCCTTTCTTTTCTATTTAATTTTATTGAATCTCATCAGATTCCAGTTTGTTTAATCCTTGTTCATTTTGAAGAAGCCTGACATTTAAGCATTAGAATATATATATGTGTGTGTGTGTGTGTGTGTGTGCAGATCCATAATAACTTTTCATCCATGTATGTTTCTCACTTATGAATGCACAGGTGTAGCTTTAATCTTGTTCGCAAAGATTTGAATTACTCAATATTACATACACACATCATTATAACATGCATTTAGAAAACTTACCATCATTCATTCCTTTTCCAATTTTTGTATTTCCTCCACATCAGTCTTCCTTTCCCATCCATTAAAATTGTTTAATCATTGTTATGTATTTCTACATATGAATATTGCGTACTTAGCATTCTAATTCTATTGAACTATATGAGCTAGTTTAGATAAACTTTTCAACAAGCACTTATAGGAAAAGAAAAGTTATATGATTTTACAATGACTGAGTCTTCTAAACAATAGCTTCCATCATAAGTTGAAATCAGCTTCTATACCTCAACTGTTTTAAAGATCATGTGATATTTTCTTAATTTTATATTTTTTTAATGTATAAACTGTTTTATGCAGAAAATGTCTAATCATTCTCAATTTCAAAGTAATGAAACAACATCAACAACTCCTCCTGAGGCTCCTGTTCCTGTCAATGTGACCAATGAACATGTACCAACTGATTCTAGTCAGTTGGAAGATAATCGAACAGAGGGTGAACAAAATAAAGATCAAGCTAGCGAGGATGTTATCATTAAGAGGAAGAGACAAAAGACTTCAATTGTGTGGAATGATTTTGATGAAATTGAGGTTACTGGAGGTCAAAAGAAAATTGTTTGCAAATACTGCAAACTTAATTTTGCTACCGGTGGGAAAGGGGCTAGCACTAGCCATTTGAAGAGACATACTGCTAATTGCTTGCAAAGAAGGTTGCGGATGGCTACAGAAAAGAAACAAGTTTTCATTCCATTTCAACCATCGAGCGAAGGTAGTCCATTTGCAAACCAAGGTGGTGGTGTTAGATATTCTAATGAGAAGATGAGGGAAATACTTGCATCAACCATTATGATAGAAGAACTCCCTTTCAATGTTTTTTATCGTGATATTATGGTATGGGCCTTCCAATATGCAAATCCAGAATTTCAAAGATATGGCCGAAAAACAGCAAGAAGTGATTGTCTAGCTATCTATGAGGAAGAGAAGAAAAGGTTGAAGACTTTGCTGAAAAGTGTTAGCAAGATTAGTTTAACTAATGATATGTGGAAGTCAAGTCACCAAGTAGCAGAGTATATGGTTATAACTGGCCACTTCATTGATGCGGGATGGAAACTTCAAAAGAGAGTTTTGAGCTTTGTGAAAGTTCCTGCTCCAAGGCATGGAATTGATGTGGCTGATGCAATTTTCAAGTGTTTGAAGGCATGGGGCATTGAAAACAAGGTATTTTCCATTTCAGTAGATAATGCTTCATATAATGATTCGTGCCTTAGAAATCTGAAGGATAACATATCATTGAATAGTAAGTTATTCCTTGGTGGTGCCTTGTTCCATGTTAGATGTTGTGCACACATACTGTATTTGTTGGTTCAGGATGGTCTTAGTAGGATTAAGAAGATCATTTACAATATTAGGGAAAGTGTGAAATATATTAACTTTAATGATGCAAGGTTGAAGGCATTTTGCGATGTTGTTGAACAGAAGGGTTTGAAAGAAAGAAGGCTCATAATTGATTGTCCAACAAGATGGAACTCCACATTTCATATGTTGTCGACGGCTTTAAAATTTAAGATTGCATTTCCAGCTTACAAGGAAAGAGAGCCACATTATGACTATGCACCTGCACCTGAGGATTGGGAGAAAGTTGAGAAAATTTGTCAAGTTCTTGAGGTATTTGATCTAGATACTAATATAATCTCAGGTAGTGAATATCCAACTACCAATTTGTATCCTGCAGAAGTTTGCGCAGTGAAACAAGTGATTGATAATGCGGTAGAGGATACAGATCAATTTATGAGAGAAATGGCAGCTTCGATGAAATTGAAGTTTGATAAATATTGGGGGGAATGTAACCTTCTAATGGCTATAGCTAGTGTTTTAGATCCTAGGTGCAAGTTTCGTATCATTGATGTATGTTTTCCTAGTATATATAAACCTGAAGAAGTTTCCCAAGAGAATATAAAGAAGGTAAGGAATGCATTGGAAGAACTTTATGATGAGTATGTGTCTCTTAGTTTGGAAGAGACATCTACGGAAGTAAATAACAGTGGCAACAATTCATCGACTTCCACCCAACCTCAATCTACAAAGGTCTCCCAATTTACTAGAATTATGAGTATTGTGCTTCAAGGGGAAGCCGTTTCTCCAATGAAATCAGAAATTGCAATCTTATCTTGATGAAGGTCTTTATATTCCTGATGGAGATTATAACTCTTTTAGTGCATTGGAATGGTGGAGGAACAATAGCTTAAAATATAAGATCTTGTCCAAGATGGCTGCTGATATACTTGCCATTCCAGTCTCCACTGTGGCATCAGAGTCTACATTTAGTGTTGGAGGCAGAGTTATTGATGACTTTCGCTCCAAGTTGAATGAGGAATCAATTGAAGCACTGATATGTGGTGGGGATTGGCTTCGTCATAAATACAATTTGCAAGCAAAGACAAAGGTTAATACTTGTTATTTTAAAATGTTTTCTTATATTTATGAATCATAATTCAGTCCACTAATATAGTTTTTTTTTTAAGGTGGATGAACAAACTAGTATGGTCTACTTGAAGATTTGAAGTGTCTTTGGCTGTTGTTATTTTGTTATATTTTAATCTTATTTATGTTGGTTGATTTGGGAGTTAAGACTAAGACATGTTGTTATTGTGTTTGTTTGTTATCTTGGTTATGTAATAATGTTGGTTAATTTGAGACTAAGACTGGTTGTTAATTTTGTGGCTAGCATGGCAGCATTGAGCTGTTGTTACCCTGGTCATTCTTTGGTGTGTTTTATTGCAAATTTGTGAGCTTTTGCTTGAATTAGACCTTTGGGCAATGTATTACTACTGTGGTGGTTCCAAAAAGATATGTTCAACAGGTTTTATGAATTATGCACAGTTGTTTTTCTATGTTAAATAGACCAGCATCAATGATTAATTAATTATACAGGTTTTCTATGTCTTGCTGTTACAATGGCCTATTTAGAAGTATAAGCCTATTAGCCCGCGACCTATTTAAAAATTGTCCCATTGGCCTATTTAAAGGCCTCTTTAAGTGGCCTAGTTACTTGGTTATTTGGTAGGCCTATTGGCCTACAAGCCTATATTGGCCTGCTAAACGATAGGCCTATTAGCCTATTTAAAGGCTTGGACATGAAGTAGGCTTTTAAATAGGCTAATAGGCTAGGCAAGGCTTTAAAATAGGTCAGGCCAGGCCTACAAAATTGGCCTTTGACAGGTCATAGGCCAGGCTTAGGCCGCGAACTTATCAGGTAGGCCAGTCTCAAGCCTTACAAAGTCTGGCCTGGCCTACTTCCACCCCTAACCACCACTGGTAATCGATTACTACAAACCCAGATCTTATGGTGATCGATTACCATACCTAGTAATCGATTACCAAAAGATCAGCTCTCAGGTAATCGATTACGAATTCTTGGTAATCGATTACCAGAAATTCAGCTCTCTGGTAATCGATTACACATCCTTGACAGGCGATTACCCAAGATTCAGCTCTCAGGTAATCGATTACAAGATGCTGGTAATCGATTACCAGAAACTCCTAACTCCCTAATTTGCTTAAAAACTTGGAAACTTGGTTTTAAAACTCCTAAATTCTATCTCCTAATTTCTTAAACTTTCTTTCCTTAATTATTAACATATAAATTCCTATCTTAATCTTATGAATTAATAGAAGTTCTGAATTACGGAATGTTACAATTTCCTAATTACTTTCTTCTTAATTATTGAACTTACTATCATTATTCTAATCACTTTTAATTCGTCAAAGATCTTAATTATCGGGATGTTAATTGAATGAGAACTCTAACACCTAAACTCTTAAATTTAACTCTCCTAACTCTCACCTACTCTATCATTCCTAGTTCCTTTTGCCATAATTCATATTCAACTCAATTATTCTTCTAAAATCTCCCCTTTAATACCCATAGATTCTTACTAATCCTCATATTCTTTCTTGTAATTCTTCCTCTCCTACTCAGCCTCTCAACCCACCCCCAACTTTCCTCTAGTTTGATTTAAGTCTAATTTTTGGGATGTTACAACAACCCTATAAAAGTGGGGGACGGATTTGCTAATTTACTCCACAATTCTCTCCCCGAGGGGATATTAAATGAGGGGCAAAGAATCCCGAATCATTTAACTATTATAGTATGCAAGTTGGAAGTAGCCCTTCATTCTCTACCAAACAAATAACATCAATAAAAGATAATAAAAACATTTCAATCTTAACTTCTATTTTCTTCCTCATTTTCCCAAGTTAGGAAAGCAGTGATTAACCAAATAAGGGCTGTTTGGTCTCTCATGAAAACATGGTCATCAGAGTTCCTCTCAATCAAATGATGCAAAACAAAAGAGATATTGCAAGGACAATTGATTTTTACTTATTTGAGGCAGGGGTAGTTGGGTTTTCGTTTTCACAGTCAGATTCAGAAAATTTAACCCACAAAAGAATTCAAACGGTGCAGAACAAACATTATTTACTTCGGAAAGAATATTCCTTCCCTATACCCGACGAAGGATAATACCAACGCGGCCATCACATCAGAATAGTATAGCTCCATGAATTTGCATTTCACACAATTTAGTTGCAAAAACAAAGTTGTTCACTAGCAGGAGTAATATATCTATTCTAGTTCCATGCACCAATTCAACTCGCGCACATTTCCACAAGCATCTCAAATGCATTGATTTGCAAATTAAAACATGACGATATCTCACCAATCTCCGATCCCCTCCTTCAACAAAAATCCCCCAAAATTTGAAATTAAACAGAAAAGAAATATAACCATTCAGTTTATTTCTCTTTCTTTCATATTTTTCGTAAGGTTAATTCAGGCATACTATACAAAACTAATTCTCAGAGTCAATTACTTTATGAACAAAGGAGCTAATAAATATAATATGCACTCTTTTCGGACCTACAGTGATTGCCAAGGAAAGAATCAGCAAAAAAAAAAAAAATTAAAAGAAATAAACAAGGAAATACCCAAAATCTGTTACTTTTATAAGGATCACAGAAAACAAAAAGAGAAAAAGGAAAAGAAAAGGAAAAAAAGAAGGGAAAAGAAAAATACCATATAATTCCGTAAAATTACAGTTTTTTTTTTCTCTCTATTTCTTCTAATAATCCTAATGGGAATAGGTTGAAATATTTCCCATACATGAATTCTTCTGTAACCAGGACAAGGTCAAAAAGATGAAGGACAGGGGAGAAAACAGATGAAGAAGAAGCTCTGAAGCGTGATTAAGCGAGAACTGAGAAACCTTTCATCTATGGGCAGTTATCAGCGTTTCAATGAACCGCAAACCATCGAATCTTGGCGCGAATTTCTCTGACGATGACGAACTCGCCGACGGAGAACTCTCGCGGCCTTTTCTCTCGGTAACGCCGTCCTGCAAAACCGAAATTCCACACATCAATTCCAGAACTTTCGAGCGAATATCAGATCCACAAGTTTCGAGGAAAAGGGAATTCCAAAGTGGGATAGAATAGAGGAAGTATATACCTGAGGATGGGAAGCGTGGGTGGAGGATGAAACAGAGACGGCGGTGGCGGATGCGGCGGCGACGGAGGCGGCGAGGAGGCCGGATTTCTTCATGTTTGTAGGGGTGAGAGAAAGGCGAAGAAGAGATTGGAAGAGTTTGTAGAATCTAATATGCGAGTTTTGTGAAGGGAAGAGAGGAATTTTGGGGAAGTTGGGAGCGGTTTTGACGGCATATATATGGGGAGAAGAGATGTGGTGGGCGTAATAGCTAATAAGTGAATAATAATTTATGCGGCAAAAATACGTTGTTTTTTCTTATTCCTTCAAATTACGAATTTGCCTCCCTGATATTCTCTCCAGCGTTGATTTTTCTCCAAGAAAACTTGTCTTTTACCAAACTATCCTTCGCCTCTACTTCTCTCCCGTTAATCCTTTCAAATTAAATGACATATAAAAAACCAAAAATAAATTAAGTACGAGCTTAAACACATATTATTCATTCTTACTTTTTTATAATTTAAATATGGTTAAATTATGTTATTTTGTTCCCACAAAATAAGTCACATGGGACACATAAGAAGACACATGTGCATGTATGTATGCTTATTTTATCCACATAAACTGTCACGCAAACATTTAACGGAGATATTAAACGGTGCACTAACAAATGGACTAAATGTGAATGTATTATAATTTTTGGAGACCGTTTAAAAAAAAAAAATTTGGAAGACCAAATGAAAAAATCGTAATATTTTGGGGACCAAACACATATTTTAGCCTTTAAATATCTTTTCTTTCCAATCTAACACCTTTATAAATTCAATTAAATGAATAGCACAAGTGTTTAAATTTTAATTAAGAACGATGTTTATATAAGAATTGGGTACTTAATTTAAGTACCCGCTCCAACGATATTATTTTTATAAACACTACTACTTCTTACATTAAAAGTCATGCCTAGCACCTCACCACTTTAGGAGTTGGAAATGCCCTAAGTGAGCCAATATAACATGGATGCTTGTTTTATTTTATTATATAAGTATTATTGATAATTTTATCATTTCAATATCATTTTTCTTTTCATTTGATACAATAAAATATTATGTCAAAGCTATAAATATTAAGTAATACAAATATAAAATACACATTTGAATTTACAATATATGAAATATAAATACACATTATTTTTTTAATGTTAATTTTTTGTTTAATATATTTTATAAAATTTAACAATATATATAGTTATTATTAACAAAACATGAATTAAAGTTACTACTAGTTTAATAATAAAAATTGTGATTTATACTTTTAATATTTTGTTATTTTTTTCACAAATATTAAATTCTCTTTTAATACAAAAAATATAAATTTCTACAGATATTTAACTGGTTCAACTTGTGAGTTACTGGTTTAACTAGTAACCCAATCAATGACCCAGTACCATGACTGAGACGATCATTGATCCAAGTTTAATAACATTGATATTTTCATATAAATATTTTAAAAAGAATAAAAATAAAAATATTTTTATAATTAAATTTGAAAATAAGAATAAAAACATAAAGTATTCTCATAAATCGAATAAATTCAAGTATGTGTAGTTTATGAGTAGAAAATAATTTTACAAATCAAATAAATTCAAGAATGTATATGGTTAGCGTATAAACAAATTCACAGAGATAAAGTTCAGAGAACTTAACACAATGATTTATCCTAATTCACTTACTACCACAGTGAGCTACATCCAGTCCCAGCACGAACTCGCTACTCGATTTATCCACTAATCCTTGCAAGATTACAAGTATTCTTTTACTACAAGCCTCTTTAGGCTCAAACAACCACTAGAGGTATTCTTTTCAACCTAGCCTCTTTAGGCTCAACAACTTCTAAAAATGAAGAATGATTTTGAACTTGAACTTCAGATAATTTCTTGTTCTAAGTGTGTACAATTGCATATGAATACAAAACATTAAAGTTTATTTTACAAAGAATATCAGAGTACACAGAGAGAAAATTTGCAACGTTTGAACACTTTGAAAATTATGTGTCATTCTCTGTTGATCTTGAATGAACTCCAACTATTTATAGGCTTCAGAATTATCTCTCTCCAGAAATATCCATTTAGAGATAGCATTCAATGCTTGGAAGCCGTTGAGAGACAATCTGACATCTGGGTACGAGGAAGCAACGTTGTTTTGAACCTTTGGTAGTGTTACAGAGCAAGTTTCCATTTTTATGCTCCACTTTTGAAAGCTTCCCAGAAAGTTTTTTTTTTTTTTTTGTCTTCCTATCTTTACCAAAGACTCCTTGCGTGAGGTAGAACAACTTTGACTTTAGCAGAGTATGAAATATTATCTCCTCATAAAGACTTTGCTTTAGAAGATTGAACTCTTCAGATGGTTGAGATGCTTCAAACACTTTAAGTAGTTTGAATAATTCTGATACCATCATCTGAAATATTCAACGTGCATAAATTAGTATTTCTATAAAATATGCACTGATTTTGTTATCATCAAAATCGTTTATGGAGGGTCTTAGGATTATCAAGTCTTGAGATTCAACCGAGTGTACCTGCAATGACATTCAACTCAAAAGTCAGTAAAGATTTTGACAAAGTTTAAACTAGTATGGATAGTGCATGTACCGATTAGGGATGTCAACAGGGCGGGGCGGGCACGGGTAGTAGCTATCCGCTACCCGCCCCCGCGGGCAAAAATCTGCCTCGTGCCCACCCCATGCCCGTCGCGGGTACCCGTTTAACAGGTTTTAAACGGGTATTAGATGCCCGCGGATATCCATGGCTATCCATGGGTACTTATTAAAAATGAAAAAAAAAATTAAAAAACTTAAAAAAATTTGAAGATTGTGAATAATCCAAGGAATTTAAAAAAACATAAATTCAGTGAATTGAAAGTTCACATGCCACAAACCACTCACAATAATTTCAAAGTTCTAAGTGGGAACCAAACAAAAGGGGTTCCTTTTAACACCCAACACAGACATCCTATAATTTAAGTATAGGTCACGGGGAAGCCAAATGGGTATTTTTTTTCTGCCGGTATGAACTCCATCTCTTGAATTAATTACTAGAAAATAACAATATCTGAGAAGATTATAGAAAACATCCCGAACAACAGTATAAGGGTTGATGAGAAAGAAAAAAAGAGGACCTGGTAAATGCCCAAACAAAAGGACTGGAATGCGCTTTGTAAAATACTTGAAAGTTTTTTCTTTATTATTATTTTTTCTTCTTTCACCAACAAAGACAGTACAAAGAAAGGTTAATTATTAGAATATATCATATATCCATATAGCTAGCATGTGCTATATATATTTATTTAATTTTCTTTTTCAAATTTTAATTTTTATGTTCAAAGACAAAAAGCTAGAAAACAAGTCGGTCCAAGGGAAACACGAAGACGAAAAAGACAAAGAGGGACTAACATATATTATGTCCAAAAACTACCCAAGATTAGTTAGTAATAATATTCTTAGGTATAAAAGTATAAGAGAAGAGAGAAAGTTGGCTACAGGGAAACTCCTGGTAAATGCCATGATTATCAACATAGTGGACAGGGGAGGAACAGCCGAACAGGTCTGAAACGCAAGAGTTGAAGAAGCAAAGGCGGTGGCCGGAGACGAAGCAGAGGCAGACCAAGAAGCAGACACGGTGGCCGGAGACGCAGGCGGTCGGAGACAAACGCGAACAGCAGCTAACCAGCAAACGCGGCGGACGAACGGAGCAGGCGCGGTGGAGGACGAATAGCAGCGAGAGGGACAACACAGACACAGGCGGAGGACGAACGGAGCAAACGCGGTGGAGGATGGCAGACGCAGGCGCAGGCGCGGCGGAGGACTAGGGCTGGGTAACAGGTCGGCCCGCATCGGCCCGCGTAAGCCCGCGATTACACGGACTTAACTGTTTGATCCCGTGTGCTAAATGAGCCTGCTCTTTTCTAATCCGCGTAAGCCCGCGGGTTAGCGGGCCGGTCCACGAGCCAGCATGTTTAAGTAATTAAAAAATGTTTTATTAAAAAAATGGTTTTAATTCGAAAAAATTCTAGAAAAAAGCATAAATTTTAGTTTTTCTTATAAATTACAAATGAATGTTTATAAATTAATTCACTTGAATACTTAAATCAAAGATTATAAATTAATTTACTAACATCAGATTCACCATTTACCAAACATAAAGACTAAAAAGTAGAATAAAGGGCTTAAAAATACCATACATAGTCTAATTTACTAACATCACCTAGGATTTTTTTTAATTTTTATTTTACCTATAGATCTGTAGTTTAATAAAAAAAACTTAATGGTCCGCGGACCGACCCACGGGTTTGCGGGGAAACCCATTTAAGACCGCGGGTTAAATGGTTAAACCCATTTAGCCCGCTTCTTAAATGGGTCTCTGATTTTGTGGTCCAGGTCCGCACGCGGTGCCGGTTTTGCGAACCAGTCCGTGGGCCCAGGCCCATATACCCAGCTCTATGGAGGACGTCGGAGGAAATGGGACAGCTTGATTCTTGAAGGGAGGAGGCGCACGCACAGTACAACAGATGAGGAGAAACGACTAGGTTAGATGTGTGTTAGGTTTTAAGAATTTCAGTATAATTTTTGTATATATATATATATATATATTAAGGGTATACATGTAATTTCACATATACGGGTACCCGCTGGCACGGGTACCACGAAACCCGCCCCCACCCCGTTTATACGCCGGTTTTAAAAATACCCGTTAAGAGCAACCCGCGGGTACACATTTAAGTACCCGAATCTGACCCGCAACGGGTTTTACCTGCGGGTACCCGCGGACGCGGGTTTTTTTGACATCCCTAGTACCGATTGGATTTGCATGAGTATATATAGGCGACGAAGAGTGCATGGACACTCCTTTAATTTTCAGTAGCAGGTGAGATAAGTCCCATTAGCTAATTGCGCTCAAGGCAGCAGGACCATGTGTCCGTTTGGGAATGGAGAAGATTTTTATGTATCCTTGCCTCAATCCCTTACTAGACTTGTGGTTTGTGACCTACTTTAGTGTGACTCAAAACACATAGTACTATGGTGTGATGCGGATGACATCCGAGGTCTAAGTAGCCATTATACTCAGACTCATATAAGTAGTGTCGACTGGGTTTGACAACCTTCCCACACTATTTGGATGGTCCTGCTTGGTCTGAGTAGACATCCATACGATTGTCATCCTTTCAAATATACATTCTCTCAAAAGCAAGAAGTTACTGCTTTCGAATTTTGTGCACTGAAATGAGAGAATATGCATTGAAATTAGTCAACTTGGGTTTATAACTATTATCTAAACATACACTAAATATGTTTGGCAAAATTTTTAAGTAAATTATTTGTCTTATTCTCTTTATAATTAAACTGATGGTTAATGAAAATAAGAATTTTTATTTTTATGACATACATTTTTTTTTGTTTTTATAATATTTTTATATATAATTTTAATTTATTACATATTTAATAACTTTTCAATGAAATAATATAAATTTTATACACTTTAAGTGTAACATCCCAAAATTTATTAAATAAAATAAAAATAAAAGAAAAGAAATAAATAAATAAATAATAGTATTAGTAATATTAATATTTTTATGAATAATGAGTAATAAATGGGTTGAGGGTGGGCCCAACTCAGTTAAGTATTTAAGTGAGGAGGGGTTACCAATTCACCCTAATCCTTATTTTTCAAATCGTTAGAGAGCGAAACCATAAGGAGGGGAGAAACGACATCCCAAGAGGAGGTTGCTGCAGAGTGATCATCAAGAAAGAGTCAATCTTTGTTGTTCGATCTTCACCTTCAAGGTACGGGGGGAAAGGGTGCTGCTTATGCGTGTATGTTGGGTGCTTGGGTAGTGAGGGCAACCATAAGACCCTCTAAAACTTTTAAATTTGAATTTGTTAGGTGCATTTTGTGTTGTATGATGAAAATCTGTTTGCTTTAATGTTTAAACGTGTTAATCTTGATGAATCTTGATGAATTGAATGATGGTAATGAGAATAGCGAAAAGGAATAAATAAGGGTTTAGCGATGAGGATTAATAATGGATTAGATGTGTTAATTTGTAGTAAAGATTGATGTTTTCATTGAATTTGTTCGGTAAAAACGTGTAGGATTGAAGTATTAACAATGAGGATTGATCAGGGGTTGAAGAAAAGGGTTTAAAAGGGGTAAAAATCGCAAGAACGTTCGTCTCGCGTCACTGGTAATCGATTATAGTAGACTGTAATTGATTACAGGGTTTTCTGGGCAGCGTTGAGTGAGTTTGGTTTGTTGGTAATCGATTAAAGGGGGCTTGTAATCGATTACCAGAGAGTTGACATGCTGGTAATCGATCACAACTGTGTGGTAATCGATTACCAGAGAGGTGATTGGTTGTTAATCGATTACAGGAGGCTTGTAATCGATTACCAGAGTGTATTTTATGTCCCAGAGTTGCTGGTAATCGATTACAGTTGTGTGGTAATCGATTACCGGGTCAAAATGTGTGTGAGAATGTTGTTTATGTGATGATTGTGATCCCTTAATCTGTTGGTGTTATTTATATAAAGTGTTTGTGGAATTGAGAGATTAAATTGAATGTTTAAAGTGTGAATTGTGGTATGAGTATTGTGATGTGGATATTTTATGTGAAATCATATATATATGTAATAATTGTTATGTGGATTGATGATTATGCATTGTGCATAGAGGTTGTGTGAGAGATATGATGTATGATGATGATTGCATTGAACATAACATTGAGATATGAGATGTGTGTGATGCATAAGCCAGACGTGGCTAGCATATGCCCTAAAGCGGGGGTGACGACCATGATGGGACATTCGATGCACGGGCCCATAGAGGGGGTGCAACTTAGGAGTGAATATCCTTGCACGGGCCCATAGAGGGGGTGCAACCTAGGGTCGGATGTCTTTGCACGAGCCCATTGAGGGGGTGCAACCTATCGGCCAGAGAGGGCGTTAACGGTAGGGCCATCATTGGTAACAAGTAAGAGGATTGACGAGGTGCACCCATTGTGCGGAGTTCCGAATCATGATCCTTAGGATGAGTTTTGGTGTGCATGATCAGAGAGTGAGCATACATGACATTGTATGATGGTGTTGAGATGTGAATTATATTATGAGTATTATGTGTAGAGTGTAAAGGGTGTGTTTTGATGAATTGTGAAGTGTGACTTATATAATTGTGATGAGTTAATATGTTGAATAATAAGAGTGTGAGATGATATGATTGATGATGATTATGTGACGAAATTAATGACTATGACTATGTGTTGGGTGAGGATAGGGTAGCCCTCTGCGTGCATGTATGAGTATGTGTTCTTTTCCTCCCCGTACTCTCTGTGGTTATTTTATAGGTGACGAAGATGGCACTCAAAGTGCCAAGTATTGAATTGAAGGGGTTCCGCTCTGATACGTGTGACATCAGGGCATTAGTAATAGGGTTTACTTTATTATGTTATTGAGTAGAGATAGATGAAAACTATTTTAAGTGCCTTGCATGTCCATGATGAATATTTTGAAGTTGACATTTAATATTTTGATGTTTTAGTTGTTTTAAAACCATTGACCTTATCTTTTATTATATGAAGTTGACTTTGAGTTAAATGGAATTTTAAAAGAAGAGAAATGTGAACCTTTTTACCCGACGTGGGTTACAACTTTTCCTTTTATTTTGATTTATTGATTGAGTTAGAGGTTAGGGTAGAAGGGTGTCAAATTAAGTGTTCTCATTCATAAGTCATAGTATTACTTAAATGATATTTGTTGTGTTAAAATTACTTATTAAATATATAAATATTTAAGTTAAATATAATTATTTTTTCAAACTTATTTTAATTAAAAATTTATAAAATTAAGATAACCGAAAATCAAGTTTAACATTCATTTACAGATATAGGTTTAAATATTACATAAACTTTTTTTGTACTGATAATTTTAAATTTATATAATAAAAGTAATGAGGTTTAAATTTAAAATCTCCTTAACATTCATTATAAATAAGAAAAGTTTATATAAGAAAAGCTTACATAATCATTTTTTTATAAATTAATAAAGAATGTTACTTTATTTGTACTCTTTGCCACATTATTTAATGTGTTTAAAAGATTGTTGGAAATTTAATGGAGGAACTTAAGATGATAATCATCATAATTAGAAAACTTTTATGTCAAATCACCAAGAGAATAAATAAGATAAACAAATGGCGGAAGCGTACCAGGATCTATTAGCAAACTTGATATATGAACTTGTAGGTTTGATCTTCCAAGCTTTATATGTACAATTCCTCTCTAGAATAAAGAGTTCCTCTTTTCTAATGATGGGATGTTAGAAAAGAAAACTATACATATAACTTGGGGACCATAACTTTATATAATAGGAACATACCCTTTCATGAAGAGTTGCATCCTTTGTAGTTTTCTTATTTCTATTTTGGTCCATCATAAAAATAGAAATAAGACTTTTGGTATCTACACATTACAAAGCCCATACTTAGTGAGATGTCATTAATCCCAAAAAATTAATCCTTATAAGATCACTCCAAATGGGATTATTCTTTAGATAACTTATAACACATAATAATGATATATGTAGGCCCACATATTAGATAAATATCTAACAATCTCCCACTTAGGCCACATATGTCATTAAATCAACCATGTACTATAAGATAACCTTATGAGCTCTAAAATATTATCTTTACTAAATAACATCTCTAACAATCTGGTCCATTAATCATATCAACATAGGATCAAAGCGATCTTCGTTACATTCATCGTAACTAGACCCATCAATGGTCACGTATATCAATATAACCAACAACATAGATCAAGCATGGATGTGCAGCGTGGAAATTACGTGCAATGTGATCTAAACATGTCTATTTCCAACTGGTCCAACTTTACTCTTTAGTGAGATCATAACAAATGAATTCAAATGAAAACTTTAACCAAAAGAAAACTTTATTCTGCAGAAAATACTCATTAAGTATATCTTTAATAAACAAGCATTCAAAAACAAACTCCCACTAGAAAAATACATCATCTGATGACACAACACCCATATGAGCAGTGTGCTCTTGAAAGACCTTGGGTGGTAAACCCTTAGTGAACGGATCCGTAACCATGGAGTCTGTACCAATATGCTCTATAGACACTTGACCACTTTGAACTCTTTCCTTAACAACAAAGAACTTAATGTCTATATGCTTATATTTAGATGAACTCCTATTGTTGTTAGAAAATAATACTGCAGACTTATTATCACAAAATAACTTTATTGGTCTTTCAATACCATACAAAATTTGCAGCCTAGTGATAAAATTTTGCAACCATATTGCTTGATTGGATGCCTCATAACAAGCTATATACTCTACTGCCATAGTAGAAGAAGCTATGAGTGTCTGCTTAGCACTCTTCCATGAAATAGCTCCTCCAACAAGTAAATATATATAGCCAGAAGTGGATCTCCGACTGTCATGACATCCAACAAAATCTGAATTGGAATACCCAATGATCTCTAACTTATCCGATTTTCTATATGTGAGCATATAATCCTTTGTTCTCTGTAAGCACCGTAAAACCCGTTTGGCTGCTTTCCAATGATCTATTCCCGGGTTACTTAAATATCTGCCTAACATTCCAACAATATACGCAATGTCTGGACGCGTACATACTTGAGCATACATTAGACTCCATACAACCGATGCATAAGGAATCTTTTTCATCTCTTTAACTTCAAACTCATTCTTAGGGCATTGATTGAGACTAAATTTGTCTCCTTTAGCTACAGGGGTGTCACCTGGTTTACAATCTTTCTTGCCAAATCTCTTTAGAATTCTTTCTATAGTTCTTTTGAGATAATCCAAGAATACCTCGAGAACGATATCGGTGTATTTGAATCCCTAATACAAAAGATGCATTTCCAAGATCTTTGATCTCATATTTCTTTGATAGAAATCTCTTGGTCTCATTCAAGAATCCTATATCATTACTGGCAAAAAGAATATCATCCACATATAAAACCAAGAAAATGTATTTACTCTCACTAAATTTATGGTACACACAATCATCAGCCAAATTAACCTCAAAACCCAACGAGGTGATAACTTGATGAAATTTATGATACCATTGACGGGAAGCTTGCTTGAGCCCATAGATGGATTTCTTTAATTTGCAAACCATTTTCTTTGCATCTCCTAACACAAAGTTTTCTGGTTGTACCATATATATTGTTTCATCAATGTCTCCATTGAGAAACACAGTCTTTACATCCATCTGATGTAGCTCAAGATCAAAATGAGCCACAAGTGCCATTATAATCCTAAAAGAGTCTTTCGAAGAAACTGGAGAGAAATTCTCTTTATAATCAATGCCCTCCTTTTGAGTAAAGCCCTTGGTAACAAGACGAGCCTTATATCTTTCCACATTACCCATAGAATCCCTTTTGGTTTTAAATATCCATTTACAACCAATGGGCTTCACACCTTCAGGTAAAGTGACAAGATCCCAAACGTCATTGTCTTTCATGGACTTTATTTCCTTATTCATGGCATCAATCCACTTTTGAGAGTTAGAACTTTGCATGGCTTGATAGAAGTTGATCGGGTCATCTTCCATCATTCCACTTTCAGCTTCATGTTCTTGGAGAAAAACAATATAGTCATCTGGAATTGCATTTCTCCTCTCTCTAGTGGATCTCCTTAATGGCAATTGTTCTTGAGGTTGTTGAGTTTGTTCTTCAGGAGTAATATTTTGATTTTGAATAGGGAGTTCGTTGACATTGTCTTGTTCTGGATTTGTTATTTGAGCAATGTCAGGAATAGAAACCTGATCACTGTTAATACCAGATGTAGGAAGAGAAACAAATTTCTCTTTAAAGACAATGTCTCTAACCTTATCTCCTCTCTCAAACTCAACATCCTCAAAGAATCGAGCATTCCCTGTCTCAAAAAGGATCTAGACGTGGGATGGTAAAACTTGTAACCCTTTGACCTTTCAGAATATCCAACAAAGTAATAGCTAACTGTTCTTGAGTCCAGTTTCTTTTCATTTGGCCTGTATGGCCTCACCTCAGCTGGACAACTCCAAATGTGAAAATGCTTTATGCTAGGCTTTTTACCTAACCATAATTCATAAGGGGTTTTAGTTATTGCTTTAGTTGGTACTCTGTTTAGTATGTAAGCTGCAATCTTTAGTGCTTATCCTCAGAGTGATTATGGTAAGGTAGAATGACTAATAATACTTCTCACCATATCTTTAAGTGTTCTATTTCGTCTCTCAGCAACACCATTCATGTTAGGGTTACCCGACATGGTGTATTGAGGGACGATACCACACTCTTCAAGGAATTTAGCAAAAGGTCTTGGACATTGTTTGCCTGATCCATCAAATCGACCATAGTATTCACACCATGGTAAAATCTGACAGCTTTAGTTCTTTTATTGAGTTGATTTTCAACTTCAGCTTTAAACCTTTTGAACACATCCAGCGACTGAGACTTCTCATGAATTAAATATAAGTAGCCATAACAAGAGTAGTCATCTATGAACGAAATGAAATATTGTTGACCATTCCAAGAGGTTGTAGGGAATGGCCCACAAATATCAGTATGAATAAGTTCTAAGACATCTGTACTCCTGTTAGCACTTAATCTTTTAAAGTTTGTCTGTTTCCCCTTTATACACTCAATACAAACTTCAAAGTTTGTTAAATCAAGGTGATCAAGAATTACTTCTAACACAAGTCTTTCAATTCTTTGTTTAGATATATGACCTAAACATTTGTGCCATAACGTAGCAGAATTCTCATTGGCTAATTTTCGCTTTGTGCCACATGAACTCAAATCCAATGGGGAAATTCTAGGGTACCCTCTCGTGAGAGAGGGTTTTGGTACCTTCTTTGATCATTTAATCAATTTCTCTCAACTTTCTTAAATGATCTTAGTATTTTTATACTTATAGGACAATATTTAACTATTAGAATTTGTATTTTTAATTTTTGAAAAGACTTTTTGACCCCTAATAACTATTATCATGTATTTTTTATTGTATTCCTCCATTTTTTCACATTCTCATTTGCAATACACATGTGTCTCATTTAAAATTTATTTTATGTCTTTGAAATAATTTAGGATGGAGTATACGACTTGTTCCTACGTAATTTTGGCCTATTTAATAAAAAAAATGACAAGAAGGTACCAAAACCCTCTCTAACGGGAGGGTACCAAATTGCGACCCAATGCAATGTTCCATTAAATGAAACAATAGTATCAAGTAAATATAGGTTATCATATAAAGATAAAGAACCGGTGCTGACAAGATTTGAATTTTGACATAAACTAAATTTACCATTTCCAAATGAATAAGAATAACCAAATTTGTCCAATAAAAAAATAGAAATTAAATTATGTCTAAATGACGGTACAATATATGTCTCTTTCAAATCTAAATAAAAACCAGTCTTTAACAATAACATAAAAGTTCCTATTGCTTCAACTTCAACTGATTTTCCATCACCAACATAAATATACTTTTCTGCATCAGTTGGGTTTCGGCAAATCAGGCAACCCTGCATAGACACACTTATGTGAGTAGTAGCACCGGAATCTATCCACCAAGTGTGTCTGGGCACAGAAGTCAAATTGACCTTAGAACAAACAAAATTGAGAAGCATACATTTCTTTTCACACCAAGCATGATACTTGGGGCAACTTTTCTCTATGTGTTCCTTACTCTTTCAAAAGAAACAAGTAATTTGTTTCTTATGCGATGGACCACCTGCAGCTTCCGTATCCCTTTTCCTTTTCTCATTCTTGTTTTTAGATCTAGTTGCCAAGTGAGCACTTTCAGTCCTTTCTTGTTTCAATCTTTCCTCTTCTTGCACAAAATGTGAAATGTGCTCATTAAGAGTCCATTTATCCTTTTAGCAGTTGTAATTGACCTTAAATTGATTAAATTGTGCAGGAAGAGATGTCAAAATTAAATGCATGAGCAAATCCTCACATAGCTCTAACTTTAATGCTTTTAATCTTGAAACAAGATGAGACATCTCCATCATGTACTCCCTTATGTTCCCTTATCCATTATACTTCACTGAAACAAGACTAGACAATAATGTACTTGTTTCAGCCTTATCATTTTTGGCAAAAGTCTTTTCAATTTCCTCAAGGAACAACTTGGCATTAGTCTCTTGAGACATACACCCCTGAATGTTTCTGGAATTGCACGTTTCATGATCATAAGACTCATGCGATTAGAATGTTCCCATTTCTCAAAGTTCCTTTTATCATCAATGCAACTTTCAACTGTTAGATCAATGGGTTGTTCCTCCCGAAGTGCATGATCTAGATCCATGCAATCGAGAACAATCATAATGTTCTCTTTCCAATTCTTGAAGTTTGTGCCATTTAACAAAGGTATGGAATTGATATTGGCAGATATTGTAGAAGCAGAGAAATTAACTAAACAAAGAATAAAAATTAATTAATCTCACATTCAACATATACCTAATTCATGCAATGAATTCAAATAATGGTGGGGCCCATCACAAGATACCAAGCACAACATTAATACTCAATCTTTGGATAGAAATATTAATTTGTTAGTGGTACTCTCAATGTAGTAATCGAATAATAATAATAATCAAGTCTGTCAAACAATAGCCTTTCTTTGTACTGACATATTATTCACATGGAAAACTTGATAATTATCATATATTCATTACCACAGGTATATTTGAAATTTGGCCAAATAATAACCTTCCTTTGGGCCGATCATTACTCGCATAAATAACAAACATACAATTTTCTTAATATTTCAAATAAATTAATCTACATAAGAGAGGCTACTTTGGTAACATCATGTTTCAATTAAATTATTCAGAGTATCAGAAATTAAGGAAAATTAACATCAAAATTTGAATTTCAAATGCATAACTGAAAATGTAATTTAAATATTTTAATTTTAAATATTCGTAATTGACAGAATATAGATATTTAAAATTCAAACATTGCATTAGTTGTTGAAGTGGTGTAATGGTTAAACCACGTGGTTGTTACTCTTAAGACACAGGTTCAACTCCCACATTTTGAAATTTAATTTTATTAACTGTAAATAAAACAAAAAACGAAAAAATAGTTTGCCAAAGGGTTTGAACCCAACGCATGAGGATACATGAACAGCACCTTAAACACCACACCAAATGCACAATTTTGTGATAATTGACCGTTAAAATTTATTTAAACTATACAATACCGTGTTTCATATTTCAAACAAAAATAACAATCCATGTGCATCAAACTAGAAAAGATAAATTACACAAATTATTTCAGAAAAATATGAAGAAAATTTAAATTTTTAATACTTGGAAGAAGAAGATTCCAATTTCAACATGAAACTTCTAAATGGAATCAACATGAAACTATCATAATTTTAAACACAAGCATAATGAATCAAGGAAATTCATCTCCCAATGATTTAACATAAAAGTGGCTCTGATACCACTTGTTGGAAATTTAATGGAGGAACTTAAGATGATAACCATCATAATTAGAGAACTTTTATGTCAAATCACCAAGAGAATAAATAAGATAAATAAATGGCGGAAGCGTACCAGGATCCATTAGCAAACTTGATATATGAACTTGTAGGTTTGATCTTCCAAGCTTTATATCTACAATTCCTCTCTAGAATAAAGAGTTCCTCTTTTCTAATGATGGGATGTCAGAAAAGAAAATTGTACATATAACTTGGGGACCATAACCTTATATAATAGGAACATACCCTTTCATGAAGAGTTGCATCCTTTGTAGTTTTTTTATTTCTATTTTGGCTCATTCTAAAAATAGAAATAAAACTTTTGGTATCTACACATTACAAAGCCCATACTTAGTGAGATGTCATTAATCCCAAAAATTAATCCTTATAAGATCACTCCAAATGGGATTATTCTTTAGATAACTTATAACACATAATAATGATATATATAGGCCCACATATTAGATAAATATCTAACAAGAATGACATGCGATTCAAGTTAATTCCCTTCTTCATATGTAAGAGTGTGTTTGGTTGCATTGGCTGTAAATGAACGTTTGGTGATGATAATTGATTGATAATTAATTTCTTGCTTCTCATAAAACATATTAACTCTATTCCATTTTACTTATCATTTTAGAAAAAAAAATTATTTGGCTCATTTTATTTGTCATTCTACAATTTTAAGAAAAATTTAAATTTTTTTACTAAATATATATCTTTAATTTGCAAATAATAAGTGAGACAAAATTTAGTTAATAAATAATAAAAGGTATAATAGAAAACTAGTTAACATATTTTTTTATGAAATAATTTAGAAAATTAATTACATTTCTTAATTCTCATGCAAAAACCTTAATGCTGAGTTTGTTTGAGGGGATGAAAAGTAGGGAGGATGGAAATTGATTCCAAAATAATTCCCCTCTTTTGTTTGAGAAGAAAAAGTGGGAGGATGGAAAAGTTTTATTGAATTCATTGCAATTTTTCTTTCCCTCATTTCAAACAAACTAAAATTCATTTCACTTTCCTTTTTACTTTTTTTTTCTTTCCTTTTCTCTCTTTTCGATCCTTCCATTTTCTTTTATAACCAAACATACAATAAATGACAAGTAAAAAAGGGAGTATATAGCATTGGAACACATACTTTAAGTGATTAAATACAAAGGGAGTATATAACATTGGTATTCCTTGATGGGGACAAATTAGAGCTGAGTAAATTGACACCTTGATTGGGATTTTGATCCTCTTCACTTGAGTAAAAACTGGAGAATATCTCGACCGTTCATTTTATAAATGTATCAAATAAAAAAAATTAAAAAGTTAACACATTAACTTGTGGACATCATATCTGGACTGCAGAATCTGCACTAATGCAGAGGATCTGGGCCCTCTCAACTGCTGGGGTTGGAAGGGCTGGAGAAGCAAGTGGTGCGACCAATGACAATAATTTAAATGTTGTTGCCGGCATCATAAAGGGACTTATCACATGGGCAAGGAACAATACCACCATTTTAGATGCATATATATGAGGCAAAACTTAGAGGGGAAAGGAAAGGGCTGTGAGCTTGTCCGAAAGGTCGATGTACTATGAGCAAAAGGAGTCCACATAAAGTTTAGGTAATTAAGATGGTGTAGCGGTGCTGTATAGGGACAACATTGCACTGGATAACATTGGAGAATAGGCTACATAGAATATTTGAATATATATTTCTTACTAGGGTAAGACCAACCTAAAAATATGAACAAGAATGAGTGACTAGGAGGGAAAGCACCATATATTTAAGTATGTAATTTAGGAAAAAAAAGTCTTACCATCAAATGATTATTTAAAATTCCTCTTTTGCTACTCTTATTCCTATATCAACTTCTTTGGTTGCTTAATTCTACGTGTAGCGGGTATATAGTTGTATTAATTGGTGAAAGGTATGTGTTTGCATCATTTTCTTCTAGAATCTGAATTTTAAGCCTTGACTTAGAGGAGGGTGATTTGGTAAAAGAATTACAATTATTTAGAGGTTTTGCGCGGCTCATGGACGTTGATATTTTTCTAGATGTTGGTCCTAACTGGCTAGATTTTTTATAAATCAGTCAATCAACAAACCACACGTGGGTGGCATTGGTGAAACGAACGAGGCATCACCGTCGTCACAAGTTCATTTTCAGGTTGTTGTACCTCGTTCATTCTGCGGTAGAGAGAGTAGTGGCGTGGCATTGCTAAGTGGTAGATAGAAAAGGAGAGGACGGGTGGAGAGCCTTAAGCATATCCCAGTATCCCATTTACCATATTATCATCCTTAAAGAAAATGGAACAAAATTAATAATTACGTTCTGCATTACGTGTCTTTTTGTTGTAGTTAGTTACTATCCCATTTATCCCTATTTATTTTATTTATTGTACTTAAATGGAGTAATTGTCAATGATATTAAATGGGTACAGTTGAGGGAAAAAAAACAATAAATGCAGTTTTGAATTTTTAAAACAATAAAAACTTTAAAACATAAATAAAAATAAAAAAATAACAAAAAGATAAAATGTAGGAGTGCATTTAATTAAGGTATTTATTTTTTATACACTAGGTATTTATATATAAAAATAAAAAATATCTAATAAAAATATTTCTTGAATTAAAAATTTAGTTTTTTATTTTTATATTTAAAATAATTAAATTTTTCTTAAAACATTAAGAAACCATTTGATTTTCAAGTTTGGAAGACTCCAAAACATATATACATTGGGGGGCAAAAAGAGTCTTATAACTCCTTTATATTACCCCAACGAAGGTCTAGAAGTTTCAAATAGGCTCTAAATATTTCTTAATTAACATAGAATAGAATTTGACAAACAAGAAAAGCTAAAAAGGAAAACTCTAAAGAAAAAACTTAGAATAGGATTTGACAAACAAGAAAAGCTAGCTAGAAGAAAGCTTATACACAAGAATAGAGGGTCAAACAAGAAACACAAAACACATAAGAAATCGCAAAGAGAATTGTTTTCGGTTTAAGTTTTGATTCAAAAGAAGAGTTGCCAAAACAGTTATTTTTTAAAACAGCAGATTACAACTCAAAAATTGAATAAATACAAAGAAATGAAAAAAAACAGTAAACTCAAAAACTGTATTGTTGGGCTTTTTCTTAATTGTTTCTTTTTAACTGGAGGATTCAACTTTTCCTCTTTTGACTTTTGTACTTTTTTGCTGTTTGCACCTCTTTTTATATTTTTGGCTAATTTTTTTTACTATTTTCGCTTTTCTTTTTCTTTGTCTTTTATCCCAACAGAAAATTACAGAAAAATGTACCAAAATTCCAAAGAATTAATTCCTATTCTAAAAGAAAAATCTGCAAGAATCCGGCCTAAAACAGGACCAAAACGGTATCAAAAATTGAAAAGAATTGTCTATTTTCTAAAACTTATTTTGCAAAACGGAATGGAATCTTGAATCAAAATTTGCACAAAAAATTGCTTAGCATTTCCCTTGGATTACACAAAAGTTTTGCATACAATAATTCAAGCGAACTGGATTGATTTTAAGGTTCAAAACTAAGAAAAATAGTCAAAATTCTACAATTAAATTTGGTGAATTTCGCCTATTTTATGAGCTATAAACTCAGCCTACGGTTATGCGTTTTGCGTAATCAAACAAGCGTTTCCTAAGATTATGTTAGCTGTCAATCCAAATTTGCAATCAGATTACAAGAATAATAGACAGAACAGAAGCAGAAAATTAAACAAAACAGGCTCAAAGAAATGCGCATAAATGAGCAAAAATATGAGATAAAATTGCGGCAAAATTAGAGAGCAAGAATTAAAAAGGGAGAACTGAAATTAAAAGGATGGGGAAGACTGAAAGTAAATGGTAGAAAGTAGATGAGATGACATAAATTAAAATGATGGGGAGATGCAGAATTTAAACAACAAAAATTAAATGACTGAAAATTAAAAGCGAAATAGTACAGAGATAAATTATGGATGAACAATTAATATTGGGAGATGAACAACAATGAAAAGGAATGGGAGGAAATATAGGTGAACATCTTTGGAAAATGGAAGCAACTATGCTCCCCTTACCACACTTCACCACACACAAGCAGTTAATTTGCAAGAATCACTCAACAACAAGTAATGAGCAATTAGAGTAGGCAATATATCAAACACCTATGGGGTGGGTATGCGCGACCCAAACAGCCCCTCTAATTAGACAATTGCAAGCAATTCAAGTAAGCTGATAGTAGTAGAAAGGCACCTCGGGCCTAGGAAATCGTCCAAGTCCGAAATTGCAAGGAATTAGATGATCAATTACACAAGAAATGAACAAGTTACTGCACCAAGAACACCATGAAACCCGCGGCTTAATGTGCAGCAACCCCCCAAAAAGTGCTTAAATCAACAAACTTTGATGACCAATTGATAGCAGACAAGGTAAGGATCTAAAAATGAGCAACAGGAGCAAGTTAGGAACCAAAATTAGCGCAAATTGTAAGCTGGACACCAAGCACAAAAGTGTAGTAGCATGCAAGAAAATGAAGGAAAATGAAGAAAATGGAGAAGATAAGAGATGATATAGGCGCCACTGATGAAGGCAACCCCTTCAGCAGATAAGAATCACATTGGTTTGAGCAAGAACCATCAAGCCTCTCAACCTCACAAGGGAGAAATGAAGCAAAAGCTCTCTATTAGAAATTCAAGATTAGCTTACAAATGACGAGAAGACCCCCTTTTATAGAGGAAGCGGGCAGCCAACTCAAGGAAGGAAAAAGAAAGAAAATAATTCCTATCCTAATGGAGACTTGAACCCATGCCTCCTACTGCTTTTAGTAAAGCAACCTCCTAGCCACTAAACTCATGTGTTTAGCGCCCCTAATGAGACTAGGAGATAGGAAAATACAATACAATTCAAATATAAAGAAATCATATCAAACTACGGTTTAGAGGCCATGACTAGGTAGACCTCTACTTTAGTGAATGCAAATTACAATTAAAAAAATGTTGAAAAATATTTGTTTGACCAAGAGTAGTATGGTCAATGTTAACTCTATAAAGTCAACTCTCCTTTGATAGGCCTTCATGCGCCCAAGCATCAGTGCTACTAGCCCAATCTCTCTGAACCTCAGCTGCTTCCATTAACAGCATGCCATCAACATCAAAATAAAATTGAAGTGAGATTATTTTTAAAATAAATAATCTAAAATTATGTATTTTTAATTTATAATAAAATAAAATTAAAATTACAATACGTTTTGAATCATATAAAGAATAAATATATTCTTTTAGCACTTTGAAAATAATAACACTTTGAGTTGGCCTACAAGGGTACAATCAGTGGCGTAGCGAAGAGGGGTTGGTAGGGGCCACGACTCCCCAAAATTTTCATTTTTTTTATTAACTATACCTCTCCAAATATTTTATTGATTGTGTAGTATTAAGTTTTAACTTTTCATTATTTTTTTATATTAATTGTTCTCTTATTTACAGATAATAAGATGATAATCAAATTAATAATTAATATTTGATTAGAATATTAGTCTATAAAAAGTAAAAGGATCAAAGGGGAAAGCATACGACATGAGCATTAAAGATCTTCTTCAAGAATTGAGAGACACTGATTGAGAACTATTATTGGAGAGTGTTATATCAATTTTGTGATACTCACCAAGTTAAAGTTCCTGACATGAAAACTCCTTATTTTGTAGGGAATGACCGTCATAAGAAACAATAAGGAGATTTGGGGCATCATTATAGAATAGATATATTTTATTCTGCAATTGATTTGCAATTATATAAATTAAATAAAGTTAACAAAAAAGACAATTGAACTTCTTATACTCAATCTAACTTTAGATCCTAAAGACTCTTTCAAATCATTTGATATTGAAAATATTTTTCAGCTTAATTGTTGAGAAATTTTATGCATATGACTTTTCAAAGTAAGAAAAGGTTAATTTCCCATTTCAACTAAGACATTATCATTATGATGTTTTTAATTAGGATCCTAATTTGCGGAAAGTGACTAATGTATTTAAGTTTTATCAAGGGTTAGTTAAAAGTGAAAAGGTAGTGATATTCCCACTTATACGTCTTGTGTTAACACTTCTCGTTTTAATATCACATCATGAGCGAGTTTTTTCTACAGTGAAAGTTGTCAAGACTCAACTCCACAACAAAATGGAATATGATTTTCTTAAAAATTCTTTAGTGGTATATATTGAGAGAAGTAGCTGAAAAGTTTAACAATGATACATTAATAAAAAGTTTAATATTATTAAGAAACGAATAGTTTTATTTAAATAAAATTTATTATTTTTATTTAAAATTATTTTATATTTTATCATAATTTTTAATATTTTATTCCAATCTCTGGCCCCTGGGGTACAATTTCGTTTTGAACAAACCTTGTCTTGTGATTATACCCGGCATAAATTATCGACAAACACAAGGGGGTATTTCGATCATTGAATATAAAAGAAGAAAAAAAGTAAGAAAATTAAATAAAAGTAAATGATTATTATTAGATTATGTAAGATTTATAAGGAACTTTTTTTTACATGTATGATTAGTTTTTCAAAATCTTTAAATATAAGGCTTAAATACATTTTTGGCCCCTATACTTTTGTAAATTGGTAATTTTGGTCCCCTAGTTTTAATTGCTCAATTTTAGTGGTGATTTTGGTCCCCCTAGTTTTGATTGCTCAATTTTGGTCCATCTTCTTTAAAAATTGAACAAATCTAATCCTACCGTTAGCCTCCCATTAAATATTTAGCAGAATTTGCTGACATGGATTTAATTTTGTGACATGTAAACTATCACATGATAAAGATTATTATTTAATTTTATCTCTTAATTTTTTAAATGAAAAATCAGAAAGTAAAATCAGATTATGCATAATTTAATACAATAAGAAAACAAAATCAAAAAACAAAATCCCACTACTACACTCGAATTTCCTCAAAAATAATAAAGCAAATACAAGTCTCAAAACTAAACAATTCCAGGTCTGCTTCAAGCCATCAACCAAGCGAACTAAAATCTCATTCGGGCATGAAATGAAATCTATAGTATAAATAAAAGACAATAGTAAACTGGAAAGTCTGCTGAGGTGGCACTACCATATGCAATCTTAGCTATGCATTTCAAGTTAGAGACTTTCTATTTTAGGAAAAAACCGGATTAAAATAATTTGAAATTGAAAAAAAAATTATAAGTAGTGGGTTTTAAATGCTTTCATAGTGGGTTTGTGGTTTTTTATGCACCGGAAAAAAAGTGGATTAGTCTTATTTTTATGGTCCAAAAAAGTAGTGAATTTTAAATGGTGTGATAGTGATTTTGGTTTTTTAGGCAGCCCTGTTTTTTATGCAAACTGAGTATACTCAATTGTTCCAGCTTATTTACTTTCTTTTCATTCTCGAGGTTCAATGTCGCTCCGGGTTCGTAATTTCGACGATTTTTTGTGGGTCAGAAGCTGAAATTTGTTGGTTGTGGGTGGTTGTTTAGCTGAGGAAAAGAGTTATTCTGCGATTTATCAACTGATTTTTCAAATTTTAGTCAGATAAGTCTTATTCCCCTCTTTTTTGTGATTTTTGACCTACTTTGGAACATTGATTATAGTGGTGTTGCTTATTGTTTTTGGAAATGAAAATTTTATAGAGATATGGTGTAAAATTAAATCGTTTTGCCCCGGACTTTGTAATGCATGTTTTGATTGTAGTTAATATACTATTTTTCTCCATAAATTTCTTTACTTGAAGTAGTCTATTAGACATTCTTTTGATGCTATATATACGTATAGTGAGTTTCCATTGTTTTGTTTTTTCTCAGTGCTTTTTACTCCCTATATCATTTCTGCATTTGGTTTAGGATTAGGTTTAACATGTCTCGCAGAATAATATCATTATCTGAGATTGTGAGTGGTAGAGTAGATTGGAAAATTAGGGTGAAAGTAATCAGATTATGGAACGAAACAGATTTTGAAGATCCAAGTATTAAAAATAGTATTGAGATGGTTTTTCTTGATGAAAAGGTGGGTTTCATGTTGTTTAATCATTTTCATTTTTTAACATGTCAGGTTAATTGTCCTCTGTTTTTTCAGGGTACTCGGATGCACTGTATTATTAAAAAAGCTTTAATGGCTACTTTTGAGAATGAATTCAAAGAATGGTCGTGTTATCTTATCCAGAATATTATGGTTGCTCATAATGAGGGAAGATTTAAGACTACTTCTCATAAGTTCAAATTGAGTTTTATGGCAAATACAAGGGTTCAGCAGATAAATTATGAAAGTTTTCCTAAAAATGCTTATCAATTTGTTCCTTTCGATCAGATTAATGATGGGCGTCCTACCAACTTATTAATAGGTAACATTCATGACATATTTTATTTTTACATGTTGTGGTTGTGTAATTTATGAACTTATTATCTGTATTCAGATGTTATAGGTCATATTATGCAGAAAGATGAGATTAAAGTGAATTCAAAGAATAACAACACAACAAAGCGCATAGAATTGGTTTTGGAAGATTTAGAGTAATTTATTCTAATTTCTACTGTACATTATGTATTCTTTTTTTGGGGTACTAACCGTTTATAATTGTATTTTAGGAAAAATCAGATGAGTTGTACTTTGTGGAATCACTATGCTGAAGATTTGGAAGAGTATATGAGTAAACAACCTGTAAATGGCAGTGTTGTTATTGTCATTCTGCAGTTTTGTATGATAAGGATTTTCAATGGTATATTCTAATACTTTTCATTTTATATTAGTGCTTTGTATTTTTAGTGCTCTGCAGTTTTGTATGGTTATGTTTGTTTATTTGCTTTATGTGTAGGAAATGTTGGAATCTGCTCTTATTATGAAACAACGAAAATGTTGTTGAATGATGACACAAAAGAAGTTCAGGCTTATCGATCACAGTGAGAGTTTTTTGAGCAATGGATTCTTATATCAGTAAAACTGTTTGTAAAAGTTGTTGTATCTTATATTTATATATATTCTATTGATAGGTTGGATGCTTCTGAGATTTCAATCACCCAGCTACTCAATTAGCCTTCTACTGATAGTAACATTTCTGTGATTGATGATATGCTACAAACACAAAGGATGACAATTGCTGAAATTGTTGAATGTTCTGAGGTAATTTTTTTTCATAATGTTTTCTGTGCTATTTGCAATTTGGATTTTGTTGATTTTCATTGTACTTTCCTACACAGAAATTTCAAACTTCTGTGATGGCTAAGGTCATTGAAATTGATTTTGCAAGAGGATGGTTCTATGAATCATGTACTCATTGCTTCAAAAAGGTGCAAGATATTGGAGGAAAATGGTTATGTGAAGGCAAAAATTGTATGCGGATTGTGATTCCTGTTCGAAGGTACAACATAAATACCATTTATAATTAATTATTTCTCAATTTTTGTACATAATTGTTTTCACTTAAGTATATCTTTTGCCTTATTTGCCAAATGATCTTATTGTAAGGTACATGATCAATTTGAATGTCATTAATGCATCTGGTTCCACCAACTTTGTCATGTTTGATAGAGTGGCTGTGAAACACTTTGGGAAGTCAGTTACAGATTTCACTAAGTTGAATCAGGTTTAAAAAACTACTTTATTCAAATTTCTGTTTTCAGCAGCACATTGTTATATCAAATACTTTGTTCATGTTTTGAATACTCCTTTTTTAAATATATAGGTTGGGTTAGATGATGAATTGCCTCATGATATTGATCTGTTAGTTGATAAAGTCTTCCTTTTTAAAGTTGAGGGTGGTGGAGGAAATAATAAATTTAAATAGACTTTTAACATAAAGGCCATGACGGATGAGGTTGAGGTTGTTGAAAAATTTCAGAAAATGCATGAAATACAAGTTAGAGAAAAATCAATTGTGCATTTATTCTGATTTTAAGGTTAAGTTTAAACGTACGATTTTATTAAGTGACAGTCATGATGATTGGACCCATTGCAGGACTTTATAGAATATGACAATGAACGTAATTCATAATTTGCTGATAATAATACTGAGGTGAGTATTTTTTTTAATATACGTTCCAGTTCATTGGAAGGAAAGAATGACAATTATTCATTTCATATATACATTTAACTTTTTAGAATTGTTCGTATGTCAATGTTCTTGACAAGTGTGAAGAATTTGTTAAAGCTGATGATAATTTAAAGGTATGGACATTTGGAGATGAAGGTATCTATTTGATGTGTAATTATTTCTCAGTTTTGGATTCTATTTAATAATTTTTTATCTGTTAACTTCTTGCAGGATTTGAGCCAAATTTCTGTTGGAGAAACCCCTACTAGCAAGGAAGTTGGAAAAAGACTACGTGAAAATGTAGAAGTCATTTCAATAGTTGAGGATGTTGGGACTCAATCATCTAGCAGCAAATTACCAAAGTTGGCTGATTTTCAACAGGTTGACTTCAAGTTGAAGGAAGTGAAGAAGGAAAAAATGAATTGATTAACTAACATGGATTGTACACATTTATGGTGTAATTCTGAATGGACATCTGTGTTTATGATTTCTTTTTTAATTTAATTTTATTGTAAGTGGTGTATTGACATTATGCAATTTTTGAAGAATTAGTATGTTGAACAATTACCGCTCATTTCAGATAATTAGATTTGTGTTTTAAAATGCGAAAATGTCATTTTATATGGGATTATGTACTATTTGTAGTTCAATTAATGGTACTTTAATTAAAGCATTTTGAAAAAAAATCCGTATGATATATATTTAATTTAACCTTTGATAATTCCTTATAACAAAGTTTAATGTGAATTTACAATTATAAAAGTTTTATTTCTGCAAATTATTTATTAAAATCTAATATTGATCCCATGATTTAATTAAACTTTTATCATTTTTGTAATTTTAGATGAATAGATTTGTGTTTTAAAATGCTAAAATATCATTTTATATAGGATTATGTACCATTTGTAGTTCAACTAATGGTATTTTAATTAAAGTATTTTGAAAAATAATCTGTCTGATACATATTTCATTTAACCTTTCATAATTTCTTATAACAAAGTTTAATGGGAATTTACAATTATGTAAGTTTTATTTCTGCAAATAATTCATTAAAATCTAATATTCATCCCATGATGTAATTAAACTTTTATCATTGTTTTAAATATAGATAAATAGATTGGTGTTATAAAATAAATTTCTATAATAAAAAAGTTAAATTTGTATTACATATTATGTCAACTTTTTTTTCATCTGATATGAGACAAAAATTTTGATAGAATAAAAGTAAAATAATTACATTTGACTTATTGTTTTACAAAACACTTTTTTATTATATTATTTTTTAAATTTATAATAGAATCATTATTTACATGACAATATAATTTGAAACAAATAATGTATAAACATTATAAAAAAATATTTTATAAATATTACGTGCAAATTTTGGATTTAGAAAATGTGTGAAAGTTATGTCAGTTTTTTAAAATAAAAATTAGATAAATTTAGTTCAAATTTAGAATTTAGGTTAAAAAATTTTTATTTTAATTATGAAAGTTATTTTAAAATAATAAATAAACTATATTAAATTTTAATTTAACAATTAATGAATTTTTTTATTTAAAATTCCCATTAATTAAATTTTTTTAAAAGTGATTTGCATGTGACTATTTTTCTTCAATCTGTTTACGTATGCTATGCTCTGTTTTTGTTAGAAAATATCAATATGAAGTCATTAATGAAACTGAAAGTGGAAATATTTATCTGATAGTTGTATCTATTAGATTTTCAAAATCTGAAGTGAGAAGTCGTGCCTATTCCTTCCCTGTGGATGTCTTTTCATAATCATATTAAGAGACTCAAATCTCAAGAAACTTTCTATATTCTCAAGACTGTTATAAATAACAGTGAAGCAGAAACCGGTTGCAATGTAACTCAACACAAATTGATATCTGAAAGTTCAGAAGACAAGAAGGCGTTGCTGAGAAGACGAGTGAATGCTCATCCAGAAAGATTGTTGTTTCCCTCAACGAACTAAAGGTACCAGTGATGAGAAGAATTTAATTTCAATAATCTTTCCTTATTTGTCGTTCCTTTTCTGGTTTCTAAACTCCATATCGTTAGATTTAAAGCTTGATAAATGGGTTTTTGCATGTGTTATTTGAGGTCAAAATATTCTATTAATGAACCATCTCCTTGCATAGTGCTCTATTTTTTAGAATGAATGTATCCCTGATGCAAATTTCTCCAATATTACGATTTGCATTCATTTTCAAAGTAGCTTTTTTGAAAAAAACTTTCCTGTTTTCTCTTAACAGGATGGATGACGAGATGATTGAGTATATCATTGGAAGGTGGGAAACGTTTACGGTCAATTTGCGTCCCAACCAGGTATTCACAAATTTTTTTCTAAATATATACTTTTTTTCCTTTTTCTGATGGAATTGTATTTTGTTCTCTAAAATTAAAAACCTGCAAGAGTAGAAAAGAAGTAATGTGTTTATTCTTTTAACATAATTTTTTACAGAGTAGAATGATCATTAATAGAGAATTCTATGTGCATTGGGTTGATGACATTATGAATCGGCAAATAACATTTAGAGACCCTGCTGGAAATTTTCATAACTGTTGGGTTAGGAACCATGTAAATATAGGATTATTCACAGATGGGGTTTGTCAGATGGCACAATTTTATGGTTTGGATAGAACCCATTTTGTTCATTTTAGGTACAATGACAATAGGAGTTTTGATATCCAAATCATGGATTCTAACTCTGTTGAAGTTGAGTATCCTATTCTGCATAATGAACCCCCTGCAGTTGTGGTCCCTCCCGCTCCTAATGCTGCCGTAGATGCACAACATGTTGCTGTGGTGCCTCCCCCTCCTAATGCTGCACCAAATGCACAACCTGCTCAAAATCAGAATATTGAAAATGCTGATGTTGTTGGATGGACTGTCACAGCTGCAGCAGCATTTGTTTCTGGGGATAATCCTCTGGTTTGATGCTTTACTATATACCCTTTTTTATTGTGGATTGATTATAATTTTTCTGTTGAATACATTGAATTATAATCATGTTTCCTGCTTCCATTTTGCAGCTTATTCCTGCTCATGTTGTGGAAATTATGTTTGAACGTCGTCAACGATGGTTGGACCTTCTGGGTGATGGTAGACTTCGTATGCGTGCAAGTATTTTGAGGAAGAATAAAAGAAGCAGAAACGAGCGGTATCTTGGCAAGGGATGGTACCAGTTCTGCAGAGAGTTGCAGATTCAAGTGGGGAATGTTGTTCAGTTTTGTTTTTTAGGAAACCGTTATGAATTAAGGGTGTCTATTATTTAAGTTAACATATTTTGTAGTTTTGGAAGTTTTTTGGTGGGTGTTCCATAAGCCCAACGTATGAAGAACAATTTATGCAGTATTCTGAATTAAACTTGCACATTTAAGTCTTATTAATGTGGTATATTTTAAGATTATATTGTTTGCTATTTTTCCTTTCATTACGTGTTAGTTCACAGAGAAACAAAAACATATTGCTAATCCAACTTTGAAATGAAATAATGGGATTTTTAATGCAATGAGTTGTTCTGCAAATTGGTCTTCTATTAAAAATCTATTAACAAACCTAATTAAGGAAATATATGTATTCAGGTTTAGGGTCAAATTTAAAACAATAAGTTTCACTTTTACCTTAATTAGGTAATAGTTTATTAAAAAGGAGTAATTTCAATCTCATACTGAAATTTTAGGATATAATACTTAGAACTACAAATTATATTTGACATTAAATGTTAAGGAAATTACATAATATTAATATGTATAAACTATTTGGATCAAAAAAATATTCCCCACCATAAGAAGTAAGACTTATAACCACAATTATGACAATTAATAAATACTTACATGAGGCAGATTTTTATCCAAAGAGATGTTTGTAGGAAAAATTAATAGACTCATTTGGTTGAGTGTCTTAAATTTTAAAGTTTGTCGCTAAAATTTTATGTAATCTATAGCAAATAAGGAATTTAATTTTTGGACTAGGTGAAGAGCTGCTTTTACTGAGTTGTATCAGTTCACTTTCCTACCATCATTTTGGCATAGTTCTATTACTCCATTTTAGAGTAAGAATGGACCGTAAACTACAAGCAGCTGAGGCAAGAAGACGAAGGAAAAAAATCATAGATGTAAAAAAGAGAAAGTCGAATTTCGAATTTGCAGGTATGCAGATAATGTTTGCAAGTTTACGATACCTTTATTTTAATTAATTTTTGATAAGTTGTTCAATGGTATGATTTACTTTATTTTTTTTAGATGAAAACAGAGTATACCGTTCTCAGTTGAATGTTAATGTTCGACCTGTAAGTGATATCATGACAAGGACTCCGTTGTCTTCCATATCAAACAGAGATGTGTCGCATGTTCATACACAAAGGAAGAAGACTAAGACTAACTTCAATATTGGTACATCTGTTACAGAGTTCTCTACACCAGATCCTACTAATAATGAAGGAATATCCTGTGATAATACTTCTCTATCTGAAGTTATAAATCCTTCATTACCCACTGAATTGAGAAAACGTGTTACTCAGCCAAGGAATATAATTAGATCTATTGCAGCTAATCCAATTGTCTTTCATGATAATTCGAATAGGTAGAAAATATCTACCAATGGAGTTTCATCTGATATGGCATCTGGTATGTCATCAAAAATCCCTTTTATTTAAAGTAATTTTTTTTCATAAATTATTTTTCCATGGAGTTTCATCTGATATGGCATCTGATAAGTCATTTATTTAAAGTCATTGTAATTTAATTGAACAGAAATTGATGGAGACTGTAACAACGCAGAAAATAACTTTTCATCAATTGTTCATGCAAAAGGAGAAGCCGAAGGTATTATTATACTTTCAATTTATAGTTAGACATTATGTTAATACCATTGTAAACAACTATTCTATTCTATTTTAGATGTTTTATATTTTGGAGAAGCATCATGGTCTGCAAGTATTGTAATGCTATTGTCTGGTATGAAGAAAGGTCTGAGAAGTATTACAATTCATTGGACCCAGAATTTTCTATCTGTTGCATGAAGGGAAAGGTGGAGTTGCCATATCTGCAGAAGCCTCTTCCTTTGTTATATGATTTAATGTCTGGCAGACATTCGAAGTCTCATCATTTTAAGGAGAACATCAAAGCTTATAATAGTGTTTTTTCTTTCACATCTATTAGTGGAAAAATAGATTCAGGAGTATATGATGGAGGAGGTCCACCTCAATTCATTCTGAGTGGACAAAATTTTCATAGGATAGGTAGCTTTCTTCCTGCAGAAGGTAGTGTTCCCAAGTTTGCTCAATTATATATATATGATACACAGAATGAGACTTCTAATAGAAAAAAGCACTTTAGGTATGTTTTACTTTATTTCTACTACAAATTTTAAACTTTAGTAAATTATATCTAAATTGAGTTAAATTATAATTTGTATTATTATTACATTTTTAACAACAAAAAAAGTAATTCAGAACTTCTAGACATTAAATTGATTGAAGACATGACAAAGATGATTGATGAATACAATGAACTTGCTAAAAGTTTTAGGAGAGTTAGAGATTTTGTGGATCAACAGAATGGAACTAACTTTTACCTTAGGTTATTTAGAAGTAGGAGCAAAGATGCAAGGACTTATAACGTGCCATCATGTGATGAAGTAACAACTTTAATTGTTGGTGATTTCTGTAGCATGGATGGTGGTAGAGATATTATTGTTAAATCTGTGGATGGGGAATTGAATAGAATACCAGAAACTCATCCATCATTCATTCCCCTGCAATATCCACTATTATTTCCTTATGGAGAGGATGGATTTCATGAGGAAATTCCTCTTCGTGATTCCATTTTAGACAATGAAAATAGAAAGAGAGGAAGAGTCAGTCTTAAAGAATTCATTCAATTTCGTTTGCAAGAGAGGGATATTGAGTTTGGTAATATTGTGAATTCTGGAAGGCTTTTCCAACAGTTTGTTGTGGATACATATACAATGATAGAATCTCAAAGATTGTTGTACATAAGATTGCATCAAAAGAGCTTAGATCAGAGGTTTTCAGCGGATTAGAAGAAGCAGTTTGTAGGGGAGATGTTAATCCTTCATCTGCAGGGAAGAGAATTATTCTTCCAGCATCATTTATAGGAAGTATGAGATACATGTTCAATAAGTGCCAGGATGCTATGGCAACATGTAAGAGATTTGGTTATCCCGATTTGTTCATAATAATCACTTGCAATTCTAATTGGAAAGAAATTAAGACTTTTGTTTCAGAAAGGGGTCAGAGAGCAGATGATCATCCTGATATTATATCACGTGTTTTCAAAATGAAACTTGATGAGCTCATGAATGATTTTAAAAAGAAGGAGATTTTTGGAAAATGTGATGCAGGTATGGTATCTGATATATTATAACATACCTATTAGATTTGCATTATTATTATTTGCCATGTGGTCTGAGTTATTTTTAATTTTTTTGTAGAAATGTACACTATTGAATTCCAAAAAAGAGGCCTTCCACATGGTTATATATTATTGTGGTTAAGTGGAGATTTTAAGTTGAAAACAACAGATGATATAGACATGGTGATCTCTGCTGAGCTTCCTGATTCCAATTTATATCCCAAGTTATCATCAGTTGTGGCCAATTACATGATGCATGGACCATGTGGTAATGTGAATAAGTCATCTCCTTGCATGAAAGATGGAAAGTGCTCCAAATTTTCCCCAAAAAGTTTCAAAACTTAAAATTTATAGATGAAGATGGATATCCGGTGTACAAGAGAAGGAACACAGGAATTAGCATTACAAAAAAAGGAGTCCGGATGGATAGCAGAAATGTTGTTCCTTACAACCCCCAACTGCTAATGAGATATGAAGGTCATGTGAATGTGGAATATTGCAACAAGTCCAATTCCATCAAATATCTATTCAAATATGTGAACAAAGGACCTGACAGAGTTACTGTTCAAATTTAAAATAAGGAGAATCATGCAGATCAGGAAAGGGGAACATATGAAATCAGAGAGTTCTATGATTGTAGATATCTGTCACCATGTGAAGCTGTATGGAGGACCTTTGGTTCTGATATCCATTATAGATGGCCACCTGTTTATAGGCTAAAATTTCATCTCCCAGATGAACAAAATATAACTTTCAGAGATTGGGAGAGGATTGATTGTGTTGTAGAGAAAAATAGAGAATTGGATACAATGTTTCTCTCATGGTTTGCAGCTAATATAGAATATGCTGAGGGTAGAAATCTTACATATGCAGAGTTTCCATCTAGATTTGTATATAATATGAGAAAAAGGAAATGGACCTTAAGGAAGAAGGGTTATGTTATATGTAGGCTAAATTATATTCCTCCTGGCATTGGTGAGCTTTATTACATGAGAATTTTACTAACTGTACAGAAAGGACGCACCAGTTTTGAGAGTATTAGAACAGTTAATGGGGTGACTTACAATTCATATGAGGAAGCATGTAAGGCATTAGGACTCCTAACTGATGATAGAGATTACATAGAAGCAATCAAAGAGGCTAATTAATTAGCATCAGGAAATCAATTAAGGAGACTATTCGTCACTATGTTATTGATGAACACAATCAACAAACCAAATGATGTTTGGAATAGTACATGGAAAATATTAGCTGATGGTATTTTATATGACAAAATAAGATCCATGAATCTTCCAGGTACAAAATTTACACTTCTAAATTTTTAAACTTAGCAGTTGTTACTTTTATCAGTAATAAACTATTCTAACTATTGTTGAAGTCAACTGATAAAACATCAATTCTGCAATTATGAACAGGTCTTACAATTGATGATGATGACTTGCAGAATTTGTGCCTCATAGAAATAGAAAAGTTAATGCAATTGAATGGTAGATCTCTGAGAGATTACAAGTCTTTACCATATCCACAGTATGACGAAATTGTGAGTTTTGAAAATCGGTTCATTGTTGATGAACTCAATTATAACAAATCAGAATTAGTTGCAAAGAACCAAGAGCTGGTGAAGAAGATGACAACTGAACAGAAGAACGTTTATGACCAAATTATGAATTCTGTGATGCAAATTCTGGTGGATTCTATTTTCTATATGGTCATGGTGGGACAGGGAAGACTTTTCTTTGGACTACTTTGTCTACTGGGTTGCGTTCCAAAGGATTGATAGTCTTAAATGTTGCTTCCAGCGGTATAGCATCCTTACTGCTGCCTGGAGGAAGGACTGCATACTCCAGATTTTGCATTCCTCTGATTGCAAATGACACATCTACTTGCAACATTAAGATGGGTAGTTTGAGAGCTTCTCTACTACAACAAACAAGTCTCATAATCTAGGATGAAGCTCCTATGCTGAAAAAATTCTGTTTTAAGGCTTTTGATCTCACTTTGAGAGACATTATGAGTAGTGTGAATATATGGAATGTAGAAAAGCCATTTGGAGGTAAGGTTGTTGTCCTTGGTGGTGATTTCAGACAGATTCTACCTGTTGTTCCAAAAGGTGATAGACAGGATATAGTTGATGCCACAGTCAACTAATCTCCGATATGGAATCATTGCAAAGTCCTTAGATTAACAAAAAATATGAGATTAACAACTGCAGAAACATTGGAAGATGCTGCTGAGATAAAAAAACTTTGCTGATTGGATTCTACAAATTGGAAATGGAGATCATGAGGATTATGAGGATGGAGAATATGAGATTAGTATTCCTTCTGATTTATTAATCATGGAATCAGAAGACTCATTGATGCATTTGGTGAAATTCACTTATCCTGATTTGATTCATAATATGTCCAATTACAGGTATAATTATCTCTATTATATTAAAACTTTCCCATTTATACCCAATATGAAATTTTTAACCATTATGCTTTAACACATGTTTGTAGGTATTTTGAAGACAAGGCTATATTGGAACCAACTTTGGAGGCTGTAGAGATGATTAATGATTGCATACTTAATATGATTCCTGGTAATATTGTTGAGTATCTGAGTTCTGATAATGCATGTTCATCATATGAAGATTCCGAAATTAGGGGAGAATGGTTCACTACAGAGTTTTTGAATGATATCAAGTGTTCAGGTATTCCAAATCACAAAATGAAGTTAAAAACTGGTGTCCCAGTTATACTTCTAAGGAACATTGATCAATCTGCAGAGTTATGTAATGATACAAGACTTATAGTTAATGAACTAGGGAAGAATATTATAGGTGCAACAGTTATCACTGGAACAAATATTGGAGACAAGATATATATTCCAAGAATGAATATGGTCCCTTCTAATCCCAAATTTCCATTCAGATTTGAAAGAAGACAATTTCCAATAACTCTTTGGTTTGGAATGACCATTAATAAAAGTCAAGGACGGTCTTTGTCACATGTTGGCTTTTTTCTTCCAAAACCAGTTTTTACACATGGACAGCTATATGTTGCAGTCTCCAGAGTCAGGTCAAGAAAAGGTCTTAAAATATTGATTCTTGATGAAGATGGAAATACCAACTCTTCTACAAGAAATGTTTATAAAGAGGTTTTATCTAATGTTTAATTATTTTGGACTGTTATTGTATTAGTGTTGCAAATTGTGATTGAATTTCTATTTTAAAATACTATCATTTTGGGGGTTACTATTTAGTGCTATATACTATTCCCAATATGAACAATTTGGTAAACATGTATGCCAAAGTATTATTATGATTCTTCAAAATTAAAACTACAATATGGTGCAATTTGTTTTTCATATAATCACAAAAAACCAAATCTTTCCCGTGCGAATGCACGGGTCACCATACTAGTTTAAAATGAAATTGAAAGGGAACTGAAATCTGCAAGCTCTGATTTTTCATTTAAAAAAACTAAGAGATAAAATTAAATAATAATCTTTGTCATGTGATAGTTTACACATCACAAAATTAAATCCATGTCAGTAAACTTTGCTAAATATTTAATGGGAGGCTAACAGTAGGATTAGATTTGTTCAATTTTTAAAGAAGAGGGACCAAAATTGAGCAATTAAAACTAGGGGGACCAAAATCACCCATTTACAAAAATATAGGGACCAAAATTGAGCAATTAAAATTAGGGGGACCAAAATCACTCATTTACAAAAGTATAGGTACCAAAAATGTATTTAAGCCTAAATATAATAAGGTGTATGTCAGAAATTGTAAAAGAAGAGCGAATGAAAATGAATTGTGTGCTTTACAAAACACTTTGGACGGAAGTGATTTAAAATCAATTCTGTGGAATTGATTTTGTACTATGCCTAACTGCAAATCAAACAAGCACTTAATGTGTATTTAATTTCTATCAAAATCACGTTCCAAATATAGATGCACATTTAAAATAAGGATTCACGTTAAACCAAACACATTTTTACCACGGGAGTATACTATAGTTGTCTGAAATAAGGATTTATCTTCCTTAAGGTGAGATGATAACTTAAAGAATAAAATATAAAATTAAAAAAATCAACTATTAATATTATGACAAAATATATATAATTTAGAAATCCTTAAAATATACTAAATCTATAATAAATTATTAAATTCTCAGCTATTAATTTTTTAATTAATATTTATATTTTTCTTTTTTTTTTAAATTCGCAGACCGAGATTGTGAGAACAGCTCCCCGATTCGATCCCCACTAAACACGCTCTTAGGGAGAGGTGAGGAACCTTAACTGTGACAAAGTCTAGCATTACCCTTAGTAATATGGGATACCTATGGTGAAAACAAAAAAAAAATTCTTTTTTTAGTCTTTGACTAGAAATCCCTCACAATATAATTGTGTGTTCAACCCTTTGATCAGAGGTGGTAGTTCGTAAAATAATCTATTCTAAATAAACTAAATTATTATTTGAGAAGTCAACTATTTAAATTGTTATAGTTGAAGGACTAAGGCGATCTCATATGCACAAAGATTTTAGAAATAATCTACTTTTTCTCAACACATGGATTATTCTTTTTCTTATAGGAGGGAGAATGGTTTTCTTTCTTTCTTTTTTGGGAGGTGGGTGGCATTGCTACATGCATAATTGTCTTAGACTATTGGCCGACAAATAAATAGCAATATTATCATTTCAATTTCACATTCATTTCAAGGTTCCTAACAAAATCGGAATTAGATTTGATGACCCTTGACTAATTAAGTTTTATATATCAGGAATTTCCCGTCCACCACGCAACCAAAACGTTTATTGACTTCTACAACTATTGGTTCATCTATCAAGTATTCAAGTTTCAAACCTTTTCTGCACATCATCATAATATATGTCAACTAACCCTGCCAAAAACGGAAGCTCCTCCTATAAGTTAATCAAATATAATTGAACATTTCTTTGCCTTTTCCTTTCCACGAAACAGTAAAGACAATACAATTAGATCAACACAGCACAGAAAATTTTCTACAATTTTTCTTTTTTCTTATTTTTTTTACCGGTGAATGCCATTTTCTGGTTTGAATTCCCTTACTTGGAGCAATCAATGCTATCAGAGATGGGAAAACTGAGAGTAGTGTTGCACATAAGGGGAAGATAATGTATTCGGGAGGGTTCCAATGCTGGTTTCATCCCCTTCACCATAACCTGAATGCACCAGCAAATGGTCCTGGGTCCTATCCTGTGTTGGGCTAATATGTTAAGCTTGTCAACGTGTTGGCAGCATCTTCGTGTGGGTCTACTGTAATATGAATCCCCCACCAGGAACCCCAAGCAATTAGTGAAGTATTCAAATATACGTTCACAAGCAGAGGAAGCAGCAGGCAACACTTCTGTACCCTCAGCCATGTCTGATATGACAACCAGAGACAATGCCAGTAGTACTAGGATACACACAACGCGAGACAAAGCCATTGTGCAGGACGAGGTTAATGCTTAGATGGGTTTTTAATTTATAACCACCAGACTTGGTATTAAACTGATAGTATATCAATATATTTAATTACATGCCACATTTATAGCCCTTAAATTCCTCAAAACCGTTGAATTATACACTTACCCTCAAGAAAAGTAAAACTCTGCTTGATCCTAGTATCCTTATATCTTAATGCAACCAAAAAATAAATATTGCTTGCACCATATGCTTGCCATGCAGATTTCTCAGATCCAGCTAGCTACAATGTTTTCCATAATTTCCTGAACAGGGTGGGCATAAAGAAAGGGGCCAAAAAGTCATTAGCTTGTGTCACACGGCAGAGGAATGTGACAAACATGAAGGTAGGCATAAGGAAAGGGGACCATTAAGTCTTGAACTTGTATTGTATCGCACGGGAGAGACATGTGCCAAATACGGAGTTATCTATCTCAGCACAGTATCCCAGGGATTTTGAATCCCAAACAATTCCAATAATTTAACATTCATATTTCATACCCAGTTTTGGCCTTTTGTTGACATTCTTTACTAATAATTCAATGTGAAGAGTGTGCAAATGATTGACTAGATAGGCTGATATAGGATTAGTAAAATAATTATTTGTCAAATCTTTTCCGCTGTGCTAAATTTTTGACCGACAATTTCCACAGGTATAGTTGCGAGTTTAATACTCGGATAAAAGGGTGGTCGTTAAATAAAATCCTTTTAAGAATTATCACTTTAGGATTTGAATCCCTGGTTTTATAGGTAAAGTCTGTTTAAAATCATAGTCTACTTCCACTGCAATAATAAAAAAAAAAAATATTTTGATTAAAAAATTGTCATTTTTTAAACTATTAACAAGACAATAAAGATTTTGATTTTCATATGACAAACATTTATAATTTTCTTCTCTTCCTCCATCGCGATCAACAATGGGTTGTTTAGGGGTCACTGTGAAGAACGTGACAATAACTCCTTAACAACTGCATTATGGGTTATCAACTCCTATGGTTCCAGTGATGGTTGGTATACGGCCTTTTCTGAGATTAAGGTACATGCAATAATTTGCGATTTCTCAGTACCAAAACAATAGCACTATTTATAATTTATGTAACCACCACCACCACCGCCCCCAAAAAATTAAAAGTAACATACATTCATTATTATGCTTCAGCTATATAAAATAAACGGTCGAGTTGGAAAGGAGTTATACAGTGGTAGGTGCGATGAGATGGTGAATTCGTTACTTAAAAGGAACTAGAATGCCACCTTTCTTTGGCATGATCTTATTCATACCTGCACAAGTGTCACATTCTTATGGTGCGTGTGTATAGCACAAGAAAAATTTAACTCGAATTAGTATTCTTTGGCATATTACATATTGCACACTAATGTGCTAAAGTTTAACTAGATCCAATTGACCTCGGATGATGCCATATGGGCAAGTTACAAAAGGTATACATTTATAGATGCAGACAACGACACTCATTCATCAATTAATCGGGTAGGTATTATATTTATGTCTATACTCAACTGCCAGAAATGTTTAGCTGCTAAGCATGGAACTAACAGAAGATTTCCTTATTGGTGAGAGTTGAGACACACACAGATAATCACAGGATGACCAGATTGGATGGAGCTAGACAAAGAACACAATGTATCATTCATTGACTGCACAAATCCAAAGATAAATGGTGCACATTTGTGTGTCATTTCTCTAGCATGACTCTTTCTAGCAAACAAAATTAGCTTAAAAATTTCTCTTACAGCTAACATTTACTCTTGTGCTTGGCTATAGCATCATATCATGCAACAAATCCTAGTCTATAGTTTCTAATTTCATGTTAGGATTTAAAGTTTAAACAGTGTGCTCCAAGCTCCATTTATTTCTTCATATCTTCATATATCTTAGGGGTAAATAAGATCACCTCATCATATGCCAACAAAGGTTTTGTGGGAAATCCATAAACTTATAGAAGCAGAGTAACAAATAATATGCAAGTTTGACATTTGCAGGTGAGCAAACAGTAAAGGTAGGAAGAGTACCTATGGAGATTGCAGACCTTACTACAAACGTGAAATATCTTGTGGATAAAATAGAGCATTATCTCTATGTCCCCGTCTATGATGAATGTCTAAATGACTATGTTACCCAGAAATGGGGAAAAAAAATCTATGCTCACATCAACATGGCAAATGTCTTAATGATTGTCATTTGTCAACACAAGTAGGTGATATCCCACGGTACCTTCAAAAGATCAATGTCACTGCATGTGATTATTAAAAAGTTGTTTCCCTGGAGCAGAATGGTACTTTTTCAGTAGAAAGGAAGAAAGTATTTGTGAAATTTACTTCCATTGTATGCTCGCTCACAACCTCTCAAAACAAGTGTAATAAGAACCTCGTAAAGGGGAAGGATTCAAAGAAAAAGAACATGAATAATTGCACTGACCTCTCCTAACTCCTAAGATTTGACTTAGTTACACTCAGACACTTTACTCCTTTGGCATCTACAGCAATGCTAGCCAAGACATCTGTAGTGTTAATTAAATTCTTTAGACAATGTAAGGCACAAAAATTAAGAAAATCAGTATTTACAACCACATATCAACTCCAGTCTCCAAATTTCCAGCAATTTCTTGTTTGTTGTACTTGAAATCTAACAATTGAAGTGTCTATTTCTACTAGTTATCCTCAGTCCTCATTCTTAAGTCACTCAATGACTCAAACTATATTGACTTGCTCATTCTAAAACAATTACAAGACACACAAGAGATATATGCACTGAAACATTAAAATATGCAAAAGATTCAAGTCTTTATGTGTTATTAACGTTAATCCCATGATTACCACAAAGTTTTACACAACATCCAACTTTATGCTTTTTGCCTAAAATCTTGCCAACAAAAGGGCAAGTACTACCAAGAAAATTGTACAGGTTAGACCTTGATAACTAGAGAAAATATATAACTAGCACATATATCAGCATCTTAATATCAATGGTAATAATAACAAAAGTTTGGCACTGCAAACAAAACTTTTGCTTTTCAAAGAGGAAAGCAAGACAATTCACACAACAGCTTAGCTATATTACACGTGAAGAACATAATAAAACAAGCATAACCATGTACCTTATGGTCCTTAGGTATTGGAGCAATCGATCTCATCAAGCTCAAAAGTAATCTCTACTATCACAGTCTCACAGATTACTATGATCTTCAATGGTTCAAGTAGTATATATCTTTGAATCTGATTGATGTTCCACAAGTGGCATCTAAAACAGTTTGTATCAATGGCAAGATGGTAATGCTGGTTAAAATTTTAGACAAAGTCATAAAGAAGAAAACAAGAATAATTTATCATAATCATGTATTAATTCAAACATCCTCCAATTTGATGCCTGTCTGTGAGTTTCAAACTTGGCCACCTTAGGACCAATACAGTCAAGAATATTACATGAGAGGAAAAATATAATTTCATTTCCTTCCAGCACAAATTCTGGAGCTACTACCTTAGGAGTTAGCAGTTACTATTGCGAACATCATTCTTAGCACATCATATAGGCACAACAACATAAAAATCCACCAATATATCTGAAACTTTTGCTTTTCGATTTAATAGAAAAAGAAAAAGAGGAAAATAATCCACCACAAGGTGTAATCACATTATAGAAGACGGCCATAGCAAAACCAGAACCACAGTTGCTTGCGTATTCGTCAAGAAACTCAGTTACTGTAAAGCGTGTGACATTGACGGCGAGGCTTCAACAACAGTTTCACCTTGATATTCAGCTCCTTTTTTTTTCTTTCTTTCTTTTGGTCAAGCCTTGATCTTCCCGAATGCAGTATGGATTCTGGTAGTAGGTGCTTCGGTTCCTAAGGAACAATCAAAACTCAAAAGAACCAACTTGGCTCATTTTAATTTAAGCCCACCCACTTGATAAAGTGGATTGGATCAACCAAACATGAGAATTGCTCTTCCCACCCCCAATTTTTTCTTTTTATACTCCATTTCCTTTTTTAGTTTTTTCCCTAAAAATATTGCCATCTATTTCCACAAAATTACCTTTAAGAAGCAACCTTAATCAAATTTTTCTCCTTTCGAAAATTAAATTTTGGTACTGTACTTATTGAAAATATTTCTAAAAACTAATTTTTAGAAGCTAAATTGTAAAAATTGCTTCGGGAAATTAATTTTTAGAATTGTGTTAAAAAGACTTGCTTCCAGAAATTAGTTTTCTAAACGTGAAAATTTTTACCTAGTCATTAGAGACGGAAAAGATTTGTCTTTGAACCTTGTATTGGTCCCAAAACAACCACCACAACACCTTTGTCCCTACAAAACCTAAATCCCTGTAATTAATCTCACTCAAGACCGCATTTCCTTTTTACAAAGTCCAAAATAACCACCACTACAAGCACAACTACACCTAAAGCCTCCACTTTTCATTGACCAATACTGAACAACCAAAAAGAGTAGAAACAAGGACCTAATAGTCTCAAGAACTCCAAAGCCATTGTACAACCAAACAAAATCAAAGCATCAAGCCCCAACCTTCACGTAAGAAAACGCCCAATGCCAAAATTGACTCCGTGCTCACTGTCGCCGCAAGGCCAGCTCACCATTTTTCCATACGCCATCGGCAATGCCTCTTTGAGTTCCCTGTCTTTACCTCATCTCCACCACCTAAGTTGTGTTACAAAGAAGAAAAATATATAAGAATAGTGAGAGGAATAAATAAGACACAAATAGAGAGAGAGAGAGAATTCAAAAAAAGACTTACACCCTCATTCAGCACGGAGTGATACTCCATCCATGAGAATAGTTACACCCTCATTTGAAGCCACACACAGAGTCTATGTTGTTGTACCAATTTGGCAAAAGAATTGCCACACGTTAGCTTACAAATATTTATTTCAAGAGGGAAGACTAAAATTCAAAGTAGATATAATCAATTCTTTTATGTAATTCTAAGGTTGATATAATTAGTTCCTATCACCAGGTGTAACATCCTAAATTTTATTAGGATAGATATTACTTAAATTAAATAGATTAATGAAGAAAATAATTAATTTAATGGGAAATAAATAATAGGAGTATTGCTATTATTAGTTTTATTTCGTAAAGGTAATTTTAATTGAAAATAGAATAAGGGGGTGAGAGTGGGCCCAAGCCCAATTAGTTATTTTAGTAAGGAGGGGTTAACAGAGTACCCTAATCCTTATTCGTATCATTCGTCAGTAAGCGAAACGCTAAGGAGGGAAGAAACGGAGTCTCAAGAGAGAGCTGTTGTGGAGTGAACGCCAAGAATCCAAGAAAGGACTTCCTTGCTGTGATCAAGCATCGCTTAAGGTACGGTGGGGGAGAGGGTATTGCCTGTATATGCATGTAGGGGGTACTTGGGTAGTAATCTAAGATGTATAATTCGAATTTATGAATGAATAACTGAGAATGATGATATAATCTGATGATTGATGATTTGTTGTATGTGTATTGACGAATTATTGAATGAGAGTAAAGATGATATTGAAGATAATTGAAAAAAGGGTGATTAGGGATTGAGAAATTGGGGTTTTGATGAATTGATGGTGTAATCTGTAATAGATTGATGATTTATTGAGTATTTGATGTTATTAATGAGTATGAATGATGTTTAGACGAAAAAGACTGATTAGGGATTGATTGGATGGGTTTAGAGATGTGAGAAATCGTGAAATCTGCGATTTGCGTCGCGGGTAATCGATTACCAGATGTGGTAATCGATTACCAGAGTGTTTTGGGTAACCTAGAAGCACTGTTTGCTTGCGGGTAATCGATTACAAGGGGGTTGTAATCGATTACCAGAGACCTTGTTTGCGGGTAATCGATTACTAGAGGTTGGTAATCGATTACCAGAGTGGATTTTGAGATCCTAACTGTTTGATGATGATTGATGTTGTTTGAGAGTACTTTATAATGAGTATGGTGTTGATGATTAATGATGTTTGATGAGGATTGCGATGCTTATGATGATGTAATATGATGATAATTGATGATGAGTGTGATGATGTATTATGATGATAATTGATGATGAGTGTGATGATGATAATGATGTCGGTGTATATCACCTTATTATGATGATGTTTAATGATGAGCATATTGATGTATGATGATAATGATGTTGGTGTATATCACCTTATTATGATGATGTTTAATGATGAGCATATTGATGTATGATGATGATGATAAGTGTATATCACTTTATAATGATGATGTTTGATGATGAGCATGTTAATGCATGATAATGATGATTTATGATGATGGTGTATATCACCTTTTGATGATGATGTTATCTAAGTTGTGGGGGCCCACAGAGGGGGTACAACTTAGGAGAGATGCCTTGAACATATGTGATGAGACCTGAATTGTGCGGGCCCATAGAGGGGGTACAATTCGGGAGGTGAACTGAGTTGTGCGGGCCCATAGAGGGGGTACAACTCAGGGGATCAAGATGGGGCGTTCGATGCACGGGCCCATAGAGGGGGTGCAACCTAGGAGTGATTGTACGGGCCCATAGAGGGGGTACAAACTAGGGTCGAATGTCATTGTGCGGGCCCATAGAGGGGGTACAACCTATCGGATAGTGTGTGGTAACACCGGTAGGCCACCTTGGTACTAACTAGAGTGATTGACGAGGTGCGCCCATTGTGCGGAGTTCCAAGTCATGATCTTTGGGTAGACGATGAGAAGAGTATTGATGTGTGATATTTCATGATGAAATGGTGTTATTAAATGATGTTATGAATATTGATGATGATGAGTATTATGTGTGAGAATAGAATATATGATTAATTGGGTGAATGATGGTATGGGAACTATATGAAGATATATGAATGAGGTTATGATGATGATGAGCTTGATGAATGTATAAAGGATATATTTATGTGTTATGAATAGGAATGATGGTATGGCATGTATATGTTGATATAGATGATTAAATATATGTTGAGTTTAGATGAATGTCATTTATTGGTGATTTAATGTATTGATAGCATGATGTAATGATGTTGTGGGTGAGGATGGGTATTCTCTATGTGTATGTATAGGTAGTATTCCTTTTCCTCACCGTATTCTGTGGATATATTTTACAGGTGTTGAGGAGGACACGACTGGTGTCGACTATGATTAAAAGGGTATGCTCTGATAGATGTGACATCAGGGTGTATTCGGGATGTCTTAATATGTTTCTAGATTATGAGTATTTTGTGAACTTTTGGATGCCTTGTATGGCAGTAGACTAATAGTAGTTCTTTTTATGAATTGGAGATTCCGCTGCTTTTTATTTAAATTATATTTGAGAGTTTAATTTCTTTTAATAAAGTCGTTTTCGAACTATGAGATATTATAAGAGTAATTGTGAACCTTTTTACCTAACGTGGGACTTTCCCTTTTCTAAACTACAATTTCTTAAATATATAAGAGTATGGGGTAGAAGGGTGTCACACCATGTGGCTCTTTGGTAGTGGCGATGTATGTTCTATTTTGATGATAAGCAATCTATCAAAAGTGTTACCTCCAGATATAATGATCTCTACAATATAATAAGGAATGAGATTCCGCACGATACCCTATAGAAGAATGGTACCTGTAAGTGTAAGAATAATTGCATAATAATTGCTATTTAGGGTACCTTCAATTTGCTATTTTAGCTAGTAATTTTCCACTACTGGTTGGCCAGGGAAGGGGCGCCACAAGTGTTTGATGAAATTGATGGCTTACAGTGGATGCATTCTTGATAGTTTAAAAACCAAGGGCAAGTTAATGCTTCAATTTTATAGATTAATTTATCTATTATCAAGTTTATTTCATTCATGGTTGTGATCTGTGAATGGATTTTATTTAGTATTTGTTATCTTGCCATTATTGAAGAACTTGTAGTTGATGTGGCTATCTTACCATTTAAATAGGCCAAAATTGAGTATCATAATACATACCAGAAATCAAGAGGAGTTTGTGACGATAAACATGAAAGATAGAGAACAAGTGAATTAGTTATTGTCACGTATATTGAATTGGTTACTAAATTAGTGACTTACCTTGTCAATGTGTGAATCAGTGATAGTTATTGAGTCAATGAAGATTAGTATAGAAAGATCAAAAGATAAAGAAGTCATATATTACTTAATGAGAATGATATATTAGTTAGCAAGGTTGGTTTACAAGTTGTTATTGATTTGAAGCATTAGGAACACGTGTAAGGCAACAGCTAGATCTTAGGACTGAGATAAAAGGGTGAAAAGGCATTAACATGGGAAAAGAAGGGGAGGTGGAGAATAATAAGATATCAAGATAGACACCAATGTTAGACAAAATACTTAGGACATTATCACTTTTAATTACAAAAATTGAAGGTGGTCTGGTCTCATCCAATATTATTAAGAAAAATAAGATAGAAAATAATGTTACATTTTGGTTATCATTGATCAAAAGCATCCCAAAAAAGTGATATTAACAACATAAATATAACACAACTATACAAACTGTAATAGGTAAAAGTGCACTACTTGCATCATCGCTGTCAGGTGGATCAACAACTTTCTCAGCTTCTCTTCCTTGCACTACAAATAAAGAATCACCAAGATCATTTTCCATATCCATATCAATTAGGAATATATGCCATATGAAACCAATCAGTCCAGGTAATGCAACTATTTTATTCTCCTACTACTAGGGAGAGGTTTCTTGACAAGTCTAATGGGAAAATCTATAAATTCCTTCAAAGTCTTATTCAGATAACAATAGTAACACAACTATTAACCCTTGAATGTGTGTGTAGAGCTAGATAATATACCATAGGTCATTTATTTTTATGTTTTGGGCAATTACTTTGCTTTAGAATAAGTTTTTTAAAATTATTTTGGATTATTGGTAATATTGTGTGTCCTTACATTTTTAAGCGGTTTCTCTTGAAAGAATATAAAGGTTTTGACAAGAACAAAGAATTGAAATTTTAGTGGCAATGAGAAGTTTATTCAGTTCTCTGTTATATTCAGTTAGATCATGATGCCAATATCGTCAACAACATCTTTATAGGATTGTGTTTATTGGTTTTGTTTAGTGTTCTGATCAACGCGGCTTCAAGGGGATAGTTATTTATGATTTACAGAAAGGTTGAACAACTTTCTTGCATTTTGTATTTTGTTTCACAATCTCTTTTGTAGTTTACCATGGTGGGAGTGTACAAAAGGCATATACAATTTTGGTAATTAAATGTATATTAAGTTAATTGGTGTTTGCAAAGAAATTGAAGCATAATTATATTACAAACAAGAGAATAACTTATTATTAGAGCAAAGAACATTGGAAATCTCCAGTATTTCTCAGGCACGAAGCCACATATTTTTTCTATAAATGATAAATATCCAAAATAAATGAAAGAAATAAAGAAATTCCCTACAAAGCTACAACCGAGCTTCAATGATCTCATTCTCTATTTACAACTATATAACATGCAAGCCATCTCCAAAAACACTCTGAATTGCAAATATTAGGTCACACTTTTGCTTTGGTAGAAATCATCATGCTTGCTTAGCTAGACCCATTAGGTCATGATATTTGGATAATTGCATCTGTGTTGTATTGTTGACTTTGTAATGTGGAGCGTAACATCCAAAGAATTCAAACTCATTTTTGTGAATTAAGTGTATAAGATAAGAATTTGATAAAAGAGATAAGACTTAGGTGGGAAGGAATTGAGCTAGGATTAAAGAGAAAAGAAAATCAGAAAATGGAGTTTTGGTATTCTCGCTCAAGGGAGAATGGCTCGCTTGAGCGAGTATATTAGTAAAACTTGCAAAATCTTTTTCTGGTTTTCTCGCTTGAGCAAGAAGGGTTTCTCTCAAGCGAGAAACATGGGAGAATTTGGAGTGCTCTTTGGAAGAATTTCGCTTGAGCGAGAATGGCCTCGCTCAAGTGAAATTCAACCAGAATTGAGGGGCTCTCTGGACGTTTTTCGCTTGAGCGAGTTGGCTCTCGCTCAAGCGAAATTCTTCCAGAGAGGGGGATATTCTCTGGAGTATTCTCGCCCGAGCGAGAAGAGTCTCGCTTGAGCGAGAATGTGAAAGCTGAGGAATCTCATCCTTCTCGCTCAAGCGAGAACCTCTCGCTTGAGTGAGAACACGTGTTCCAGTTTAAAAGCCATAATTAGGGCACAAATCATTTAATTCTCCTTTCTTTCCTTCTTTATCCTAGAGTGAGCCCTTTGGAGCTAGAGAGAGCTTGAGGCAACTTGGAAGCTCAACCCCACTCCTCCCCTTCTCCCCTTCTTCCCTTGGAGCTCTTTGAGGTGAGTACAACTCACACACCAACACCCATATGATTTGTTTCTCCCCAATGAACCCTATTCTCCCTTCCCTTTCTCTGAAATCTTGTATATGATTGTTGTATTGTGTATTTTACTATATATTGATGGCTTGGTTGTGATTATTGAAGTAGGAGCATGAATAAGGGGATCTCCCTAGTTAGGGTTTACTCATATTCTTTTCTTATGCCCAAAATGTATGATTGTTGGTTGAGCATTTTATTATTAGCCACTGGCCCCAGTTGAGATTGAGAAAATGAATTTGGCTTTGGCCCCCAGTTCACCCTAAAAATATCAGAGTGGATTTCAGTTATTGATTTAAGACTCGAGTGATTAGTACCAACTTAATAAGGGTGATTAGTACCCAGGGGAGGCAATCCCTGTAGTCTGAGCTCAGGTCTAACCACACAGTATATAAGAGATAAGACCCCGCCTGTTGGGTAATGCAGCTCATGTGCATACATGTTCATGTTGAGATGAGTTATTGCATTGAGTTACTTCCATTATTCCTGCTGCATTCATTTGCCTGCTTTCCCCCATACTGCATGTTGCATAGTTGTATTCACTGAGGCATCTATCTCACTACACATTTTGTGGACTACATTCTAGATGCACAAGTTCCACCCCGCACTAGTCCTTGAGCATGGAGCTGGGGAGTTTTGTTGTGATGTATTTTGAGGACGACTTAGGATCCTATTTTGTTGACATGTGTGTGTGTATGTGTATGCCTTGATTATGGATCTGTTATGTATTTTTTTTAGGGGATATGATTGTACATGTGTATCTTGAGCTTTCTATTTTGTCGGAACACATGTATGGGTTTATCCCCAGTTAACTACATTGTGTTGGACGAATTGTAGTCGTAATGGCATTATTATGGATGTTCATTTTCATTGATGTTGTTCATATTCTATTTAAGTAATCGTTGGGACTTAAGCATGATATGACGTAAGTAATTGCGATATTAAAATGACACGAAATAATTTCAGAAATTTGGGAATTTGGCTCCCAATGAGCTAGATTTTTGAACTTAGAAATTAAATTAGGACGTTACATGGAGCTTATTTGATTTATTTTTGTATCCAATTCCTCTCTCATTCATCGCACACGGAATGAAGTTAAATTAAATTAAATTAAAGTAAATCAAATCAAATTAAATTAAATTAAATTAAATTCTATCCAGACCATATTGAAACCTAGTATGATGCGTGTAGGATCCTCTAAACGGGCCATGTAGAGTAAAGTATGAAATCTTGAAGGAGAGAGAATGGTTGTGTTGGTAAGACTCTATAGTAATTAAAATACTCATCTAGAGTTTTCTTGGTCTAAGCCTTGCAAGGCTTTTTCACCGCAATGGTATAATTCTCTTTGGAATTATCACTCTGATATAGATTTTTAAAAAATTACGAATTTAGTATAGTAGGCACGATTTAGGAATTGAAAATTGTATTGCTGAATACAATTTATTAAAATAATATTTCTTTCATGAAAATCATGTATGGCATATATAATTTATTATTTTTATTATAAAATATAAAAATATTAAAAATCATATTCCCAAAATACGATTTACTTATTTTTTATTTTTTTAATTATAAAAAGTGAATTTTATGTTTTTTAAAATATATATTTATATATATATATAATCAATGTAATAAATGAAGTTTAGAATACAATAACCAATTATTGCTTTTCATCTCGCATGTTTTTATTTTTTTTTAATATATGTTTTTATAATTTTAATTGAATATCATATTAATAATTCTTTGGTATTCAAACTACCATGGATGTTGAGGTTCTTGGGTCTAACAGATTGAGATTTAAAGAGGTAAAGGAACCTATTGTTCATGTTAATGATCCTCATATCCAAGGAAGTTTGGTTAAAAGTCTAGACAAACATTTGGAGGTGCATCTTCGGCCTCAACATGTTTCTGATAGGAAGGAAGATCCTGATGATGATTCAGATGATGATATGGCTGGACAAGAGCAAAGCTCTAGTGAAGAGTCTGATGATGATATGTTTGAGGATTCTAATGAGAAGGATAATAACTGCATTGCTCAAAAACTTCATGAGGATGCCATGATTGAGGAGCCTAGTGAGAAGGTAAATAACTGCTACATTAAAAAACCTCACGGCTGAACAAGGTAAGTTCTTAATCTTTTCTTTTTATTTATTTTTTTTTTGTTCTAATGGATGTGTTCAAAGATTTTTAGCCATTTCTTAGAATATAAGAGGTGCTACTAGTAAAAACAGTCAAAGACATGTAAAGGAATTACTTAGAAAATATAAACCTGATCTTGTGTTTATTTTGGAAACACATACTCAGTTTGTGAATACCAAAGTTTTTTGGTCTAAAATTGGTTATCTACCAGTTGTTATTGAAGAGGCTCAGGGACACATGGGAGGTATTTGGGCTTTAAAATTAGCTTCTTCCCCTTATGATTTTTCTATTCTTGATTCATTTTCTCAAGTAGTTAGTTTAGAAGTTTCTGTGGGTAACTTAAGATGGATATGCTCGGGTGTCTATGCTAGTCCTGTGTTGTCTATTAGATCTTTAATGTGGGACCACATAGTGTTTCTAAGATCTTCAATCTCTCATCCTTGGTTGTTAATTGGGGACTTTAATGATATTTTAATTCCAAGTGATCAAAGAGGTGGTTGTTTTTCAATTACTAGAGCTTCCAGGTTTCAAGCTAATTTAGATAAGTGTAATTTTATGGATTTAGGGTGCTTTGGGTCTAAATTTACTTGGATCAGGAAGTGCAGAAGTGGTCAGTGGGTTCATAGGAAATTGGATAAGAGTGTTGCTGATATTGTTTGGAGGTCTAATTTTCCAAATGCTAGCATTGAGAATCTGTCTAGATTTTACTCAGATCATCATCCAATCTTATTAAGGTGTGGTGGCAAGTATCATTTTCCTGGTGCTAGACCATTTAGATTCTAGGCTGCTTGGTGCTCCCATCCCCTTTATTCTGACCTTGTGAGTGAGGCTTGGAGTAATACTAAGAATAATGTGATTAAATCCTTATCATCAGTTAGGGATGCCTCTATTAAGTTTAATAGAGAGGTATTTGGTAATATCATTTCCAGAAAAAGAACTATTGAGAAAAGACTAGATGGTATAGAAAGAGTACTTGAGAGTGTTGATTCAGCCAGACTTAATTTACTACATAAAAATCTGCTTCAAGAATATAATGCAACTTTATTCCAAGAGGAGGTTTTTTGGTTCCAAAAATCAAGGGAGAATTGGGTTAAGTTTGGTAATCGGAATACTAAATTTTTTCATATGCAAACTACAATTCGTAGAGAAAGAAATAGAATTAACGACCTATTCCTTCCAAATGATATTTGGTGTACTGATAATGAGATTCTCCAAAGAGAAGCTGTAGTTTTCTTTAAAAATCTGTTTTGCAATAATGTTGCCAATGGTCAATATATATATTCTCCTAATTTTCCTTTGTTGACTCATGAAGAAAATCAAAGTTTGTTAGCACCTGTGTCTAAGGATGAGGTTCATAAAGCATTGTTTAGTATGAAGTCATATAAGGCTCCAGGGGCTGATGGTTTTCAAGTATTATTCTTTAAAATGTACTGGGACAAGATAGGAGATGATATTTGGAAGTTTGTTTCTGATATTTTTGATAATGGATCAATACCACCAGCTGTGACTGAAACATTAATTGTATCGGTTCCCAAAGTTGATAGCCCTACATATTTTAAAGACCTTAGGCCCATTAGTTTATGCAATTGCATTTATAAGCTTATCTTTAACGTTTTGGTGAATAGATTGAGGCCAATTTTACAAAGGATTGTTAGTCCATTACAAATTAGTTTCATCCCTGGTCGTAGTACATCTGATAATGCTATAATCCTACAAGAAATTGTCCATCATATGCATAAATCTAAGAAGAAGAAAGGTATATAATGTTGTTTTTAAGCTTGATCTAGAGAAAGCCTATGATAGAGTAGACTGGGGGTTTTTGAAAATGGTTCTCAAGGAGTATGGTTTTCCATCTTCAATAATCTCTTTGATTTTGAGTGGTGTTACTACATCTTCAATTTCATTATTATGGAATAGAAGCAAGTGTACAACATTTAATCCAATAAGAGGGTTGAGAAAAGGTGATCCATTGTCTCCTTATCTCTTTGTTCTATGCATGGAAAAGCTTGGTGCCTTGTTGTCAGAAGTAGTTCTGAATGGGACTCTACAACCAGTCAAGATCTCTCCCAATGGTCCAGGTGTGTCACATCTTTTCTTTGCAGATGATGTCCTCCTTTTTTCAAAGGCTAAACCGGGTCAGATAAGTCTTATTTCCCAGCTAATTCAGAATTTTTGTGATATTTCTGGGTTTAAGGTGAATTTGAGTAAGTCTAGGGCCTTTTGTTCAGCAGGAATTCCTAACCAAAGAAGAGATAGAATTAATAGTATAACGGGTATTCAATTTACTAATTCATTGCATAAATATCTTGGATTTAAAATCTTTTTGAATAAACCAACTAAATCTGATTTCTTGTATATAGTATATCAGGTTAGTAATAGACTTACATCTTGGAAGGGTAGGTTTTTAAATAAGGCTGGTAGATTAACCTTGGTTAACTCAGTGATTTCCTCAATTCCTACCTATTCTATGCAAATACATTGGTTGCCTCAGAGTATTTGTCATATGTTAGATAGATCTGCTAGAGAATTTCTTTGGAAAGGTTCTGATAATACAGGAGCCCATCTTGTAAATTGGGCTAATATTTCTTTACCTAAAAATGGGGAGGTTTAGGTATTAGGACTGCTAGGAAACAAAATATATCCCTTCTAGGTAAATTAGTTTGGAACTTATTAAATAATGATCATTCTAAACTCTGGGTTTAGTTTCTGGCTTCTTGTTATGGCCATGGTTGTAGTGTTTTTAAAAAAGTGCAGGGGTGCTCTTTTATATGGAGATCAATCATCAAAGTTGCTTCAATTCTTCAAGAGGGGTTTTCTTCTAGAATTGGAGATGGGAATTCAAACTTCCTGTTTGATCCTTGGTTGCCAAATGGATCCCTATGTGAGCAAATGGAATTTATAAACACTCATGATATCCATCTGAAAGTTAAAGATGTTTGGGATGGGAATAATTGGCAGCTTGATGTGTTATGGTCTAGAATTCCACCTGCATTGGGGGAAATAATTTGCAGTCTCAAACCTGTCATTTTAGAAGGAGTTTCTGATCTAATTATTTGGAATTCTACTGTCAATGAGAGTTATACTGCTAGATCTGCATATTATTGGCTAATAAATCAGAATTCTGTTCAAACTTCTGGTAGAGCGTGGTCTTGGATATGGAATCTGGATGCTAGTAAGTCTGTCAGGATGTTCATTTTGCTTGCTGCTAGGGACATGTTGCCTACAAAGAAACTTCTTCACCATAAAAATATTACAGCTCTCCATTATGCATTTTCTGTCATAATACAAAAGAGGATTCTTTGCATTTTCTAAGGGACTGTGTAAATGTATCTAGATTATGGGACATATTTGGCTTCTCTACTCATATTCAGTTTGGTACTTGTATTAGTATTTTTGATTGGCTGTTTTGGGCTAGTCATAATCAGGGATCATTATTCTTAGCAGGAGTTTGGGAGATTTGGTTAACAAGAAACATTAGAGTGTTTGAAGGGAAGAATGGTTCTACTCCTCAGCTGGTTTATAAAGTTGAAACACTTGCCAAAGTATTTAACGCAGTTTTCAAAACTTCTAATAGCTATCCTGTTCAGCAGCCAAGATTAATAAAGTGGATTGCTCCCCCTTCAAGTTTTGTTGCACTTAATGTGGATGGTATCTCTTTGGGTAACCCGGGCCCAGCTGGTTTTCGTGGTATTATTAGAGACAGTAAAGGATCTTGGATCAAAGGATTTTATGCTTTTATAGGTCATTCAAACATCATTCAGGCTGAATTGATGGGCATCTTAGCCGGATTACAACTTACTTGGGAGGAAGGATTTAGAGCTGTGAAGTGTTGGACAGATTCTCAGCTTGCACTGTCTCTTCTACAACATCCTTGTTCAAAGTTCCATAAATATGCTTCTATCATTAATGAGATTAAGAAGTTGATGCATAGGGATTGGCTATTGGATATTAATCATATTCATAGAGAGGGAAATCAATGTGCGGACGCAATAACCAAGCTTGGAGCTTCTTGTTGTTCATCTACAATTGTTATTCTTGATTCCCAAGATGGGTTTCAGGATCTAGTTTCTAATGATGCTAGGGGGATGTCCTTTCCTAGAGGTGGGGCTAACTGCCCTTAGTTTTCTTTTGTAGTTTCTTTTTTGTCTTTTTTCCTTTTTCTATTGTAACAAAAAAAATATTAATAACTCTTTTTATAAATATCATATATATAATAAATTTTGATAATATTGATTATATATAACATAAATCATAATAATTTTTAAAACTTCATCTAAATTAACTGTTAAAAATAAATTATCGTTAATAAGACTCATAATTGATTACACGAGGTAAAAAGATGATGTCTAACACACACAATAATAATATAATTTAAAAATTTAAAAAATCCTACACCATATATATATATATATTAATATGGTTATATGAGCAATAGAATAAGTGTTTATGAAAAATCGTGGGATGATGTCCCACAATGAGGTTTTTTTCTTCGATGCTCTAGTTGAACCCTGTAACATCCTAATTTTGTGGACTCAGAAATAATGTTCGTTGGAGACATATTCCCAAGTTTATGAAATTATTTTGCGCCATTATCGAGATCGACATACAATCAATCACAAGAAGGTGCTTAAGTAATCCAACGTTTACATAAGCGGAACTCAACATACAAACTCAAGATTGTAATTTAGCCACCACTTTGTGGCTTAGAATACAATACTACAACTTGCTCATCAAATATCAACCTATAACTACACAATATCCTCAAAATTCCTCTGTGAAGCAAAATGGCAACCCGGAGGGGCAAACCACCTTGAGCCTTCAAGCCCTTCGACCTGACTTCCGAGAATAGCACCATGCACATCTTAAATGAAATTCATAACGTGTGGTGAGACTTACGTCCCAGTGAATGTGATCATGCATACAGTGTAGGGGTTTCAGGAAAATGGGAATGCAACAATCCAACAAGTAGATATCTAATCATATAATCATGCATACCACAACAACTACTCAATCAAAGTCTCCCTCAAGGTGCAAATCTAGTGTTTAACCCACACTAAGGGTGTCTTTTCACTGTTACGTCTTTTGAGCGCTCGGCCATGTGGCCAAGGATCGTCATCGAGGACCACCCTCTTAAGTTTTATTATCAAACAAGGATGATATGCATGTGATTCCTTTTAATTGAGGATCCTTATTCACCTCTTGGCCTAATGGTCAATGTGATTACCTCGTTCCTCTTTTCCTCTTTGGTCCGAAGACCCATGAAATTTCTATTTTTCCTCTTTTGTCCAAAGACCCATGAAAAATCCTCTTGGCCAAAGGCCCATGAAAGTTTTTCTTTGGCCATAGGCCCATGAAAACATTTTAAGCATGATTGAGGTTTAAGAACATGAAAATTGATAACGAGTGCATGAACATGAGTATTAGCATGAGTGTATAACTCTTCTAAAGCCTAATCATCATGTGAATTTTAAGCAAAACCCTAACCTTTAAACCTAGGGCAAGAGCAACATAAGCATTTCACACAATCAATCCAACCATCAACCCTAGATTTACCTCTAAACAACCACAATCAAGCAATATAAGCAAGTGTAGTAAGAATAGGGGGCATTCATAGGATCTCATACAAGAATGCAAGTGAGTGGGTGAACCAAACTCACCTCAAAGTAATAAATGGAGGAGATGGGGGTGGAAGATGATGATCCAAGCTCCTTAATTGGTGTGGGGGCTTCAATCCAAGATCCTCTCCTTCGATCTCCCTCCCTCTCTAGTTCTTCTCTCTAAAAGTGGACAAAATGGAAAATAATGAGGGCAAAAGCCCTAATGAATTTGTTTTTAAAAACTGGATCTGCGTGTTCTCACTCAAGCGAGGATATTCTGGCTTGAGCGAGTAAAACTAAGCCTTGTTGGAAATGCGTTCTCGCTCAAGCGAGAGCCTGCTCGCTTGAGCGAGACCAACTCAGAGGCAAAAAGGGGCTTTCTCGCTCAAGCGAGAACTCCTCGCTTGAGCGCAATTCCCTAATTGCGCTCGAGCGAGCCTGAGTGAAATTCAACACTGAGAGCCCTCCAAACCAGCTCTATTTCTCGCTCAAGCAAAAGCCTTCTCGCTTGAGCAAAAATGACAGAACATAAACTCACCCTTTTTACTGCAAGATTCGCTCGGGCGAGGCACTCTCACTTGAGCAAGCTGCCCTCTTGCTCAAGAGAGTAGCCTCGCTTGAGCAAGCCCACTACAAAATGGAATTCTCCCATTTTCATCCTTCTAACTCAGATCCTATAGTCTAAGCTTCTTCCCTCCTTTCCCGACAACCCTTTAAACTTAATTCCTTCCATTTCAATCTAATTCCCTTGTTCAAACCTCTATTTTCTTCCTCATCTTTATACCTTGTTAGCCTTTCCTCTTCAGGGTGTGATCCATCCTAAGCTCAATCTACAATTACATTGGCTTAATACCTGATTTTCCTTCTAGTTTCCCTTACCTCTCCTCTTAATTTACTCATAAACCCCTAAATCCTCATTCTACTTTTAACTTCCCTTTCTTGGTAGGATTTACAGCCTAAGGCTCCTACCGTATTTTCTAGATCCAAATTTCTGGGATGTTACAAACCCTTTGAGGTTGTTCTAACTGTCATCGTTTACCTCTTCTACGATTAACACCTCCTCTCATTTGTCTCTATAATGAGGGTGTAGGTTGTTCATTATTGTTATGAGCATTACCATCATGGTCATTATCATCTGCTTCATTCTTTTCTCTAACTTCAAGGGGTATTGTAGGATGATAATCTTCCATTGGTGGTGGTTGGTATGTTGATAGTGGAATGCAGAAGTAAATGGAAAACATTGAAGAACTTGATTCAAAATCATTTGAAGTAGAATTAGAGTAGTGATGTTGTGTCGGAAGTGGAGGTGAATCAACAAGGTAGGTAAAATCTTGAGTTAGAGTAGAATTTTCCTCATATGAGTTGAAAAGGCTGATGGATGGATACCTTCTAAAGCAAACAACATATTACCGTAAACAAAATTAATATTGTGGAGTGTTTCAGCATGATGATCCATGGATGCAGGTGAGGCAGTGATATTATGAATTTGACACGCAAATTAGTACAGAAAAAAATAGTTCTTGTCATATTAGAAATTTATTAAACTAACAAAATAACAATTATATATATATACATACATATTTGGCAGGGATAGAATAAACTTACAACACCACAAGCTATTTCCCCCTCAAGCGATATATACCGTCGAGTAAGAGGTATATACCATTTCATATATCGTTCATTTTCAGGTAAAATGCCATCATAGTGGTCACCATTAAGCAAGCGAATATGCTGATTATTCCAAATGGAAATCCATTTTGTATATCAATGAGACCAATCAACATTCACCTTACCTCGCAAATAAACTTTATGAAGCTCGTCCAAGTCAATTGGTAGGGGTTTTGGAATAGTTTGGCGCAATCCAAATTGTCGCATTATCCTATCAACTGTATGCCATTCTACAGTAGCAAAAAAAATCACCGGGACAAAAACAAATGCAACCTCAGACACATCAAAATTATTAATTAATCGCCATATGCGTGGTTGGTCATAAGGAGTTCATTTAAACCGCATCACAAAAGTAATCATTAGCATAAATACATATATAATATTTATAACATAAAAGTTTGTAATGGATAAATTTATAAATAATACTAATTACACACCTCGTTTATTTGTAATCGATCAAAGACTGATCGAAAAATATGGGCAACATATCCAGGGATGTGAGTGGTCTCTTGAGGATGACGACACTACCTTGATATTCATATAAAAAGATGAGCGTATACCAATAGGAGGTTGGTTCAAGTGGTACATGCTTGATTCCTCTTTAGCAAGGTCTCGAGTTCGAGTCACTTGGATGGGAAAAATCCCCACTGGGAGAGCTAGCCCCACCATGATGTGGATGTTCCCGACTCAAACATGATTGCCTTATGTAGAGGATACATGTGGTTTAAACAAAAACAAAAGATGAGCTTATGTATAGTAAAAAATCTGTTTAAAAATTTTTGCATCCAAGAGAAAGTTAATAAATCGTTGTTGTCTTACCTACGTGTAAGAGGGAATCTAATTCCTTGTTGCACATCCTTGTCATATACATTTAGTCCATGTGGTACAATGCAATCAATACGATCCCAAATCCATGATTGGAGCAGTAACAAATATCCTCCAATATCAGTTTGATAAGGTCTAATTTCCCGATACAAAGCTCGAGATAGACAAGCCAAAACAGCCAAACCCTAACTATAATTTCCTGCAGCTGGTAGATCTACCAACAAAAGGAGATACATCAAATGTGTATAAACACACAGGAAAAACACTAGAAGGGGGGATGAATAGTGTTTTTATAAACTAATCGTTTTTATGGAAAACTTTTTGAAAACTAAGTTCAGAAGGCTTTTAGACAGTGATTCGGATGCTGTCTCTGAAGCTTGAGTCTTTGTCTGAAGATTTCAGATAGAGGTTTAAAAAGATTTTCATAAATAGTTTTTATAAGATTGCTTATAAAACTTATTTCAAATTCTGTCTTCTTGTTAGAATGAACAGGATGTAGAGAGTTAAGGGAAAGAGAAAGCACTGAGCCGATTTATCCTGGTTCACTCACACCACCTATAAGCTACCTCCAGTCCCAGTGCCAACAAGCTACTGGATTTTCTCTTAATCTCAACAGATTACAAGTATTTTTTTGTTCACCAAGCCTCTTCAGGCTCTACACAACAAGCATTCTTTGTCTTACCAAGCCACTCCTGAGTCTAACAACAAGTATTCTTTGTTCTACCAAGCCACTCCCGACTCTAACAACAAGTAAGTTTATAGAGAAATTATGAACTTAGAACACAAGTTCTTCATTCTGGGTGTACAAGAAATAACAGAGATCTAACTGTGGATATGAAAGTTGATTGTAAAAGAGTTTTTACAACAAGTAAATCCTCGAAGGATTTTTACAGCGTTTTTTGAAGCTTGGGCTTATGAAAATGTTCTTCTCTCTTTTTGCAGCCGTCAGCTTCAGGAGACTTCTGGTATTTATAGGCTTCATCCAACTTGAAGAACGTCGTTTAGAAGTCCATTGTAAGATAGCATTAAATGTGTTTTATCCTGTTGAGACACAACCACTGTCACTGTACTAGGTTGTGGCACTGTACTGACCTATGCGACTGCTATAGAGCAGAATTTCTCCTTTTATGCTTCCATTTTGAATTGCAGCCAAAAAGTTGCCTTTTGTCTTGCTTTTCTGATGTACTAAGGTTGCGTGTAGTTCTGGTATTGGTTTTGACTTTCCACGTTAGATGCCCTTGTACTTCAGACAAACTTTGTCTTTAGATGGGGACCATCGTTTGAACCATTCTCACTTCAGACAGATCCTTGATCTCCAGAACTTGAGTCTTCAAAACTTTGACCAATTTCAGATCTTAGCTTGACTTTAGACATACTTTCTTCAGAAGGTCTCTGAAATAACAGAATTTTGAAAATATTGATTAAGCATAAAGTTCTTAGTTTAATTAAGTTTATAAGCATCAAAACTAAGTGTTGGGGTGTCTTAGACTTTAAGGTCTTGAAACTCAACAAAGTGGACCCGGGCCCATAATGTATCTGCCATTAAAAAATAACCAATCATTCTCATGATATAGGCCCTTGCATATTGTGCTATGACTTCATCACTTGGATTTAGAGGAAGTTCATTGGACGTATCCTTAAACCAAGTTAGATTAACCATGCCTCCAATGATAGATGATGATGGCGGTGTGGCTCCTAATAATTGCATACAAACAGGGGGGGTCAATCGGTGTTAGTTACACAGGTGACAACCTCTCCATTAATCGGAAGCTCGAGATGCAAGGCGACATCTTGTAATGTCATTGTCGCCTCTCCATATGGAAAATGAAAGGTGCTAGTCTCTGGTCTTCACCACTCGACCAATGTTATTATAAGATGATTGTTGATGGGCACTTCTCTAAATGATAAAACATGACCAAAACCAGCTACATGTATTAATTGGCAGACATCATTATTTGTCGAAGTTGGATATTCAACACTCCATTTTGTCCAATTTCGAGCCCAAAATGGTCTTTCATGTCCGTTCCAAACTAAATTTGAAATATATTTATCTTGGTTTCGTAATAATGATGGATTACTTGGTCCAGGTTCCAAAAGATCCATAACTTACTATCTATTGGTTATTGTTATGACTTATGTTGGACAAAGGTATGAGGTTTACAAGAATATAAAACTAGTACGTATGATAACTTATGTTATGAATGAATGAAACATAAAAGGAGAGAGATATTCTAATTTATTGAAAGTGTTGCCAATATTATTGAGTATCATATACATATTGCAAAGACTCAATAACACAATATTATTGATGAATGGTAGAAGGAATCTCTACTATTTCTGAAACATTGTCATTTGAGTAGTGACTATACACATTAGTTGAAATGATACTACGAGATATGACATGAACTTCATAAGACTACACCAAAATAAAGATTCACATGCAATTGGATTTACTTGCAAAAGATTTAGAACTTGAAATAATTTCACATGTAAGATATTCACGTGATAACATGAGGCAAAATCTTTACTTGCAAATGATTTAGAACTTGAAATAATTTTACAATGTAAGACACTCACGTGATAACATAAGGGAGAATCTTCACTGCTTGAGTACTATAGATGTCATATAAGATAATGTTATGAGTTCACATGTTATACTTGTATGTTCTTTCAACATTTACAAATTGAAAACTTGAAATAATTTTACATGTAAGACATTCACGTGATAACATAAGGCAGAATCTTCACTTGCAAAAGATTCAGAACTTGAAATAATTTTACAATGTAAGACACTCACATGATAACATAAGGGAGAATCTTCACTGCTCGAATACTATTCATGTCATATAAGACAATGTTATGAGTTCACATGTTCAAGTAAGAAATTGCAAGATTATTTGAGCTAGCATCATCAACAATAATAGTGAAAAATTTTGAAATTCCCTAACCCAAAAGACAATTCTCAATTTTTCTACCAATAGTGTCACCTTTATGATTCTAGATCAAACAAAAGTTCAATATCCTTTTATGAAATTTCCATTCATGATCAATGAAATGAGCAGTAAGACAAAGATAATTCAAATTTTGCATAGAACTCCAATAATCAGTTGTCAGGCAAACACTTTGATTTGAAACACTAAAAATAAATTTCAACCTTTTCTTTTCATTTATATGGATCCAACAATCCCTAGAAACAGTATTCCTTCCAAGAATATTCAACTTGGGCTGCACAACACTCATAAAAATATCATAAACCCTCTCCCTCTACAAATTTGAATGGTAACTCATCTACAATGATCATCCTAGCAAGAGCTTTTCTACATGCTTCAACATCAAATGCAACAACAGTAATAGTATTGCCAACCCATTTCCCATATTCTTTTTCAGTTGTTGGAAACTAAGAATTGTCTTACTAGAATCATTAGAATCTCATGAAAACTTTTTGTAAAGAATCAACAGATGGTTTTTCAAATTACTTGTGCTATTTTCATGTGTATCATATGCATAAGTTGAATCACACCAATTACATATAGCTCTAGGGGCTAACTTTTTAGGAGAAACTTCTTTAGAAAAGTGATCCCAAGTCCAAGATTTAAGTTTAGTGGGTTTCCTCTTGAAGTAAATATTGCAGTCACAAGAAGGGGGTTGAATTGTGACCTTTTCAGAATTCTACAATCACTTCTAATATATTCTGCTCAAGTGATTTTCTTGGCTGATGTTAGAAGCTTAGATAAACAGGTAAAATAATATGCAATAATATTAGTTATTTGAATGAATCCAGTATGTAGGAAATATAGTCTTTTTTTAAGGACTTTCTTGGAGTCACACTTACTTAGGTATTAAATAGGTTTGAAAATAATTTTATGCAAGTGTGAAGGTTATCCTATCTCATGAGTAATTAAATGAGGCTTTAAAAAATAAAGAGTATAGGGAGAGAAGAAGTATGCTCACAATATTTTAATACTGGTTCACCCTTTAAACCTTAGGGCTACGTTCAGTCCCTACCCTCAATAGGATTTTCACTATATCAACCTTGATACAAACAGCCTCAACAGGCCTCTTGGTATAACATACCACCTAGTATTCTTCTGCAGCCTCTACAAGCTCTACACAGTATTCTTCTGCAGCCTCTGCAGGCTCCCACAATCAGTATTCTTCTGCAGCATCTGAAGGCTTCTACACTTAGTATTCTTCTGCAGCCTCTGCAGGCTTCCACACAATACACAACAACTAATCTGCAGCAAGAGGGCACACCTAACTTCTGCAGACTCTACACAGCTATCTCAAGAAGATCTAACAACTCTTTGTTAGTCTTGAGAGTTACAATCAATGATATGAATACAAAATTACCATAAAAGGCTCAATATTACAATCAATAAAGCACGATAGAATTTTAATGAGCCTACACACACTCTTTCACACTTTCCTAACTATTTAAGAGTAAAACTAAAAGATTTGCAGAAAGTGGAATTTCTCAACAAGGTAGAAATGGTAATTTTGATAAACAGAGAGCTTCTTCTAGTGTTGTATGTCTTGGAATGAAGAGGGGGCTCCTGTTTATAAGCAAGGATGGCTCAACTAGCCATTGGAATGCCTTGGAGAAGGGGTCAAGATCCCAGGTGGACAGAAGGAGTTGTCACTTTCATGTGGCAGCTTTTCTCTTTCGTCAGATTTGACTGGTCATATCTTCTGGAGCCAGTATTTTCATTCAGTTTAAGCTTCCTTTTTCTGGAGCAGTTAGTGAGACAAGCAGGAATACTGAGCATTTTTTTATAGTTTTAGCAAATAGTATCTTTATCTCCAATAAGTTGAATTTATTTGTAGTGTGCTTTGTCAACTTCTTTCTTCTGGAGCTTGTTGTCAGTATAGAAGTTGTTGCCTGCTTGTGTGGAAAAGAACAATATTATGCATTTTTGTCTCTATATGCAAAGAAACGTGTGACAAATGAAGCAGGTTTTCTGTGGCTGAATTGAATAATGTAATTTGGAAGATACTTTGATAAAACACATTTTTTTAAACACTTGGATAAAACAATCTTGATACAAATTAAATCTAATATATGTGGATAAAAATTATAAATTATAAATAACATATAAAAAACTAATTAAAATTATTTCAATTTAAAATTGGAGAAAGAGTGATTCCCTAGAGAAAAATAAATTAAAATATTAAGTTTCTTTGAAACAAAAAATACTCAAAGTTAAAGTATAAGTTTATTTTTATTATTTTATAATGCTATTTTTAATATATTAACATATAATGATAATTTATATATATAATATGATATTATAATATTATATATATATATAACTTTTTCTTTCTTCTTTTTTATAAAATTTAAATTCTTAAAGATAATGGATATCCATGCATACCTTATACCCGCATGGATACCCGTTAATTTAAGTGGGTATGGATACGAGTTTGCATTATCCGCCCCTGCCCGACCCTACCTTGTTGACATCCCTAGTTGGATGGGTAAAGTGTCACTTCATCACTTAATAGCAAGTACTCAATGTGAGGGACTAAAATTGGTAATGGAAAATTAATGAGGGACCAAACTTAGGTGAAAAATGTAGTAGGGACTAAACACAAAATTCACTACTTTTATAGGGACCAAAATCATATTTAAACCTTTAATTTATTTTTCTCTAGAGAATCACTTAATTTTTCTCCGATTTTAAATTCAAATAATTTTAATTTGTTGTTTATATGTTATTTATAATTTGTAATTTTTATCCACATATATTAGATTTAATTTGTATCAAGATTTTTTTATCCAAGTGTTTAAAAAAAAGTGTTTTATCCAAGTATCTTCCAAATTACATTATTCAATTCAGTGATAGAAAACCTCCTTCATTTGTCACATGTTTCTTTGCATATTGAGATAAAAATGCATGATACTGTTCTTTTCCACACAAGCAGGCAGCAACTTCAATTGCAAGGGAGTTGAATAAAAGACGCAAACCCAAAAGGCGCCTCATTCCTTTAATAGTTTTTTTTGTGTACAAGGCGCTTATCTGCTCAGTGTCACCATGAAGCACAAACCCAATCAGTGTTTTTCCCTGCAGAAATATTATAGCCGCTATATGAGTTAGCACCTAGCTAACTGCTTTTCACGTTGGCCAAAATCACCCAAGAGTAAATAATTTTTTTACACATTATTGTGAAAATTAAAGTTTTTTTTTTTTTTGCTCCTTATTGGTCAAAAAGCCCAAATAAGGACCATGAAGTGAATAAAATTATATGCGAATCAAAATAAGGATTACACGTGACAAAAATAGATAATGAAAATAAAACGGGGAGAGGGAGGCTTTCACGTGTATGGATCCTCTCATGAGGTCTTGCCTCTTCAATAAATTTAGCTACGAAATAGCTAGGAAGCAACTACGTATATATGGGATGCTTTTCTGTAGCTATTCTGCAACTATATTTGCTGGAGACAGCTGCACTGTTGGAGATGATCCACGTCTGGCTTTCACGTTGTGTCGTAACAAAAATTATGGTAACGCCATTAACAACCTTGAATTGTTGATGAGTCTACTATATATTTTGTTCTGGAGTGAAATTATACTCCAAGTACGACTTGAACTAACGACCATAACGCTGACATAGTATGTCGACATTCGCCATCCTTGAACAAGGATCAGAATCTAATTTCCGAAATATATTGTCTCCGAGTAGTATTCCGAGATGATGTACCGAGATGCTATTCCGAGTTGTCAAAACAATTACATTACAATTTTAATAACTCTGAAGCTTAAGTCGGAAACAACCTCATTTCCGAGTTTCTTCCTGGCGCGTGTGATCAATTAGCTTGTAGCGCGTGGACTCGTAATTTACGGAGGCAGTTACATCTGTAACTAACTTTCCCCCAGAATTCCCCTATAAATACATGAATTTTCGCTCTTTCAGGTACGCACTTTTGACCCTATTCTATACTTAGATCAGAATCATTACTGACTTAAGCATCGGAGTCCCTTGTAGGTACCCCTGCATCATCGTCTTCAACCTAAAGATCTTGAGATCGTTGCAATGAGTGAAGGAGACTCACTGATCGGAGCTTCCAGGAAAGTTCATATTTATTAACGTGTCAAGATTTGAACGGGGAAAGGGTGGAGATAGGGAGGGAACAAATTAAGGATTTTAATCATTTAATAAAATTAAATTCTTCTATTTATTGATTCTTTAATGGCAAGTGTTTTCGATCCTACAGTTCAGTGCAGTGAGAGTTGAAAAAATTCTATGGACGGTGGCGTAAAAAGAAGAAAAATATTGTCACGCAACATTAGCTGCACACAAATTTCCCTTATTAATACCACAGGCGCAGTCCCAACAGCTAGCCTCGTATTTTCCTCAGGCCCGCATTCTTCGTAAACCAGCTACCCTTTGTGCACCACAATTTCTTTGTGGAATCCATGGTTAAGACTAGGAGGATCTACCACCTTCTGTGAAGGTTCCGGACCTATGCGGCAACCCTTTTAAGTTTCATCTGCCCAAGTGTGTGGTCTACACAGTGTATATATTACTTCACATTTGTTCGTTCACAAAAATAAAACCAATTTGTAAATTTTACTATTCTATGCGATCGTATCATGAAAAAATAATGTATACAAAAAAATATAAAATACTGTTGAAATTTTTTCCCATGAAATAATTATTTAAGAGGTTCATTTCAATATTTCCCAAGAAAAATATTGTAATACTTTTTTTAAAAAAAAATATATATATAGACTATAATAAAAATATGTATTATGGTTTAGGTGTTCACTTGCTGGTAATTAAATTTGTGCTAATGACATCACATTCAACAAATGAATTGCTAGTTGCCAGTAAGGTATGATGACATGGGGTAGGTGTGAATTTGAAACCGAAAACTCAATCAATTTGCTTGACTATTATTATATTCTGCTTACTTTATACGAAGCAAGAACCAACACACATGAAGCACATGTACAACAGTACAAGACCCTTTCCATAATTTAATGATTAATATAAAATAATATCAGAAACATTAAAATATATACGAACCATATTCATAATATTTTTTTATCCTCCTCTCACGTTCTCTTTTTATATTATTGAACTATATATTTTTTAATTTACATAAATTTTATCTTTACGCAAAATTAATGTGTAGTTTAAGGACGCACGCATGACATGCATTACACATTACATCTAAAAAATATATAAATTTAGCAGTTTTAATTAATTATACTATTTTATAGAAAATATTAGTTATCCTTTTGTTCTTGATTATGATATAGAATAACTGTTGAAATTTTCATTAAGCAATCTTGATATTTTAAATAATGTATAATATTTAAATCTATTTGGAATACAAAAGTATTATGCTTTACTCATAGAAACATAATTAAACTAATATTTCAATCAAGTTTTTTTAAAAGAATATTTCTCAATCAAGTTAATTATTTAGACTATGTCATGAATTATATAATCACATGTTTTAGTTGCATGGAAAGTTATAACTACAATTTAACGTAAATTTGACTAATAGTTTGCTTCCTCTTAAACGGAAGTTTTTTTTGGAAGCAATTAGGAGTTACTTTATTAAAATGTACTTTAAAATCTGTTGTCTAAACATGTAGCTATTACATGTTTAGATAAATTTCTTTACTTATTTAATCTATGATTTGGTAGAATTTTTTCTTAGGTAGATAAAAGTTATGAAATTTTTAAAGTTAAAACATATTAGAAATCTCAACAAATATAAAATGTTTAACCTTATATAATTTAATCAGTCCAGTCAAGTCAATCTTGCAATTGAATATATAAAAGACTCGTTGATCTCGTAATATCAACCAAATAATAATAAATATCGTGATTGAAATAATATTTAGTATGAATTTTAATGGGAAAATATATATTCCTTCATGTAATCGGAAAATTTAAATAATTTATACAATATGTCAATATTAATTAATATTAGTTGTTAAGTTATTAGTTATTATTGTAATACATAAATAATGAATAATGAAATGGCCTAATCTAACATAATAAAATAGTAGGCAATTAAATTAACACTGCAGATTAGAGCTTACGTAAGCTAAAGCCTATAAAAGTATGGTCGGCGTATCTTATCCTTATTTTTTACTTCAAACTCAATATACAATCACCAAGTGCATAAAGAAATTGGTTTAAAAGAAAAAGGTTAACAACACATTTTTAATATAATGTTTTTATGATTAATTAAATTCTTTATTTTAACTAGGAAATGGATTTAAACTTTTAATAAAATTCACATTATTATAAAAAAATCTTAGAATAGAGAGGATATATACAAAATTTCTTTAAAATGCATAAATAAAAATATATAATATGCTTAAATTTTTTTTTTGTTCACAATTATGTGTATATATTTATTATTTAAAGGAATTTCAACCTTTCACATTTGACAATGTTTCAGGAAATTAATTTTTTACCTTATAAAATATTCTAAATTATTTTTAAAAAATTAAAATATTTCATGAAGTTAATTTATTAAAAGGTTAGCTGGACCTGTATATTAAGAAAGTTTATCCGTGTGAATGTGTGATCTTTGTCACCTCAAATTTGTAAAACGTTTTCTTTTCTGTGAAATTCACTCTTCTCAATCTTGCCAATACGATCAAAAGTTCGTTTTTTTCACAAACTAGCTAAGCAACATCAGCACAACTCTTACTCTCTCCACTCCACAATCTCCTATATCTGCCACATAACTCTTCTTCTCTCTGCATCAAGCTCAAGCACAAGCTACGGCCATGGCGTCTGGACCTTCCGGTCGCGGTAACGGCGGCTCCAAGGGTTTTGATTTTGGTTCCGATGACATCCTTTCTTCATATGAGGACTATACCAACCAGGATTCTTCTAATGGCAGTCACATCGATCCCAGTAAGGTAATATATACCCACGAGGGTTCTCGCTCCTTTTGGGAGTTGACTTCATGCTTTTCACCTTTTAAGGGCAGTTTCCCAATTTGGGTTTCGTCCTCTGGATGAAGAAGTTTATAGGGTTTTAGGAAAAGTTTTCATTTTTAGCAATATATTTGCATATATTTTGACCGTGAGTGAACGAATTAGGGAGTTTTACATTGCATTTTTGCTAGAGGATAATTTCACGACTTGAGCCTGTGACCTTTGGATCACATGATGTGAACTCCAATCATTGCGATGAGGTTACTGTTCAAAGAAGGGGATGTTGCCCCATTTCAAGGTTACCATTTAAGGACCACCAATAGCAATCTTACCCAAGACCTTTATGCTGAAACCGTTTTGATCTTACCTTAACTAACTAGGATACATACAGGACCATGAATTTTTTTAGTAATAATTAATATTAATATTGATTGATCAATCATTTCATCACTGACAAAACTGGAAAATGTAATCTGTTCTTTGACTTCTTTTGTTATTTGAATGTTAATAATTGATCAGTTAAACTTCATTATGTCAAGCAAATTTATTAGACAAGATCAGGGTAAAAAAAGTAAAGTTTAGCAGGAGGGATACTTGTGTCAACATACCTTTTATAGGCCTAGTTTGGATACACTTCTGCAGAAGAACTTCTAGAAAATAAAAAGATAAAAATAGAATGAATCAAAGAGGTCAAATGAATTTAACTTCTCCATAAATTGGAATTAGTTACTTATGGAGAAGTTAAATGAGAGAGCTTTTGGAGTAGGTGGGCTACGAAAATTAATTTCAACTCATGAAGAAGTTAAATGCATTTGACCTCTTTTGATTCATTCTATTTTTTTTTTCCATTTAGCAGTATTTCTGCAGAAGTTTCATCCAAACATGCCCTAAATCCATTTTAAGAAATAGACTTCTGTAGATGCACTTCTTCAGCTAGGGTGACAGGCATAACTTGTTTTCCTTGAGAAAAGCAAAGTAATGAAAGCTCATTGTGGGTAGTTACAGTTTCTGTAGCTTAATATTTCTTAGGTGGGTAGTTACAGTTTCTGTAACTTAATACCTGTAATGATCATGGATCATGTGTACTTTATATGCCTATCAAGTCTCACCTGTAATGATCATGGATCATGTGTACTTTAATTGACAAATTCTACCTTTCTTGCAGGACTTTCACATATCAAGAATGACAAAAGCATCAACATATCCTGTTACTGCCTATAGCTCACCTGAAGATTCTTTAAGCCAAGATGTGATTGCGACTGTTGAGAAGAGTATGAAAACATATGCTGACAACCTTATGCGGTTTCTTGAGGGAATCAGCTCGAGGCTGTCACAGTTGGAATTATATTGTTACAATCTCGACAAATCAATTGGAGAAATGAGATCTGATTTAAATAGTGACCATGAGGAGGCAGATTCAAAACTCAAGTCTCTTGAGAAACACCTTCAGGAAGTAAGTGTTATCTTTAATTGATAGAATCTGCAGTGTCCTCAAAGTTTCTCCTGATGTGCTTGATTTTTAGCTCTAGCTTAAAATAAGAAATTATCTCTCTAATGGATGAATAGCTGAGCATCATGTTCTCATGTTGTGTGGTAAAAATTAAAATGAAGTTCAATAAACACATACCTGTGCATGCTGGGGATTTTTTTTCAGTACTGGAAGCTTTTTTCCACTCAATTGGAAAATATCCTCTCTGAATCTGTAAACCAAAATCTTAATTTGTAATTCTTTCCAATATTAATATACTTTGTACTTCAAGGTTGTCAATCACAAAACTGATTTTTGATTTAGTGTTGTTGTTGCCGGATGCTGCTCTTCCAATTTCCAACCTAAATGAAAACTGTGTATGCTCAATAATAAACATTGATCTCAGAGTGTCCTTTATCAGCATGTTGTGTGGAGCTGTTCACTTTTTGGCTGGCCACATATACTTTGAGTTCAGACATTATTTTGCCATGTGTTTATTTTTCTTGTGTTGCTTATGTAGGTACACAGGTCTGTACAAATTTTAAGAGACAAGCAAGAGCTAGCCGAGACTCAGAAAGAATTAGCCAAGCTTCAACTTGTTCAGAAAGAATCATCTTCCTCAAGCCATCCGCAGTCTAATGAGGAAAGGTCTTCGCCTTCTGCAATGGATCAAAAAAGAACCGATAATGCATCTGACACACATAACCAGCAGTTAGCTCTTGCCCCGCCTCATCAAGTTGCCTTCCAGCAGCAGCCTGTGGCACCTCCTTCTCAAGCTCCAGCTCCAAATGTGACTCAAGCCACTCAACAACCTCATTATTACATGCTGCCCAATCCCCCAGCTATGTCCCAGCTTCCCCAGAATCAGTATCTTCCGTCTGATCCACAGTATCAAAATCCACAATCAACATCATCTCAAGCAACCCAGTCCCTGCCAGTGCAACAATTTTCCCAGTATCAGCAGCCACAGCAACAGCAATGGCCTCAACAGTTACCTCAGCAGGTAGAACCTCCGCAACCACCCTCAATGCTGTCTCAAATGAGACCCCCCACAACAAATGTTTACACTCCATACATTACAAGCCAAGCTCCAAATCCACCTCCCATTGGAACACTGCCAAATAGCATGCCATATTCAGGGATTCCACCCCCAGGATCTAACCGTGGCGATGCCATGCCATATGGATATAGTGGAACTGGTAGAACAGTTCCACAGCAACCTCCACCCCAGCAAATCAAGGGCTCTTTTCTAGCACAACCAGGTGTGTATGGAAGTAGCGGGAGCCACGCCACGCATCCTCCTGCTAGTGCATACATGGTGTATGATGGTGAGGGTGGCAGAGCACATTATCCACCCCAATCTACTACCTTTGCTCAAGCTGGATATCCTCCAACAAGTGCTTCCCTTCAGAACCCTGCACCACATAATCTTATGGCCCGGAATCCTAGCCAGCCACAATATATCCGCAGCCATCCCTACAATGAATTGATTGAGAAATTGGTGAACATGGGATTTAGGGGTGACCATGTGGCAAGCGTTATTCAGAGGATGGAAGAAAGTGGGCAACCTATAGATTTTAACTCTCTACTTGACCAGTTGAATGTACATAGTTCAGTGGGTCCTCAGAGGGGATGGTCAAGGTAAAGAACAATGCTTGCCCAGCACGTCCGGTTTGAACAATGTATCAGCATGTCCTGTATGAACTATGTTGTCCGGGACTGAGATGTTCTGTTCGAACCCCCAGACCATTGCGTGTTTTATTATGTATGGAATAAACTTTGATGTAATGTACACGGTGTTATACTAAATACTAATACCATGTCTGAGATATGAGGTTTTCTATGTAAGATTGTATGCTGATTCACTGAATAGAATTATATGATTTCGTTTATTTAAAAGAAGTTAAAAATGAGAATAATGAAATCATCATGTAGAAAGTAATATGTTAAATCAAATTATAAGTATACGCTTGTCATTCATTATCACTATTTTATTGCATTTCATTGGTTAAATTATATTTTTTGTTTTTACACGAATATTCGTTATTAGTTTAGTCTTTATATATAAGTTTTTGAAATTTAATTTTTGTACAGATAATTGTTTGTAGTTTCGTTCTCACTGTTTATTGTTATAATATTGTGAAATAAATATTGTATCAAATTAAAAAATTTATTATGCATATTGCCTTGATCAAGCCATTTTCTTAGGAGGAAGTGAAGTGTACAGTTTGGGATTGGGATTGTGAAGGTTCCAAAAGCTCGAGACGCGATGGATTTAACTTCAACTTTATCAAATAGTCTTGGGGTATTTGAAAGATGATTCCATGGCTTTTATTTAGGAATTTCATGCTCATGGAAAGTTGGTTAAAGGCTCAAATAGTTCTTTTGTTGTACTATTGCCTAAGGTAGATAATCCTAAAAAAGTGAAGGAGTATCGTCCTATTTCCCTTATCGACTGTATGTATAAGGTGCTAGTAAAACTAATGGCAAAAAGATTAAGAACGATTATTGGAAAGGTAATTTCTGAGTTCCAATCAGCTTTTCTGAAAGGTAGATTAATTTTTGATAGTGTTGTGGTGGCAAATGAAGTTCTAGAGGAGGCAAAAAAGAGGAAAATGTCATGTTTATTCTTCAAGGTTGATTTTGAAAAAGCTTATGACTCTGTCAATTGGGATTTTTTACAGTTTGTGATGGAGAGAATGGGATTTCCGTTGGTTTGGCGAAGATGGATATCGGAGTGTTTATCTACACCTAGAGTATCAGTTCTTGTTAATGGTAGTCCTTCAAGTGAGTTTGGGGTGGGTAGAGGATTGAGACAAGGAGACCCTCTGACACCTTTTCTTTTTTTAATAGCAGCAGAAGGGCTGAATTTCTTGATGTCTAAAGTAGTGCAGGAGCAGGTCTACACAGGTTACTCTGCTGGCAGGGATAATGTTATGGTGTCACATCTTCAATATGTTGATGACACTATTTTTGTGGGAGAACCTTCTGTAAGTAATGTTTGGGCCATTAAATCTGTTTTACAATTATTTGAATTGGTGGCTGGTTTAAAAGTAAATTTTCATAAGAGTAAACTTCTGGGGATTAATGTTCCTTTGGAGTGGTTGGAGTTGATGGCTCAGTTTCTTAACTGTAAAGTTGGGTCTTTTCCGTGCTCATATTTGGGGTTACCTCTTGGTGCAAATCTCAATCGGTTATCAACTTGGCAGTCTGTCATTCAAAAGGTGGAAAAGAGATTGTCCAAATGGAAGTGTAAATCTTTGTCCTTCGGCGGTAGACTTGTCCTCTTGAAATTCGTGTTAAATTCAATCCCGATCTACTTACTTTCCTTTTTCAAGGCTTCCAAAGGTATCATTTCTAACCTTCACTCTTTATTTAAAAAATTTCTTTGGGGTGGGGCTGATGAGCATAGGAAAATAGTATGGGTTGCTTGAGATGATGTTTGTAAAGAAAAACAACATGGTGGTTTAGGTCTAAGGGATTTAGGAGCTTTTAATTTAGCTTTGTTAAGAAAATGGAGGTGACGACTTTTAGTTGAGAGGGGTAGTTTTTGGAATAAAGTATTAACTTCCATATATGGGGGGTCCCATGTGAGACGTTTGGGGGTGAGGGGAGTTGGGTCTAGGTGGTAGTATGATTTATGGAGTATAGATGAGGGAGAGCACATATCTTGTGATTGGTTCTATAATGCGTGTGTTAGATGTAACGCCCCCCGAGCCGCTTGCAGGAGTGATGAGGGTCCCCACAAACCAACACGAGTCTTTCCAGTATGAGTTGTCTTCACTTGCACACTTTCCAAGAAACTTCCCAGAAGGTCACCCATCCCAGAATTGCTCCAAGCCAAGCACACTTAACTATGGAGTTCTTATGTTATGAGCTTCCGAAAAGAAGATGCACCTTGTTGGTATAATTCTCCACAACAATTTCCTTTAAGCTATCATCAACTGTACAGTCTCATACATGCACAGTCTCTGGATCCCTCTCATTCGGGTGTGGGTTCGGTTCATCCATGTGTCCCTTCTTGCTTAGAAGCCTGCCAGGAGCCGCTCCTTGTCCGTGCCTCTTTGCACCGGCGATCACTCCCCGCCCTCATCAGCCTCCGGCTCTCACATTAGACTGGTGGGAAATGGAAGATATACGTCCTTTTGGAGGGATCCTTGGTGTAGCTCTATTCCTTTTTGTGAGTGTTATAGCAGACTTTTTTCCATTGCTACCAACAAAGAGGTATCCGTTGAGGAGATGATTGTTAGGGATGGGGAAACAATTAGGTGGAATTGGTGTTGGAGAAGGCTATTATTTGAGTGGGAATTATCCCAATTGTTATTATTACTTCGGGAGTTAAGCTTGGTACAGGTTCAGGGGAGGGTTGATGATTCTTGGCGGTGGACGGCTGATCCAAGTGGTTGTTATTCAGTAAAATCAGCTTACAAAGCAATTACAAATGACATCATATATGCCAAATTACCTCTTAATGAATTCATATGGTGTCCATTGGCTCCATCCAAGGTGTCTTGTTTTGCATGGCGGGTGTTGCTAGATAGAATTCCATCAAAAGCTAATCTTGTTAAGAGAAGAATTCTTCAGTTTGCTGAGGCAGCTTGTGCATGGTGTCGACAAGGTTTGAAGTCTACATCTCATTTTTTTTTCGAATGCCCTTTTGCCTATCAGATTTGGATGCTTTGCTTGCAATGGTGTGGTTTGCATTCAGTATTTCATCACTCTTTTTCTGCTCATTTTGAGCAGTTCTTGAGCCTTCCCATCTGTAATACAAAGATGAAACACGGGCGGGCCTTAGTTTGGTTGTCTATTTTATGGAGTCTTTGGTTAGGAAGGAATGAAGTCGTCTTTTCAAATAATTTGCTAGCCCCATCTGATTTGGTTGAGTTGATAAAATTAAGGTATTGGAAGTGGCTTAGAGTTAAAGATCATACTTTTTCCTATCCTTTTTCATGTTGGTCTGAACAACCTTTCACATGCATGGAATTCATATCTTAATATTTTTTCTTGGAGTCTTTAATGGTTAGTGTTTCGGCAGGTGAACTCAGTGGTCTTTTGGGGTAACGTTTTTTTGGCTTCGACAATTATTTGTCTATTGGGTTCTGGTTGGTTTTGGTTTGAGGCAACTTGTTTTGCCAATTTACTTTTTTTTCCCATACGCGTAGATTTGTAATTTGTATGGGTTAGAGTACCCCTTATACTCTCTTTTAATTTAATTATCTTTGCTTAGAAAAAACAATATAGAAACTAAAACTAATGCTGATTCACTCTTTAATTTGATCTTTATATTTTTTTTACATTATAATTCTAATTGATTGTATTATACCAGTAATAGAATGTGAAGTTATGATAAAAAGAAAAATAAAAATCAACGTGTTAACTAACGCGCCTTTTCTTCCTTGTCTCTCTGATTTCGCGCGGTGACCGTTACACACCCCAACCAGGCGCAAGACCCAAGACAACCTCTCAGTCTGTAAGCTTAACCAACCAACCACACAATCAAAATCAAAAAGCAGCACAGTCTTCTCTAGTGCTGCACTCTCTGTTCCCAACCCCAATGACATGCCTATCACTCATGGCTACGACGACGTCGAGCCCTACAACATCATCCCCCTCCATGACACCCTCCACTCCTCCGACCACCCTTCCCTCCGCTTCCCGGAAGTACGCGCCGCCTCCTCCGCTCTCCGCTTCATCGGTGACCTCCGTCCTCCCCCTTCCCCACGATGGAACCCCCGCACCATGGACCTCCTCGACTGGCTCGCCCTCTTCTTCGGCTTCCAAAACGACAACGTTCGCAACCAGCGCGAGCACCTCGTCCTTCACCTCGCCAACGCCCAGATGCGCCTCTCCCCTCTCCCGGACACCCTCGACTCCCTCGACTCCACCGTCCTCCGCTCTTTCCGCCTCAAACTCCTCCGCAACTATACAACCTGGTGCTCTTTCCTCCGCACCAAACCCAACGTCTGGCTCTCCGATCGCCCTGACCCTTCCTCCTTCGATCAACGCCGCGAGCTCCTCTACGCTTCCCTCTACCTCCTCATTTGGGGCGAGGCCGCTAATCTTCGATTCCTTCCTGAATGCATCTGCTACATTTCCATCACATGGCCATGGACCTCAACAAAATCTTGCAGCAAAATGACAACTACGAACCCTCTTTTTATAATGCAGAAAACGGTTTCCTCGAGTGCGTGGTGAAACCAATTTACGAAACTATTAGGTCCGAGGCTGAGAGGAGCGGGAACGGAACTGCACCCCATGCCCAATGGAGAAACTACGATGATTTGAACGAGTATTTTTGGAGTAGAAGGTGTCTTGGGAAGCTCAAATGGCCTATTGATATTGGAAGCAACTTCTTTGTTGGAAATGGAAAGCGTGTGGGGAAGACTGGGTTTGTTGAACGGAGGTCGTTTTGGAACTTGTTTCGGAGTTTTGATAGGCTATGGTTGATGCTGATTTTGTTCCTCCAAGTAGCTATTATTGTTGCTTGGGAGGATAGGGCTTACCCTTGGCACGCGTTGGAGGATCGTGATATGCAGGTTCGGCTTTTAACCATTTTCTTCACGTGGAGTGCTCTGAGGTTTCTGAAATCTTTGCTTGATATAGGGATGCAATGCAGGTTAGTTTCCAGTGAGACAACAGGGCTTGCAATGAGGATGGTGCTCAAAAGCATAGTAGCTGGCGCGTGGATCTTTGTTTTAGCTGTGTTTTATGGGAAGGTTTGGTGGCAGAGGAACCATGATAAAAAGTGGTCTGCTGAAGCAAATAGGCAGCTGGTAAATTTTCTTAAGGTTGCTTTTGTTTTTGTCATTCCAGAGATTCTTGCTTTAGCCCTTTTCATACTTCCTTGGGTAGGGAATTTTATTGAGAATAAGGATTGGAGGGTTTTTTCCATGTTTTTGTGGTGGTTTCAGAGCAGAACTTATGTTGGTCGTGGGCTGAGAGAAGGTCTTTTAGATAACATTAGGTACACCTTGTTCTGGGTTGTGGTGCTGGCCTCAAAATTTTGTTTTAGTTATTTTTTACAGATTCGACCTATGATTGCTCCTTCAAGGGCAGTGTTGGACCTTAAGGATGTTGATTATCAATGGCATGCGTTTTTCCAAAATGGTAATGTTTTGGCACTTGGGTTACTGTGGATTCCGGTTGTTTTGATTTATCTAATGGATATACAGATCTGGTATTCGATATATTCATCTTTGGTTGGGGCAGCTGTGGGTTTGTTTGCACACTTGGGCGAGATTCGAAGCATGCAACAGCTGAAATTGAGGTTTCAGTTTTATGCTAGTGCAGTTCTGTTTAATCTAATTCCAGAGGAGCAATTGTTAAATGCAAGGGTAACCTTGAGTAGCAAGTTAAAGGATGCAATCCACAGAATGAAGCTCAGGTATGGACTTGGTCAGGCCTATAAGAAGCTTGAGTCTAACCAGGCTGAGGCCAACAAGTTTGCTTTGATATGGAATGAGGTAATTATGTCTTTCAGGGAGGAGGACATCATCTCTGATCGAGAGGTTGAGCTGTTGGAGCTGCCAAAGAACTCTTGGAATGTAAGGGTTATTCGTTGGCCATGTTTTCTGCTCTGCAATGAGTTGCTACTGGCTCTCAGTCAGGCCAAAGAACTAGTTGATGCTCCTGATAAGAAGCTTTGGAGGAAGATCTGCAAGCATGAGTTTAGGAGATGTACTATCATTGAAGCATATGACTGCATCAAGCACTTGCTTCTTGAGATTATCAAGCCTAATAGTGAAGAGCATTCTATTGTGGTGGTTTTGTTTCAAGAAATTGATCACTCAGTCGAGATTGGGAAATTCACCAAAATATTTAAAACGACTGCACTTCCCCAGCTCCACAACAAGTTGGTTAAACTTGTTGAATTATTAAACAAAACAAAAATAGAACCTAACCAATTGGTGAATACCCTTCAGGCCCTGTATGAGATTGCTATCCGGGATTTTTTCAAGGAGAAAAGGGACATTGTACAGCTAAGGGAGGATGGTTTGGCTCCACAAAATCCAGCTTCTTCTGAGGTTCTACTTTTCGAGAATGCCATTCAGTTGCCTGGCACCATTAATGACAGTTTTTATCGCCAAATTCGGCGCTTGCATACTATTCTTACCTCCAGGGATTCAATGCAAAACATCCCAATTAATCTTGAAGCTAGACGGAGACTTTCTTTCTTCAGTAATTCACTTTTCATGAACATGCCCCATGCTCCCCAAGTTGAGAAAATGATGGCTTTCAGTGTACTAACCCCTTACTATAGTGAAGAAGTAGTTTACAGTAAAGAACAGCTCAGAATCGGGAATGAAGATGGGATCTCAATCTTATACTATTTGCAGACCATATATATTGATGAATGGAAGAATTTTATGGAGAGGATGCGGCGGGAGGGGATGACGAATGACAGTGATATATGGACTGATAAACTTAAAGATTTGAGGTTCTGGGCTTCCTATAGAGGCCAGACACTATCACGGACTGTTAGAGGAATGATGTACTACTATAAGGCCCTCAAGCTTTTGGCTTTTCTGGATTCTGCATCAGAAATAGAGATTCAAGAAGGCTCACGTGAACTTGTTTCACTGCAGCAAGATAGTTTAGATAGTTGCAACTCGCAGAGCTCACCTTCTTCTACAGCAAGTTTGTTATTCAAAGGCCATGACTATGGGACTGCTTTAATGAAATTCACATATGTGATTGCTTGCCAGATATATGGAACTCAAAAGGCAAGAAAGGACCCCCATGCTGATGAAATTTTGGATCTAATGAAAAACAATGAAGCCCTTCGAGTCGCCTACGTTGATGAGGTTCCTAACAGGAGGGATGAGAAGGAGTATTATTCTGTTCTTGTTAAGTATGACCGACAATTGGAAAGGGAGGTGGAAATTTACCGTGTAAAGTTGCCAGGTCCCTTAAAACTAGGGGAAGGAAAGCCAGAAAATCAAAACCATGCCATCATCTTCACCCGTGGGGATGCAGTTCAGACTATTGATATGAACCAGGACAACTACTTTGAGGAGGCACTTAAAATGCGAAATCTATTGGAAGAATATAGGTATTACTATGGTATTCGTAAACCTACTATTTTGGGAGTAAGGGAACACATTTTTACTGGTTCTGTTTCCTCTCTTGCTTGGTTCATGTCAGCTCAGGAAACGAGTTTTGTCACCTTGGGACAGAGGGTTTTAGCAAATCCCTTGAAAGTTCGATTGCATTATGGCCATCCTGATGTGTTTGACAGGTTTTGGTTCATAACTAGAGGTGGTATCAGTAAAGCCTCTAGAGTGATCAACATAAGCGAGGACATTTTTGCTGGCTTTAACTGTACCCTTCGTGGAGGTAATGTCACACATCATGAATACATTCAGGTTGGAAAGGGAAGGGATGTTGGGTTGAATCAAATATCAATGTTTGAAGCAAAGGTTTCCAGTGGAAATGGGGAGCAAATCCTAAGCAGAGATGTATGTAGATTGGGTCATAGGCTGGATTTTTTCCGGATGCTGTCATTCTTCTATACTACAGTGGGATTCTTTTTCAACACGATGATGGTGGTTCTAACTGTGTATGCATTTTTATGGGGACGATTACTGCTTGCTCTTAGTGGTGTTGAAGCTGCTATGGAAAGTAACAGCAATAACAATAAAGCACTTGGTGTCATCTTGAATCAACAGTTCATAGTCCAAATTGGACTTTTTACTGCCCTGCCAATGATTGTAGAGAATTCCCTTGAACATGGGTTCCTTCAAGCTGTCTGGGATTTCTTGATGATGCAGCTCCAGCTTTCATCAGTTTTCTACACATTCTCTATGGGTACACATAGCCATTTCTTTGGCCGGACAATCCTTCATGGTGGGGCAAAATATCGAGCTACTGGTCGGGGTTTTGTTGTAGAGCACAAGTGTTTTGCAGAAAACTATAGACTCTATGCTCGTAGCCATTTTGTGAAAGCAATTGAATTGGGGCTAATATTAATAATTTATGCATCACACAGTCCGGTAGCAACTAACACATTTGTTTATATAGCCATGACCATCAGTAGTTGGTTCTTAGTTGCATCATGGATTATGGCACCATTTGTGTTCAATCCTTCTGGTTTTGACTGGTTGAAAACTGTGTATGATTTTGATGACTTTATGAACTGGATTTGGAACCGCGCAAGGGTTTTTGCTAAAGCTGAACAGAGCTGGGAAAAGTGGTGGTACGAAGAGCAAGATCATCTAAAGTTAACTGGCTTTTGGGGAAAGCTTTTGGAGATAATTTTAGACCTTCGGTTCTTCATCTTCCAATATGGTATTGTCTATCAGCTAGGCATAGCTGCTGGAAGTACCAGCATTGCTGTATACTTGCTATCTTGGATTTATGTATTTGTTGTATTTGGGATTTATGTGGTGGTAGCATATGCCAGGAACAAATATGGCGCAAAGTACCATATCTATTATCGGTTGGTCCAGTCCATTGTGATAGTTCTTGCCATACTTGTGATAGTTGCTTTGATGGAATTCACTGAATTCAAATTCATGGACATTTTTACTAGTTTGTTGGCATTCATTCCCACAGGATGGGGCATGATACTGATAGCTCAAGTATTTCGGCCATTTTTGCAGCACACTATAATTTGGATTGGTGTTGTTTCTTTGGCTCGTCTATATGATATATTATTTGGAGTCATTGTTATGGCCCCTGTAGCACTGCTATCTTGGTTGCCTGGGTTTCAGGCTATGCAAGCCAGGATTCTCTTCAACGAAGCATTCAGTAGGGGCCTCCAGGTATTCCAGATTGTTACAGGAAAAAAATATGTAGGTTGACTGTGATTCAATGTAATTTTGCGTCATATGTTGAATGGGCGTAGCTGTTCTTGTATGCCAATCTTTTATTTTACTTATAGACAAGTTTAACAAGACGCAGGCATTGAGTTATATAATTCACATGATTACGAATTACGACATGAACCATTTGCTTTTTACTTTCTTTTATCTAAATTTGTTCTTGCTTTGTTTTGGTTATTCAGCTGACTATTGGTTGTTGATAATGATTGTATCTTTTGTCAGCCATTGTTTGGTAAGTCTTCATGTGCTGCTTGGCAGTTTTTTATTTTAATGGTAGATGCCAGAATGCGTCTTTGTAAGTTGCCTTAATTTCCCTGGTCATGTTGGGTTTGATTTTTGCATTTATTTATAACTGGACATTTGATTATTTTTCCTTTTTCTTTGTTAAATGAGGACTGGGGCTAAACTCTCTTTATTAATTACTTGATGTTTTGAGGGTTGTTAATTGTTGATTGAACGTGGAAGCATTTATAGGATGTAATATTATAGTGTTTGATGAATGACTACAGTTCTTTTAGACCTTGAAGTCAGTCTTGAATGTGCTTTCTGTGAGTAGTTTGTTCGACAGTTAAGTTGGTATTTCATCTATACATGGTAGTTATATAGATTTAGCTCATGTGAGTTATTTACTTTTGGAGAGGAAAAAATAAGATATTTCAACCATTTTGTAAGTAAATCAAGAGAGTATACAAATACATGTCAATCATTGAGATTCTACTAGCTAAATTAAGTTTATATTCATGAGCTGCGTGAAATTTGTTGGATTTCATTGAAATTCATTTGATCCGTAAAAACCTTTTAAAAATGTTATTGAACCTTCCATTATTTTATTTAATTTAACCTAACAGATTCTTCCTAAAAAAAAATCGCAAAATTCGTAAAAAAACACAAACCCCCCCAAAGTCCAAAAAAATTTAGGGCTCGAGTTTTTATTTTAAAAGTTTAAAGAACTCTCGGATTTTTTTATTTGGCTCAGAAAAGTCCTCTATCTGCATTGGGTCAAGTCAGGTAGTTCGAATTGACAACTCTAAGAGTGTCATTGATTTCATACACTTAAAAACAAGAGTGATGATTTTTTCACACCTTATTTTTTATCTCTCTTTTTATTTTTTATCATGTTAAAATATTATTTTAAATGAACCCAACACATTTAATTATAATGTCATTTTAAATGAATTCAACACATTAGAATATTTTTTCCCCAATGAATGGTAAATGAATCTATAATACTACAACCAACACACTAAAATATTGTTTTTTCATGTATAACCCGCAAATAGCCCAAAAAATATAGGGTTTAGACCTTTATTTTAAAAGTCTGAATAACTCTTAGTTTTTTAGCCGGACATGCAAAAGTCCGCTACTCGGGTCAAATAGCCTAAATTGACAACTCTAAGGGTGTCAATGATTTAATACATTTAAAAAGAGTAAAGGTCTTTTTACACTCCCTTATTGCATACATTTTTCACACCCTATTTTTTCTATCTCTCTTTTGCTTTCCTATGAAATTAAAATATTATTTTAAATAAACTCAACACCTTAAAATATTACACAATTAGGTCGGCCCACAGAAGTCTGTAAACATGTTGGCCTCAGACCCTTATATTAGATGTCTGAATAACTTTGAGGTTTTTTAGCTTGGATCAATAAAGCTCCCTACTCGCAAAAATTCACAAAATCCCGCAATATGCTACCCACATCGAGCTTGACTGATCAACCTACGTAGCCATAAACCGCATTAGTTTATTGTTATTTTTTATTATTTGGGTAACATTATTAATTATTGAAAAAAAGCATTCAAATCCATAATAAATTTCCCACGTATAATTTATTTGAAATAACAAATAGTTTTTTTTTTTTACTTTTTTCTAAGTAATAAAGAATATAAAAAGAAAATAAAAGAAAGTTTATTTTGAGATGGAAAATAAAATGTGTGTTAATACGTTGCAGAGAAGGACATGTTTTATTTTATAGAAAGAAGGTATATAATGTAATAGATAGAACAAACAAAGAAAAAAAGGAAAGAAACTATGAGCAGAAAAAAATTTATGAGGACTTGACAGGTGACACTTGTAGACTTTCTTTTCTAAATAGTAAATTGATTGTTGTGGACTTTCTTTTCTTAATAGTAAATAGAATAGAATAAATAGATAGATAGATTACTTTCTTAAGTAATAAAAAAACAAAAAAAGAAAACAAGAAAGTTTATTTTGAGTTAAAAAAATAATTCGTGTGTTAATAAGAAATCAGATTAAAAATGTGACTTGATAAACGACTCACATTCAATAAAGTTAAACTCATTGTTTCACTAATTTGCAAAATATATCAAACCCTATATGCAATCTTCCTCAATCGGTATGTTTATTTCTTTTTTTTTTTTTTTGCTTTAGGAGCTCCTAGGTCTCAAGGGTTGTTTTCCAACTCGACGGGAGAACTTGAGATGTCAATGGCTAAGGGAACGTCTTCCGGATCAATCGAAGAGGGAGGTGAAAAGAAGAGTTGAACCCTACAAGGTAAAGCATTTAAATGATGAGGTTAGGCCTTATTGGATAAATTGTTAAAAGAAGCATTTATTGCAAGAACCATATAACACTGATGTGCAACTTAGCACTTGTTTTTTTTTATTGATTCAAGGGGCGGCGACGTTCTTGAATGAAGTCTATCCAAACCGATATAGCACTTCTCAGATCAGGCTAGGCCTCTGCTGGGCGCCAGGGCCCTTGATGCGCTAGCGATCAGTACATAGGAGGTTGTTGCCCAAGTTTCTCGGCCGGTATCCTGCACCTCGCATTCATGATATCTACATTCAATTATGCCCCGGAGACACGATCGGAGCACACTCACTCAATGTGCTTTTTTCACGACATGCTCTGGTTCTGGGTCTCTTCCAGTTCTACAACAATAGTCCCTTGGATTCAGAAAGTTATAATGAAAATGGCTAACCCAATAGCGGATTCTATAGCTGCCACCATTGAAACCAATGAAGCAAATGATTGACCCATCATATCATCCGAAGAAATGAAAAATACCAAAAAGTTTGAATTCACAGCTAATAACATTGATTCAATTGGAAATGACATATTAGGAATATTTTTTCTATTAAGGGGATGGGAAACAAAACGAAATGTATTGGATTTGTAGCACTTGATACCATCAAACTAGAGAGTAAAGCAGGGCTCCACAAAATAGAAAGTCGTGTGTCATGTTCACATCCTTTCGCGTGTCCTTCTCACAAGGGTTGTTGCGCACGCCCGTGACGGTGAGGGTGGTTGCGGGTGGAACAACTATAGTTGGGTAGGCTGCAACGACAGCTGGGAAGCACGCGGAGGTGCAACTGGAAACACACCAAAAGGTGGAGGATGGATACGACGCCTGGATACCTCCTTTGTGTTAGGAAAAAGACTGGACCACAGTCTGAAATCTCTAAGTTTTGATGAATAACAATATGAAAAAATTTTATTAGTCTTATGATCTAACAAAGTCTGAAGTGTACAAATGCAGGAACTAAGTCAATCTGAAGTGTGGTTTTTAAACTGGACCATAACAGTCTAAAAGACTTAAAGTCTGAAGCATTTTGACGATCATTTAAGTTTGTTTTGCAACCTGAGTCTGAAACAATGTCAAATATTGTACTTCTATCAGACCCGAAGAAGACAATCAAACTTATGGAAACCTACATGGCTCAAATTCAAAATCTTTGTCATATCAAACTACACTTATCTAAAAGAAGAATTTATCATAAGCTATTTGTGACAAAAGAAATCATATCAACAAAAAAGCAGAAAGAATGTCAGAAAAGTGAAGGGAATCAAGCATGTGGTCAGGGTGCAGCGGAATAAATGGATTCCCTCCCTTGTTATGATCGTTAATGCAAAAACACGAATTAAGGCAAAAAGGCATGAAACATAATGACATACCTTTTACGGATTGCGAACGAGGCAATAACAACCACGTCTCTAGAGGTGTCCACGCCAACAGCCGAACTAGGAAACCCTCCTCAACTCTGCTAGTAGCCTTAGAGAGTAAGAGCGATTGCTCATCTGTATAGGGTAATGCATCTTATGCTATATTTATAGAGTGGTGGCTAGGGTTTTACCCCTTACTCTATTAACCCTAACATATATGGGCTAGGCCCATTATGTTATAATTCTAATCAAATTAAAATTATTATCTTTTCCCAGCGGCTTGTTGTATGCATGTGACTCAATAGGCTTTTAATAGTTGGTTATGATATTAAAATAAAACTCTTTTATATTTAATATCATAAATAGTGAGCGACATCTAGAAATGCATCACTACTACCCGAATATTGAGATTGTCAACAACTTTGACGAATCCTATTTTATGATAATAATTTATATGATTTGTCCCTTTGCATCCAAATATCAAATTGAACACAAGGGCATGGAATGTGTCAACCTTGTATAGTTCAATTTATGTTTTCTTGATTCCCAAGTAGACTATACAGAAAATAAACATCTCATGTTTATCCCCCTAAGCAAGGCCATGCATTTTTTAGTCTAACTCTATCAAGAGGCCTACAGATATAACTCCTGTTACATAGGAGGGACAAATCTCATCTAGGTCACTCCCATTCCACCACATAATTTATTATATGTCCAAATACCAACTTTATGATCACCTTGTTACAGGCAACGTTTGATGATATTTAAAACATATAATTCCTTATGTAGGAATCGTAGTGATTTCAGGTCAAAGGACTTCATACAATATTTATCAATTTAAGAAACGTTAATGACACTTATGTAACAACCATGCAACGTTCTTAAGGTGGGTCAGTCCAGTACATCATTACTCTTAATATGTACTTATGTGAGCACATGATATCTCATATCCATGATCCGTGAGATGTGATCATCAATGAACTCACATACTAGTCTAAATTCATCTTTTGTCTTAAGAAGATGCTTGACCAGGGACCATTTTAAGAATAGTTCTTCATAAGATCTCACGATCAAGTCATCTACTTGATTTCTTATGAACTTCAAGTTTACTATTCTAAGGACACATATTATATTCTAAAGAATAAATTGCCTTTATAAAATAATATGATACAAGTGATGAATGTTCAAAATAAAACATATAAGGCTCTAGTGCATAAACCAACAAAAAGGACAAGAGAGGTCTGCGTTGTAGACTGTCTAGGATGCTCTGTGTCACATTACAGTTGCAAATAGTATTAACAATGACTCCATGCATTAAATGCTAAGAGACAATGTTAACCTGCTCACACTCAAACGTCTCTACCTTAAGGATCCTATAAATAGAAGATGAAGGAATGAAGAGCAGAGAGAGAACCTTTGAACAAGTGCAAAAACGCTGTCATTATTTCTACTCTGATTCTTTTATTTCTTCTTTGTGCAAGTTTTTTCAAATAAGTTTTGGTCTGAACTCTGCATTGATAAAACTATGTTCTTCATTCTCATATTCACATTGTGTATGTAAAACCCAGAGCTTTATCCTTTCTTTCATCCGATTTCTCTTGTTGAACCCGAGGAGGCTTGTTGTTGTTAAAGAATACTCGATTTGTTGGCCTAAGAAGCCTACGGAGAATATCTTTGTAAGCCTGGAGAGGTAGCAGTGAAAAAACTTGTGTAAGGTACCTTATTTTTAGTGGAAAATCATAACTGTGTTAGGGACTGAACGTAGCACTCGTGGTTGGTGTGAACCAGGATAAATAGTTGTGTGCTTCTTTCTCTTTATCTTGTTATTATATTGTTTAACTAACAAGGGTTAAATCTGTGCTTATCTAATAAACAAAGCCGTTTAAAAACATTTTTTCAAAAATCTATTTACATGAGTCTGAAACTTTAGACTGAGCATAAGAACTACTTCAGACCGAGTTTGAAGATTTGTGAAAATTATCTTTTGAGAACTCGTGTTGCGAAAAACTTGAGTTTTGTAGGAAACACAATTCAACTCCCTTCTTGTGTTTTACCTTTGTATTTCACTTTGATCTCCCGCGGTGATGGTGAGGGTGGCTGCAGGTGGAACGACCAACTAGGTGGGATGCGATGACAGTCGGGAAGCACGCGACGATGCAGCTGGATATGCACCAAGAGGCGGAAGCTAGATATGACAGTTGGATACCTCCTTCCATCTCCCTCTGTCCTCTGCTCTTTCCTACATGCGGTGGAGGGTCTAACGGCGGTTCAAGGTGAACATGTGCTTGAATTTAGTGCAATTATCTGTGATCAGAGACAGATTTAGAGGGAGGCAAGTGGGGCTCTAATATAATAGGGTTTAGGGTTTAGACAAATTTAGTTATTTCTTATATTTAAGTTGTGTTTTTTAATTGGTGATTTTTATATTTATACAAATTAACTTTTATTTTTTCTATTTAATTTAATATTAAAATTTAAACTAATATTATTTATATAATTTATATATTTACAATTCCTTTAAATTATTTTGACCCTCTTGGAACTATTCCTAGATCTGCCCTGTCTGTGGTTTGGTGATTATTGCTAGATGCATTGGTTCTATTGTGATTATTTTATTCTTGTTGAACTTGTGCTTGGGCTTATGTGATTGTAACCGCACAAGTTATAATACAATTAAGTAGATGGCTAATAGAAACCTTTAATATATTATCTCTCGGATACACTTTTAATGCTCATGCTTGTGTCTGCCTCATTTACTCATGATGTATTTTTTTTAAAAAAAATTAGGATTGTTGGCTAATACCTCTTTATTTTTGCGGCCCTTTTAGTTTTTCCTATACCAAATATATGCAAGCCTTTTTTAAATGTGCAAGCCTTTATGTATACTGCTTTAGAACAAGAAGGTTTAGGAGGAAATTGATTGAAACCCGAATGCAAGTGCAACCGAGTTTGATGCCTCGTTTCATTTACTTTTCAAGTTTTCATTGTTGTTTCCATCTCAACGGGTCTGGCGGGAAGGAGATTTGGAGGTGGAATAATGAAAAAATATGATTACTAAAACTATGAGTTTCGTTGAGTGGTGATGTGTGCTATTATCAGCTATTGATAAAATTTTAAAGCTAATCTACAATTCATATTTATTCACACATGACCGTCTTTAATTTTAAGTAACAGGAGAAGATCTGTGTCTGTGTTAATACGTTGCAGAGAAGAACAAGTTTTATTTTGTAAAAATAAATAATATAATAGAATAGATAGAATAGAAAGGGGAAAAAAGAAAGCAAGTTTGAGCGGGTAATTTTTTTTTTATGAGAATTAACATGTGACACTTGTGACTTTTCTTTCTTAAATAGTAGATAGATGACATGTTGCACTTATGGATTTTCTTTTCTTAGTAGTAAATAAATAGATAGATGCAAATTAATTTTTTTAAGTAATAAAGAAAAAAAACAAAAGAATGTTTGTTTTGAGTTGAAAAAATAAAATGAGTGCTAATATGTTGGAGAGAAGGACATGTTTTATTTTGTAAAAAGAAAAATATAATAAAATACATAGAATAAAAGAAAACAAAGGAAAGAAAATTTGAGGGGAAAAACTTTATGACGATGTCACATGACACTTATGTACTTTTTTTTCTCAGAGCATCTACAATGGAGCAACTTCATTTGGGTGTTTCCAATGGGACCCACATGTACACATCACTTATTTTTACTCTTCTCAATATAAGCACTCCAAACACTTTATTTCTAAAATGGAGCAACTATCTTTGGGTGCTTCCAATACACACAAAAATTATTTTTTTAATATTTATTGGTTGATTTTCAGGTTGCTAGCTAAAGCAACCTTGCCCAAAAAGCACTCCAAATACAATTGCTTCCAATGGGTCTTGACCAGCAAGCAACATTGCTTGGTTGGTATGGTTGCTCATGGAGCAACCGATAATGATACTCTTAATAAGACACACATAGAGGTGAAGGCTAGCGTAGAATAGAAAGTAGAAACTTCCACATTATCAGCCTTTGTTCACTTGCTGTCGCCCTTACAAATATGTTGTGTGGCCTATTGTGCTCACATGCAGCCCTTTCAGGTTTCAACCTTGTTAGCAGGGATATGGAGCTATAAAGGTATGGGAAGGGGAAAAAATTATTTAACATATATAATATATGAATTTACTTTTATGTTAGATTTATTTAATTTTTAATATATAAAAAATAAAAAAATTGAATACATCGTATGAATAATAGAATGAGATTTGTTTTAGGTTATTTCACACTATGATAGTATCTAGTTCCGCTTCTTAGTTTGTTCCATTATGGTATATTCATGTCGTGGCAATGGAACTAAAGAGTTAAAGCATTATCATTGTCGAACTTTAATGTCACTTTATGTTTGGTTTAGATGTCATTGTTTATGTTAGGCTCTAATTGCTTCCTCATTCAGATTCGTCTCTTCCAAGTCTTTTTAGACAAATCTGAACTGCGCTCGTACAAGATATATTTATTTTTCATGGAATCCTCATTCAACATGTGCCGACGATTGAAGCTGCAGGTAAGTTGTGGCCTGTATTTTTTTAACTTTTGTTTTTTGTTCAATCTTATAAATTGTGGGCCTCAATACTCAATAAAATAATTTAAAAAATAACTCTCTACGTCGTGGGCCTCGTGGCAATCATTTATCCACACAAAATAAAATAATTCTACTATTAGCAATTTAAGTATTTAACTGCATTATTATCGCCACAGTCATTATCTTGCAAGCCATCAATTACTCCCTGATATATGATTGCGTATTTTTCTTTTGGCAGGATACGACTTCATAAATTGAAAAAAAAAAAAAAGAAGGCAAGTCGTAGAGTGGAAATAGGACTTGCTGTTTTATTTTTTATTTTTATAAATAAAGTGGTATTATACAAGTACAACTTGTTTGAATTAGTGACGGATCGTACATCCTTGGATGAGATAATGTAATTAAGAAGTCTACATTTCAAATATGCTGCTGGATCCACGTAATTATTTTTTCTTTCTACCATTTCGGGAATTTTCAATTTAACCCCCTCCTTTCAACGAAAATTTTTTTCAGCACTTATTCCTATTTAAAAATTTATTTTAAATTAAAAAATACAATAGTACCTCATTTATGTCTATTTAAAAGTCATTATATTTTAGAGACATTAATTGTAACATAATTGAAATTTTTATAAGATTTACTTTAAAAATTAACATCTAAATTTTTAAAGGAAAAAAATTTATATTTCTTATATAAAATATAATGATATAAATGGAAAAAAAAAAAAAAACCAGAAAAACAAGGTGTGAATTGAATTGAATGATAAACACAGTTGAGCGGGTCCTGCCTTTGACTTTCCATTGTACTATATCCAAGTTGATGCGGGCACGTATTACTTTGATCATGAATCTTGGATCAGAGTTACATCATCAGTTGATTCAGTTCCCGAGTTCCTCAAGTGGATAGAATTAGAAATTTCATGTCACTTCCATACCGACGTTAATTCGTTGGGCCATTCTTTCTGTCAAGTTCGTTTCCTACACCATACGCGTTCCCATCTCCCCCCTCTCTTTCTTTCTGGTCCTTCCCGTGTGCAAAGCGTGATCTTGTACCCTTCCACCAGATAATAATGATACTACAGCACTACTAGTGCTCTCAGCACTCATCACCCTTTCACCACTCTCTCTCTCTCTTCTTTGTTCGCTTTTCTGTTCCAAGATGGAGCCTCTGCTCAGAGGCGAAAGCAGTGACACTGGCCGGAGGTACCGGCAGCGAGGGATATTCGGCCGCTCCGATGCTATCACCTACGGCTCCAACTACGAGAAAGCCGCCGCCCTCGTCGATCTGGTTCGTTCAATTCCCTTTCTTTCCTTCCTTCCTTCGGAAGTTATTTGAGTGAACTCAGAGTTTCTCTTTAGCTTCTATTTTTCTCTTTGTTTATCATGCTTTAATTGAGCTATTAGATAGCATTACAATTGCAAGAGAGCTTCGTATCAGGCATTGTTGTGATAGAATCGATTCTTGAACACAGATAGGTAGATCTTGTTGTCTATGGCTTGGAAATGACTCTGGTACTGTACTTTACAAATGAAATCTAAGTCTGAATTAGTGAATTCCTATTACAAAATCGTTATCATAGGCATCTTAAGAATCAGAATCTGTTCTGATAAAAGTGTCAATCCTATTTTTGAATTTGAATCGCACATTACTTTTAGTATTATTCTCTTAAGTTCGTCAGCGTAAGACAAATGTTAAAAGACTGAATTATAGGGGAAGTGGTTCTGTTGTTATTGTTATTTTGTAAAGCGAAAGATGCAGAAATGGATTTTTTTTTTTTTTTTGGTATTGGCATAGCAAAATAGAAGCAGGAGATTCAAAAATGGAGAGGATAAATGAAAAGTAAGAGGAATATGTAAGTTTTGCCTACGTTTATGGGAGGATGTTGAAGAAGTTTTTCGGTTCTCTTGTTGACAACTGCAATTAAGAGGACGAAAGCTATTTCACTCCATTTTTAGTGTAAATTGATATGGTGAAACAGTAAATTTTTATAACAATTTGTATCAGGAATTCCCTTTTAGTTAGATTTTAACCTTTTTTAAAAAAAGAGCTCTTAAATTAAATATGGACAATGAAAGAATAAAAAATGACAATTCTGTGCAGAAATGCGGCTTTCTGTAAAAATGTGCAAAAGAGAGCTCTTCATGTTAATTATTTTATCAAGAATTCCTTTTTATTAATTTTCCATTATAAATTTATCATGAAAAGGATCACAGTGGTTCTTATTCCTCTTGAATTTCTGTTTGTATCAAGCAACAATAATTTATTTTAGGGTAAAATATATTTTTCGTTGTTGTAGTTTTGGTCAACTTTAGTCTTCATCTTTGACTTTATATCCAATATTTTTAAAATACCTTAACCACAGTCCCTAATGTTAGTTAGCTTTGTTAAATTGCTGCCCTCTTTAATAGATTTTCACATTATCCTTTAATGTTGAGTCACATTTAATCAATATGGATGCTGAGTTCATTTATTAAGCAATCCTTTATTTTATAAATTATTTTTCATTTGTTTGATTACTCCTATAATGGATGGTTTGTTTAAAAAATTTCCTTTTGGTTTTTATGAGCTAATACACTATCTTTTCTTGCTCTTTGATTAAGAACTGTGAACTGGCTTTTGAAAAGAAACTTGCATTAAACTTGGTATTAATGTCTTTCTAATTTCACTTCTTTTGTTTTTTTGTTAGATCCTTTCCTGGGTATTTTGGTGGCCCTTTTGAGTGTACCTAGGCAAATTTGTAGATGAAATATTTTTTTTAACGAAAAAACTAACCTTTCTCTGGGTAATGATATTTTCGGGTGAAATGATTTAATAAAGTATTTGACATATATATTTTACTAGCTTCTCCCTTACATGGATGTGCATAAGCATGCACTTTCTCTCGGGTCAGTTAACTACTTGTCCTTCTGGTTTGAAACGCATTATGCAGGCTGAAGATGGTGTTGGTATACCTGAGCAGATTCTTGATTCATCAAACTTTCAAAGTTATGCAAGATTTTATTTTATCTTCACTAAATGTGATCTCATCTGGTCTCTTAGTTATTTTGCTTTGATAGTCCTGAATTTCCTGGAGGTTTGTAGTAAGCTTCTCTTGAACTTAAAGTTCCTGTTAATTGTATATGAGGCCTTTTGCCTAAAGAAAATTTAAATAGAATAGAAAGAATACATTTCAGTGTACTTTATCTGGTTCAGAAACCTCTATGGTGTGAGAAGTATACAACACAATCTTGCAAAGATAGAGAGTATTTCTTTTTGGGACAGTTGCCATATCTATCTGCTGCAGAATGTCTTATTTATGAGGTAAGAGTTCAGTACATTAGACATCACTTCTCTTTTTATTGGGTAAATTACTGATAAACCTTTTATTTGTTGTCACTTTGAAAATTGTAATTACCTTTGGTAATATTTGTCTCACCTACGTTTTGAATTTTAAGTGAAATAGCTAATAGTACCTGTCTGTGTCATTGTCTTATTTAATGAATCTGAATGTTTCATTTTGGATATTTTTGGTGTGTGCAATTGTTGAGCAAGAATTTTGGAGTGATAAAGAAAGTGTAGGCTTGGAATTATCCTTCCACTGTGTACATAGGACATACTAGTACTGCATCATTTGGTTACTTCGACGTTTTTCCTTTGGCATTTATGCGTTTCTGCTGGGAGTGTCTTTTTTCTTTGGTGCTTTGATTGTAGTGATTTTAATGGATTTTCTATTAATGACTTGCAAAATCTTTTTCTCACTTTTTAGCCAATTTGATTTCGTGTCCTTTTTTCTTCCCTTATAAGGAGGATTTCTTATCCTCTCATGAAATGTACATATCTTTTTCCTAGTATCTTTTATTAAAAAAATTGGCAATGGTTTATATACCATAATGGTTTGGATTCCTTATGGTATGGGGATTTTGCTGGATTGGTGGGGTTGTTGAAGTGTCCTTGTATACTATCTGTATAATGTTTTTTCTTACTTATCCTTATTGTGCTATGCAGGGAATAGCTCTTGTTTTGCTAATCATTCATACTTTCTTCCCATTATCATATGAAGGGTCCCGTATATACTGGAAAAAATGCTATTAATCAATTGAAGGTATGTTGCTTTGAGATCCTGCAAATGAATATAATTTATCTCCAAATCTACATGTCAGTAGTGTTACTTCTGAGGACCAACTTTTGTTAGTTGTTTCTTGATCAGGCCCAAAAAGTTAGCCCAATCAAAATATTAAGCCAATGTTACCGGCCCAACCCATCCCGTTGGCACCTACTAGAATGGTTTTTAGTGTCCAAATACATTTATCAAAAGAATTTTTTCTCAATTTAAAGAATGGGTTAGAAATGAGAGTTAAATTTACCAGATACATTCTAGAGGAGTCAAGATTCTAAATTCTCCTATTAAAGTTGGAAGAATTGAAATGCAAGTAGAATCAATCATGAACAAAAGAGATTCTAGTTGAGAAGTTTTTCTATCATTAAGGTTCCGATGGATGGTTTAGAAAGTGTATGTATTTTATTACAATCCCAAGTCCCAGCTCTTGATTTTTGAATCAATGGCTATAACTCCTCAATTTTCCCTCTAAAGTGAATCCCTTACTTTAAATGAGCCAAATCCAAAAGAACTATATCCCAAAGAGATTTTTTTAGGGATTTAAGTGAGTTGCAGTGTTCTTTTGTGACAAAGCATCAATAGAGAAGGAGAGAGGAATATTTGCAGATGGGATCAACTAACCTGATAAATTTGCTTCCTTCCGTATGTGTTTATATGAAGAATAAGGGCAAGTACACGTATAGTGCGTAAACTAACCCAACCAATTCTAGCCCCCAAACACTCATTAACATATTCTAACAGCATCCAATGCATTTTGGTGCTAATCATGCTTACTATTTTTAACTTAATACTACAAGGAAGCAGCCTTTGGTTCTAATTGGAAATGCCATAGGTGCTTATTTTATTGGATTTAAAACAAAATGAGAGATAATAGTTAGACATTATGAAGTTTAAATTTATTGTTAAGGAAAAGAATTTCTGTGTAACAAAATATTCATTGGGAGAAGTTAATAACAGCTTTCTGGATTTCCTTTGCAACAATAGTTTAACTGGTTATGATGTTAACAGTGGAGACAAAGATTATGTCATAATGAGTAACAACTAATAAGACGGAGCTACTGGTATGATGCAATGCATGCTTCACCCCCTTGTTTGTGTTTTGATACAAAATTTTCTTGCATTAATCTTGATTTTGTGAGTGAGCATTATGTAAGTGAGCTGGAGAAGATTGGGACTATCCGGCATTGGGAAGGGCAAAATCATATCAATTTCAGTCATCCTAATTATTAAAACCCATTATTACACATACTTTAGGCTACTAATAAATTTATGTTTTTGTATTCGCAGGCCTTCTGTATCTTAATTCTTGTTGCTGATATGCTGGTTTATGCTCTTTATATGTCTTCACTGGCTTTTGATTTTCTGCCTTTCAGAATTGCACCTTATATCAGGGTTGTTCTTTTCGTTCTGAATATTAGGTATTGCTTTACCAATCTCTATTTTTCTTTTTAATATGGAGGCAAGCCTTAGAAATACATGGTTTCCACACATGTAGGAGTAAAACAGAGTGTATGGAATGTAAGTTTAGCAAAGATTCACAAATCATAGCTTAGAAATAAAAATTGGAGAACATTCAATACCACAATAAGTCTCACATTTTAAGTACCTTAGGTCCATCATACAAAAGACGGGGAGATAGAGGGAGATGTTAACTGTGGGATCCAAGTAGGGTGGATGAAATGGAGGAATACCTCAAGTGTGATCTATGATAGAAAAGTACCACTCAAGCTCAAAAGAAAAATTTATCACACAACTATGAAAGATGGGAATGTTAAGATGGATGAGTGGATACGCAAGACAAAATACGATTAGAAACACAATTATTAGATAGAAAATTACGGTAACTTCTCTAGTAGAAAAGATGGTAGAATCTCACCTTAGGTGGTTTGGACATGTGTGGAGAAGGTCCATCGAAGCACCAGTTAGGAGGGTTGACCAAATGGAGGATAGTCCAATAGCTAGAGGTATATGGAGATCAAAGTAAACTCTAGAGTAAACCATTAAGAGAGATTAAAAAATGAACGGTCTATCTTAGAACTTAATACATGACAGAGAATTATAGAGATCCATGTAGCTGACCTCACCCAGTGGGATAAGGCTTGGTTATTGTTGTTGTATATTGAATAACCTATTTTTGAGATATTCTAACTTTGTATTTGAATTTGATGTCAGGGAGCTACGAGAAACTGTCATCATCTTGGTTGGAATGCTTGACACATACTTAAATATCTTGGTTAGTTCACTTTCATACTGTTGCTCCTTGGACTTGCTCCTTGCTGTTCCTGTTTGCAACTTCTTCAATATTGTGCATGCCATTTTATATTCAAAATCTATTGGGTTTCACTTGAATGTTGTATTTGTATTATTTTAATTTGTTACAATCAACACTCTCTTGCTGGACATGGTGTGCTATCTAATTCTCATGAATTGCAGGCTTTGGGACTTCTGTTCCTTGTTTTTGCAAGTTGGGTGGCTTATGTGATTTTTGAAGATACAATACAGGGGAAAACAGTATTCACTTCCTACGGTACTACATTATATCAGATGTTTCTTTTATTTACCACAGCCAATAATCCAGATGTTTGGGTTCCTGCATACAAGTAAGAGTTTGAATTTTGTAGTTTGAATCTGCCTGACTAGATGACTTTTTCCTTTCAATCAGTAATGCTTATATTTTCTTTCTTTTAAGGTCTTCACGTTGGTATTGCCTGTTTTTCATTCTCTTTGTGCTGGTGGGAGTATACTTTGTTACAAACTTGATCCTTGCCGTTGTTTATGAGAGTTTCAAGAGTGAGGTAAAATTTTCCATACCATTACTTGTAAAAGAGTTTTGATTGTATATCATTTACTCTAGGATGGATATGAAAACAAATGATAACTTTAATAGTGCTTAAATATTATTTTGTTGTAGCTTGTAAAACAAGTTTTTGAGACGGATCGAAAGAGAAGAGCTATGCTGGAAAAAGCTTTTAATCTCCTAGATACACATGTAAGTGTGATTTTCCATGTTTTTAGCTTGTTGTTCCATAGTCAGGCAAAGCTTCTCTGCTGAACTCAAATAACTGTTTCATTTCTTCTTTATGATTTCAGTGTGTGATTAGTGATAGCTATACGAATGTGAAAATTCTTTTTCCCCCTTATTTCTTCTGGTGCTTTTTCTTTTTATATTCTTTTCTGTGCAGTAGAAAGTTTGTTTTTACTCCCTTTATTTTAAAGCAGAAGACAATATTATATATGCACATAACAAATTCAGAGGAGTATAAAATAGATTTGGAAAATTAAGATGAACCCTCTTTAATTTGAATAACATAATGTTCTCATCTTTCTGGTGAGAAGGATCAATTTGTGTATTTAGGATAGGTAATAACTGAGAAATATGTCAGGGAGGGCATAAAAATTAACAAAGAAAACACTGAAAATTATGAACTCTAATGAGTATTGATAGCAATTGATGACATAATGAGAACTAACTGGATATTTTGGAAGATTAGAAGTGAGGTCATAAGGGTTCAAAGTTGTTACTTCTTATTTGAAATAGCTGATAAAATAGAAGACCTTAGGAAGTTTCTTTTCTTGTGAAGGCATCTACAGCCTCTCAATGTATATCAGTATATAGGTACACTATCAGCAGTATTTTCTGACTTATAAGTGATAAGAATACTTTAAACATTGAATGAAAAAGTTAAAGTGCTGCTTCCATGTTGGTGTCCATAAGATTAATAATTCTTGGTGTGTTGGCTGTGTTGACAGTTCTTATTACTTATTAGCTATTGAGTAAGTAAAGTGTTAGCTAATAGCTTGAAAGAGTTTGATGCAAGTTGGTTACAACTTCTTTAAAATGCTCTTTCTAGGTGGATAGATTACAATATTACATATTCAAAATAGAAACTTGAGATAGTGGACAGCTCTTAAACTGATTACTGTAAATACTTTCATCTTAAATGACATGAAAACTAGAGGCATTTATTTAATTTCTGCCCATTTCAGTTCTGAATATATAACTTGGAAGAGATTTTGAATGATTCCACACTTGGGACCTTTTATATTACTGTTTAGAGGATTGAATTCCTGTTTATATTTAAATTATAAAATGTAGAAATTAAAGGGAGTAAATAATGTTTTCTTTAGTTGATTGATAAATTAAAAATTAAACATTTTGAAGGAATATTCTGTTTTTTTATCTCAGGAGTCAGTATATTTTGTCTGATGAGTGATGAGAATTAAGTTGGCATTGACCTTTGCCTGTTTGTTTTGTACTCAACCTATAAGTATAACTTGTTACTTTTCCCATTTGTCAAAGAACCACTCAACCCACAAGTATAAATTGTTAAGAGATGTTTGAGAAATTGTTTTTCTATGATCTCATTTTATTAAAATGAAAGTTGTTTAGATGCTCTTAATGATACTATCTGAATGTCTCTACTCAACTATTAATTTGATTGTGTAGGCTTCTTTTGCAATGTTAGTATCGATTCTAAAGCTGTTTGAGATTCTGTTTTATGCTTGCAGAATGTTGGATTTCTTAACAAAGATCAATGTATTAGGCTCTTTGAGGAGCTGAACAAGTACAGGTATTACTTTATTACCTCATCATTCTCATCATGCTTTTAGATTTATCATATTATTAGTTTGTTGCTTGAAAAAGGAGAATGTTTTTGGTACTTGTGAAATTTTATATATATTTGTATATGAGAAATTGAGAATAATGAATCTGCTCATTTTCCTCTTAAAATTTTTGAAAATACTTGCATAGGGGTTTTTCCAGAATGACATGGTTTTAGCTGAAATATATATGTCATTAGAGTTTAGCATATAAATTGATTATCCAAATTTTTCAAGATGGTTAAATAGGGTGTCAAGAATTTAAGGGCAATTAAGGACATCAAATATTTCCACTAGCTTCAGTGCAAGTTACTGGCCATACAACTAGCAGCCTGTCTTTCCATTACATCCAAAAGACTCCCAGACTGTCACAGAACCCTTCCTTTAAGCAAATCATACTCTGTTTGAAGCTAGAGAAATTTTATTGTAACTGATTGGGTTTTACATTAGTATTATGTGATATATCTCTTCCTTTCCCATTCTTCCTTCTCTCAAAATAAAAACATGAACACAACACTTACTATCAGTCATAGAATAATGTGGGAAGACGGCAAACCTTTTTTTTCTAAAGCAAGAGGAGGCTAGTCTGCCTATGTTAGAGAGTTACCTTTAGCATCTAAATGAATTATTGTATTTTAGTTTCTTTTTAGTACATAGCTTGAGTTTACTGTACTCCTGGATGAGTAGTAACATTACTCTTGAAACTGTAATAACTGATTCTGTTATCAGTTAGTAGTTGATTGTACCTAGCATATAGAGCACTCTCCCTATAAATACAGAGAGGCTCAATTGTTTCAGTTTGATTCATTAATTCAGATTAATAGTTATAGATTCTCTCAGATTTTCTCAGTTCTTTTCTTGTGTTTTCTCTCACTTTCCCAACTCATGAATCACAATCGCCTAAATGATACATTGCATTTAGTTGCAGCTTCACAGTATTGCTCAAGAAATTTACAGTGTTACCCAGTAAGCCACATGTTTGGCTTATTGTATATTTGTTTCAGGTGTTGCTTATCTCATCACTTGACTTTTGTTTTGATAAAATGATATTGAATTTTGTTTTTGGGTAAATTGGTACTACATATTTTATGACACTAGAATTATCAGCTGATCTTTCCACCGGGCTTCTAACTTTGTATCTTTTCCATAATCGTCCTACCACATTATGAATCTTGAAGCATAAGTTTGTATATTCTTTAGGACTTTGCCAAATATCTCCCGGGAAGAATTTGAGTTGATATTTGATGAGCTGGATGATAGTCATGATGTAAAGGTAATATTTCTTCTTACATGTTTTGGTTATCTTTTATGCATATATTGATGTTTATGTGTGTTAATATGTATTTTAATGTTACTTAATGTCTTTTTATTTTCAGATCAACAAGGATGAATTTGCTGATATTTGTAATGCCATTGCTTTAAAATTCCAGAAGGAGGAATCTGTAAGTTTAAATACTCCAAATTTAAAATATTGGAAGTTCATCCAAATGAACTGTAACTAGGAAGGTGAAGATCATCTTGAATTCTCTATGATTTGGTTGCAGCTTTCTTACTTTGAGTATTTAGTATTCTACCATTCACCCACCTCAAAGAGATTGAAAGCCTTCGTGAAGAGCCCCATGTTTGGATACCTAGTGTCCTTCATTCTCATACTGAATCTGGTTGCTGTAATTATTGAGACAACGGTATGGCATCTTTATAAGTTAAAATACGCATACATTTTTTTGCCCCACTAAGGTATTGATTAACTCATTTTAACTGCAGACTGTAGTCTCAGTTGATGTGACCATATGCTAGCTATACTTGCATTTGTCGATAATGTTGTAATTCTGTAGATTCTATTTGTTGAAAGAATCATTTAAGAGAATGGTGTTTAATGAATGCATTATGCACTGGTCCTTCAAAATAGGTAGAGTTCAAATGGCTGATTGTTCTACTGACAGTCGGATATCAATCCTACCTTTTCAGCTTTAATGTTCATGGGAACATTGTGAATTTCTTTGCTATTCTAACTTGATAATAGAGGAACTGAATATTATTTGAATAATACTTCAATTGCTTGATTAATCCAGGGCCTGTACAACCTCTATTTATAGAGACTACTAGTCTCCTAATTAAGGAAATAAAGTAGTAAATCTGTACAAATCAAATCACACAAATCTCTCCTAATTACAAATCAAATCCCCTAATTACAGAATAAATCCCTAGTAATTACGGACCGAACCTCCTAATATTACACACCAAATCTCCTAATATTACAACACTCCCCCTGAAGCTGGTGAATGGATATCTATCATTCCCAGCTTGCAAGTAAGATCTTTAAACTGCTCGGTGGGAAGTCCCTTGGTGAACATATCTGCCAACTGTAGCCTTGAAGGAATGTACTCGGTGGCTATAAGGCCGCTGTCCAATTTTTCCTTAATGAAATGGCGGTCTATCTCTATGTGCTTGGTCCGATCATGTTGAATTGGATTGTGCGCAATGCTGATGGCGGATTTATTATCACAACCAAGTCTCATAGGAGCTTCATACCTTATTTTGAGGTCATCAAGTATTATCTTCACCCATAATATTCACAGACTCCTTGTGCCATAGCTCTGAATTCTGCCTCTGCACTTGATCGTGCAACCACATTTTGCTTCTTGCTTCTCCATGTCACCAAATTTCCACCCAAGAACATGCAATATCCTGTGGTTGACCTCCTATCTACAACTGATCCTGTATAGTCAGCATCAGTATACACCTGCATGGATAAGTTTTTCTCCCTTTTAAACAATAATCCTTTCCCTGGGGATGCCTTCAAGTACTGAAGAATTCTATTTACTGCCTGCAAGTGTCTTTCTCTTGGATCATGCATGAATTGACTAACCACACTAACTGCATAGGCTATGTCTGGCCTGGTGTGGGATAAATAGATGAGTTTTCCCACAAGTCTTTGGTATTGTGTCTTATCCACCTTCGGGCTTTCCTCATCATTCCCAATTTTATGGTTTTGCTCTATGGGTGCTCCAATGGTCTTACAGCCCAACTTACCAGTCTCTCTAAGAAGATCAAGAATGTATTTCCTTTGAGAAATAAAAATTCCCTGTCTAGAGTATGCAACTTCAATCCCAAGGAAGTACTTTAGCTTACCGAGATCCTTCATCTCAAATTGAGTAGCCAACTTCTCCTTCAAATTCTGTTTTTCCATCTCATCATCACCTGCAATAATCATATCATCCACATAGACTAGAAGAACAGTGAGTTTGCCGTTTTGTGAATGTTTTATGAAGAGAGTATGATCACCCTGGCTTTGTTTGTACCCCAAGGATATCATGGCCTGAGTGAACCTTCCAAACCAGGCCTGACTTGATAATAGAGGAACTGAATATTATTTGAATAATACTTCAATTGCTTGATTAATCCAGGGCCTGTACAACCTCTATTTATAGAGACTACTAGTCTCCTAATTAAGGAAATAAAGTAGTAAATCTGTACAAATCAAATCACACAAATCTCTCCTAATTACAAATCAAATCCCCTAATTACATAATAAATCCCTAGTAATTACGGACCGAACCTCCTAATATTACACATCAAATCTCCTAATATTACAACATTCTTCTTATGTACATGTTTTTGTCTTGAAAAGAACACTTACGTTACAAGACTAATTAGGACTGAGAATGATTAAAGAGAAACACAAGGAATGATTTGACATGCTTGAGTTAATGCACTCAGAAGATTAGAATTATATACACTTCAGGAAATTAATTACACTCAACTATTTACAAGAAATAATAAATAAAATGAAAGAGTTCCTAGACAACTAATGTTTCCAGTGTTACTCTTAAATTTTGGATCTGGGCCTAACTCAACCCCGAAAGCTAACTTGTAGGGTGAGGATTGCTTTTAATTTGGCCTTATCACTAATCAATGTGGGACTCTTCAACACACCCCTCACACTCAGGGTTGGACATCTGGAACGTGGACATCTATGGGTGGGGGCCCAATAACGGATCTAGGATAGGCTCTGATACCATCTTAGATTTTGGACTAGGTCTAACTCAACCCTAAAAGCTATTTTGTAGAGTGAGGATTGCCCAAGGCTTATATACTTTAATTCTGCCTTATCTAGTTTGGCATTGTCACTAATCAATGTGGGACTCTCCAACACACCTCCCTCACGCCCAAGGCTGGACATCTGGAGCGTGGACATTTACGGGTGGGGGCTTGTTAGAAATATATAATGTAAAACCATTCATGTGTCCTCCACCCAACAACTTAAGCTTTTGGGATAGTTGGTTCATGACACTAGTAAATATGGTTGTTATTGTGGGAGAATTCTTGATCCTGTTTTGTTCTGTTTTTTCTCAACTCCTTCAATAAATAGTTCTTTTCACACACACACAATTATGCATGGATGGTCAAGATTAAAGTTATTTGAAAGTCACATGATTTCAATCTTTAACCATTCATGTAAGATATGATGGTCAAGATTTGCTCCACTCACTCTAATATAAAATAATCCTCTCTCTCTCTCTCTCTCTATATATATATATATATATATATATATACACAAACATATATCCATGATCCAAAACATTGAATATGCTTAAGCCATTGTGTCTGTTCAAGAAAAAGTTTATTCTTGATGAAAGAAGCAATTCATTAAAGGGAGGAAAGAATATTCAGAGAAAACATTTTCATGTATAATCCTACTGCATCTGTAATTTTACCATAATTTTTGGGCAATCTTTTATATACTGCTTCTTCTTTGATTACACTATCGATTAAATGTGAAGTTCATGGAGAGCATGCTTGACAAATTTAGTACAGCTATTATGGACTTGGTAATCAAAGAATTATATTATTTTTGCCCCTCATTATATATTCCGTTGATGGTTAGGATAACCTTAGAAATTCTTGTCTAAGTATGTTTATAATGGATAATGACACTCTTAATAGATATACAAAGGTCCGTCTCATTCTATGATTTTGAAGCAGAATACTTATGTTCTGTGGCAGAGTTTTGATAGCCTTTTTTGGTGTTCAGGCCTCATTTTGTGACGCCTTGCTTATATATGATGTTGCTGATTCTGATATGTAAAGGTGTATGTGTTTCCACATCTTGATAATTTTGTATTGATTCATAATTGCAGCTTGATATAGAAAACAATTCTGGTCAAAAGGTGTGGCAAGTGGTTGAGTTCGTTTTTGGTAAGGGCATCCAAACAGTGTATTTCCTTGTTTTCTCTTGAAGTGTGTGAATTATTTTTAGTACTGTCAAAGTTGTTGCTTGGTTTGAAGGGATTAATGATGGTACTTTAAACAAAATTTCTTTTGAGATAGCTTAAATTGAACAGTTAACCTCTCTTGACTAAGTTTCTCTGCATCACTATTTTCATATGTAGTCATATTCTATTTTTAAATACAGAACATTTAATTATTTTGAATATTTATGATGTGAATAGTTCCCCGATCAGGAGAGTCTACAAGAGAAGGCGTAGGAGAGATATAGGGGATCCTAACCCCTAATAGATAATGTATTGTAATAATAAGTAACTGACGGACAACTTTATGGTTAGTTAGTTAAGAGAAGTTGTGGACTGTTAGGAGATTTTAAAAAAGGGAAACAGGGAGGGAAATAATCTGAGTCGTAATTGGAAAATTTGGGAGAGTCCTGAGCCTCTCAAACACTCAAGGAATTCAGGCCATCTTGTATCTTTCTCAGAATCACATCCACATTTGGTCAGGGCTGAGGGACAGTATTCTTCAATAAAACACTATCTTTCATCTATTTTTGGTGCCAGTTCTATCAACTTACATAAGATTTTTATATTGGGGCCAAGAAATTCTAAGAAAGATATTAAGAAGGCAATGAGCAAGTGCAGGCTAGAATTTGACGGGTTATACCCATCCTTCGGCACCAAAGTTGGGTTGCGGAAAGAAGTATCTACAGGCTTGCTAAAGGTAGAGAAAGAAAGACAAGATCCTTGAACCAAGTGAAATGCATTAAGGATGAAGAGGGTAAAGTCATAGTCATGGAACAAGATATCAAGGAATGATGGAATAGTTACTTTGCAAGCTATTTAATGAGGGAAACAAGATTTTATTGCACTCTAGTAGGCTAAGCATTAGAGAGGATCAAAATTATATTTCTATTGTAAAATTGGACTGGGTAATATACATAGAGTTATGGAAAGGTTTAGGAGTGAAAGACATAAGATGGCTCACAAAGTTTTTTATGAGATTTTGAAGTCCAAGATCATGCCAAACAAGCAGAGGATATGTACTTTAATCCCTATCTATAAGAACATGGGTGACATACAAAACTGTGTAAACTGTAAGGGGATTAAACTCATGAGTCATAATACTATGCAGCCATGGGAGAGGGTAATTGAGTGGAAATTAAGACAAGAGAATCACATTACATAAAATCAATTTGGTTTTATGCCAAGGACCGAGGAGGTCGACTATGGAAGCAATATATTTTACTACAAAAATTGATGGAGAGATATTTGAGGAATTGAAAAGAATTACAGATGGTTTTCATTGTTTCGGAAAAGCATATGATATGGTTTTCATCGACTTACTGCAGCTTGTTTATGCAACTTTTTAGTTCTATCGTACTGCATGTGAAATACCCTGTAATCTATTGATGGAGAGATAGAACTAACCAACAGAATATTCTAGAGAGAAGGTGCTATACTAAGATATTGTTAGAATATTAGAATAATATATTTAATATCTTAAGAATATCCGTTAAGATTAGGTTTTAATCCTATAATATCTCCTAGGATTAGTTTCCATATTTCTAGATGATTATTATGATTTGTTTCCTAATTACTAGTCTATATTGGTCAATATAAATAATTGTCAGTGTATAGTCTTTTATAATCTATTATCCATCATCAATCAATCTTTTATCAATTATCTATTATGAATTATTCTTCTCCTCTCTTCTTCCTTTCTATATCGAAAACCCTATAACTTTAACATGGTATGAGCGGTACCATCCACCATGACCTGTCCCGGCCCTATTCCACTGCTCGGTTCCAAAGTTTGGAACTTTTATTTGTTCGCCTCTTTCCCTTTATATTCATACCCTTCTTTTATTTCCAGCCTCCCCACCGTGTATCTTTCCGGCGTGCTATCAAATCATCCACTGTGCATTTACCAGTGTGCTTTGTCTTCATCTCCTCCTTGTCGTGCTTTTTCTGGATGCTTTTCTCCTGTTTTACGTCGTTCCGGCAGACTCGCCCCACCATGTTCTCTCCAGATCTATAGCCTGTTTGGTTTGGCGTTCAACAGTGCAAAACCATGGTTTCGCAGAATTGATTTTAAATCACTTCTGTCCAACATGCTTCGTAAAACATGCATCACTCATCTCAACCATTGATTTTCAGAATCAATTCTATTCAACTGTAAACCAAAAGGACACCTAGTCTCGTTTTGACGTTTCTAGGATTCGTACTTGTTGGTCCTCCTTGTTTGGCTTGTTTCTCTCTCCTCTGATGGTTATCAGAACCTATAGATGTATCTTGCGGCGACCTAGAGCTATCTACCTAGCCCCGTGGCTTTCCTAGTGCAATCTACCTGGCCCCACGGCTTTCCCAGTGTACTCTACTTGACCCCACAGCTTTCCCAGTGTTCTCTACCTGGCCCCACGACTTTCCCAGTGTAATCTATCTAGGCCCGCGATTTATTATATTCAATTTTGTTAATATGGGTATATTTGTAGGATCTTACGATCCGTGTTACGATCCCACGATTTACGATTTTGGGACCCCTGTCCGATCTTGAGTAAGATCTCGATCTTAACTACCTTGGTGTATAGTCTTTTGTAATCAATCTATCGATTATCAATCAATCTATTATCAATTATCTATTATGAATTATTCTTCTCCTCTCTTCTTCCTTTTTATATCCAAAACCCTATAACTTCAACATCACTCATCTCATTTTCACCCCTCATTTTCACTACATATTCAAACAAAGCCTAAACATGTATAAATAGTATCTTGTATGATACCTTCAGATTTAGTTTTCAGAATATACACACAAATACAAAAATTCATTCTCTCTCTCCTCTCTCTCTCTCTCTCTTGAACTCTATTAAAACCAATTATGAGAATCTCTGTAACTCAACTGCATGTTGATTTGTCAGTAAGACTCCACAATACTGCTGAATAGTTTGGTGATTCTTTATTCTGCTTTGGTGCATTTTTGTTTCATTGCAATGCACAAAATGTTATAATAGGAAGCACGGACACTTCAAAACAGTAGCCATGTCCGTGTCGTATTCGTGTCGGGCACATATTTATGTTGGACACTCATGGACGCTTCTACTCATGTTTTACATTTTTTCCCCTAATATTTTTGAACTTTTATACCAATAAAGATGAAAATATTATAGTAACTAGATACCTAATAGCATTTTATTGTGTCTAAAATGACTCAAACCTCAAATTTAAAGTACTTATTCTCTATTTTACATTAAAAATTGTGCTTTTATATTAATTTTTTACTTATTTTATTTGTTGTATTATAGCCGTGTCATGTCATATAATTTTTTAAATTGGTCGTATCCTCGTGTCCGTGTTGTATCACATCCGTGTCCCATGTCGTATCCATGCAACATAATCTTACCCTCTTTGTTGACCATTCCTTGTTTTACAGGGTGGATATACGTAATAGAAATGGCTCTAAAGGTTTATGCATATGGATTTGAGAACTATTGGCGGGATGGTCAAAATCGCTTTGATTTTATCATCACATTGATAATTGGTAACTAGTTTCACCTGCCTGATATTTAGATTTTTTATATAACATCTAATTGAATACATACAGTTTCTTCTTTTTCTCTTGTCATGAAATATTAGTGATAATCATTCTTAGGCCCTGAATTTGTATAAGGCTATGTTATCTTGTTCTGACTGATAAGTCTAAATTTTGCAGTCATTGGAGAAACTATAACTTTTGCCTCACCTGATGGTCTGCTTTTTTTCTCAAATGGAGAATGGTATGAATTTGAACGTTGGTGCATTCCATATTTCTGTTTTTCGGTTTTTAATTTGAAATTACTGCATGAAATATAATGCTCAATATTACACATTTGCTCTATTTCTGATCTGATGTGATATTGAATTATTATAAAGAGTTATTGACTAATGTTCAGAGAGATATTATCCATGGATCTATGCATTTGATAAAATGGAAGCTTTATGCAGCTTCTCTATGAAACTGAATCATGACCGCCATCTCCTGTCCAGTTTTCAATAAAATGAAATTTTTAAATGGTATGGCAATATATGTCAGAATTTAATTTTGGAGGATTTTTTTTTTTTATAAAAAAGTCTTGCATGTTGGTTTTTTTATCATGATTGTGTAGTTTAAATTGGAAGTATAAACTTTTTTTATCATGTTTGTGTACCATAATATACCATAGTTCATGGATAAGAATTTGCGTAAATACATGTATCTATCAATGGGTGAACAGTTGAAAGTTGAGTCAGTCCTGTTGAAGTTCATTCAAAAAAATATTTGTACATGTATCTAATATCAGCTGAAATGCTGAATTTTTTGAAACAACTATTTAGAAGACCCTCGTTCTAGCCATTTTTCTGTATGGTAAGAGACTGTGATCCAACTACTTGATACAAGGATCTAAATCTAATATCTCAATGTGCTTTGTCCTTTCATGGAAAACAGGATTTGAGACAATATAAAGAGTATATTGATTATAAAAAATAAGAGTCATTTGTATAACTCCCCAAATTTGATTTCTTGAAGTGGTTGTTTAGACAAAATGAGTTCACAAGTAGCTAAGATCATGGCTCGATACTCTGCCTTTGCACTTGATCTCACAATGACATTTTGCTTTTTACTTTTCCAAGACATTGGGTTACCCCCGATAAAAACACAACCCACAAGTGGATCACCTATCAATGGGGGAACATGCTCAATGAACATTTGAGTAACTAACAATCAGAGTGTGACCTACTGACCTTTATTCTCATATATAAGTTCATTTCCTAGTGCCCCTTTAATGTAATTTAGGATACTTATAACAGTGATTCGGACAAGTAACTATAAATGAGATGTTTGGATGAGTAAATCAGATCGATTTTCCATTAAAAAAATCGAGTAAAACGTGAATAAATCATTAAAAGTAACAAAATATCTTGATCATTAAGTAGTTATTTTGGAGATACTTGGCACCAATTGTTGTTGCTTCATAAGGCTAGGATGATCTAACTAAGAATGAATAGTAAGAGGAGAACCCGCCACAAAGCAAGCATGAGCGAAGTTGGAGAGTTGAATGAGACTGGAACTCACATCTGGTAACAATCATTTGCCCAAACTCTGATCCCGCAAGAAAACATACTCTTTAGTAAAGGAAATCACTCTGTCAAGTTGGATGACTAATGGACAACAAATTGAATGGAGAACTAGGGAGTAGGGACATAAATCACATTATCAACTGAGTGAGACTGAAAGGGTATGAAGTCCTTGAAATTGTGTCTTGGACCCATTACCATGGTGATAGAGGATAAATAACTGGAAGTAGATGATCTGTATTACAGTCTCTTTAAGGTCCTCAAATCCAATCCATTTGTAACAAGCTTGGTGCATATGATCTGTATGAACCAACTTAAGAGGGAGTGTTGGAAAGTTTTTGTATGGATAGAGTTTGTCAATATCTAATATCCCTTGACGTTAGGGATAAAGTTCTAGATTAATTAGGAGATTTGAAATTTAAGTATTTTGAGTTGTATTCAAATTGTAAGCAGTTTTTATCTTATGTAATATTGAGTGTTGAGAGGGTTTCTCTCAAGCAATTCAGTAAATCTTTGTCCATTTTAAGACCTACCATGTCCAGAATATAGTATGCTTATTTGAAGATGGGAATTTGAGCTAAAAACATTTTCTCTTAAATTTTGGACTTGGGCTTAACTCAACCCAATAGCTAGCTTGCAGGGTGAGTAATGTCCAAGGCTTATATACTTTAATTTGACCTTATCACTAGTTGTCGTGATTATTACAGAATATTTGCTTTCATTTTATTTGTAATATAATCTGTATTAGTATCAGATTATAATTAAATCTGATTCTTGATCAGATCTTAGGAAATAGGATAGTTATTTCTGATTGATTCTGTTTTATTTACAGCAGATTGGTTTCCTTTTTAGGACCAATCCTGCCTTTAAATTGGTAGCTGTATTTTTCAATTTACAATAAGAGAGAAATATTATTCTTCTCTATTCTTATACTAGTCAATGTGGGACTCTCCAACACACCCCCTCACGAGTTACGTCTAGGGCTAGACATCTGGAGCGTGGAAATCTACGGGTGGGGGCCCAATAGGATAAGCTCTGATACCATCTTAGATTTTAGACCTGGGCCTAACTCAACCCCAAAAGCTAGCTTTTAAGGTTGAGTTAGGCCTAGGTCCAAAATCTAAGATGGTACAGAGTCTATCCTAGATCCGTTTATGGGCCCCAACCCGTAGATGTCCAGCCCTGAGCGTGAGGGGATGTGTTGGAGAGTCCCACATTGACTAGTGATAAGACCAAACTAGATAAGGCCAAATTAAAGTATAGCCTTGAGCAATCCTCACTCTACAAGCTAGCTTTTGGGGTTGAGTTAGGCCCGGTCCAAAGTCTAAGATTCTCCATTGGTTCTGTATCACTTCTGTAAATATGCAATAACACTTTCTTTTCCTGTCCCCTTTACAGGATTCGTTACCTTCTTCTTGCAAGAATGTTGAGATTGATAAGGCTCCTAATGCATGTCAAGCGATACCGAGGCTTTGTGGCAACTTTCTTAACGCTTATACCAAGTTTGATGCCATACCTAGGGATCATATTTTGTGTCTTATGTATTTATTGCTCACTTGGTGTACAGGTGAGTGAAATGCTTGTAGTCGTTGATCATTTTCTACATAGACTTACAAGTTAAATTAAGGATTCATTTTCCATTTTCTATGGTAATGAATTAATGATCCTATTTTCTTTTTCTAATTCTTTCTATAATCAATAAACTAACTTCCCATTTATCTTTGTATCTGTAGATTTTTGGTGGAATCGTTAATGCTGGAAACCCCAAATTGGAAACAACAGACCTTGCGGATAATGAGTATCCTTTGTTCATCTATAAAACTATCTCCTTTAAACCTGTAGCAGTGGGTTTAATCCAGTAATAACCATGTATCTTCCTTCACAGTACCTACACAATTTTCAAACTCATGTAATTTCATTATGTTTTATTAAACATGACCTTTTATAGGGGGTGAGGGTGGGGTTTGGTCAACAACCAGGTTTGAATTTTAATACAGGCCTATATGTTGCTTCTGAAATGGAATCATTGCTAGGGTAAATGTTGTTCTTGGAGTATTCTTCTTGACAAAAAATAGCTATTTACTTTTTAATTTCAATGATTATCCAAATGGAATGGTGACACTTTTCAATTTTCTAGTCACGGGGATCTGGGAAGAAGTGATTGAGGTATGTGTGCTGTCACCAACCCTTGTCGCTTCCAATGTCATCTTTTGGTTCATGATAATGTAATGAGTATAGATGTTGCAGGCTTTTTGCTATTGTTCCATGATATATATCTCTAATTTTCTATGATCCTCTAACAATTTGTCTGGCAGTTGGATTCCTATTATTCTGGTTCCAATGATCTTTTAATGAAAATCAAACAAGATAATTTTTTATGTCTATGCCAAATTCTTAACTTTAATACTTGCGCTTGTAATAGATAGAAGTCACTCACAAGCAATCCTATATTCAGCATCAGATGTATAGTGATAGAAACTGGAACTGATATAGTATTAATGTATTATTGAATATAACCCTATCCAGTCTCCATCTCAGATACAGAGAATTATCGGTTCAGAGGAAGCATATTCAAGGGCTACTATCAAGAGGAAACTTAGAAAGAAAAGAAAGGAAAGAAACCGATAGAGAAGCACTCTGAGGGGCTGCAAACTCTTAAATTCCCCACTCCATATTGCTCTCTCCCTCTCCCTCCCCAACTCTTCTTTTAATCACACCTTCCTCATTCCTCCCTCCTTCATGGAACGTTGTTATTCTCATAGGGGATATTCTCAGTAGCCCCCATACTACCCATTTGATTATCTGATGCCATGTAGCCCTTGCTTTCTCTTTCAACGTCACTTTCGTACTAGGAGGTTTAACATACTAAATTGTTATATATCTATTGACAAAAGTTATTGATGGGCTCTTTATAAACAGCTGGCTATATTTGAGACTTAATTTGCTAACTATGTACTTCTGTTGAGCATGATACCGGCTGCCATATTTGTTTATTTCTGAGACATAGTCAACCTGTTACTTTTGGTTGCATGCTGGGTAAAGTTTAGGATACTCTGGCTGAATTCATCATATTATTTCTGTACAAGCTATCATTTAACTTGGGTTGACATGCATGACAAACAAGGAACACAGATTGGCCTACTTGTTGTCACGAGAACATAATTTCAATACAACATATCTAACTTATTGTAGTAAGTGTTAATAATGAACAAACACTATAATATTGTTGGATTATGTTTTTATGGATACTGAGAAAAGTAAAAGGAGTATTCATATGAAATATCCCAGTAAGTCTCAGATAAAGATACAAGTGGCAAACCTGCAGATTGAGTTTTGTACTAAATACCAACTACAGTTCTGAGGCTTGATATATATAAGTTAAATTAGAAGAAAATAATAATAAGGTTCTTGTATGAAACGTGTTTTGGACCATTTTTATACCTTAAGAATATGCCTGATCTCAGTGTATCCATTGTCTTTTCCCTCTTATTGGTTGTGTGTGAGGTTATGACAATTGACAAAATGATGCATAGGTCTATCTTTCATGTTAACATGGGATTCAAAAGGGTTGTCTCGGATTTCCAGAGCTATCTTCTTGTTAGAAAGGATTAATCTCTCTAGAGTGTTCATTCAATGATAGGTTCTATCTTGTCATTTTTTTCTAGGTTGGTAGTAAAAGCACTGTTATTAAAATTAACAATAATATCGCTTAAATATGCATAAATTGTGTTGCCGTATGCCGAATAATGTCAAATTATAAGATGTTTATTTACATCTGTTAGTCATTGCAGTTAATTGTTATATTATATACTCTTGTTGCATAGTTACCATAACTAGTACGATTTATTTTGTGTATAGAGATTTTTTCTTCTTCTAGGATATAGATTTCAATTTTATTTCGGTTTTTAGGATCGTTTTGATATATTTCTGATTTATACAGATTTTGGTAGATGTTGTTAGATATTTCCTTAATTAGATTAGACGAGATGTAGTATTCAAAGAATTCAGAGAGTCCATTGAAAACCGAAAAAGGAGGAAAAAGGAGAGAGAGAGAATTGGAGGGAAAATAGATTTCTGAATATTCTTTTTGTTATTGATCTCAACGAGAATCAGTTACAACTTCTCTATTTATAGAGAGAGAATAGCTTCCAGAGGAAGTTTTACAATCTGTTACACTGATAACAGAACTCTGTTTCAACAACTGGCAACAGCTGGCAGCAGAACAATTAACTATTCTAACTTACTAACTGGGCCTGGGCCTCTAACTAAAATACAATCAATTCTGACTATATTCTTAGAAAACCAGCGCACCAATAACTGGGCCTGGACTAGGTACAAAACTAACAGAAGCAGCCCAAACAATTACTGGGCTTATTGCCTAATACTCCCCCCTCAAACTCAGGGGAACTTGAATTTGAGAACTTGTCAAGAACCCTGAGTTTGTTCCTGAAAGAGAGAAATTTGAGCTCAGGCAGAGGCTTGGTCAAAGTGTCAGCAATTTGATCCTCTCCTGGTATATGGGAGACAATAAGATATTTAGCAATGACCTTTTCACGCGCAAAAAACAAGTCTAATTCCATATGCTTTGTCCTACTATGGAGAACAGGATTATGTGACAAGTTCACTGTGCTAAGGTTGTCACAATAGATGATAGGTGTGGTGAAAGGAACTTTTAACTCAGTGAGAAGATTCTGAATCCACAAAACCTCTGCAGTGGTGTTTGCAAGACTGCGATATTCTGCCTCTGTGCTGGATCTTGCTACAAGAGGTTGCTTTTTGGACCACCATGAGACTAAATTTGGACCAAGATAGACACAAGAACCAGAGGTGGATCGCCTGTCATCAGGGTCAGCAGCCCAATCAGCATCACATAAAGCTGTGAGATGAAGAGGAGAGAATGAATGTGCTGGTTGAAGAACCAGACCATAAGTGGAAGTGGCCTTGAGATACCGGAGAATCCTTTTTACAGCCTTCCAATGGGAGACAAGGGGATTGGACATGAACTGACAGACCTTATTGACTGAAAAACTAAGATCTGGTCTAGTGATTGTAGCATACTGTAATGCACCAACTGTTGAACGATAAAGAGAAGGATCTTCAAAATAATCACTTCCAAACTTTGACAGTTTTAAAGAACTTGACATAGGAGTGGGCATTCCCTTGGCAGATTCCATATTTGTTTTGTTGAGAAGATCACGAACATATTTGGCTTGTGAAAGAAGAAGAGAACCATTTGGTAAGGTGACAACTTCAATGCCCAGAAAATAATCCAATTTTCCCAGTAGCTTAAGAGCAAAGGCAGCATTTAAACGTTGGATAAGTCCTTGAACAGCAGTGGTGGAAGAGCCTGTCACTATGATATCATCCACATAAACTAGGACATAGGTTTGATGAGATGAAGATGACTGAATAAAAAGTGAGGGATCAAAACCAAGAGCAAGAAGAGTTGAGGACAGTTTTTCAAACCAAGCACGAGGTGCTTGTTTGAGGCCATATAAAGCCTTGTTGAGTTTGCAAACTAATGTAGAATCGGAAACTTCAAACCCTTGTGGTTGAGTCATGTAAACCTCTTCATCTAGATTACCATTGAGGAATGCATGGTTAACATCTAACTGCTGCAAAGTCCAGCCATGAGTAAGAGCCAATGTGAGAAGGATCCGAACTGTGACTGGCTTAATAACAGGAGAGAAGGTTTCTGTATAATCAAACCCTGGCTGTTGGTGAAAGCCTTTGGCTACTAGCCTAGCTTTGTAGCAACTTATAGTGCCATTTGGATTTTCTTTGACACGAAAAACCCACTTACAACCAATAGGAGAACGATTAGGAGGCAAAGGAACAAGAGACCAAGTGTTATTAGCAAGAAGAGAATCATATTCAGCTTGCATTGCTGACAGCCATTGAGGATGAACAAGAGCTTGCTTGGCAGATTTTGGTTCCATGTGAGTAAGAAGAAGAGTTGGTTGAAGCCTTGGTTTAAAAATTCCATATTTGGATCTAGTTTGCATAGGATGAACTGATGGAGGATGTGTTTGAGCAGCAGTAGACTCTTGTACAGTGGCTGTTTGAGTATGTTGAGGTGAAGAGGATGGAGCTGGCCATGAAGTTTGTGAAGGAGATGCAGAGGAAACTGCAGCAGGTGAAGATCTTGATGAGTGAATTGCTGGAGAAGAAACCAGTTCTGATTGTGTAGAAGTGGAAGTAGGGGCAGGTTTAAAAGAGCATAATGGGATTTGAAGAGATGCTAATGGAGGTGAATTTTCAGCAGAAGAAGTAGGCATAGAAGATTCAGCTTTAGTGGAGGACAAGGGGAACCGAAACTCATTGAATAGAACATCTTTAGAGACATAAATTCTCCCTTCAGGAGAAAGGCATTTGTATCCTTTGTGCATTGGAGAATAGCCTAGAAATGTGCACTCTGTGGACTGAAACTGAAACTTGTGTTGATTGTAAGACCTTAAAGATGGAAAGCATGCACGGCCAAAAACCTTAAGAAATTTGTAGTCTGGTTTGACCTTGTGAAGCTTGATGTAAGGAACTTCAAAATTCAGAGAAGCTGATGGTAAATGGTTAATTAAGTATACAGCTGTGAGGAAAGCATGATCCCAAAATGTCAAAGACATATGTGCATGAGCAAGCAAGGTTAAACCGAGTTCAACAATGTGGCGGTGCTTTCGTTCAACAGTGCCATTCTGGTGGTGAGTGTGTGGACAAATTAACCTATGAATAATGCCAAAATCTTGTAATATTTTGGTGAAAGGACGAAATTCACCTCCCCAGTCTGACTGAACAGCTTTGATTTTAAGATTAAACTGAAGTTCAACCATTTTCTTAAAGCGCAGAAATGTAGACAATGCTTCAGATTTATTGTGCAGGAGATAAATCCAAGTATATCTTGTGTGTGCATCCACAAAGGTGATATAATAACGAAAACCACCACTAGAACACATGGGGGCTGGTCCCCACAAATCAGTATATATCAAATCAAGAGGAGTGTTATAGACTGAATTTGAGGAACTTGCAGGGCAGTCTATGAATTTTACCAAGGCAGCAAGCTGTGCAAAAGTCTTCTAGACTTTTATTTGTAAAAGAAATATTACAGGAATCTAAAATCTTCTTAACAACAGAAGAATTGGCATGTCCAAGCCGTAAATGCCACAAAGAGTAAGAAGAAACAGAAGGTCCTGTACTATTATTGATTGAACTACATCCTATTACATCATTTACTGAATTAACAGAAGATGTTGAACTGCCAGCAGCTGCAGTTGCCAAGTGCAGATTTGAGAACTTGTATAGGCCATATCCTTGAAGTAGCACCTCATTAGTCTCCTGTGCTTTAACAAAACAGTGAGTTGAGTGAAACTCAAAGTAAACTGAATTGTCCCTGGCAAACCGACTAACACTCATCAGATTACGTGTGATATGTGGAACATGAAGAAGATTCTGCAGAATTAATTTAGTGTGACTGTAGAGGTGAAGTGAAGTGAGTTGTGCCAATTGATTTAATAGGAACAGCTTGTCCATTACCCATATAGATTGAATGCATGCTGTCAAGGTCCACCTTATTGTCCATTAGCTGTGAGTGAGCAGTTATATGATGTGAAGCCCCTGAATCAGGAAACCAGTCAAGAGTTGCTGGCTGTTGAGGTCTAGAACTGTGACTGGTGTGAGTAGCATTAGTGCAGCAATTTTGAGTGCAGGGATCTGCTACTGTACCATAGTGAGCTTGAGGATGAGTGTGAAAAGGAGTCCGTCCAGTTCCAGAATCATTATAACCAGTTGAAGGACTAAAAGGATGAGCAGAGGTAGGCACATATTGTGAACCAGCAAAATTAACTCCTCCAGGAGTGTAATGAGGAAATGATGAATTCTGTCCACCAGCATGTGGACTAGGAGTATGGTTATGAAAAGTACTAGGAGAGCCATTAAAGTAACCAGCATTGTTAGGATGATTTGCACCAAAATAATTGTTATTTTGTGCAGTATTTCCTGGACTATTATAACTAAAACGATAATAGCAAACTTGTGCATCATGTCCAGATCTATTACAAATTACGCAATAGAGATAGGATCTGTAATTAGACCTACCTCCTCTTCCTCGAAATCTGCCTCCTCTACCTCTGCCTCTAAAAGGAGGACGAAAATTCTGCTGCTGAAACTGAGAATTGAATTGTTGAGGATAAACTGCATTAGCTGACTGAATTGGAGTGCTGTCAGAAGATTGAGTAGATTGAGATTGAGGAACTTGATCATTAGGAACAAATCCAGGAGGATGTTTGTGAGCAACATTCGCAGAGAAAGAGTCTGGTACACCCTTCTTCAGTTGTTCAAGCCTTGCCTCATGTGTAAGAATCATTGATTCAACATCATCAACACTGTACGGTTCTAGTTTGCTAACCAGATTTGTTACAAAAGACTCAAAATCTTTAGATAATCCTTCAAGCAGTAAATCTAAGTATTCCTGACTAGTAACAGGAGATCCAATGGATGCAAGTGCATCTACAATTGTTTTAATTCTCAACAAATAATTTGCAACAGAATCTGAACCTTTCTTCACACTCTTAAGTTCCTGTCTGAGTTGTCTTACTTTTGCTCTTGTTACCTTGTCAAAATAGGCATGTATTTTGTCCCAGACTTGCCAAGAGTGAACGCATCCTACTAACGAGTGGTAGATGAATCTAACATAGATGAAAGGAGCCATGAAACAAGCAACTGGTCTTGTTGTTCCCACTTCTTGTATTTTTTGTTTATTCTACCTTCTTCTTCATCACTTGGAGAGAGAAATTTAAGAGGAATCTGAGGATTCACCACAAATCTGTGAAGTTTGTGGCCTTTTATTGCTGACTCTACTTGATGTTTCCATACTAGAAAGTTCTTATCATCTAGTTTTGCTGAAATCGGCTGAGAAAAGGTTACCAAAGAGTTTCTTCTTTTTCTGTGTTTTGGAGGCGGAGAAGGTGAAGATTCCGGTGAACCATTGCCTGAAGTTCCACCGGTGGATCTGGATCTGGTACGAGAAGAAGCCATTGCTGAAGAATGAGTGTACCAGAGCTCTTAGAAGAGCTCTAATACCATCAAAGAATTCAGAGAGTCCATTGAAAACCGAAAAAGGAGGAAAAGGGGGGAGAGAGAGAATTGGAGGGAAAATAGATTTCTGAATATTCTTTTTGTTATTGATCTCAACGAGAATCAGTTACAACTTCTCTATTTATAGAGAGAGAATAGCTTCCAGAGGAAGTTTTACAATCTGTTACACTGATAACAGAACTCTGTTTCAACAACTGGCAACAGCTGGCAGCAGAACAATTAACTATTCTAACTTACTAACTGGGCCTGGACCTCTAACTAAAATACAATCAATTCTGACTATATTCTTAGAAAACCAGCGCACCAATAACTGGGCCCGGACTAGGTACAAAACTAACAGAAGCAGCCCAAACAATTACTAGGCTTATTGCCTAATAAGTATATATATTGTATATACCCCTGTACAGATTGAATATACAAGAGTTATTTCAGTTCCCTTTTATTTAAAGAAGTACTCTATTTGTGGCAATTTCAAATTATGACTTCAATATGTGATTAACCATTTGTTTTGTGGTTTTCTATTTCAGAGCTACAGGGAATTAACTGGGACTTCTTGGACCTATCTATACTTCATTAGCTTCTACTTAATCACTGTGTTGCTGCTTTTGAATTTGGTATGGTTAACTTTTGCCTTATTTAATACCTTATAATTCCATTGGCATTAATGTGGAATACAAACTGTATCTCACGAATGAAACATTGGGATTACAATGTTTCTCACATGAACATGCACACATACTAATTCTTTACAACTAAAGTAATTACAAGTTCTAAATTTATCTATTTAAATAGAAAACAATTATAAGAAATCATGTCAATAAATATTTTTATTAAACAAAGGGAGTGAAATAGCCTGGTTTTTTATACCATGCCTAAATTGTACCATCTTAACACATTGTTTATGTTTAATTAATAATTAGTTAGAAATGATTCTGTCTTACCTGTATTTCAGATTATTGCTTTTGTCTTGGAGGCATTCTTTGCTGAAATGGATCTTGAGTCATCAGAAACTTGTGATGGAAATGACAAGGTTTGTATTTAATCTTGAACTCTTATCAATAAGGAAATATAAGTTGCAGGGTATATCAAGCTGTGTTCAATCATTGATTAATTGATGATATGCAGTTCGGTTGGAAATTAAAATTTTAAACTGTTGTGTCGAGCGATTCATATCAAATGCAATTAGACATGCAATATAACTTTAGTAATTCTAACAATGTTTAATCAGGAGCCACTACTCCTGGAAAATAGCAGTCTTATCATCATTATTAATAATGACCATATAAAATTCAGATACTTGGGAGTTGCGAGTAATGGTTCCTACAGTCATAATATTATCAATGGATGTGTGCAAAAGAAGTTTTATTAAATTTTTCAAGTAATGGGTATCATTGAAACTTGAATTTGAACCCAGGTTATGTTTCTCCTTACTTGAACGCTGGTCATCGCTTGGTTCTAAAATATGTTTTTCACATTATGAACTTTCAGTGCTCCAAAGATAATTTTGTACAGAATCTTATTGAATTTGCATTCAATAAGTTTCTGTACAATATGAATTTGCATTCAACTGCTCTAAAATATGTTTCTCACTTTGTATTCGCCATCTCAATATAGGAAGCTGAAGGAGATAAACAACGAAGGCCGCGGTCTGTTGGGTATGTATAGATGGCAATATTTCTGTGGATGCCAACATTTTTTTGTTTTCAGGCAGTTGATAAACTCCTTCATTGGTCAAAGACCAACTCATGCTAAAAACTTTAGTAGTTAGGTAAAGGCACATGAATAATTTTACACCTCTAACATGTTGGGCTTGAACTGTAGACAATGCAGTGGAATGAGTGGATCATTATAGTATTATACCTTTTGCTGAAATTTAGTTTAATTATGAATTAGGGGGTAATGATTGATCCTAACCACTTAATCATGCTCTAATGCCATATCAAAAAGTATTCAACCTCTAAAAGCTTAGGTTGTTAGTTGAAGGTGTATTAATGTTGGTCTTATTGATAATATCGGTTTACTGCAGCACAAAAACACGAAGCCAGAGGGTTGATGCTCTTCTTCATCATATGTTGAGTGCTGAGTTGTGTCAAAATCAGCCTTCCAATACATAAACCTGGTAAAATCCTTTTGCAGGTAAAACATCAAACCTCACAAAGTGCTTATATATTTCAATTTTTCCATTGTCAGGAATATAATCCATTCATAGCTTTTAGTAGATTATCTTCCAATTGAATATGATGTGATTATTAAGGTCTTCTCTTTTGGCTCTTTTAGGAGGATTCCTCATCCTTTTATATCTGTAGGCCTATGACCAGTTGAGCTTAACTGTCATCAGGAGGGAAACATGTAGGTGGAGAGGGAAGAGTAGTTATAGAGAGAGGGTATAGATGAGAGAGAATACAGATTGGTATAAATAGAAATTTAGCAGAACATTCTATTCAGTTTTTCAGCTTTTAGCTTTGGGCCAATGAGGCTATTCCTGTAGTAGGAGCTATTTCCAATCACTGTTCATCTAAGAGTAGTGGGATGCCACATGTCCTATTAGACTGAGTTAGTTAATTATTAATTAGTTTAATTAACTAACTAACTCAGTCTAACATGTCCTGCTTTGTGAGTGTAACTATGTTAGATGGAATCTGAAGTTGCCCATGCTTCCTTCTAGCTTGGGAAAAAACAAATACGAAATAAGGAGGGAAGAAATAATGAAAAGGTATCGTGTTAAGACTGCAACACATCTTGGTTTCTGATAAAAATTTAATGCTTAGTCCTGCATATGCAACTTCCACTATGCTCATGGAAGAAGTCGTGATAAAATTGATAGTCAATAGACTTCACACTTATGTGTCCACGTTTTTTAATTTTATTTTATGCCAAGAATCCTGTGATTTTGTCGAGGTTTTGTGTATTAATTCAGGTGGTATACCGTATACGGGTGCCTATTCAGTAGCTTTATGTAACGTGAATCTGTATTTCTGTATTTTTTTATTTTTACAGGATGCACGAAGTAGCCAACCTTATTCTGTGAATCTTATACAGATCTTTCATGTGTTATATATCCCCCGTGTTGTTATGCTATTTGATAGACTCTGAAATGGGCCGAGGGAAAGAAATGCGAATATCTCTAGTGATTTGCAGGTCCGGTCAAACGTGACTGTTTTTTTTCTTATTTGTGTAAAAAGCACGTTATCAAATGCGTTGATGAGCTTGTGCTGAAAGAGATAAATCATAAAGTAACAGGGTGCTATCTATATTCCGCCAGGCTACTAGATATCTTTCTATCAGTTTGTGTGTTGTAATGCAACACTTTTATTTATTTTAATTTTTTTAATCCTGCCTGGATTTGATTTTTTGTATTTGTACTGCCAATACAATTTGGTGGGAGTGCAAACTGTCACTAGTTCTCTATTTTATTCTATCAATGTCTAGTTGTTTGGTTTAAGGGAATATGTACCCAACAAAAATGTAGCATGGGATTTGAACATTTAGCATGGTTGCGGACATCAGACATCAGAGCCGAGCCCCAGGAACCATAATTCTTGCACACTAGAGTTATAGACGGTTAGTAGTTTGATATTTCCTTAAAGATTTGGTAAAAATATTAAAGATTAAAACTGTTTATGAAGTTTATTAAAATTTTCACCTATTTTAAAAAGGACACCAAACCAACCTTAAGGGTTTGTTTGGGAAGGAGGGTGGGGTAGGGTTGTAGGAAGTTCTTCCCCCTATATGTATTTGGGAATGTCAATAATTTAAGAAGTTTTTCTTCTCCCTCCTATCCCTCCATTGCCCCCTAACTCTTCCTTTCTCCTTCCCTCCACATTCTCAAACATACCCTAAATATATATGGCAATGGACCAAAAATTGATTGTACCTTTTTTATAAAAAAAAGTTTAAATATATACTTAGTCTCAAAATTTACAATGTTTTTTAATGAGCCTCTCTTTAATATTTGTTGAGTTTCCATATTTAATAATAGAATAGTGTTTTTTAATCCCTTATGGTGTTTTTAGCAATTAAAACCACATGATTTTCATATTTTTAAGTATCAAAATAGCAATATTCAAGAGGATCTAATTCTAAAAAATGATAATTTTAAAGAGGAAAAACATTTAAGCAATAAAAAATGAAGACCAGACAAGGTGGAAATATTGACATGACTCACAATTAGGGGTGGAAGTAGGCCGAGACGAGCAAGGCTTTGCAGGGCCCAAGCCTGACCTATATTATATTTTTGTTGCCCAAGTCTGGCCTGTTACCTATCATAGGCTGTTTTTTTAGGTCTGGCCTGGCCCGTTTCAAAGCCTGGTTTGGCCTATTAGCCTGTTTAGAAGCTCATTTCATATTATGACCTTTAAACAGGTCAATAAATCTATCTCTAAATAGGTCAGTGCGCTTACAAACCAATACTTACTTTTTTATAATGTAAATATGTCACTAACATATAAATTTAGATAGGAAAATAAGCCTATCTCTAATTAGGCCAACAGAAGAATTTAAAAATTATATATTATTTATTATATATAAAATATTTATATGTTTATTAAAAATAATACTATTTATAATAGGCTAGCCTGTCAAGCCAAATAGGCTTTTTAAAAAACCTGAGCCTGGCCTATTTAATTAAAAAGGCTTTTTCAAAAGTCTAGACCTGACCTTTTTATTAAACGAGCTGAGCCAAACTAGGCCTTAAGTAGGTTGGGCCGTAGGTCCCTGTCGAGCGGCTCAGCCTATTTTCACCCCTACTCATAATGAAGACTAGACAAAGTGGAAATATTAGGAACCATCTTTTCCAGTTTAGATAAACTCGGATGACCCAAACAGTTGTTAAGAAGCTCTGAAGATGAAGTAGTATAGAGCATGCAACGGATGTTGATAAAAGATGATACAGACCCTATGACTCACGTCGTTTACTAATCACCTGTCTCGTACTGCAATCTTGAATAACAACAAAATTATAAGAAAAGGTGATATAGAAATTTAAGTTATGAGTCAAACGACTAACAGTAATGAAAATAAATGGGCATTCAAAATATATATAACACGTTATCCAAAGAAACATAAGGTAAAAGATTTGCACCACTTATTGCAATAGCAACGTGTTTAGAGCCATTAGCTAAGGTGGTTGATGTAACACCCCAGTCCTCTCCTGGTGTCTCCTTTCAGGGCCCAGGATTTTACTGAGCATGTTACCGGTAACACCCTAGCCCTCTCCTGGCACCCCCTCTCGGGGCCCATGACTTTACTGAACATGTTACTACACTTTAGCTTTGGCACCCCTTGAAGTGCCTTATTCCCCCTCTCAGGGAACCTCCGTGGGTTTCGAATCCAAGACCTCAGGGATATAGTCTTAGTTTGCTGAGGAAGCTTGGACATCTGCTTTGTGAGTGCTTCTATTTGCTGAGTAAGGATCTTATTTTGAGCAAAGATCGCATCATTAGTGCTCAGCTCTAACACTCCCTTCCTCTGAACTGGTTGTCTTCTATGCTGAGCTTGGTGATTAGTTAATGCTAAGGCATCAATAATCCTGGTAGCTTGCTCTGCATCCACTGACATCATTGTGCCTCCTGCTATAGCATCTAGAATCATCTTGGTGTCCGGCCTGAGTCTATTACAGAAGATATTCAGTTGTGCAATATCTTCAAAACCAAGCAGAGACTTGAATCTTTCCCAGGCTTCACAAAATGGTTCCTCTGGTTCCTGCCTGAATGTGGTGATATCTAACTTGGCCTTAATATAGCGAGATGGTGGGAAGAATCTGTTCAAGAATTTCTCTTCCACATTGCTCCAGCTGGTCAGACTCTTGATTGGGGTGTGACTTCAGCCAATCCTTAGCTTTACCTATCAAAGAGAAAGGAAATAGACGTAAGTAAACAATTTCTAAATCACCTTCCTCAAAACCCATTGTATCAATCAATTCATAAAAAGTAGAGAGATGAGTGTAAGGATCCTCATGATCCATTCCCGTGAATTGATGAGCACTAATGAGACTCAAGAATGCTGGCTTCATCTCCAGAGATTGTGCAATAGCAGGTATGGCTATGCTTGAAAAATAGCATGGTCCTTGTTGCATAGCATATTCTCCCAAAGTTCTTCTTGGTGGAGGGGGATCTTGTCTCTCCTCAGCTATATCTTCAGCTTTTACTTCACTTGGGATGGTTGAACAGAGAGTGTTGGGATTGTCTCCTTGAGCTCGTCCTTGCCTTTTCTTCCTGTTTTTACTTTGGTTCCTTCTAGATGTCCTTTCGATCGCGGGATCAAATTCCAGTTGGTCTTGAGACACCTGACCTTGCAAGAGCATAAATCAAGAAACTAAAACAAGGGTTAGCTCAGAAGAGAGGAATAAAAATAAAATAACCGGAAGAAAAATAAAAAAAATAAAAATATTCACAGCTCAATAAGATGAACTAAGAATTTAAATTGCGACATTGTTCCCCGGCAACGGCGCCAAAAATACTTGTTGAGATCTTGACAAGCGTACCAATATTGCAGCAGTATAATAGTAAAAAAGTATGGGTTGTCGTATCCACGAGGAACGGTACAAAATAAATTCTCAGTAACCAATCTAATTGAGTAAATGAAGAGAATTTTTGTAATGGTTGTTGTGAAAATTAAATAAAATAAATAATTGCAGTAAATAAAGGAAACAAGAAAAAAGAATTGAGAAAGATTCAGTTGGAAGAACCAGGATTGAATTTCGTCTATCGCGCCCTTCATGTGATTTTGACAATCAATAACATTTAAAAGTATGAATTTAACAACACTGAATCACAAAGAAATTTCATTCACATTGATCCCTCAAGTATGAAATTCTTAGAACAACTCCCTAAATACCAATCCCTCGGATATTTAACGAATTGCCTAGTTTTAAGATCAGTTGTTAAAAGCTATCAATAAATTGAACCTTATTCCTAGGTATTCAACCTATTGAGTGTTTTTACCCAAATCGGATTTAGAAAACTGCTTTTCCAGCTAATTTAGTAAATCAAATCATAACTCCGTTACAAGAAGGAAGTTAAGCATTAAGCATAGGAATAAAAACACTAGTTTATTGATAAAACAGGGATTTCTAAATGTTAAAAATATAAAATCACATTCGGGGTTTGAATCGACTACATTCAATCCCTAAGAGAAATTTAGCTACTCATGGTAGCCATTACAACAAAAAAGGATTAAGAAGAAGAGTATCAGCGAAGCCTTCCAGCTCTGTTGTAGTCTCCCTCTTGCTCCAGAATGGTCTCTAGAGACTGTCAAACTTTTATCTCCTACTTCGTCTCTGCTCAAAACTCCAAATGTCCAAAAGTCTCCCTAAAAACTGTCTGACGGCTCTTTTAAATGCAAGGGTTACGTTTCCTGCACTTTGCCTGAACAGGTATTCCTGCGCTTTGTTTGCACTTAGCGCAGGAAACAACAACTGACTCTTCTGAATTTTCATCCTTAGGAGTTTGTTCTACACTGCTCATGTCCTTGCTCACTGTCCTCTTGATGCTTCACTTGTACCTTAGCTTATCATCTGTAAAAATCAACATTTTCCTAATCAAAATAGCATTAAGTTCATATTTAATTTCAATAACTATAAGAGCCACAAATTAAGCAAAGAAAGGTGGAATTGGATTATAAATTCAACAATTCATCATCAATAAGTGTTGTAATTACCTGGAAATTTACTTAATTCTAACACTTATCAAATGATAATAAGACTCAATGAAGGGTGACCCTAGACGACGGTCCTTGGTCACATGGCCAAGCACTCAACAGATGTAACAATGAAAAACACCTTTGTGTGTGTTAAACATTTGATTGCTCCTTGTTGTAGATTTTGATTGACTTACTTGGCATGACATAAATGACTAGATTCCTAGATGTATATATGTGAACTGTTGTATTTTCATCTGCCTGATTCCCTACATTGTATGCATGATCACATTCAGTAGGACGTAAGTTTCACCACATGTTGTGTATTTCATTTTAGATGTGCAGGGTGCTATTCTCGGAAGTCAAGTTAGATAGCTTGGAGACTCAAGGTGGTTTGCCCCTTCCGAGTTGCCATGTTGCTTTCTAAAGAAATTTTGAGGATGTTGTGTTGTTTTAGGTTGATATTTGATGAGCAAGTTGTAGTATTGTATTCTAAGCCACTAAGCGGTAGTTAAATTACAATCTTAAGTTTGTATGTTGATTTTCGCTTATGTAAATGTTGGATTACTTAAGCACCTTCTTGTGATTGATTCTATGTCGATATCGATAATGGCACGAAATAATTTCATAAACTTGGGAATATTTCTCCAACGAAAATTATTTCTGAGTCCACAGAATTAAGACATTACATTGAGTCTTTATTTTAGAAGTCTGAATAACTTTTTCGATTTTTTAGCCCAACCTAATAAAGTTCGTTGCCTGAAAAAAATGTAGAACTTTGGCTTTCATTTTAGAAACTTGAATAACTCCCGGGTTTTTTAACACGACCCATAAAAACCCGTTACTACATCAGACTGACTGGGTAGCTCGAATTGCTAGCTCTATGTGGATATACTCATTGGCCTAACAATGTGGACAAAAAGCATGGACACTATGAATAGCAAAAATGCAAACAAAAAATGGACACTATGAATAGCAAAAAGGCAAACCATGACTCTAGCATTTATTTAAGAAGATCAAATAACTTCCGGGGTTTTAAACTCGGCCCACAAAAACTTTCTTCCATATCAATACAGGCCGGGTAGCCCGAATTGCTAGCTCTATGTTGATCTACTCCTTCACCCAATAATTGGGACAAAAAAGCATGGATACTACGAATAGCTAAAATGCAAACAAAAAAGGACATTGAAAAGTAATAAGGCAAACCAAAATCTTCTTACATTGTAGAAGTATAGATAAATTATGTACTATTACTTATGCTCTATAGACATAAAATGTAATTTAACATTTTAATCTTATTAAACCATCATAACATAACTGAAAAATTAATATAAAATTCTTAATTCAGTTATAACTTAATATGAACCGACATACACATTCATAAAGCCAAATATAACAATTTTCACAACAAACTAATATTCTATTTTTCTACTCTTATAAACAAATATTTATTTCACAAGAAGTCAAAACATAATGTCATATATTCAATAAATTTCAAATCTATTTATGCTTGAATAAGATAAAAAAAAAATTTAAAACCATTACACGATTATATTATAATCTTATAATTAAATAAAAACCATTACAAATATTATGACATGTGTAGAAATAAAATAAAATTCAAATCATGATTTGTAAATTTAATAAATTAAATTTTTAATCATAATCCGAACACATTAATAATTTTTACTAGGTTGTTTAAACTATTTGCAAAAAAATACTAATAATCAATTTTATGTGTAATTATTATTTTATAATCAATTAAATTGAGTTTATGCTAAATATGTTAATTGAAAAATAAATTTAAGATAATCAGTTTTATTTGGATTGTGTGAAAACTTAAACACTCTTACTCAATAAATTACTAAGGAGTCTTGGAAAAGGAGCTAAATTTCTAATTATAAACAAATTATTGTAAAAATTCTATAAAAAAATCTTTTTGAAATATTTTTTTTTAGTATAACAAAAAGGCTAGTTATATTAAAATTAATATAACCGATTCTTCCTAAACATTTCTTAATATATTATATTTTTATCAATGAAGAATTATTACAAGGGAAAATTAGTCTTTCTTGAGCAATCATATAAACTTGATTTACATAATACATGAACCTTAACCAATTCATTCTACTAGACTTTTATGACACATAGTTGTATAATTAGTCAAGTTAGGCACATCACTTTCTTAATTTATAAGACCACGCTTTAACTTTGAGGGATTTATTATATGTTTTAACTGGCCTTTAATTATCTTCAATATAACATTTCAATTCTAAAAAAAAGTCAATTTTAATATTTTTTATGAAAATATCAAAAAACAATTATAATATATACTAACTTATCTAGAGATTCACAACTTCAAAAAATAATATCAAAGTGTTTCTTTATTTATAATTTCGTATGACATTTTTATTAATTGTCATTAATTAATTTAGATCTAACAAACAAACAAATATAATTAGTTATTTTACTTTTTACAATTACATATTTTAAAAACAAAGAAACAAACAAAAAAAATTTCTAATGCAAGTATCTAATTTAACATAAATTGTTTTGCTCTTAAATTGTATTAAATCAGATTTATTACTATTGATTTCACAAGCATAATTATAGGATCAAAATAATCTTTTTTTTTTATATTTCATTTTTCTAATTAATATATTATTGTTATCTTCCACTATATATTATATTTATATCATACCCTATATTATTGAACAAAAATATAGTTCAAATGTAATTTTTTAACCTATGTTAATTACTATAACTTTTTTTAAACATGACTTCCAATTATTGACTCTAACACTCTATTCATATTTAATATTATCACCACAATTAAATATTTTATTCCAACCAATTTAGCATATGTTGTTCACATTTGTTTTCCCATGGGAAACTCCGCTTCATGTAGTAGTTAAGGGTGGGCATCAGTCGGGTTTGGTTAGATTCGGGTCCAAAATGCCCAATCCAACACAAACCGATCAATTTATTTTTGGGCCCATTTTCAACCTGTACTCATCAAATTTTTAAATGATTTTTTTTATGTTTTTATTCATGTTTCTAAATCAAAGTACAATTTCGACAAAAAAAAACCAGAGTAAAATTACATTGAAAAGAAAAGAAAAAATTACGTACAGAAGAAAAAGAAACCAATTGCTTTAGAAAGAAAATACATGGTAAAAATAAGAAGAAAGGAATTGTTGCAAACTTGTAGTATGTAGTCGCTAACTCATCAAAAGCTAAAGCTTAGAACTTTTTGAGTTTTAAACTCCTTATAAATAGGGGTGTTTACGGGACGGGTTGGGACGGGTTTCACTTGTCCCTAACCCGGCTCTAATTTTTGACCGGGTCAATTCTATGGACCCGAACCCATCCATAAACCCGAAGGGACCGATGATATGCGGGACTAAGTAAGACCGGGTCTGAGTAGGACAAGACCGGGTTGGCCCGATATATAAGCTAAATATAATCATGAAATGATCATATAACAATGTTCAAAAGAAAATAGTTTATACAGTTAATAAATATATTGCATACAATAAAATATCTCTTAATATATGCAATATTCTTTACTTTTTTAAAGTTTGGGACATTACTAAACCAAGAATAACATTATATCACTATATAATTTTATGTATAGAATGTATTTTTAATGGTAAATAGAGGAAACTTAGACTCAAAAACCCCATCTAAAATGAAAAAAATAAGGTTAGGACTTTACCTAATAGAAAATCACAAGTAATAAATATTATATTTATATATAAAGGACAGGCCGGGTAACCCGAAGGTTAACCCGAACCCGTCCTCAACCCGATGCCGGGTCAAAAAATGAGACCCGATTTGGTTCTATTCTTTCTTGTAGGACAGGAACAGACCTGGCCCGAGTAAGACGGGTTGGGACGGGTCAAAGAGACGGACCGGGTCTTGAACACCCCTACTTATAGACACATGATTTGGCATAAAAAATTTGCTTGGAGGAGACGACGAAGGCAACTGGTGATGGAGGACGCTTCAGCCGCCACAATGGTTTTCATGGAGGCGATGGCCATGGAAGATGGCCATGGGGGAGTGGGGGAGGTGTCGACATTGCAAGGAGAGGAAGAGAGCAAGAGGGAGAAAAAGAGTCTGAGTTGTGAGGAGATGAAGAGAAAAAGACGTTTGAAACTTGAAAGAATTGAAGAGACTTAAGAAAGAGACTGTCAAAATGAGAAAGAGAGAGGGAAAATCGAGACAATTTTATCCTTCAGATCAATCACCTATAGTCATCATAGTTGTCCAGTAAAAGCACAATCCTTGTGCTATTTCATCATCCACTCAAATTATGAGATGTGTCGGCCGGTTCGAATACTAACAAAATTTTATTTTGCAATCTAAACCCGCTGTTTTACCCGATAAAACCCAATACTTTTGAACCATTTGGATCCATAGGAACCCGTCCACACATCATATAAATCGTTCGGATGGTTCGGGTTCGGGCGAGTCGGCAAATTCTGCCCACCCCTAGTAATAGTTATGATTTTTTTTTTTCAATTTCAAGCACATCGTACAAGAAAAATACATATACAACTTATGAAATTTGAAAATTAACCCAACAAATTATACATACAAATCGGTCAATAGTTCTTACATACAATTACTTTAATCAAAATCAATAACTCATACCCCATAATTTATAGCATCTATGCAATGAGACTAATATCCATATTTTATAATACTTATGTTTCTATATACATTAATATATTAAAATCAATTCACGCAAAACGCGGGTCACTATCTAGTTATAAAAATGAGTCAAGGTATATTATCTCATACTATGATACTGACAATAACTTCAGGTACACCCATCATAATTTTTACTGGCTAATAACCTATTTGGTCCTAAGATAAGGAATAACCAGTTACATAAAAAAATGTGATCAATACAGCCAAAAAAAAATTGAATTTAAATAAAAATTAATTATAAATTATGTTATATTTTAGGATTTTTTTTGCCACATATGCCCTTTTTTTTGGTCGAATCACATATGCGTTTTGAAATGTTTTCAGCCAACGAACAAAACCCTTCAAATCAATAAAGCCCAAGCCCAAAATAAAAAGCCGCCAAATTTTCACACCTATTTCTATCGGGGCGGCAACTTATCCCGCCAAAGGGTGTGTTCCCGCCATAACGACCCTATTTCTCTTTCCGATTCCTATTCCTATTTAACACCGCACAACACCCATGGCCACTCGCCACCACCAACACTCTTTCATTCCCACCCTCACAGCTTCTCTCAAACAATGGTAGTCTCTCTAGGTCCCGGTAAATTCTACGGCACCAGCCTTCCCCGCCCTTGGATCTACACCGACGTTAAGTTCAACGACCACCGAGTCGACCCACCCGCCTCCGTCACCGATCCATTTATGTCTTGGGCGGAACAGGCCCACTGGTCCATGGGCGGACTCAGCTTCAAGCGCCTCCGCCTCCAGGGCAAAATCGAGGGCAACGTCGAAAAGCTCCGCTCCCAGCGCGAGAAGCTCTCCAAGGCCCAGGCCCAGGCCCAGGCCCACAGCCCACAGCCCCTCTCCCGCCCTGAGGTCCGCCAATCTAAGAAGGCCGCCTCGCCTTCTCCTTCGCCTTCGCCGCCACCGGCTCCGGTTGCGTCGAAGCGCCGGAGGTTCATGGATCTGATCGAGGAGGGCGAGAAGAAGAACGAAGAGGTGGTTAAGGTTGCGGTTCCAGAGGCGAGGAAGAGGCGGTTGGTGAAGAAGCTTGGGGATGATTTCGATCGCGTGGCTTCTTCTGAGAATGAGGGGTCTGATGCTGTGGATTCCGATTCGGTGGCGATGAAGACTCGGAGACGTAGATTGGTTAAATTGGGTGATGCTGTGAAGAAGGTGGTTGACGAGGCAGAGAAATCAAATTCAAAAGCAAACAAGAGTGAAGCTGAGAAGAGCCCTGTTTCTGGGAAAGGGGTTAGGACTTCTCCTAGATTGGCAAAACGTGGGTCCAAATAGTAACCTAATGTAATTAGATTTCCATTGCTTCTTTGCTTGGTAGAGTTCTATACAGGATTTGGCTTGTTTCATTTTCCCCCCTTGTTTTTTAGTTTTGTAGACGTTGCTTTTCATTTGTGATAAAGAAAGAGGAAACAGGTTTTCATGCTGCATTTGTATAGTGCACTTAATTTAATTTGTTATGATTATTAGAAAAAAAATGGTAGCTGGGCTTATTTTTATCACAAATTGATAATGGAGTTTTATTTCTAGTCTCGATTTCATAATTTCATATTACTCCATGAACAGAGCTTAACTCCCTCATTCAGTCAATCGCATCAATAGACCTTTCTCATACCTGTTTTGCTAGAAGTGTTTTATGTGCATTTCGCCATTTCCCTAAGATTCAAAATTTATTCAACAATTGATGTTTTCCGCTGAGCAAGTTTGATTTAATATAAACTTCATTACATAAAATTCTTGTTTCCTTGAATATTTTGTTTATTAGTATGACAAAATTTAAACAACACTTTTATTACAATAATCTCTTGTACATGACCACACTATATACTCAGCTCATCATTCCATTTGAATATTGGTGATGGAAGAGTTGCAACTAGAAGGATATTGTACACAAAAACCCAGTGTAGCCCCTTCAACCGAGAACGAATCATATTTTACCCTGATTTCTATACTATAATGTAAACTTTGTCTCCCACTGCTTTTACTAACAAAGTTGTTTGAAACTCACATCCTGTTGAGTCCATCCTTTGACTTTGGCTAATCTGCATGAGTGTTCAATGAATAAAGAATGGGTTGATGAACTTTCCCCTGGGACCATCCCATATTCATCAGAAAACTCTTGCATTCCTCCAACTAAGAATTGCCAAACTAAAGCACCCGCTCCAGACCTGTTTTTCTTAGCAGATTTGTAAATTATGTCTAGAATTGTTTTATGCATCTTTTCTCGGTCGGACATTGAAAAGTTCTGATCTGATAATCCATATTCAGAGAACAAGACAGGCTTCTTCAATACTTTGTCACCATCTTCAATGTGGGAAAGCATCCACTTGGAGACAAATTTCAGTAGATCTTCAAATGTTTGCTCACGAAACCTAGGCAAAAATTAATAATTGAATACAAGGCAAGGTACAAAAGAATTACCTATATGAAATCATAAGAAAATTTACAAATTTCAAAAGAACTCTTGCTGCAAAAATCTGTTAAGGCAATCCTGAAAAACTCATCAGGAAGCCTTCAAACCTTCTGCAGGTTGTGTTCTGTGGCACTTCTTAATTTGGGTAACTTTTTTTTCCTTCTTTTTTATGACACTAAGCAAATCCAAAATAACAGATAAAGAAATCATGCAATGCTTACCATTGGTCAGCATAGATATGAACAGAAGTGAAATCAATATTTGAGATTTTGGAATTCCGAATATAATCAGACCCAAGTCTGGATGCCCAAAATTCAGGGTTGACAGTTGAACTTTTTGGGTCATGAGGACCATAAAAACCTTCAAGCCCAACAGTCACCAGATGGTTCTTGTCAATCATTTTGGTGAAAGTTGACATTTCTTCTATCCACTCCTGCAATTCTATGGCAATTAAGTATTGTGCATACGCAGATATCTAAATAAAAAGGGAATAAAGACTGCCCATATTTTCCCCCTCTTTCTTTTCAATGAATTTACATGAAACAAAGAAAAAAAAAAAGCAAACATCTTGTTACATTTTACTTGAGTTAAAAGGTTTCAACATTTTCCTTATTTTTATATATATTTCCTAAAAGGGAATTAAAAATTACTGTATCACAATGAGTATCAGAAAAATGACTAAAAGTTGGCTATAGAATTCTTCATATCAAATTTAGCCTGGCAGTTGTGCAATATACTAAAATTTGCAACATTGTGTTAAAAAATTCATCAGAGATCATAATTTTTTAGACAAAGAAACTGAGGAAAGAAAAAAGAAATTGAACTTATCAATCTCCTCATGATTTCTCAAACAACACATAGCACAAGAAGGAAGCATCAAGTAATTATTTTAACTTGTGCAGGGGTTAAAGCACAGGTAAAGGACTTACTTGGAGAGAGTCACCAGAGGGATCAGTCATGCAACGAGGTTCATTAATTAATTCCCACCCAAAAATGGTGGGGGTCGTTTCTATATTCAATTCCGGTGATAGTATTTTTCCTTGTCAGGATAGTCTGCAGAAAAATTCAAAGGAAACTATTAATTTATCTAAGAATAGCCTCAAAGGTTGCAAACATGCAGCTAAAATTGAAATGTCCTGTAAAATATATATATATATATATATATATATATATAAAATAAGTGTTAGACATACAATTGAGCATGTTAATGAAGAGGTAATTTTGACCAAGACAAGCTGGAGATAAAAGCTTCATATAAAGTCATGAATCATGGGCTAGAGAAGAGTAGATCATTATATATGTTTTCATTTTAGTATACATAAGAAAAAAGAAAGCAGTGAGACTAAAGAATAAAAGAAAATAAGGCAGGAGATATTGAATGAAGCTTGAGAAATATGGTTATTTATTTATTTGTTTTACTTTTTTCTCAAAAAAAAAAAAATGGAAAGAAAGTTATGCATTCATCATCTCATTCTTTGCTTCCCAACAAGGCTGTACTGCTGCCATGATGGTGCAGCCCTGAATCCTTCCTTTGCAGGGTGGAGAAAGTAGTTAATTAGTGATTGGTTGAACATGTCTTCATTAAGAATTTAAGATGCCATCACCACCAGTCTCAATTTTCAAATGCTTGTCAATATGATTCAATTGTCAGGAAAAAGGTGTACTACAAATGCAGCTCAAATGTGAAATATAATGGTCTGGCAGCTGAGACAAAGATGCAAACTGGTCTCGCTCTGTAAAATTCTTAAGACACAAATCATAGAAAAATTAGACCTATTAAGTTTAGGAATCGTAAGAAACATACCAGTAGAAAAGTTTTATCGCTAAAGTTGCCAGAGTCCACATGACAAACTGAAGGCAATTGCTTATGCTAAAAGATGTTAAGGGAAAGAAATTTAATTATTGCGGTGTACATAAGTTGTTGTTGGACTATATATCATGTGGGAATTTGGCATTTATGTTTTTTTTAAAATGAAAGCAATCTTCAATAGCACATAAGAATGCCTCTCCAACCATCAAGGGCAGAGTGTGGGGTAAAGAGAAAGAGGGGAAAGATAGACAAGTCATACCTTGATGTAATTCTTGAAATAAGTGCGGATTGATGGATCGAAGAAGAAAGAATCATTGGATGAGCTTAATCCTACCCCTTCTTGCCATGCCCATTTGACATACTGAGTCTTCCCACCAAATGGTTGCAAGTTGTTTACTAAGCTAAGGAGCAGCCTAATTCCATGTTGCCTTGCTTCTGCTATGACATAATCCAAGGCCTGTAACCAGTCACCCACCAATCCTTCAGCATGGTTTTCATTCATAAAAAATCATGCTAAACAATAAACAACTTACTTATTGCATGAGCAAAAAGAATTATCCATCAACATAAAGCATCTTTCATTCAATCAGGAACCACAGAAAAGATAGATTCATTAAGACTTAATTTCCAAGGCAACCATCTAAATTTTTAAAAGACTATTAAAAAACGTAGCTTGAAAATTTGCAAAAAGTAAGCACACATTGCTTCCTTCAGAAACCTTCATTTTGGCATGCCACTCATAAACTGATTTTAGTCACCGACACCATTTTTGGGGCAATTTCACATGTGATAGATTGAAAAATGATGGCCAAAGAGGAAAGAGGAATAAGTATAACACAAGTTCAACGTATTTCTTGTTGAATCATCTAGCTAATGAGCACAATTTTGGGAGCATAAAGAAAGGACGATCTTCAAATTGATTCAACTTAGACACTGACCACACAGAGAGATTGCGTGCCACTTCTTCTCTGTATTCTAGCACTGCCTAGTAACGACGGTATCTCCAATCTCCATTAACTTGACCATAATAAAGAGACAAGTATCATGATTCACGTCATATTTTACAACTATCACACTCACAACCCTATATAATTCTTTCTACAAATACTGCATAGTTTGGTTATGATGCTATTAACTATTATAACCACGCGCCATCATTACCCATTATGCAAGGTTCCAGAGAATGCAATCACAAACAGTCAAACACAATTTCAGGAAAAGAGAACAAAGACTCAGAAGATAATAAAAAAATCAAGGAAAAGAAACCCCCAAAAAACAAAATCATTTGATCATAACACTACAAAACGCGCACACACACTAATTTATGTCGGCATCTGACATGAAACTAGGAAAAGACACACAAAAACATGATTAGTATAAATTCTAGGAGGAACACATTACAAAATTACTAAAATCAAGAGCTACATACAATACCTTGAAAGCTTGTTCATCGAAGTGACCAGGGGAAGTTTGAAGGGCATTATAGCCACCATCATTGAATGCCCAAGTTCGACAAACAGTGAGACCCATCTTGGCACCAGTTTTCAGCATTTCACGGACCCTTGGTCTCGAATAAACATCCACTGATTGGAACATCAACCAGTAAGAGTTCCATCCGTTTACGTAGAAAGCTTTTCCATCCAACATAAACTGTGTCCCGTTTCTCTCCACAAAAGACAATTCTGGCTCTTCCTCAAAACTGAACTTTAATCCCCCAAAAGACATATAAATGAAAATGAAAAACGACGCAAAACCCAGAATAGGATAAAACAGGCCATTTCCTGCCCCCATTATTTGAGGGAGAAATTGAACAAATTGGGGAGGTTCCCGAGAACCCTTTTGTCCCTTTGCTAAAAAAAGTCACTACTTGATGAAGATTGCTGAACCTCACACCTCAGACCCCAAAAGGGAGTTTGGTTGTTCTTGACACCCCAATTGGTTAAAATGTCTAGATCTCTCTCTTTGAAGTGAGAACAGACCACCCCAGAAGGGAGTTTAGTTGTTCTTGACACCCCAATTGGTTAAAATGTCTAGATCCCTCTCTTTGAAGTGAGAAGAATATGAATGGAATTGAAAGGCGTTAACTTTAATGAGTTGCTAAATAATCAGTCCCCAAAATGAATGCATCAAGAAAATTTGGTGGGTTTGTAGTGAGTAGCTGTAGTGGGCTGTGCAATTAGGGAATTTATAGGGTGAGCTGAGCAGTGAGCAGGGAAAAATTCTGCATGGAGTGTGAAATGCTTGTGGTTTATGTTTGCAGTTCCACCCTAGAGAAGCTAAAGGAACTGAAAGTGAATCACATGTTTATCCTCAAAATAGTCCAAATTAATCAACGGAGATGATTGGGGTTGAAAAAATGTAAATGAGAATGATGATGGCGAGTGTGTGGTGAAATGTTTGTACTGCGTGAAGGAGAAGCCGTAGCTGTATTCCAATCCTAGTCTTTAATCGGTGTTTATACTTTAGTTTTAGTATATCCCAATGAAGGAGGAACAATGTTCAATGTCATGTGTCATTGAATAGTTTACCATATTAATTAGTGCAGACGTAGTCGATTAAAAAAAAAAATCAGCAGATTAAAATATTAAAAAAATCTCACTTCTCAATCTCATTGTTCTTGTTTATAGTAGTAGAGTCTAATAGCTAAAATTAGCTTAAATGTTCTATTATGATAACTCAAAAGTTAGTTGTAAGCCCAGAATAATTAAAAGTTAAATTAATTTGATTAAAAATTTTGATAAAATTGATTATAAATGGTAAAATAATATATAAGGACATCATTAATTATTAAATAAATATGAGTTCGAGTTGTTGAGATATAAGATTGTAATAAAATTTCAGTTAGTAACTAAAAAATTAAATTTTTTTTAAAAGTTACATCAAGTAGTATCTCAAAAAAAGCTAATAACTACTCCCTTGGTTCCAAAACTCTTGTTGTTTTAGCCTACTCCTAAATTCCAAAACTCTTGTTGTTTTAGCATACTCCTAAATTCCAAAACTCTTGTTATTTTAGATATCCAAGAAAAATTAATTAAGATTTTTCCAACTATGCCCTTATTTAATTACTTACATCAACTAACACCTATTCTCATTATCTCTTTCTTAATTATATAAGTCTTTTATATTTTCAAGGCGTTTTAATGGCCTTAATGAGCTTGGAACCATATACCACTACCCACTAACTAATCAATTCAGCACTTTTCACCAAATATAAAATAAAACAAAATGTGGGTAAGTGGTAGTTAAATGATATGGATGGATATTAAATGAGGGTATTTTAGTAAAATTAGTATTAAATTAAGACACATCAATAATTTCTTTGGTCTGTATGCATAACCTTAAACTACAAGAGTTTTGGAAGGGGGGAGTACATAAAAATATTACCTTACCAAACAATAATAAAATTGTTTTAACTACTCATTTTAGCTTTAATCAATACAATCGCAGTATATGACAGATATTAGCTAGAAATTTAGGATAACAAAAAAATAAAAAATTTTATTAAAAAAATATTTATTGTCATGAATACATTAAATATGGTTCAATAAAGAACATTGATTATTAAGACACTTTTATTTATGGCGATTCTTTTTTTCACTTTTGGTGAAGAGATTTTCTCAATATATTTATTGCAGTCTTAATTGTGCATTAATGTGACATTTTTTAGCTTCTGACATCAGTTTTCCACTGTAATGCTTGGTGCTATAGAAATGATAGGGAAATAGGTGAGAGAGAGGAGAGAAATGAGAGAGAAATGGAACATTTCACTTTCACTAGTTTGGTGATAAAGAGGTGTTGTCTATGATGGATTATTCTAAATTATGTACCATCAGTGGTGCAAACTTTCTAGTTGTTAGATATATTATATTTATATTGAGTGGTTAGGATTTCTTATTTGTAAATTATTGCAATAAAGTTGTTAGAGAAAAGTTTTAAATATTCAGAGTTTTTGTAATTGTTATTATAGTCCATTATAATTGACATTGTTAGATTATTGATTAGTTCCAAGCAAAAGCTATGCAACGAATGCATAAAACCTATGCTTGCAGTGAGAACAAAGATAACCCATGTGTGTAGAAGAAGAACAAGTTTAAAATGGACCGAACCCATCTATTTTCTCCCCATCTTAGTCCAAGTCCTTGAAAACAAAGTCCGCATTTTTAGGCTCAAAGGGAAATTGCAGACAACCTCTCCCTCAACATGACTTCTTCAAAAGAGCTCCTCCATTTGTTGTAACTTCACTCACATGCACAACAGTTAGAACAACAAAGGACTTATGAAAACATCATAGCATCACACCTTCACCGATCAGTTCCAACACACACTGAGTTTAGATGCCAACAAACCGGACTTTCGAGAATGGCATGGTGGCAAATCGGGGCTCCCAGACTGACGTTCTTGGCATGGCGACATGGGGAACTACAACCACGATAACATAATGCACAAATTTTAAAACGTAACTCAAAAAACGGAACATAAACCCAAAATGTTAAAAAAAAATTAAAATAAAAACTCAAATCAAATCAAAGATACATCCTTGATTAGCAACGAGCTTTGATATAGAGAGGTTGGAGAAAGAGTTGTACAGAGATGCTGGAGACTGAGAACTCATGGACAAAGGAGAGAATAGTGTTACAGGGATTTTGGTTACAAAAAAGCTTTCTTTAGCAATTTTCTGAAAAATTACTCAATAAATGATAAATTTATAATTTTATACAGCAGAAGGTCACACAACCTAATATTATAGGTAAATAAGGTGCATCACCACTCCTACACTTTTTTTATGACACACGCTAGAGTTCACTTGAAGAAAAATTATGGCAAAATACAAAAAGTTGATGGTCCCACTTAAAACATTTCTCCCCAATTTAGGCAAGAGATGGGAGAGAAATGAGAAATTAATTAAAAACATCATTTCTATCAAAACAAACAATTAAATTATCTATTTCTCCTTTATTTTTTACCTATTCTCTCACACCAAACAACCTATAAATTATCTCCACCTCTTCTCTATTTCTCTCTTTCGTATTTCTCTAAATTAAAATTTAAAATTTCATACAATGTTATAACTTACATAACAAATTCCTCAAAAGAAAATTCAAGTTTACACATTTAATAGGAAAGGACATAAACTTTCTATTATGTTTGATTCAATGTTGGAATATGATAAACTCATATTTTTATTATGATAAATAATTGCATTAAAAGATCCAAATTTGATTTTAATTACTTTCCAATGTCAAATCAAATATCCACTTAATTTACTTATCTTTGAATCAGCATCATGGTTTGGCTTTAATTACCCACCGAACATCTCGCTTCTACATTTTTTTATAGGAATTGGCTATGTCCTTCAAGTGGATTAGCCTTATATTCACTCTCTCCTTTTGGGGTAATCTCCCTTCCACACTATGTCTATAGCTTATTAGTAACTGCTTAAGGCTTTCAATGTGCACTCTGATTCTGTTAACCAGGTAGAGATCACTATTTGTGGGTTAACCTCTGGATTATCTAACCGTGTTAAACATCGACACTCTCTAAGAGTTCTAAAAAGGCCTCAAGGTACATGAATTCCCATTCTAACAAGAGGGTTCATAACACCTAATGGATTTCCTGAGATTTAAAATTTTCAAGCCCTAAATAGATCCTAGTTTGTTTAACCTCGCACTATGATTGTATATTCATTAGGTATAAAGCTCAAGATCATAATTCTTTACAAGTTAAATCTTAGCTTGGCACTCTAGCTTTGCTAATGCATTGGTATGGTTCCAAGCGATTCTAGTTGGTTTCTATCACACCCTATTGTCCTTCTATAACCACGATACCGATCAACGACAACGCTATCATTGAACCTGGATTCTTAACATCACCCTAGAAATAATTTAAACCTTTTAGCTACACCTCCAGAACTTACAACAACCTACCATCATACATACAATTAATGAATTGGAAGGTAAAGAAACAAAATACGTGGAACTCATGAAAAACAATTGCGGTCTAGACACCTAGTATTTTTATTCTTAACAAAAAAAATCTACTTAGGATCTTGGCACAATTTGGCAATTCCAAACTGGGCCGTAAACTACCCTTAAAAGTCCCTGCCCGATGCTACCCCCTTATGGATAATACCCTTTTTGGGAAGGGAATCATTCCCTTCCTAGGCTCTAAAACTTGGCTATGGTCTCTTAGCTTAAAGCTCTAAGGCTACTCTTAGGGTAGCTTAGTTAGGACTCTCAACTTCTATCTGATGTACTTTCATACTATCACTCCTGACTGTCATATTATGATTCGACTTTCTAGCTTTCTCAACTCTAACTCATGCACTAACATTGAAGTTATAGGTAAGGGCTTCCTAGTCACGGTATCCATGAATTAGATTGGTTGTGCCTAGGTGACTCTTCAACTCCGGTGATCGTCCTAAGGAGATTCCATCTCCCTCTCTTGTCCCGTATGAATCCCCACTTGGTCAAACATCTTTCTCACGCTCCCAAGGCCACTCGGTACCTCAAACCTCATTCCATTTCCCCAAATGTGTCTCTAAGTCATTAAGGGTAACCACTAGTGCTGCTAATCCTAGGTCTTGGGTAAGGTATTCTTTACTCGAGGGATTTAGATTGTCTAAAGGCATAGGTCGCTACTCTCTCACCTTTCAATAGGTTACGACCTTACTTGAACAGGATCTACTTTATAGGCTCGTACCTCTATGTCCTTGGGTTCTGAGGAGACATTAACCTAAGTTCGGTAGATGAATTACGATGTGTAATCAGAGCATGACTAATATTCCCACGATACCTCCCTACGAGTTAGTCTAGTCTAGCCACAATTTACACCTATCAGGGTTGGCAATAATTATCTTCCTCTCGGGTGTCCTTACACAATTCCTTAAGTGTTTCTCTGGTTCCTCTAAGTGTTGGGAATAAATAAGGATGTCGTCGATCACCAAGACAACATACTCATCCAGGTAGGGCCTAAGGATTTCATCCATGTAATTCATGGATAAAGCAAGAGCATTGGGCAACCAAAATGGAATCACCCACTACTCGTAAGGCCCATGACTAGTTCTAAGGTAGTCTCGGGAATCTCATCCACCCTAACCTTAATCTGGTAGGATCGTGACCTCAAGTCTATTATAGAGGATATTGAGGTTACCTACGTTGTCCAAATCAATCATAAACCCTATGTGGGGTTTTTGGTTTGCTTACTCTATATCCTAATTGGATTCAACATAGCTAGTCCAAAATAAACCTTTCCTCAAGTGAATCCTCTTCATTCTAGTACCTCCTATTGCGTCATAATCAAATCTAATATACTCCAAATTCAAAACTCAACTCCAATCTATGTAGGCCAAGACACTCTTAATTCTATCAAATTCTAAGAAATTCAAAATCGAGTAAACCATAACCTAAGAAATTCACAATCAATTACGCACATATATTACAAATGATGTTACTCAATTAATCAATGAAACCAAGCATCAAAATTCAAGGTCAGACAATTATTCTCATCATTCATCAAGTAGTTTACTTACATTGGTTCCTCTCTGAGTCTTATGTTCACTAGGCTTTAAAGGTGAAATTCTATAGAGTGTTTTGGTAAAATCTCTCCCTTATCGGGTGGTTGGTACTAACTTTCCTAGAAAAATAACCTAAGACACACTAGCCAGGGGGTATCCTATTCAAGTCTAAGTTTGTTTGCCACTGGTCGTAATCCTACTCACCACGCACTTAATATGAGGGTGATCAATCCCTACACTGTATGCAAGGTAATATAGGATTATAACAAGCCACAACCAGTTATGTCCTATCCAATTGGATTGAATGATTTTGATACCATAATATAAAATCCTAATTCCAAAAACTAAGGAATAATGGCCGTTGGAAGCATATTCTCAAATTTACGAATTTTTTTTCGCGACATTATCAATATCGTAAAAATACAACATATAAGAGCTTAGGTAATCCAATGTTTATTTAAGTGGAACTTCCAAATATGCAAATATACAATAATTGTCATTCAATGGATACAATTCATATAAAGCAAGTAATTCAAATAAACATCATTATCCATGTACAATTAGACCTAATTATTCTAATCCAAATGACACCCAGGGGAAATATCCACCCTAGGGCACCAAGTCCTTCCTTCACTGCTCGGGACGAGTCTCCTACACATCTAAATAAGAAACCACAAAATGTGTGGTGAGACTTTCATCGCAGTGAGTGCAATCATACAAGCAATGTAGGATAGCAGGCAGATGAAAATGCATCACTTAACATATATATTCATTCATAACAAAATCATATCAACGACAAATCATTAAAGCACATGACAACCTCTGATGTTTAACTCAACATCAAGGGTTCTTTTTTACTTATCCTCTTAAGATCTGAGCTTAAAACCTGAAACAAGTAACATCTTCCTTGCGGCCATAAAGACATAATGTTGTCTTATTAGCAATCAAGGATGCATTGGTTTTATTTTTCCTTTTCCCCATTGGTCGCCAAAGACCCATCAAATTCTTTCTCCTTTTTCCTTTTTGGTCCGAAGACCTATGAAATTCCTTTTTCGTAAATACATAAAATCCGTAACATGTGTGATAACATGATGTATATGAGAACTTAGATAAACATACTACTTTCAATCATGAAGATTAAGGAATGATCATACATTTGTTACAAATTCCCACATACCAAAACCCTAGGCTATAGCATTTTCTCAAGGCACACAAGTTTAATCCACACATAACACTAGGGCAAACATGTAAACTCGTCAATCAAGTAAAACACAAGCAAAAGAGAAGGGGATTAGAGAATAGGGGTCATTTAGGGCGTTCACACAACATGAGAGTGAGTGGGTGGATCACACTTATCTCTAGAGTAGAAAATGGAGGTCTTTAAGGGATGAGATATATAGGCTTCCTTGATCCTCTTCTTCCTTAATCACTTACTCCACAACTCTCCTTTCTCCTCCTCTTCACTCTTCTCTCCTAGGGAAAGAATTGGGAAGAAATGTGTTTTAGAGTTATGGGATCAAATTAAGTTCTATTTTTAAAACTAAGTTCGCGCATTTTCACATAAGTAAGACATTTCTCGCTTCAGCAAAAACAACACAGAAGCTCACTGCCCCATTCTCTCTCGAGCAAGAATTGAGCGAGAATCTGATTTTCGCTTAAGCGAGCTTCTCTCGCTTGAGCAAAAACCAGTTAGAAACAACCCCAACTCTTTGCCTCATTTTTCGCTTGAGCGAGAATTCCCTCGCTCAAGTGAAAACCCATTTTGTTTGATATTTTTGTTCAAGCGAAAATTCTCTCGCTTGAGCAAATATTTCATAGAATGGAATTACCAAATTTTCATTTCTATTCGCTCAAGTGAGCCATTTCTCACTTGAGAAAAAAGGGACAATGTTATGCCATGTTTAAAATTTTTTGACCACTTTTATAACCCAATTCTTTTATAAAACCATCTTCTAATTATAATTTGACTTATGAAGATGGTATATAACTTCTCCCCTCATTTCCTCACTTCTATAAACTTTATTTCTCGCATCCTAACTTGATTTCCTCTAAGTTCATTTATGATTGGGAATTAAGATGTAATACTTGATTTAACCCTTAAAACTCTCTCTAAAACTCTGAACTTTTATTAAACCCCCAACCTTCCATCTTAACAGAGTTTTTAACTTATGATTTTACTATACTTCCTAAAGCTCTAATTTTTGGGAATTTAAACTTCACCTATACTAAGTAGAGGGTAGAGGAACAAAGTGTTGGAAAAACAGTGATGAAAGATGGTATTGTCCCTAAAATAGGAATTAAATATAAGCCATGAAAGTTATTTCCTATTAATTTGCAGGAAATTTACTATAGATTTTTTTTAACGAAGTAAAGAAATTTTATAGAAGCATTTTTTGTAAAAAATTTGTAGTTTAATTTTTTTGAACATTTATTACACATGAATTTTCTAGAGAAAAAATCACAAGAAATTTTCTGTGAAATTTTACCCGGGAAAATTCATAGTGGAGTTGTGAAAGTGACTTAATAGAGTACAATTAATGAGAAGGACTAAAAGCATGTAATTTTAGAAAATGGAGGACCAAAACCAATGAAAAAATAAATGAGGGACAAAAATTAAATTTCATCATATTTTCATGGACAAAAACATATTTAACCCTAAATATAATTATAATTCTTAGGAAATATGAAGTGGCTCTAATAATAAAATATTTCAAAAATAAAATTCTAATTTTTACATAATAAAATTTACTTATAATAAACATATCAATTTAATAATTGAGAGATCAATCATAATTGAATATATATATATATATGTATGAATGTTGATGAGGTCAGCACATCTAAATCATACATACCTTTTTATAATAAAATGATAATTTGTATAAATTTGCTCCAACGGTTCCTTTCTCGAATGATTATGATTATTGATTAATGGTTCAATACAGCTTACAGAAAAGTGCACACATAAAGCTTCCAAAGATATGAATAATTGGTTGGAAATTTTTGGAGTATATGTTACTGCAGAAATGTTTTAGAACCACCTATTAGAATATTAGTTTACTTCTGTGTTGAAAACGATTCGGTACCTAAGCCTAAAGCTTATAATACACCTTTCATCCAAATGAACATTTGTTATTCAATGTATGTATGAGTATATGTTCTGTGTGCATATCAAAGATCCATGCATATTAAAAAAAAAAAAAAAAACTCAAAATTATCATATACAAAATTAAAAAATACAGATCAAAGAGTTGTAGTTCAGTTGACAACGCACTGAGATTGTGGGAAGAACTCCGAAGTTCGATCCTCAGTAAACACACGAGGTGATGAGCCATAAGAAAATTAAAGAAATAGTTTGTTGTAAAAATTATTTCCCGTTTAAGTAACCCATAACTCCACGAATCTACGTTGATCTGTTTTCTTCGATGAAATTAAGTATTTAACTGAAAATTTATACAATATACATATGAACAATTCGGATAATTATAACATTTGTATTTTCGTAATTTCCAGTATATAAACGACAAATTAATTCAATTGTACATGGAAAATCCCAATAGTTTGGTAAATTATACTTACACATGTGACCAAACCAATCGTCCTAAACATGGCCCCGCATCTTTTGTTGATTTAGAGTTCATTTCTTCCAATTTTAGCTATGTAGTACAAAACAAAAAGGAAGTAATACAGAGCCCGTTTGATATTTTAATTTTCATTGTGTTTCTATTCTCTAGTTTTAGTTTTAATTATAAAAAATAAAGATTCTTTATTTTTTATTTTATTTTCTCCTTTTTTATATAAAATTTTAAAAATAAAAAATAAAGTGAATTTTTTAGTTATAATTAAAATTTAAAATAAAAATTAGAAATAATAAATAAAATCATATAAACCAAACGATCCTAACAGTAATTGATATCACACTTATATTTTCATAAGCTAAATGTGGTGAATTAATAAAAAAGAGTATAATGTTATATATATGAAAATATTACAAGTATAAATTAGCAAAGTAACGAAATAAATAAATAAATCCCAGCATAACTAATATTAATCTTCATTTTAATTGATCCTTTTGAAACGATTATTTTGTTGTAATAATCGCATAACATAAGTTATTACCCTTTTTAAAAAAGAAGAAAAATAAAAATAAAAGGACAACGCAACGCTAAAAATTTCAGAAATATCATTGTACAATTCTAATTTTTTTCACACTTCATTTTTTTTTTTTCACATTTCTTAACATTTTTCTTCCACTCAATTTTGCGATGTGAAATTATCATTTTCCTTATTGAAAAGGAGCCTAGCTTATATGGGAAGCCAGGAATTGTTCTGACAGTCTCTTGTCATTAATTTGTTTAGCTACTGGGTGGAATAATTATGTGAGGGATGATTTCAATTTTTAAGTTTGAGATTGAACGGGGGGACCGACAATAAGTACGAATAAAAGGCCCCACTTTTGCGTCATAAACATATAAGATTACCCATAAGCAAATATTAGTGCTAGACGGATTTGGTTAATGTCTTTTCAGTCAAAAAGACAAATAGACTGTCATAGTTAGGAATCATTTTGCACTGACTAAAGAAGAATGATTCAAACTTTTCTCATATACATTTACTTAAGCTAGAAAATTAATCATACACATATAGAATCAACTTTCAGTTCACTCTAGCTATGATGTGATTCATGCGCTTATTTTCCTATGATTATTATATCCGGTTACCACTTAGATGTGTGCATATGGTTTATATAGTTGAGGACATGATGGTTAGCTTTTAAGCTTGGATTGAAAACCCCTTTCAGCAGTCCACAACAATGTTTTGGTGAAGGAGGGCTGATTAATTTCCGGTTTTTCGATTTAAGATTTTACAATTAAGGAGCAAAATTACAACTTTTGTCGTGATATATTGGCTGGATTATCCAATGAGTCGGTAGAAGAAAGAGAGGCTTAATTAAGGAGCTTTAGTGCTTATCAGGGATTGTTTGAAGTTTTACGATGAATTAAAATTAAATATTTTGCTTATGGTTTCTCATCACAACCTCACTTTTGGACGTAAACTATTATTTTCATATGTAATGATATCTTTATCTTTTTATATATATAAAAGTTCATTTCAAACCTAAAAGGAGGATAAAATGATAAATTTTTTTTAATAAAACTTCTAAAAATAGTAAGTCACTTTTACATATTAAATTGTTAGCATTATTATTCATCATTAATTAGTTATAGTAATTATGTTAATGATAAAATCACTATAATTACTAACTTATAAAACTAATATTCATAATAATAATAGAGATATATTCTCTAATTTACCTCAAAAGCCTATAACTTTTACTATTCTTTATTTTACTTAATTAAATAATTTAATTTATTTAATAAAATAGAAATATCAATACCTAAAAATAATTAAACATTATGTTTTAAAAATAAATAAATATTTTAGAGACCTTATTAAAAAATCATTTTAGCATATTTTATGAAATATATAAAAAGAATAAAAATAAATATAATATGAAATTTAAAATATACTAAAGTACTTAACAAAAAATACTTTACCATTACAGTGATAGTAAGTATAATAATTATTTAGTTATAGTTATTATATATTTTTTACATTTTAAATATTAAATTTATCTAGAATAAAAAAAGCCTATAAGTTTTGTTAAATTATAATTAAATCATCAAAATCCTTTATTTGATTTGAACTTATCAAGTTCAATTTTTTTCCATTATGAAATAAAATAGACACGGTCTCTAATTTACATGAAAAGCCTACAACTTTTATTTATATTTATCTCATAAAAATTAATAATTTAATTTGTTTGAGGAATTGAAAATATTAATACCTAAAAATAAATAAATATTATTTCTTAAAAAAATAAATGAATATTCTAAAGCATTTATGTTTTATTCAATAAATAAAAAGATTAAAAATATAATATGAAATTTAAAAGCATTTGATGATGTTCATACTCCCGAATTCCTCAAAACAATAACTTCATCATGACTTCCAAATCATGAGATTAAACTTAAAGTAGGAGTTTTTGTCATGCTATTGAGAAATATAGACCACTTCTGGATTGTGCAATGAGACAAGACTCATCATTACTCAAATGGGCATATATATTTTAGAAACAAGAGTCATATCGGGCAACAATGTTGGAGAAAATGTTTTCATTCCAAGACTCTCATTAATTCTACCATATAAAATGATCCATTTTAAATTTCAACGGAGACAATTCCCAATTGATATCTCATTTGCAATGACAATAAACAAAAGTCAAGAAGAATCTTTTTAAACATGTTGGAATATTCCTTCCAAAACCGATTTTTTCTCACGGTCAATTATATGTTGCACTCTCAAGATTAACATCACGTAATAGACTTAAAATTCTTATATATGATAAAGGGGGAAATTCATCGAACACTATATCAAATTTGTTTTTCAAAGAAGTCTTCCAAAATTTAATTTAGATAACTATCCTTCTCTTTTTTTTTTTTTTTCACATACTACTACTTTAGATTAACTTCTACCTTATATATTTTAACATTAACTTCTATATTACAGGTGTTACATCGTTACATCCACCTTCCTATGTCCAACAACTAGATTTTATCTTCATAAATTATAAACTACACCCAATATATATTTATTTAATTCATTTTCATAATAACTCTTTTACCATGTATAATTATTCTCATACACATATTTATTATGATTTACATACACATTCACCATCAAATACACGTTTAAACCAAATTATATTTTAAAATATTAACAATATTTACCTTTAAAACTTATTTGTCTACCATTCCCACTATGATCGTCCTCCGTGCATCGCACGGGCACCGGACTAGTTTTGTTATAATATAAAGAGTTTTTTTATAACAAAGTATTATTAATTAATATTTTTTAATTAATGTTTTCCTATTCATGACATCGTATAGTTCATTAATTAATAGTATAGAATTTGTTACGCTAGCTATTAAAAGAGTTGTGGCTCAGTTGGCAACGCAGACTAAGATTGTGGGAAGAGCGCACCCGAGTTCGATCCCCACTAAACACACTCTTAGGGAGGGGTGAAAAGCCTTAACTGTGACTAAACCCCCAATAGAATTACCTAATAGGGAATACCTATGATTAACACAAAAAAGAGCTATTAATAAATTGATATTAAATATATAAATTTAGCTTAAGGAGAAGATTAATCATATATATAACTCATATAGATGGCAAGTGAAGTGGTAACTTAAAATTATTAAACGCATGCACTTTTAGCTATGTGACTAAATCAAATATTCCATTTTTGTATTATTTATAGAAAATCTTTTCTTGCTCCAATTAATTTTCTTGACAAAGATGTATAAATAAATGATATATATATATATAAAGACATGATCAAATGACATCCCGTATTAAACTTTTTACTTACATTACTTAATAATTTTTTATAAATGTAAAATTGGTTAATCCAACCACTTAATAGTGTTATATTATCTTTAAAATAAAAAATATCAAATTTTATATGATTTAAACATGAGTTAATATAGAATTTAGTCCCTAAAAGTGTCATGTTGTTTATTTTTAGTCCCTGAAAGTTCATCTATGTACAAATTAGTTCTTGAAAGTCTAGAATTACTTACTTATTAGTTCATTCGTTAACCTCTGTTTGTTTAATGAAACAGAAGTGTTGAGTTGGCAAGTGTTTCAGATCAAAAATGGAAAATAGAGGTTGAGATTAAGAAGGTTCAATTTCTAGAGAAACATGGTTGCAAGAAATGGGAATTTCTTATTGATGTTGTTTTTCTCGGTTGCCCCCTGGTGCTTTATATATTTACACCAAACTTGGAGCCCAAGACTTTACGTTGGATGCCATTACTTAATTACATTATGTCAATGTTTCAGGGAACACGCCCTCTGTTTGCAACAACTATCTCCTTTCCTTTTTTGTGTTTCTTTTACAGGACTTCATTACAAGCTAAAGATGTTGCCTCCATTTTGGTGAAAGCCTCTGCTACGCTGTTGTACTGTCACCCTCTGCATGATGTCCAAACTTTGCGTTGTTACAGCTGTCTGCTCCCTGTACGGTGTGCTGTCAGGCATGCTAGCTTGTGTTGGCTCTGTTGCGCTATGCAGGTCAAACGCGTTGTGCAGGTTGTTGTGTTGTGCAGGATCCTTCCAACGACTCATTCCTTCTTGGTTCATGTCAGAAGGGCGGGTCGTAAAAGTAGAGGGAAATGTCTCCTCTTTTTAGTGTAAAGAGTTCGTTGTCCATCAAGTTCACTCTGCTCCTTGTACGTTGTGCTGATAGGTCCGCTTCTGCATACTTGCGATATGCTGCCAGGGTTAGCCCTGTGCTACCAGGGGCTTGCCTCCTGATGTACGCCAAGTGATCCCCTACTGTAACTCTTTCTTGTATCAGCTTACTTTTGCTCTTGTATGTTTTAATCTTGTTTCATACAAACTGATCTAGAACATTTTCCACCTTGCACATGCAGTACGCAGTACTGTGATGTGCACACATAATTTTCATTGTTTTGTGTTGTAACGTCTAACTGGGTTGCTTTAGCTGGGGAGGCGTCCCTCATTATGCCTTAGCTTTTGTGTTGAATTTTGTTCTATCCGTGGAAGCTTCCTGCCTCGCCACGCGTGCCTTTTCTTTTGCTTTTTGTGCATTTTTTCATTGCATTTTCTTCTCTTCAACTTCGTTTCTTTCATCTTCTCCTTTTGTGATGGTTCATTTTCTCTCTCCTTCCGTTGGGGTTCCCCTTGGTCTTCATCTCATTTCAGTCTTTTTCAGGTTGGATCCACGACATTTGCCCCCTTGCACTTGGGAGATAGATACTTCTCTCAAGGTGCAACAAAAAATGTTCGCCTTCATGTCATTACTTTACTGACTCACTTTATTGTTTCCTGAAATTTGTTGATATTCGTGAAGTGTGCTTGTTCGCTCATAATGTTCATCAATTGCGTTCTTCCTGGCTCTTCAAAGTATTTTGTTTGTTTGCCTCCTTGTAGACACCATCCTTTCTTCGACGTACTTGTTCTCTTTTGAGTTTCATTCATTTATCTGAGGACGCTAAGTTCGCCATCTCTATGTTTGAGTAAATCCTACTTCTGAATCATTCTCAATAGGGTGAAGTTAAGCATTCAATAATGTATTATAATTCCTGTGTGAGTTAGTAGTCAAACCTGAATTATTTTCCTAGAAAAAACGTTGGTCGTCCTGTCTTTTTGATAATGTTAAACATCAAAGGGCGATAAATTTAATAATATTAAGTGAATATCTCATGGGTCGTTCGGGGTGGTTGCGAGTTTCCAGTTTTTGGTTTTTAAAAATTTTCAATCAAGTTTTTACAACTCAAAACCAAAAACTGAAAACTTATTTTTGTTGTTTTCAAAACAAACATTTTGAAAACCACAAAAAGTGGTTTTCAGTTTTTGGTTTTGAGTTGTAAAAACTCGATTGAAAATTTTTAAAAACCAAAAACTGAAAACTTGCAACCACCCCGAACGGCCCCTCAAGTATTATTTCCATGGGGGCTATTATTTGTTCATGCAAAGTTATATAAGCAAATGTCAAACACACTTCTCGGTTATATAGCATGGATAGAGCGTAATCATGTCTTACTAGTTTTTGGTCTTTCCATTCCTTTTCAATAAACCATTTGTTTGCAAAATTGTTATGATCAATATATAAATGATGAAGTGGGAGAATAGTTGAGAAGTACGCTTTCTAAATGTTCGTGCCTAAAGTATCAAATAACCTTTTAAATGAAAACAAATACCTTCCAAATGAGAATGGCTAAAGCATTAGATAAATTATAATAATCAAGGCCTTCAAATGTGCCTTCAGAAGATGTGTTCCAGATGAAGTGAGCTTTGTTACAATAGATGTATAATGCTTTTAAGAAATGCGCTTTGTTACCTACTAGTATCCAACCCGTGCGATGCACGGATGTATTATTCAAATAAATATTTAAATTTAAATTTTAATAATATATTTAATCTGTTTAATATATGTAAACATTAAATCATAAGATTAATTAACTTTTAATATTTAATTTGATACTTGTTAGTAGATCGATTAAGAATATAACAAACTAACAAAGTAAAATGGATTTGGAAATATGAAATAGTCACATTTAATAATTACAAATGAACACTATCAGCAATATTGCTTCATTTAAATTTTTTGAAACACGTTCTTGTAGACAATATTTTTTGTAACACTACAACACTTAAAGTTGTCATCATATATAAGAATCGTAAGTCTTTGTTGAGACTTAACCCTAGATACAACAACAAACATGCCTTGGTAAATACACACCAACATGTGACAATGTTTGGCCTTGACTTTTATTAATGGTCATAGCAAAGCAAAGAAAAATGGAAACTGTCTTCGTTGAAACTTTAATGGGTTGAGATTTTAGATGGAATTAAATTCATTCGATGAATGAATACCTTTGTTCCTAAATGTGTTCCCGTAGTAACGGTTTCTCCAATGACATTAGAACCTAACTAATCAACTATTAATCTAGTTCCATTGCAAAGTCATTGGATATATCAAGATTCGTCATTAGCATAACAATCACTTCAATCTTTAACACCAACTTATGATCATGGAGCCCAGAGCACCTAATATCATTTAAGAATTCAGTTGTCAACCAATTAGCTTCAATACCGACTTCCTCATCCACCTTCCATATAATATCAGAACTCAAGTACATCCTTTCTTCTCCTAGAAATAATGTCATGACATATTCATTGATGGAGTAAACAACATCCAATGTAGGAGCAAGAATTGTTTTATCTTGAAACAATTCTATGTTTTCAAAATTTGATGGCAAATTAGGATAGACAAAGGAAACTATATCTCCATTTACATTACCTGTATACTTTACCAGTAAAGCCTCTGGTATTTCAATATCAGCTTGACCATCAATAATTCATATAAATATTAATATGACATGTAATCTTGTTCAATATAAATTTAATACTACATATAGATGTGAAATTAAAGGTTTATTTCATCCATCACATTTTAAAATTATTTTAATATAGAAATGAGATATCCCTCCATTTAGAGTACTTAGAGTTTAATACGATGTCTAAAACAATAAAAAATTATATTCCAATAATAATTAAATTGATAAAAATAATTGGGAAGTAATCTTTTTGTTAATTTATCATCTAACATGTTTCTTACTTGATATGTATATAAATGATCTTTAATTGTGACCACAATTGTAAATGTTTGACACTAAATCCAACTCATTCATTTCAAGTTAAAGCTCGTATGACATTTATTAATTACAAAATAAAAATATGTCATTAGAAAAAAGAAACATTGAAAAGGAAAATCATAAAATCTTATAAAAAGAAAAAATAAAAAAATAGAATCATGTTGTTACACGATCTACAAATATTAACACAAATATTATTTTTAAAATTATATTAACAAATAGATCTATTGACATTTGTTGCACGGGTAACACGATTTTTTAATTTTTCATATATAATTTAAATATTACAGTAATTATATTTATAAAATAATTAAATTGTAAGAAAAATAAATTAAAATTAAATATATTTCTATCTTAAAAAATAATATATTTTTTAATATTAGATAAATTATATTTTTCGTTCATGTTTTTTGGTTAACTTTAGACTTTGTCCCTGACTTTTACAGCCTTTTATTCTTATACTTTTAAAATATTGTAATCATAGATTTATAGTGCCTAACATTGGGTTCTGGGTTATGTTCATTTTTACATATATTACTAAATTTTTATAATAAAATTAATTTATGATATAGTCATATACATTAATTAGTAGAATGTGAATATCATATTGTTATCATGTTTATGGAAAATAATAACAAATACATCATTAATATAATAAATTTAAAATATATTCACATTTGAGATCTCACAATGAAATCATTTCAAAACTATATAAAAGTGTATGGAAAAAACCATTATAGGGAGAGCTAACCCTATTATGATATTGATATTCATGACCGGAGTAGGACTAACTCCGATGGAGGGTATTTATAGTTTATTAAAAAAATCACTTTAAACCTATAATTGAAAATTTTACTTAACTTTTAAACGTACTATATTAAATATATAATAAATCAAAATAGAATATAATAATTTTATTCAAGTAAAAGAAAATAAAATAATTATAAATTTTATAATTCTAATTTGAAATTTTGTCCATAAAAATTATAATCAAGACATCATAAAAGTTATTATAAATTTAAATTATATTAGTATTTGAGATCTCTCATCTTAGTCACCTAAAACCTATATAAAGTGTATGGACAAAACCATTGTTGAAAGAGTTAGTCCCACCATTATGTGGAGAGTATTTGGGGTCATAAAAAAAATCACTTTATTGAAATGAGAATAAAAAAAATCTAAATAACGAATGTGAGAAAATTTGTCATATGTACTGAGCGAAAAAATTTAATATAGAATAGATAGAATAAATAAAAGAGATAATAAATGAAAACATTAATGAATAAAATAGAGAGATAATTATTTTAATATAATAAAAAATGAAAATGTGATAAAAAATAAAAATAAAATAGAAGAAAACGGTCGGAGAATGATCACTTTATTGTTTTGCTAATAAAAAAAATTAAAGAAACGCAAGTGAGAAAACATGACACGTGTTATGGATGAGCAATTTTAAAATTGAATAAATAGATAAATAGAATAGATAAGTGAGATAATAAATGAAGATATCAATGAATAAAATAAAGACATAAATGATATATTGAAACATCATGTTAAATTTAATGTAAATCAATACATTTATTGTATTGCTTAATGTGAGTTTTCATGTAACGAAACAGATAAATAGGAATAAATAATGAGAGAAATTATTTTAAGATAATAATAATAATAAAGAAAATTAAAGTGTGATAAAAAAGGAAAAAGGTTAAACATGTTTTTAGTCCCTGACGTTTGACCCGAATTTGATTTTAGTTCCTAAACTTTTAAACTGTTGGTTTGGATCCCTCATGTTTTGAAATCACATAACTTTAGTTCCTCCCCTTAACACTATTATCTTTTACGCTGACGTGACAAACGAATTTTTGTGTCAGTTTGTCCAATCACTTTCAATGACCATGATGTGACAATTGAATAACAATTCAACTCTTCCAATCAGTTTTGTAGTCTTCCCTGTTCATGAAAAAAGTGAAGTTAAATTTAATAAAACCCTAAACAAAATCTGACTGGATAAGCCGAGGTGTAATTCAATTGCCACAACATGGTCATTGTAACCGACTGAACAAACTGACACAGAAATTCATTTGTCACGTCAGCGTCAAAGTTAACGTTGTTAAGGGGAGAGACTAAAGTTACGTGATTTCAGAACATGAGGAACTAAAGTTACCTGATTTTAGAATATGAGAGACCGAAACCAACAGTTTTAAAGTTTAGGGACTAAAACCAAATTCGAGTCAAACTTCAGGGACTGAAACATATTTAACCCAAAAGGAAAAAAATGTAGGAGGAAAACTGTTTCACATGGAGGATAGTAGACTGTGGATACCCATGGTTTACCAAAATATCACTTTTATATTGAAACAAATTAATACGAATAAATAATGAGAATAAATATTTTAATATAATAACAATAAAAAATTAATTTGTGAAAAAAAATAAAAATGAAAAAAAATGAGCAAAACTGTCTGCCGTGCAAGATAAATGTGTTCATAAAAATATCACTTTACAGAAAAGAGAATAAAAAACTTGAGAAAATGTAGATGAAAATAATAACACGTGTAATGCGGGAATAATTTTAATATAGAGTGAATGAAAGTAAATTGAAAGATAGAATAAATAAGAGAGATAATAAGTGAAACATTAATGAATAAAATAGAGAGATGAATAATATATTGAAAAAATACATTAAAATTGATGTAAATAAACTCATATCGTAATTCTTTATGTGAGTTTTTATGTAATGAAATAAATAAACATAAATGGATAATGAGAAAACTTGTTTCAATATAATAATTATAAAAAATAAAAAATAAAACGTGATTAAAAAAGAAAAAGAAAAAAAGACAGGGGCCAGATTGCTTCCTGTGGTTTATAAAAAAATTACTTTACTGAAATGAAAATAGATATGGATGAATAATGAGAGAAACTATTTTAATATAATAACAAAAAATTAAAGTGTAATAAAAAAAGAAAAAAAAAGAAAATAGTATGAGCATGAATGTCTCCCGTGAACGATACCCATGATTTATAAAAAATCACATTTGTAATGAAACATATTAATAGGATCAAACAATGAGAGAAAATATATTAATATAATAACAAAAAATAGAAAATTAAAAGTGAGATAAATAGGAATTTTAATATAGATTAAATAGATAAATAGAATAGATGATTGTGATAATAAATGAAAACATTAACGAATAAAATAGAAAGATAAATATATTGAAATATCATGTTAAAAGTAATGTAAATCAACACATTTATTGTATTCCTTAATGTGAGTTTTTATATAATGAAACAGATAAACATAAATAAATAATGAGAGAAATCATTTTAATATAATAATAAAAAAATTAAAGTATGAAAAAAAGAAAAAAAATGTAGGATCAAACTCATGGTTTATAAAATATCACTTTTATAATGAAACAATAACATGAAATATTTTAATAACATGAACGAATAATGAGAGAAAATATTTTAATATAATAATAATAAAAATGAAATTGTGAAAAGAAACAAAAAGAAAAAGAAAAAGAAAACAATAGGAGGAAGACTGCCTCTCATGAAGGATAAATATGGTTTATAAAAAAGAGAATAAAAAATTTTGAAAAAATGAAAAAAGGTACATATAAAGGGTACATGTTAATAAGACTGTCTCGTAAAAGGTACATGTAATTCATAAAGTCATTACCAACAACGTATATGAATCAGTCCAACGTAAATGTACAACCCGATTAAAAAAAGCCAATATTAAAAAAGTTAATGACCCACAATTGGTTTTTACTCAACAAAAAATAAAGCCCCCAATGAATAGTAAATAAAAAATTATTCCTATATAATATTATAGATTTGGGCCCATAATGCAAACACAATAGCCCAAAAGTGACCAAAAAAATTTCAACTTGAATGAATAGTGATTAAAAAACTTCCACTATGTAATAGTATAGATAAATTAGAAATTTTTACTTTAAGATTGATGATCACCACGCTGGGCGTGTTTCTGAAAATTTTTCATACTTTTGTTCCTACATGTCAAATGCACACACACACACACACACACACACACACACACACACACACACACACACACACACACACACACACACACACACACACACACACACACACACACACACACACACACACACACACACCACACACACACACACACACACACACACACACACACACACACACACACACACACACACACACACACACACACACACACACACACACACACACACACACCACACATATATATTGGGTGAGGATCAACTTACTCCAGGAGTGACTTTTGGTAAAGTTACTCCGCTTAATAACTACTTATAGAATGTGAATTTCATCAATCCAACCGTCTTATTAAAAGTTTTCATTAACTAGATCAAACCTACAAAATTTCATAAAATTTTAAAATTATTTGATGTTTCATCAAATCACTTTAGTTTAACGTACAATATACTTTTTAAAATATAAGTAAATGTCTACTATAAGATTACATACCTATGAATGTCCAATTGATCTAAAATTTGGTTTGTATAATCATCATATTAATATCACATTATTCAACGGTTAGATTTGTTAAATTCACATTCTATAAGTAGTTATTAAGCGGAGTAACTTTGCCAAAGTTACTCCTGGAGTAAGTTGGTCCACACCCATATATCTTTATGATAATAGGATCTTGGTTGTGAGAGCTATGCCTTTTTTGCCCAATATATAAAGTTCATTGTGTGCTCCAATACGCTTTTCAACTCGCGTTGTGATTTTTAGGGTATGATAATAGGATCTTGGTTGTGAGAGCTATGCCTTTTTTTGCCCAATATATAAAGTTCATTGTGTGCTCCAATACGCTTTTCAACCCGCGTGGTGATTTTTAGGGTGTTTTCCACCCATTATAATTTTTTTGCTACTCTTGAAGTTTTTGGCAGGATAACTGAAGCTGAAAGAGCTAAAAGTGATCAAGAGAAAACTATCTCTTCATGAGTCAAATTTACCATAATCATTAGTCAGGAAAAACTCAAAGACGCCCTTGTAAGGCTAAACATGATATTTCCTTTTAAATCTTATGACTTTCTCAATATGAACTTTTAAACATGCAAATCTTCCATGTTTCAAGTGTTGTCTTTTGTATGATTTTTTGTTTATTTTGGAAAGACTGGATCCCTTTTTCATTGTATGTTCTGATACGCTTTTTTGCGTTTGTAGCTCTCAAGGCATTTTTTGCCAATTATGAAGCAAGTAACATTATAATTTTGTTATTTGTATGAAGCTTGTTATATATATATATATATATATATATATTGGTGTGCTAGGTTCTAAGCGTTCTTGAGGAGGGTACGCCTGCAGTTCTCTCCTAAGTTATTCGCTTAGACCTGCAATGTTGCTAGGCATGCTAGGTTCTAAGCGTTCTTAAGGAGAGTACACCCGCGATTATCTCCTAAGTTATTCGCTTAGACCTGCAATGTTGAGTGAACTCTTTTCACTATATTATACTAGACTTTGTTCCTTGAGCGAACTCTTTTACGTTCAAATTCTTATTTTTGTTTGGATTTTCATCTAGGTGTGTAACCCTTTCTTCTTTCATTAAGTTTTGAGCGTAACCTTTTTCAAGGATGCATGGTCACGTTTAGCAGTTTTACTCAAGTCAATATATGGGTATGATGTATCAATTCGTTTGTTTACATATGCAAAGTATTCTTATTTGAAATTATCACTGCCTATCATTTTCTTTCTTTATGCAATATGCATGATGTGTCAATGATTCAACATATTAACTTAGCAGGTAGCGATACTTAATCATACAATGAGGTTCTATATATGGCACACAAGTATTAAGAATGCACTCATCATAGTTTTGAGTTAGCATGGATCCAACCTGGAATGGTCGCTCTCAACTCAAGTTGGATGGGATATTCTAGCTCTGCGCGTGTATTCCAACTTGCTCAGTTCGCCTTGTCAGGGTGTCACGCTGCGTCTAGGAGTTCTATCATACTTTTCCATATTGGTCGCTCTCGACCTTGGTTGCATGAGCGCTTAGGCCCTGTGCATGTATTCCTCTTTCCTTGGTTTTGTGTTACTTTGCCTATTAGCATTCTACTGCGCTGGGCGTTTTGTTATGTTAGCCATCCCATCAAATTTGTATGCTCTATCGTGTCAGGGCGCGATCCGTTTTGGGCGTTTTTCATCAGATATGTATTATTATTATTATTATTAATATTTTTTGCTACACACATGAACCTTTCATTTAAGGAATTATTTTTCTCAAGCGTTATCCCAGGGCGCATGTTTAAGGGCGACATCCATCATCCTTCATGTTTTGAATGTAGGTAGCTCATTCTTCATTCCGTTTTTTTAACATTTTCTTCCTTCGGAGTTCTTCCTTGCTCTTTTTTTTTGTATATAGCCCCCAATGAATAGTATGATTCAGCTCCATTCCTGCAAAATCCTCTTCTAGATCTGATAGTTCCCTATCAGTCTCTTTAGCATCATTAAATCTAACATGTATGGTTTCTTCAACAGATTGGGTTCTAGAGTTGTAAACTCTATATGCCTTAGAGGTTTCTGAATAACAAATGAAGAATCCCTTGTCAGATTTGGAATCAAATTTACCCAGATCATCTTTGGTGTTAAGTATAAAACACTCACAGCCAAAAATGTGAAAATATAATATGTTGGGCTTTCTTCCTCTCCACAATTCATAGGGAGTCTTATTGAGAATAGGCCTTACCAAAATTCTGTTTTGGATATAACATGCTGTGTGAACAGCCTCTGCCCAGAAAGACCTTGGAAGATTGCTTGAAATGAGCATGGTTCTTCCCATCTCCTGCAAGCTTCTGTTCTTTCTCTCAACAACCCCATTTTGCTGAGGTGTTCTTGCCACAGAAAAATTGTGAGAGATCCCATTCTCATCACAGAATATACTGAAGCTTGAGTTTTCAAACTCACCTCCATGATCACTTCTGATGGCAGAAATGCAAAATCCTTTTTCATTTTGCACCTTCTTACAGAATCTGGCAAAGTTCTCAAAAGTCTCATCCTTTCTTTTGAGGAATATCACCCATGAAAATCTAGAATAGTCATCAACGATGACCAAACCATAATTTTTACCATAAAGACTTTCAGTTCTTGTAGGGCCAAACAGATCAATATGTAAAATTTCTAAGGGTCTAGCAGTTGAAACAACATTTATGCTTTTAAAAGAACTTCTGGTTTGCTTCCCCTTTAAACAATTTTCACAAAGAATATCATATTTGAAAGAAAGTTTGGGTAAACCTTTCACAAAATTGTGTTATGTGAGCTTTGAGATTAATCTCAAGCTGACATGCCCAAGTTTCTGATGCCAAATCTGTTTTTCATCTTTCATAGAAATAAGACAGGTTAGATTTTGATATGCTAGGTCCTCAAGATCAATTTTGTACACATTACTGTGTCTCTTGGCAGTAAAAATGATTTGATCAGAGGAGTTTCTGACTATACATCCATCCTTTGTGAAGGATACAACAAAACCACTGTCACATAATTGACTTATGCTCAGTAGGTTATGTTGGAGTCCTTCAACCAAAAGAACATTGTGGATAACAGATAAAGGAGATATACCTATTGAACCAACGCCAATGATTTTGCCTTTTTGATCTCCTCCAAAAGTCACCACACCACCATCCTTAGGTCTAAGGTTTTGGAACAAAGACCTTTCTCTTGTCATGTGTCGCGAGCAACCACTGTCCAGGTACCATTTATGGTGTCTCCTTTGTCCTGTTAAACACATCTGCAACAGGAACAATTAAAGCTTTAGGTACCCACATCTTTCTGGGTCTTTTCTTGTTAGAAGGAGGTCTACCTTTCCTTTTGTGTCGGCACTGAGACATATTATGTCCAGGCTTACCACAGTGAAGCAACCCTTACCTTTCTTAGCCTTATTAGCATTTTTAACATCATGCAAGGAGGAAGTTTCTGAGTGACCAAGACCACTTTTGTCTTTGGAATTCATTTGCACTCCTAGAAGCATTTCAGGTTTTTGGTTCCATTGATATAAGCAGCTAGGTCCTTTGTGAGTTCAGCAACTTGTTTTTAAGATTCTCATTTTCAGTTTTCAAATTTGCTGAATCACAAATATCAGAGCTAAGAAGCTTTTCCTTGAGTGACAAATTTTGAGCTTCAAGAGCTTCATTTTTGGTAGCCACTTCAGTGAATGATCTTGATAGCTCTTTGTACTCATGAAAAAGTTCCTTAGAACTTTCCACCAGATCATCATACATATCTTGCAGGGTTTGAGGTATTACCTCTGATTCAGAGCTATTTGATGAAGGAAGGCTTGCCATCATACACAGGTTGGCTTCTTCAGCATCTTCATCATCCTCTTCAGAGGTGAAGTCATCAAGATCTTCCCATGTCGCCATGTACCCTTTCTTCTTCTTTGGAAATTTCTTCGTCTTTGAAGAAAATCTTCATAGCTTAGGGCGGTCGGCTTTTATGTGACCGGGTTGTTTGCATTCATAGCAAGTTATTTTATCAGAGAAGGTCTCCTTACCTGACTTACCTATTTTGTTGTCAGATGAGGATGACTTTCTGAATTTGGCCTTCTTCTGAAGCATCCTCTTGATCCTTCTACTTAGCAGAGCGAGATCATTATCATCGTCAGAGTCACTTTCTGAGTTTTCAGATTATTCTAAGGATTCATCTACCTTCAAAGCCTTTTGAGCACACGACCTAGCCAGCTTGGACTTGGGTTCAGGGCAAGTGACTTCTTCTTAGGAGCATATTCTCCTAGTTCCAACTCATGGACCTTGAGCGATTCCAAGAGTTCCTCCATTCTCAGAGAGTTGAGGTATTTTGCTTCTTGAATGACAGTTACTTTGGGCCTCCAAATCTTCGGTAGACTCCTCAATATTTTGTGATTATTTTCTCCTGAGTCGTAAGTCTTTCCTAGAGATTTTAGTCCATTGGTGATGGTCTGGAATCTGCCGAACATCTGATCAATTGATTCAATCTCATGCATCTTGAACATCTCATATTGATGCACTAACATGCTGATTTTAGACTGTTTCACGTTGTCAGTTCCTTCATGAGTCGCAGCCAAAGTGTCCCAGATTTCCTTAGCAGAGGAGCAGCTATGCACCTTCTCATATTCTGATTTTCTCAAGGAACAAATCAGGTAGAGTTTCACCTTTGCATTGAGTTGTACACGTGACTTCTGGTCACCCGTCCATTCTGACTTTGCAATAGGCACACCATTGTTAGTGGGAATATAATCACCATCAGTGACTACATCCCAAAGATCTATATTGCTGCTTTCGATGAAAAGCTTCATACAATCTCTCCAGTAATGATAATCAGAACCGTTGAAGGCAGGGGGCCTAGACACGGAGGCACCTTCTGCTATGTAATGAGAGTTGCTTGTAGAGGTGTCCATCTGGATCTTCTCCTTCAGCACTTGTTAGATGCTCAACCCAAAGTTGAGCTCTGATACCAACTGTTAGGACCACAGGAAACACTAGAAGGGGGGTTGAATAGTGTTTTATAACCTTTACAAATATTTTGTGGAAACCTTTTGGCAAACAAAGTTTTTCTCAAAAGATGCAAGCAACTTGCTGAAAACGAGTTTTCAGAGACTTGCTGAGACACTTCAGCAGGTCTAATAAAATTGTTTTTTTTAAATGATTTGCGTAATAAATAAAGTTGCTTTTGTTGCACAAATTATAAACTCACTTTTCAAAACCCTCCTCAGTTAGAAATAAACAAATAACAGCGGAAAGTAAAGAATAAAGGGTTGAGAGAACTTAACAACAGAGATTTATCCTGGTTCACACACTAACACCGTGAGCTACGTGCAGTCCCAGGGCAAACACGCCACTGAATTTTCCACTAATCCCGCAAGATTACAAGTATTGTTTGCACACCTAGCCTCTCTAGGCCTAACGAGTATTCTTTGCACACCTAGCCTCTCCAGGCTCAACACCGAGTATTGTTTGCACACCTAGCCTCTCCAGGCTCAACACCGAGTATTCTTTGCACACCTAGCCTCTCTAGGCTCAACACCGAGTATTCTTTGAACACACAGCCTCTTCAGGCTGAAAACCCAAGTATTCTTTTAACACGACCTCTTCAGGCTAACCCAGCAAATACAGTTTTGAAAGATGAATGCTCAAACTCTGAAACTACACAAGTTTAGAGCTCGAACTGGGAAACTTGTACAAATAACTGAGTAAGACTCAGGATATAGAAGTTGTTGTACAATGAACAAATAATGAAACAAATAAGTATAAATTTCTTGCAGCGTTTTAGCAAGTTGATTTCTATGTTCTCAATTCTCTATTTCTTTCTTCATGGAGTCTGGTATTTATAGAGAGGAGAGCTTCCGTCCGTTGAACTCCAATCGATTTCCCGTTAAGAGATAGCATTTAATGCAAATGCTCCCGTTGTGACACATAGCCTGAACCCTCAGCAGTAGCAGGTAGTAGAGTCAGCTCACAGACTTCACTTTTCTGAGTCGCATGTACTTTTCTGCAGACTTTGCCATTTGGTGAGAAAAATTTGAAATATGCCAAAAAACACTTTCTCTGACTTTCCAGAAGAATAAGAGGCACAAGTAATCTGAGACTGCTACAAGAGACTTGAGTCTTCAAGGAGAATTTTCTGAGAGTATTATATTGAAGACGAAGAGGCATCGGTACGTCATCTCACAACTTCAGGCGGTTCACCACATTCAGCAGGTTGCATTCTCTCAGCAGGTTTCCTTGCTTCGGAAGGTTCCACTTATTTCAGAGGATATTATTTTCTTCAGATTGCACCTTCTGAAATACTAAACAGATACCTTAAGTAGAAACTTATTCTTTCTTATAATAAGCAAATTTGTTATTCATTAAAACTTGGGGTTGTGAGACTTAAAACAATATTATCCTTTTAATAACATTTTGAGACTCGACACACAGAACCCTAACAAATTCCCTTCCTTATTGTAAACTTTCATTCAAAGTATTCACAATCAAGATCATATCTATGCACAATATAAACAAAACGGTAAGAAACCACTTTTAAAACCCGACTTAAATAGAAAAAATAGCTCACCCCAAAGAAAGGACACCTAAATGTTAGGACCACAGGAAACATTAGAAGGGGGATTGAATAGTGTTTTATAATCTTTACAGATTTTTCTGAAAACCTTTTAAAACGAGCAAACTGAGTATGAAATTATTTGGACGACCTTCCGAAACTAGAAGTTCAGCAACTTGCTGAAGCAACTCAGAAGGTTGGATAAAAATAATTTTAAAGTATTTTCACGTGAAGAAAAGATTGTTTTCTGTGTTGATTTATATAATAACTTTTTCTTAAACCCTCCTTGTTTAGATAAAACAGATAACATCGGAAAGTAAAAGAGTTAAGGGTAGAGAGAATTCAGCCACAGAAAATTTATCTTGGTTCACCCACTAATCTAGTGAGCTACGTCCAGTCCCAGGGCAAACCACCACTGGATTTTCACTAATCTCGCAAGATTACAAGTATTATTTGCACACCTAGCCTCTCCAGGCTCAACAAGTATTCTTTGTTCCTCCAAGCCTCTCCAGGCTCTCAGCAAGTATTCTTTATTCCTCCAAGCCTCTCCAGGCTCTTAGACACTTATCAGTGTTTACAATAAAGGTTAGTTTAAGTTTCTGAGAAACTTAAACACAAGTTCTCTTGTACAAGGGAATGACTGAGTACAACTCAGGATACAGAGGATAAATTCTAAGTACAAGGAAATTTCTACAGAGTATTGGCTTAATAAAATTTCTTGTAAAGTATAGCCATTCTCTCTTGGGCTTTACCATGGGTTAAAGAATTTTCTGATAGAATACGGTCGACTCTCATTTGAGCTTTTTTAGGGCTTCGGCACAGCTATGCCGATCTTCAAATTCTTTTTTGAAGCTATTTATAAAGTCTTGAAATATGATCGTTGAAGATTGCTTGGTTACCGTTGAGAAAGTAGCATTATAGCCGTTGTAGACAATCTTCTGATAGCTTCCGACTTGAGCAATGTAGGTGTGTAGTAATGATTCAGTTCTGACACACAACAGTTTGGCACTTGAATTTGCTTGAGAGATTTTCTAGCATTTCAGCAAGTTGATGTTCTTTTTCTCTCTCTTTCTTCTTTGCATGAGTCTCATTTGTATAGGGAAACTGAATCTATAGAACGGTTAGAAATTCTTCATATTCTCGTTGTCTAATAGCTTTATTTCCGTTGAGGTGCATACTTCTGATAACGTATCACAGAGACAGGGTAGGGATAGGTGTGCAGCAACACTGACTCTAACTCTAACCTCTGTATGTTTTCTGCAGTAGGCTTCCTATTTTGTGTCAGGAAATGAAACTGTGCCAGAAAGCTTTTAATTCGTCTTGCACCCGGTTCAGCTTAACCAACAAGGCTTTGCAGAGACTTGAGTCTTTTAATTCTTTTAACATGTTGACTCACTAAGTCTTCAGAAAGCAGCATGATATCTCAGACTTTAGAAGGTTCTATTTGCTTCAGCAAATTCTGATCTTTCCAAACCCCTTCAGAAAGTTGACATCCTGTAGCAAGTCTTCATACTTCAGCAAGTCTTATCTTTTCAGTAGGAATACACTTCTTTATCTTTTCAGCAGGAAGACGTTTTTAGCAAGTTCTCTCTTTAGTAGATTGCATTTCTTTTAGCAGGTTGCTTTCTTCAGCAAGTTGCTTCTTTCCGGAAGGTTCAACAAATTAGTAGATTACTGCAAGACAAAGAACAACAACTTGAGTAGTGTCTGTTTCTTAATATAATGACAAAATTTGTTACTCATTAAAACTAAGGGTAATGAGTCTTTAATTGAATACTTAATTTATTCTGAGACTCAATATTCTCCCCCTTTTTAATGATGACAAATTTGATATCACTGACAAATTTCAGAAGAGAAAACATTATGATTTTTAAAAAGAAAATTGCTCTCCCCTGTTTAAGATACTTGTTGTGCTCCCCCTGAATTGATGCTTCTCCTGAATTAATATATTTCTTCTTCTGAAACACTTAAACTTCAGAGGTTTGTTAGTGATATTTCTCCCCCTTTTGTCATTATTCAAAAGGGTAGATGAAGTATAAAAGTTTTTAGCAAGATGATAACTTTGGCAAGTTCTTGATTCCGATTAAGAAGATATTGCTTCCCTTTTAAAAGATTTCAAAATATTCAACGCATAATAATTTCACACAAGATGTATTAAAGCAAAACAGATAAGTGCACATAATCAATCTCAGAAAATTCTCATATATTAAAATATATGAAAACTTTTGTTCAAATACATAAAAGTCTAAACAATAATTTTGAGACTTGGTTTCTCTAAGACTAATGGCTTCTACTAAGGCATAGCCTTATCAGCAGCTTCCTTTTCAGTTTGCAGCCTCAGCGGTGCTTTCAGAGTCTCTCCTTGTTCCTCAACCGTGCACTCTCTGCACACAATCTCCCTTTTAACAACTGGAACAAGGGTGTGTTGCATCATTTAACACTGTATTTTGACCACCACCCTTAACATTAATCTTCAGGGCCACATTTTTAGTGGATCCCTTCATAAGATTGGGTAAAATGTGGTCAACCAGCTTTTCAACTGGGAGCTTGTGATGCAACAAGATCTTCTTCAGCTGTAAAAGGTGATTACCATAAGATATCTCCATCTTTGGAATCATGATACTCACCACCTTCTTTGGATGGATGGATCTGTTGCTCTGATCAGCAGCTGATGGAACTTTCCTGTTCTTCCATCACTTGTTTCCCAAACAGGTGCATTCAGAGATCTTTCAGCCTTTACGCCCAGCACCTTCTCTAGAGCATCATTGAAGATCTCTTGTTCCATGGCAGATTCTTCCATTATCTTCAGCCTCTCCATCGTCCTTCAGATAACTCGCTCCTTGATCTCATACCATCCAAAGTTAGGAGAAACTTGGAAGGAATGAGTTTATCTTGAGAATTCTTGAGAATATAAAGGACTCTGAGGGATGAGACGACAGAAAGAATCAAGGAGATTGTATCTTTTGGATGGTCTCACACGGAACATATATAGGCTCAGATAACATTAAAGAGGGCTGCTTCAGACATTGGAAGTCGTGTAGCCTTGAGTGGACAAGTGAGGAGCCAACAGTCATAAAGTACCATGTCATAAAAGTTAATTTCAGATTTCAAAATATGACTTTTTAGATTTAAAAAAAATTAAATTTTTTTTTCAGCAAGCAAGCACTAAACGACAAGTTGATTTTTTGAGACAAACTTGCAGCAAATCAGAAAGTTCATGCTTTTCAAAAAAATATGCATATAAAAATTTTCACACAGTTTCCATATATGCATGGATATTAAAACAGTAACATTAAACAACTATTAGGGCCAGAGATACTTATCGATTTGAGTTTATGATTCGGAAATGTTGAGACTCAACATTGTCTCTTAAGATTCCTTTGTTGCTTCTAATGATCAGCTTGATAAGTTCTCTTCATCGCTTGTTGAGGTTTCCATCTGGATCTTCTCCTTCGACATTTGTTAGATGCTCAACCCGAAGTTGAGCTCTGATACCAACTGTTAGGACCACAGAAAACACTAGAAGGGGGGTTGAATAGTGTTTTATAATCTTTACAGATTTTTCTGAAAACCTTTTAAACAAGCAAACTGAGTTTGAAATTATTTGGACGACCTTCCGAAACTGGAAGTTTCAGCAACTCGCTGAAGCAACTCAGAAGGTTGGATAAAAACAATTTTAAAGTATTTTCACGTGAAGAAAAGATTGTTTTCTGCATTGATTTATAAAACAACTTTTCTTAAACCCTGATTGTTTAGATAAAACAAATAACAACGGAAAGTAAGAGTTAAGGGTAAAGAGAATTCAACTATAGAAAATTTATCCTGTTTCACCCACTAACCCAGTGAGCTACGTCCAGTCCCAGGACAAACTACCACTGGATTTCCACTAATCTCGCAAGATTACAAGTATTATTTGCACACCTAGCCTCTCCAGGTTCAACAAGTATTCTTTGCACACCTAGCCTCTCCAGGCTCAACAAGTATTATTTGTTCCTCCAAGCCTCTCCAGGCTCTCAGCAAGTATTCTTTATTCCTCCAAGCCTCTCCAGGCTCTTAGACACTTATCAGTGTTTACAATAAAGGTTAGTTTAAGTTTCTGAGAAACGTAAACACAAGTTCTCTTGTACAAAGGAATGGCTGAGTACAACTCAGGATACAGAGGATAAATTCCAAGTACAAGGAAATTTCTACAGAGTATTGGCTTAATAAAATTTCTTGTAAAGTATAGCCGTTCTCTCTTGGGCTTTACCATGGCTTAAAGAACTTTCTGATAGAATACGGCCGACTCTCATTTGAGCTTTTTCAGGGCTTCGCCACAGCTATGTCGATCTTCAAAGTCTTTTATGAAGCTATTATAATGTCTTGAAATATGATCATTGAAGATTGCTTGGTTACCGTTTAGAAAGTAGCATTATAGCCGTTGTGAGACAATCTTCTGATAGCTTCCGACTTGAGCAGTGTAGGTGTGTAGTAATGATTCAGTTCTGACACACAACAATTTGGCTCTTGAATTTGCTTGAGAGTTTTTCTTGCATTTCAGCAAATTGATGTTCTTTTTCTCTCTCTTTCTTCTTTGCATGAGTCTCATTTGTATAGGGAAGCTTAATCTGTAGACCGGTTAGAAATTCTTCAGAGTCCCATTGTCTAATAGCTTTATTTTCGTTGAGGTGCATGCTTCTGATAACGTATCACAAAGACAGGGTAGGGATAGGTGTGCAGAAACGTTGACTCTACCTCTGACCTCTATTTGCTTTTCTGCAGTAGGCTTCCTCTTTTGTGTCAGGAAATGAAAATGTGCCAGAAAGCTTTTAATTCGTCTTGCACCCGCTTCAGCTTAACCAACAAGGCTTTGTAGAGACTTGAGTCTTTTAATGCTTTTAACAGGTTGACTCACTAAGTCTTCGGAAAGCAGCATGATGTCTCAGACTTCAGAAGGTTCTATTTGCTTCAGCAAATTCTGATCTTTCCAAATCCCTTCAGAAAGTTGACATCCTTCAACAAGTCTTCATACTTCAGCAGGTCTTATCTTTTCAGCAGGAATACACTTCTTTATCTTTTCAGCAGGAAGACGCTTTCAGCAAGTTCTCTCTTCAGTAGATTGCATTTATTTTAGCAGGTTGCTTTCTTCAGCAGGTTGCCTCTTTTTGGCAGGTTCAACAAATCAGTAGATTACTGCAAGACAAAGAATAACAGTTTGAGTAGTGTCTGTTTCTTAATATAATGACCAAATTTGTTACTCATTAAAACTAAGGGTAATGAGTCTTTAATTGAATACTTAATTTATTTTGAGACTCAACACTAAAGAACTATCTTCCTTTATTCTTTCCCTTCTTGCACTCCATCAACCGTAGTCTTCTGCCACATGCACAGAGGTTCATCACGCCACTTTCATCACTAAAGACACTTCCACTTGCTGCCTGATTTATTACAGTCCTCATTGTCTCTTTGGGTTTATTTAATTTAAGGTTTGAGAGATAAACAATAATCAAGATTAGGGTTATAAATATGGGGATAGAGGAATTGAGAGAAGAATAAAGATTTGGGTTGTAAAAGAGTCCTGTTATGGTCGTGAAGAGTGGAGATTAAGGTTGGTATATATTTTCTCGTTGGGCGGAGGAGAAGGAAGATCATTAAAGGTTATAAATTTGGGGAATGGCTTAAAAAATTATCCAACATTTGAGACTAAACAACTAAGCTTCCACGTAGACATCACTTAACAATCCAATTGTGCATTTAATAGTCAAGGTCAGCAATTCCGTTTCACTCATGTAACAGAGGTTAACGAAGGAACTACTAAGTAAGCAATTTCAGACTTTCGGGGACTAATTTGTACACTGATGAACTTTTAGGGACTAAAAGTAAAAAACGTGACACTTTCAGGGACTTAAAGTAAACAACGTGACACTTTCAGGGACTTAAAGTAAACAACGTGACACTTTCAGGGACTAAATAGTATATTAACTCTTTAAACATTTATAAGTATGTTATCCAATATGGGACATTTACTTATATTTTAAATAATATATTGTACATTAAAATAAAATTGTGCATTGAAGTATCATTTAGTTTTTGATTTATATGGATTTTGTAGACTTGATATACTTTATTGCTTTGTTTGGTGGGAGTAAAGAAATAGAAAATAAAAAAATAGAAAAGAGAGAAATAGGAATGAAATGGAGGTGATTTATAGGTTGTTTGATGGGAAAGAAATAGAAAGAACAATTAGTTGTTTGATTTTATAAAAGTGATAGAAGAGAATTGGGTTTATTATTATTTATCAATTACTTATGCACACACATATTGCTAATAATCGATTTTGTATGTCCAAAAAATGATTTTCATATGGTTTTTTTGCATATGTTTCCAATTGATTTTGAAATTGCAGACCTTCGAACAAAACAAAAAAATTGCGGACAGTTGCACACAAACAGGCTAGTGTATTTCTTCGTTGTTTCTCCACACTTTTGTGAAGAAATGGATTTAGGGTGGGGCCTAGTACTTTGTTTTATTTCTCTGCCATTTCGTTGATATATTAAACAACACATCAAATATACTTCTCCAGTATTTCCCTACTTCTGCCCCTCATTTCTCCTCTATTTCGATATCACCAAACAAAGGCTATAAGAACTTTCAACCTAACGGTTGGATTGACCAATTTTACATTCTACAAAAAATTATGGGTTAAATATGTTTTTGGTCCCTAAACTTTCACCTAAATTTGGGTTTGGTCCCTAATCATTTTTTCATTGTTTTTGGTGCTTAACGTTTTCAAATCATTGAAATTAGTCCCTGTTGTCACCCCTATATTTAACAGAGTTGACAGGATGGACTAATTTCAATGATTTGAAAATGTTAGGGACAAAAAACAACGAAAAACAAAGATTAAGGACCAAACCCAGATTCAAGCTTGGTCCCTAAACTTTCACCCAAATTTGGTTTTGGTCCCTAATCTAAATTTTTCGTTATTTTTGGTCCCTAACGTTTTCAAATAATTGAAATTAGTCCCTGCCGCATCACCCCTATATTTAACAGAGTTGACGACGGGGACTAATTTCAATGATTTCAAAATATTAGGGACCAGAAACAACAAAAAAAAAGATTAGGGACTAAAACCAAATTCGGGTAAAAGTTTAGGGACAAAAAACATATTTAACCAAAAAATTATTAAGTGGTATAAATATAAAAGTTTGATACTTGGTGTCATTAATTGGATCTTGTCCTGACACACACACACACACACACGCACACACACACATAGACACACACACACACACACACACATATAGAGGATGGATCAAATTACACCAAGTATTACACCGCTGAATAATTTTTAACAGATCATTGTATTAAGTAATGCACTGTTGGATTGAAAGTTACTATCATATAGATCATACATATAAAATTTACATTAATATGAAATTATTTGATATGTTATTGAGATGTCTCAATATTAACGTCATATATACATTTGAAATATATGAAAAAACCAATCATTTGGATTATCAAATTATTATTGTCAAAATGTTACGAAATTTGACACAAATAATAATGATGGTGAATAAACATAATTCAACAGTTGGATTACTAAAAAACACGTTTGATTTAAAGTTATCAGCGATGTAATACTTAGTATAACTTACACCGATGTAAGTTGAACCCTCCACACACACACACACACACATATATAGAGAGAGAAGGAGGGTTCAACTTATATCAGTATGAGTTACTTCAAGTGTTACACCATTGAATAACTTTTTTTTTTCCATATAATTGTATTACAAAGTCCACCATTGGATTAAAGTTATTATCATATATATCATATCTGTAAAATTTTACATTGATCCAAAATTATTTAATACATCATCAAGATATGCTAAAATTAACCTCATATATACTTTTGAAATATTATGAAAATAAGAACGATTCAATGATCAAGTTATTAGAATTAAAATTTTATAAAATTTGACACAAATAAATCACGATAATAAAAAATTATAATTTAATGGTTGGAACAATAAAATTCACATTAAATTTAAAGTTATAAATAGTGTAATACTTAGTATAAATGATTAAAATATTACTACCTCTGATCCTATTTATAAAAAACATGGGACTAATAATCAAGACCAAGGAAATGCCTTGAAATTAGTTAATTGTAATTAATAATCACATAATTGGCTATTGGACCATGTGTTTCCTGACCGTAATATAAGTTTTAAATTTTTTAATTGTCAAATGCACCTTTATTGCTTATTCCTAATAATTTACCCAAATTTTCTCTCCTTTTCTTTCTCTCTCAATGATGGAGTGTTATTTGCATTATTATCATCCTCGCACTCTTTTTGCCATTTTTCTTCATTCTTACCGTTGCTGAGGAGATATATACCTTCCAACTAGCTAGCTAATACCCCTAATTTTAAATCATATATAGAACTACAAAACTCAGGCATTCTCCGTAACATATCCCCACAACATCCTTATAGTTATTCCACAATTTTGTTACCATCTTTGACATCATATCTGAGACTGAGAGTTCCTCAATTAGCTCTGATATTCTTGTACGTGGTTATTCCACAATTTTGTTATTATCTTAGAACTCAACAAAGGTTAAAGACACAAATTAACAGGCGGAAAGAAGAAAGAGAGAAAGGGAAAAAGGGAGAGCGGAGAAGAGAAACATGGTCGAAGAGAAAGAGGCGGACTTGCGCGGCCTTGCAGTCACGGCCAGAACGACAACCTCCCAGGACGCCAGCGATGGGGTTAGAGGTGACGCACGCAGCGACACAGTCACAGTGGAAAACTGGGTGATACGTCGACCGCGGGTCGCGACCGCATACAGGGATGGCTGGAACGGGATCTCGATGGGACTCAAAGCTCTGGCTGCGGGGTGCATTCATTGCTCTGTTATTATCAATCCCCTTGTCCAAATGTACCAATTATTAGGAGACACGTCAGAAATGTATTGTTACCCGTATTTTATAAAATGTACTGTAGAATTTACCTTTAATCATTACATTAATATTAAATGTTTTATTTATTGTTGAAGAACAACATTAAATGTTACATTTAATTCAATAAATAAAATATTAAAGTACTATATGTTACAATTTAGATGGGAAGTAGGTGAGTAGTGAACAATAAATTAAGGACATAAAATGAATTTCATAATTAATATAATTCAAAATAGTACTATATTTTTTATATTTAGGACCAAGTAAACACATATTTTTATTTCTTATAAATAGGACTAGAGGTAGTATAATATATGTTACCATAATTTAATCATTACATTGCTATTAAATGTTCTATTTATTGTTGAACAACAACATTAAATGTTACATTTAATGCAATAAATAAAATAGTGAAGTACTATATGTTACAATTTAATCACTATATATTATTAACTGTTAATATTAGTTGTTTCATTTATAGAATGTAACATATTAAATGATGGGGAAATGCTAATAGGTTTTATAAGGTATTGTCTAAGGATCCAAAAATATAAAGTTTTATGAAATTGTGTAACATATTTAATATAACAAATACAATTAATGTCGTGATTATCCAAAAAGAACCTTCTATTTATGGATTTCTTAGTCAATGTTCTTAGGACCCTTGGTAGCATGGCCATAAATGTAGGGGTGATCATGGGTTGGGTGGACCCAACGAACTCGACCAACCCAACCCCCAATCTGTAGGAAAACACATGAAACACTAGAAGGGGGGTTGAATAGTGTTTTATAAAACTCAGTGAGTTTCTGGAAATCTTCTCACAAGCAGGACAATTTTCAGAAGGTACAAATAACTTGCTGTTATTTGTAGTTTTTATACTCTCTGAAGTTGCTTCAGAGGATTCAATAAAATAGTTTAGAAAATCTGTTTGAAAGCCAAGTGTTATAAAAAAGTGAATTCAATTCCCTTCTCGTTAGCTTAAACTGAATTTAAGAGAGTTAAGGGTAAGAAAACTTAGCCAAGAATTTATCCTGGTTCACTCACTACCACTGTGAGTTACGTCCAGTCCCAAAGCCAATCAGCTAAGGATTTATCCACTAATCTGAACAGATTACAAGTATTCTTTTGATACCAAGCCTCTTCAGGCTCTCTGCACAAGTATTCTTTCCTTACCAAGCCTTTCCAGGCTCTAAACAAAACTGTGTTTGAAAGATAATAGCCTAAGCTTAAAAACTACACAAGTTTAAAGCTCAAACTAGGTAAAATGTACAAATGAATTGAGTTAACCTCAGGATATGAAAGTTTTGTACAAGTATATCAGAGTGTAAATATTTCACGTAAAATTTGCAGCGTTTCAGTAGGTTGGTATTCTGTCACACTTGCATGAAGTCTGAATAGGGGTATTTATAGAGTTGGATTTGCTATCCGTTAAGCTCTATTAAATTCCCATTGAGATATAGCATTAAATGCTAAAGCTTCCATTAAGACTTAGCTTCTGATGGCTTCTGATCAGGGAAAAGTAGGCTTGCAGCTGGGACTTTGCTTTTTTTTTAGCGCATGTACTTCTGCAGTAGGAACATTCCTTTTATGGTATGGAATTTGAACTGGTTCCGGAAAGCTGTTCTGAGCATTATGCTAAGAGAAGTGATCAACGCAGACAACTTGCAAAAGTCTCTGAAAAGACTTGATACTTGAGAAAGTCTTCAACGAGTCTTTCTTCAAGGTAGATTAAAATGCAGAACCAAGAGCCATGTCAGAAAACTTCAGAGAGTCTTCAACCTTTAGCACGTTACTTGACTTCAGCAAGTCTTCTTCACTTCAACAGGTTGACTTCAGAAGGTCCACTTCTGAAGGTCCAATTTGCTGAACATGAGAAATACCTTTAAGAGTATTTATAATTATTTCAAAGATCAAATTTGTTACTCATTAAAACATAGGATAATGAGACTTAAAACATTATTAATTTCTTAATAATATTTTTGAAACTCAACATTCTGCCCCTTTTTAATGATATCAAATTTGCTTTTAAAATCTGAAAAATATCTAAAGGGAAATAAAATTGAGTTTATAGAATCCTCCCCCTTAGACAGATATTCTTGCATAATGCTTGCTCCCCCTCAAATATTGCTTCCTTCTTTGAAACACTTAAACTGCAGATTTTGTTAGTATATTTTTACTCCTCCTTTTGTCATTAATCAAAAAGGTTCATCCGAGCCTTCTGAAGTCATAAATGCACATACCTAACAGTTCAGATAATTAAACAAATGGAGCAAATAATCATATCAGAGCATTTATGATACCAAACAGGCACGAAATAAAGCGTACAATCAGTTAAATAAATCTAACGTAGTCACATCAAACAATATGAAGCAAGGATGTTCGTATTGATAAACTTAAGAAAGTAAAAATTGTTCAAGGAAATAACACTTTCTGAAGTTGTTGGCTTAACCATCATAGACTTAGGCAAACAACAACATTTCAAGTCCTAGGTTCTGTTGAGGATCCTGAAGGAGGTTGAGATTGAGATTCCTCCAAATTCTATCAAGCTTGGGAAGCCAAAACTTGGTTCATCCTTTGCATGAGTCTTTCATTCAGTTTCTTTAGCTTTCTGTTCTCCCTCTCTATTTCAGCAAAAGCTTCAGCAAGTCCAGCTTCAGTGAAGATGAAGGTGTGATGATTACCTATAACCTCAAATCTTCCAAACCCAATAGGTAAGCCAAATTCAGCATGCTTGAACACTGGATAGGAATAGGTTGCAGAGGGGTTCTTCTATATCACCCAGTCTTCATGCTCTTCTCTATCAGATCATGGAAAATGGCCCGGAAAGAAGGTCTTCCATTCTTGAATAGAAAGAGTGCTCACAGTGCATGAATCATCAAAATCAAACTTAGTACCTGAGCAAGACCCTTCATTTTCTCTTTCATGCCAGTAGGAGTTCCATACCCAGTCTTTGTAAGTGTGATCCAAACCACCATTCCTTTCCACATAGTCAAGAACCCTTTCCCATTCTTCAGGATTCATAGGTCTCAAGTCAGTGGGGTAGGGCGAATAGAATTTTGGAGCCTTTTTCTTGTCTTTAGGTCCTTCAGCAAAAGGAAGCCTTGGGACAATCCTGTCAGGTTGCCAAAATATCTTGGTGGATGGCTTTATAGTGAGAGGTTTGGGAGGGTTGAAATTCTTACATCCAGCAGAAGAAACAATGTATCTTGCATACAACTCAGTCTCCAAGTTGAGATGCCTTATCAGAATCCAATCTTCATCAGGTATCTTGATATAGTCAAGAAAGCATACATCTACCTTCTTCTAGAAATGCTTGGGGGGCTGAACTCCTTGCCTAATCCTTTCAAGCTGATCAGACAATAGATCTCCTCATATCTCCTTCTAAGCATCTATCCTTTTACACCTTGCAGCTTCAAGAGAATCAATATGCAGTCCAATGTGCTTGTGCAAAGATGGATGCTCTCTAAAGAACAACAATTCCTCATAAAGATTTGGAAACTTAGGCACTCTAGGCCTATAACCAAAAGGAGTAGAATATAAATTGTGAGGAAACTCAACAGCTTTCAGTAGATCATCCAAGCTGTCAATAGGAACAACCCGATCAAAAGTGAGTTTTCTGGACAAGTCCCTTGACTTGGGCTTCAACAGGTTATCTCTTGGATGGTTGCTTCCTTCCCAAACAAATTTACCTTCCACTTTCCAAACAAAACTTCATTCTTCCTGCCAGTTTATTCTTCTTGGAGTAGCAAGAACAATGGATTCTTCTTGTTGAACAGGAGTATTAGAAACTTCTTCTTCTGAGTGGGATGAAGATGATGAATGAGATGGAGGTGGTGAAGGTGCAGCAGCATTAGCAACAGCAATCACTTCAGCAGGAGTAGGTTCAACAACCTTCACTAGAACAACAGTGGGACTAAGATCATCTTCTAAATCTGAGGGATTAAGATTCCCAAAGTGTACTTTGATCTTCTTGTAAGGAGCAGCCTCAACAACAGGTTAGTAGCTGCCCTTTTTAACTTCTTCTTAAGCTCCTCAAGCTTTTTCTTTCTTTCCTCTTCAGCAACTTGCTGGAATTTCACAACATCTTCTTGCTGGATAGATTTGCTTCTGGTGACTACTTGAAGTTGGGGCACTTCAAGAATAGGTGAAAGCAATCTTCTTCTGGTGATCCTCCTTGTCTTGGAGCTTCTCTTTCTTTTTGGCCTAGAGGATTGCTCAATCCTCTCATCCTCCAGAATTGCTTGTTGAGCAACAACAACAATTGCATAATCCTGATCTTCCAGCTCCTTTGCTTTTCTAGCATCTTCTTCATCCAAAGCATTGGCTAGGGTAGCAACCTTCTGAAGTTCTGGATCTGGATTGTTGGTGGCCAAAGGCATAACCTCAATAGGTTTATCAAAAGAGCATTCACTCATTTGGTCAACCACCATGGCCTGTCCCTCTGGGGATGAGGTAGGCTTAATGACCTGAGTAGCAACAACTTCAGCATGTTGACCCACAATTTCAGCAGGTTCACTGGGAACCTTCTGAACAGGTTCATCAGCTTGGGTTAGTACTACTTCAACCACCTTTTCAGATGGTGTTGCCTTCTGAGCAACATGAGTTACTACCTTTTGGCTTTGCTGAACAACTACAGCTTTAGAAGTCTTCTGAACAAACTTACTCCTTTTCTTCTTTACTATCTTCTTGATAGGAGTTTCAGCAGAAGGTTGGAATTCATCCTTCCTTGTATCTCCCATCAGCTCATTCTCCAAAATCTCAAGAGTAGATCTTCCAGTAGCAGCAACTTTCTCCATAACAAGAGTTACCTTCATAGTCAGTTCAGGAAAAGAAGGCTTAATATCAATGCCCATCTGCTTGATGTTGGTTGATGTAAAGAAGGATGGAGGCTTCTGATCATAGCGTTTCTCCACTAGAATCTTGAAATGAAGCATGATCTTCATGATCAAGGTATTGTGAGGAAGGTTGACTACAGTATCCCTTACCCTTCTGATCATGTGATAAAGGATGATCCTTGGTAGGTTCAGCTTCTTCTTCCTGAGTAAGTGGATGAGACAAAACCTCTTCAACTCCGAAACTTGGTTTTTGCTACCACCTTTTGGAAGCACACAACACCCAAGTATGTCATGCAAGAGCCTGGGGACTTCCAGCAAACCAGTCCCACCCATGTTTAATGGAGTTTCTGAACCGTACAACATTAGATTGAACTTCCTTGGACCTCTATTGCTCATCTCCCAATCAAGAACAAATTGTTCACCTTCATCCTTTACACCAGTGACCATCTCCAAAACTGGGGCATCAACAAAGATATTCTGCCCCATTGTAGTTGCCCTAATGGAGACAAACTTGTTTTTGCCTTCTATCACTCTAGCAGCCCTCCAAAACTCAATCACACTAGCTTCATGCCAAGAACAGAAGATATGCCCAAAGAATGGAGTCCATCCCGCAACATCAAAGTATTCGGTGAAGTCATGACCATAATCAACAAGCTTCTCTAAATTCACACACCTGGTAAGAACAATCTTTCCACCAGCTTTGGAAGAGCCAGAATCAACGTTCTTGGGAGCCATTGAGTAGCAAAGAGCAGAAAGAGAGAACTTGAAGAACAAGGAACTTGAGGAGTTTTCTCTGAGAGTAAGGATTCTGAGAATGCAAAGAGAGTAACCAAGAGCTGCTTCCCACGCGCTATAAATAGCCGTCAAATGAGCATTAATCATGGCAGTTACAGACTGCACAAACATAGGGAGTCGTGCGTCGTGCAGAGAGCTTTGAGAAAGTTGAAAAGGTAACCGTCTCAGATAGCCACGTCACCAAAGTGACCCTTCAGCAAGTGTTAGAATTTCAGCAAGTTCAAAAATATTTCAGCAAGTAGGAAATACTTCAGCAAGCACGCATATTTCAACAAGCACACATACTTCAGCAAGTTCATATATTTCAGAGACTCATTTTACAGAAAATGCATGAATGTTCAAATTATCTCTTATGAACTTAAACCTATCCTCAGTAAGGGGTTTTGTGAATATATCAACCCATTGATGCTCTGTATCAATGAACTTAATATAAAAAACTCCTTTCTGAACATAGTCTCAAATGAAATGATGCTTGATCTCTATATATTTTGCCCTAGAATGCTGAATGGGATTTTTAGAAAGATTTATTGCACTTGTATTATCACATAGCACAGGAATCGAATCAACAACAATATTAAAATCCTCAAGCTGATATTTTACCCATAGCAGCTGTGAACAACAGCTTGCAGCAACAATATACTCAGCTTCAGCAGTTGATAAGGCAATTGTGCTTTGCCTCTTGCTTGACCAGCTGATTAAATTTTCTCCTATGAAGTGGCATCCTCCACTTGTTGATTTTCTCTCAACTCTGTCTCCAGCAAAGTCAGCATCACAGTAGCCCAATAATCTGCAGTCCTTACTCTTCTTATAGCATAGACCAAGATTAGTAGTACCATTGAGATATCTCCAAATTCTTTTTACAACCTTGTAATGAGTTGTTCTTGGATCAGATTTGAATCTTGCACACAAACAAACACTGAACATGATGTTAGGCCTGCTTGCTATAAGATACAACAATGAACCAATCATACCTCTATACAAAGTTTGATCAACACATTCTTCTCCTTCATCTTTACTTAAGATGGTAGAGGGAAGCATGGGAGTTGACATAGGTTTGAAATCATTCATTTTGAACTTCTTAAGCAATTCTTTTGTATATTTTTCTTGAAAGATCCATATACAGTCAGAATCTTGCTTAATTTGAAGTCCTAAGAAAAATTTGAGTTCATCCATTAAACTCATTTCAAACTCAGATTGCATTAACCTTGAAACTCTTTGCATAGTGAAGAATTTGTTGAACCAAATATAATGTCATCAACATATATCTAACAAGAATTAGATCTTTGTTAGACATTTTTCAAAAACGATTTGTGTTAACTTTTCCTCTTTCAAAACCATTTTTGATGAGAAAATTGCTCAATATGTCATACCAAGCTCTGGGAGCTTGTTTAAGACCATATAAAGCCTTTTTAAATTTGAAAACATGATTAGGAAAAATTGAACCTTCAAATCTAGGGGGTTGTCTAACAAATACCTCTTACTCAATGAACCCATTAAGGAAGGCACTCTTAACATCCATCTGATACAGTTTAATGCCATTATTGGCTGCATGAGAGAGCAAAATCCTAATGGCTTCAAGCCTTGCTACAGGTGAAAAGGTTTATGTTAAATCAATACCTTCTTTCTGATTGTAGCCTTGAGCAACCAATCTAGCCTTGTTTCTGAAAACCTTCCCTTCTTCAAAGAGCTTGTTTCTGAACATCCATTTGGTTCCAATAATTGTTTTCCCACGGGGTTTAGGAACAAGAGTCCAGACATCACTTTTGGAAAATTGATTCAGCTCTTTCTGCATGGCTAGGATCCACCCTTAATCACGTAGAGCTTCATCAATATTCTTTGGCTAAATTTTAGATAGGAGGGCAAGATTATTGACTTCTCTAAGTCTTGATCTTGTTCTTACACCTTTTGAAGTTTCACCAATGATTTTCCCTTGAGGATGATAAGACTTATATCTCCACTCATTTCTGCGAGGAAATACTTGCTCATACTGAGACTCAACATTAACTCTTTGAAAAGGATTAACTTCAGCAGGTTGGTCAGAAGGTTGTTCAACAGGTACTTCAGAGGGTTCTTTAGCAGGTTCTTCATCCTTGACCTCTGTCTTCTCTGAAGTTGGATTTAGCTTCATACCTGCAAAATCATCTTCCAGATCTGATAGTTCCCTATCAGTCTCTTTAACATCATTAAATCTAACATGGATAGATTCTTCCACTGCCAAGATTCTAGAGTTATAGACCCTATAAGCCATTGAAGTTTCTAAATATCCAATGAAAAATCCCTTGTCAGATTTAGGATCAAACTTTCCAATATCATCTTTGGTGTTAAGTATGAAACACTCACAACCAAAATATGGAAGTAAGAAATGTTGGGTTTCCTTCCTCTCCACAATTCATAGGGAGTTCTTTTAAGAATTGGTCTTACCAAAATTTTGTTTTGAATATAGCAAGCTGTGTGAACAGCTTCTGCCCAAAATGATCTCGATAGGTTGATTGAAATGAGCATGGTTCTACCCATCTCCTGCAAGCTTCTGTTATTTCTCTCAACAACCCCATTTTGCTGAGGTGTTCTTGCCACAGAGAAATTGTGAGAGATCCCATTCTCATCACAAAACATTCTGAAGCTTGAGTTTTCAAACTCACCACCATGGTCACTTCTGATAGCAGATATGCAAAATCCTTTTTCATTTTGCACCTTCTTACATTATTTTGTGAAATTCTCAAAAGTCTCATCCTTGCTTTTGAGGAATAACACCCATGTGAATCTACAGTAGTCATCCACGATGACCAAACCATACTTCTTACCACTAAGGCTTTCAGTTCTTGAAGGACCAAACAAGTCAATGTGAAGTAGTTCCAAAGGTCTTGAGGTGGAAACAACATTTTTACTCTTGAAAGAGCTTTTTGTTTGTTTACCCTTAAGACAGTTTTCACATAAAATATCAGACTTGAAAGAAAGCTTGGGCAATCCTTTAACAAGGTTGTATTTTGTTATCTTTGAGATTAATCTTAAGCTGGCATGCCTATATTTTTTATGCCAAATCTGTTTTTCATCTTTTACAGAAAGAAAACATGTCACATTTTGACTTGCAAGTTCCTCAAGATCAATTTTATACACATTGTTGTGTCTCTTAGCAAAAAAGATAATTTGATTTGAAGAATCCTTGACTACACATCCATCCTTGGTGAAAGATACAACATATCCACTATCACATAATTGACTTATGCTCAGCAGGTTGTGTTGAAGTCCTTCCACAAAGAGAACATTATGAATAAGGGAAAAAGGAGAGATACCTACAGACCCTATACCTGTGATCTTCCCTTGCTGATTTCCACCAAAGGTGACCACCTCACCATCCTTGGGTCTAAGGTTTTGGAACAAAGACTTTTCTCCCGTCATGTGACGCGAGCATCCACTGTCAAAGTACCATTTGTGGTGTCTCCTTTGTCCTATTAAAGACATCTGCAACAGGAACAATCAAATTTTTAGGTACCCATATTTTCTTGGGTCCTTTTTTGTTCGTCTTGGGTTTAGACTTCCTTTTGTGTTTGCACTGTGACACATGATGTCCAGGCTTTCCGCAATGGGAGCACCCATTACCTTTTCTCAAACCCTGTTTGCTTATAAAAGGAGGTTTAGAATTAGATGAATATGATGATGTGTCTTCAGAGAATCCTAAGCCACATTTGTCATTGAAGCTTTTATGAGTTCCTAATAATCTGTTGAGATTATTAGTTCCTTCTACAAATATGGCTAAGTCTCTGGTAAGTTCCTCAATCTTTCTTTGGAGTTTTTGATTCTCCTTGGAAAGATCTTTGGAATTTCCAGTCTCTTGCATCAAGAGTCTTTCTTTGGGTAACGGATTTTCTTTTTCTAAAATTTCATTTTTATCACATACATCAGTCTATGCCTTAGAAAGATCTTTGTACTCATTGAAAAGTTCCCTTGAGTTCTCAACCAAATCATCATATTGATATTGGAGAGTTTGAGTAATTACCTCTGATTCTGAACTATCTGAGGATGGGAGACTTGCCATCAAGCAAAGATTTGCTTCCTCTGAAGTGTCCTTATCCTCCTCTGAAGTGAAATCATCAAGGTCTTCCCAAGTAGCCATTAATCCCTTCTTCTTCTTAAAGAACTTCTTTTTTAATGAAGGTTTCTTCAGCTTGGTACAATCAGCCTTCATGTACCCTGGCTGCTTACATTTAAAATAAATAATTTTGTCATTTGATAAAGTATCTTTACCTGACTTACCTGGTTTTTATCCAGAGTATGAATGCTTTTTGAATTTTCCTTTCTTTTGTAGCATTCTTTTGATCTTCCTTCTGAGAAAAGTCATATCATCATCATCTTCTGAACTGACTTTAGAACCTTCACTAACTTCTAAAGTCTCCTCAGCTTGCATGGCTTTGTGTGACCCATGCCTTGGTTGCTTGGATCTGGAGTTCAAAGCTAATGACTTTTTCTTGGGTGCATCCTCATCAAGTTCTAACTCATGAACTTTAAGAGAACCTAACAGTTCTTCCATTCTCAAAAAGTTGAGGTCTTTAACCTCTTGAATGGTTGTAACTTTAGGTCTCCAAGCCTTTGGTAGACTCCTTAGAATCTTGCGATTATTATCACCAGAATCATAGGTTCTGCCTAAAGATTTAAGTCCATTTTTTATTGTCTGAAACCTACCAAACATTTGATCTATGGTTTCAGACTCTTGCATCTTGAACATCTCATATTGATGAACTAGCATGTTAATCTTGGATTGTTTGACATTATCAGTCCCTTCATGGGATGCTGCCAATGTATCCCAAATTTCCTTGGTGGGGGAGCATCCATGCACCTTCTTATACTCAGGTTTATTCAAGGAACAAACTAAGTAGAGTTTTGCTTTAGCATTTAGCTAAACACGAGCCTTTTTCTCACCAGTCCAATCTGCCTTAGGTATGGCTACACCACCATGCATGGGAATATAATCACCATCAGTAACTATATCCCACAGATCGATGTGGCTGCTTTCAATGAACAGTTTCATATGATCTCTCAAGTAATAGTAATCAACACCATTAAATGTTGGAGGCCTTGTCACAGATGCACCTTCTGTGATATAGTGTTGGATGCTTATAGAAGTTTCCATTCTGGATCCTTTCCCTCAGCACTGATAAGATGCTTAACCTGAGGTTAAGCTCTGATACCAACTGTAGGAAAACACAGGAAACACTAGAAGGGGGTTGAATAGTATTTTATAAAACTCAGTGAGTTTCTGAAAATCTTTTCACGAGCAGGACAATTTTCAGAAGGTACAAATAACTTGTTGTTATTTGTAGATTTTACACTCTCTGAAGTTGCTTCAGAGGGTTCAATAAAACAGTTTAGAAAATCTGTTTGAAAGCCAAGTGTTATAAAACAGTGAATTCAATTCACTTCTCGTTAGGGCTGTAAATGAGTTGAGCTATTCGTGATTTATTTGAGCTCGACTTGTTAAATGCTTGATCAAGCTCATTTGTTTAAATTAAACAAACAAGCCCAAGCTTAAGATTATGCTCGATTATTTAAATGAGCCAAGCTCAAGCCTTAGAAGTTTGACATTAAGAACTTGTGAATAGATCACTTATTATATAATAATTAAATAATATAAATATTTAAAGTAAAGTAACATTAATAAAAAATATACAAAGAAAAATACAGTTATAAATTTACTTTTAAAATAAATAATAAAATAATAAAGTAAAATAATTATTCTATATATTTAAAAATAAGTATTGAAATATTTCTTATATTAGTCAAGAAGTTATGTATTAAATTTTGAAAAATATAATATTTTAGAATTCTTAACTATATATATCATACATTAAGAATATATTTTGATTTTATATTATCATTTAATAGTAAAATATTTATTAAAATACTAAATTCAAAAATTTTAAAAATGATTTAATGAAAATTTTCATAAAAGCAAAAGTAATGAAGTTATAAGGAGCTAAAGAAGCCAAGCCCAAGCTTTGTTTTTCTTTAACAAGGCAAGCTCAAGCTTTAAGTTTGACTTGTTTAAATAAATGAACCAAGCTTGAGCCACCCATTTTTATCACAAGCCAAACCTGAGCTTCAAGTACTCGGCTTAGCTCGGTTCATTTACAGCCCTACTTCTCGTTAGCATAAACTGAATTTAAGAGAGTTAAGGGTAAGAAAAGATAGCCAAGAATTTATCATGGTTGACTCACTACCACTATGAGCTACGTCCAGTCCCAAAGCCAACCAGCTAAGGATTTATCCACTAATATGAACAGATTACAAGTATTCTTTTGATACCAAGCCTCTTCAGGCTCTCTACACAAGTATTCTTTCCTTACCAAGCCTCTCCAGACTCTAAAAAAACTGTGTTTGAAAGAAAATAGCCTAAGCTTAAAAACTACACAAGTTTAAAGCTCTAACTAGGTAAAATGTACAAATGAACTGAGTTAATCTCAGGATATGAAAGTTTTGTACAAGTATATTAGAGTGTAAATATTTCACGTAAAATTTGCAGCGTTTCAGCATGTTGATATTCTGTCACACTTGCATGAAGTCTGAATAGGGGTATTTATAGAGTTGGATTTTTCTAACCGTTAAGCTCTATTAAATTCCCGTTGAGAGATAGCATTAAATGCTAAAGCTTCCATTAAGACTTAGCTTCTGATGGCTTCTGATCAGGGCAAAGTAGGCTTGAAGCTGGGACTTTGCCTTTTCTGAGCGCACGTACTACTGCAGCAGGAACATTCCTTTTATGGTATGGAATTTGAACTGGTTCCAGAAAGCTGTTCTGAGCATTATGCTAAGAGAAGTGATCAGCGCAGACAACTTGCAAAAGTCTTTGAAAAGACTTGATACTTGAGAAAGTCTTCAACGAGTCTTTCTTCAAGGTAGATTAAAATGCAGAACCAAGAGCCATGTCAGAAAACTTCAGACAGTCTTCAACCTTCAGCATGTTACTTGACTTCAGCAAGTCTTCTTCACTTCAACAGGTTGACTTCAGAAGGTCCAATCTGCTAAACATGAGAAATACCTTTAAGAGTATTTATAATTATTTCAAAGATCGAATTTGTTACTCATTAAAACATAGGATAATGAGACTTAAAACTTTATTAATTTCTTAATAATATTTTTGAGACTCAACACAATCCAATTAAAAAGACCGGTTGCGTTGGGTAGTCAGGTCGGGTTGTTAGGTTCCACACAGATAATGTAAGGTCCAAGAATCTTCTTGAGATGTTTTCATAATGACAAACTATATATCAACATACACTTAATATAATTCTGAATAAATGTATACTAATGGTTGCAATTGAGTTTATCTAAGAAAAAATAGGAATAGATAGATATTGCACCATAGAAGAATCTGCTGAGAAGATAGTGTCCATCAGAATATAATCAGTAACACCAAACAAACATGTTAAGAAGAAACAGCTTCAGTAAATCACCTTCTAAACCTCAATAAGAAGACATTATGTAACATCCCAAAATTAATACCTAGAAAAGATAGTGGAAGCCTTAGGTGGTGAATCCCACCAAGAAAAGGAAATTGGGCATAGAAAGAGGATCTAGGAGTCTGAGGGTAGATTAAGAGAAGAGATATGGAGTTCATGGAGAGTTTATGAGTTTTAAGGGGAATTTAGAAGTAAAACTAGGTGTTAAGCCAAACACAACTGTAGAACTAACTTAGAAGAAATCACACCTTAAGACAAATAGGATTATAGGTATAAAGATGAGACCGAAAGTAGAGGCGTTGAACGAGGGAATTAAATATAGGAGGAAGAGATTAGTTAAAGGATTGACGGAAATGAAGGAAAAGATTCGAATGAAAGGAACTAAGCTAGAAGGAGGTTAATACACTATGAATAGAGGGGATAAAGGAGTAAGAGTGAAGAAAGGAAGGATTTGAGTTTAGGTAGGCTCGCTCAAGCGAGCAAGGGCTCGCTCAAGCGAGGGATGTGGCAGAGAGGAAGGGATTCTCTGACTTGAGGCTCGCTTAAGCGAGAACCCCGGCAGCATCAGGGGTGCTCTCTGCGTTGGGGCTCGCTCAAGCAAGCAAAGGCTCGCTTGAGCGAGAGAGAGAGGGGTGTTCTCTGACTTCGGGCTCACAAAAGCAAGCGTATCCTCACTTGAGCGAGAGAGCGTTTTCATCAATGTGTTGTGTTGCTTGGTCAAGCGAGCGTACACGCAGATTCAGTTTTTAAAAACAAAGAGCTACGACTTTTGGCCCTCATTTCTCTCATTGTCTCTCTTTCTAGAGAGAGAAGCTAGAGAGAAGGGGGAGATTGAAGGGAGAAGCTTGGTTTGAAGCCACCCACACCATTCAAGGAGCTTGGATCTTCATCCCCATCCCTTCATTATTCCTATTTCCTCCATTAGAGGTGAGTGTGGTTCTCCACTCACTTTTATTCTTGAATGGATACACATGTATGCCCCCTATTCTTACTTCCCTTTATTCTATTATGTGATTGTGTTTGATTAGAGACAAGTCTAGGATCGATTGTTGAGTTGATTGGTTGTATACTCATGTATTTCAAACCCTAGGATAGGTGATTTGGGGATTTTGGATTGATGATTGTATTTGCCATATTTTTTAAACATTCATGGGCCATTGGCCATCACAAAGCATGTTTAGTGTCTTTGGACCATAACAGATCCTTCGGGATATCACAGGGTCTTCGGACCACCACAGGGTCCCCGGACCATCACAGGCCTCCGGGTAATATCTTAAAGAACAACGAGGTAACCACATCAAACTCATGGCCAAGAGGGAGATGAGGGTCCTCAAGCTAAAAATGATTCATGCATGATTATTCATTGATAATAAGAATTAATCATAGGTGGCCCTGGATGACGGTCCTTGGTCACACGGTCGAGCGCTCAATCACAATCACCGATAGTGAAAAGACCTCGGGTGTCGGGTAAAAACACATCACAGTGTCATGTTTGCTTACCCTTATGTATTTGTACTCTGGATGAAATTATGGATTATATACATATGTGTTGCATCTCAGTGTGTGTTTGGATCGACGTTTGCAAACTTGAGTTTAGGTAGACGTGATTTATTAAACGTGATTTGAAGGGAACTTGAGTTTGTATAAACGTGATTTCTTGTTTGGATAATTTGTTTCAAACGTGAGTTTAAGAAAGTGAATGTTGTTTGGTTGAGATTTTATAAATCACGTTTGCATGTACAATTACTAAAAAGGACACGTCTTTGTTTGTTATATAGTTATAGATTTCATTTTATTAAAATAAAATTTATAATTTATTTTACTACTAAAAAATAAAGATATTTACACCAATTTTTATTTATGTAGAAGTATTAGGAATATGGATGGTATTTTAACTATTGAAAACATAACTTTGTTAAAAGCTTGGAAATAAAATGAAATAACAACATAAAAGTATCATTGAGCATAAATATTCTTGAAACATAACTATGGAATATAAGAGTGAAACAACCATGAAATAAAAACTACGAAGCTAGATTATATTTTTATAATGGATAATCTGATCTCGAATTGCATTTCAAATATAATCCATCTCTGAAGAAGAAACAATGCTGGGAACATGTGATGAATCAAAGTTGACCTGACCATGATAATGTTAGAACCACAGGAAACACTAGAAGGGGGGTTGAATAGTGTTTTAAACTTTTTGATAGTTTTTGGAAATCTTTAATTTTAAATCATGAAGATGAGCACCGTTAAGAACAAGTCTTAAGATCAGAGATAGTTGAAACATGCGGAAGATAAGAAAAATAGTGTTTCTTCTAAAGCTTAAGATTGTTTTAAACAGAGGTTTCTTAAAGTGTCTTCTGAAGATTATTACAAGGAGTATTTTCAGAACGGTTTCTGAAATACTTCAGACAACTAGAAGTTCTCTGAAGTTTGTTCCTGATTTCTGAACTGATCTCTTTCAAACTTGCTTCAGAGAATTTATTTCAGAAGTTCTTCAAGGAACATTCTTTGTAAAGCTTCAAAAGATATAAGAGCCATCTCATGTTTTATACATATGAAAGGTCATTTTATTGAAATATTTGTGTTAAGTTTATTATACAAAATACTTTTCAAACTCCAACATAAATATGAAAACTGGAAATAAAGAGATTAAAGAAAAAAGAACTTAGGCATTTAGACTTCAGACAGACTTTTACGGGGCTGTCTGAAGTTTTCAGACGGCTTGTAAAAACTATTTTTAAAAGATGGTTTGTGCCTTCAAAAATATCAGATTAATTATTCTGACCCCTTGATTAGTATAAAAAGAATTGATAAGAGATAAGGGTAAGAGAACTTAGCCAAGGAATTTATCCTGGTTCACCCACAAACCCGTGGGCTACATCCAGTCCAAGAGGCAAACCACCACTGGATTTTCCACTATCTGAATCCACAGATACAAGTATTGTTCACAGCCTCTTCAGGCCAACACAAGTGTTATTTTGTTTTCAACTGCCTCTCCAAGCAACATATGCAGTATTCTTTCTCAGTCTAGCCTCTCCAGGCTTTGCAACTCAGTATTCTTTCTTCCACCAACCCTCTGCAGGCTCTCTGACACTTATTCAAGTGTAGAGTATTCTTTCTTCCACCAAGCCTCTCCAGGCTCTCAGACACATAAAGTGTTTTAAATTAAACTAAGTTTAAGTTTCCACGAAACATAAACTTAATCATTTCCTGTACTAGAGGTTAACTGAGTACTACTCAGGATACAATGGATAAATCTAAGTACAAGGGTAAGACAGTGATACAAGTACATAAGTTTAAGTACAATTCTTGTCTCTGATATGAGGAATAACATCCTCTGAGAATTGGCTAGGTAGATACTGACTTTAAGCTCCAGCCTTGTTCTCCAGCCATTGGTTTCCATGGGCTACATTCTCACCCGTATCATTGGAAAAACCAAGGCATACTTGCAGCTTCAAACCATTCTTGGTTCATATGAGATTAAGCACAGCCTGGTAGGTTGTTCAACTGAACAACTACAATTTTGACTAGCATAGTTGATTCAAGTAAGTGTGGTCAACACTGATAGGATTTTCTGATGCATCTTGATCAACTGATTGAACCAAGTGAATGAGTTCAACATCTTCAAAATTCTTTCTTGAGGATATTTATATGTTCTGTTGGAATATAGCCGTTTGAAGATGATTCATAATACCGTTGAGATGTTGATGATGTGGCTCATATAGCCATTATGTAATAGTGTCTCAAACGGTTGCTTCTTCTTTAGCAGATATGTGTTCAGACAGTCTTGTTCTGACACTTCTGTAGATGAGCTCTTTTAGAGAGATTTTCTTGATATAATTTTGCATGTTCTCTCTCTTGATATCCTTTTACATTTCTTCAGCTGACTTCTGATTTTCTCTGCTTTTCTTAGGAGTGTATATGAGGAGGTATCCGTTGGATTTGTCCTCTTGCTTATTTTGTATAAGCTCCTTTTCTGTTTGCTTCCTGACACCATTTCTCCTTTCTTCTTTGAGTGAGGTGTCTTTTTCAATGGCTGTTTCTTGCAGATGATAAAGTATGTTTGAATTAAAATATGTGATTCAAACATTTCTCTTTGTTGCTTCTGCTTAGTCTCCTGAGCTTTTCTTATGCTTTCTTTTGAATTGGTGATGATGATATTTCCGTTGTGATACCACCCTTTAGAGAAAACATTGAATGCTATTCAATCCATCGTGAGACACGCTTCTGGGTGTCTTCATAATTCTGACAGAGTACAACGTTGGTGCTACTATAAAGCTGCCATCGTTGTTGCTGCAATTTCTGCGTTGCAGAGATTTCCTCAGTGGTGTATGAAATTCAAAATCACCAGGAAAGGACTCTGTATTTCTTGCCATAAACGTGTTTGAAAAAGGTACGTGCAGCAGAGGTTCAGAAAAGTCTTCACAAACTTCAGCATAGGGTGCCACGTCATAAGTGAGATTTCAGACAACACTGATGCTTCAGACGGGTTGAACTACTTTAGGCAGCTCCAACTCTTCAGACGAGTCCTGCTTCTTCAGACAACTTCATTTCTTCAGAAGGCTTCTTTGCTTCAGACAGCTTCTTTTCTTCAGAAGGCTTCCTTGCTTCAGACAGCTTCTTTTCTTCAGACTGCTTTATGTTGTCTTCATATGGTCTTCACGTCTTCAGACAGTTTGCGTACTTCAGACGAGTTGCATTCTTCAGACAGCTTCTTTGTGTTAAATCCTGCATTTGTTCTTCTGATCCTGATCTTTTGATTATTATTTCATCCTGAAACACAATCAACAAACTAATACCTTTCTCAGTAGAATCTGTTTATATAATCTTATTTGTTAGTCATTAAAACTACAGGATATTAAGTCTTTGAGTCAAGTTTGAATGCTCAAACTGATTAATAGACTTCACAGATAATTATCATCATCCATGTCAAATATTATTTCTTCATCTTCAAATCGACTAAAATCAATATTTGTTTCAACATTCCTTCTAATGAAGTTGTGTATAGCCATTGTTGCACTGACTATTTCAACTTGTGTTTGCATGTCGAATTTAGGCATGTGACGCAAAATTGCAATCTATTCTTCCACACACCAAAAGTTCTTTTTATTGTGCATCTTAAACTTGAGTGATAATAATTGAATACCTCATTATGATTTTCAAACCCAGACTTACGTCTAAAATCAGGAAGGTGATAGCGTTCACATCTATAGGGTCCAAGGTACCCCATTGGTGTTGGGTAGCCAGCATCCACCAAATAATATTTACCTAATCAAATTAAATAACAAATTGAAATAAATATATTTCAATAAATGCATAAATCAATGTTTAGTCATACAAAGATACAAACCTGGAGGAGGATGTGGAAAATTCATGTCTGCATTTGTGAGAGCATGGTCAAATACACGAGCATCATGAGCAGTACCTTCCCATCCAGGAAATACAAAGGTAAAGCACATATTCCAATCACATACAGCCATGATATTTTGTGTTGGAATTCCCTTTCTTCCGATCAACCTTGTTTGGTCACTAGGAGAAACCACACATTGAACATGTGTACCATCAATTGCTCCTATGACATTCTTAAAAAATGGCCAATATCTTTGGTCTTTTCGAATTTTTGCACGACTATCATGAAATGTAGGATCACATTGAGTAATATATTTGAATGACAACTTAAGGCAAGCATCCAAAACATTGTGGAAATGTCTACTTACAGTCTCGCCTGAGTGTTGAAATCTTTCTTGAAGCATTCTATTACCCACCCCATGACCAACCATGGTTAGGAATATTTCTACCATCTCTTCAACTCCCATTCTTGTGGTTGGCTTCAAACCTAGCTCAATTAATTTTGTGCATAGTCTATGGAATATGTGCTTCTCCATGCGGAACATCTCATAACAATGAATTGGATGCCCTTGAAAAACTTCTTGCACCCATGAATGACCTGTTTGTTCACTGGTCCTACGTGGTTGTTTACACATATATCTTGTTGCATACTCACCCACAATTACACCCACGTAAGATCCTTCAACCATAATATCATTATCTTCATTATTATCAACCTCAACTTGTTCATAACAAACATCCATTTTATCTCTTTGTACCTATACAAAAATAATTTGGAGTAAAGAAATAATTGACATGGAAGTAAAATTAAACAATCACATGATAATAGGGAAATTCCTAGTACATTAGTTAAAATTAAACAAACACATGATAGTGGGGAAATTCCTAGTACATAAGCTAAAATTAAACAAACACTTGATAGTGGGGAAATTCCTAGTACATAAGCTAAAATTAAACAAACACATGATAATGGGGAAATTTCTAGTACATAATGTAGAGTTAATGACATGAACCCTCTAGCTACACTTTCATGAATGGAACAGGGTTATCTGCTGTGTACTTAAGCCAGTGCACCAAATCTTCCTTTGAATCTTGAAAGGCAAGGAACATCTCCCTTGCTGGCTTGAACAACATCAACTGACAACATTTGCTTATCAAAACAAGGTCACTTTTAATTTCAAGGATTTTTTTTAGCTCCGCCATAACATCACCAATTGATGCATTGACCATGACATCATTGCGTGACCTACATGTCTCAGTAATCATAGTGACAGCCTCAACTATCTTTGATGAGTCAGTTACCTTTTTCTTTCTTTTCTTTTCAGCTTGAGTAGTTCTCTTTATCTTCTCTCCACTCCTTTCTGTACTAGTTCCTTGATTAATGGTACCCTGTGAGGTGTTTAAATTAATACCACCAAATTCCTTTGTAGCTCCTATACTAGCATCTTCACTATCACCTGAGCCATCTTCCATATCTACAACAATCTCATCTAGGCTTGGACGATACACATCATCTCCATCTTCACCACCCCTATTAGGCATTCTTTGGGATGAGGGTGCCCAAGCATATTCCCCAGAAGCTGTTACATCCTTATAAAGTACAGTCAAATCATGAGCATATGGAAGCCCTTTGTTTCTAAATCTTTCATAAAGAGGGTTCTCCTGCATGTGTTTATAGTAAAAAAAAAACTATAAGAAGCAAACACTAAATAAAAATCCTATACTTAAGCAATTACACATTTAGTAAAGACATACCAAAATCTTCTTATCCCACCACTCATCCAGGGCGCCATATGTATGCTTTTCATAATCCCACCCCAAGCCAGTTTCTTTCCCAAATAACTTATACCATACTCGCCAATCCTTCCTTAAATTGACATACCTATTCTTCAATTTTGGCTTTCCATAGTTACGTCTAGTTGTCTCATGAAATTGATCAATGATATTTTCCATCTTTCTTAGTGAAGCTAGTTCCACATCGTTCCCCTTTCGCAACTTGGGCCAAACATGCTTGGATGAAATAATAAGTCGCTTTAATATCCCAACTTGCCTTTTCTCCTTTAACTTCATCATTGATTACAGGGGGGGTCCATAGTAGAATTTTTCCTAATAGTACTCATAATCCTAAAATTCATAATATTACATAAGTATCAAATCTAACAATATCATTGAAGAGAAAATGATTTTTTTTTTGAAAAAAATTAAAGGTTGTCCTATACTTCAGCATAATATAAAGTGAAGATACTCAAGCAACTCACAGTCCCACAATTAGAATTAAAAATTAAAAATTGGACTAATTTTACGCAATGATTTTTTATTCACAAGACTGATTTTTTCAATCTGAACAATTGTAATCTCTACCTTTTCTTTTTCAAATATTTTAAAATTATTTGAACGTTCATTCATAAACTATTGAATACTTTTCCACTATAACCAGTGCAAACGTATTCGACAAATTAGCTCAAAATGAAAGATAAGCATCTCAGACAATTAATATCGAACTACTTCATGTTTTTAAAAATAACGTTTAATAGTTTATTACAAAATATATACCAATATATTATCATGCAAAGAGAAGCAAATCAACACCACCTTGCAAGATCTAACAAATATTAGAGGAGATGCGGGAAGAAAAAAGTATCTGAACAAGAAGGAACACACAGCAAGGAGACCCAACTTCAAAGGTAGTCACGGTGTTTTGTTGGGAGTCTTCTCTCTTAAATAAAAAGCTAGGTGTCTGGTTAAACAAGAGCAATAAATAGGTAGGTGGAGTTGTTCTTCAAACAATAACTATTACGTGCTCCCTTCCACAATTTATCTGCATATAAAAGGAAACTGTGTTCAACTATGTATAATGATACAAAAAAAACCAAACCAAATTACATGAAAGGAGAAATTTATCAATTAATGTTAATTAAGGCAACCTGCAAAAAAAAAAGATATGGGTTAACCAAGGCTGTCAAATGTGCTACGCAAATGCTTTTATACTCCCGGGGTGCCTATAGGATTCGGCTGCAGCATATCCTTCTCAGATAAAATATATTGCACAGGTGACAGCATGCGGAATTAATGAGATGCAAAAATAAATGCTTGAGTTCTGCTGTATTTTCTATCCATTCATTATCTTTCCTCCTTTTTCAAGCGCTATTGAAATATAGAATATATGAAATTATATTTATATTTATATTTTAATTAAATGAGTGAAATTTGTCAACATGCATGGAATTGCCCGCATTGGCATTTTCACAATGCACTCATGCTGCACTCATTTTCACAATGCCCGCATTGCCACATTGGCATTGGCATTTTTTACTTGTCCCGAGCAAATGAGACATCCAATTGAGAAGCTATCTTTCCTCCATCCCCACAATAATATTCCTATATACCTTAGCCAAACAGCTCAGGAAAGAACTCCAGGAAAATGACATGAAACCAAGAAATAAGAAACTTGATTCAGGTGGTTAGATATATATATATATATAGAAAAAAAGACCTGCAGGTGGTTACACATTTAGGCAAAGACAAAAAGACCTTCAAGTTGCAGGAAAATAATAGTACTATATTTTGATGTTGTTGAGGCAGAGAGGCTTTATTTAATTGAATAGAGTAAGATATCAAATCAAAATGAAGGAAAATTAAAGAAAAGAAATGTCGTTCAGCATGGGTTAGTTTGTTTGTTTGAATAATCACTGGTACGTCGTCGTCGATTTATGCAAGTTGGTGAGCAAGTGGGATATAAGTTAAACATTTAATGAGTAATGATCCTCTTGTCAAGTTTCGCCTCAATATAACTGTTGCATGATGATACCAACACCACGAGGGCCATCATCATAAGGTAGTCCCTCCATTGAGTCACAAACTCACTGTCAACTGAGTGTTGTTCTCAACTCTCGAAGGCACGCATGCAGAAGCAAGGGAGGGTAAAAAAAGAAAGTTGAAAAACTTGTAATTGAAAAACTTTTAGCATTTGGATGAACTCAAGTTTTCCTCCAAACCTGAGTTCAAAATGCCAATCCAAACGACTGTCCAAAATGCTGAACTCACGTTTCCTCTTCTTTACGCACATCCAAGCACAGTAGACGCCCATCCAAACATGCACTCATTTGCCTGACTCTCCACACTGCATGTTTTATCACACTCACTGGGACGTTAGTCTCACCCCACGATATGGGAATTATATTCATATGTGCATGGTAACCGTCCAGCTGCTTGATGGAGGGATTGGAGCTGGCCGTTGGGCTATATTGTTGTCCAACTCTCTTTTGATTAGGATTATTTTGTATATGCATAGGTTTCCATTCTTTTGGTGTGATAGGGTTGTACATGTGGGTCCCTCAGGGACGTCTTTTATTATTCCAGGACATATGTATTTCCAAATCTCATTATGCCTATTTACTGGATGTATGTATTTTGAGCCTGTGTTGGCAACACTACCCTTATTGCATAGATGATTGGTTTTCGCTTAAGTAAGTGTTGGAATTACCTAAGCATTGTAATGATTTGTTTGCCGATATCATTAATGCGCGAAATAATTTCACAAATTTGGGAATAGTGCTTCCAACAGGCATTATTTTCGAGTTTAGAAATTAGGACATTACACTATGGTATCAGAGCAGTTCAATCCAATTGGACTGTAGTTAGGATAGTTGCCTGTGACTTCTTGTAATCCTTTAGTACGTCGCACACATTATAAGGACTGATCACCCCTATATTGAGGGCTTTGTATGCAGGATTATGGTTAGTAATGGGAACCAGTATAAATACTGTGCAGGGACTGGACGTAACCTCAAGGTTTAGAGGTGAACCAGTATAAATACTATGCACACACTTCTTCTCTCCTTACTCTCTTTACTTTGAAAGCTTCTTTTAAGATTTGTTTATCATCATATCTGCATTAAACAATTTTTAAAGCTATCTAATACCTAAATAAGTGAGACTTTGAGAAAGTTTCTCAAAAGAGAAACTATATTTTCTGCATACTACATAACCACACATTATAATTACTTGTTTGTTTTAAATCTTCTAATATAAGCCAAGTAATCTATTATAATTACTTGTTTGTTTTAAATCTTCTAATATAAGCCAAGTAATCTACTTGAGCAGAATATATATTAGAAGAAAGTGCAGAATTTTTAAACGATCACAATTCAACCCCCCTTCTTGTGATTGCAATATTTATTTCAATTGGTACCAGAGCTTGCTTCTAGGGTTGAACACACTAACAGTGTGAGAGGAAAAAGATCAACAAGGGAAGATGGTCAACCATGGAGCTAGAATGTTCATCCCAGAAGGATCCTCCACAAATAGACCTCCTGCTTTTTGTGGAAAGGATTACTACTACTAGAAAGACAGAATGAAGCTATTCCTATAATCTCAAGATATTGATCTTTGGGATATATTGAAAAAGGAAACTTCATTCCTACTTCTAAAAGAACCGGAATATTAGCTCAACCAAAGGAAGGACAACCTGTCCAAATAATAGAAGAGCCAGCAAAACCCAAACCAAAAGAAGCCTGGACCTCAGAAGATTAACAAAACTATCTTCTGAACTCCAAAGCTAAGTTCTATCTTCTATGTGTTGTGCTCTCAGCAGAGGAGAATGTGATAAAGTAGCTGGATGTGCTACAGCCAAAGAAATATGGAACACTCTCAAAATAACACATGAAGGAACAAATCAAGTGAAAGAATCAAAAATAAATATTTTGATTCATCGATATGAAATGTTTAATATGCATGAACATGAATCAATTGATGAAATGTTGAGCAAATTCACAATCATTGTAAATGACTTAAAGTCTCTTGGAAAAAGCTATAATACCCAAACCGAACCTATAACTTTGAAATCGAAGGTCGTCATTGATAAGACTAGAGGATCCTTAGGTGGGCAAGAGAAAATTAAGAACACAAGGAATCAGGCTAAGTAATGGGAATAGCTACGTCGGTCACTAAATTAGCAAACCCTCCCTATCTAGTCAAAACAAAAAAAAAACATTCCCTAGGGTCGGGGTGGGAAGACTTCGACAACCAAGGAGGAAAGGTTCACGGTATTGAAAACATAGACTAATAGAACTTAGATCCGAACCCAAGCCGAGAGTTTGAAACGGGGACTCGGAGTTTTTCCCAAGGGAGGGCTCAGATCCCTAAGGGGGTAGTTCTCCCCAGGAGGATGAGAGTAGAGAAGAAGGAGATCATAATTGATGTGGATGTTGGCGGTTAGTCAAGGTAGGAGATATGGAGGAACTTAACCACCGGGGTGGACCCCTATCAAGTTAGTAGGATCAGAGTTTGCAGCAGAAGCCTCAACCAAGTCCCTATAGGAAATAAGACACCTTGAGGAGGATAAAGTAACTGGGGGAGGTACGAGTTAAAGATGAGGTAGTGTCGGGTCGTTTTGAACCCTTGTAATAGAACCTAGCTAAACTGTTCAGCGGCTGTTTCCCCCACCTCACCACTCCAACTAGTTCTAGTAGAGTGTGGTGTGCCCCAGGATCAGAGTTTAGCCCATAATCGGCCTTGCTCCTGGCAGAGGTTACTCAACTTGCCGACACTCATTGCAGCATAGAGATTCAACTACAGGAAGCTTATGTTAGAGACCAAAATTTAGTGCTCGGGGTGCTTGTCCTTCCAGGCCCCTAGTGGCCTGGAAAGAACAGTGACCACCCCGAGGGAACCGTTCTTGATAGCAATCGAAGATGGAGATTCGATGGTGGCAATCCTCTCTTTCATCACACTCAGGTATGGTTCCCAATTTCGTAATCCGAAGTTGTAGCTCATGCCTAACTTCAGCTCCTATCAGTCGGTCTGCACCGTGCGGTGATCACCCTCCTGTCTCTTCGGCATCCTTCATTTTGCCACTTCGCTCTCCACGGTACATAAAACAAGGGAGAACCAGTTGTCTATCTCTAGAGTCAGCTTGCATCTCTGCCAGTCACCTATTTCTTCCAGCCTTGCAACTTGGCGTGACATCAGGAATCTTTATCCGTAGGGTTCAACTTCGAACCTTTTGGGGCGAATATGATCGGACGTAGACCTCGAATGTGGTCGTTAGTTGTATTTCTGAGTATCAGAGAAGACCCGAAAGTATTGGTAGATATTAATGGTTATTCAATGGGGTAGAAGCATGAGGTAAACCCACTAGCTCCTAGCGATGTGAGGGAGTCCTAGGCTGAGTAAGACCAGGTAACTGCACTGCATGCCCTACGAGGTCTCATCACTAAGTTACAAGAGTAGAGTTGTGGTTGTAAACCTGGAAAGGTATGGTCGGGTTAAGTCTTGGCCCTTAAGCCACAAATTATAGCCCAGTTAGAGGTCACGGAGATTATGTGCCACGAGATAAGTGGAGCTTTGCAAGGAAAACCTAGAGTGGGGTCCGTAAGGGAGATTGGAGGAGATGGAGGGTAGGAGTAATAGATCGACATTGAATCACTAATGATGCTTGAGTGTGAGATAAAAGGAATAGAGGTAATTGAGGCAAATTTTGAAGATAAAATTTATTTAAGGGGTGTTTTATGATAGTATTGATTATGAAGTATTAAATGTCATGGAATGATCATTTAACATATGTAACATGTATACATGTCAAGAAATATGTTCTCACGTTTTGAAAACCCTATTCATGTATAAATGTTTTCATGGGCCTTTGTCCAAGAGGAATTTCATGGGTCTCCAGACCAAAGAGGGGTCTCCCGACCAAGGAGGGGTCTCAGGACCAAATAGGGGTCTTCGGACCAAATAGGTAAAAGAGGAATGAGGTAATCACATTTACTCCTAAGCCAAGGTGTAAATGGGGTTCCTTAGTTAAAATGAACCACATAAATATCATTCTTGTTTGATAAATAAAACTTAAAGAGGGTGGCCTTGGACGACGGTCCTTGGTCACATGGCCGAGCGCTCAAAAGACGTAACAGTGAAAAGACACCTGGGTATGGGTTACACACTTGATTGCTCCTTATGGGAGATTTTGATTGATTTACTTGGTATGATACACATGGCTAGATACCTGGTTGTATATATGTGTGTGTGTGTGTGTGTGTGTGTGTGTGTATGTATGTATGTATGTATGTATGTATGTATGTATGTATGAACTGTTGCATTCTCATATGTTTGATTTCCTACACTGTATGCATGATCACATTCACTGGGACGTAAGTCTAACAACACATTGTGGATTTCATTTTAGATGTGCATGATGTTTTAATTTAAAGCAAAGTCAGACGGCTTGGAGGCTCAACGGTAGATTGGTCCTCTGGGTGGATGTGTCACCCTCTTAAATGGATTTTGAGTATCTGTATATAGTTGTAGGATGGTATTTGATGTGAAAATTGTAGTATTGTACTTTAAACCACTGGGTGGTATTTAAACTGCAATTCTTTGGTTTTGTATGGATGATTTCTGCTTATTTAAACGTTGGATTACTTAAGCAAGATTTATGTGTTTGGTTGTTGTTGATATTCATAATGGCGCGAAATAATTTCACAGATTCGAGAATAGTGCCTCCAACCGGCATTATTCTTGAATTCAAAAATTAGGACGTTACATTATGGTATCAGGGCAGTTCAATCCAATTGGATTGTGGATGAGTCAGTTGTCTGAGTATAGTTATGGTCTTGTATGCATTGTGTGAAATATTGAGCCTGATCAATTCCATGTTTTGTGCAATGCATATAGAATTATGGCTAGAGGAAGACGGAGTAGGCGTTGGGCTTTGGGAAACCCTCAAGATGCTTCCATTGTGGCTATCAAAGGGTTGACCCGTGCCCTGAACCAGTAGACCAATGTTCTTTCTGCCCTATTCGGTGACAGCGGAAGTATCCCACCTATAGGTCAAGCGGCTCCAGTAGCTCCAAGGACAGGACCCCAAACCAGTGGATTCTTGGGATTCTGGTTGTACTATCCACCAACTTTTAAGGGGGGTTTGGACCGTCCTTCGATGGCTGCTTGGCTCAAGAAGATTGAGGAGATTTTGGATGCTAAGGGATACCCCGGTGAGCAGAGTGTGAGTTGTGCATCCCTGATGCTCAGGGGGGAGGCAGAGCTTTGGTGGAGGGGCATTCAGGGCCGGGTGGCGACATTGGATACCACTTCCACTTGGGAAACCTTTCGGACGTCTTTTCTGGAGAGGTATTCCCCCGCCCTGCTCAAGAGAATGAGGGATGAGTTACAATTTGAGGGAAGCTCAGGCGGAAGCGTGATGGATGAGAAGGTTGCCCCACCGTCGAAGCGTCAACTCCCAGCTTGTGTGAAATGTGGGAAAGGCCACAGAGGGGCGTGCTTGCGGGACCAAGGAAAATGTTTCTGCTGCTACCAACTGGGTCACATAGTAAAGGATTGCCCAAAGAAAAAGAAGACCGGAGTCCTAACTTCAAGCTTCCAGGGAGATTATCATCCTTAGGGTCGGAGGCACACCAGGTTAGGCTTGAATACGAGATACGTGTCTCACTTAAGAAATTCATCCATGTCATGCTTTCTATGTTAGCCATGTTTCTTTCATTCCATTTGATTGCATAAACCTTCAAGCAGGTAAGCATGTTTTTCAATTCTTTGCTTAACTTGTCGAACTCGGGCAAGAGGCATCTCCATTGCCCCCTTTCACTTTGTTAACACCCTTCTAGTCATTCCATGGAGAGTCTCCAGAACTGAATTAAATTGTCCTCTTTGTATGATACCTGAGTTTTCTTCCGGGTATGTATGAGGGGCCACAGACCACATCATATGTACCGACTTCCAACCTCTTGAACCGTCTCATCTTCTCATTGACGGACAAGGGAGGAGACTTCCTTGTTACGCTTCCCCGTGTCTTCATTGCATAACTTTCATTCCAGGCATCAAGGGGAAGTAGAGTTAACCATAGGCTTCTTTCCAAACTGAACCTATAACTTAGAAATCGAAGGTCGTCATTGATAATACTAGAGGATCCGTAGGTGGGCAAGAGAAAACTAAGAACACTAGGAATCGGGGTAATTAACGGGAATAGCTACGTCGGTTAATAAATTAGAAAACCATCCCTATCTAGACATAACAAAAAAAATATTCCTAGGGTCAGGTGGGAAGATTCGACATTCCTTAGAAAGCCAAGGAGGAAAGGTTCACGGTACGGAAAACATAAACTAATAGAACTTAGATGTAGGATCCGAACCCAAGCCGAGAGTTTGACACAGGGACTCAAGGAAGAGCTCGGATCCCTAAAAGGGGTAGTTCTCCCCAGGAGGATAAGAGTAAAGAAGGAGATCATAATTGAGGTGGATGTCGGTTGTTAGGCAAGGTAGGAGATATGGAGGCACTTAACCACCGGGGTGGACCCCTATCAAGTTAGTAGGATTAGTGTTTGTAGCGGAAGCCTCAACAAGTTCCTTAAAGGCAATAAGACACCTTGAGGAGGATAGAGTAACCAGGGGAGGTACGAGTTAAAGACGGGGTAGTGTCGAGTCATTTTGAACCCTTGTAATAGAACTTAGCTAAACCATTCAGCAGTTGTTTCCCCACCTCACCACTCCAACTAGTTCTAGTAGAGTGAGGTGTGCCCCCGGACCAAAGTTCAGCCCATCATCGGCCTTACTCCTAGCAGCGGTTGCTCAAATTGCCGACACTCATTGCAGCATAGAGATTCAACTACAGGCAGCTTAAGTTAGAGACCAGAATTCAATGCTCGGGGTTCTTGTCCTTCCAGGCCCCTAGTGGCCTGGCAAGAATAGTGACCACCCCGAGGGAACCGTTCTTGATAGCAATCGAAGATGGAGAATCGATGGTGGCAATCCTCTCTTCCATCGCACTCAGGTATGGTTCCCAATTTCGTAATCTGAAGTTGTGGCTCACGCCTAACTTCAACTCCTATCTGTTGGTCTGCACCGTGCGGTGATCACCCTCCTGTCTCTCTGGCATTCTTCGTTGTCACTTTGCTCTTCATGGTAAATGAAACAAGGGAGAGCCACTTGTCTATCTCTGGAGTCAGCTTGCATCTCTGCCAGCCACCTATTTCTTCCAGCCTTGCAACTTTTCGTGACGTCGGGAATCGTTATCCGTAGGGTATAACTTTGAACCTTTTTGGGCGAATACGATCGGACGTAGACCTCGAGTGTGGTCGTTAGTTGTATTTCTGAGTATCGGAGCAGACCCGACAGTCTTGGTAGATATTAATGGTTATTCAATGGGGTAGAAGCATGGGGTAAACCCATTTGCTCTTAGCGATGTGAGGGAGTCCTAGGCTGAGTAGGACCAGGTAACTACACCGCATGCCCTACGAGTTCTCATCACTAAGTTACAAGAGTAGAGTTATGGTTGTAGACATGGAAAGGTATGGTCGAGTTAAGTCTTGGCCCTTAAGCCACGAACTCGCCCAGTTAGAGGTCACTGATAAGTGCAAATTATATGATATATTCTTATGTTTTTACTGCACTTATCAATGGTAAAATAGTAATTTATACCCCAAAATAATCCCTTTTTAGTAATAATTGTAATAATTGTGTTTATTTAATTTGAATTTGAATTTGATGCTATTTTAATAGAAAATCTGTTGATTTTGCAGATTTATGAGAGAGATTTGAATGAGGAAAGAAGATAGCATCATTTGAGGATAGGATCTGCAGATTTGAAGTTTGAATAAGAGCAAATAAAGATAAGATCAACAGCCATTTAAACAAGGATTCTGCGGATAACTTCCTCAATTTAAATTCAAAGACAAGATAAACACAATCAATTCAAAAAGAGGGAAACAAGGAAAGCTAAGCAGATAAGGATAAGATCAAGAAGAAATCAAGCTGTTAAAAGAGGAAACAGAATAATCTATTACGCGCTCCACGCTCCATTTGCGTTAAGCACAGATTGGAGCGCATCATTCTGTAACCGGCGCTTCATTTGCGTTGAGCGCAGGTGAAGCGCAGCTGCGCGAATTTTCTTTTTAGATCTGTTTTCAAAATAGATTCCTTCCAGATTTAAGATAGCTTTCCTTGGTCTATAAATAGGACCTTTTGTAGAGCTTTTAGAGGGGGTGGAGCAGAGCTGGAGCTAGAGAAAAGTGTGACAATTTCTTTATTGGTTTGTAATGGCTACCATGAGTAGCTAAACTCTCCCATAGGATTGAATGTAATCGATTCAATCCCCAATTGTATGTGAATTCTCTTTGATATTTATGAATCCCTGTTTTTATAATATCGGTGTTTTTATTCTGTGCTTAATGCTTAGCTTCCACCTGTGTGCCGGAGTTATAGGTTGGTTTTATAGGGCGCATTCGGAAGGTGGTTCTATAAAATCAATAACGAGTTTGGGGAAACCTAGGAATAGGAAACTTGAATTCTGATTGGGTAAAAACGCTCATAGTAGTCACTGTGGGAACCAGGGTGAATTGATAGCGTAAACAAATAGATCTTTAATCCAGGGTAATTTATCACTATGGGAACCAGGGTAGATTATTTCTGAATATTTCATATTTGTGGGAACCTTTGTGAAATAACTTTAATTTGTGCTAACATGTTATAATTGCATATTCATAAATATTATTGGGTTTCATATACGAAAGGGGTACGATAGACGAAGTTCAATCCTAGTTCAAGTAACCTGCTCAACCATCTCAATTTATTGGTTTTCTTTATTTACTATTGCAAATTACACTCATATCAAATATAGTCCCTCACTTGATAGTTGTGACCACTAATCTTTATAAATTGAACCGTTCCCTGTGGATACGATACTCTTACTTACTATTATACTGTTGGAATTTTGGTACGCTTGCCAGAATCTCATCAGTCACGAAGGTCATGTGCCACGAGGTAAGCGGTGCTTTGCATGGAAAACGTAGAGTCGGGTCCGTAAGGGAGATTGGAGAAGATGGAGGGTAGGAGTACTAGATCAACATTGAATCACTAAGGAAACTTGAGTGTGAGATAGAAGGATTAGAGGTAATTGGGGCAAATTTTGAGGACAAAATTTATTTAAGGGGGGTAGAATTGTAACATCCCGAAAATCAGGACCTAGAAAACATGGTGGGAGCCTTAGGCTGTGAATCCTACTAAGAGAGGGAGGATAGGAGTAGAATGAGGATTTAGGAGTTAAGGACAAATTAAAAGAGTAGATAGAGGAATTGATGAGAGTTTAAAGTGTTAGAAGGGATATAAGGAATGAATCAAGCATTGGACTCCAAGTACCTATCTTGAAGAGGTTTAAGGGAAACCAAGTTAAGATGTGAGAATATAGACTGTAGAGATACAGGAATTAAAGAGGGAGAGGCTATGATTGGGGAAGTTTGGGTATTAAGGGTTTTGGAACTTGAGGGAATCACAGTCATAATTGAAATTAGGAGTATAATAGGATATTCCGAAAGAACTAGGATGAATGGGGTAAAATTTGGTAAGGATTGCTGGGAATGGGAATTTGGAATTCCCATTCTGGGGTATTCTCGCTCAAGCAAGAAGCGAACGAGCATATCAGTAAAAATGAGGAAACTCAGTTCTGGTTTTCTCGCTCGAGTGAGAGCAGCCTTGCTCAGGCTAGAACCTCCTCGCTCAAGCGAGAATAACCTCGCTCAAGCAAGAACAACCTCGCTCAAGCGAGAATGGGTTATAGCATCAGGGGATTCTCTCTAGAGTAGCCCTCACTAGGGCGAAATTGTATTGCGCTTGAGCGCAATTACCTCAGTTTTGTAGGTAATGCTCTCTAGAGCATTCTTGCTCAAGCGAGAAGATCCTTGCTTGAGCGAGAACGCGTTAACAAGGCATGCATTTTTATCTCCTCGCTCAAGCAAGAAAAGTCTCGCTTGAGCGAGAATGCACAGACTTCATTTTTAAGTTCAGATTTGGGGTCATTTAACCCCAACTCAAAAACACTCTCCCTCCATCCCTTTTATGCCCTAGAAGGAGAGCTCGAAGAGAAGAGGAAGAGGTGGCTTGGAAGTGACAAATCAAGGAAGAAGGAGGCCCAAGGAGCTTGTCTCATCACCACTACACCTTCATTCTTGCTCCTTGAGGTGAGTGTGGTTCACCCACTCACTTTCCATCATGTGTGAAGTTCCCTAATGATCCCTATTCTCATTTCCCCTTCTTACTTTGATTGCTTGTGATTGATTGAGGTTAATCTAGGGTTCATGTGTGTATTTGCTTTGATTGCTTGAGTATTGGCTTAACCCTAGGATATGGAGGTTAGGGTTTTTTATGATAGTATTGATTATGAAGTATTAAATGTCATGGAATGATTATTTAACACATGTAACATGTATACATGTCAAGAATTGTGTTTTCACGTTTTGAAAACCCTATTCATGTATAAATGTTTCATGGGCATTTAGCGAAGAGGAATTTCATGGGTCTCCAGACCAAAGAGGGGTCTCCGGACCAAAGAGGGAAAAAAGGAACGGGCTAATCACATTTACTCCTAGGCCAAGGGGTAAATGGGGTTCCTCGGTTAAAATGAACCACATAAATATCATTATTGTTTGATAAATAAAACTTGAAGAGGGTAGCCCTGGGCGACGGTCCTTGGTCACACGGCCGAGCGCTCAAAAGACGTAACAGTGAAAAGACACCTGGGTGTGGGTTACACACTTGATTGCTCCTTGTGGGAGATTTTGATTGAAGTAATTTTCAATTGAGTTATAATTTTTTTAAATTAATATTTTTATTGAGTTACTAATTTTTCACTTAACTAAAGTGCATGTAACGAACACGGGTATGGGCATATAGGTGCTCAAGAGGTGTCGGGAATTAAGGACATTAAAATTACAGTCCATGCTGGTATGAGCGAGGGTACCATTTTTTTTAAAATTGTATACATGTGGACAAGCACTATAGGAAAATCAAGGGTCGTGATAAATCATTACTCTTTTTTGGGAATATTAAAATTTTGAAAGTCCATTTTTGGGTGCAAGAAGAGTAGGAAAAAAGAGACAAGAAGAAAAAAAAAGAAGTGAGAGAAGGTAGAACGTAGAAAAAGTATCATTGATGTGATTGGAAAGAAAGAGAGATAGAAAGAAAAATGAGGTGTGAAAGGGTTTTATATATTTTATAAGAGTTTAATTATTATACACTGACAGTGTAAAAAAGTTTTACATAGTCGTCCAATGATGTGCTTCCACATCAATTAATGAGTATGACACCTAATGTGTTAATAAACTCACTAAATGATGTGGTAGCACATCATTGGATAACCGTGTAAAAAAATTTTACACTGTCGGTATATACTTTTTAAATCCATTTTATAATTAAACTAGCAATTATCTTATATATTAAACAATTTTTTTTGTGAAATTAAAAATATAATAAATAAAATAATTTGAAATTTTAAACTTTAAAATATTTAATAAATCAATTTAACTAATAAAAACTTTTTTTGCAATAATTTGTCAACGGTTATTTTATTTAATTTACGATGTTAGTTACGTTGTTTTATGAACCATTGGCATTGTGGTCGGCCCAAGGTTTGGATAATTTTAAATAAAGTCCTGAATTCAATCCTATTATCTTCTTTATATATACACAATAAAGTTGTTTTATTTTAAAAGTTAATTTTTAAATTTTGTGATTATAGTTAAGGTATTATATCTTAATTATTTTTTATGAAAAGTTTGGTTTTTAAATATGTGATCATGGATAACTTATGTTATTTCAAAAGTAATATATCTTATTTTATGAATATAGTTAAGTTATTTTGTGTGAAAAATATTATTCTTTTAATTGTGTGATTATATATAGTTATATAATGTCAACGGTTATTTTTTATTTAAGATTATAGTTAAGTTATTTTATATTAAAGGGAAAAAAAGTATAAAACCACCTTGAACTTTTGTCCTTTTATAAATAGGCATCATGAACTTTTAATTTGTCCCAATTAACCCCTAAACTCTTATAATTATTACAATAGGTCCATTCATTAATATCAAGTTAAATAATTACCATAATCAATCTCAATCTTTCGAGATTCTGTGTTTCAAATATTAAAAAGACATAAAAGAGTAAAATTTACATTTTTTATTCTTGAATTATGTCAAATTTCAAGAATATTTGAAATTTTAAAAGCAAAATATGACCATGTGTTCTTTAAATTTAGAGTTTTTTTTCCTAGTTTGTTAATTTTTGAAACTTTATTTTATATAATTTTAATATTTTAAACACAATTTTGAAGGGTTGAGATTATATTTGTTAATTTTTTAATTTCATATTAATGAAATGATATATTGCAACAATGATGAAAGTTTAAGGATTAATTAAGAAAAAATAAAAGTTTATGGTGCCTATTTACAAAAGGGTAAAAGTTAAGGGTATTTATATATTCTTTTACCTATATTAAAAGTTAACTTTTTGTAATTTTGTGTCTATAATTAAGCTATTTTATTTAAAAAGTATTTTTTTTATTTTCTGATTATGGTTACGTTGTTTAGGAGTTTTTTTTTTGTTATTACAGTTACTTATTTAAATTAAACAATAGTTATCAATTTTGCGATTATAATTAAATTAATTTTTATAGATCTCCTATATCTGTATGCATTTCTCGTTATTGTTAAGTTAATTCTCCATTGCATGTTTTATGGTCCTATGACTCTTATTAGATTTTTATCATTTTGCAAAGCTTTATTTAAAAAGACCTTATCAGCAAATAAATATTTTCAGGGAGCATATTTAAAAGCTTTGCTTTTTTATTCTAATAGCCAATAGGTGACTTTACCTATAATAATAAGTTAAAACACTTCAAAAAAAAAAAGGTGTTCCACCCTAGAATGACATTTTATTATGTTAAAGAATAATGATAAAATACACTTAATTTCTCTTACACCCATTCTTTATCTCATTTTTTTTTCTATTTCTCTTGTTTTTGGTAACGTCTAGGGTGACACACCAGTGTTCCACATTCTCTGAGCCGTTAGATTTATTTGTTTTTTAATGAACGTCCCTGATGTATTACCTGCTACTTGATAAACCGGTTTGTGCAAAAATTGCTCAGGTGCCCCTCTTATGAAATTTTAAACTGCTATCTGTTGGCAACCTTCATTAGTGGTCTAGCAACCAAGCGAACGAAATGGACCAAATGGTGTAAAGAAGATCGTTCAGCAAGACGGTACCGATGTTTATCGATTTTTGGTTTGAAGTATCCATTAACGGTGTTATTATTTTTGGTCCAGCAAGACATTATCGTTGTTTATTATTTTATTCTACCAAATTAACTAACCTGCTATAACCTGGAAAAAAGTGATACACCGGTGTGTCACCCACCTAAGAAGCACCCTTTTTTTTATCACACCATTCATCACATTTTTTACTTTCTTTCTCATCTTTCCTTATTCTTAAGTGTATCACCGAGTAAACTAGCAAATCGGTCCCTGACTTTTTTATGGTCATGCAATTTAGTTCCTAAGAAATAAAAAACCCCAATATAATCCCTGACTTTTTACTTTTTCTTTCACTATAGTTCAATTGTGTATTTGCCGTTAATTTTTTTATGACGTGTCACATTTAGTGACACTCTATCACACTATTTATCACTAAAGTGTCCACCGTTACACAAAAATGACATTGTTTTGTCAAATTTATAGCTTGAAAAACTTCAACTCCAACAGTTGTATGCTTCTATGTACTTCACTTTTCTCTCTTCTCCCTTTTTTTCATTGGAATGTCTGAACTTTAATGACGTTATTTTTGCGCCCCATGGCAAACAGTGCGACAGAGTGTCACTAAACGTGACACGTCGTAAAAAAGTTAACAGGAAACACACAGTTGGACTATAGTGAAAGAAAAAGTAAAAACTCAAGGACTATATTGGGGTTTTCTATTTCTTAGGGACTAAATTGCATGGCCCTAAAAAAGCCATGGACCAATTTGCTAGTTTACTTGTGTATCACCTCATTAGGTGTACACTCAATATTTTCCTATATTAAATTTTGCTCAGCTAAGAATTTCTTCTATTTTTTTATGGTTCAAAGCATAAATTTAGAAAATTTCAAAAACAATTTGTTAAATTCAGTTACCAAATTACCGTACATTGAAGAAGAACAATTCTCCCATCGAACATACTTATAGAATGAATGTTAATTTTGAAGACTCCCACGGAAAAAGACAAAAGGATGGTAAAATGAATGAATGAAGAGAATACAGTTTTGAACCCTCCCAAATAAAAAGAGAGCATACAGTGCGAGCCTGCGATTTACAATATTGTTAGCTTTGTACATCAGGAGGTAACAATTTCACCTATCTACTCTGTTTTCCTGACACTCTAAGCAAATGTCTAAAAAGGGATCAAGACACTTTACCAAATCACAACCACCGCCACGATTTGCAAACCCCATCTACCCAAATCCCTCAAATCAACCAACCCCTGCACCAAACCCAATTCAATTAACACCTTCACTGTTCCTTCTCCCCAATGCAAAATACCCCAAAACAGCACAAACGGCAGCCACAATATTCCCTTCCTTCAGCAGAACCTTCATCACAAAACTGAAAATTTCCCTCGTAATCTTCCTACCCTCCACAACCAAAGTCCTCCTAGGCTTACCAAAGAAAGCCAGCAACACAACGATGGCGATCCACGTGACCAGAATCGCAGGCACCATCACAGCCAGAGCTGCAATCATCGAAAGCAGCCCAAAAACCGTCCCAAGAAGCACTGAGGCATAGAGCGCAGGCCACCAAGAAGTCGATGACTCAGCTTGCAACTTGTACCAAGAAACCATGGACTTGAGAAAATTCCATGAAGATGTGAAGAGCAAGCCATAAACAAGCACAAAAATACATGCCCAAGTTCTCCTTTTGCTCATGATTCGCAGCAATAACACGTAAGATGAAGGTGGGTGATCCAATGAAGTGGGTGTGGCTTGGGGTTCCTCTTCCATTTTTGCCATTGACATGAGAACCTCGAAGACTAGTACCACCGCCTTGGTTTTGCCTTCTTTTCTTTTTTCTTCCTCAAGTTGAAAACTTTTTGGTACTATTTCATTGTTTTGCGCGTTTTGGTTCTTTTCTGGAATCAGGGTAACCCTCTGCTACTACGCTATGTCTCACTCGCTTCGCTTAGCTTACAATTGGGTAAGTAATGTCCACGCGTAGGTTTGCACGTGGAGTACACTTTCTTCCTGGTTGCGTCACGTACGTATTTGCAGAACATGATCAGAGCGTGGTAACACGCTCTTGGAGAGTCGGTGAGTTCTATTGTGCTTTTTGTTTTTGGGGCTCACGGAGTAAAGCACATGTCGTTTATACGGCAAAAACGATAACTGAATTGATTCTCTCACTGCGGCCTTTTGCTTTGGTGCTACTGCTCAGCGTTTTAGGTTTCCACTTTAGTTTTTCTTTTTCTTTTTCAGCATATTGTTTTGGAGATTCCACGTACAGAGCTTGTAGATTATTTTAGGAAAGGAGAGAATCATGTTAAGCATGCCCAAGTCCCCGCTTACGCCCGCTTGCTTCCCTATTTGAGGGAGTGTTTCTGCTATATAATTCACTGACAAGTAATGACACCAAGGCCTATACTCAGTAGAGTAAGAAAGGAAGGAATAAAAAAAATGAAGATAACTGTGGCCTGCGGCAGTGAAGTAGAATACAAGCAATCTTTACTAATTACTACCGTATGCACTAATTAAACAAAAGAAATTGCAATTGTAATATTTAAATGTAACTATATATATAATGAATTACGAAATTATTAGTTTAATTGTTAATTTTTCTATCAATACCTATAGTTTTATATTTTATTTATTACAACATATTTTTATTTTAAAGGAACCAAATCATAAAAAAAATTTGTGTCCGACGACACACAAGTGAGGCATGAGCTATGTATACTACTATGAATCTATGATATATATGGTCAAAAAAGAAGAAAAGAATGCAATGAATTTAGAATTTAATGGAATAACCCAATAATTTTTATAAGGAACTAAATTTATTTAGCCCAGTTTGGATACACTTATGTACAAGAACTTCTAGAAAATAAAAATAAAACGAATCAAAGGGGTCAAATGAATTTAAGTTGAAATTAGTTACTTATGGAGAAGTTAAATGGAGAGCTTTTTGAGTAGGTCGGCTACAAATTAAGACTAATTTCAACTTATAGAGAAACTAAATACATTTGATCTCTTTGATTCATTATTTTTTTCTTATTTAGAAGTACTTCTAGAGAAATTTCATCTTTTCTTACTAAATAATCAGTTCCACATTTATGAATAGAGTAAAATGTCATTTTGGTCCCTAAAAGTGTAACTCGCTGTCAATTTAGTCCATGAATGGGCAAAAACTAAAAATAAGACCCTAAACTGTATTTTGTCCTGCAAATTAGTCCTTCTGTTAACCTGAGTTAGTTAACAGTGTTAGCTGTGCTTGTGTGACACGTTAAATGCTACCGGGCACTCCACGTGTCATGCTTGTGTAAGACAGGGACCGAATTGAATGGATAGTGAAAATTACAAGGATCAAAATGAAAGAAATTAAAACCGTAAAAAAGACTTTTTGAATAAAAGACTTCTACTAGTATTTAGCTGTGCTTGAATTAAAAAAAAAAAACTTTTTGAAGCCATTTTCATAGCAGGTTGTACATTCACCCAACCCATTTTCAAGGGTGATAAAAAAAATGCTTTGTTTGTAAAATTCATAAATCTTCACAAAGACCCATTGATTCATGATGTCAAGTAGGGGGATGGGCCGGTGTCTCCCTTTCAAGAACAAGCTCAATGATAATCATAAAAACTAAAAAGTCTTTGCATTCCTTTCAAGCTCATTACAATACGACCTGCAAATGAACCATATGAACATCGTGGAGAAAGCTCACCACAAGGATTGTATATATTACCGGTTCAGAAGCATAATCAACAAGTTATTTGAAATTTAATTGTGTGGTTATTTTCAATAAAAATATATATTACCAAGCATTCTTCCCTTCTCCTTTGTGTCATGTGTTGGGAGATTAGGATTTTCAGGTAAGAATATAATGGTCACTGATGTCCTGATGCAAGCACCGACATATTGTTAGCATGGATTAGAACAGAACAAAGGTTCTATTTTATGTCAAGTGCATATTAAAAATGAAAAAACAAGACAAAAGGTGAAAAAATTTCACTAAAATAGTGGAAACAAAGAAAAAGGAATAGTAAACACTATTCCATTATATTTTGTCCACATGCCAAATACTATTTTAAAAACTGCATGAATCCGACTGTGATTTCCAGATTAACAAATAACAAAATAATTTCTTTTAAGAAAAAAAAGATTGTAGCTTCCAGAAGTCATATTCAATTCCACAAATGTAAACGAGTTCACAAATAGATAATTAGGACTGCAGCCCAAGATATCTTCTATATTTGCTTTTCCAATAATTATCATTTCAGATTCTCAATGCATCAAAATTTAGAACAGAAAATAAAGGAATATAGAAAAAATAGAGTGCAGTGTGCTGAAAATAATCAAGGATAAATGTGAGCAAGTGTACATTTTCTTCCGGACTTCACACAGCACGCCAAGAGAGATTATCTGACAACTAACTATGTGTAGGCTTCTGGAACTTCCTGTGAACCCACACTCTTCTCATGCTCTTCCCTTTCCAGCGATTCACAGACTTAACACGACAATAATCAACACCCATTTAGAAATTAAAACAAATAGCAATACAAACAACATCAGCAAAACCAGCTGGACAATACAGAGAACTCTAACACCCATCATTAATCCCTTAAGCTCAATTTAAATCATCCCCTTTAACTGTATTTGCATCAGTTACAATGGTATCACTTTCTTCATCAACCCAGGCAAAGTACCCATATGGCCATATCTAAACTCATCATCCTACAAAATTCAGTTTAATGGTGTAGCTAAACTTATGAGAAATTTTTATCAATGGTGGATTAAAACAAAATAAAAGTGAATTTACAATATACAATTTACCTTTGGCAATGCAAAGTGTAGAATGTTCTATTAGGATTTCTCTGTATCTTGTTGGAGGTGCGCACCACAACTTTTCTCCCACAGTTGCAGAATTTCAAATTTCTTCCTTATGAACTGGGATTGTGAGCTTCTTTCAGCCATTGCTGCACATGAAATTGATTCAGGGACGAAAATGATATTTTACTCTTTGTAAATATATATACTTAGTCATATCTTGAATGTTGAGTAAATTGATGGGGAGGAATAAACACGAATCACTGCGATGTAATCGTTGACTGAAACATTTTTTTACTCTTATGAGTGATAAGAACCAAGCAGATGAATGCTAACCGTGTCAATAAATTTATAAATAATAAAAGGTCAATAACATATGAAATCATGAATCAAACATGTTCGACACAAATTGCATGTTGTTCTGTAGTCATTCAGTGAAACCGATTGACTGCATAGGTACAACCGAAGTACCAAACCATAGTAAAAGGTTATAGACTTATAGTGCCTGATAAGTTAGCCATATTTTTTCTATTTATATTAGTCAAAATTAAGCTTATATGGTCAAAAACCAGTTTACATAAGAGTTAATTAGTATACACTTTCGGTATAAAGAAGTTCTACACATACATTTAATGGCGTGCCACCACATCATTTAATAAATATAACACCTCATGTGTTATTAAATTCAATAAATGATGTGGCAGTACATCATTGGATGTTTGTGTAAAACTTACTGACAGTTTTACATAGACAGAGTACATATATATTAAAGTCTTTACATAATATTATTCTTGTTTTGGTAAAAAATAAGTTTGCAATGATTGAAACCCAATTTATAAAGGAATGCAACTTTCTCACTTCTACTAGCACATTTGGAATCATGTTAAAATAACTTTGGATCATTTACAATAATGTTATCAGTAATAGTTTCTGCCTAAACGTATGTGTTGGAGTCCACACCTAACGGGTTTTCAAACACACTAGTAAAATATAACTATATTTACATGTGCAAGACTCAAAATACAACTATATTTAGACTTTAAAACTAATTATATCTTATCATTTAAGTAAAATCTATTCTTTTACACTTATTTTTAAAATATTTTTTAAAATACAAATTAATTCTATCGAAATACATTCTACTCAATTTTAAAACAAATGGACCACAAGTTACAATGACAATTAATTAAGTTCAAGTATACAATATTAGTCACTGGTTTTATATAAAAAAAAAAAAAGAGAAAGACAATGAACAATGAGAAGGGAAATGGCATCATGCACAAATTATATATAAGGCTTGCAATTGAAACAAAGGCGTAATCACTTAAACGAAGTGATGAATATAAGAAGATAAGAAGCGCATCTCTAGTGTTTTATAAGACCTGCCTTGTGACCAAAGCATAAATGAGAGAAGGGAAAATCCAGTCACATGAACCACTTGTTCAAATGGAGACCTCCAAAAGGCAATAAAGCAAAGTAGCAAACAACAAACAGAATGTGCACGGAAATGAAGGTATCCTAGGCAATTCTATGATAGCGATTTTTTTTATTTTTCTCTAACAACGAAGTAAATCTATAAATTGGTCCCTGAAATTTTTTGTTTCGGGCAGTTTACTCTCTGAAATTTAAAAATGACTCTGTTAGTTCCTGACATTTTTCACTGTCCATCAGTTTAGTCAAACGTTACATTTTCCGTTAATGGAGTGCTGAGTTGTCACGTTAAGTGACATATAGGACCCAGAAAAACAACAAATTAGTCCCTAACTTTTTTAACATTATGCAATTTAGTCCTTAATATTTAAAATTGACTTTATTAGGGATTGAATGTTGTAGAAACGTGTGGCTCTCTTTTGAACTCTAAAACCTCTCAAGATACATTCATTTCCATTCAAAAAGTGGCTAATTACTCTCTCAATGATCAAATATATATGTTCATGTTAAATTTCCTCATTTTAACTTTCGGATTAATTCATTCTCTTTCTTATTTTAATTTGTGATTTTATTTCAATTGGCATAATTATTAAAGGAAGTGAATCCTCTTAAAGATTAAATTTTTATTTTTATTCTTATTTGTCTTTGTGTTAATCATTTTTATATGGATAAGCACAAGTGCAAGCTTTACTTCAAAAGCTTTTACAATGAGGGAGCTTCGAGGTGCTCTCATGAGGAAAGTTCTCCAAGTGGAATTTTGTTCAATGTATTTATAATGCAAATAAGATTCTGATAAACAATGTGATGTAGAATCTAGTCCTTAAGAGAGTTCATTTCCTTTAATAAATATGTTAATTGATATAAAAACAAAAATTAAGACCGGGAATAGAAGAATGAAACCAAAAGTTAAAAGGAAAAGATTTAATTTGAACATACTTGATTCTTGAGAGAATAATTGGTCACTGTTTGAATGGAAATAGATGTATTTTGAGAGGTTTTTTTAGAGTTCAAAAGAGAGCTACACATTTCTACAACATTAATCCCTAATAAAGTCATTTTTAAATATCAAGGACTAAATTGCATGATGTTAAAGAAAGTTAGGGACTAATTTGCAGTTTTTTGGTCCTACATGTCACTTAATGTGACAACTCATCACCACGTTAACAGGAAATGTAACGTTTGACTAAACTGATGGACAATGAAGAATGTCAAGGACTAACGGGGTCATTTTTAAATTTTAGGGACTAAACTGCCCGACGCAAAAAATGTCAGGGAGCAATTTTTGGGTTTAGTCTCTGTAATGTTTTAAAAATATATTAACATTTTTGTTTGTTTGCATCTTTTAAAAGAAAAAAATAATTAAAATATAATATTTTTAAATAATGTTTTAAAGAATTAATATTTTTCTTAAAAGTTAAAAAATACCTTCTAAAAAACTTTGAAAGAATGCTACACACACATTCAAACGAGAACTTATTCAATCACAACCTCTTTTTTGGGTCCAAATGCACAACCTTAAGATAAATAAGTATACGATTAAGAAGAATAATTGTTGTCAAATAGACCTGACCCATTAGGCTGACATGTGTTTTTTTTTTTTTTCGAAAATTAATGCATAAGAGTTCGTTTATGACTTTTAGTAGTGGGCCATTTAACTTTGGACCAATTCGGCCTGTGAATTAATACAGGGCTGGGCAAGTCTTGAGGACCCGTTCTTGCTGGGAGTTACTTTTGGAACCCCTTTTTACTATTCGCACCCCCATAATATACCTCATTCCCAAACTACCCCTACCCCTACCCCCACCCACCCCCCACCGCCAGCCACCCCCAACCCAATCCCCCACCCCCTCCCCTACTCCCTCATTCCTCTTCCTGTTCCGGTCCCTTCCCCCCTCCCTTTTTTTTTTCAATGTTTCGTGTTTAGAGACGGATTTTTTCCGTCTCTAAACTCGTCTTTGCTGTAAAAAAAATTCCGGAACTTTCCGGAAATTAATTTCCGGATATCAACTTTGTTAACAGAAATTCCGGAATATTCCGGAAAATTAATTTCCGGGACCTTCCGGACATTAATGTCCGGAAGGTTCGAAATTTTTTCACCCCTGCTACTGCACAATTGTTCCGGACATTAATTTCCGGAACCTTCCGGACATTAATGTTCGGAAGGTTCGAAATTTTTCACCCCTGCTGCTGCACAATTGTTCCGGACATTAATGTCCAGAAGGTTCCGAAAATTAATGTCCGGAAGGTTCCGGAAATTTCGTTAACAAAGTTGACATCCGGAACTTAATTTCCGGAAGATTCCGTAAAAGAACCTTTATTTTTTTTCACTGTTTTGTATTGTGGGGGTGCGAATAGCAAAAGGGGGTCCCAAAAGCAACTCCCGTTCTTGCTGTACCCACAAGGAAAACTTTGGCGTTGCTCAATTAATTTTTCTTGTCTCATATCACAACCAATATTAAAAATGTTATGTAGAAAAAAAAACATTTGAGCTTATGTATAAAAGAAATTGGATTCACTCAAAAGTAAATATTCTTCTTGTTGCTTTCTATTCTTTAACGATGAAGTAGACTTGACGATAGCAATTGTTAGGGTCTGTTATCTTTGTGTATAGTTTAACATTGAATATGGATTAAACTCAAATTTAAATTTTTTTAACGTAATTATTTATAGTGTTAAAAACATAATTTTATAACATTTTAATGTTAAAATAAACATACATAAATCTCAATATATATATATATATATATATGGGGTTCATGACATCAAGTTATATACTTGCAGTCCATAGATTAACTTACATTATTGGCTATATATATATATTTTTTTTTTATCTTTAACCGAAATCCCTAACTTTAATTGGAACTATTGTTAACTTTGACTGGAACCAACTACTAATAGCCTGTACTATTTGTTACTATATACTTAGCATTCTGATTAACCAAAAAAAAAAAAATCGTATAGTAATTCTTTTTTATTTACAAATTATTGTTTCTTATTTAGTGGACTTGCTGCTGGAGGTGTAGCTTCCTCATTTGGTGTCATTTGTAGACTCTCATGCATGTACGAAATGACTTAGAAAGTGGGGGTCGGTGATGTGTTTTGGATTTCATAATCATGGCCAAACGTCTTCCATAATTATTTGACCGGTTGTGATTATATTTGACAAAATCAAACAAAATGGGAACATGATTTCGCTGATTTTATCATGGTGTACCGAATATCTCTTTGGTCTCGGAGTCCACATAGTCCACACACAATAAAAGTTATAAAACACATATATCTAAGATAATTACCAAAACCCAAACTATCAAATAAAATTAAGCTTTGAAGCTTGGGTTGTCAATAGGGGTGGGAATAGGCCCGTCGACTTCTCAGGGCCTGCGACCTGGCCTGTTTATGGCCTGATCTGGCCTGACTCGTTTATTAAAAAGGTCAGGTTAAGACTTCTTAAAAGGTCTGTTTAGTTAAATAGGTCAGGTTTCAGGTCTATGAAAAAGCCTATTAGACTTAACAGGTCGACCTGTTTAATATAATAATATATAATATATTAAATTAATTATATAAATAACTATAAATATAATTAAAATTTTTGTAATATAATAAAAAATTAGAATATATTAAATTAATTATATAAAAAAACCTGCTTAAAAGGCCTACTGGCCTGCATAGGCTTATAGGCATGTTGGCCTATTGGTAGGCCTTGTTATAAAACAGGCTTACAGGTCAGGCCAGACTTTTTCGCAGGCCAGGTCAGGCCTTACAAAAAGGCCTGTAACAGGTAACAGGCCAGACTCAGACTTAAAAATTATGAGTCAGCCCAGGCTCAGGCCTGCCAAAGCCTGGCCTGACCTGACCTATTTCCACCCCTAACTGTCAGTTTTAAATGATGTAGATGTATATTTTTAAGAAAAAAATGATAAATGAGTATCCTTAAAAGTGTAAAAAAAAAATAATGATTTTTTTATTAACAAATGTTCTCTGAATAAATAGTGTGCCATTGTCTATTACTTATAGTAACACGTGGCATACACACATGACAACATACAACTCCAACCCAAGGTGACATTTTGGATATAAATACCTTGTCAAAACACTTTGGTAAGCTCTCTGATTTTTGTTGATTTTTTGCATTGATTATATACTCACTCTTTGGTTGAATCCCTACAGGTGCACGCCTGCATGTTGTCCAACTTGGAGCACCATTTGAGCACCTTGAAGACCATTTGGATTTTCACTCAGAACCACTAGAGAACAATTTGCGTTGTCTGTGGGGAACGAATAAATCAATACTCCTACCAAACTCTTTGGGCTAGAACCTCTTTCACCAAAGATTATCATTACCTTTTCTGCAATTTAATTTGTTCTTCTTAGCAGTTTATCATTTGAGTTCGATTTTATACATTCTGCTTCTTTGCGCCTGGGTTTATGTCCCTAGGCATTTGATTTTCTTCCTCATCATATGATTCTTTGCTACATGCATCCAATTTTCAGTTTTTGTGTGTGCTATTTTCTACCTCTGTTTGGTTTTACCTTCTACTTTTGTTTCATCTTGATTCAATTTATGCATTTTTAGCCTCTGATGGGTATTCTGGAGAGGATGAAAATAGAGAGAAGAGAATTTAGATCGTTTAATAAATTTTCAATATAGCCAACTACATTTGATGCTATCAGATATAAATATTTTCTTAGCCGACTGCATTTGAAACTGTCAAACATGAATTGCCTCTATTAGAGCTGAAGGATTAATGAAAGGAAGAGCTTTTGATCCTGCTAGGGGTGGCAAAACGGGCTGGCCCGTCCTAGCCCGTGATCAACCCATCAGAAAATGGGACGGGACGGGCTAACCCTAAATGGAAAATGGACAAAAAAGTTAGTCCAGCCCATAATTGAATGGGCTAACGGGCCAGACCTTATTTTTTTATAAGCAAATTTGAATTAAATAACAGGAGTTTACAATTGGAAAAAAAACAAACCTAGAGAACATTCTAAAGAAAATCCAAGTTGCTGGAACAAGCAACCCCTATTACAAAAAATAAAGCTTAGTTGATCCAAAATCCAAGCCCTCAATCAGAAGCTTCACACCAGCAGAAACTAGCTGCATCGGAATGAAACACACAACAAAAATCCAAATCCAAAGCCAATTAGTGAGACTTGTGATAATGCATGAGACTTCCAAAAAAAAATGTCTGAGATTATTCAAATCATAAGAAGAAATATATATATATATATATATAAAGGAGGGTTCAACTTACACCGGTGTAAGTTACACTAAGTATTACAACCGCTTATAACTACAAATCAAATATGTTTTTTTAATAATCCAACCGTGGAATTATGATTATTCATCATAATGATTATTTGTGTCAAAATTTCATAAAATTTTGAAAATAATAACTTGATAATCAAATGGTTGGTTTTTTCATATATTTCAAATATATATATATATATGACATTAATTTTGAGAAATCTCAATGACATATCAAATAATTTCGGATTAACGTGAAATTTTATATGTGTGATCTATATGATAGTAACATTTAATCCAACAGTGGATTACTTAATGCATTGATCTACTAAAAAATTATTGAGCGGTGTAATACTTGGTGTAACTTACACCAGTGTAATTTGATCCCTCCTCATTTACATATATATATATATGAAAAGAAACATAGCAGAACCACTAATAAACTTGGAAGACACCAGCAAGGTAGCAACAACAAATATAACACAACAAATATGGTCATCTGAGAGCAACCCATCAAAAGAGAGAAATTTAAAACCAGACGGGGGACAATTGCTGAAGAATAAAAGTTGAAGAACGATTGAGAGGCTTGACCAAAAAAGAAAGAACGATTGAGAGGGACAGTTGCTGAAGAACAACGTTGCTGGACGTGCGAGGCGAGGGACGCGCAAAAGAATGAACGCAACAACTGTTGGAAGTTGCGAGGCGGAGGGACACGCGGAGGAGGTGTCGCTGCTGAATGTTACGAGGCGGAAGGATGTGCAAAGGAGACACTGCTGGTCCTGAACGTTGCGAGGCGGAGGAAACGTTGCTGGTCCTGGACGAGACGATGAAGAACGAATGCGCAGAAGTTGCTGGACGTTGATGGAAATGCAGTGCAGCCACACGCACAATCGTACAAGGACAGGGGAAAGGGAATTTTGAATCGAGTGAATTGTTTTTGTGTGACTTAGGAGGTGTTGCCTTAATTTGTTTTTTACCCAAATCCCAGCCAATTTTTTTTCACTAGCAGCCTGCATGTAGCAGCACCCCTTATGGCCCAATTCCAAAATTTTTAAAAGAAAACAATTTTTTAATTTTAATCAAGCTGACGGGCTAGCCCGACCCTAATATTCCTCCAGTTCGTTTTAAAATGGGCCAAAATGGGACAAGTTAGACGGGCCAATGGGTTGGGACTCCCTAACCTAGCCCTATACAATTAACGGGTTGGGACGGGTAGGCCCGTTGGGCCAAGCCTGTTTTGCCATCTCTAGATCTTTCCATCATTCCAATTACAGACTATGAGAGGATTCTTGCTACTAAAGTCCCTTATAAATCATATCCAGTATTGTTGGAAGATAGGACAAGGGTGCCTAAATTCTCTTGCTTGGGTGATCAACTTGATTTCTTCAAAAGCTACCCAAAGCTGATTGATGTAACTAGAGGGTTGCATATATTGCTACAACAAGGGCAACTAAGAAGGATTGGTGCAAGGGATGGAGTGAGGCTGAACTTTATCTACCTGATCAGCTCCAAAAGATCAGATATGGACCTCCCCAACCAAGTCGTTACTTCCAGCTGATCAACCCCTTCAAGGAAAATGCCTTTCTAATTGATGATGGAGATAGGCACTTGATGCGAAAGTTGGAGATGGAAGTTGAACAGATGGACTACTTCATTGTAAGAACTTATGGAGCCAAACACTTCAAGTCTCCTATGAACGTCACAATGCTACCTACCACTTGGACATGGGTGGATCCAGATAAGATTGTGCTAAGATTTCCTTTTCTAGAAACTGATAAGTTGAAGGGAAAGAAAGTATACAAACCATCTCTAAAGGTTCCTCTAAATCCCTTAACACCAATGCAGTGGGACCTGATCATGAGGAGAGAGGGATTGGATCCTAATGAATAGAACTGGGTGTGGAGTTCTTACTAGAAAATCAGAGAAGCTGTTGCAACTACATCTAATCCAGATCCAGTGAAGTATCCTCCCCATGAGATTCATAAATGTCCCTATGCCAAGCAATGGATAAAGATCTTGGGTTGCTGCCTACATGAAGAGTGGGAAGTTCTAAAGAAATCAAATAATGGTACTTCTAAACCATGAGAAGACTAGGTTACTTTGGTTTTCCTAAGGATGTCACCTACTTCGAGTTTTCGTCTTCCTTTATGAACGTAGTCTTCCACTCTCCTAACCCAACTGAAGATACTCAGAGGTAGTATAAAGCTACTCAAACAGAACTTGTTCAAAGGCAAGACCAACTAATAGCTCAGATATAGAAAATGAGGCAAGACAATGAAGACTTTAAGATTGTTGTGCTCACTGAAATTTCCAAGACCAAGGACTCTTTGATTGAAGTGATCAAGAAACCCTTGCTTAAAAAGCTTGAGTAATAGTCTATGATGTGTAGGCTTAAAAATTCTAAGTCATCTAATAAAATGAGCTTTTCAGACAAGTCTTATGTTATCATTGCATACAACATTTTATCATACTATAAATCTATGTTTATGCATTTGTGCTATGATACATATTATCTTTAATGCATTTTTTTGCTTTGATTCCCTAATTCATAAACTGCTCTGATAGTATCTATTTGCTCTGGTACACCCTTTTGATGGATGACAAAACGAGGGGGGGTAATGCTTTACTAACAAATTTTATTAAGATTATGCAGTTAAGGGGGAGAAAAATGCAAAATTTGACTAAGTGGTTGGTGGACAGAGTGTTAAAGAGTTTCATTGTAACATCTCCTTGCCTCTTTTCTATCCCCTCTGATCGTGATGACCTAGCCGTCTCGACTAGGGAATTTCATGAACAAGTGGTTGGTGGAAATTACTACTCTTAAAGCGTTCAGTGAGGGCCGACCAAGAATGGCATTGTAGAGGCTTGGACAATCCACCAATAAGAACCGCGCATTGGTTGCCTTGTTATTGGTCTAAGCCGACTCGGAGGGTAGTTTGGAAGTGTCTCTTTGGTTGGATTCTTTCACCTGTAAATGCAACAAGGTCACTCTTCATAATGTTACTAAGAATTTGTCGTTCCCTAGGGATTAATGTGAAGGATTTTTAATATTACAAGGACTACTTTGAATACACAGTGTCACTTAACGTGACACATTACCAGTCAATTAACGTCATCCACCATTTTGGACTAAAGTAAATGACATGAATAAATGTCAGGGATTAAAATATATGTTTTAAAATCTCAGGGACTAAAGTGCACGACGCTAATAAAGTCAAGGACTAATATGACGAGTTTACTCACCATCTAATATATTTTATGATTTATTATTTGGATATTTAGGAATAATTCTTTAAGTTATTTGATTTTTTTATTTCAAACGGTATATGTAATCTGTTGACCCTAATATCATATTAGATAATGTGAATAATCATGTTAATAGAAACAATTTTTGAATGATTTATTTTCGATTGATGAGAACATTAACATGATTTTAATAAGGGTAAAATATGTTTTGGTCCCTGTAAAATAAGTGAGTTTTGCTTTTAGTCCCTATAAAAAAAAATTTGTTAAAGCATCCTCCCAATTTTTTTTTGTAATTAGTCCCCTCCCCTCAATTGGGTGCTGATGTGTCACGCGCTCTCTCCTAGGTGTCAATTTTTTTATATTTTTGGCGGTCTTAAACCGCCAGAAAACCCTCCCCACTATTTCCACACTCTCCCTTCTCCCCCACTCCCTCTTCTTTCCCCTCCCCCTTCTCCCTCACTCCATCTTCTCCCCCACCCACCATTTCCCTCGCCCATGTAATAGTTTCCGCCACCCCCTTAGTTCTTGAGCTACCTCAAACCTCTCTAGCTGCTTGACGCAAGAACTTTGTCTCCTTTCCTTCACCCCACAAAAAGGAGTATAATCCAATTAAGATCAAAATCATTCCCAGAAAGCTGAAAAAATATTTTGATTTTACGTTAATCATTTTCGTGATAAGTACCAAAGGCTAGATTGGATTATCAAAGGGGTAGTTAATAAAAGCCAATTTGCTATAACTTTAAAGGTGTCTGATAAGCAGGTCCTTTTCATTACATTAAACCAATATATTAAGTAACCCAATGTAACTAATTCACCAGCCTCAACATTTATTTTATAAATAATACATAATACGAGACTATAATTTATATTGCCACATTGTTTGGAACACAACAATTTTTCATAGCATATTTACATTTTTTTTATTTCAATGATGGACCTCCAAACTTAGCATCCAATTAATATACAAACTTGTTTTGACATGGATAACTATAGAGCAATTCCGGAGACTCCTCGTTCCCAAGCACCCCAAACCAAGAAGACTTAGACTTTGAATTTGGGTCTCTAACCCCTAATTCACCTTCTTACAGAACCTCTCCAGCAGATAATCTTTTCTTCAATGGTCATCTCCAACCTCACTCTTTCCCTCTCTCCCTTTCTTCCCAACACCACTGCCCTATAGCCACCACCAACGGAACCAATAGAAATGACTCATTTGCTCTCATCACGAAGCAACAACACTAACAGCAGAGCCAGGACAAGCTCTAGTGACAATTGTAAGAGAAGATTGTTTCACAACAAGGTCATCAATAATAGGTCAATGGTTTTTTCGGGTCATCAAGCATATGGGTGTTCGAAAAGATAACGGTATATAACCCTTGTTCCAACTTTGAACTGTGATGCCTCCAAGAGAAGAAGAAGGGTGGGGTGGGGGAAATGGTGGGTGGGTGTTTTCGGGGAAGGGGAGAAAAGGGGGTGGGGGAGAAGGGAGAGTGGGAAACTGTGGGTGGGTTTTCTAGCGGTTTATAAGACCGCTAGAAATACAAAAAATTGACACCTATGAGAGAGAGTGTGACACATACCTGACACACGCCAATTGAGGGGAGAGACTAATTGCAAAAAAAATTTGGGAGGACACTTTAACAAAAAAAAATTATAGGGATTAAAACCAAAACTTGCTTATTTTACAGGGACCAAAAATATATTTTACCCTTTTAATAATTGGTTATAGGCTTAAATATGTTTTTAGTCCCTCTATAATACACTCGTTTTCATTTTAGTCCCCCTATTTTTTTTTAGTTTTTCATCCTCATAAAATTATTCTTTTTCAAAATAGTCCTCGTTGTTAGAGTTTCTGTTAGTCTTGTTAAAGTGTTCGTTAGTAAAGATGCTGATATGACATTCTCACTCTTACGCGGCATCAGATTTTTCAATTAAAAAATTAAATAATTTATTAAGGGTTAAATATGTTTTTAGCCCCTGAAATATAGTCCAGATTTGGTTTTAGTCCTTACAATTTAAAATCAGTGGTTTTGTTCCTTCTAAAATTGAAAATATACCAATTTAGTCCTTATCGATAAAATTTGTAGCTAATCGGTAGCAAAATCTGTAGCAAAACTATGCAATAAGGACTAAATTGATGTATTTTCAATTTTTGAAGGACAAAAACCATAGGTTTTAAATTGCAGGGACTAAAATCAAATCTCGATTATATTTTAGGGACTAAAAACATATTTAATCCTTCTTTATTAAATTACATAATAAATGGAAGATAGTTTTTCAAACCTAGAAAATGAAAAATGAATTGCATTTTTCAGAAAAATATGGGTAAATTCAACCCACTAACTTCTTATGTGCATGCCACAACTTGTGCTAGATTTACTGTGATTAAATGTATGGTCATTTTATGTGTAGAGAATGAGGAGGGTGGTATATGGGTAATGTTGAAGGAGGTAATGGGGATGAGGTTGTAAATGAGGGTAACATTAACCAAGGTGTTGAGGATGAGAATGATGTTGGGGAGGATGATGAGGAGGGTGCTGACAGTGTGAAAGGGATCCACATTTTCTGATAGCTAGTGCGGTCTTTGATTAAGGTGAGATCTACGTGGCTTAGATATGTAACAATGAAGTTTTACGGTTGTTAAGAGTTGGAATAATAGGGACCTAAAAAATGGTTAACTGTATGTCTTAGCTCACAAAAATGGGTTGAAGAAGAAGATTGTCACGTCAGCTAACATGGTAACTGTAACATCCCAAAATTAGGACCTAGAAAATTATATAGTGGAAGCCTTAGGTGTTGAATCCCACCAATAGAAGGAAGATATGCGTAGAAGGAGAATTTAGGAGTTCGAGGTAAGATAAGAGAGAAGATCGAGAATTTATTTAGAGATTGGAGTGTTAGAGAGAATTTAAGGGAAGAATCGAGAGTTAAGCTCCGAACACCCATTTTGAAGAGACTTAAGGGAAACCAAGTTAAGATTCGAAAATATAAACTATAAAGATGAAGCAAGGAAAATGGATAGGCTTTGATTCAGGAAATTGGGGTGAATTGATGATTTATATTATTGTTCACACGAAGTGTATCCCGTTGGGCTTCAATTGAAGTTGTTGCTCAATTTTGTATTTTAAGCCTAATGACCTATGTGCACTAATTTGATGATATTTAGAGTTGTAGGTGTCCAATCTAGGTGATTCAAGTTGCATTAGAAAACTAAGATTTGAGGCTTCAGTTTGATATGCTACACGATAGTATTCCGGTCTCATTTTCACCTCCAAACAGGCTCATTATCACTTGAGCAAGAAATCAATCGCCCGGGCGAGAATATCAATAGAAACAGGAAAATTTGTTATGGTTTTCTCGCCCAGGTTCGCTCAAGCGAGACTGAGCGAAATTTCCACTCCAGAGAGCCCTCCTTTTCTCGCTCACTCTCGCTCGAACGATCCTGAGCGAGAGCGCACGAGCTGGACTTCATAAAAACATGGTTTAAGCTAATTTCTCTCATTTTCTTCTATTCCTTCACTTCTAGAGAGAGAGAGAACCCTAGAGAGAGAAAGGAGCTTTGGGAGCTTAGAGAAGGAAGAGGAAGCCAATGATTGCTCATCCCAACCCCTCACTCATTCCCTTTTCTCTTTGAGTTCTCTAGAGGTGAGTATAACTCACGCACCCACTCTCATTCTTGCTTGAATTCCTTAAATGAACCCTAATCCCTCTTCTTCCCTTTCTCTAGTCTTGTATGTCTTTGTGTGATTGTTTTTGTTCTATATTTGGCTTTGAATGAACATTGTGAATTGAGGCATGAGTTAGGGCTTGTATGTTAGGGTTTCTCTAAGTTGTTTCATGATTGAGCATTCATGGTGTACTTGTATCTTATTGGCATGGTTAGTGTTACATATTAGAAGCATGGGAAATGAATTTGGCCTATGGCTACCATACCCTAATTAATCAAGCTTGACTTCGGTCCAAAATAAGACTAAAATGAGTTCTAGATTATGAACTTTGGCTTCGACCTAGATTATGTGGCCTCGGCCCAGATGAACTTTGGCTTCGGCCCAGATCATTTGGCTTCGGCCCAGACACTCATGCATTAAAACTTGACATCGGTCTAAAATAATGACTTCAGTCTGGAATAATTGGCAGTAATAGTACCCAAGGAAGACGTTCCTTATAGTCTGAGCTCAGGTCTAACCTTAGAATCAGTGAAAAGACCCCGTTCTTCCGGGTAATGTAACTCATGCATTTTATATTACTTTGCTAAGCTTGTGATGGTATGATGGATTATGAACTCTATGTTGCATGACACTTGCCTGTTTCCCCTACATTGCATGCTGCATGGTTATGCTCATTGAGACATTATTCTTACCCCATGTTTTTTGCTTCATTTTAGTTATGAAGGACTATTTGGCTGGATGCATGGACGGAGAGTTGAAAGCTTTTTAAGTGGAGTATTCCACCTCTAGGTGTAGATTTTGAGTCAATGAGGGAAACTGATGTGTACAAGTTGTATCATGTTATGCTAGATTAGAAATTATGTATTTATGGATGACTGTTATTTTGAGCCACTAAGTGGCGTATGGATTAGGAGATTCATTATGCATGATTGATTACATTTGGGCTTATGTAACTGTTGGAGTTACTTAAGCATTTTATGAGTGTGTTTGTTGTCGATATCGATAATGGCGTGAAATAATTTCAGGAATTCGAGAATTTTGCTTCCAATGGGCTTAATTCTTGGATTTAAAAATTAGGACATTACAATAACGGTCACATCAACAAGTTGTTAAGCTAGTCTAACGACAATGACTATTTTGAAAAAGAATGATTTTATGAGAATGAAAAACTAAATTTTTTTTTAGGGGGACTAAAATGAAACTAATGTATTTTTTAGGGGCTAAAAACATATTTAAGCCTAGTTAATTAAGTTGGGTTACTAACTATAAATAAGTACTAAATACCAATGTAGATGAATGAATTCTAGAAAAAAATGTGATTACTATACTCCTTACATTATGAAATATGTGTTTTTCATTTTGAATTTGTTGGAGACAACTATATATTTAATATAAAATTAATTTGTCATTTTTTATATGATTTTAAAACTATACAAATCTCAAGTAATAAAAAATAAGTCCAACGAAGCACTAGATTTCTTTAATTTATGTTTCATAATTAATATTTAATTTTTTTTCCTTTATTTTAATTTTTATTTTTTTAAATCAACCAAGTTATTTTTGTTTCAATTTAAAATTTAAATCAATAAAATATTTGTAATTTAAATTTAAGTTCAAATTCAATGAATAATAGATTAAAGCCTTTGAATATTTTATACATGATTTAACTTTGAATTCAAATACATTCATGTAAATATTATATTTAAACGATAATAAATATATTAGAATAAAATTGTTTACAATTTAATTTTAAACTCAAATCAATAAATTATTTATATTTTAATTTCAAATTAACATATTTTAAAAATGATCACCATCAACAATTTGGAAAAATATTTCAGGATTATATTAATCAACAATAAATAGAAAGACAATTATTAATTAATGTATGGTCAAATATTGTTAAAGTTGAGCTAGATATTACATGGTCAAATAATGATATACTTATTTATGAAGGATTAATCTAACTATCTTATTTTAAAATATTAAAATTAATATAAATTGAACCATATAATTACTTTTTTTTTTATAAAATCACAAGTATCTTCCACGGAAGGCAATCGTTTGAGCCGGGTAGACCTCTATGAGCGACAAAGCTCTCCCTCCAAGTATTTACTTATGTGTAATTAATTTAATGAACTAAAATTTTAAGTTTCGGTCATTTATATTATGATAAAATAATCTTAAAATCAATAAATTGTGTTTGTTATGTTCCAAAATAGATTCAATAAGCAATAATAATATCTTTCAATATTTAGAATTCAAAGATTTTTCTTCTAATTAATTGGTAGCTGATTATATGTAATAATTTCTCTATGTCATATACAAAATTTATTACAATTATTAATAATATATGAGTTTAAATCAATTTCTTTAATTTCAAAGTAAAAAAATATTTCTACAATATGTACAACATACCTAGTTGATATAATTTTTGAGTTAAGTGAGGTTGGTTAAAAGGAATTGTTGAAATAAGTGTACCAACCCAATAGATTTTAAAAAAAAAGTGTACCAATCCAATCCATCAAAATTGCAGTGTTTTTTTTGGTCAAAATCAAAATTGGAACGTTAAAAGAGGCTACTCCGACATATTAGACTATTTTCCTATCACTAGTAGGGGAGATGGGTGAAAAAATGAATTTTTTACTCACTTATTAATGGGGCATGTGTGAATATTGAGGGTATTTGTGTAAGTGGGTATCCAACTCATTATATATATGACTTTATTTTTACATCTATTATAATTAAGTAATTATATTTAAAATTATAGTGCCACTCAATTTTAAATATTTTTTTTAATTTTTAATTATAATTTTATAAAAATATTTTAAATTAACTTTTTAAAAGTATTTATAATACTGAGTAGGTACCTATGCAATATCCTAATGCCTGATGATGTGAGTTGTTGGTAGGTACTACCAGTGCCCGCACTATCCCGTTTAAGTGCCTAGCAAAGACATAACATTGATGAATAAAATACGAGTTTCAATTTATTAAAAAAATGTTTCAATTACCCAAACAGTTATTTATCACATTTACCCTAAATAAGATCTTACAGACTTGTTCCACCAAAAAGGAAAGAAAATAAGCAAAAAATTGTGGCTCAATTAATAATATAGGAGATTGTGAGAAGAGCTCATGGGTTCGATTCCCACCAAACACACTCTTAAGGAGGGGTGAGGAACCTTAATTGTGACTAAACCTGTTAGAGTCCCACATTATTTAGAGATAAGACCAAATTGTGGTACATAAGTCTTAAGTAATCCTCACCCTACAAGCTAGCTTTTGGGGTTGAATTAGGCTTGATTTAAAATCTGATATGGTATCAGAGCCTATCCTAGATGATCAATTGTTATTGGGCCGCCACCCGTATAGTTGTCCACGTTTCAGAATCCTCACCCTACAAGCTAGCTTTTGGGGTTGAGTTAGACACAAGTCTAAAATCTAAGAAAACCCCAAATAGGATTGTCCATTTGTCCTTGGTAATAGGGGATACAGGGTAATGAGCCTCAATTGTGACTAAGCCCCGAATAGGATTGTCCCGGATAATAAGAGATACATATGGTTAACAAAAAAAAATAAAAGAAAGAAAATAAATTATGCTATAAGTCAATTGAGGTAAATCTCCGTAAGGTTTATATATATATATATATATAAAAGATTAAATATATTTTCCTAAATTTGATTTGATTTTGATTTTAGTCCCTAAATTTTAATAAACCCTAAAAATAATTTGACTGTATGAGCTGAGTTGTAATTTAGTTGCCACATCATTGTCATTGGAAGTAACTGGAGAAATTGACACATAAATTCATAATGAGCTAGGTTGTAATTCAATTGCCACATCATGGTCATTGAAAGTAACTGGGCAAACTAACACAAAAATTTATAATGAGTTGAATTGTAATTCAATTGCCACATTATGGTCAATGAAAGTGACTGGACAAACTGACAAAGAAATTCGTTTGTTACGTCAGCATCAATATTAACGGTACTAAGAGGAGGGACTAAAGTTACGTGATTTCAGAATATAAGGGAACTGATCGTGGCAGACAAATGTTCGTGGCGGAGGTGATCATGGCGCTAGAAGGAGGGCCATACAGCGCCAAATGATCGTGCCAGACAAATGTTCGTGGCGGAGGTGATCATCCCTGGATGTTCCAGGGTGGTTCTGGGTGTAAACCGAGATGTTCCATGCTGTCCGAGATAGGGATCCGCGATGGTCCGAGGTTGAGATGCAGTGGTTGTTGCCTTGAACAGTAGCTCCGGTGGAGGAGGAGGGGGTGACCTGCGAAGACACTCCAACGCCCAAGTTAGAATGGGTTTGAGACAGAGTGTGAGCAGGGGAGAATGAGCGTACCTGACCCTCCAAGGGAGGGGGTATTTATAGCATGGGGTCTAGCCAGAGCTAGCCTGTGGTGTAGCCCAACCTACGCCTGATTGCTTGTGTCAGTGGGTAAGTTGCTCAGTCTATGTGATGGGAAGTGCCCTTTATTGGTGTCAGTCTGTGTAGGCATAGGCAAGTGGTAGGGTGAGGAGCTAGTTGGTGGTCCCCGGGCTGCACAGTTGTTAAGTGTCCATGCAGCCTAGATGGCTGAGTTAGGCCGGCCGAGATGGTTGGTAGGCCAGCCGAGGTGGCTGTGGTAGGCCGGCCGAGGTGGCTGTGGTAGGCCAGCCGAGGTGGCTGTGGTAGGCCGGCCGAGGTGGCTGTGGTAGGCCAGCCGAGGTGGCTGTGGTAGGCCGGCCGAGGTGGCTGTGGTAGGCCATCCGAGGTGGCTGTGGTAGGCCGGCCGAGGTGGCTGTGGTAGGCCATCCGAGGTGGCTGTGGTAGGCCAGCCGCGGTGGCTGTGGTAGGCCATCCGAGGTGGCTGTGGTAGGCCAGCCGAGCTGGCTGTGGTAGGCCATCCGAGGTGGCTGTGGTAGGCCGGCCGAGCTGGCTGTGGTAGGCCATCCGAGGTGGCTGTGGTAGGCCGGCCGCGGTGGCTGTGGTAGGCCATCCGAGGTGGCTGTGGTAGGCCGGTCGAGCTGGCTGTGGTAGGCCATCCGAGGTGGCTGTGGTAGGCCAGCCGAGGTGGCTGTGGTAGGCCATCCGAGTTGGCTGGTAGGCCAGCCGAGCTGGCTGTGGTAGGCCATCCGAGGTGGCTGTGGTAGGCCATCCGAGATGGCTGGTAGGCCAGCCGAGATGGCTGGTACTAAATCCGAGATAGCTGAGGTAGGCCACCCGAGATGGCTGGTAGGCCAGCCGAGGTGGCTGTATGATAAGCCTAAATCCGAGGTAGCGTGTAGGCCGCTAAACCAGCCGAGCTAGTTCCGAGTTAACCTCCGGATCAGATGCCCCCCAGCTCGATGTCATGTCTAAGTATATGGGGTCGAGATGTTGAATGCGATTTTAACGGCTGGTCTGACTTTTTGTGGGGTGAAGATCCAAGCAGGTAAAACTGGGTGTGGGACATATGGGACGAGAAGATTGGTCGGCTGGGATATCATCATACCCGGTGAGCTGAGTTAATGAGATCTCGTATTTTTCATACTCTTTACCCAAAATTTTATTTATCCGAGTTTATGAACTCGGAATTAGAAGTACTCCACGCTCTGTATATGAAGAATTTTATTTCTCCGAGTTTATGAACTCGGATTTATGGGTATTCCATGCTCTGCACATGAAGAATTTATTTATCCGAGTTTATGAACTCAGATTTTGCCAAGTTTTTAGACTTGGTTTCGCCTGTGCGTTTACATCAGCTCTACCATCTCGTTTTTATTGTCCTGTGTTTCTAAAACATCGTCTTTCATATTGCATCTTCATAACTTTTCCATGTGCGCCATACGGGTTCTAACTCCTCGGACTTAGGAGTATATCATGCTCTCCATATGTACGTTATCCGCCTAAGTTTTCACACTTCGGATTTATAAGTATCTCATCCAGGTTTTTTCATACCTCGGATTTAGAATCATGTCATCCTCGCAAGCATCTCATCCGGGTTTTCACACCTCGGATTTATAAGTATCTCATCCGGGTTTTTCACACCTCGGATTTAGAATCGTGTAATCCTGACATGTATGCTATCCTCCTAAGCTTTCACACCTTGGATTTACAAGCATCTCATCCAGGTTTTCATACCTCGGATTTAGAATCATGTCATTCTCATCAAGCATCTCATCCAGGTTTTCACACCTCAGATTTATAATCATGTCATCCTCGCATATACACTATCCGGGTTTTCACACCTCGGACATAGAATTATCTCATCCTCGCATGTAAGTTATCTGGGTTTTCACACCTCAGATTTAAAAGTATATGATCCCTGCATGTATGCCATCGAGGTTTTCACACCTCGGATTTAGCAGCATGTTGTCCTTGCATGTAAGCTATCCGGGTTTTCACACCTCGGATTTAAAATCATATCATCTTGACTTGTAAGCTATCCGAGTTTTTACCCCTCGGATTTAGAAGCATGTCATCCTGACATGTAAGCCACCCGGGTTTTCACACCTCGGGTTTAGAAGGATCTTCATAACTTCTCCACCCGGGTTTTCACACCTCGGATTTAGGGTATCTTCATATGTAAGCCATCCGGGTTTTCACACCTCGGATTTTAGGGCATCCTCGTAGCTTCTTCACCTCGGATTTTAGAGCATCTTCATGACTTCTCCATCCAGGTTTTCACACCTCGGATTTAGGAGCATCCTCAACTTCTTCATCCGGGTTTTCACACCTCGGATTTTAGAGCATCCTCGTAACTTCTCCATCCGGGTTTTCACACCTCGGATTTAGGGTATCTTCAAATGTAAGCCATCCGGGTTTTCACACCTCGGATTTTAGGGCATCCTCGTAGCTTCTCCATCCGGGTTTTCACACCTCGTATGTAGGAGTATCCTCATAACTTCTTCATCCGGGCTTTCACAGCTCGGATTTTAGAGCATCTTCATGACTTCTCCATCCGGGTTTTCACACCTCGGATTTTGAGGAGTATAACTTTTGCAGGTATCTCCTCCCATACAGTGCAAAAAACAACCATAAATCGAGAAACGGATTATCGATGCAAAAATCCAAGAGACGCTCGTTTCCCCCTCCTCCACTTTATAAGATTCGTAAGAAATAAGTTGATCCAAAAATGCAGGAAACTGGGCAAGCCCAGATCTGAATATTCATATACGCTCAGGGTGATGGTTTCTTCTAAGAGTGGGAAAAAAGAAAAAGGAGAAGAGGTTTCAACCAGAAGAGCTATTGTTGGGGTTTACTATTTACCTCTTCCCACAAACGGCGCCAAATGATCGTGCCAGACAAATGTTCGTGGCGGAGGTGATCATGGCGCTAGAAGGAGGGCCAGACAGCGCCAAATGATCCTGCCAGACAAATGTTCGTGGCGGAGGTGATCATCCCTGGATGTTCCAGGGTGGTTCTGGGTGTAAACCGAGATGTTCCATGCTGTCCGAGATAGGGATCCGCGATGGTCCGAGGTTGAGATGCAGTGGTTGTTGCCTTGAACAGTAGCTCCGGTGGAGGAGGAGGGGGTGACCTGCGAAGACACTCCAACGCCCAAGTTAGAATGGGTTTGAGACAGAGTGTGAGCAGGGGAGAATGAGCGTACCTGACCCTCCAAGGGAGGGGGTATTTATAGCATGGGGTCTAGCCAGAGCTAGCCTGTGGTGTAGCCCAACCTACGCCTGATTGCTTGTGTCAGTGGGTAAGTTGCTCAGTCTATGTGATGGGAAGTGCCCTTTATTGGTGTCAGTCTGTGTAGGCATAGGCAAGTGGTAGGGTGAGGAGCTAGTTGGTGGTCCCCGGGCTGCACAGTTGTTAAGTGTCCATGCAGCCTAGATGGCTGAGTTAGGCCGGCCGAGATGGCTGGTAGGCCAGCCGAGGTGGCTGTGGTAGGCCGGCCGAGGTGGCTGTGGTAGGCCAGCCGCGGTGGCTGTGGTAGGCCATCCGAGGTGGCTGTGGTAGGCCGGCCGAGGTGGCTGTGGTAGGCCGGCCGAGGTGGCTGTGGTAGGCCAGCCGCGGTGGCTGTGGTAGGCCATCCGAGGTGGCTGTGGTAGGCCAGCCGAGCTGGCTGTGGTAGGCCAGCCGAGGTGGCTGTGGTAGGCCATCCGAGATGGCTGGTAGGCCAGCCGAGGTGGCTGTGGTAGGCCATCCGAGGTGGCTGTGGTAGGCCATCCGAGATGGCTGGTAGGCCAGCCGAGCTGGCTGTGGTAGGCCATCCGAGATGGCTGGTAGGCCAGCCGAGATGGCTGATACTAAATCCGAGATAGCTGAGGTAGGCCACCCGAGATGGCTGGTAGGCCAGCCGAGGTGGCTGTATGATAAGCCTAAATCCGAGGTAGCGTGTAGGCCGCTAGACCAACCGAGCTAGTTCCGAGTTAACCTCCGGATCAGGAACCAAACTAACGGTTTTAAAGTTTAGAGATTAAAAACAAATTCAAATCAAATTTGACTAAAATCATATTTAACCTATATATATATATATTAGTTTAGTCTTTTTTTTGTATGGATAAAAAAATAAAGAAATAAGATTTTTACACATTAAAATACTGTGTTAATTTTTTATGTATTGAAAAAAAATATTAACCTGATTCTAACGTAAGTTAATCTTCCTTTCCAGTGGCGCTGTTATCACTGGTATGGGGAAGCAGACAGAGAGAGAGAGGGGGGTTTTTTGACTGAGCTTAGTCGGCAATAGCCGTCGTGTGAGGGTGATAATCCTCTTTTTAATTCATGAATACGCGTTGAACTTTAAGCCATATCCCAAAGCCAAAGTAGCCACCCTTTCTTTCTTATTATGTTTATGATCCATTCCATTCTTACCCTCAATCAATCCCATTTCATAGGTCCACAAAACTGCATTTTTTCTTCCCATTGTTTTTTTTTAATTAATTCTATGATTTATAGCCTCCCAGTGTTATGATCATCAATTTTTGTTGGGGAAATGGTTCCTCTTTAAAAAATTGACGATTATTCGTGTGGTGTTAGTGAAGGGTTCTGAATTGCGTATTTGATTGAAGTCGCTGACTTTGGAATTGGGTCAGTTTGAACTTTGAAATTTTCAAAGAGACCAAGGAAACGTGGAATTTTTTTTTTATTATTCAAAGAGCATTTAAGGAGAAACCCCCACCGTTTTTTGGGGAACAAAAATGATGCATGAATATTATTAGTTGGTGACTTGCATGAATTTATATGAAGATGTTGTTGATATTATAGCTGGACGATGGTGGTAGTGATCCTGGTTATTGGAGGATAATAATATTGTATAGTTGAATAATTTGCTTGGTGCTGAAAATGGGTTGCATAACTTCCAAGAGTTCAGCTGTGGAAGACAGCGGGGAAGGGTTGACAAAGGAATTGTCATCATCTAGCAAAAGGACCTCTGAGATGAAGGTTTCACGATTGAATTCCAAGAAAAGGGTCGAGGGAGTTTGGGTAAAAGAGAAGCTCTTAGATGGTGCTGAAATGAAAGCTTCATTAATTGACAAGAAGGCCAATGGTTCAGTGCGGTTGTGTGATGATCAAAATGGGAAGAAGAAAACGGAGAAACCTGAATTGGCTGTTGTTGATTATCCTGGCCTTGGAAGAGTACCAAAGGCTTCAGAAGGAGAGCAAGTTGCAGCAGGATGGCCAACTTGGCTTTCTTCTGTTGCTGGTGAAGCTATCCAGGGGTGGATACCACGGAGTGCAAATACTTTTGAGAGGTTTAATAAGGTAACTTACCACCTTGTCTGCTCAGTCTATGATTGTATTATATAGTTGAACTGTTGTGTAATTAACTAATTATTACTGCTGTCTTGTGAATGCTCTTGTCAAAAGTCTCTAACATTGCTTGTCTAGGAAAATCATCCTTTGCTGTCTTGTGCAGAGTGGATTGGAGGGAAATGGAAAAACATTAGTAGCCTAATTTTTAAATTTCAGAAGATAATAAACTTTATCAAAATGAGAATGTTTGAGCTGGAATCATGTGGTTGTTTCATGTTTAAGCACAGAGGGGTCATGGGTGTAAATGTTGCTTTTATCCACTCCCCCCTTCCAGTAAAGATAGGAAAGAGGTCAGTGAAGTTAGATTACTGACTATAGAAACTGAGTGACTGGCTTCTGTGTACAATTCTTTCAAGACAAGGTTAATTTTCATTCAGTTATTGTTAAAAAGAGAGAGATTGCCAGTTAGGATGTTTAATTTTGTCTTTTTGGTGAGTGTAAACTTCTTATTTTGCTGAAGAAAAGAGTCTTATTGTCTCATATTCTTAATATTGGTCATAGTCCTCTCTCTTACTTTCTAAATGAGTCATATGATGGCATTATACCATGCAGATTGGCCAAGGAACTTACAGCACTGTTTATAAGGCACGCGATGTGACTCACCAAAAGATAGTTGCCTTGAAGAGGGTACGCTTTGATAATCTTGATCCTGAGAGCATCAAGTTTATGGCAAGGGAAATCCTTATTCTGCGTAGGCTTGACCATCCAAATGTGATAAAGTTGGAGGGCTTGATAACATCGCAAACATCTCGCAACTTGTACCTTGTTTTTGAATATATGGAACACGATCTTACAGGACTTGCATCAGGCCCTGGCATTAAGTTTTCTGAACCACAGGTAGTGATGATATCTTTTTATTTTCACAGTCTTCCGTTTTACATGGAGTCAAGATTCTTCTTGTTGAAGATGTAATAAAATCTTTAATGAGCTTTCTCATAACAGCTTAAGCTTTGGGGACAGTTGGTCATTAACATGGTAGCAAAGCTTCTTAGACTAAGAATAAGTGGTTATGCATTAAATCCTTGCCACTCATTCTTTTAAACAGAAAAGTTAAATATACTAGTGCATTTTCCATGCTTCAAGCGTGTTAGAGATGTAATAAAACCATTAATGAGCCTTTGCTAATAGCTTAAGCTTTTGGGAAAGTTAGTAATTGACACTTCTGCATTCGTATGTCAGATTTAATGATGGGAAGCATTGTCCTTTTTTAAACTCCTTCTGAAGTAACCATGCTTGCTCTCCACTATGCTTAGATGCATAAAATTCTAAGTGATGTTTTTTTTCCCTGTCAGATTAAATGCTACATGCAGCAGCTTCTTAGTGGATTGGATCATTGTCATAGTCGCGGTGTCCTCCACCGTGACATAAAGGGTTCAAATCTTCTCATTGACAATAATGGCATCTTAAAGATTGCAGATTTTGGTTTAGCAAATTATTTTGACCCCCAACACAGTGTTCCACTGACCAGCCGTGTAGTAACTCTGTGGTATAGACCACCAGAACTTTTACTTGGAGCATCTAAGTATGGAGTTGCAGTGGATTTGTGGAGCACTGGTTGCATACTGGGGGAACTATACTGTGGCAGGCCCATATTGCCTGGAAAAACAGAGGTATGGTGTTTCAGAATCTAGTTTTCATTGTTTACTCCCTGTCTGTCACTTGGCTTTAAGTGATCCTCACTTTATGCACAATTTCAATTTCCAAAGCAATATACACCAATTTAGAGTTTACAGTGTGTCAAAATTCTGAAATTGATATTGTACATTAATAGACATAGGTATTAATTTTTGTTCCTTGTAGGTTGAGCAATTGCATAGGATTTTTAAACTTTGTGGATCACCATCTGAGGACTATTGGCGTAAATTACGGTTGCCCCATTCAACAGTTTTCAGGCCTCCACACCATTATAGGCGTTGTCTTGCAGAAACATTTAAAGAATATCCATCTGCAGTTGTGAGGCTTATAGAAACCCTACTTTCTGTAGATCCTACTCTTCGAGGAACAGCAGCTACAGCTCTGAAGAATGAGGTATGAGTTTATGTTTCTAACAAGTGCTGTACTTATGTAATCTGTTTGAGATCAGACTTCATCCCTCTACAATATACTTTCAATCTATGAATGAGATTTGAGTACCATTGTCTCGGCCTAATGTGTGTGCCTATGATCAAGAAGCACTTTTTGCTGCTTCCTGCCTTAACACCTTATTAATTATTAAGTAGAAAATAATAATCAAAGTTCTCGTGCAATTCTGTTGTTCAATATATTAAAGGAACCTGTTTCCTTTCTAACCTTCAGGGAGGCACTTGATTCTCCATTTTGATATTTTCCCCTTTATTGACAGTTCTTTTCATCGGAACCCCTTGCTTGTGATCCATCAACTTTACCAAAATATCCTCCCAGCAAAGAGATTGACACTAAATTGCGGGAAGAAGCAACAAGAAGGTACCTTCTGTAGGATGATTTTTTTTTTCATACAAAAAAATGTTGAGGGAAAGACTATTTGTGATGTATTATCTGTGTACTAACTAATTGAGATAGCTTCTACTTTTAGAATGTAAACTGTCATTAGGAAAATAAATGACTCAATATTTAACTTCTCCTGGGTGCTTGAATTGATTTCTTTTTGGTTGTTAATTTGAATGTTGAGATCTTTGACACGAACAAAAATGACATCATTGGTCACTCACGTACACATATGACACAAGAAATATGCACATGTTTGCCTTCTAAAGCTTTGTGGGAATTCAGCGGCAAGTGTGTGTTTCATGGTGAATGTTGAATTTGCTTTCTGCACCACTTGATTCATCCATTTGTGGCTGATGGGAGTCTTACTCATTATCTAAGAATATTGTTAACAAGTATAGATTCCTGTTTATCATCTCAGGCAAGGAGCTGTTGGGGAAAAGGAGCAAAAAGTCAGACCGGGAGTTAGACAAGAGAAAGAAACCCGGACTTTTTTCTTATCCAAAGACAATGCTGACTCTCACATATTGATGCAGGTAATCCAAGCAAGATTAAAATCACAGTTTCTCCTTATTTATCTTCTTAAAATATGACCTTCCTCTGTTGGATACTGTCATGAACCAACTATTCCAAAAGCTTAAGCTATTGGGTGAAGCCACATGAATGGTTTTATTCTATCACGCCTCCTCATGCAAGAGCCCTTTGGGCTTGAAGTGTGAACAATGCACAGGTCCACCTTCCTTGTGCTGAAATTGAACTTTTTTTTATTAGAATTATGAGGTAACAAGGATCAAACTCTTGACCACTTGGTCATAGAGGCCTAATACCATGTCATAAACCAACTATCCCAAAAACTTGAGCTATTGGATGAAGCCACATGAATGGTTTTATTCTAATAGATACCTATGGGTATAGTGTTACACCAAATAGCTTATATGTAGTGACCATCAAATTGGGGGAAATTAAGAGGAAAAGATAAAATACTTTTGTATTTCGACTGTTTTGATTATCAGGATTTAATGCCTTTGCTTATCAATTCTTTGAGTAAGACCTAGCCCCTGCAACAGTAAGTTAAGTTATCTTGTGATGATTTTAGAACACGTAAACCACTTGAGGCCGTGTTCAACGGATTTTTGAGTCTAATGGCCCCTTTTCTTATTTAAGAATGAGGCGCAAAAGAGAATCATAAAACAAAGAAACTGGCAGTAGTTGATGTATGTGCATTGGATTTCTGAAGACTGCCCTTCATAGGATGACAATTGGAAGGAAAAATTATGCTTTCAATGTTTCAGGCTAACTGCATGCTTTGCTAAGTACAAACAGATAAAATGAGATCATATGTATACTTTTAAAATTGGAATTACTTGCTGAAATTCCTTTCTGATTTGGTCAGTTGAATAGGCCAAAAGAAAAATAGCTCAATTTTTCCCCTTTCCGCTTTTCTACTGTCGTGTATTCTATTTCTTTTTCATCTCATTATATCATAATTTTTTTTTGGTGCAGCACGGGCAATACCTTCTGAACTCAAAGAGCCGGAATGAATTGTTCAACCCTCACAGAGAACCTGTGTCTGGATTTTTGGGTTTGCCAAACAAACAGTCAGAAGATGTTAAAGAAATGGGTAATTATTTCTCTGGGCCTCTTTATCAGAGGCCTTCACATTCAGGTTCATTGGTTCCAGGTTTAGGCTGGGACAAACTTGGAAAGGAAGCTGGTGAGTGGCGGCCTCCTGTTTCAAACAAAGTCAACCCAACAAAACTATCTGGGTCAGTGACATGTAGGATTTCATTGTCTGGAGATCAAAAAGAAAACCCAGTTCCCTTGAGGCCCCGAGAAACAATTCAAATACACAAGTCTTTGGAGTCAACTAATACATCAGAGTCAAGAAGAAGACATAATAGAAAACGCCATTCTCAGATAATTGATCTCAGCCAAATGGAAAATGGAAAGGTCTCCGGTGCAACATTACTTCAGGTTAGTTCTTTCAAATTTCAATTATTAGTGTTTCCATCTTAATTTGTTGTGTCTTTTTGTTTTACTAGTGTCCGTTTGGTTTAAATTCCCAACAGTGCAGAATCAATTCCACAGAATTGATTTTAAATTACTTCCGTCCAACATATTTCGTAAAGCGTGCTTCATAAAAAGTGAACTGCATTTCCTAAACTATCATTCCCAATATCTATTGCAAAATGGATCATTGGAAATGAAATTTAAATCAAATGAGGGTATTGTGGGGATACTAGCATTTATTAGAGTGAAGGTAGTTAAATTTTACTTATATTTGAGACTAACAAAATTGATTTTTGAGTTACTTATATTTAAGACCGGAGGGAGTATTTCATGTTCTTAATTAGGCACTTGTTATTTTTGTTGGAAAGTCCCACATTGACTAGTGATAAGGCCATTTAATAGTATATAAGCCTTGGGCAGTCCTCACCCTACAAGCTAGCTTTTGGGGTTGAGTTAGGCCCAGGTCCAAAATCTAAGATGGTATCAAAGCCTATCCTAGACCCGTTGTTATTGGGCCCCCACCCCTTGATGTGTCCACGCTCCAGATGTCCAGCCTTGGGCGTGAGGGGGTGTGTTGGAAAGTCCCACATTGACTAGTGATAAGGCCATTTAATAGTATATAAGCCTTGGGCAGTCCTCACCCTACAAGCTAGCTTTTGGGGTTGAGTTAGGCCCAGGTCCAAAATCTAAGAATTTTGTATACTCTTAGAATTTGGGCCTTGGCCCAACTCAACCTCAAAAGTAAGCTTGTAGAGTGGGGATTGTCCAAACTTTATATACACTAGTTGGGCCATGTCTCTAGTTGGCATATGGGATTTCAACACATACATTTGTTATTTGTTATTTATGCTTGATTTTTGCTGAATATTGATGCTGGTACCTTTTTCAGGATGGGCATGGGTCCAGGGGAAACATGATGCACCTTTCTGGTCCATTACTGGTTCCATCAAACAATATGGATCAGATGCTCAAAGAGCGCGATCGAAAGATCCAAGAATATTCAAGACGAGCCCGAATGGACAAAGTCCAGAGGTGAGAAAGTTTGCACAGCAAAATTAGGATGATTAGTAGTAAATTACACACTTGTTTCTAATTATGAAGCTAGATACATTTTTTATGACAACATTATTTATCTCTCAACATTATAGAGGGAGGGGGACAGGGAGAGAGAGTGTGTGTTCATGCACGCTCCTTTTGTAATTACATATATTACATATATAGTGTAAATTGCAGTCTTCTATATTAAGGATTTGCTGTTCCTTCCTGTCTTCATGTTATACCCTTGTGTGCAAGCAATTTAACATCAAAATTTGAATTACTAAAACTCCAAGCCATATAAATTACAGTAGTACACATCAATAGTCCCGAAGCTACGTTAAAACCAAATTTATTGAGATAATTTGATATTCTCTGTTTTTTTAGAGAAAATATTAAAGTAAACCCCACCAAAAGAATTCTATTATAAGTTTATAACTTAATATTGGGGTCAGATGGATATTCTCTTTTTTTTAGTGAAAATTTAAAATTAAATTTTAATGAACAGAATGTGAAAAATTAATTTCAAGAATTTTTGCCCTCATGTTAAGAGGGCACCATATCAATTAATTTGGATTAAATTTTTTTATATAAAATTCATGTTTAAGTTTTTCAGTTTATATTTTTTTGGGACTGAGGTAACAAGTTTGCTGAATCAATTCTTAATAAATATCCTCTAAAGTTTACACAGAATTTTGGCCTTTTAAAATATGATTTTTTTATAATATGATGACAAAAATTATAGAGGAAAACAATTTCTACCCATTGGATAGCAACTGCTGGACTGCAGTTCTAATCCGAATCCGTGAGGGGGTGGTTCAGAAATGAATAATCAAAAGTTGTGTTGCATTTACCCAAAAGAAAGAAATGTTGCTTTCAGATTAGCTCTAAAACAAATCTTGAAAAATCCATCCCCCAAATTCCATGTCATGCACGGCATGTATCCTCCTTTGGACGTTTCACAAGCACCAACGAGCATGGAAAATTCTATGAAACTTTCACTCCCTTTGCTGGCAGTATACACAGACTCCAAATAAGCTAGACATTGAATATTCTTTATTCATTACAACATGATGGATCACCTAAAAGCTGCAACAACTAGAAATCTAAACTAAAACATTACCTGCCTTCTCGGATGATATCTGAATCTGATTCTGGAATGGTACCTGAGCCACTTGTAGATGCCTTAGAATTATAACTGAACATCCTAATTTCTTCAAAAGTAGGGTGACCTCTGTATGGAAATGTACATTCAGTTTTGGACCACATTGCAGCTGATTTTATTTTTCCAAGCAAACTCATCTCTATACTTTCTTCATCAGACTCAATGTTGTCCATTTCTCCCTCCAGCATTTTCACAACCTGTCTCATCGTTGGTCTAATACTAGGGTCTGAATTTGAACACATTAAACCCAAATGTACCAATCTCTCAGCTTCCTCAATGGTGTATCCCCCTTTAGCCTTCAACCTTTCATCAACACCATTGTGCAATTGGCCATGCACCATTAGGGACATCACCCATTCAATTAGCCCTGCCTTATGTTCTTCAATTGGTCTTCGCCCACAAATTACTTCCAGCACTAAAATTCCAAAACCAAACACATCAGACATGGTTGATGCTGTTCCTGTTCGAAGTACTTCAGGAGCAATGTATCCTACTGTCCCTATTACTCTTGTTGTGCTGGCCACTTGTCCATGATGATCATGCATACGAGCCAATCCAAAATCCCCTAACCTAGCATTCATGTCCTTGTCAAGTAGAACATTGCTTGCTTTGATGTCCCTATGCAATACCTTAACATCCCAACCCTCATGCAGGTATAGAATCCCTGCAGCTACATTTTTCAAAACCTCAATCCTTTCTTCCCAAGTTAGCATCTTTCCCTCTTCACACTCAAAGATCCTTTTGTCTAAACTTCCATTACTCATGAAGTCATAAACTAGAATCAAGTTTCCCTTTTCTTTTTTGCACCAACCTCTTAGCCCTACTAAATTTCTGTGTTTCATTCTGCCTAGGCTTGAAACCTCAGCCAAAAACTCTCTCATCCCTTCTTCTCTTTCTTGAGGGATTCTCTTAACTGCAACTTCTACTCCTTGCAAAACCCCTCTATATACCTTCCCATTCCCTCCTATAGCAACCACATTCTCTTCACAGAACCCCCTTGTTGCTGCATCAATCTCATGGAAACTAATCCTATGTGGCCAGTACTCCAGTTCCCAGTCTTCAATTTCTTCCTCTGCCTTATTTCCCCTACAGAGAACGAAAAACACTACATAACCACAACCAAAGATTAACACAAACACAGCACTGGTCACCCCTACAGCTAAAGCTCGTGCTCCAGAAAACCACCTCTTATGAAGGACAAATGAAGGCAAATTGTCTGTGATCAAAGCATCACCAATTGAAAAATTTGAATTACTAAAACTCCAAGCAAGAATCTTAATGATTTCTATTGCCCGCCCAGTTGCTGCACAGAACCCAACATATGTTTCATCCATAAGAACCCCAGAAAGGTTAACATTCTTACTGATAAGAGGCACTTGAGGCTTCTTCTGTCCTGCCAGAGCCATGGTAACGTTAAGCTGGGAATGCATAAATTCAATCCAAACCTGATAATTTTCTCCATTTTTTATATCCAATACCTTAAATTCCTTGTCATCTTTCCCACTCCAATAGCCAGCCTCATGCGAAGCTGAGGATGTGAGTGAGTTTATGTCAACACCAACATGATTGTCATTTATATCATCAAACTCTTCATTTCTAACTGTATCAAACTCAATACCCAAAACATGGTTCTTAGGATTGCCGTCATTGCTGAGATTGAAAAGACCAAGATACTGAGCTGAGGTTGTGCCATTTACACCTCCTGACGGTGTGATTATGAAGGCAAAGCCAGCACCAGCAATGTAGTTTTTAATGGGGGAAACAGAGAAAATGAAGGAGGTTGCAAAGGGGAGAAGGGTGGGAGAGTTGGCTGGTTTGGTGGCTATTTTTTTAGGGTAGAAGGCGTGGCTTATGGAGAAGAAACTGGCATTAATGAGAGTCAGAATAGAGGTCTGAATAGTGGCATTTCCAAATAGGATGATGTTTGTGGAATTGAAGTTTGTGTTATAGACAAATTCAGTAGTGGAAACAGAATTCAGAAAAGTCAAAGCATGAAGAAGAATGACAAGGTACTTAAGTGGAGACATTAGCAAGGGACTGAGGAAAGATGATCAGTTTAGCGAAAGGAGGAGGAAAGGTGAACAATTAATAGAAGTATTTGCTTTTGCTTCTTTCAAAAGTTCGTACCAGTCCACACAGGTCATTGCATTGCATATCATCAATCCATCAATTCACATCACACATGTCTTGCAATTTTCATTTACTTTTCGTAGGAGGACAACATAGGCATCGTTAGTCCCTTCTCCCTACGGCAACATTAGATATTTGATTTTTGATTTATGTGTGATATTTAGGTGTGTTTGGTAACAAGAGAAATGTCATATTCTCCTAATAATTTTCCTGCTATTTTTATAAATAAATATCAATGCATTAAATTTCCTGAAAATATAAAAAAATATATAGTAGTTACTTCATTTAGTGATCAAGAGAATTTAGGAATAAAGTAGTGTAGGTATCCTCATAATAATTAGAATGGAGAGATTAACAAAATGAAGAGTTGAAAGTAGTTATATATATATACGGACACACACATGGGAAAAGTTAAAAGAATATAAACAGAGAACAAAGAAAAACAAGGAGAAAACTAAGGATGGTCTATCACATTCCTCATATCAGCAAACAGCAAAGTCTGGGCTGCAGAAGGAGGTAAAGTTCATTGGAAAAATGCTGCCTCCTGCATTGTTCCAATCTTCGCTAGGGAATACGCAACTTTCTTACACTATCCCGTAGCATATGAACCACGTCAACGCATGTTTAAGATATTGCATATGATATTTGCATGAATATGAAATATTGCACTGGACGGACTGGACCCTTTCTTATTGCCTTGCACAACACAACCTCTAAAGTCTAAACAAATGCACTAGTTTAGATATTGTCATTTTTTTAACAAAAAAATATATTATCATTTTCTCACTATATTTTTCTTCTTTTTATTTTATTCTTTCCAAGAACGTCAGAGCTCTGATTTGAAACGAAACAGAGACAGAAAATGAAGGAAAAAAATATAAATGAAGAATTGAAATTTAATTTTTTTTAAGTGGTTCCATTAGCTTCATTTTTCTCAAATTATCATTAGCACATGTAAGAGGGAGTTGCTTTTGGAACCCCCTTTTGCTATTCGCACTCCCCCTAATGTTTAAAATTTTTTAATTTCCCAACATACCCCTGCTGATGTGTATATATTGTCAAAAATCCCTAATCCCTAAAATTATATTTTACACTTCTTTTTCTCTTTCTGGTCCCCACTCTGTCGGTCTCAAAGCTGCATTGTTGTTCACATTTGGTCCCCACTTGGTCCCAAAATAGTCAACAAAGCTCCATAGTTGGTAAGTTTAATAATATTAATTTTTGTAGTTTATATATAGTTGGATTGTTAGTGGGGAAGTGAGGATGGCCGAGTGAGAATGGTGTTTTTTGAACAGTAATAATATTAAACCGTATCAGTGGAGTTTCCGGAAATAAGGTTCGGAAGATTCGTTTTGGAAAATACTTCCGGAAACTTATTTCCAGAACTTTCCGGAAACATCCGGAAATAAAATTGTGCTGAAAACGTTTCCGGAAGTTTTTCTTTAAAGATTACCTTCCGGAAACTATTTCCGGACGTGTCCGGAAGTAAATTTCCGGGATATTCCGGATATTTATGTCCGGAACTGTATTTAAAGACAAGATCCGGAAATGCTACCGGAAATTCCCGGAAGTTTACTTCCGGATGTTTCCAGATACATACTTTCGGAAGCTAATTTTTTTTTGGAAGTGTACTACTGTGGATTTTTGTTACAAGGATGGATGAAAGTGATGGTTGGTGGTCTAGAGTTTTTGATGATGTGAGTATGTGTTGAAATTCTGGCAAATGTACCAAAACCTCAGCAGTATAATAGTAAGTAAGAGTATCGTATCCACAGGGAACGGTTCAATTTATAAAGGTTAGTGGTCACAACTATCAAGTAAGAGCGTATGTTTGTTTGTTGAGAATTGTGTAAGTAAATAAAATTGAACTTGAAGTGAGATAGATAGAGATAGTTACTTGGACTAGGATTGAACTTCGTATCATCGCACCCCTTTCGTATGTGAATCCCAACAATATTTATGAATATGTAGTTATGATACCTTAGCCAAACTATATTATTTCACCCTAGTGTCCTAGCGATAAAATACTCAGAAATAATTCATGCGAGTTCTCCCAAGCGACAAATTACCCCGACTTTAAAGATCTACTTTTCTGTTTGTTAAAACTATCAGTTCGCCCTATAGCTCTATTCCCATAGTGACTACTTTGAGTATTTTTACCAATCAGAGTTCAAGTTTCCTATGTCTAGGCTCCCCCAAACTCGCTATTGATTTTATAGAACCACCTTTTAAATGTGCCCCATAAAACCAACCTATAACTCCGACACACAGGCGGAAGTGATGGGATTTAGGCAAGCGTACCAAAATTCCAACAGTATAATAGTAAGTAAAGAGTATCGTATCCACAAGGAACGGTTCACTTCGTATTTATTAGTGATCAGACTATCAAGTAAGAAACTATTTTTTATGATTGTTGTGCAGAAAGTAAATTGCATAAAATAAATGAGATAGTAGAGATAGAGTAAGATAGCGTTACTTGGACCAGGATTGAATTTCGTATCATCGCACCCCTTACATATGTGAATTCCAATATTAATTAAGAATATATTTTTATGATACCTTAGCCAAACTATATTGTTTTACCTCGAGTCACCAGCAGTAAAACACTCGAAGATAATCCATGCGGGTTCTCCCAGGCGAAAAATTACTCTGACTTGATTGCTCTACTTTTCCGTTCATTAACACTATCAATTCGCCCTATATTCCTATAGTGACTACTATGAAGAGACTGTCACACTTCTTCTTCAATCATCGATTCACACTATATTCCTATAGTAACTACTATTTGTACTTTTATCAATCAGAATTCAAGTTTCCTATTCCTAGGCTCCCCCAAACTCGCTGTTGAATTTACAAAATCATTTACCAATGTATTTTACAAAAACAACCTATAACTCCGGCACACAGGCAAAGCTACGCATTAAGTAAAGTATAAAAGTACCGATATCATAGAATAGGGATTCATAATTAATAAAGAGAATTTACATACATTTGGGGATTGAATCAACTATATTCAGTCCTATTGGAGAGTTTAGCTACGCATGATAGCCATTACAGACCAATGAAGAAATTGTCATACTTTTCTTCAATCCTAGCGTAGCTGTCTCGGCAGCCCTTCGGGGTCTCCTCTGGAGCTTTGAACCCTAAACTCTCACTCTGCTAACTCCCTACTCCCTACTCCCAAACTCTTTACAAAGGGTCCTATTTATAGATGAAGGAAAGCTATCTGAAATCTGGAAGGAATCTGTTTTGAAATCAGATTAGAAAACAAATCTGTGTTCCTGCGTTTTACCTGCGCTCAGCGCATCTGAAGCGCAGGATCCAGAGAGGAATCCTGATAGTTACGCTGCACCTGCGCTGAGCGCAGGTGGAGCATATTTCTCGATCAGTTTTTCTTGATTCACTCCCTTTTTTAGCTTGATCTCTTCCTGATTTTATCTTTGTTTGCTTGACTTTCCTTGTTTCCCTCTTTTGGATTTGATTCTGTGTTTATCTTGACTTTGAATTTAAATTGGGAAGCTTATCCGCAGAATCCTTGTTTAAATGGCTGCTGATCTTATCTTTATTTGCTCTCATTTAAACTTTAAATCTGCAGATCCTATCCTCAAATAATGTTATCTTCTTTTCTCATTCAAATCTCTCTCATAAATCTGCAAAATCAACAGATTTTCTATTAAAATAGCATCAAATTCAAATTCAAATTAAATAAACACAATTATTACTAAAAAGGGATTATTTTGGGGCATAAATTACTATTTTACCCTTGATAAGTGCAGTAAAAATACAAGAATTTATCATATAATTGGCACTTATAAGGAAGCTAAGCGTTAAGCACAAAATAAAAATACCGATATCATAAAAATAGGGATTCATAGAAATTAAAGAGAATTCACATACAATTGGGGATTGAATCAACCACGTTCAATCCTATCGGAGAGTTTAGCTACGCATGGTAGCCATTACAACCCAACGGAGAAACTATCACGCTTTTCTCCAGCCCTAGCTCTGCTCTGCCGTCTCTCTAAAAGCTCCTTTGATCTTTGCAAACGGTTCTATTTATAGAAGTTGGATAGCTATATGAAATCTGGAAGGAATCTGTTTTGAAATCTTTAGAAAAACTGATCCCGTATTCCTGCGCTCAGCGCGTTTGAAGGGTAGGATCCAGAGAGCAACTTTTAATGCTGCGCTCCACCTACGCTCAGCGCAGGTGGAGCGTGATTCACGTTCCAGCTTTCCCTGATTTCCTCTTTTTCAGCTTGATTTCTTCCTGATCTTATCCTTGTTTGCTTTGCTTTCCTTATTTCCCTCTTTTTAGATCTTGTGCTGATTTGATCTTCAAATTTAAATTGAGAAAGTTATCTTCAGAATCCTTGTTTAAATGGCTGATGATTTTATCTTGATTTGCTGCCATTTAAACTCTCATTTGCAGATTCTCTCTTCAAATAAATGCTATCTTATTTCTCCATTCAAAACTTGCCCTTTTATCTACAAAATCAACAGATTTTCTATCAAAATAGCATCATATTCAAATTCAAATCAAATAATTACAAAATATGCATTTATTACTAAAAAGAGGTAATTTGGGGCATAATTTTACTATTTTACCCTTGATAAGTGTAGAAATTATACAGTAAATTATCATATATTTTTCACTTATCAAATTCCCCCCAACTTAGCTTCTTGCTTGTCCTCAAGCAAGAAAACCTTTTGCAATCAAAATGGATTCAATCCCCATGTTAAGATTCTCAAGAATAAAGAAATAATTTCATCACCTCTTGTTAGGCAGCTGTCACTTTCCAAATATCAGATTAAAAGTCAGAATCAAGGGATATTACCAGTACACCATCAGGACAGGATAAAATACATTCAAACTTTTTCAGAAATAGCAACCAAAACAATAAGTGATAAATCAAGGAATTCTCTCATTCTCACGGGTAAGTGTTTCCCTCAATTTTTCACAGCAGTTGAACAACTAAAATTGATAGTCGTTTCTGGTTTCTAAACATGCACATGGAAGATTATGGATCAAAAGGTCTTTTCTTGGTTGTAATGAGGCTGGGCTATTAAGAAATCATGGTTTTCTGGATTTTCAAAGAAAACACTGGAATAGAGAGCATCTTTAAATTTTTCTTGGACTTGAAATTTCTCTCCATTCTTCCATTTCATTCTTGATTTGTATCATTCAGCTGGCCTCTTTCTTTGTTTGATGATTCACTCTCCCCAACTTATTCACTTTTATTCACTTTTTTTTTTGATTTATTTTGGGGAAGTGATCTTCTTTTGCTTTCTTGTGCCTGCTCTTTGTATTTCTTTCATCTTCAAGTAACCAACCACTTCTCCCCATTTTATCAGATTGCACCTTTGCTCTCTATCCCAAGTGTATAAGGGACAGGAAATAGATATTATTTTGGCTGGGGTGCATAAGAAGAAACATTAAAGCTCAAATGGGTTACCAAAAAATTGAAAAAGTTTTTCATGGGTTGGCTTTTTGGCACTGAGCAAATAATTTAATCACAAAATTTGCCTTTATCACTTCCATATTTTTCATGTGCAAAATAAAATCCAAAAACTCAAGCAATAACAGTTGACAAGCAGCGGTGAAAACTCTGAATTCAAGTGTTTGGTCTCACAACTCACCGACTTTTGGCTAATTTCCTTGATAAAGCACTTACTGAAATTAATTAACTACCCTGATATATTTTCCTTCACAATATCCTAATCCTAACTGATTATGGATTCAATCACAAAATTCCTATTTCTTTTCTAATTTAGTTAGTTAGACTGCCTAGCTTTGAGATTTTAATTTTTTTCCTTAAATCCCTAATTCCTAAAATCCTAAAAAATAAAAAAATAACCCTGAAAATGCACTGCATAAAAAAAATGACGTGTCAGTAGAGTTAAATATACAGTACAGATCTAGTGAGTAGGAAAATAAAAGAAAATAAAAAGAAAAAGAAAAGAAAAAGAAAAAGAAAGGAAAAACACCAAGTAAAATCCTCAGTCCTCGTCCTCCATATCAGTATCAGCTCCACCTGCAGCTGCTCCTCCCTCTCCCGGTGAAATAGGCCTATCCCCAGGCCACTGTAAGAAATCTCTGAACTGCTCAGGGTGCATGCCTGGGTAAGGGTCCGGGCGTGTCAAGTAGTGGTACTCCTGAAGGTGCACAGCTGGTCGGTGGAGACTGGACATTTGGGCCATCATGTGCTGGGCCCAGTATGGAATAGAAGTGTCTGCTGCTGGTGGTGGTGGTGGTGGTGGTTGCTGCTGCTACTCCTCATCTTCCTCCTCATCTGGGATGTAGTTGGCTTCTATATATCCCCTAGTCACAAGAGTCTTGATGCGCTCAGTGGCAGACACATCAATTCCCCTAGACATGTAGAGTGCAGTAATAAGTGTGGGGAAGCCCAAACTGATTCTGGACTGGGCGCTCCGCCGCCCCACAGAAGATGCAAACATAAACATCTTATGAGATATCACTGCTGCAATATCAATGTCGTGTCCAACCAGAATGCTGTAGATGAGGTGAGCTACTGGCATGACAATGTTTGATACATGGTTGGTGGGCTGAATGTTAGCCAACACTAACACTGTCCACATCCTAGCAGCATGTCCATAGGCGTTCCTCTCAAAGGTCCGCCCCCGCAGGGATAGGCTCTCTGCAGTCCTAGTATCCAGTGGGTCATTGCCATAGATCCCAACCTCGTTTACCAGCTGGTGGTACTGACAAACCATCCGTCTTTGGTCCTCTGGCCCTGGGTAGCCTAAAAATGCGTTGATCGCATCGCGATCATAAGATATCCACTGGCCCCTCACATAGGACTGCCTGCGCACGTCAATGCCATGGTCTCCAATGGCATTGGCGTAAAACTCTCGAACCAACTCTGGGTCAAAGTGACTGTTTGGCTCAGCAACACGCCTCCAGCCTCTCCTAATAATCTCACCCCTAAACTCCTCAAATTCGCCAGGCTGTAAAGCGACTGGCCTCTCCTAAATAAAGTTACAGTTCAGAAGTGAACTGTAAGCCTCGAATGCATGTAGGTTCTTGAATCTGAGTGGGTCAAACTCGGGGTCCTCTCTAGTCCTCTTGGCATCCTTACCTCTCCTGGAGGTGGAGCCAGCATGAACAACCTTAAAGCGAGCCATCTGCAAAATGAAATCAAGATTATTTCCATGCAAATAAAATATCAACCCATGATTAATGAAATAAATGGCCAATTTAATTCAAAATCAGAGCAATCATTTAGCAGGCACTTGTACATAGAAATCTTGATTATTTATGTTACCCAATGCTAATTTATTAATTTATTAAAAACATGCTAAAGTGATCAATTAAAGGAAGTCCTAAACATTACTAAACAGGGCATTAAAGAGTAAACATTATTATGCTAAAAAATCATGCTTTTCAAACATGCAATAATGCACAATTATTCATGCAATGGTCATGCAAAAATATTAGCCAAATTAAGCATCCATTTTACCATTTAGAATAATTTGCAAAAAATTACTGAGCACTTTAAAAGCTACAACCAAACATGCCAAAACACACCATCATGCATACAATCATAATCAACATACTAAAGTAAGACTCTGTTGACAAATAATCCTAATTTATGGGGTCCTAAGAGCCTAAGTCTTCCATCCTAAGGTATTGCTCAATATAATAGAGGACTAAAAATTTTAATCGGTGAAAAACTAATAAAACAGTAAAAACATACCTGGGATAGTGCTAAAAAATTGAAAGGAAGAGGTTTGGAAGGTGAAAAGGTAAGGGAAAGGTAAGAATCTCAGAGAAAAATGCTTTAGGAAGTGAAGGGTAGGTGAAAATGACCTTCCCTCGCTTCAGAATTTCAAATTTAAACTTAAGCGGGAACACGCGCTCCATATGCGCTCAGCGAGGCTGGAGCGCGTGCTTCAAAGGAATTTGAAGCGAAGCGTTACGCTTCACCTACGCTCAGCGTAGATGAAGCGTGAAAAACAGAATCAAATGGTAATTCTATGCTTCACCCGCGCTAAGCGTAAGTGAAGCGCAGAAAACAAAATTGAAATTTTCAGTTCTATTTTCTGCTGCTTCCTAAATCAAAGTGTTTTTAATCCCTTTCCTTATTTTAATTTACCCTTTTCCTAACAATTTTCCACACTAAACAAGCATTGACTCTAACTAAGACACTAAACAAAAACAAAAAACAAAAATTAAAAACAAACAAAAACACAAAAACACTGGGTTGCCTCCCAGGAAGCGCTTGTTTAACGTCTTCTAGCTCGACGCCTGTTCCACTCATGGTGGCCTTAATTGGAGGATGATGGTTGACTCAGCTCCTGTTCTTCCTTTTATTGCCTATCCTCTAAGCCAGTTCCTGGTGTTGTTATCACTTTCATCATTGTCTTCATGATCTTCTTCCTCTTCTGATGTTGATCTTTTTCTCTTTTTGAACTTGAACTCCATGATAGACTCCTTCTGCCGCTCCTTCCTTTTTGTTGGTTCCCTCAGAATGTTGGGAACCTTTTCCTTCTTGTTTTCAGGTACTTTTAAGTTTAATCCTTCTTTCTTTCTTACTTTTTGCAGCTTTGGTTCAAAATGAGTTATGCAGATCCCATCAGTAGAATCTATCTTCAACTTTTCTGGTGTTTCAATTATTTGGGGAATTCCTCTGTCTAAATGAAAAACAATGCTTTCATCTTTAGAGCTGATTTGATATTTTCCCCGATCAACATCCACTATCACTTTGGCAGCTTTCATGAATGGTCTTCCCAGAATTAAGGGGACATCAGTATCCTCCTCTTCCATCTCAGCAATGTAGAAGTCAGCAGCATACACAAATTTATCCACTCTTATTGGTAAGTCTTCAATTATCCCATATGGGTGTTGAGTGGTTTTATTTGCAAGCTGTAACTTCACCTTGGCAGGCTTGACCTTCAAAATTCCCAGTTTGTTAAAGAATGATAACGGCATCAAATTGATGCTCGCCCCAAGATCTAATAAAGCTTTTGTAACTGGCTGATTACCAATAGAAACTGGTACAATAAACTTACCTGGGTCAAGTGACTTACCTGTGCTGAAGACCTTTTCTGATTCTTCTGGTTCTTTCATAGCTGCTTCAGGCTTCTCCTCTTCTTGAACACTCCTTTGAACAATCTCTTCTGTGAGCACTTTTTCTTCAAATATGATGGTGTCCTTTAATTCACTCTCTTTTGTTGCGTTACCATTAACAGTAACTACATTACAGTGCTCCTTTGGATTGGTTTGAGTGTTTGCTGTGAAGTGGCCCTTCTTGTGTTCTGCCATTTCAGTTGCCAACTGGCCAACTTGATTCTCCAAGGACTTGATTGATGCTTTTGTATTTTTTTTCAAGCCATCAAAATTCTGTATGAAAGCATCAATCTTCTCTTCAAGTTTTGAGAGTTTGTCATTTGTTGAAGGATAACTTTGTTGCTGCTGCTGATATAGCATCTGTCTGTTTCCTCCATCTTGTCTCCAGCCAGAGTTGTTGTTTTGGTTATTTCTCCATCCGTGTGAATATTGATTGTTGTTGGAGAAATTACCTTGCCTTCCTTGATTTCCCATGTAGCTGACCTGTTCTGCTTGAATGTCCTGAGAAGAGCAATTACCATTGGGATGGTCGCCTCCGCAAAAGTCACAGATCATCGGTTGGGCTTGGCTGGGTTGAGACTGTACTACTTTCAGTTGTTGAGGAAGTGCTTCCAATTTCTTGGTGAGTGCCTCTAGCTGTCGCTTGAGAAGCTTTTGTTCTGCTAGAAGTGCATCATTGCTATTTAATTCTAGCACTCCCTTCTTCTGAACTTGGACCGATTGTCTCCCATATTGAGCTTGCTGGTCATTCTGTGCAAAATTATCAATGATGGTGATAGCATGCTCTGCATCAACTGCCAAAATTGTTCCTCCTGCTGCAGCATCTATGAATGACTTTGAATCGGGTTTGAGTCCATTGCAGAAGATGTTCGATTGGGCAATTTCATCAAAACCATGGTTTGGGCACTATCACAGAAAGAACTTGAATCTCTCCCAGGCATCACATAATGGTTCATCTTCTCCTTGCCTGAATGTGGAGATGTCTGATTTGGCTTGAATATATCGGGATGGCGGAAAGAATCTCTTCAAGAATTTATCTTCTACCACTCCCCAGTTGTTCAGACTCTGATTAAGATGCGATTTCAGCCACTCTTTTGCTTTACCTATTAGAAAAAAAGGAAACAATCGTAAGTAGACAGATTCCAAATCCCCTTCTTCAAATCCCATAGTTCCAATCAATTCATAGAAAGTAGATAGATGAGTATGTGGATCTTCATGATCCATTCCTGCAAATTGATGGGCACTGATGAGATTTAGATGAGCAGCCTTCATCTCCAAAGACTTCGCTGTAACTGGTAAAATAATGCTTGAATAATGGTGAGGTCCTTGATGCATGGCATAGTCTCCCAAGATTCTTCTTCTTGGTTGTTCTTTTTCCATATTTTTGGGTTCTTCCTGACTTCTCCTTCGTCTCCTTCTCTTGTTTCTACTCCTGTTCCTTCTAGATGTCCTCTCTGTTTCTGGATCAAATTGCAATTGATTTGGAGACACCTGACCTCGCAAGAGCATAAATCAAGAAAACTCGAAAAAGGGTAAGTGTGGAAGAGAATTATAATAATAAAAAGAAAATTTTCCTAAAATTCCTAAAAATAAAAATCCTAAAAAAAATAAAAATTCCTAAGATAGAATATATACAACTTAATAGTATATACCTCCCAAGTCTTTGCAAATTGATACACCGTTCCCCAGTAACGGCGCCAAAAATACTTGTTGAAATTCTGGCAAGCGTACCAAAACCTTAGCAGTATAATAGTAAGTAAGAGTATCGTATCCACAGGGAACAGTTCAATTTATAAAGGTTAGTGGTCACAACTATCAAGTAAGAGTGTATGTTTGTTTGTTGAGAATTGTGTAAGTAAATAAAATTGAACTTGAAGTGAGATAGATAGAGATAGTTACTTGGACTGCGATTGAACTTCGTATCATCGCACACCTTTCGTATGTGAATCCCAATAATATTTATGAATATGTAGTTATGATACCTTAGCCAAACTATATTATTTTACCCTAGTGTCGTAGCGATAAAATACTCAGAACTAATTCATGCGGGTTCTGCCAAGCGACAAATTACCCCGGCTTTAAAGATCTACTTTTCTGTTTGTTAAAACTATTAGTTCGCCCTATAGCTCTATTCCCGTAGTGACTACTTTGAGTATTTTTACCAATCAGAGTTCAAGTTTCCTATGTCTAGGCTCCCCCAAACTCGCTATTGATTTTATAGAACCACCTTTCGAATGCGCCCCATAAAGCCAACCTATAACTCCGGCACACAGGCGGAAGCTAAGCATTAAGCACAGAATAAAAATACCGATATCATAAAAACAGGGATTCATAGAAATTAAAGAGAATTCACATACAATTAGGGATTGAATCAACTACGTTCAATCCTATCGGAGAGTTTAGCTACGCATGGTAGCCATTACAACCCAACGGAGAAACTATCACACTTTTCTCCATCCCTAGCTCTGCTCTGCCATCTCTCTAAAAGCTCCTTTGATCTTTGCAAAAGGTTCTATTTATAGAAGTTGGATAGCTATATGAAATCTGGAAGGAATCTGTTTTAAAATCTTTAGAAAAACTGATCCCGTATTCCTGCGCTCAGCGCGTTTGAAGCGCAGGATCCAGAGAGCAACTTTTAATGTTGCGCTCCACCTATGCTCAGCGCAGGTGGAGCGTGATTCACGTTCCAGCTTTCCCTGATTTCCTCTTTTTCAGCTTGATCTCTTCCTGATCTTATCATTGTTTGCTTTGCTTTCCTTATTTCCCTCTTTTTAGCTTGATCTTGTGTTGATTTGATCTTCAAATTTAAATTGAGAAAGTTATCTTCAGAATCCTTGTTTAAATGGCTGATGATTTTATCTCCATTTGTTGCCATTCAAACTCTCATCTGCAGATTCTCTCTTCAAATAAATGCTATCTTGTTTCTCCATTTAAAACTTGCCCTTTTATCTGCAAAATCAACAGATTTTCTATCAAAATAACATCATATTCAAATTCAAATCAAATAATTACAAAATACGCATTTATTACTAAAAAGAGGTAATTTGGGGCATAATTTTACTATTTTATCCTTGATAAGTGCATAAATTATACAATAAATTATCATATTTTTTCACTTATCAGTATGCCGTATAGCGTTGATGGTTTCAGTGTGCCGAACTCTACATTGGTTGGCGAGGTAATTTGTTTTTTCTCTAAAATTTTAAGATTAATTATAATAAATATAAATGACTTATTCATTGTCTAATTATAGTTTGATGAGGAGATGGTCATACCTAAGAAGGAGATAGTTGATTTTAGCGATGTATTTACCACAGACGAGGTAATTTTTTGTGCTTGAGCTTATTGTTATTGTAAATTAATTGTGGTTTGAGATAGTAATTTCTTATGCAGATATTTGAAAGTCGAGATGATGGTATCAAATAAGGATGTGAAATCCGGTGATACCAACGCAAGTAATCATCAACACACTCCCTTGGTATGGTCATTCGAGGTCCTCTATACACATCCTCTAACAAATGATCCTCATAATGTAGGTACTGGTAATGTACATCTGAGATAGCACTCACCGGAAAGGCATCATGCTGTGATGGAGGTATGCTTTGGATATGACCATACTGTTGTAGTACTCTCTCAGGCAAATAAGGAAACACTATATTGCCACAAGTGATATACCCATGGTACCACGATACGTCATGGAAAGGGCGATGCACTCTATGGGCCTCATATGGCATCCAGATGACATTTGCATGCGTCAGTCAATCCAAAGCCTGTCGAACAATGGCTACATCACTAGTGCCATGTAGGGGTGCCCATCTCTTACTAAGTGGTTCTCCCTCCTCATACTGGGAGTTAGGCTGACGAGGGACAATGTGGGGGAAATGCTCATATATCCAGGCCTGAAATGTTTTCAAATAACATAAGTAGAACAATACAACAAAAATAATAAAACAACAATTTTTTGAACTATTAACAACTCACACACCTGTAACAAAGTCATGTACCCTGATATCTGTCTAGTATTGTGAAAACTGGCATCCTTCAAATTCTCATAAAGGAATTCCAGGGCAGCTGCACCCCATGCAAATGTGCCAACCATATGCAGGTCCCTGAACAGCTCTAAGTATGACACTCGAACAAGGGTGGCCGACTTGTCAGCAAAAATAGTACAGGCAACCAAATGTAGCAAATATGCTCAAGCAGATACATCTAGATTCCCTTGCTGGACACTGTTGGCATAAAGGTCTCTCAGCCACCTCAACCTGACATATGCTCCTCTTGTGACCTCAGTCTCAGCATATGCATAGGCGTTTGAGACTCGAAGCAGACTGACTAACATCATGTTCGCTTCCTCTTTTCCAATAGCCGGCAAAGAGAACAAATGACCAGTAACTGGAGGTGTAAAAGGCTTGACACATCATCTAAGGTGATGGTCATCTCTCCCACCGGTAAATGGAAAGAGCACGTGTCTCTATGCCATCTCTCCGCAAAGGGTGATAATAAACCCCTGTCTACTAGAGAATGCGTACAATCAATAAGAGGCGCTAGACCTGAATTATCAACGATGTCCCTGATGTACGCATCCACTGGTGCCGTCAGCTTCCTCCCATGTGACACAAACTTCAGGGTTCCGCGATCCTTGAAAATATTATTTTAACACGAATTAGAAACAAGTCACAAGAAGCCATATAAAAATGAAGCTCAACATTGTTAAAATAAATAACTACCTCGCCATTCCATAGCCGTGAAGCCACGTGCCTATGAAATGTCCTCAATACGGAGGTATCTCAGGTCCTCCCCCAAACACCTCTGCTTGGACGCCCACAGGATCGCCCTGTTGTACTTCATCATGAGCTGGTACTTCCTCTTCGGCTACATCCGGCACCACAACTTCCTGGGTCTCCTGAACTTCCCGTCTCAACCTTCTTTGTCTTGCTGAAGCTGTGGGCCGAACCCGGTCCATTGGTTGGGAAGATGATTCACCGCCTCTACTTGGGCGTGCTCCTCTTGTTTTCGCCATACCTTAGAAATGTCATTAAAACAACATATTAAACAATTTCTAATCAAAATAAATAAATATCAATTTTATAATTTTTTTAAAAAATAAGCTTCCGGAAATTTCCGGAACTATATTTCCAGACTATCCCGGAAATATGCTTCCGGAAGAAATTGGTCCCTTTTCGCTTCCGGAAGTATATTTCTGGAAATGACCGGAAATATAGTTCCGGAAATTTCCGGAAGGTTAATATTTATGAAATTTTGTCTTGTTAATTCCGGAACTATATTTCCGGAATCTGTTAATTCCGGAAACTTCCGGAAATATAGTTCTGGTACCTGCGAAAACAGAGAAAAATAAATCCCGTGTCGGTTTTCACTTTCGGAACGGGAAAACAACCCAAAAACAATGATTTTACAACCATACAATCCTACAAATCAACATTACAAACTTACCTTGAGTGATTGAGTAAGAGATTGACTTGATTTTCCTTCCCTAGGGTGCGCGGTTTCTCTTCTTTTTGCTGTAGAGGTGAACCGAGAGAATGAGTGAGTGAGCAGAGTGAGTGAGGTCGGGTGAGTGAGCAGAGAGTGAGTGAGGTGGGTGGGGAGGGAAAAGGGTTTTAATTTAATTGGCCAGGGGTATTATGGGACTTCCGTAAAATTCCAAACAATAGGTGGGTGCGAATAGCATAATCGGAGGTTCCAAAAGCAACTCCCCATGTCAGATCATAATTCTTTTCTGATATTTAACGGGGCCAAAAGGCCCAAAGAAAAAAGCTTACAAAGTAAACCTAATAAAAGCTTCCCGAGAGTTGCCTTTAGCACCCATTTTTACTATTCACACTCCCTTATTTATTTTTTTTTTAAAATACCGTCATACACTTCCAAAAGTGTATTCCCGAAGATTTCCGGAAATCAACTTCTGAAAGTTAAAATTAAGTTTTGGAAGATAAATAATAAAAATTGCTCCCGGAAAGTTTTTTCAAAAAAGTTCTTTTATTTAACTTAATTTTTTTAAATTTTTTTTCAAAAATACCCTCGTACACTTCCAAAAGTGTATTCCGAAGATCTCCGGAAATTAACTTTTGAAAGTTAAAATTAAGTTCCGGAAGGCAAATGATAAAAATTGCTCCCGAATTTTTTTTTCTTCAAAAAATTTCTATTATTTACCATTCTCAATTAACAGATCTATAAGGTAAATTGGATCTAGGGTTTTGTAGGATCAATCTTAATCCTAGGTTTCCAATTAGTTATTAAATTAATAAACTTATTGGTTCATTATACTTTTCTTAATCAATTATCTTGCATGATCATTGGAGATAGTGTTTTAAAAAGAAGATTTTCAATATTGCATGATCATTGGGTATTGATAGTATTAGAATACGTGATTGGCAATTAGCTTGGCATAATTTATAAGGAAAATTGGGGGAAAGTCTAGTAAGCACTTAAGTGAAACCACATGCCCTAGGTACTTCCCTAACTAAATCCTAATTGTATTTGTTTGCTTTCTTGTTTAACTTTCTCTCTCTTACCCCATTTAATCTCAACCAACAGGGGTTGGTTCAAGTGGTACATGCTTGATTCCCCTTAAGCAAGGTCTTGGGTTCGAGTCTTGTGGATGGAAAAAATCCCCGCTGGGAGAGGTAGCCCCACCAACCATGATGTGGATGTTCCCGGCTCGAACAGGATTGCCTCTTGTGGAGGATACCTGTGGTTAAAAGGAAAAAAAATTAATTTAATATTGTTAATTAGTTTTTGTGGTACGATATTTGGGGTTTTAAATACTCCATTTTACTTTAATTGATGAGTACACTTGCTCGGAGATAAAACTCACAACAGTCCTCCGTTGTCGCGTAGATGCAGTAAGTCGAACTCTCTTAGCTAGGCCAGGTGCATCTCAAGCATTGGGCAGTGTGCCCCGAGTTGTTCCTCCTTTAGTTTTCATCATGCGGTAGAAGATGAGATTAGAAAAAAGTTTAAAAAAACAAGAAAAAAGGAAAAATATAATATTACTCTATACTTACGAACAAACGTATCTAGAAAAAGACGAAAAATAGACTCTATAAACTTCTTAACAAGATTGTTCGTGTTTATGAATATTTATATTTGTACAAGTTTGACCCGTTTTGTTATCCCTAATTCTTTTGCGGGCTATGTTACAAGTACATAAAATAGTGTGCACACTGTTTTTATCACTGTGCAATAGCAGCTCAATCAAAAAAAAAAAATAGAGAGAGAATGCAGGATTTGCGCACAGCGGGCAGTATGGTAAAGACAATGTTAAACATTATTTTTTGTATGCCTAACATTTCCGTTCTTTTGCCATCATAAATAAAATGTTGCATGTACCAAAAAAGTAGGAGTAGTGTTATTTGTACAACACTACATTGTACAACATATATATATATATAGATAGATAGAAAAGAGAGAGAAGAGAGAGACATATGAGATGTGATAGGCATATGATAGAGAGAGATAGAGAGAAAATATTGTGTTGTATGAGTTGCTATATATTTTTTGTTGTATGAATTTATTTTAGTGTTGCGTTCTGGGCAGCTCTAAATCAAATCTAGAAACATCCATCACACAAAATCCGTGTCAAGCTGATTTAGTTTTTGTAGATTATATTTGATAAGATTACTAAGAGTCCTCCTTTAGACGTTTTCCTAAGCACGAGCATTGAAAATTCTATAAAACTTTGACTTAATTTGTTTTTGGTAGAGTACATGAACTCGAAATAAGCTAGACCTTGACTAGAATATTCTTCTTTCATTACAACATGAAGGATCACCTAAAATCTGCAAACAACAAAAAATCTAAAACATTACCTGCCTTCTCGGATGATATCTGAATCTGAATCTGGAATGGTACCTGAGCCACTTGTAGATGCCTTAGAATTATAACTGAACATCCTAATTTCTTCAAAAGTAGGGTGACCTCTGTATGGAAATGTAGATTCAGTTTTGGACCACATTGCAGCTGATTTTATTTTTCCAAGCAAACTCATCTCTATACTTTCTTCATCAGACTCAATGTTGTCCATTTCTCCCTCCAGCATTTTCACAACCTGTCTCATCGTTGGTCTAATACTAGGGTCTGAATTTGAACACATTAAACCCAAATGTACCAATCTCTCAGCTTCCTCAATGGTGTATCCCCCTTTATTTTCCTAGAGGTTAACAGTATAAGTGAAATCTTTACTTTATAGATTGCTTTCCTTAAGACAAGAAGAGGTTTTGTCCGCATAGCAATGGACTTGTAATGGTTTAATTTTGATTTGCTTTTGAAAAAAAGAAAGTTTGATTCCTTATTTTATAATGTTAAAGGCTTAATATACAGAAAACTAGTTAAACAATTGTTAAACATTCTGTGACTAAGAAAATTATTAAATATAATTTAGCAAATTAATTGGATTCGATACAGGAAAGGAAGGCACCCTGTTAAGTAAGTAAGAAACATTTATTTGTTTTAATTTTTGGAAGAGATTATGTGGCTCAATGTGATGCATTAAATAAATCCAATGGTAGAGAGATGGGGTGACTGTGGTGACTGTGGGTTTTGATTGACTGTTGCAAATCCTAATCCATAAGGGATGACAATGGGTAGTGGGTAACCGCCAAGAAGGGTAACACAATATTACTCGTTCCTGTATCTACTTTTTTTTAAAAAAAGATTGTATTACGCTCGTACTCGCATGAGTAGTAACTTTAGTGTTCGTCTTCATATCTGTTGGGTACCTAAATGTATGTACTCACGCCTATTACCTACACTTTTATTCGCGTCATCAATTAAAAAATTACTCCAAGATCATCCAAAACATAACTTTTAAATATCACCAACATAACAGTTTAAATAAATCAAAACACAATATGTTAAGTTTATAAAACACAATTACACAACACAATGTTCAAATTCTTTATTAAATACTACAATATACTTCAACATCAAATTATTTTAATAATTTAGGCTTCATGTGCTAGTATTTTCTAGGATTTGTGAAAAATTATTATTCACACTAACTAGGCATATATTTTAAAGTCAAAAAAAAAAAAAACACAATAGGTAGGGTGATGAACAGACGTGTCACATATAGGGGGGTCTCTTGGAGCAACAGTGTGAGAGTGGGTTTGGAACATTTAGGGATTTAAGGAATTAGGGTTGATTTTTTCTTATTTGAAATGATTTTATGTTTCAATGTTTGATATATAGTTTCTAATTATAACTTTTATCTGATATATCAAATATGTATTATCATCATGTACACCAAGTATTCACTATGAAAGTTGGATCAACAAAACAAAGTAGAGAGATTTTAGAGCAAACAATGTTAAATTTAAGTTGGATCATTATGAGCTTAAGTTATTAACTTGAGAACCTAAGAAGGATTGAGTTTAGGTGTTAAATTTTTAAGTATTTAATGTATATATACTGACAGTGTAAAAAAAAAACATTATCATCCAATGATGTGTTGTCACATCGTTTATTAAGTTTAATAACACATGGGTGTTATACTCATTAAATGATGTGATAACACATCATTGGATGACAATGTAAGTGTATACTACTATGGACTCGAATATAAAAAAAAACCTAATCCATGCTAATTAAGAATGTTAGTTATCTTCATTTTATTTTCTTAATGTTATCTAAAATATGAATTGCATTTCCTAAATTGTCCTTCATGAAATACTTCAATTTTATTGGAACTTGTTTCAAGTGGAAATACTCTCTCTATTGATACATAATTTATTAAATAAGGTCATTGAAAAATAAAATATAAATTAAATAAAGGATATTTTGGATGATCCCATTGAATATGGTGAAATAAATTGAGAATTTACGTATATTTTTCTACTAATTAAACCCATCAATGTGGTTCATTGATGTTGTTGCATCACATGATTTTTGGAGACCTATCCAATTGACCAAATCTTGTCCAAAGTTGTCTCATCTCATGTTTGCTTACGATACTGTAATTAGGCATGACAATCAAACCTGAACCCGTGGGTACCGACCCACTCTCGCCTCGACTTTGACAGGGAAAACCTGCTTTGACTGGGATTAAGTAAAACCTGACCTCAAACTCCCCTCGCCTTTAACGTGAGCGGGAGCGAGTTTGAGGGTGCAAGAACCTGCCTCGCCCCAATATAATAATTTAATAATTTTAATTATACTAATAGTTAAATAATAAAGATAAATTTATACATTTTCCCTAAAGTATAATATAGTTCATAAGTTTCTTATTTTTTTTAAGATTATCAATGTCTATATTTACATATTATTTGAATTAAAATATATTAAATACATGTGATGTATTTAAAAACGCATATTTAAGTTATAAAACATAAAGAAAAAAATGAAAAATAAATAAGATAAAATCCTCGCGGGTTTCCCCGAACCCGACGGAGACCAACGGGGAATAAAGTTGGATTTCATAATTTCATATCCGCTCTCTTTAAACCTAAACCCGAACCTGCCCGACTTGCTCGACTACGCCCGAGATGGCTCAAGGTATAAATCCGAGATCGTCGAGGGACTAAGCCCGAAATGCTCAAGGAACTCGGCCCGAGATGGCTCAAGGAATAAATCCGAGATCGTCGAGGGACTAAGCCCGAGGTGTCGAGGGACTAAGCCCGAAATGCTCAAGGGACTACGCCCGAGATATGGCAGAGATTTGGGCGGTTTGGTCACGCATTTAATTCCATGACGTGCCAGCTCGGAATCAAGAGCATCTCGGAATGAAATGTGCGAACAACCACTTACATGTGGTTCGGATGTGTTCATTTCAGAATCTTGAACCATAATCATGGACAGGCCACGACGTGGATCTCAGAGCCGACTTCACGAACATTTAATTATTTCAGAATTCTTTGCTCGGTCAATTTGATCCGATTGTTACATGTTTCGGAATTATCTCAGAAAATATGTTGGTTGATCTCGGAACCAACTTCACGTAATTGAATTATCAAACAAAATACTGCCCATTCTACATGGGTCAACCAAATAATAGAAGTTATTATCAAGTGCAGGACCAATGTTCCCAAAAGCACCTCCAAGTACAATCGTGCCTTCTACCAAAAGAAAGCAGAGTAGATTCATTCCGGAATCAACTCGGCTGAGGCGCCACGGCACAACCCGTTCTGTTAGAGCATCACGGCCCTAATCTCGGCAATTAATCATGGGGGGAACTCGGAATTTCATCATAGGTGGACCGGTTAGGAGATTCTTGACAGCTACGATAGAGGCGAGTCCAGCTTCGAAGCCCATTTAGGACAAAGTGAATATCTAACTCAATATCACGTGAAACTGAGTCTCCCCTTGTTATAATCCCTCAAAAAGGCAATTACATAAGGTGGACCTCTATGTAAGGTGTCATTGGGCTTAGATGGTGGAGGCTTGAACTCATAAATTGCACCAAAGATGGAAGAATCCACCTCACCAACAAGTGTACGTAGCAACTGAAAGTGGAAGAATGCACACCTAGGCAGTGTAAGAGCATCAAGACCTTTACGTTGTCTTTGCCGGTCGTTTTATAGAACATAAGTGTAGTTAAGACTAAACTAGCAGCAACTTCCTTCGTAGTATTTTCACAAACTAACAACAACAACATCTTGGAATTATCGTAGGTGGACCAATATGCACGAGAACAAGGCGCAATTCAGATTGAACGAGGCCGGTTTCTCACTTTTGATTCGATCATTCGGATCTGAAGGAGAGATATGTACGAGAAAGAGGAGTAATCAGATTAAATTATACGTGGAATATCTCAGCGTTGTTAAATTTCTTCAAATGATATGTCCCCTAAGTCAAGTTTATTTTCCAGCTGATTGCATGCATGAGTTTCGGTACAAACATATCTCGGATTTTCCAACTGCAACTATCTCGGAAATCAAACAAGGACGACGTCATCACGGGGGTATCAAGTGTTTCAATAAATTGAGAATAGTTCCCACGAAGAATCAGATCTCATGTTTACCATGTCAGAATGTAAAGCACTCTTTCGAATGCAAGACATCTCAGAATGTAAAGCCCAGCAGTAAAAGTGCTACCATAAATTCTGTATTTAGTCGAGCAAAAACCATCACAGATGCATTTCATTTCAACATTATCAATGGGCTTAACGTAACAATTGTTGACGCCCTGTTCTCTTGCCTTCAACTGCAAATAGCGTGAAGAGAAATAAGAGGATCTCGCATCACGAAATAGTCGGGGCGAAACTTTCTCTGTTATGAGGCATTCCAGGTGCATTCTCACTGTAAGCAATGGCTTCGCGTGTTTTCTCATCTAAAGCTAGCGAGTACCCGAAAGGCTGGATCAGCTTCTCTTTCTGTATCTGATGGAGGTAAACAATTGTTATTCTCTGTTCGTCTGGAAATTCTCCACGGTGTTCTCCGGTTGAAGAGGTTGAATCTCCTTGCCATCCACGGCGGAGCACGGCGGGGCATGGTGTACCTGCAGGGACTCCGATACTTTTATGAGTTAGGATTCTGATCAGAGTATATGTAATATAGAATAATGCATACCTCAAAATGGTCTCCCGGTGTGTATTTATAGAGGAAATGTGGTGGCAAAATCTGTTATTCGTTGTAACCGCCTCATTAAGATGTTATGACGCGCTTAAGTGAGATTGACGTACACGCGTTGTGGATATGTCGGCTTGAATGGCTGGGGTCCAAAGTATCTCCAGAACACATGCCCCCAAAGTCGGGTGCTTTGATATAAAGTATCCGACTTGAAATTGTCCGGAGTCATTCGACTGGCATGATATGTTCTGTAATCTGGGATAAACCGGTGATCGGGATCAAAATCGATTTGCATTTTTATTGATGGAGTCCCGTAATCGAAATTTTGTACTTCATCGAAGTTGGCAGTGCTGGTTAGGTGCAGATGACTACCCGTGCCATGTATAGCCGGTCTAGATAATTTCCATCTTGTCAAAGACAGTTAATGTCGGCGTGAGCATGGTACCAAGCTCAGATTGTTTGCACAACGAATTTACATACAGTCAAGTTCGAGAATAACATTAATAGGCCAGAAGAGATGCCCCTTAGCTGATATTCAGTCGATGCATGCTGTCAACTATTGAAGTTGGTTTTGTTTGGGGCGCGCATATTGGGGTACCTTTCAAGGAACTGAGTCCGAGATGATGACAAGCAATTTGTGATCTCATGGAACTGGGTCCGAGATGATAATTCGGGGTGTCACAGAGCTAAGTCCAACATGGATATCAGGGGCCTCGCGGGGCTGAGTCGGAGAGGATGAGCATAATCTAAAGTAAATCGAGAAACAAATATGATGATAATCAAAGGATAGGGCCCGATATAATAATCAAGGGTATGTACCTGATAATAGTCGAGGGACTAGGCCCGAAAAACTCGAGGAACTACGTCTGAAATGCTCGGGGGACTAGGCCCGAGATGGTCGAGGGACTAAGCTCGAAAAACTCAAGGGACTGCGCCCAAGATACTCGAGGGACTATGCCTGAGATGGTCGAGGGACTAAGCCCAAAAAACTCAAGGGACTGCGCCCGAGATGGTCGAGGGACTAGGCCCGAATTGCTCGACTACGCCCGAGATGGCTCAAGGAATAAATCCGAGATCTTCGAGGGACTAAGCCCGAGGTGTCGAGGGACTAAGCCCGAAATGCTCAAGGGACTACGCCCGAGATGGCTCAAGGAATAAATCCGAGATCATCGAGGGACTAAGCCCGAAATGCTCAAGGGACTACGCCCGAGATGGTCGAGGGACTGCGCGTGAGATAGTCGAGGGACTAAGCTCGAAAATGCTCAAGGGACTAGCCCGAGATTGCTCAAGGAGCGTATCCGCGATTGTCGAGGGACTAAGCCTGAGGTGTCGAGGGACTAGGCCCGACATGCTCAAGGGACAAGCCCGAGATTGCTCGAGGAGCGTATCCGCGATCGTCGAGGGACTAAGCCCGATAATGCTCAAGGGACATGTCCGAGATGGTCGAGGGACTGCGCCCGAGATAGTCGAGGGACTACGCCCAAAATAGTCGAGGGACTGCACAAATTCTCAAGGGACAAGCCCGAGATAGTCGAGGGACTTCGCCCAAAATAGTCGAGGGACTGCACAAATGCTCAAGGGACAAGCCCGAGATAGTTGAGGGACTACGCCCAAAATGCTCAAGGGACAAGCCCGAGATGTGAAGATAAGGTGTCTGAGATACAAGAAACGCAGTCTGACTTCCGAGGTGTGAAGACCTTATGCATCCGAGGTGCCATTAAAAGATATCCGAGGTGCACGGACGATCCTAAAGGTGATGCAAAAACCCAGTCTGTTGCTGGTAAGTTGATGAATTTTAAATTCCTCGGCAGTGACAATGCGATCAATAGAAGTCGAAATCCAAGGGAGGCGTGTTTTGTTTTGGAAGATAAACTGACGTTGTTCTTGTTGATCTCTTTCGCCATTTTCGGCAATAAAATTTGATAATACAATTATGCTCCCACGGTAGTTATTGCTATTGGTAGCACTCGGATTTTTGTCATCGGTGAGGAACTGATGTTGAACTTAGTTGGCGACTGATGCTACAAATTTTGACAAGACAAAGATGACAGGTTCCGAGATCATTACCAGGATAGTCTACCTCTCATGCGATCCCTCCATTCTTAAGGATGCGTTGTCAAACTATTAATGGTTTGACTCACAAATCATCTCCTTCTATATTTACTACTCAAAGTATTAATATTGCGGAAGCAAATATAGGCCAGTAGACTGCCGTGGATATGGATTTATAAAAGCCATCATCATGATCTTCTTGATCAAGTGTGTTGTCTATCTCGTATAAGTCAGAACTAAAGATGGGTAGATTGTGACTAGGAAAGCTAGCTGATTGGACCGTGGATTGAAATGACCAGATTAGCAAACATCGCCTCAGAACTTGGACAGTGGTGTATGATGCTGTAAACTCCAACAAGTGGAGTACACAGGGTTAACTTCAAAAATTAAGATGTCAATAATACATGCTAGGGTGAGGACTCCGTGAAGCAGCAACCACGTTGAAATTGCTGCTGGAGGTAATAATGATGGGAAGTCTAGGCCCCGCGTAGGTAGTAATGATGTCGGACTGGATATGGAAAATACAAATCATCAAAACCAAATGATCCAAATGATCCAAAAGATCCAAATGCTCGTGAATGCAGACTTGATATGGCAGAGATTTGGGCGGTTTGGTCACGCATTTAATTCCATGAGGTGCCAGCTCGGAATCAAGAGTATCTCGGAATAAAATATGCGAACAGCCACGTACATGTGGTTCGGATGTGTTCATTTCAGAATCTTGAACCATAATCACGTACAGACCACGTCGTGGATCTCGGTGCCGACTTCACGAACATTTAATTATTTCAGAATTCTTTGCTCGGTCAATTTGATCCGATTATTACATGTTTCGGAATTATCTCAGAAAATATGCTGGTTGATCTCGGAACCAACTTCACAGAATTGAATTATCAAACAAAATACTGCCCATTCTACATGGGTCAACCAAATAATAGAAGTTATTATCAAGTGCAGGACCAATGTTCCCAAAAGCACCTCCAAGTACAATCGTGCCTTCTACCAAACGGAAGCAGAGTAGATTCATTCCGGAATCAACTCGGCTGAGGCGCCACGGCACAATCCGTTCTGTTAGAGCATCACGACCCTAATCTCGGCAATTAATCATGGGGAACTCGAAATTTCATCACAGGTGGACCGGTTAGGAGATTCTTGAAAGCTACGATAGAGGCGAGTCCAGCTTCGAAGCCCATTTCGGACAAAGTGAATATCTAACTCAATATCACGTGAAACTGAGTCTCCCCTTGTTATAATCCCTCAGAAAGGCAATTACATAAGGTGGACCTCTATGTAAGGTGTCATTGGGCTTAGATGGTGGAGGCTTGAACTCATAAATTGCACCAAAGATGGAAGAATCCACCTCACCAACAAGTGTACGTAGCAATTGAAAGTGGAAGAATGCACACCTAGGCAGTGTAAGAGCATCAAGACCTTTACGTCGTCATTGTCGGTCCTTTTATAGAACATAGGTGTAGTTAAGACCAAACTAGCAGCAACTTCCTTCGTAGTATTTTCACAAACTAACAGCAACAACATCTTGGAATTATCGTAGGTGGACCAATATGCACGAGAACAAGGCGCAATTTAGATTGAACGAGGATGGTTTCTCACTTTTGATTCGATCATTCGGATCTGAAGGAGAGATATGTACGAGAAGGAGGAGTAATCAGATTAAATTATACATGGAACATCTCAGCGTTGTTAAATTTCTTCAAATGATATGTCCCCTAAGTCAAGTGTATTTTCTAGCTGACTGCATGCATGAGTTTCGGTACAAACATATCTCGGATTTTCCAACTGCAACTATCTCGGAAATCAAACAAGGACAACGTCATCACGGGGGTATCAAGTGTTTCAATAGATTGAGAATAGTTCCCACGATGAATCAGATCTCATGTTTACCATGTCAGAATGTAAAGCACTCTTTCGAATGCAAGACATCTCAGAATGTAAAGCCCAGCAGTAAAAGTGCTACCATAAATTTTGTATTTAGTCGAGCAAAAACCATCACAGATGCATTTCATTTCAACACTATCAATGGGCTTAACGTAACAATTGTTGACGCCCTGTTATCTTGCCTTTAACTACAAATAGCGTGAAGAGAAATAAGAGGATCTTGCATCACGTAATAACCGGGGTGAAACTTTCTCTGTTATGAGGCATTCCGGGAGCATTCTCACTGTAAGCAATGACTTCGTGTGTTTTCTCATCTAAAGCTAGCGAGTACCCAAAAGGTTGGATCAGCTTCTCTTTCTGTATCTGATGGAGGTAAACAATTGTTATTCTCAGAACTTGCTTGATGGTCTCCACTAGCCGTATCTGTACTTCTCGAAATGTAAAGCAATCTTGGATAATGCCGGCAGTTAACCACAGAAAAAATAATGATTGGCGGCCAATGGTTAGCGGCGACTTCACTCTAATTTGGGGGTCATCACGGAATGGAGTATCTCGGATGAGCCTTGATGGAATCAACTTCAAACAAAGCATAGGTAGCGTGCATCCGAGATGGGTAAATATGTGGCTAAAATGCCTCGGCATCAAACATATTACATTGAAGGAGACTTTTCCTGAATTAAAATGCCTTCGAGTCGTTCCACATCGACATGTCCTGGAAGGGTATGCACCGAAAACTTGGAATTATCCAACTCGGAATTATCTTCACGGCGACATCAATCAAATGACGAGGGCTTATGGAGCTCGAGAAGTGTATGGAACCTGGATATTTGCCTTTTTAAAACAACCGTTTGGAGAACGTTGCCTGGTCACATGCCTCATCAATCCAATTGTATGATTTGGTGAAACCGTGGTGTTTGATACAACACATCGCCTGACTGCATTGCATAAAGATTGTGAATTCTCTCAGTTTGTCAAGTAACCACGTAACCTTCATCAACATTGGAGCTCCTTGAATAAATTACAAACCCGGGTCTGCGCGAGCCCGAGGCCAGAGTGATGCTATCTTGAAAGCTTGCACCATTCTGGTTCGATCTTGAATATTTTGCGATTCGAATTTCTCAACATTAGGTCCACCATCTACCTTACAGTATGGTCCAATTATGAAGTGGGTTCATCCCCATCCACTCTTCTGGTAGTATAACAAGAACAGGGTATAACAAGAAACACACCTTCTTCTGGTTACGTTCGAAAGACGGATATCGATCCCAATGAATCTACCGTCATCTTTCTGGAGAATTACACGAACAGAAAGTGAAAAGAAGGATGAACAGACCTTATCGATCGGTCCCCACAGACGGCGCCAATGTTTGTGTAGAAATTCTTCACCACGTTTCCGGTCGAGGAGTTTGGATTTCCTTGCCATCCACGGCGGAGCACGGCGGGGCAGGGTGTACCTGCAGGGACTCCGATGCTTAAGTCAGTGAGGATTCTGATCAGAGTATATGTAATATAGAATAATGTGTACCTCAAAATGGTCTCCCGGTGTGTATTTATAGAGGAAATGTGGTGGGAAAATCTGTTATTCGTTGTAATCGCCTCATTAAGATGTTATGACGCGCTTAAGTGAGACTGACGTACACGCATTGTGGATATGTCGGCTTGAATGGCCGGGGTCCAAATTATCTCCAGAACATTCTCAGAACTTGCTTGATGGTCTCCACTAGCTGTATCTGTACTTCTCGAAATGTAAAGCATTCTCGGATAATGCCGGCAGTTAACCACAGAAAAAATAATGATTGGCGGCCAATGGTTAGCGGCGACTTCACTCGAATTTGGGGGTCATCACGGAATGGAGTATCTCGGATGAGCCTTAACGGAATCAACTTTAAACAAAGCATAGGTAGCGTGCATCCGAGATGGGTAAATATGTGGCTAAAATGCCTCGGAATCAAACATATTCCGTTGAAGGAGACTTTTCCTGAATTAAAATGCCTTAGAGTCATTCCATATCGACATGTCTTGGAAGGGTATGCACCGAAAACTTGGAATTATCCAACTCGGAATTATCTTCACGGCGACATCAATCAAATGACGAGGGCTTATGGAGCTCGAGAAGTGTGTGGAACCTGGATATTTGCCTTTTTAAAACAACCATTTGGAGAACATTGCCTGGTCACATGCCTCATCAATCCAATTGTATGATTTGGTGAAGTCGTGGTGTTTGATACAACACATCGCCTGACTGCATTGCATAAAGATTGTGAATTCTCTCAGTTTATCAAGTAGCCACGTAACCTTTATCAACATTGGAGCTCCTTGAATAAATTATAAACCCGGGTCTGCACGAGCCCGAGGCGATAGTGATGCTATCTTGAAAGCTTGCACCATTTTGGTTCGATCGTGAATATTTTGTGATTCGAATTTCTCAACATTAGGTCCACCATCTACCTTACAGTGTGGTCCAATTATGAAGTGGGTTCACCCCCATCCACTCTTTTGGTAGTATAACAAAAACAGGGTATAACAAGAAACGCACCTTCTTCTGGTTACGTTCGAAAGATGGATATCGATCCCAACAAATCTACCGTCGTCTTTATGGAGAATTACACGAACAAAAAGTGAAAAGAAGGATTAACAGACCTTATCGATCGGTCCCCACAGACGGCGCCAATGTTCGTGTAGAAATTCTCCACCACGTTTCCGGTCGAGGAGGTTGGATTTCCTTGCCATCCACGGCGGAGCACGGCGGGGCAGGGTGTACCTGCAGGGACTCCGATGCTTAAGTCAGTGAGGATTCTGATCAGAGTATATGTAATATAGAATAATGCGTACCTCAAAATGGTCTCCCGGTGTGTATTTATAGAGGAAATGTGGTGGGAAAATCTGTTATTCGTTGTAACTGCCTCATTAAGATGTTATGGCGCGCTTAAGTGAGATTGACGTACACGCGTTGTGGATATGTCGGCTTGAATGGCCGGGTTTCAAATTATCTCTAGAACATTCTCAGAACTTGCTTGATGGTCTCCACTAGTTGTATCTGTACTTCTCGAAATGTAAAGCATTCTCGGATAATGCCGACAGTTAACCACAGAAAAAATAATGATTGGCGGCCAATGGTTAGCGGCGACTTCACTCGAATTTGGGGGTCATCACGGAATGGAGTATCACGGATGAGCCTTGACAGAATCAACTTCAAACAAAGCATAGGTAGCGTGCATCCGAGATGGGTAAATATGTGGCTAAAATGCCTCGGAATCAAACATATTCCATTGAAGGAGACTTTTCCTGAATTAAAATGCCTTGGAGTCGTTCCACATTGACATGTCTTGGAAGGGTATGCACCGAAAACTTGGAATTATCCAACTCGGAATTATCTTCACGACAACATCAATCAAATGACGAGGGCTTATGGAGCTCAAGAAGTGTGTGGAACCTGGATATTTGCCTTTTTAAAACAACCGTTTGGAGAACATTGCCTGGTCACATGCCTCATCAATCCAATTGTATGAATTGGTGAAGCCGTGGTGTTTGATACAACACGTCGCCTGACTGCATTGCATAAAGATTGTGAATTCTCTCAGTTTGTCAAGTAGCCACGTAACCTTCATCAACATTGGAGCTCCTTGAATAAATTATAAACCCGGGTCTGCGCGAGCCCGAGGCGAGAGTGATGCTATCTTGAAAGCTTGCACCATTCTGGTTCGATCTTGAATATTTTGCGATTCGAATTTCTCAACATTAGGTCCACCATCTACCTTACAGTATGGTCCAATTATGAAGTGGGTTCACCCCCATCCACTCTTCAGGAAGAATAAGGCAGCAAGAAATTGGGCATAACAAGAAACAGGGTGCAACAAGAAACAGAGTATAACAAGAAACAGGGTATAACAAGAACGCACCTTCTTCTGGTTACGTTCGAAAGACGGATATCGATCCCAACGAATCTACCATCATCTTTCTGGAGAATTACACGAACAGAAAGTGAAAAAAAGGATGAACAGACCTTATCGATCGGTCCCCACAGACGACACCAATGTTCGTATGGAAATTCTCCACGGTGTTCTCCGGTTGAAGAGGTTGAATCTCCTTGCCATCCACGGCGGAGCACGGCGGGGCAGGGTGTACCTGCAGGGACTCCGATGCTTAAGTCAGTGAGGATTCTGATCAGAGTATATGTAATATAGAATAATGCGTACCTCAAAATGGTCTCCCGATGTGTATTTATAGAGGAAATGTGGTGGGAAAATCTGTTATTTGTTGTAACTGCCTCATTAAGATATTATGACGCGCTTAAGTGGGATTGACGTACACGCGTTGTGGATATGTCGGCTTGAATGGCCGGGGTCCAAATTATCTCCAGAACAGTTGTTTTTATAAATATTAAAATAATTACTATTAAAATTAATAATTAAAAAAAATTGGACAAAATAATTTCAACAAAATCCAACATGGCAGTCAAGTCAGTAGAAATAGACACATGTTAGTATACTATAACAGTGTTAGGCCATCACATAACAACGCCAATTAACGGAAAGGATTAAAATTGGAAACCAAAAATTAATGAGGGACTAAACTTAGGTCAAAAGTTTTATAGGGACTAAACACAAAATTCGTTAATTTTCGAGGGACTAAAAACATATTTAAGCCATTATTTATTTATTATTAGTAATTATGTAGTTATTAATTAGTAATTATATAGTAATTGATTATTAATTATTAGGTTATTATGTAGTTATTTATTTACTTTATATAGGTATGTTTTTAATATTTAATTTAACCTTATTAAAATTAGGTAAATAAGCCTCGTACTAGTAGAGGGAGGACCATCCCTGAAGGCGAGCTTGCTGCACAGGCAGCTCGCTTACATCGGGATAGGACCAACCTCCCTCTCCATCATCAGCTGCCAGAGCAGCCTTCCTCGTCCGCCCCTGCAGAGGTGGTCCAACCTGTTGCATCTGATGGAGCCTTCATGGAGCAGATGAGGTTCATCCCTACCCCGAGATATCAGGAGGTTCCCCCCGAGGTAGGTCATCTGCAGCCGGAGGATGACCTGCCACATATTTTCGATTCTGAGGGTGAGGGCGACCCCCAGGCTGACATTAATAGGGAGGCTGACGAGGAGCCTGATGTACAACAGCCTCCGTACCGGGGTGCTAGCTCCAGTGCCGATCACGAGCTGGACTCTCAGGGTTAGGTAATCATCCGGCCTTATGGTAAAGGGTGAGTTTCTACGATTTTTTTATTTCTTTAATATTTTGCATTTTTATAAGTTGCAGTTAACATTGAATTTATTTATTTTGCAGTTGGGTGCCTAACAACCCCCCTATCACGACCATTAGCCATGCGATCCGCTCACAATTCCGGGGTCCTCACTATTTGTGGGAGGTCACCCCGAAGGATGTGAGAGACAGGTGGTGGGAGGAGTTCACGGTATGAAATTTTACATTATTTTTTTAACTTGTTATGACATTTTCAAATGACTAACCCTAAAAGTTTTTTCTTTTACACAGCAGAGTAACTTGGGCCCTTGAGACGAGGCCCAGATTAAGAAGGTGTACGAGCAGAGGATTGCTCGACACCTTCGGGAGATGCTGAACAAGGCTCGGACGAGTGGGACTCGACCCACTTGGTGTGGTTAGGAGGCCTGGGAGGGTCTTTTGGCCTACTGGACCTTTGATGAGTTCAAGGGGAAGTCCGCTCGTAACAAGAGCAATCGGGCTTCTCGTCGAGGCGGGGCGGTCCACACCACAGGCTGCAAGGCCCACATTGACGTCACGTTGGATATGGTAGGTAAAAACTTACTCTTCTATGTTTTTTTTGTATTTGTAATTAAAATAATTAATTAGTGTAATTTTTCTGTGTAGTGACGACAACTTGGGCGACATGTAGATCCCGATAATTTTTTTGTGGCCACCACACAAAAAAGGGTGGTGGCTGGGTGGACGAATGAGCGCGGACCACATATGTAAGTCAAATTACCAGTGTTTTTTTATATAAATTGATACATTTGTAACAGAATAAATGACTAATTATATGTTTATCTCTACTCAACAGGCAAACTACCATGACCGCCTGAGGGAGGTGGAGTCACAGATGAGGGACAACTCCATCACTGATGGGTCCACTAAGCTACAAATCTGGAAGGATGTTACTGGTGGCAAGACTCGAGCCCGCTGATATGGCACCGGAGACTTGTGACCCAACATTCATCCAGGTGTGACCAGCCTCACTCAAGAGTCTCAGGCCCACACCAGCGGGAGCGACATGTCACAACATTCATCTAATGAGGTGTTGCGCCAGGAAGTCATTGAAGCAACGTTGCAGCCTTGCAGGCTAGCCGAGCTGAAGAGAGGACTGACCACTGTCAGGCTCAATACCAACAGTTGGAAGATGACTTCACACGACTCCGACAACAGTTGTAGTTAGTGCTGGATGCCCGCAGTGCAGGTGGTTCTACCAGCCACAGTCAGGCTCAGCCGCACCCGCACTACGATGGTGACCTGGATGACTAGCCTTTGGATGAGGATGAGGACAAGGATCGTGGTCCACGACCACAACAGCGTCGTCACCGTCAGCCATGATTTTTTTGTATTATATTTTTCTACTTTTTATATAAGTATTGTTTATATATATTTTATTTTCTATATGAGTGTTTTTATATTTTCTTTATTATTTTTCTTTATATTTTACATCGTTAACAAATATTATATAAAATTTATAAAATAAATAAAAAATTTATAATAATTTAACCGTAAATCTGTAAAATTAAAAAAAATTAAATATAAATTATTAGTGATGATCATGGCCGCCACTAGTTATAATTTTTTTTAAAAAAATAATATAAATGCTAGCGATGGCCAAGGTTGTCTCTATGGTGTGACGCTTAGCAACGACCTTTGATCTTTTCTGCTAGCGACGACCTTCAACATTGCGACGGCCAAGCAGACGCTATGTAGTGATGGATGTTTTTGCTCGTCGATACTGTATTAACGACGAGCATTTTAACGACGTCCTTGTGGTCGTCGTTAGGTGATAAGTGAAAAATATATGATAATTTAGTATATAATTTTTGCACTTATCAAGGGTAAAATAGTAAATTAATGCCCAAAATTACCTCTTTTTAGTAATAATTGCATAAATTGTGAATATTTGATTTGAATTTGAATATGATGCTATTTTGATAGAAAATCTGTTGATTTTGCAGATAAAAGGACAAGTTTTAAATGAAGAAACAAGATTGTATTTATTTGAAAAGAGAATCTGCAAGATAAGGATTTAAATGGCAGCTGATTAAGATAAGATCATCAATTAATTGGATAAGGATTCTGCAGATTTAATTCTAAATTCAAATTGAAGATCTAATCAGCACAAGATCAAGCTAAAAAGAGGGAAAGAAGGAAAGCAGATCAAACAAGGATAAAGATCAGGAAGAGAACAAGCTGATAAAGAGAAAATCAAGGAAAGCTGGAACGTAACTCACGCTCCACCTACGCTAAGCGTAGGTGGAGCGCAGTATTAAAGATTGCATTCTGGAACCTGCGCTTCAAAACGCGCTGAGCGCAGGATGAAGCGCATGAATACGGATCAATTTTTCAAAGGATTTCAAAACAGATTCCTTCCAGATTTCAGATGGCTTTCCAACCTCTATAAAGAGAAACTTTTGGAAAGATCAAAGGAGCTTTTAGAGAGACGGCAGAGCAGAAGCTAGGGCTGGAGAAAAGTGTGACAGTTTCTCCGTTGGTGTGTAATGGCTACCATGCGTAGCTAAACTCTCCAATAGGATTGGATGTAGTTGATTCAATCCCCGATTGTATGTGAATTCTCTTTATTATTTATGAATCCCTATTTTTATGATATCGGTATTTTTATACTTTGCTTATTGCATAACTTCCGCCTGAGTTCCGGAGTTATAGGTTAGTTTTATAGGGCGCATTCGAGAGGTGGTTCTATAGAATTAACAGCGAGTTTGGGGGAGCCTAGAGATAGGAAACTTAAATTCTGATTGGTAAAAGTACTCAAAGTAGTCACTATGGGATTGAGCTATAGGGCGAACTGATAGTTTTAACAAACGGAAAATCAGATCATTAAAGTCGGGGTAATTTGTCGCTTGGGAGAATCCGCATGAATTATTTCTGAGTATTTTATCACTGTTTGCCCAGGGTAAAATAATATAGTTTGGCTAAGGTATCATAATTATATATTCATAAATAATATTGGGGTTCACATATGAATAAGGGTGCGATGATACGAAGTTCAATCCTAGTCCAAGTAACTATCTCTATCTCACTACTAGTTCAATTTTATTACGCAATTCTCTACAACCATCAATTTACACGCTCTAACTTGATAGTTGTGACCATTAATCTTTATAAATTGAACTGTTCCCTGTCGATACGATACTCTTACTATTATACTGTTGGGGTTTTGGTACGCTTGCCAGAATTTCAACAAGTATTTTTGGCGCTGTTGCCGGGGAACGGTGTATCAATTTGTAAAGACTTGGGAGGTCTATACTACTGAAGTTGGCTGAATGTCTCTAGAAGGGGGGTTGAATAGAGACTTTAAAAATTTGTTCATGAAATTTGCACACTGAAATTGAAAGTTGAGACGTGATCTCAAGTCTGCTGACTTGGGGTCTTTATTAAGATAGGATATAAGCAGTTTCAATTTCAGTTGTTTCAATTGCGTTCAAGTTGTCTTAAAATCTCAAATCAGATTCAGTTATATTTTAAAACAATTACTTAGTTGTTTACAAATTTGAGATGAGTTAAGTGTAAAGCAAAATAAAGAAATAAGGGAGAGAGATGGCACAAAGATCTTATCCTGGTTCACCCACACCTTGGGCTACGTCCAGTCCTCACAACTCGTGAGATTTCCACTATTGACAACCCGTCAATTACAAGTATTTTTATAGCCTCTTCAGGACGTCTCTCACCCCAAGTGTAGGCACTGCTACCTTGGCTGAGCCACAAGTATTCTTACAGCCTCTTCAGGACGCACACACCTCACTCTAGACGAGGTGGACTTTGAGGAAGGTGAGGGTTGATACTGAGTTTGTGAGGGCTCAGATTCTGTACTGGGCTGTGGAGATGGAGAACGGATGAGACGTTCTTGACTTGAATGAACTCTGATGGATTATGATTGCTCAGATAAAGACATGTTTGTTTCAGGAGATGAGGATGAGGATGATTTATCATAGTAGGGAAGTTTGATTCCAATGACTTTGATACGCATCGAGATAGAAGGAAAGATGAGATGAGGAGTTGTGAGTTAGTTTAAATAAAGAGGAGTTTCAGGGAGAGAGAATGAGTGCGCATGTGACAGAATAACAGTTAATGAAACGGTTGAAGGTGGCTGGCTCTCCTTTTTATATAGTAACGTCTAGTTTACTAATGAGTGGGTAGTAACTAGCCATTGGTTAACGGCTCTTTTTACCCATAGTAACGTCTCAGTCAATAGTGAGACATGAGTTGAGACGCATCATGAGACACTCCTCGTCTAGCATGCTCCTGAGACGTCATCTCTTCTCAGATGACTCATTTCAGTCTTATCTTTGTGAGACTCACAGCTTGTCTCATCTTACAATTCTTAACTAAGAGAGAACATATTTAATAATTTTAGATTCTTAACAAATGTTTCTTCTACTAAAGGCTTAGTGAAGATATCAGCAAGTTGGTTTTTTGTATCAACAAAAATGATTTCAATATTTCCTTTTTGTACATGGTCTCTTATAAAGTGATGCTTAATATCTATATGTTTAGACCTTGAACGATGAATATGATTTTTAGCAAGGTTTATAGCACTTTTGTTATCACAATAAATGGGAACTTTGGAGTACCTGAGTGCATAGTCTTGCATTTGAGACTTGATCCACAATATCTGAGTGCAACATGCAGCTGCTGAGACATATTCAGCTTCAGTTGTGGACAAAGCTATTGTATTCTGTTTCTTGTAAGACCAGGATATAAGACATTTCCCAAGGAATTGACAAGTGCCACTTGTGCTTTTCCTATCCATTTTATCTCCAGCAAAGTCAGCATCATTGTATCCTATAAGATCAAAACTTGAACCTTTCTCATACCAGAGACCAAGATTCGTGGTTCCTATTAAATATCTAAAAATTCTTTTGACATCAGTAATATGAGATTCCTTAGGGTCTGATTGGTACCTTGCACAGATGCCTACAACGTACTGAATATTAGGTCTGCTTGCAGTTAGGTACATAAGAGATCCAATCATACCTCTGTAGAGCTTGTCTGAGACAGCTTTACCAGTCTCATCTTTGTCAAGCTGAGTTGAGGGGTGCATTGGAGTCTTCATTGGCTTGGCCTCACTCATTTTGAACTTTGTCAGCAGATCTCTTGCATACTTCTCTTGGCTGATGAAGATGCCATCTGATAATTGCTTTATTTGCAAGCCAAGGAAGAATCTCAGCTCACCCATCATGCTCATCTCAAATTCTCCCTGCATGAGACTTGAGAATTCTTGACAAAGAGACTCATTAGTAGATCCAAAAATAATATCATCCACATAAATTTGGACAATCAATAAATCTTTGTTAGCTTCCCTTTTGAACAATGTGGTATCAATCTGACCTCTAGTGAAGCCATTTTTAATTAAGAAAGAACTTAACCTGTCATACGAAGCTCTTGGAGCTTGCTTGAGACCATACAAGGCCTTTTTGAGTCTGAGGACATACTCTGGATGATGGGGATCTTCAAAGCCCGGTGGTTGCCTTACATAGACTTCCTCTTCAATAATTCCATTTAGGAATGCACTTTTCACATCCATTTGATAAAGTTTGAAGTCTTTGTGAGCAACAAAGGCCAATAGAATTCTGATTGCTTCAAGTCTGGCAACAGGAGCAAAGGTCTCATCATAATCAATTCCTTCCTGTTGATTGTATCCTTGTGCCACAAGTCTTGCTTTATTTCTCATGACTTTGCCTTTCTCATTTAGCTAGTTTCTGAATACCCATCTGGTTCCAATAATGGATTGATAAGAGGGAGGTGGAACCAGATCCCAGACTTTACTCTTTTCGAATTGGCTTAGCTCTTCTTCCATAGCCTTAATCCAGGACTTATCATTGGGAGCTTCTTGTATGTCTTTAGGTTCTATCTCAGATAGAAGAGTCAACAAGTTCTCAGCATCTCTGAAGGAAGATCTGGTCCTGACCCTATCTGAAGTATCTCCAATGATCTGATCTCTAGGATGAGATCTCACTAATCTCCAGTTTCTGGGCAGTTGAGATGCATGCTCATTCTGGATTTCAAGACTTTCTTGTCTTGGTTCCCTAATCTCAGGTTGTTCATCTGGTTTGTCTTCTTCTTCTTGAAGTACATGAGATGGGTTAGGATTGATGCTTTTGTGAGACGTTATCTCAGATTGAGCTTCTCTTCTTTGTTCAGGCTGAGATGATCTCATTAGTTTCTGTTCAGGTGAGGATCTCTCTTCAGCTTCCTGAGTTGAGATTCCCAATTCTCCCATCATCGAGTAAACCCTCAAAATGATCCCTGAAAGATATAGGGTCGGTCACACTGGTCCCTGAAAGATAATAAATTGTAAAAACGTCCCTGAGAGTTAGTAACGTCAGTCAATTAGGTCCTTCCGTTAACTCCCCTCTGTTAAAGTTAACAAAATTGCAAGTAAATCCTCAAAATGGTCCCTGAAAGATATGAGGTTGGTCACATTGGTCCCTGAAAGATAATAAATTGTAAAAACGTCCATGAAAGATATGGGGTCAGTCACATTGGTCCCTTAAAGATAATAAATTGTAAAAACGTCCCTGATAAATAATAACATCATTTATTATGCTTTCTTTTTCCTCGATGATTTTGTTCCATTCCCAAATATTATTGGTTGACCACCCAATACATGCATATGTTTCTACTATAATGCTCTACACACACCTTTGGTCCGTGTCTGCTATTGTTGGTTTTCTCTCCCTTGGCTAATGTATCATGAACTCCAAGTCTTTTAGTTTCCTCTTTCACTAGAAGCTCACGTATTGCATCTTCTTCTACAGTCTAAGAATAAAAAGAAACTCCAAAACCTTTAAGGACAAAGAAAGTGCATGAGCCAAATCATCATCTTCTTGTTGAAAATGACTTTGAGGAAACCCACCATCAAATGAATCATGAAATATTATTCCGTTGAAAGAGGGAAAACTTTAGAAAGCATAGAGAAATAGAAGTAAAATGATATGGCAAGAAAGAGTAAATGCAAAAGCTTCACACATGAGCTGGATTCACAACTCCCTGAAATTTCTCAATCAGAGGAAATGGACAATCTATCCAAAGCATCAAGCACGTGCCTCATTGAAGGTATCTTATCAGGGCTGTTATGGACACAAGCCATCACAATTTTCAAAACTGCAATTATCTCTTCTTCCTTATCTGCATCTTCAGCCAAGCATGGGTCTAATACGTCTGAGAGTGGCTTTTCCTCCTCAATGCAGAACTGAATCCATTGAACAAGGTCCATTTCTGAGTTACCCACTTGAATAATGGGTAATCGCCTTGTGATCATTTCTAAGAAAATCAAACCATATGAATAAACATCTCACTTTTGTGATGACTTCACCACTTTGAGTGCTTCTGGAGCCTAATAACCATTTCCCAAAATATTAGTTGCAACTTCAGTGGACAAGCTCTTTTGTCTCTCTTGGAATTTCTCTACAGCCACTCAATTGGATTGCAAGGTTGAGGTTCCCCCAGCAATATTTGCAAGGCGCCCAAGTCCAAAATCATAGATGTAGGGTGTCATGTTATGTCCAACAAGTATGTTACTTGTCTTGAGATCTTCAATGACATATTTTTTGGGGTTAAATTCATGCAGATAGACCAATCCTTTTGCAGTTCCTTTCATGATTTTCAATCGATAGGACCATGATAACGAGGTAAATGTCATTAGTCCAACATTTCCAAAAATGGTGATGCATGACTCACATTTGGGAATGAAACGAAATCAACGAAGAAAAAGAAAGCATAATAAATGATGTTATTATTTCTCATGGACGTTTTTACAATTTATTATCTTTTAGGGACCAATGTGATCAACCCCATATCTTTCAAGGACGTTTTAACAATTTATTATCTTTCAGGGACCAATATGACCAACCTCATATCTTTCAGGGACTATTTTGAGGATTTACTTGCAGTTCTGTTAACTTTAACAAATGGGAGTTAACGGAAGGACCTAATTGACTGACGTTACTATCTTTCAGGGACATTTTTACAATTTATTATCTTTCAGGGACCAATGTGACCGACCCCATATCTTTCAGGGACCATTTTGAGAGTTTACTGCCCATCATCTCTTCAATTTCTTCATCTACTTCTTTCTGAGAGTTGCCCTGTATCTCATTAAAGACTACATGCATAGATTCTTCAATAGATTTAGTTTTTAGATTGTATACTATATACGCTTTTGAAGTTTGGGAGTATCCCAAGAAAATTCCTTTGTCAGATATTGTATCAAACTTGCCTAGTTGATCTTTAGTGTTCAGGATATAGCAATCACATCCAAATATATGAAAATATGAAATTGAGGGTTTTCTCCCTTTCCACAGCTCAGATGGAGTTTTGTTTAAGATATTTATTATAGTGATTCTGTTTATGATATAGCAAGAGGTTTTAACTGCTTCTGCCCAAAAATATTTTTCAATTCCAGAGTCACATAACAAAGTTCTTGCCATCTCTTGAAGGGTCATGTTCTTTCTCTCAACTACTACATTCTGTTGAGGAGTTCTTGGACATGAAAAGTTATGAGTAATGCCATGTTTATCAAAAAATCTTTGAAACTTAGCATTCTCAAACTCTCCTCCATGATCACTCCTCACAGTACCAATTCCATACCCTTTCTCAGATTGAATCTTTTTGCAAAAAGTTATGAAGGAATCATAAGATTCATCCTTCTGAGAGAGGAATAAAACCCAGGTGAACCTAGAGAAATCATCCACAATTACAAAACCATACTTTTTACCACTGAGGCTTGCAGTTTTAGTTGGTCCAAATAGATCAATGTGGAGGATTTCAAGAGGTTTGGTGGTTGAGACATGGGTCTTGGACTTGAAACTTTATTTGTTGTGCTTGCTTTTCACATAGGACTCAGATATCATGTCTTTGTCAAATCTTACTTTAGGTAATCCTTTGACAAGAGACTGACTTGCAAGCTGACTTATGGTTCTCATGTTAATATGTCCAACTCTCTTATGCCAAAGCCACTTCTCATGATCATGAGACATGAGACATATGAGATCAGATAGGCTCTCAAGTGAGACTGAGTAGAGATTTTTGTTTCTTTTTCCTGAAAAGGCTATTTTCCCAGTTTTAGAGTCTATGATCTCACAGTAAGTGGGTTGGAAATTAACATGATAACCATTGTCACACAACTGGCTTATACTCAACAAATTATGTTTCAACCCTTCAACAAAGTAGACATTTTCAATTTGAGCTGAGTCTATCTTACCAATTTTACCTATGCCCTTGATTTGGGCCTTGTTGTTGTCTCCAAAGGAGACAACCCCTGTTGCTTTCTCTTCAAGTGACAGGAACTTGCTTTTGTCCCCTGTCATGTGTCTTGAACATCCACTGTCTAGCACCCACATTTTCTTTGATCTTGCTGCTGCTAGGCACATCTGTTGAAACACAAGATTTAGCTTTAGGTACCCAATTATATTGGGGTCTTTCATGGTTAGTTACCCTTCTCTTGAATGATACATGTCTCAAGTAACATTCAGTGGCCTTGTGGCCAAACTTGCTGCAACAAGAACATTTTTCCTTCCTTCTTTTTCTTGCAGGAACAAAGAAGTCCAGCTTTATCAAAAATTCCTTTTTGAGACCCAATGAGTCTCTCAATATTTTTTGTTCCCTTTACAAACTTTGCTAGATCATCTATGAGAGTTCTATTTTGTTTCTTGAGTTTCTGGTTTTCTTCAGAAAGAGTTCTTTGATCTTGCTCATCATGAGATTGATTCTTTGTTTTAACAAGCTCAGAGAGTCTCATGTGAGACAACATGAGATTGTTGTTTTCATGATTCAAATTCTCATTTTCTTTTTCTAAAAATTTCACTTTTTCAAGAGCTGTGTCCAGTTTAGATTTTCGGAGAGAGCTTTTTGAAACAAGAAGGTTTGAATCATAAAGGAGATTTTCAAAAGCACATTTGAGTTCATTGAAGGAGAGCTCTAAATCAGAGTCACATACCTCATCATCGGATGAGTCACCATTTTCCATGAGGCATATGTTGGCAGATTCATTATTTTGACTTTTATCTCCTTCAGTGTCATCCCAAGTTGCCATCATTGCCTTCTTTTTTGGACTCTTTTTCGTCTCCTTTTTGAGTAATGGACATTCAGACCTGAGATGTCCAGGCTTTTTACATTCAAAACAGATGAATTGTCCCTTTTTGTCAGACTTTATTTCTCCTCTTCTTGAAGGGAAACTTCTTCTTTCACTTCCTCTAGATTTCCGCATGCGTCTGATCTTTCTTGAGATGTAGGCTAACTCATCATCCATCTCATTTTCATCATCTCCTTCATCTTCTTCAGTTTCTGTGTCATGAGATGAGTTTAGTGAAGTCTGTTGAGATGAGCTTACCTTTTTACCTTTGGAGATGCTGGATGATGCTTTCAAGGTTGTTGTCTTAGGACGTCTGATGAGATCCTCCTCCATCAGCTCCTGCTCATGAACCTTCAAAGATCCAAGGAGTTCATCCAATCTGAGAGTGCTCAGATCCTTGGCTTCTTGAATAGCTGTGACTTAAGGTCTCCAAGGTTTGGGCAGGCTCCTCAGGATTTTTCTTACCATGTCTTGATTTGAGTAGGTTCTTCCTAAGGACTTGAGGTCATTTGTAATGATAGTGAACCTTCTCACCATGTCCTCAATACCTTCATCTTCATTCATTTTGAAGAGCTCATACTGTCTTACCAGTATGTTGATTTTAGCTTCTTTTACTTGATTTGTCCCTTCATGCTCTATCTCAAGAGCATTCCATATTTCTTTAGCTGTATCACATCCAACCACCTTGTCATATTCACTTTTGCTTAGGGCACAGGTGAGTAAGTATTTTGCTCTTGAATTCAGTACATATATTGCTTTCTCAGCATTTGTCCATGTCTCTCTAGGCTTAGCTGCCCTGAGCCCAAGCTCATCTGTGATATGGGGCATGTAAGGCCCCATCTCAATAATTTCCCATAGATCAGTATGTTGAGATTTAATAAATAATCTCATCCTGTCCTTCCAGTAGTAGTAGTTAGTTCCATAATAGGCAGGTGGTTTGTAGGTAAATGCTCCTTCAGGAATAAACAGGCTTGCACTTGGTCCAGCCATTTGATCTTTTCCTCTTCACACTTAGGTGTGCTCAACCCCAAAGAGGCCGAGCTCTAATACCAACTGAAGTTGGCTGAATGTCTCTAGAAGGGGGGTTTGAATAGAGACTTTAAAAATTTGTTCCTGAAATTTGCACACTGAAATTGAAAGTTGAGACGTGATCTCAAGTCTGCTGACTTGGGGTCTCTATTAAGACAGGATATAAGCAGTTTCAATTTCAGTTGTTTCAATTGCATTCAAGTTGTCTTAAAATCTCAAATCAGATTCAGTTATATTCTAAAACAATTACTTAGTTGTTAACAGATTTGAGATGAGTTAAGTGTAAAGCAAAATAAAGAAATAAGGGAGAGAGATGGCACATAGATCTTATCCTGGTTCACCCACACCTTGGGCTACGTCCAGTCCTCACAACTCGTGAGATTTCCACTATTGACAACCCGTCAATTACAAGTATTCTTACAGCCTCTTCAGGACGTCTCTCACCCCAAGCGTAGGCACTCCTACCTTGGCTGAGCCACAAGTATTCTTACAGCCTCTTCAGGACGCACACACCTCACTCTAAGACTAGGCACACTCCTATCTTAGATGAAATAGGTTACAAGAATAGGATGTTGCGATGAGTCTAGCTTACAATCATACAATGTATGGATAGGCAGTAGGCTTAGCTAGTGATTCTCTCTTCTAACTGAAAATATTACAATTTAAACAGGAGAGAAGGATGAAGAATGATGATATTCTCAAGTTGAGATCAGGTCTGAATATAAACTGCTTGAGATGTGCACTTGAGATAAGTTGAGATGCAGTAGATGTTCAATGATTTGTGTAGTCTCACTTGATACACTGTTGACTTTAGCTCTTATATTTCAAAACAGAAAAACTAGCCATTTTTTGGTTGTTTCTAGCCGTTGAGAATTGTTGCTGAGAGAGGAGATTTTTCTGTTGAGAACAAAGCAGCTTTTCAGAGTTTGAAGGTACTGTGTCAGCGTACTTTTTGTACTTTGTTTTGACCCTGTGCTAACTTTTATGTTTGTCTTCTCATGTTGTTTTTGAGTCTTCCTTTTTTGTTCTGAGTTTGGCTCTTTTTCCTTGTATCTGAGCTAAGATCTCATCAGATACGTCTGACCATAAGACAGCGTCTCAAGCTGAACTTGCATCTGTTCATGAGTTTGCATCTCAAGTTGTTCTTGAGTCTTATAATTGGAACAATGATGAATCATACTGATCTCTTCTTCACTTAAGTTCTAGTCTCATTTTTTACTTGTGTTGTTCTTGTGAGTCTGCTTCTCTTTCATGAGATGATCTCTAGACTTTGCATATGATCTTGAGACTACGTCTCAAGGTGTTCTTAAATCTCTTACTGTAGCAGCTTTGAGTTTTGCTTCTTATGCTTCCTTATTTCTGAATTTCTTGATTTATACTTTAAGGATCCTTTTTGACAATTGATGTCCTGATCAAATCCTGCATAAATAAAAACTAGCGATCTTTGCCACATCCTGAGCACATGGTTAGTAATAACAAGATGCATCTCATATATTTAAACTTAGTGGTTTGACATATTAATAACAAGATCCACATACTCATCTATCTACTTTCTATGAATTGATTGGAACTATGGGTTTTGAGGAAGAAGATTTGGAATCTGTCTACTTACGATTGTTTCCCTTTTCTCTAATAGGTAAGGCAAAGGAGTGGCTGAAATCGCATCCTAATCAAAGTCTGAACAACTGGGGCGTGATAGAAGATAAATTTCTAAAGAGATTCTTTCCTCCATCCCGATATATTCAAGCCAAGTTAGACATCTCCACATTCAGGCAAGGAGCAGATGAACCATTATGTGATGCCTGGGAGAGATTCAAGTCCTTTCTGCGAAAGTTCTCAAACCATGGTCTTTTTGAAATTTCCCAATTGAACATCTTCTGCCATGGACTCAAACCCGATTCAAAGTCATTCATAGATGTTGCAGCAGGAGGAACAATTTTGGCAGTGGATGTAGAGCGTGCTATCACCATCATTGATAATTTTGCACAGAATGACCAGCAAGCTCAATATGGGAGACAACCAGTCCAAGTTCAGAAGAAGGGAGTGCTAGAATTAAATAGCAATGATGCACTTCTAGCAGAACAAAAGCTTCTCAAGCGACAGCTAGAGGCACTCACCAAGCAATTGGAAGCACTTCCTCAACAACTGAAAGCAGTACAGTCTCAACCAAGCCAAGCCCAACCGTTGATCTGTGACTTTTGCGGGGGCGACCATCCCAATGGTCAGTGCTCCTCTCAGAACATTCAAGCAGAACATGTTAGCTACATGGGAAATCAAGGAAGGCAAGGTAACTTCTCCAACAACAATAATCAATACTCACATGGATGGAGAAATAACCAAAACAACTCTGGCTGGGGACAAAATGGAGGGAATAGACAGATGCCATATCAGCAGCAACAACCATCTACACATGACAGACTCACAAGACTAGAAGAAAAGGTCGATGCTTTCATGCAGAATTTTGATGGCTTTAAGAAGAATACAAAAGCATCAATCAAATCCTTGGAGAATCAAGTTGGCCAACTGACAAATGAGATGGCAGAACACAAAAAAGGCCACATCACAACAAACATTCATACAAATCCAAAGGAGCACTGTAATGTGATTACTACTGATGGTAACACAACAGAAGGGAGTGATTTAGAAGATAATATCATATTTGAAGAAAAAGTGCTCACAGAAGAGATTGCGCAAAAGAGTGTTCAAGAAGAAGAGAAGCTCAAAACTGTTCCAGAACAAGAAGAAGAAGCAGAAAAAGTCTTCAACACAGGTAAGTCATTTGACCCAGGTAAGTTTACTGTACCAGTTTCTATTGGTAATCAACCTGTTACCAAAGCTTTATTAGATCTTGGGGCGAGTATCAATTTGATGCCCCTATCATTCTTTAACAAACTGGAAATTTTGAAGGTCAAGCCTGCCAAGGTGAAGTTACAGCTTGCAAATAAAACCACTCAACGCCCATATGGGATAGTTGAAGACTTACCAATAAGAGTGGATAAGTTTGTATATGCTGCAGATTTCTTCATTGCAGAGATCGAAGAGGAGGATACTGATAAATGTCAATTATATGATAAATTCTTGTATTTTCACTGCACTTATCAAGGGTAAAATAGTAATTTATGCCCCAAAATAATCCCTTTTTATTAATAATTGTAATAATTGTGTTTATTTAATTTGAATTTAAATTTGATGCTATTTTAATAGAAAATCTGTTGATTTTGCAGATTTTTGTAAGAGAGATTTAAATGAGAAAAGAAGATAGCATTATTTGAGGATAGGATCAGCATATTTGAAGTTTAAATAAGAGCAAATAAAGAAAGATCAACGGCCATTAAAACAAGGATTCTGCGGATAACTTCCCCAATTTAAATTCAAAGGCAAAATAAACACAGAATCAAGTCAAAAAGAGGAAAACAAGGAAACCAAGCAAACAAGGATAAGATCTGGAAGAAAATCAAACTGTTAAATGAGGAAACAGAGAAGACTGGAACTTTTGTCACGGTCCACCTGCGCTAAGCGTAGGTTGGAGCGCATCATTCTGCAATCCACGCTTCACTTGCGCTGAGCGCAAGTGATGCGCAGTTACACGGATTTGTTTTCTTTTGTAATTTTAAAACAGATTCTTTCCCAGTTTCATATAACCTTCCTTGGTCTATAAATAGGACCTTTTGTAAAGATCAAAGGGAGTTAGCAGAGTTAGGGTTTTGGGCTCAAAGCTCCAAAGGAGACCCCGAAGGGCTGCCTAGATAGCAACGCTAGGATTGAAAAAAAGTGTGACAGTTTCTTTATTGGTCTGTATGGCTACCATGCGTAGCTAAACCCTCCAATAGGGTTGAATGTAGTTGATTTAATCCCCAAATGTATGTGAATTCTCTTTATTGTTTATGAATCCCTATTCTATGATATCGATATTTTTATACTTTGCTTAATGCGTAACTTCCGCCTGTGTGCCGGAGTTATAGGTTGGTTTTATTGGGCGCATTCGAGAGGTGGTTCTATAGAACCAATAGTGAGTTTGGGGGAGCTGAGAATGTAGGAAACTCTATCTCTGATTGGTAAAAATACTCATAGTAGTCACTGTGGAGACCAGGGCGAATTGATAGTTTTAACAAACGGAAAAGTAGATCTTTAAAGTCGGGGTAATTTGTCGCTTGGGAGAACCCACATGAATTATCTTCGAGTATTTTACTGCTGGTGACTCGGGGTAAAATAATATAGTTTGGCTAGGGTATCATAGAAATATATTCATAAATAATAGTGAGGTTCACATACGAAAGGGGTGCGATGATACGAAGTTCAATCCTGATCCAAGTAACGCTATCTTACTCTACTCTACTCTACTCTCCAATTTATTTTATGCATTTAATTTCCGCAACAACAAATATTAAAAATCATTTCTTACTTGATAGTCTGATCACTAATCATTACAAGTTGAACCGTTCCCTGTGGATACGATAACTCATACTTACTATTATACTGTTGGGATTTTGGTACGCTTGCCAGAATTTCAACAAGTATTTTTGGCGCCGTTGCCGGGGAACGGTGTATCAATTCGTATAGACTTGGGAGGTCTAACTATCAAGTTGTATATACTCTATCTTAGGATTTTTAAATTTTTTATTTTTTAGGAATTTTTCTTTTTCTTTTTGTTTTTATTCTTTTTATAAAAATTCTCCTCCACACTTACCCCTTTCTAGTTTTCTTGTTTATGCTTTTGAGAGGTTAGGTGTCCCCAAATCAACTACAATTTGATCCAGAAATAGAAAGGACATCAAGGAAGAACAGAAGTAGAAACAGGAGAAGGAGAAGAAGGAGACTTGAGGAAGAACCCAAAAATATGGAAGAAGAACAACCAAGAAGAAGAACCTTGGGAGATTATGTCATGCATCAAGGACCTCGCCATTATTCAAGCATTGTCCTACCTGTAACAGTGAAGTCCTTGGAGTTGAAAGCTTCCCACCTCAATCTTATTAATGCCCATCAATTCTCAGGATTGGATCATGAGGATCCACATACACATATTTCAAATTTCTATGAATTAATTGGCACTATGGGTTTTGAGGAAGGTGATTTAGAGTCTGTATACTTACGCTTATTTTCTTTCTCTTTGATAGGTAAAGCTAAGGATTGGTTGAAGTTGCATCCAAACCAAAGTCTGAACAACTGGGGAGTGGTTGAAGACAAATTCTTGTAGAGATTCTTCCCACCAAGCAGATACATACAAGCCAAATCAGACATCTCCACAATCAGGTAGGGAGCAGATGAACCATTATGTAAAGCCTGGGAGAGATAAAAATCTTTGCTGCGCAAATGTCCTAATCATGGCTATGATGCATTTCTCAACTCAACATTTTCTGCAATGGACTTAAGCCAGATTCTAAATATTTCATAGATGCTGCAGCAGGAGGAACTATCTTATCAGTAGATGCAGAGCGAGCGATCGCAATCATTGACAACTTTGCTCAGAATGATCAGCAAGCTCAGTTTGGATGACAGCCAGCTCAATTACAGAAGAAAGGAGTGTTGGAACTCAACAGTAATGATGCTCTTCTAGCAGAGAACAAGCTTATCAAAAGACAGCTAGAAGCACTCACTAAACAGTTAGAAGCACTCCCTCAACAGTTGAAAGCTGTCCAATCCCAACCCACTCAGTCTCAACCTTTGATATGTGAGTTTTACAGAGGCGACCATCCCAATGGTCATTGCTCTTACCAAGAAAATCAAGTCGAACAAGTCAACTTCATGGGTAACCAGGGAAGGCAAGGAAAGTTCTCCAATAATAACAATCAGTATTAACAAGGATGGAGAAATAACCAAAACAACTTTGGATGGGGGCAGAATGGAGGGAACAGACAGACACCATACCAGCAGCAACAACCAACTACACATGACAGATTAAACAGGTTAGAAGAAAAGATTGACGCTTTCATACAAGGCTTTGATGGATTTAGAAAAAACACAGAAGCATCAATCAAATCATTAGAAAGTCAAGTGGGCCAATTAGCAACAGAGATGGCAGAACACAAGAATGGCCACTTTACAGCAAACACTCAGACCAATCCAAAGGAGCACTGTAACCTGATTGCTACTGATGGCAACAAGACAGAGGAAAGTGACATAGAAGAAAATATCATATTTGAAGAGCAAGTGCCTACAGAAGAGATTACCCAGGTAAGTTCACTATACCACATTCTATTGGTAATCAACCAGCTACACATGCTTTATTGGATCTTGGGGCGAGCATCAATTTGATGCCACTATCATATTTTAACAAGCTGGGAATTTTGAAGGTCAAGCCTGCCAACGTGAAGTTACTACTTGCAAATAAGTCCACCTAAAGCCCATATGGGATAATTGAATACCTACCAATCAAAGTGGATAAGTTTGTATATGCTGTTGATTTCTACATTGCAGAGATGGAAGAGGAGGATATTGATGTCCCCTTAATTCTAGGAAGACCCTTCATGAAAGCTGCTAAGGCAATAGTGGATGTTGATTGGGGAAAATACCAATTAAGCTCTAAAGATGAGAGCATTGTGTTCCATATTGACAGAGGAATTCCCCAAGTACAGAAAACTCCAGAAAAATTACAAATAGATCCTATTGATGGGATCTATAAATTTAAATCTAAATCTCAGCTGTCAAAGGTAAGAAAAAAAGAAGCTCCTCCAGATAATGTGGAGCAAAAGAAGAAAAAGGTTTCTGGATTTCTGAGAAAACCAAGGATGAGAGTTAAGCAGCCAAAGTCAATCATGGAGTTGAGATTCAAGAAGAGGAAAAGGTCAACATCAGACACAGAGGAAGACAGTGATGAAAGTGATAGCAAAAGAAAGAATTGGCATGGAGGATGGGAATTAAAAGGAAGAACTGGAACAGAGTCAACCATTATCCTCCAATTGAGGCCACCATGAGAGAACCAGGCGTCGAGCTATCAGACGTTAAACAAGCGCTTCACGGGAGGCAACCCAGCATTTTTTTGTTTTAATTTTTCTTTTTTCTTTAATTTTTGTTTTTGATTTTTTGTGTTAGAGTCAATGCCTGTGTCAAATAAGAAATTATTAGGAATTGGATTGATTTTGATAAAAAAAGGATGAGAAACAGTTAAAGTTAGGAAGCAGCAGAAAACAGAAAATAGAATTTCAATTCTATTTTCTGCGCTTCACTTGCGCTAAGCGCATGTGAAGCGCAGATTTGATAATTTGTCTATGTTTTCTGCGCTTCATTTGCGGTAAGCGTAAGTGAAGCGACGCGTCACGCTTCATATTCTATGAGGCACGCGTTCCACTTTCGCTGAGCGAAAATGGAGCGCGCGTTCCCGCTCCAGGATTTATTTGAATCCTGGAGCGAGGGAAGGTCATTCCAAACCTTCCCTCCACTCCTAACCTCCATTTTCTCTGAAAATTCATCCTTTCCCTCGACCTTTTTACTTCTAAATCCTCTTCCTTTCAATTTTTGAAGCTACACCAGGAATGTTTTTATAGTTTTATTCATTTTGAACTGATTAAAATTTTCAATTTTTCATTTATTTGAGGAAAACCTTAGGATAAAGAACTTAGGCTCGTAGGACCCTTTAGATTAGTAAAATTTGCCAATAGAGTCTTAGTTTAGTATGCTTGCTACTGTGGTATGCTTTATGGTATGTTTTAATATGTTTAGGTGGTAGTTTTTGAAGTGCTCAATGAATTATTGCAAACTATTCTGTTTGGTGCATGTATACTCAGTTTATGCCATACTATTTTTGCATGACCATACTTGAATAATTGTGATTTATTGCATGTTACTGATAACATGATTTTTTAGCTTAATTTTTGTTACCAATTTTTGCCCTGTTTAAAAATTAATTAGGACTTGCTTTATTTGATCACTTTATCATGCTCTTAATAAATTAATTAATTGGCATTGGGTAACTTTAAAATCAAGATTTTTGTGCAAGTGCTTGAGTGGTTGATTGCTCTGATTTTTGAATTAAATTGGCCACTTATTTCATTGATTATGAGTAATCTATTATTATTTGCATAGAAATAATCTTGGTTTAAAATTGTTGCAGATGGATCGCACCAAAGTTGTTAATGCAGCTGGCACTTCTAGGAGAGGCAAAAGGGGTGCTAAGAGATCTAGAGAGGCACCCCAAGAGGACCCTGAGTTCGATGCTCACCGCTTCAAGGACACCAAATCCTTTGAAGCTTACAGTTCACTGATGGACTGTAATTTTATTCATGAGAGGCCAGTGACTCTGGAGCCTGGCGAGTTTGAAGAATTCAGGAGTGACATTCACAGGAGAAACTGGGTCCGCCTTGGCCGCCCAAATTCGCACTATGACCCTGACATTGTTAGAGAATTGTATGCCAATGCCATTGGAAACCATGGCATTGACACGAGGCGACAGTCGTTTGTTCGAGGATGGGTAATTCCTTATGATCGCAACGCGATCAATGAACTTTTACTGGTCCCAGGGCCCGAGGACAGAAGACTCATGGAGTGTCAGTACCATGAGCGTATGCGAGTTGTGGAGATCTATGGTAATGATCCCTTAGACACTCAGACCGCAGAGAGCGTATGCCTGCGGGGACGTACCATTGAGAGGAACATCTATGGCCATGCTGCTCGCATCTACAGGCGTGATATGAGGGATATTGCACAGATGTGGACAGTGTTGGTGTTGGCTAACATCCAGCCAACCAACCATGTTTCAGACGTCACTATACCTGTATCCCATCTCATCTACAACATCATCACTGGCACAGATATAGATATTGTCAGAGTCATCACCCAGAAGATAGCAGATTTTGTGTCTTCTGTGGGGCGCCGCAGCGGTAACTCCAGGATCAGTTTGGGCTTCCCTTCTCTTATCACAACCCTCTACAGTTCTAGGGGCATTGAGGTGTTCCCTTCGGTGCGCATCAAGAAACCTATGACCAGAGGTTACATTGAAGCCAACTGCATCCCGGAGGAGGAGGATGATGAGGATGAGCAGCAACAGCAGCCACCATCACCAGCACCACAGGCACCACCACCACCACCACCACCAGCAAACACTTTATCCCATTCTGGGCTCAGCATATCATTACCCATAATGCTTCCATCCATAGAGGTTTGGTCCATCTCCAGGATGTCCAGTACCGCTCCAGGCAGGATCCATACTTTGGCACGACTCCTGATGAGTTTCATGCATATTTGCAGTGGCCTGGGGACAGGCCTATTCCACCGGGAGAGGGAGGAGCAACTGCAGATGGAGCTGATGTCGGTGCAGACAGGGATGAGGACTGATATTTTTTTATTTGGTGCTTTTCTTTCTTTTTCTTTTCATTTTTCTTTTCTTTTTATTTTTTTATTTTTCTTTTATTTTGATCATTCACGGGATATGTACTGTATATATATACCCCACTGATACATTATATTGCTATGCAGTGCATTTCCAACATTTTATTTTGATTTTTAGGATTTCTTTTTAAACTTTTAGGATTTTAGGAATTAGGGATTTAAGGGTGAATTTTTAAAAAATCTCTGAAATTAGGCAGTTTAACTAGCCAGATTAGGAAAGAAGAAAGGGTTTTGTGATTAATTCCATAATCAGTTAGGATTAGGATATTTCTTAGGAAAACCTATCAGGGTAGTTAATTAAAACCAGTAAGTGCTTTATCAAGGAATTTAGCCAAAAAGCCGGTGAGTTGAGAGTCCAAACACTTAAATTGAGAGTTTTCACCACTGTTTGTCAATTGTTATTGATTGAGTTATTGGATTTTATTCTGCTCATGGAAAATATGGAAATGATAAAGGCAAATTTTTGTTTTTATTTGCTCAGTGCCAAAAGGCCAACCCTTGAAGAAATTTTTCCTATTTTTTTGGTAACCCATTTGAGCTTGAATGTTTCTTCTTATGTACCCCAGCCCAAAATAATTGTTATATTCTGTCCCTTACACACTTGGGATAGAGAGCAAGGTGCAACTTTGAAATGGGAGAAAAGGTTGGTTACTTGAAAGGAAAAAGAAATAAAACGAGCAGACACAAGAAATCAAAAGAAGATCACTCCCCCAAAAATAAAAAAGAAAAAGTGAATAAGTTGGGGGGAGTGAATCATCAAACAAGGAAAGAGGCCAGCTAAATGAGACAAATCAAGAATGAAGTGGAGGATGGAGAGAAGTTCCAAGTTCAAGAAAAATTTAAAGATGCTCTCTATTCTAGTGTTTTCTTTGCATATCCAGAAAAACCATGATTTCTTGATAGCCCAACCTCATTACAACCAAGAAAAGACCTTTTGATCCATGTTGACCATGTGCATGTTTATAAACTAGAAACGACTATCAATTTTAGTTGTTCAATTGTGGTGAAAAATTGAGGGAAACACTTACCTTTGAGCATGAGAGAATTCCTTGATTTATCATTTATTGCTTTAATTGCTCTTTCTGAGAAAGTTTAACTGAATTGTTGTATCCTGTTCTGATTGAGTATTGGTAACATCTCTTAATTCTGATTTTTTTATCTGATTGAATATTTGTCCTTATTTCTGAGAATTGTACAGGGGATTGAATTTAATTTTTTTATTGCAAAGAGGTCTCTGTCTTGAGGACAAACAAGAAGTTAAGTTGGGGGGTATTTGATAAGTGTCAATTATATGATAAATTCTTGTATTTTTATTGTACTTATCAAGGGTAAAATAGTAATTTATGCCCCAAATAATCCCTTTTTATTAATAATTGTAATAATTGTGTTTATTTAATTTGAATTTGAATTTGATGCTATTTTAATAGAAAATCTGTTGATTTTGCAGATTTTTGTGAGAGAGATTTAAATGAGAAAAGAAGATAGCATTATTTGAGGATAGGATCTACAGATTTGAAGTTTAAATGAGAGCAAATAAAGATAAGATCAGCAGCCATTTAAACAAGGATTCTGCAGATAACTTCCCCAATTTAAATTCAAAGGCAAAATAAACACAGAATCAAGTGAAAAAGAGGAAAACAAGGAAAGCCAAGCAAACAAGGATAAGATCTAGAAGAAATCAAGTTGTTAAATGAGGAAACAGAGAAGACTGGAACGTGTGTCACGCTCCACCTGCACTAAGCGCAGGTTGGAGCGCATCATTTTGTAATCCACGCTTCACTTGCGCTGAGCGCAAGTAAAGCGCAGTTACACGGATTTGTTTTCTTTTGTAATTTTAAAACAGATTCTTTCCAGATTTCAGATAACCTTCCTTGGTCTATAAATAGGACCTTTTGTAAAGATCAAAGGGAGTCAGCAGAGTTAGGGTTTAGGGCTCAAAGCTCCAGAGGAGACCCCGTAGGGCTGCCGAGATAGCAACACTAGGATTGAAAAAAAGTGTGACAGTTTCTTCATTGGTCTGTATGGCTACCATGCGTAGCTAAACTCTCCAATAGGGTTGAATGTATTTGATTCAAACCCCAAATGTATGTGAATTCTCTTTATTGTTTATGAATCCCTATTCTATGATATCGCTATTTTTATACTTTGCTTAATGCCTAACTTCCGCCTGTGTGCCAGAGTTATAGGTTGGTTTTATGGGGTGCATTCGAGAGGTGGTTCTATAGAACCAATAGAGAGTTTGGGGGAGCTGAGAATGTAGGAAACTCGAACTCTGATTGGTAAAAATACTCATAGTAGTCATTGTGGAGACCAGGGCGAATTGATAGTTTTAACAAACGGAAAAGTAGATCTTTAAAGCCGGGGTAATTTGTCGCTTGGGAGAACCCACATGAATTATCTTCGAGTATTTTACTGCTAGTGACTCGGGTAAATAATATAGTTTGGCTAGGGTATCATAGAAATATATTCATAAATAATAGTGAGGTTCACATGCGAAAGGGGTGCGATGATACGAAGTTCAATCCTGATCCAAGTAACGCTATCTTACTCTACTCTACTCTCCAATTTATTTTATGCATTTAATTTCCGCAACAACAAATATTAAAAATCATTTCTTACTTGATAGTCTGATCACTAATCATTACGAGTTGAACCGTTCCCTGTGGATACGATAACTCATACTTACTATTATACTGCTGGGATTTTGGTACACTTGCCAAAATTTCAACAGATACCGATGTCCCCTTAATTCTAGGAAGACCATTCATGAAAGCTGCCAAGGTAATAGTGGATTTTGATCGGGGAAAATACTAAATCAACTCTAAAGATGAGAGCATAGTGTTTCACCTAGACAGAGGAATTCCCCAAATAATTGAAACTCCAGAAAAATTGAAGATAGATTCTACTGATGGGATCTACAATTTTCAATCTGAACCAAAGCTACAAAAGGTAAGAAAGAAAGAAGCATTGAAAATAAAAGTACCTGAGCACAAAAAGAAAAAGGTTTCCAAATTTCTGAGGAAACCAAGAATGAGAGTAAAGCAGCAAGAATCCATCATGGAGTTCAAGTTCAAAAAGAGAAAAAGATCAACATCAGATGAAGAAGAAGATCATGAGGACAGTGAAGAAAGTGATGACAACACCAGAAACTGGCTTGGAGGATGGGCAATAAAAGGAAGGACAGGAGTTGAGTCAACCATCATCCTCCAATTGAGACCACCATGAGTGGAATAGGCGTCGAGTTAGAAGACGTTAAACAAGCGCTTCCTGGGAGGCAACCCAGTGTTTTTGTGTTTTTGTTTTTGTTTTGTTTTGTTTTTGTTTTAAAGATTCAATACCTGTTCAGTGTGAAAAATTGTTAGGAAAAGAATCAATTAAAATAAGGAAAGGGGTTAGAAAACACTTAGAATTAGGAAGCAGCAGAAAATTGAACTAAAAATTCAATTATGTTTTCTGCGCTTCACTTGCGCTTAGCACAGGTGAAGCGCAGAATTTCCAATTTGTTTATGTTTTCCATGCTTCAACCTACACTGAGTGTAGATGAAGCGTAGCATCACGCTTCAGATTCTTTTGAAGCACGCGCTCCAGCCGCGCTGAGCGCATATGGAGCACGTGTTCCCGCTCCAGTTTAAATTCAAAATTTTGAAGCGAGGGAAGGTCATTTTCACCTTCCCTCACCTCCTAAAAGTGTTTTTCTCTGATTCTTACCTTACCCTTACTTTTTCACCTTCAAAGTCTCCTCCTTTCAACTTTTTGCACTACTCCAGGTATGTTTTTACTGTTTTTATTAGTTTTTCACCGATTAAAATTTTTAGTTCTCTATTTTATTAAGCAATACCTTAGGATAGAAAACTTAGGCTCTTAGGACCCCATAAATTAGGAATATTTTCCAATAGAGTCTTAGTTTAGTATGCTGATCATGGTTGTATGCATGTAGTGTGTTTTGGCATGTTTGGTGATAGTTTTTAAAGTGCTCAGTAACTTTTTGCAAATTATTCTAAATGGTAATATGGATGCTTAATTTGTCTAATATTTTTGCATGACCATTGCATGAATAATTGTGCATTATTGCATGTTTGAAAAGCATGATTTTTTAGCATAATATTGTTTACTCTTTAATGCCCTGTTTAGAAGTTAATTAGGACTTGCTTTAACTGATCACTTTAGCATGCTCTTAATAAATTACTAAAATGGCATTGGGTAAATTAATAATCAAGATTTTTTATGCACAAGTGCTTGTTAAATGATTGCTCTGATTTTTGAATTAAATTGGCCACTTGTTTCATTAATTATGAGTTAATCTATTATTTGCTTGCATGAAATAATCTTGATTTGATTCTATTTTGCAGATGGCTAGTACCAAAGTAGTTGATGTTGTTGGCACTTCCAGGAGAGGAAGTAAGGGTGGTGCCAAGAGGACCAGAGAGGCATCACCAGAGTTTGATCCCTCAAGATTCAAGGACGCCAAAGCTTTTGAGGCTTACAGTTCACTGATGAACTATAAATTTATTGAGGAGAGACTAGTTGCTTTACAGCCTGGCGAATATGATGTGTTCCTGGATGAGATCATCAGGAGGAACTGGAGGCGCATTGTTGAGCCAGCCAGGTTTTATGACCCAGAGATAGTGAGAGAGTTCTACGCCAACGTCATTGGAGACCATGGCATTGATGTACGACTACGATCTTTTGTCAGGGGTTAGTGGGTCTCATATGGTCGCGAAGCGATCAACACACTCTTGGGATACCCATCACCTGAGGATAGAGATGAGATGGTTTGCCAGTTTCATGCACTGGTAAACGAGGTAGGCATTTATGGCAATGACCCACTGGACAATAGGACCGCAGAGTACCTATGCCTTCGGGGGCGGACCTTTGAGAGGAACGTTTATGGGGAGGCTGCTAGGATCTATAGGCGCGACATGAAGGATATTACACGGATATGGACAGTGTTGGTGTTGGCTAACATCCAGCCCACCAACCATGTCTCAGATGTTACCATGCCAGTTGCTCACCTCCTCTACAGCATCCTGGCTGGGTTTGACATTGCTATTGGTAGTGTGATATCTCACAAGATATCAGATTTTGCGTCTTCTGTGGGGTGACGGAACACCCAGTCCAGGATCAGTTTGGGTTTCCCCTCCCTCATCACTACCCTTTTTCGGGCCAGGGGGATTGAGGTTTCGGCCACTGCACGCATCAAGAACCCCATGAACAGGGGATACACAGCGGTCAACTGCATTCCTGAGGAGGAGGAGGAGGAGCAACAGCAGGCACCACCACCACCGTCACCACCACCAGCAGACTCTTCTATTCCTTTTTGGGCTCAGCACATGATAGCCCAGATGACTTCACTCCACAGATTAGATGTCCACCTTCAGGAGTATCTTTACTTGACTCGACCGGAGCCGTACCCAGGCATGACACCTGCGCAGTTCAGAGATTACATACAATGGCCTTGGGACAAACCTATTCCTCCGGGAGAGGGTGGAGCAGTTGTAGATGGAGCTGATGATGCTGAGCCTGACCACATGGACGATGAGGACTGATTTTTTTTTTTGTGTTTTTCTTTTCTTTTTCCTTTTTCTTTTCTTTTATTTTCATTTTCATTTTTATTTTCTTTTCTTTTCAGACCTGTACTGTATATATAACTTCACTGACACATCACTTTCTATGCAGTGCATTTTCAGGGTCATATTTTTTTTTTGGTTAAGTTTTAGGATTTTTTTTACTTCTTTTAGGACTTTAGGAAAAAGGAAATTAAGGAATTAATTTTTAAATCTCAAAGCTAGGCAGTCTAACTAACCAAATTAGGAAAGAAATAGGAATTTTGTGATTTAATCCATAATCAATTAGGATTAGGATATTGTACAGGAAAATATATCAGGGTAGTTAATTAATTTCAGTAAGTGCTTTATCAAGGAATTTAGCCAAAAGCCGGTGAGTTGTGAGACCAAACACTGAATTGAGAGTTTTCACCGTCGCTTGTCAACTGATATTGCTTGAGTTTTTTTATTTTATTCTGCACATGAAAAATTTGGAAGTGATAAAGGCAATTTTTTTATTTGAATTTGATGCTCAGTGCCAAAAAGCCAACCCATGAAAATTTTTTCCAATTTTTTGGTAACCCATTTGAGCTTTAATGTTTCGTTTCTTATGCACCCCAACCAAAAAGTAATGTTATCCTGTCCCTTACACACTTGGGATAGAGAGCAAAGGTGCAATATGATAAAATGGGGAGAATTGGTTGGTGACTTGAAAAGTGAAGAAAGACAAAGAGCAGGCACAAGAAAGCAAAAGAAGATCATTCCCTCAAAAATCAAAAAGAAAAAGTGAATAAGTTGGGGGGAGTGAATCATCAAAAGAGGTCAGCTGAATGATACAAATCAAGAATGACGTGAAGAATGGAGAGAAATTCCAAGTTCAAGAAAAATTCAAAGATGCTCTCTATTCTAGTGTTTTTTTTGCATATCCAGAAAAACCATGATTTCTTGACAGCCCAGCCTCATTACAACCAAGAAAAGACCTTTTGATCCATGTTGACCATGTGCATGTCTAGAAACCAGAAACGACTATCAATTCTAGTTGTTCAACTGCTGTGAAAAATTGAGGGAAACACTTACCCGTGAGCATGAGAGAATTCCTTGGTTTATCACTTATTGTTTTGATTGCTATTTCTGAAAAAGTTTGATTGTGTTTTTATCCTGTTCTGATTGAATTATGAAAAATATCACTTGACTCTGATTCTCAATCTGACTTTTGGAAAGTGACAGTTGCCTAGCAAGAGGTGATTAAATTATTTCCTTACTTTTTGAGAATGATAATAGGGGGATTGAATCCATTTTGATTGCAAAAGGTTTTCTTGCTTGAGGACAAGCAAGAAGCTAAGTTGGGGGGAATTTGATAAGTGAAAAATATATGATAATTTAGTATATAATTTATGCACTTATCAAGGGTAAAATAGTAAATTAATGCCCCAAATTACCTCTTTTTAGTAATAATTGCATAAATTGTGAATATTTGATTTGAATTTGAATATGATTTTATTTTGATAGAAAATATGTTGATTTTGCAGATAAAAGGGCAAGTTTTAAATGAAGAAACAAGATAACATTTATTTGAAAAGAGAATCTGCAAGATAAGGATTTAAATGACAGCTGATTAAGATAAGATAAACAATTAATTGGATAATGATTATGCAAATTTAATTCTAAATTCAAATTGAAGATCAAATCAGCACAAGATCAAGCTAAAAAGAGGGAAAGAAGGAAAACAGATCAAACAAGGATAAAGATCAGGAAGAGATCAAGCTAAAAAAGAGAAAATCAAGGAAAGCTGGAACGTAACTCACGCTCCACCTGCGCTAAGCGTAGGTGGAGCGCAGTATTAAAGATTGCATTTTGGAACCTGCGCTTCAAAACACGCTGAGCGCAAGATGAAGCGCAGGAATACGGATCAGTTTTTCAAAGGATTTCAAAATAGATTCCTTCCAGATTTCAGATGGCTTTCCAACCTCTATAAATAGAACCTTTTGCAAAGATCAAAGGAGCTTTTAGAGAGACGGCAGAGCAGAAGCTAGGGCTGGAGAAAAGTGTGACAGTTTCTCTGTTGGTGTGTAATGGCTACCATGCGTAGCTAAACTCTCCAATAGGATTGGATGTAGTTGATTCAATCCCCGATTGTATGTGAATTCTCTTTATTATTTATGAATCCCTATTTTTATGATATCGGTATTTTTATACTTTGCTTAATGCATAACTTCCGCCTGAGTGCCGGAGTTATAGGTTAGTTTTATAGGGCGCATTCAAGAGATGGTTCTATAGAATTAATAGCGAGTTTGGAGGAGCCTAGAGATAGGAAACTTAAATTCTGATTGGTAAAATTCCTCAAAGTAGTCACTATGGGATCGAGCTATAGGGCGAACTGATAGTTTTAATAAACGGAAAATCAGATCATTAAAGCCAGGGTAATTTGTCGCTTGGGAGAACCCGCATGAATTATTTCTGAGTATTTTATCACTGTTAGCCCAGGGTAAAATAATATAGTTTGGCTAGGGTATCATAATTATATATTCATAAATAATATTAGGGTTTACATATGAAAAGGGCGCGGTGATACGAAGTTCAATCCTAGTCCAAGTAATTATATCTATCTCACTACTAGTTCAATTTTATTACGCAATTCTCTACAACCAACAATTTACACGCTCTTACTTGATAGTTGTGACCACTAATCTTTATAAATTGAACTGTTCCCTGTGGATACGATACTCTTACTTACTATTATACTGTTGGGGTTTCGGTATGCTTGCCAGAATTTCAACACTAGGTCGTCGCTATGCGCATTGTAGCAATGGTTTTCCTGGACGTCGCTAAAAGATGAAATTCTTGTAGTGACTGTTTATCTTCTCTCACAAGTCTGTAAGGAGCTTAACCATATGAGTCGCGACTTTCTTTGGAGTAGTCCCTCTCGTGAAAGAAGACTCCATATTATTGCTTGACCTAAAATCTACAGACCTAAGCGTGGTGGTGGTTTGGGGTTATGGGATACTCAACTATTAAATAAAACTAGTTTGATGAAAATCAGATGGCGTTTGTGGTCTCAAAAAGATGCTTTATGGGCACGTGTAATTCGGGGTAAATATGGTTGTGGATCGGACCTTATCTCAATAGTGGAATGTAAGAAAGGGAACTCAAATCTCAAGCAAGGGGTGTGCAAATGTTGGTCTCATACTCAAAATAATCTGATTTAGAGAGTAGGGAATGAAAGATTAGTAGATTTTTTGTACCACCACTAGGTTCCCGTGGTTGGTGCTCTCTATAAATGGGCTCAGTATTCAACACTAGTAGTGACTGGGCTCCCTCTCACAATTGTTGATCTAGTTTCAAATTCTGGGTGGTGGAAATAAGCTCTCCTCGTTCAACTACTCCCCCGTGCAACTGTTAATTGTAACATCCCGAAAATCTAGAGGAAGTTAGAAGTAAGATGAGAACTTAGGGGTTGGAAGGGAAAATAAGGTGAGAGTTAAGGAATTAGATTGAGACGCAAGGAACTAAGCTTAAACGAATTGACGGGAATGAAGAGGAAATGCATAGACTTAAGGAACCGGGGTAGAAGATGATTTTGTGGAATAGGAACAAGGGAAAAGAGGAGCCTAGTCTCTGGACACTTAGAACCCTTGATCTTATTCATATTGAGGTGAATTGATGATTTAGATCATGGTTCATGTGAAGTGTGCCCCGTTGGGTTTCAACCAAGATTGTTGCTTAATTTTGGGTTTTAAGCCTAATGACCTTGGTGCACTAAATTGCAAAAATCTAGAGTTATAGGTGTTCAATTAAGATGATTCCACTTGGATTAAAAAGCTAAGATCTGAGGCTTCAGTTTGATATGCTATAAGATAGTATTCAGAGCTCATTTGCACCCTAAACAAGCGTATTCTCGCTCAAGAGAGAAAGCTGTCGAGAAACATAGGAATTCTAATCTGTTTTCCTAGCTCAAGTTGTGCTCCGAGCGCAGCCTGAGCGCAGGAAACAAAGAGTTTAGAGAAAATTCCGCTCAAGTTGCGCTCTGAGCGCAGCCTTGAGTGCATAGCCCTGTCAGAAATTCTCCTCCTTGCACTCAAGCTGCGCTCCGAGCGCCGGAACGCGTCTGACTTTTAAAACACAAAATTAGGATTCCTCCCTCATTCTTTCTTGGTTCCTCTTCAGTTTTAGAGAGAGGAGAGAGATTTCTTGAGAGAGAGGGAGCTGGGAGAAGAAGGAGAGCTTGATTGGGAGGCTTCTCCACCACCTCTTGGAGCTTGGATCTTCATCTTCCTCCCCACTTTCTTCCTATTTTCCTCCATTAGAGGTGAGTAGAGCTCACACACTTCACTTCCCTCTTGTATGAAATCCTCTATGAACCCATTTCTTCCTACCCCTTTCTTTATGTTATATGTGCTTATTTATGATATTTCACCGATTGATTTTCAGTTGTCTTGGGTAGTTGAAAGAGATTGAGGTTAGACCTCCACTTAGGGTTTGAAATTGGGATTTTCTCTAGGGTGGGAGCTTTTGCTGTTCTTACCGGATATTATGATTTTAATGGATGTATGTAATGTGATGAATATGATTGCTATTATTTAAGGCTTATTGTTGGAAAACCCTAGGCTAGAGAACTTGCTATAATGGTTCATGCTCATGTTATTATTAAGAGATTTTATTTTCTATGCCCTATATGTATACTTTATTGCATGATTAGAAGCCTAGATTATGGTTCATTGATTAAATTGATTATGTTCATGCTCATGCTCATATTCATGTTCATTATCAAATACAAATGTTTTCATAAATCATGTTCAAGTTCTAAGAAAGACCATTCATGTTTTCAAGTACTCAAGTATTTCAAGTGACAAGAAAATCATGTTAAGCTTCGACCATCACGAGTCTTGGACCATCATGTTCAAGTAATCAAGCTACTTAATATTCAAGTGAAAGATTCATGTTAAGGCTTCGGCCATCACGGGTCTTGGACCATCCATATTAAAACTTGTCTTCGGTCGTCACGGTAACAGTGGCGACGTTATGTCCCCAAGGGAGATATCCCTTGTAGTCTGAGCTCAGTCTAATTGCATGGCAAGTGATAAGACCCCTGTTGCTGGGTTAGCAGTTCATGTTAAAATGATTTTCAAGATATCATGTTAAACTTATTTTCTCAACTATCATGGTCATTAGACTCCAGCATTGCATCCCGTCATATGTGCATCATGCCAACTTTCATGTTTATAAGCACCGATTATTAGATTTAAGTTGTTATCACATGTCACCTTTATCTTGCTATGCTCACTGGATGTATGTCATGTATGTATGTACTGTTTTGCTCACTTAGGCATTAGTCTCACCCCGTTGTGGGTTTACATTTTAGATCCCCAGGCAGGTCATGAGGATCATGGCACCACTGCAGCTTAGGCGTTACTGTCGGCCTTGGAGCCTCTCTTTCATTGTATTATATTGAATGAATGTAAATGTATATGATTTTTGGAAGGATTTTCAGTACATGTGTAGTTCTATGCTTCCGCTTGTTGAGGCACATCTATTGTACAATCCTTGATGTGATTGTATGTAAGAATCCACAGGTCATGTTTAAATAAACGTTGGATTTAGTTAAGCATGTATGTAACTTAGTTATTGATATCGTTAATGTCGCGGAAAATAATTCTCTTACTTTGGAACTTAAGCTTCCAACGGGCAAATTTTCAAAATTCTGGGAATTAGGACGTTACATTAATAGGATTCTAGCTTTACATCCTCCATTCCCGCAAAATGTTGAGGATGTAATTTCCTGGGCCTCCAATGATGGGGTTTTCACCTTTGCTTCTGGTTATGATTCTTTAGTAGGTTCAACTGAATTATAATCTAGATAGAATTGGTTTAGAAGAATTTGGAGTTGATAAGGACCTGGACGTGTTCGCTTTCTGCTATGGAGAATTATGCTTAATGGTTTACTAACTAATGTGGAGCATCATCGTATTGGCCCCATCTGGTCTGTGGCTATTTCGACGAAACAAGCATACATGCAATGATATTAAACTTGACTCAGACCGGCCAGTTGAAACGAGAATCGGTCATGCAACTGGTCTAAGCCTATTATCAGATCGAATATGTTGGTGAACCGGTGGAAACCCACTTGACTTGGGCGGTTTTGGCTGGAAACCGGTGACTCAGCCAAATTTTAATGAACAAGTGAGTCATTCAATTTTTTTTCGTTCAGTGGAAAATCACAATGAATACCCCCTTTCTTTTGGTCTAAACCCAAACACCCTTGTTCTGCGCCATCCTGCGAAGCTAATGTCTTCCACTTCTCATTCACCGTAGTTATGTACTAGTTAGTTGCTCTGTTTTTATCACCATCTGTGAGCTGTAAAATTAGAGCGAGAGAGAGGGGGAGAGAGGAATATTAAAGAAAGAAAAAGTGTTAACTATGTTTGAGGCTTTTGAGTTTTAGGTCGTTGAATTTCATGAGTGAATAGGGCTATATGGGTCTACTATAGGAGAAAAAGTAAAACTCCTCTTTACACGCTACAGACTGCACAATATATATCAGGTGAAATTGAAGGTGACAGTGAATAAAGATATTAGTATTGTATTATTTATATTATTGCTTTTATCAACATCATTAATGATATTTTATTTTGAATAGTTATTAACTAACGGTGAAAAGGTTAAAGGGTGATATATTTATGTTTATAAATTTATATTTTTAATTATATTAAAAAGAAGTATTAAAAAATTATTAAATTTTTTAGTTTTATTTAACATTATTTATATTTTACAATTTATAAGTTTTGAAATATAATATTTAATTATAGATTTTTATATACTCCAATTTAACCGATTCAACTAGTGACTCACTGGTTGAACCATTGACCCATTGACCCAGTACCCTGGCTGAGTCACTCACCGGTCCAAGTTTTATAACATTGCATATATGCATTTAGAGTTTGCACCTTAGCCAAGGAAACTTGTTACCAGGTGTTTCAGGGGGGTTTTGCACAAGACTTCTTCATTCAACCTAATAACGATTGGATCATAAAAAATATTAATTAGGCCTAGGAGTCAGCATCCCTATTGTAACCATTGGCCTTTGAGGTTTTTTGTTACTATGGATTTCTTGTGGTCTCGCCATAATTATGTGGTCTTCAAGGATGGGGATACTTCTTCGAATGGGCTTGGTTTCAAAATAAACTTCACCGTCCAACAGACCGTTCAATCTCTTATGTTGGATTTGTGCACTCAGAAGAACCTAAGCTCCAATGCAATTTCTATTATACATTGGGTTCCACCTCTCCAGATGGTTGGGTTAAGCTCAATTGTGATAGGTCATATCAAGAAACCTTTCTGTCAGCTAGCTGTGAGGGTATTATTCAAGATCTTTGGGGCTTCCCTTTACAAGGTTTTACTGCAAAATTGGGACATCGTTCAATTTACTCAAGCTGAATTATGTGTGATTCTTCATGGCCTACGAATTGCTAAAGACAAAGCTTTTCTCAGAATTATGGTTAAATCAAACTCCCAAATAGCGATTCAATTTGTCTTTCATGGGGTTGCTAAACGTCATTCAGACTAGTCAATGAAATTCATTCTCTCTCCCGTTCTTTTGAGAAGATTGAATGGGGCCATATTTTCAGAGAAGCCAACTATGTTGCTAACGGGTTCACTGAAATTGGACATGAGATTCCCTATTATTTTTAGTTGTTTAGTTTGATTCCCCTTAGTCTATCCCATTTAGTTTTAGCTGATATAGTTGTTGTTGGGCTCCCAAGGGGAGGGCAATGTCTTGTACTTTTGTCTTTCTTTTGGGCTTTTAGCCCCCTTAAGTCACAAAAAAAAAAAACTAAACCCAATTTTTAAATGTCTCAAATAAACCCCCTCTTGAGACCTGTAACCAACTTCAAGATGAGTGAGGACCAAGGGAGATAGAGGGATAGGAATCTTTGCCATGGCTATGAGGTTAAGCTCAATTGTGATGGATCATATCAAGAAACCTCTCCGTCAACTTGCTGTGAGGGTATTATTTGAGATCTTTGGGGATTCCCTTTATAAGGTTTTGCTGCAAAATTGGGACATTGTTCAATTACTCAAGCTGAATTATGGGTGATTCTTCATGGCCTACAAATTGCTAAAGACGGATCTTTTCGTTGAATTATGGTTGAATCAGACTCCCAAACAGTGACTGAATTTGTCATGCATGGGGTTGCTAAACAACATCCGTCATTCAGACTAGTCAATGAAATTCATTCTCTCTCCTGTTCTTTTAAGAAGATTGAATGGGACCATATTTTCAGAGAAGCCAACTATGTTCCTGACGAGTTCATTAAAATTGGCCATGAGATTCTTTGTTATTTTCAGTTGTTTAGTTTGATTCACCCTAGTCTATGCCATTTAGTTTTAGCTGATATAGTTGTTGTTGGGCTCCCAAGGGAAGGGCAATGTCTTGTATTTTTGTCTTTCTTTTGGACTTTTAGCCTCCTTAAGTCACAAAAAAAAAAAATTAAACCCAATTTTTAAATGTCTCAAATAAACCCCTTCTTGAGACCTGTAACCAACTTCAAGATGCGTGAGGGCCAAGGGAGATAGAGGGATAGGAAGCTTTGCCATGGCTATGGGGCTTTCATGCAAAAGTGGATTTTATTTTAAGGTTAAATATGTTTTTAATCCTTAAAATATAGTTAAAATTTGATTTTAGTCCCTATTATTTAAAATCGATGGTTGTGGTCCTTCGAAAATTGAAAATACACCAATTTAGCCCTTATCATGCTAAAGATCTTGCTACGCATTAGCTATAAAATTTCATCCATAATGACTAAAAGAGGTATTTTTAGTTTTTTACTTTTTGGACGACCAAATCCATGATTTTGAATTCCAAAGATTGCTGCTTACCAAAGACACAAAACTATGATCGTCAAGTTGAATTGATTATTATTTCAACCAAGAAAACATACTATTTTATTTTTTTTATACTTCAATGCTTCTTGGATTTAGACTTTAACTATAGCCTTCTTTTGTATCCCTTTGGGACAGCCTTTGGGTTATTATTCTGTTAATGCAGTACATTCTCGACAAAAAAAAAAAAAACTGTTGTATATACCAAAAAATAGAAGTGTTGCTTTCTGGGTAGCTCTAAATCAAATATAGAAAAATCCATTACCTAAAATCCGTGTCATGCTGATTTACATTTTGGGGATTATATTTGATAAGATTACGTAAGAGTCCTCCTTTAGACGTTTTTCTAAGCACGAGCATTGAAAATTCTATAAAACTTTGACTTACTGTTTTTTGGTAGAGTACATGAACTCCAAATAAGCTAGACGCCTAAACATTGACTTGAATATTCTTCTTTCATTACAACATGAAGGATCACCTAAAATCTGCAAACAACTAAAAATCTAAAACATTACCTGCCTTCTCGGATGATATCTGAATCTGATTCTGGAATGGTACCTGAGCCACTTGTAGATGCCTTAGAATTATAACTGAACATCCTAATTTCTTCAAAAGTAGGGTGACCTCTGTATGGAAATGTAGATTCAGTTTTGGACCACATTGCAGCTGATTTTATTTTTCCAAGCAAACTCATCTCTATACTTTCTTCATCAGACTCAATGTTGTCCATTTCTCCCTCCAGCATTTTCACAACCTGTCTCATCGTTGGTCTAATACTAGGGTCTGAATTTGAACACATTAAACCCAAATGTACCAATCTCTCAGCTTCCTCAATGGTGTATCCCCCTTTAGCTTTCAACCTTTTATCAACAGCATTGTGCAATTGGCCATGCACCATTAGGGACATCACCCATTCAATTAGCCCTGCCTTATGTTCTTCAATTGGTCTTCGACCACAAATTACTTCCAGCACTAAAATTCCAAAACCAAACACATCAGACATAGTTGATGCTGTTCCTGTTCGAAGTACTTCAGGAGCAATGTATCCTACAGTCCCTATTACTCTTGTTGTGCTGGCCACTTGTCCTTGATGATCATGCATACGAGCCAATCCAAAATCCCCTAACCTAGCATTCATGTCCTTGTCAAGTAGAACATTGCTTGCTTTGATGTCCCTATGCAATACCTTAACATCCCAACCCTCATGCAGGTATAGAATCCCTGCAGCTACATTTTTTAAAACCTCAATCCTTTCTTCCCAAGTTAGCATCTTTCCCTCTTCACACTCAAAGATCCTTTTGTCTAAACTTCCATTACTCATGAAGTCATAAACTAGAATCAAGTTTCCCTTTTCTTTTTTGCACCAACCTCTTAGCCCTACTAAATTTCTGTGTTTCATTCTGCCTAGGCTTGAAACCTCAGCCAAAAACTCTCTCATCCCTTCTTCTCTTTCTTGAGGGATTCTCTTAACTGCAACTTCTACTCCTTGCAAAACCCCTCTATATACCTTCCCATTCCCTCCTATAGCGACCACATTCTCTTCACAAAACCCCCTTGTTGCTGCATCAATCTCATGGAAACTAATCCTATGTGGCCAGTACTCCAGTTCCCAGTCTTCAATTTCTTCCTCTACTTTCTTATCCCTACAGAGAATGCAAAACACTACATAACCACAACCAAAGACTAACACAAACACAGCACTGGTCACCCCTACAGCTAAAGCTCGTGCTCCAGAAAACCACCTCTTATGAAGGACAAATGAAGGCAAATTTTCTGTAATTAAAGCATCACCAATTGAAAAATTTGAATTGCTAAAACTCCAAGCAAGAATCTTAGCACTGTCTATTAGCATCCCTGTGGCTGCACAGAACCCAACATAAGTTTCATCCATAAGAACCCCAGAAAGGTTAACATTCTTACTGATAAGAGGCACTCGAGGCTTCTTCTGTCCTGCCAGAGCCATGGTAACGTTAAGCTGGGAATGCATAAATTCAATCCACACCTAATAATTCTCTCCATTTTTCATCTTCAATACCTTAAATTCCTTGTCATCTTTCCCACCCCAATAGCCAGCCTCATGTGAAGTCAAGGAAGTAAGTGAGTTTATGTCAACACCAACATGATTGTCATTTATATCGTTGAATTCTTCATTTCTAACTGTATCAAACTCAACTCCGAAAACATGGTTGTTAGGATTACCTTCATCGTTGAAATTGAAAAGACCAATATACTCAGTTGAGGTCGTGCCATTCACACCTCTTGATGGTGTAAATATGAAGGCAAAACCATGACCTGTAATGAAGCTTTTGATAGGGGCAACAGAGAAAATGAAGGAGGTTGCAAAAGGGAGAAGGGTGGAAGAGTTGGCTAGTTTGGTATGTATTTTTTGAGGGTAAAAAGCACGACCTATGGAGAAGAAACTGCGATTAGTGAGAGTCAGAATGGAGCTTTGAATAGTGGCGTTTCCAAATAGGTTGATGTTTGTGGGGTTGAAATTTGTGTTGTAGACAAATTCAGTAGAGGAAACAGAAGTTATAATGGTTACAGTGTGAAGAAGAATGAGAAGGAACTTAAGTGGATACATTGGCAGGGGACTCAGAATGAAAAAGCTACTTTGCCAAATTGAAATTGGTTGTTGCACATGATTCTTCATCTCTTGTTAATAAGGAGAAGGAGAGGTGAACAGTTGATAAAAGTATTTACTTCTTTGAAAAGTATTTACAACTTTGCCAAACAGGTCATTGCAAGTCAATCCATCAATTCAACCGTGGTGTCTGGCAATTAGATATTTGACTTATGTGTGATATTTAGGTGTACTTGGTAACAATCATAATGGTTGAATAAACAAACGAAATGGAGAGTTGAAAGTTGTTACATTTTGGATCATAATTTTTTGTTACCACGTGTATATCAGTAAAATTTTACCAATCATGTGTCTCCATCATTAAATAATGTCCTCTGAAATAAAAGTTACAGAAAGTCGTTGTATACTGTTATCATATGTATCAATATTTAATCAAATAACACAAATAATGGCTCCAAAGAACATAGTTTCAGAAGTAATAAAGAAATAAAATTAAGGTATCACGTATCTTATTAATTTTTATGTTACATTTGGATTTATCCCAAGAAAGAACTCTGACCATAAGCAATTGCCAAAGAACAAAGAACTATAAGAAAAGAAAGAAAGAAACAAAGAAACAAAGAACTATAAGAAAGAAAGAAAGAACAAAGCAATTGCCAAAAAATACTTGCACTTTACAAATGGAAATGTTTGCCACCTGACAACCACAGTCAAGGCTCTCTGAAATCATGTGTGTATTAACATAGTGATAGAATTCAATTTCAGATTTCACCTTCCTTCTGAGACAAAATCTGACTCTGGCTGGAGGCTAGGATAAGAGATGCTTAAAGATGCTGTAGAATCAAATTTGAATGGTAAAATATCATCCAAGGTAGGAAAATTTGTATGGGCAGAACTTGTTGAACTCCTAGACCATGATGCTGCTGAGTTTATTTTTCCAATAAGACCTGCATGGATGCACTCTTCATTACACTCAGTGCATTTTATTCCCTCCAATGCTTTCACCACCTGCCTCATTGTTGGCCTAACTGCAGGCTCTACACTTGCACATAACAAACCCAAATGAAGCAGTCTCTCAGCTTCCTCATTGCTATATCCACTTTGAGCCTTCAAACGCTCATCAATAGCACAACTCAATTCCCCTTTCTCCATAAGGGAAAATACCCAGTTAACCAATGGTGGCTTATCTACTACAATAGGTCTTCTCCCACATACCACTTCTAAAACCAATACTCCAAAACTATACACATCAGTTGCAGTTGATGGTCTTCCAACTCTGACTAGTTCTGGTGCCATGTACCCCAGAGTCCCTATTACTCTTGTTGTGTCAGCCACATGTTCCTGGTGATGCAACCTTGCAAGCCCAAAATCCCCCAACCTTGCATTCATATCCTTGTCAAGTAGTACATTACTTGCTTTGATGTCTCTATGCAAGACCTCAACTTCCCAACCCTCATGTAGATATAAAATTCCACAGGCTACATTTTCTAGAACTCTTTTTCTTTCTTCCCAGCTCAGCAACATGGTTTCTTCACACTCAAAGATCCTTTTGTCCAAGCTCTCATTCTCCATGTAATCATAAACAAGCATCAACTTCCCTCCTTTTCTTTTACTCCAACCTCTGAAACCCACTAAATTTCTGTGTTTCATTCTACCTAGGCTTGAAATCTCTGCCAGGAATTCTCTCATTCCATGCTCTGTGTCATGATTGAATCTCTTCACTGCAACTTCTACTCCTTTCAAAACTCCTTTGTATACTTTCCCACTTGTTCCAATACCAATCACTTTCTCTTCAGAGAATCCGCTTGTTGCATCACAAATCTCCTGGTAGCTGATCCTATGTGGCCAATACTCCAATTCCCAATCCTCAATTTTTTCCTCTTGCTCTTCCCTTCTGGTTCTGGACAAACTGAAGAACACCAAAGTGCAGCAACCAATGACAAACAGTGCACCTAAAATGACACCTATAATGAAACCGGTTGATCTATAAATCAATTTCTTTGGATGCACATACAAGGGCAAATGTTTGGTACTCAAAGTATCACCAATTGAAAAATTTGAATGGCTAAAACTCCAAGCCAGAATTCTACAAATATCCACCATTCTCCCTGTTGATCCAGAAAACCCCACATACATTTCATCCAACAAAACCCCAGAAAGGTTAATAGGCTTACTAATCAAAGGCCTTTGAGGCTTCTTTTTCCCTGCTGGGGCCATAGTAACATTAAGTTGTGAATTCTCAAACTCTATCCAAACTTGATAGTTTAAACCACTAGCCAGTTTCAACTTCTCGAATTCCTTACCATCTTTCCCACCACCCCAATACCCAGCAGGTTCAGAATACAAAGAAATCATTGAATTCAAGTCAACACCCACATGATTATCATTCTCTTCATTGAACTCTTCGTTTCTAAAATCATCAAACTCAACAGCAAAGACATGGTTGGAAGAATTACCTGAAGTGGAGCGGTTAAAAAGTCCCAAATAATTCCCAGAGAGTGCTCCATTTATGGCCATCACAGGTGAGAGAATGAAAGCAAAGCCATGAGCAACAGGGAAGTTCTTACAAGGAGCAATGGAGAAGATAAAAGAGGTTGCAAAAGGAAGAGGGGTGGAAGAGTTGGGTGGTTTCATAGGTATGCTGTGAGGGTAAAAGGCACGACCTATAGAGAAGAAAGTCTGGTTAGTAAGAGTAAGAATCGATTTTTGAATGGTGGCATTCCCATAGAGCTTTATGTTGGTAGAGTTGAAGTTTCTATTATAGACAAATTCAATTGCTGACACTGAACTTAGAAATACAAGAGTTGTGTCAAGGATTAAGAGGAAGCAAAAGGTACGAGGAGACATTATAGTTAGGAAGAGAATGGACAAGAAAACCTGGTTTGTGCTGCACTGAACATTATGCTAATTTTTCGTGAATTCTTTCATTCTATAATACAAGCACTGGTTAGTTGGTAGCTGGCGGCGAGCAAAAAGGTGAAGTAGAATTGATGGAAACTTTGCAGTGGCAGCAACATTCACAATAGTCAATAATATAATATATGTAATTAATGGACTAATTGAATTAATAAATAAAAGTAAAATTAGTAGTGGCCACCTTATTAGTTAATTACTATTTTCTAAGAATAAATCAGTCAGAAGGAACATGTGGTTGACATGTTTTCTTACGACAAAGATCCAACCATAACCGACCCATTAAATCAGATCAAAGCCAAGTAAAGTGGGTTAGTTAAAGGGACTTTTGATTTTTAGTTAAATTGCTTAATTATATATTACTTAGTTATTTAAAAAATGGTCACATTGCCTACTATTATTTAAAAAATTAAAGCATCAATACTATATTAAATAATAATATTAATTAAAAATTACATTAATAATGAGTCAAATTTAAACTCATATTTTATTTACAGGTTTTAAATTTTTATCTCATAATTTTAAATTTAATATATTATTACTATTATTTTTCAAAGGAAAAAGGAAAAATGAATAATTAGATTTTTTTTACAGCATTGATAGAAGGTTGTTTGAATTTGGGATTGAACTTGAATAAATTTGAGTCTCCGGTAATTTTTTAATAATTTTTGTAGGATAAGAAATAAGATAAAAAAGAAGAGCGGGAGAGAAATATAGGATAAATTGAATAATATAATAAAAAGGCTAAAAAATATTATAAAATGTGTTGTAAAAGTAAAATTCGTACGTACTGAGGTTGAAAATTTATTACTATGTTTGGATTAGAAGAGTAAAAAAGAAGGGAGAAATAAAGAAGAGTTTATTATTTTAAGTGGACGAGGTAAATCAATTAATAGGAGCACAACAGTTCAAAAGATACTTTATTATTCTCTTTGTCAACTTAAACAGCAAAGAAAATAAAAGACTATAGAACCCACGTATATAATTTCTTTCCACTCTCATTTCTATTATGTTAAACACATATTACACTTCTCTCCTCTGTATTTCTTCTCTCTCCCCCTAATTTCTATTATATCAAATTAAGTGTAAGAAAAATAAGAGGGAAATGGAAGAGAGAGATATATGTGTAACTCTTTCTCTGTTTCTTTGTTTGATTGAGTAGAAAGTAGAAAGAGAAAAAGTAAGAAGAAATGAAAATTTACAAAAGTGTCCTTATAATGAAAATTAAAAAATTTATAACAATTTTATACAAGAACATATTGATAATTTTACTAGAACATCTGCTCTCTCCCTTCCATTTATCTCCATTGATGAGGAGATTGTTTTTTATGTGAGGCCTACACCTTTTTAATTCTCTCTTCCCTACTTGTATCCATACCAAATAAGGGTAGTTTTTATTTCTCTACTATTTCTCTCCCCCATTTCTCTTCACCCTAATTAACCCAAGTATTGTTATTTGTACATGTACAACATAGAGAGAGAAAAGAAATAAAAGAGAGTGAGAAATGTGAGATGTGATGGGTGATATGATAAAAAGAGGTAGAGAAAAAAGTATGGTGCATGAGTTGTTATACGAATTATTGTTGTATGAATTTCATATCTCAATTAATTCCAACCAAACATAGTGTATATATGTGTCAATTTATTTATGCTTTTTTTTTCTCTACCACTCAATAAGCTTTATAATAACTAGCAAATTTGTATGTATTTCTTTTATTTTTTTGGAAAAGACGTAGATTTAATTTATATAAATACAAATGTAAACAAATATAATTTATATGAATTAATTAAAATCATATTAAATATAGTATTTTATATTTCAAGTAAATAAATAAATATTTTTATATATTTATTTGAAAATAAATTTAAATAACTTTTTTTATAATTATGCAACACACTGAAGAAATATTATGGTACTTTTCTTCAACGTGAATAATAATATATCGTGAATTTGAATTTTGATAATATTAAATAAGTTTTTAAATATTTATTATAAATTGGTCAATAAATAATAAATATTTTATATTTCAGCACCAATAAAAAAATTTCCACGAGTCGTCGATAATAAATTCCACCGGAGTGATTGTTTGATAGGATATTATCTTGAAAAGTTAATAAAGTTAATTATTTAAACACGAAATATTACTATCTTTTATGAAAATATAATAAAATAATAAACCACGTTGTAATGATTGTGCACAATATGGGTGGACAGGCAGTGACAGAAATATATTTATTTGAGATATCATATTTATATAAGAGAAATGTTATTTTTACACAGGGAAAGAGAGAAAAATGTGGGATGTAATGGATCATTTGATGGAGAAAGATAGAGAAGAAAAAATGTATTGTATAAGTTGTTGTATGTTTTTTGTTGTATGAAAAAATTATCTCTTCATACAATAAAAGTTATACAACAACTCATATAACATTTTTTATCCTTTTCTATCACATCTCACATTTCTCTTTTTTTTTTCTTTCTTTTTCTCTCTATGTTGTACATGTTATACAACTAACATTTCTCTAATTATTTATCGAAAAAAAATATAATTATTTAATTATAAAATATTATCCTTAGTTTGATATTCATCAATAAGATGACTTTAGATTCGAAGCGCTGCCTAATAATATGTAGCTTCGAAGAAAGTGGTTTGAGCCTTCTGCCCAATAACGGTCTTTTTTTTTTTTTTTGTGAAGAATAATACCGGTCATTTGAAGGAAAATGCGAAGAAAAAAGAATGAAAATACGGAGAAAGTGATTTTTGGTCGAAAAAATACGAAGAAAGTTGAATTGATGTTCTGACAGGCATTCATCCAAAAAAAAGTAAAGTCTGACACGCAGACCTCGTTGATTTGCATATTGAAATAGAATAAATGAATAAAAATAACCTATGTTATGAATAATTAAGATTAAATTTAATTTGATTTAATATAACTTTACTTATATTTTTAATAAAAGGAATACTTTTAAAAAGATATTATATAATTATATATTACTTTGAGAAATAGAGTAATAAAAAAACAATATAAAGTTATTTTTTATTGTTTTGTTTACAAAATTTTGAAAACATAAAATAGAATAATATTTTTATAATCAAAATTGAAAATATTTTGATAATTAAAATTAAAAAAAATGTAAACAGAAAATATTTTCTCAAAATAAATGATAGTTTCCTTAATTTTAGGTTATTTGATTTCCTTTATTAACTCTCATCACTTGTATCAATACCCTTATCTAAATGGAATAAGTCAAGATTATTTTTGGTCTCTTATTTTATTCTCTTTAAAAGGGGTGGCAAATGGGTAGATCGGATAAATTTTGATCAAGATTATAATGGATGGATTGAAACAATTCATTAATCCATTTATGATCCGTTAAAAATATATTATAACAATTCAATACATCCATGGCCCATTAAATAAAAATCATCAAATCCATCAATTAACAGCTATTTTATGGATAGATATCCAATTAATCCATATTTTTTTTTTAAAAAATAATTTTTTATTATTTTTTAAAATATTTTCTTTTTCTAACTAAAAAATTAACTAAAAAAATTCTCAATATATTTTTCTTTCATTAAATATCTCTCTCCTTACCCTCTCTCTCCTTACCCTCTCTCTCCTCTCAGGGAAAATGACTGTTAATCATCCTCATCCAAAAATGACTGTTACATAGGCCAATTTTGCAAGAGGAGCTTTCTCTCTCCCTTTGGTGGCAAATTTATCTGCACCTTCTCAAGGCTTCTTTCAAGTACCTGATGATCTCGCCTCTATCTTTCTACTCCATGTCAATTCTTCTAGGCTTCCAACAACATAAGAGAGAGCTTTATGCTAAGCACATACACTTTATTCTCCAGAAGAAGCAATTGGTATATGTGAAGAACATTATATATTTTAATTTAATTAATTGAGCACATAGACGTGTATGTATATCGTTTTCTTTTTCTTTTTCCCTTTCTCCCACACCTCCCACTCAACACATAACCTAATTGTGCCACCACGACCCGTTCAACACCACCATGGCACCCGCCAATCCCCACCCAAATTTCATGATCAACAACCAACTGAAAATAGGGTGCAGCACCATGGCAACCCCTGATATGAGTGTGATGACCCTGACTTGCTTTGCGCTTACAGGAACTTGGTCAATGGAAAGTTTATGGCGTAAGCAAAGAGTTGAGGGATCATCCAAATGGTGAAGGTTCCAGTAGCCTCAAATATTTGAGTGGTTTGGCCTATCTTTTGGGTTTTTTTTTATAAAAAAATCCATTGGATTTTTAAATGAATAAAGTGGATCACAATCCATCCATGAAATCAGATGGATGGATTAAACTTATCCATTACTTTTTTATATTTTAATTGGATGGATTGGACTGTTTTCTTTTTAGATGGACTGGATGGTTAGTGGACTATTGGATCAAATTGTCATGACTACTTTTTCTCTACTCTCTACTTTCTTATTTTCTTCTCTTTCTCTCTATTCTCCACTTTCTTATATATTTTTAATATTAATTTCATAACATGTTATCAGCATTAGCGATGTAAATGAGCTGAGCTATTGATGAACTATTTGAGCTCGGCTTGTTAAATGCTTGACCAAGCTCGTTTGTTTAGTTAAACAAACAAGCTCAAGCTTAAAGTTTGGCTCGATTATTTAAATGAGCCGAGCCCAAGCCTTATAAGCTTGACATTAAGAGCTCGTGAATAACTCGCTTATTATATATATAAAAATTAATTAATATAAATAATTAAAGTAAATTAAGAATAATAAAAATTAGAAAAAGAAAACATGTAGTTATAAGTTTATTTTTAAAATGAATAATAAAATAATAAAGTAAAATAATTACTCTATACATATGAAAATAAGTATTGAAATATTTCTTATATTAGTCAAGAAGTTATGTATTGAATTTTAAAAAATATAATATTTTAGAATTTTTTAATTATATATATCGTATATTAAGAATATATTTTGATTTTTATATTATCATTTAATAGTAAAATATTTATTAAGTACTAAATTCATAAACTTTAAAAATGATTTAAAGAAAATTTTCATAAGAGCAAAAATAATGAAGTTATAAATGAGCTAAACAAACAAAGCTCAAACTTTGTTTTTCTTTAACATGCCAAGCCCAAACTTTAAGTTTGGCTCGTTTAAATAAATAAACCAAGTTTGAGCCACCCATTTTTTCACAAGCCAAGCCTGAGCTTCAGGTACTCGGCTTGACTCGACTCATTTACAGCCCTAATCAGCATGATGGTCTACACATTATTACAAGAAGTCCTACGTTTCTGCAGAAATTAAATATATTAATATTATTACAAGAAATCCTAAGTTCTTGTAGAAAATGTATGACTAGCTTTTTTAGTATTTATTATCTTAAATTGAAATATATATTTAATATATATTTGAGGAAGAAATTAAGTTTCAACCTGCCGATCGAATATATAGTTTTTTATAATTTTTTAAAAGATGAAATTATGTTTCGACTTGTAGATCGAGCATATAGAGAATGATAGAAAAAAGTATTCATGTGTATTTTTTTGTAATTTATAAAATATAATATCTAAGATGTGGTGAATTTTTTATTATTGTTCCTTTTATCGTTCTCTGTTGTTACATTATCATTATATGTGTGTGTGTGATATACTATATTTTATTATTTTCAATAAGTGATAACTATTATCGTTATTATTATTTTTAGAGGAATTAAAAGAAAAAATATATTTGACATGTATACCGTGATTCATGTTTTTCTTTAAGAGATATGAATTTACTTTTGAGATATTTCTTACATGGTTAAATTAATAAGTGTGACAATGCATGATCCTATATAATGTTGCATTGGAAATATTGCATGACCAACTTTTAGTATCTTTTTCTCTTATCTTTCTCTCTACTATTTTTTTTATATATATTCTTAGCATTAATTTCATAACACAATATCAATTTTTATTTTTTTTATGAAAACTTAAATAAATAACAATTAATATTTTATTTATTTTTACTACTGCATGTAGTTTACTTACACTTACAAAACTCGAATATATTCTTTATTTCCCTGATAAAGTTTTTTTCTTTTTTTTTTTAAAAAAAATTATGTCCTAATAATAACTTTATTTACAGTTATTGTTAATATAAATATATTTAATATTTAAAGCTACTAAATTTGAACTATAAGAAAGAGATTTAGATAATTTGTATATCCTCAAAGGTTAAATCCTATTATTATGATTGTATAAAAAAAATCCATAGTATGATCTTTGTCCTATGTATTAGGGGTGGCAAAATGGGATGGTCCATCTCGGCCCGTCCCAGCCTGTGCAAAAAATGATGTTAGAACCACAGGAAACACTAGAAGGGGGGTTAATAGTGTTTTATAATTTTTTGCAGATTTTATGAAAACCTTTTGAACAAGCAAAGAGTTTATGAAGAGATTTGGGAAACCTTCCGAAACTGGAGCTTTCAGCTACTTGCTAATGCAATTCAACAAGTTCTGTAGAATGCTTTTGAAATATTTTATGTGATAAGCAAGATTGTTTTGCTGCGTGGATTTATAAAATCACTTTTTAGAACCCTCATTTGTTAGTTAAAACTGAAAGTAAAGAGATGGGGGTTAAGAAAACTTAGCCAAACAATTTATACTGGTTCAGCCACTAACACAGTGAGCTACGTCCAGTCCCAGGTCAAACACACCAATGGATTTTCCACTATCTGATCAGATATAAGTATTATTTGCACACCTAGCCTCTTCAGGCTCTAATCACCCAAGTATTTTTTGAACACGGCCTCTCCAGGCTAAAACACAAGTATTCTTTGGACACGACCTCTTCAGGCTAACAGTAGCAAGTATTCTTTGTTTCTCCAAGCCTCTTCAGGCTCTCAGACACTTTACAATGTTTACAATGAAAATAAGTTTAAGTTTCTGAGAAACTTTAACACAAGATTTCTTGTACAAAGGTTAACTGAGTATAACTCAGGATACAAATGAGAAATTCTAAGTACAAGGAAATTTAGAGAAATTTCAACAGAGTGTTGGCTTGATAAATTTTCATGTATGAGCTTGGCCGACGTCTTCAAAGTCTTTAGAGAATCTATTTATATAGTCTAGAAATGTAACGGTTGAAGATTGCTTGGATACCGTTGAGAGATAGCATATAGTCCTTGATAGCTTTTGACTTGAAGACAGAGGTGTGCAGAGATAGTACGGTTCTAACACACAACATGTATAAAGGTTCTTTTTCATGTACTATGTTTCAGAAGATGCAGAAAGAACTTTGTAAACTTCCTTTTTGTAGACGTTGGCAGAAGACGTTTAGAGACCTTTAAGTCTTTGCGCAGAAAGCCTTCTGACTTTGACAGATGCTACGTTGAACGATTTCAGTAAGACTTCTCAATATTTTAGATGGTACATTACTTCAGGAGGTTGGATGATCTCAGCAGATCCAAACTCTTCAGAGAGTTCCTTATTTCAGCAAGTTGAATAGCTTCAGAGAGTTGCTTCATTTAGGAGAGTTGTTAGTTGCTGAAATAAAAAGACAAACTACCTTTCTCAGTAGAATCTGTTTTTATGTAATCAAATTTGTTAAACATTAAAACCAAGGATAATGAGTCTTGAATCCAATTTGAATACTTAAATTGATTTTAAGACGACTTAACAAATGAGATGGGTCGGGCTGCCTCTAAATAAAAAATGGACAAAAAATGTCAGCCCAACCCATATTTGAACGGGTTAAACGGGCCAACGAGTCAGCCCTTATAACAAAGTGAAATTTAAAACGGGATGGGATGGGGTGGGTTAAACGGGTTGGCCCACCCAAAAAATTAGAAAAATAGAAAACATAACAAAAAATAATAAAAGCTTAAAATTAACAAATTAAAATATTAAGAAAATAAATAACACCATTCATAACCCCTCTAGAAAATTAAGAAACACAATTCAAAGTTAATTAATAAACACCAATGAAACTTCTAGTCCACAAGCACAAAGTACAAAAAGCCAAAGAAAATATAAAGTACACATCCATAAATTACAAAAAGTAAATATATTTCAGTCCATGAAATAAGTTAACATAAAGTAGCAAACACATTAAGTTCATGAAAATAAATCACTCATCATCCTCCACTATAAGAATATTAGAGTCCCTCTTAGAAGACGGTGGCCCTTGTCGATCGTTGTTAGAAACATCATCAGCTTCATCTACATATCACAATTGAAAAAGAAAGTAATTAGATTGAAAAACACTTGCATGTATAGAAGTAATAAATAATCACACATTAAAATAAATTAGATTGCCCAAACTAACAAAACCATGCAACTTATTGCGAGCACACATCAAAGCTTCCACATTTTTTTTATAGAAGACAACTCCTATAATTGTTGAGAATATGTGAGCCAATGTTGAATGTAGATTCAAAGGCAACAGTAATTATACTTCCAAGTCACAATCTAGAAATGATAAATCTGAAAAACGACTATAATTATACTTCCACCACTACAATACATCCAAATCTCCATGACACTTAAAATCCAATGTGGGCTCATCTAAATAAATATCAAGTTGTGATTTTCTAGTTTTAGTGTGGAGTTGTGTCTTGAGCATATCAAATTCCTACATATCTCAGAAGGGAAAACCGAAATAAAGTTAAAAATAAAAAAATACGCAATACAAACTAATTGAGCTATTTATTCAAAATATGTAAACTTACATTAAACACATATGTCATGGATGAAGATGAAGATGTGGATTCCTTTCCCTTAGTCACTCTGGAAGAAGTGGGAGTGGGATTCTGAGCTTAAGTAGTAGCATCATTGCTGCAATACTTATCAAATAACATGTACAACTTGCTCTTTCCTAGTTGTAACTTATTGTCACTAGTGGAAGAATCAACTTTTGCATAACAATAACTCAATGTCTCAAGTTTCATTCGTGGATCAAGAATAACTCTCATTGCAAACACAAAACTATACTTATCCCATTATTTTTGAAACTTCAAAATCGTTCTTCCATCCATCTTCCTTACAACCTCATCCCCATCTCTCAAACTATCAAGTAGGACACATTGAATCTTCCAAACTTGCATGAAATACAAGTTGAAAGTAGGATAAGTGTTGATTCTCTGGCAAGCGTACCAAAGTCAACTGTATTATAGTAGTAAGTAAAAAGGGTTACGATTGTACCCACAAGGAACTTGAATTTCTATTAAATTTCTTAATTCATAAACTCACTAAGTATATTTACAGATAAGCATAATTTGGTCATGATTCTGATGACGAGAAAATTAAAAGAGATTATATCGAGCATACAAGAAAAGCAATAAAAAGTGGTAGAAATTCAATTGGAGAAACCTGAGATTGAATTTCATCTATCTCACTCTTCTGTATTCTAGTATTCAGGGGTATATAGAAATCAAAACTATTAATATTGATGCAACACACTGATATCCTTTATATTTATTCCTCAAATGTAAAGTTCTTAAGAAAAATCTCCTAAATACCGATTCCTCAAATATTTAACAGATTATCCAACATTACGAACATGTTTTATAAAGCAATTGATATATTGAAATCTATTCCTAGCATCGTAACACATCGAGTAATTTCATTCAAATCGGATTTTAAGAAATACTTTCCAGTCAAAACTTAAAATCAAAATCAGGATACTATTGATCAAATAGAATCAAGCAATAAGAACGAAATGAAATTACCAATATCGAATAGAAATGAACAACTATATATATAAATCACTAGAATACATCCGAGTTCGATTTGATTGCATTCAAGCCCAATAGAGGAGTTAGTTGCTTGTGGCAACCATTACAATCGAAGAAACAAAGTAGAAATGATGGAAATTCTTCCTGCAGAGCTTTTTCGTCACTTTTGCACTTTGTTCCTTGAGTTCTGATCTTTTCGAATTGTTACGATACTCCTCCCGTTTTGTTTTTGCCTTGTATTACATTTGAGTAAGTGAACTCTCGCTCAAGTGAGAAGAATTCTTCAAGGTGAAGAAACGCATTCTCGCTTGAGCGAGAATAGGGCAGAAACAAAACTTCATTCTAGAACGTTTTCGCTCAAGCGAGAGTTTCCTAAGTACCACCAACATCTAACATCTAACATCATTTGACTCACATTGTTAAACTTGATTTTCTTACACTTACCAATATGACGATGCAAGTGTGATGTCCCATAAGTACCACCAACTTTACATTCTTGTCCACATCCATTACATTTTGCCCTTTCATTTCCACCATCCCCAACCCTATCTTAGTAAAAAACTTCCAGCATTGTGATGTTAATAATTTGGGTCCTTTCCTATTATTACTAGGCTCAAAGTTTCACAAAATTCTTCAGGTTCAAGACCCAAATTATCATCCTCAAGATCAAGTCTCAATACATTAATATCTCTTTCCATTTCACAATAATCAAATGAAATCCAAATTTTCTGCACACACCAAGACAATTCAAATAAAAAAATTAGCCAACAATCCGATTGTCCACCAATCAACCAATAAAATTCAATTGTCCAAACAACAAAGTAACAAAATAAAGACAGTCATCATAAAAATTTAAGCTATCATAGAAATTATAGAACAAAAAGTTACAAAACAATAATCATAAAATTTACAAAACCAAAAAAACAATAACCATAGAGATTACAGTCACAGGACAATAAATAACCACAGAAAAAACTTGAACTGAGCCTACCTGTTGAGACGGGAGAAGTGTGACCGGAGGAGGGACGAACGCTGACCAGAGAAGTAGACTGGAGAAGTTGCAGGGACGGCGTCGCGCGGAGGAGAACACGCTGCCTGTGCTTGTTGGGCGTTCGCAGACCATATTCTGGGGTCGCACTGGAGGGTACCGCCGCTGCTGCCTGTTGAGGGATGGCGTCTCATGGAGAAGACCGAAGAAGACTGATTGGACTGGAGGAGGGAACGACGTGCAGAGAAGAGCATAAACAAACGAATGGACCAGAGGAGGGACGCGGCAGCGGCGCGCGGTAGGGGGTCGGAGAAGCTGTTGGACGAGTTGAAGGAGAGCGCAGCCGCACACAGAGGAAACACGAATTTTGATTTCTGAATTGAAGAGAGTGAAGGAGGAATACTGCTGTTGTAGCCCTAATTTTATTTTAATTCCAATTAAAAAAATTCACCTCCAACTGTCCAGTTTTTAATTTTTAATAAATTCATTTTTAAATTATTTTACCAGTTCAACGGGCTGACCCGACCCGAATACTCATCCACCCTGTTTTAGAACGGACCAAAACGGGACGAGTTAGACAAGTCAATGTATTGGAAGTCCCAACCCAGCTCTATAAATGTGACTGGTTGGGACGGGCTAGCCTGTTGGGCCAAGCCTGTTTTCCCATCCCTACTATGTAATGATAAAAAATCAATTCTCATACATTAGTAAAGCTGGTAATTCAGGCTATCCGGCCTGACTTGGTCCGACTCGATGTAAGTAGCAGTTTATGCGAGCTGGGCTAAGAAGTCCAATAATTATTTGGGCTTCTAAAATAAAAGTATGAGCCCTACATTTTGTGGGTAACCTAATATTTTTACGGGTTTTATCGGGCTTGACTAAAAAGTCTGAGAATTATTCAGATTTTTAAAATAAAGGCTTGAACCATACGTTTTGGCGGGCTTTTGCAGACTGGTCCGGTCGAGCTAGCTTTTACCGACTCTAAATATTAGTTGTAAGTTAATTTTTTCAATTTTAAAATAAGAAAAGAATATGTACACAACAAGTGCAAGTTTTTTTTCCAACGGTAAATGGAGTTGACTGTCATCATAAACAAGATCAACCTCGGTCGATGGAGGTTGATCCTGACTTCCAGAAGTTAAAGAAAGTTTACTAATTTAGTTTAGTATTCTAGAACCCATTCTAGCCAAGGAAATAACACATTAATTAATTACCCCGTGATCTTGACAAAAAAACCCCAATGACATATATATGTAAAATAAATAAGTAGATTATTTTACAAATATAATAACTATTTGTGGTAAATAACTTGGACTTATAAGTTATAATAGTTTCTTTGATTCAGTATCAAATCTAATTTGGAAGCATGTCCAAAGCAAAAGCTACAACCGTAGTTGTTGCATTAAGGTGATTTGCATGTCTAGAAGTGTAACTGAGTTTAGATTGATTCAGGAATCCGATCAACCTAACCTAAATTAATGGTTTAATTTTTTAAACACTTAACACAATGGAGATCGATTGAGGTTTACTTTCTGATTGAAAATTTTCAAATCCAATCAACCCAAATAAAACTGAGTGTGTATATAAAAATATTAAACTTTAAAAATTTCTTTGTATTTTGCTACTCGAAAGTTTGAGACACTTATCAATTAACATTTTTATTCTTGTTGCAATCCCTTATTTTCTTTGGGTTTGTCCTTATCATTTTTTTTACATTACGTTCATTTTTATTTAAATTACATTCCTAAAATGTATATTTATATAAATTTAAACACACTTTTAAAAATAAATTTAATGGATATACATTCTCATGCAATAATCTTTTGTCATATCATTTATTGAGTTTAATAACACATAAAATATTATACTTGTTAAATAATATGACAACACATTATTAAATTACAATGTACTATTTATAAACTCTTTATAAATAAACAAAATCGTGATAAATTAATGATTTCTTCATCATCATCATTTAGGATTTTTTTTACCTCACCTTTGTCTTTCCGTAATATTTTATTTATCCTTCTATTCCCCCCTTTAGTGAATCCCGAACAACTGAACAAGACAAACCCCATCTTCCCAAACTAACTAGCGTTTATTCCCTTCTAAAAACCAAACATATTGACTATTCTATGATTTGAGGACTAAAGCTTCCTTCCTACTGATCTTTATAAACTTACTTTTGTACATGTGATTGCTAGCGAGGCCAAGCTAATTATTGCTTTCTTTTTGGGTGAATAGTCTGGTCATGTCTTTGTAGTCTTAACAAAAAAAAAAAGTTACAAGCTGCATGCTTTTGACCCCCCAAAAAAAAAAAAAGCTGCATGCTTTATCACTTTTTTGAGTATTTTTTTTTGGACGAAATCACTTTTTTGAGTAAGCTAGCGAATCCAGCACTAGATTTCCTATGCTTTAGTGCATTCTGCTGTATAGCTCTTTAGCTTTGTTTTTGGGCTTTGCCCTTTCTCTTTGTGGGCTTCTGTCTTTCTTTAGCCTTTCTGGCTTCAATAAAGCGATCAATTGACAAAAAAAAGGTGTGATGGGGATTAGATTTCACTCTAACTTTCTTGTTCCCTCACCTTTTCTGGTCTGACGAGTTCCCCTTTAGTTCAACATTATATAGTGTGTACATTTCTTTCTCTTTTCGGTCGAGTAGTGTGTACATTTCATTTCACATTGATTAGGTAAGGATAGAAGAAATTGGGCCCATCCAAAAGAGTGATTTCGCCCATATAGACTTCTTTGAAATAATGCGACAGAACAAGAGGGCCGGCCCAAGAACAGAAGAAAAGTTGAGTCTAGTAAACACTATTTTGTATGCTTAAACAACAGCACCAGTGGTCTAGTGGTAGAATAGTACCCTGCCACGGTACAGACCCGGGTTCGATTCCCGGCTGGTGCATTCTCTTTCTTGCGGGGATAGCTCATTTGGGAGAGCGTCAGACTGAAGGTCGCGTGTTCGATCCACGCTCACCGCAATTTGGTTTTTTTTTTTTAATATTTTTGATAATTCTGAGTTCGTTTTCCAGTATAAGATTCTCAAGTTTGCAGGTGAATTTCCTTAAATGAAGTTCAAAAATCAAATAAGCTTCTTGGAATCAACATCAAGCCTGAAACTATTTCGGAGTAGGATTTCATGATAATGGACGATTGCTACGTTTCCTAAATTTTTAGAGTTCTAGTTGCTCAAAATTGCTTTTTCAGTGGATATTAATGTAGTGAACGAAGGCTTAAAGCTGCAATTAATTACAGGGCATGAATAAAACTGCAGGGTTGCGTATCCGGATATTGATTCTGTCATCACAAGGTGGACCTTTGTTATTGTATGCTTTTAAGGTTTAGATACCATTATACCAATAAGTCCCTTGGATTCATGCGCTGGCCATATCAATCAGTGGAGAAATGACGTAAATAATAGGATGAATTAGCATGATCATATATACCATAAAGTGGCCTGATATGTTATGGATGGAGCCAGCAAGTTGAATTATGTTAACTTTGCTACTTCCTTAGCAGCATAGTTTAGAAGCAATTTACATTTCTCATGGGCTTGTCCTATATACATGTTTAGTTGATGGGTGAATATATAATTAACATTATACTTCTTCATTCACCAATCCATTAATGAATGTTGTGTCTATATATATTATAAGCTTCAAGTAAAGAGCTTTTATGTTTCTCCTAAACCCAGTAAGTCTTGTTGCTTAATTTCCATTTTAGGTTCCATGGTTCCTTATTAAAAAATACATGTTGTTTACCAAGTTTATTTAATAAAGAATAAACTAACAAAGATTAGGCTCTTTACAAGTAAATATAATATAAGATTAAAGGAAGATATGTTACGTACAGTAGAATGAACGACCTTATAAATTTGCTCTCTTATACTATAGGCAATTGCTGGCTGTAAATCTTATCTTAACCTTTACAATCCAATAAGTTTAAAAATAATTTCTGCTCTATTCATGGATAAATTATTATTATTTTAATTGACTTTTGTTAATTTAAAGAGGGCACAAATAATTAGGAGCTGGGCTTTAGGTGACTGGAGGTATACGTGGCAATTTTTTAAACATTATCTTTCTTTATTATTTATACATAATATTATGCGTGATCGTATTTATAAGAGATAAAAAAATATTTTTATTTAATTTTAAATACAAGAAATATAGTATTATTTTGAATTGTATTAATTATGAAATTACTTTTATATCTTTAATTTATTGTCTACTGTTCACCTATTTTTCATGACAGTGGATGTACTACATTTTTTTCAATAACCAATTATTGAAACATGAGTTACTACAAGGGGAGATAAAGAGATAAAAGAGGAAAAAAATGAAAGTGTAAAATATGATGAGTGATATGATGAAAAAAATAGAGAAAAAAGTGTGTTGTATAAGTTATTGTGTTTTTTGTTTAAATATATTATCTCTAAAAAATATGAGCGTAAAAAAATTACAATTCTTAATTTTTTTTATTAAGGTCATTTTCATTGAGTAAACTCTCAATTTGTTCCCTAAAAGATTTGAGGCCGCTGACATTAGTCTCTAAAAGATGGAAATTATATTTTCGTCCCTAAAATATGAAATAGTCATTCAATTTAGTGACATTTACACTTTGTTTGGTTGTAGGGTAGAAATAGAGAAGAGAGAAGTAGGAAAAAGAAAAATAGAGAAGAGATAGAGATGATTTATGAGTTGTTTGGTAGGAGAGAAATAGGTGAGAAATAAAAGAGAAATGTGATTTTGAGGTGTTTGATTTGATTGAAGAGATAGGAGAAAAATGATATTATTTATTAATTTATTAATTATTGCAGCCACTTAAATCGATTTAAATACCAATGAGAATCGATTTTCTACCTCTCAAAATCTAACCATCCAAGTGCATTTTAATCAATTTAAATGGCCACCAAACATTTTGAAAGAACAGGGGCCATTACACGTTGCAATTTAAATGCCGACCCAATAAATTCCTACCCTTTCAAAATGTTATAATAAGAAGATTTGTTACACATAATGCAAAACGGGCATTTACATTCTGCAAAACAGGGGCCCAAAAAAATCAAACTCAAAGGTTGATTTAGCCGGTATCTTGACAATGATCCCTCTTCCATCAAGCGAAGAAGTACTTCTATACTTCTATCTCTTATACAGCAATTGTCATGTGACATCAAAATAGATACAGAGACACCCAAAAAATTTGTATGGATGACAAATGTTGTTACTGCTATAAACCCAACAAACCCAAGGATTGCAGCGCATGTGCGGCCAAATCAAGTGTAGTCCCCGACTCTGGGCCATCATCGGAATTTATCAACTTCCTCCCCTGCAGAAGAGAGCACAATTCGCCTTCCCATGCATGTCTCAATGAGGTTGTATGTCTCAATGTAACAAAAAAAAAATGTTAGAACTTAGAACCATGGAACCACGGTCTCTGCATTTCTTCGCCAAATCACGCCATATGAGCGAAGAAATACAAAAAGAGTGGGGTCCACTAACTTTTATATAACCTCTTGGCTATTTCCTTAGTCCACCAAACATAAGAGATATCGCACTTTTTCGGTATTTCTCCCCATCGTTGCTATTTCTATGCTATTTTGCATTCACCAAACAAAGTGTTAAAGAAATCTTTTAAGGACTAAATTGAATAGTTGTTTATCTTTTAGGGACGAAAAAAGTAATTTCCTTCTTTCAGGGACTAATATGACCAATGTATGTTTAGTTGATTGTCATTTGTTTCTTTTACTACTCTCGTTTGTCCTATTTATAAAACAATTAGACCAAATAACACATTATGAAAAATAATAATGCATTGACTTTCAAAAAATTAGTGTATAACATTCCAAATTTACCCCTATTTAAAATTGAACTCCACTATCATGGTGATTGTGTCAATTTAAAATTTTTAATGGTCAACAAAGATAAATATGAAAACAAATATTAAATATTTCTAAATTTTTATACTTTATTTTATAAATAAAACCATAAAATTTTAAACATTATGTTATAAATAGGATCAGAGCGACAGTTAGGCATTAGTAGTCATATTTATGGTCAATAAAGTCTGGTATAGTTGACAGATAGCTAGATCCCTTAAGCATCTTGACAGGGGTTCATTCCTAGCGGTTTGTAAGGAAAAGACTTTGTTGGGAGAGATAGAGCCCACTTCGGTGATCTCTACACCTTGAAATGGATAAATCTCTAACTATCGACAGAGGATACCCTTTATTAAAAAAAAGTATTAATATTTATTTAATTTAAATGTATTGCTTTTACCGGACATTGTCACTTGTGGTTGCAGCTTTAGTCATTGTAATTGCCCAAAAAATATAATTTCTAATTACTATATTATATATTGTATTTTGATTCAACTTTTAATTTAATTTACCATACAATTCCAAATCGAGTGAGCATTGTCCATTAGCTGGGAACTTTATATATTTATCAATTTTTTTTTCAAAAGATTTGATGGTTTTCTAATTTTTTTGTTACTGTATCATATGTCACTCAGTCATAACTCTGACTCATAACAAAGCTTTTAGGGAAAGTAATCTTCTTCTTTTTTTTGTCAAATTTCAAATATATTTTTTCAAATCCCTTCCCACGAAAACCCAAAACCAACACAGGAAACGCCCTACAGTTCATCCAACCTCATGATACCCAGCTCCTCCTCTCGCTCTTGTGTTTCATCCCAATCAAGATCAACACTGGAATGCCCGAGATCCAAGCACACGATGGTAGTGGTTGAGGATGATAGGTCGAGTTATGACGATGTTGCTGAGCAGCACCAGTTGAGCGAGATTGACCGAGGGAGTTTCTGTACATCATGCCCTATTTCAGTTATTCTTACATTTGTCTTCCCCTAATTACATGATGCTTACGAAACTTCATAGAAAATTATGGTGTCTCGATTGATGGTTCTATTATGTATTGCTATTCCCTACCTCTACCCCTGTAAGCAGTTTCTCTTAAGAACCTTTACATGAATTATGAAAGCTCTCACACAGATTGCTTTGAAGATTTTTGGATTGTTAAATGAGATATTTGATTTTTCCTAATGCTTATTTATCCTAAAAAATATTCTAATATGATGCTGATAAAGAACTTGGTTTTGATCATTCCAGTTTTGTGACTTGAGCTCTATTTTGGAACCTTGGAGACCTCTGAAAATTGATAAACTGCCAACTCTTCACAATGCTATCAAAGTCTTAAACTAACTTAAAAGTTAAAACTCATGTTAGAGGACTAAAAGGATCGAATGAAAAATTATTAGAGTTCAAAGGTTAGTATTGTTTCAACCTTATGAATAACATGTTTTTTAATGTTTACATGAATCTCAAAAAATTAATATGGTTTAAAGCTTTATTATAGATATGTAGTTATTTTTTCCTAACTTCTAATTTTATGACTTTCATGGTGATTGCTTGATCTTACCACTAATACATGACTTGGTTGCAAGATCGGGTGAATAATTAGCTTGGTCATATGCTACAACCTCTTTTTTTTATCCTTTCCAAGCATAATGGTTTCTTGTAGCAAACCCATGCCACTCTTCCATGCTTCAATTCATTACAGTTTACAAGTTTATGTCTATCAAATAATTATGTAAAAATTGCATGGTTAAGGTGAGGATATCAAATAATTCTGTGTTGGGCTATCATGTTTTGTGTGATAAATCTACCCTTCATAAAGGGTTCAATTTTTATGCTCAAGCTCTATGGAGTTCCCTATTTGGTTATCTCACTCTAACATTCTCTTTTTATGACAATCACTTAACACATGTTTGTTAGATATTCACTCATTTGAACATATGCAAATCTTCATCATGTGGCTGGACTTTGTCACATACTTGCATCACCATGGTTTTAAGCATAAACTTACTTGGTACCGCGACAAGGTAACATAACAATGCTGATTCTTTTCTTCAATTCTTATTAGTTAAAAGGAACTAGATCTCAATTTATAAATTTTTTATAAGGATAATATATCTTATTATATTCTTTTTTCCCTAACATATCGAGTTTTCCCAAATTTCAACTCTATGTAGCCAACCTGTCACCCATTCATTCATACCTTCCACTGAGAACTTGCATTTTATTTCCCCTTCTTTGTGTTCAGATTTCATACTACATTTCTCCTACTGCTTCTTGCAATTCATGGTAACAGGTGGAATGGATGCCCTTATACACTTTGTCTCTTGATTTCTTATTACTTCCTGCACCTTAATTAACCCTTTTCTTCTCCACCTTTAGATCACCTTTATCCCTTTCATGTATTATACATAATACATCTAGCCATACACCCGTGTGACCTTCTTCTATGCCCAGTTGCACATCATACTGAACTTTCAATGAACAAAGGCTTAGGAACTTCATTTGGTACGCTAGAGTAAACACTAAGTTCCTAATTTTTGTGTCATTCTGAAAATTTAGATACCCTACACCAGTTGTATATCATACTGGACTTTCAATAAAACAAAGGTTTAGGAACTTCATTTCATACACCAGAGTAAACACTAAGTTCGAAATTTTTGCCTCATTCTAAAAGTTATTTAGATACCCTGCACCACGTGGATCAATCCTTAGATTGCGTTATTTATTTATATTGATCTATTCTTTGCACCACAAGATACAATTCTCTGCCACTATATATATATATATATATATCCTTTCATCACTGGTAAACTCTTCACAACTAAGCCAACAATATATAGTGTTCATTCTATTTTTCAGTAGAAGCTTCATGTTATTATTTCTGTTTGTTTTTATGAGACATGTCAGATTGTTTTGGAAAATCCTAAGATACTTGAAGATGCAGTGCACAACCATTTTGCAGACCTAGAATGTCTCCACAAAAAGCATGCTTACTTCTATGACGGACTGGAGAAGCTCAAACATTGTTATTCCATTAATTATTGCATGCTCTGATGTAAACTCTGCGTGTTTTAGTGTTAAAGTGTATGAATCAGATTCATAATAGATTACTTGTATGAATCATATTCATAATAGATTACTCACACTGTCTTTAGAAACTGATACTCCATTCTCCCCGCATTATATGTTCAACATTTTGTCATGTTAACATGCCAGACTTTGTAGCTTTCATAGTTTCCATGACATTTGCAATAGTTCAACAAAACATTGATGTTTGTATCCAACTAATTTCACCCTCCTATATTCCCATCTAGAATTTAAGCCACTAAAACTCGCTTAGACCATCTAATCTACAATATAGCTATTATTATTTCTATAGAATAAACCTTGTATCAGATCTTATGTGTCCAATTTTTTTATTGTCTTTGCCTTTTGTATCACTTGTGCATTAGTTTGTGTCAGCCCCGTGCATAGCACGGGCTACACACTAGTTAGAAACAAATTTACTATTTACTCTTATTCATTTTTTAAGAATATTTGTGTCTTTATGCATGCTTTGTTTGCCTATTATTCTAATGTTTGGTGTCAGTACATCTTTTATAATGATATTTGTTTGTAGGAGAAATACATAGCACAATGAATCCTAACCAATTGAAATTGATGAGCCTAAAGATATTTTTTGGGCATGTTATGTATAACATAGTCACAGATGAAGCTTGTAACTTATACTAATAACATACATTTAAAATCGATTTTAGTGTAAGGAGAGGGAAGGAGTTGCATTATGATAAGGAGAAAAAGTACATACATGCAAGTGAAAGATTTGTATTGTTCCAAAGAAGGGAAAGATCAAACTCTTTTCATTTCCCTTATGGTATGCTTACACCTACTTTATTCGATGTTGTTGCCATAACTGGCCTTCGACCTGAAGGCCAACTCATCCTCCCTATCATGAAGGTTCCAAAACCTCATGTTGAGCCAATCTGGGACAAATTGACTTATACCCAATTCATCCAAACCAATGCTAAATCTGGTGAAGTTACTAAAAAAGAACATGTTGCTTTTCTTTTGGTTTGGCTTTCTGCATTCGTGTTTTATTCTCGATCTCTTCAGGTTCCTAAATCCTATCTTCCTTTAGCTCAACTTCTTATCTGCTCAAGATACCAAACTTTCCGAGGAAGCCAAAAAAGATTGGGACAGTGAAGAAGAACAAGGGAAGAAAACCAAGAAACGCAAAGCTATCACATCTTCTTCTCAAAAGCCTTCTGTAAGCTAGATTTCATTTCTAGAAATCCCTATAATTTACTCGTAATTCCATAACTTTTATTTTGTCTTTCATAGGTTGATGCTTCTAAATCTCGAAAAAGGGCAAAATCAAGCAAGGTCAAAAAGAATGATGAACCTTCTGATCAAAGCCCATCTACTTCTGTGGGCAAGAAGAATGAAGTAGATGATTCTAGCAAAGCCAAGAAGGAAGAAGCAAAAGGAAAAAAGAAGGAACCATCAACTGGATCTGGTGGAGAGTCCTTCTCGAAGGTATATTCAAATTCTCCTTTGAATTTGATCTTTTGTGAATTCAGGGTTCCTGTTAATGTTTATCAATTTTACTTTCTCAACAAGAAACCACCCCTGAAAAACAAACTATACCTTCGAGAGAAAAGGATACTCCCAAGGAAAAGAAGGTACTCTCAGTGATTCCCCCAGGAAAAACCATTGGCACTGTAAGACTTTATTCCCTTCTTTCTTTTATTCCTTTTAACTTAAGTTACTTATTCTAACTTGAATATGTTTTCTTTATGTAATCTCAGAGAGTTGGCCAAAGATTTAAGGTTAAGGCCAATAGAAAACAAATCCCAAGTGGGGCATTGAACCAAGTAATCTTTTTATACTTTTATCTTTTTAGGAAAGAAACATTCTTTAGCATTTATATCTATCTAATCTCAACTTTATTTTTCTTCAGATTGACATCTCTTCGAGCTCACGGACTGAAAGTGATGCAAAAGAAAATAAGACTATCGAAAGTCCGCTCCAAGCCACTTCTTCGAGGAGATCTGTCTCAAAGGAGAAGTTCATGGATGATATCGAAGAGAATGATGAAGAAAATGAAGAAAACGAAGAAGAAGAAGAAGTTCAGTCCCCTTCTAATCCAACTAAGGCAGATTCTCCAATGCAGGAAAAACCTTCAATGCTTACTCCTCAACTTATCCAACAAGAAATTGAGAAAATATCTCCTCTCAAGGAAACTTCTACTATTCAAACTGAATCAGAAACTCCAGAACAGGCTCCAGGTTTCTCGAAGGAATCATCTAGATCTACTCTTGTGTATACTCCAACAGACTTAGATTATTGCCTTAAGAACTTGGATGACAACCCTTTTCTGGTTCTAGAAGTTCTCTCTGGTGAAGTTTCTTTATCTTCTGCCCACTCTGAAGCAACTGTGCAAAATACTCCGAGTGAAGATGCCTCCATCGAAGTAGTTCTCCAAAATTTCAAGAGGTTAATTTTCGAGAAATCTATGCTCAAAACTATTCCCAAGGATCCCCATTACAGAAAAGAGATAAAATGCTATTTAACCCTTTTTGGGAAAAGGCAAGAAGAATTCTCTGAATCTCAACGTCAAGGGATCAAGCATTTCTCAGAATTGTATCAGAATGCAATCAACACTCTAAGTCAAATTGAACAAACTACTTCGAGATTAGGCAGTCAGAAGATGGAAAAGGCTGAACTGGTGGAGAAACTTCAAGACAGTAAGATAAAAGTTTCCAAATATGAAAAATCTATCGAGCAAAATTTGGTGAAGGTTGAGGAGCTAAAAAAAAAGAGTCATAATATCGAAGAAGCTATCAAAAAGCTTCAAGAGGATGCTGCAAAAGTCAAGTCAAGCAAGGATGAGCTCGAAGCTACTATCTCAAGACAAAGGTCTTCACGCTTCGAAAATTCTTAATTCCGTCAAAGGTATTTCGAGGGATGCTGTTGAATTCTCAAAGGACATCAACAATTTGGAGAAATCTGATTATAGCTTGAAGATCCAATATGAAGACCTTATGCATGACTTTGCAAAAATGCAGCATGATCCTCCTTTTTAATTCATTAACACTTGATTTTTCTGTAACTTTTAGGATATTCTGATTCGAACATGGGTTCAAATTTATTTTTCTTCGAAACACTTTACTTTTTATGCACAATTTTTATTTCTTACAAAATTGGCTTATATTCTTTCAAATATTTCCCGTTTATTGACATTATGCGTAAATCACTAACTAATTCTCGAATTGAATACACATTATTTGAATAAACTTTCTCGATTTCAAAGGGTCCTTCCCAATTGCGTGACCATTTTCCAAATTTCTTAGACTTTTTATCAATTGGTAAAATTAACTTCCAAACATAATCACATACTTGAAAACCTTTTTTCTTAACCCTTTGTTGGGATTCGATTTTTAATTGTTTCGAATTCCACAAGTGACAAGGGTATGATGCCATTTGAAATTTACAAACAGAGGTAAAACCACCTCATTTCGAATTTTGATAACAAGTCTGTTAACTTAGAGAAAAATTATTGATTGAAGTCAAAACAAAAAGACTTTAAGAATTCGAAAAGAAGACAAGTGTAAATTCGAGAAATAATACATTGCAGGTATTTCGAAAGGCAAGTGATAGTTCTTTTATTCATGATCCAAATTTGAATTACATCAGTTCGAATACATTGGAAATATATTAGAAAGGAAGCTATCCTAAGTGCCTAATACATTAGAAAGGAAACTATCCTAAGTTATAATGAGTCATTGACTCATGTCTTTCGCACCTCTTTCTCTTCTTCCTTCCCCACAGGCTTTGATAGAGCCAAGACAAAGGAGAATATGTTTTCCAATTTGTTGAACCACCTTCGACTTGGGGAAGGAATCAAGATCGGCATGGGAAAACAATAATAGATTCATTTATTATATAAATGAACCTATATTTGGCTATCACGTACAATCCAAAAGCAAAGTTTTAAAGAAAAAATTTGAAAAAAAGCTAATGGCTTTGGCCATTACGTCAATCCTATAAAAAATGAAATCATTCCAGATTGGATTGAACGTAATAGCCAAAGGAATTAACTTCTTCATATTCTTTGAAGAATTTAGAAGAAAAGAGAATGAAGAATTGTGAAAAGAATGTGCAAAAGATTCTTATTTATAGGAGTGGAAAGAGGCAAGTTTCATTAATAAGACCAATTTAACGTCCAATGAGAAGAAATCTCATAATGAAATTGAATGAAGTAGGATGGACGGTGGCCGGTGGTCTTTATGATCTTTGGAATGGTCAAATGAAGTTTGACATGTGGCACAGGGAAGAGTGTAGTCAAAATCTCGAAAAGAGAAAAATTTATTAAGTTCAGATGTCAAGAAAAGACTAAGTCTTAAAGTTAAGGATTTTCTCGAGTCCATGAAGTCAAAGGTCCAGAAAGAAGATTTCGAGAAAATAGAAAGAGGATTTCGAGAAAACAGGAAGAAGATTTCGAGAAATCAGAAGGCAAGAATTCGAGAAACAGGAACAGAGAATTCGAAGACAAGATATCTGAGGACTTAGAAGATTTCTGAAGAAATCAAAAGGAAGTTTGAAAAGTCAGAAGACAGTTATTGAAGATCAGAAATGGTTTTCTGGTTGGCAGAAGACGTGGCAAGCATGCACGCTGCCAGCACATATGGCTAGATGATGTGTCATATGTACATTAGTTAGCCGTTAGAATTAGGAAACTATAAATAGGTGAACTCTTAATGTAATAAGGGTTGGCAAATCATTATACTCAATCTCTGAAACACCTTATACGTCCGATCTCACTGCGACAAACAGGTTACAAGGAGTAACAGTATGTGATGAACCCATCCATATTTCAATTCAAGCAAATTGTTCTTACAATTCATCTACTTTCTGCAATCTACTTTCCGCAATTTACTTTACGCAATTTACATTCTGCAATTTACATTTCACATACTTTTTCTTTCTTTCTTTCAAATTCTATGTTTTCTTATTTATTTGAAACTTTGATTTTCAAGAATCCAATTTAGAACTTTGTTTGATAGAATTCTGAATCAAGTAGTTCTAAACTTTCTGAAAGATAAGTTTTGATTAAATTCTGAATCAAAACTTTTGAAACTTGTTATTTCTGGATCTCTAAAACATAACAATTGACTTGGTGAAATTCTGTACCAATCAACCATTTTTTCCAGAAAATTTGAACTTTTGAAAATCTTTTATAAATCAGAAACACCATAAATCTACTTTTTAAAAGAGTCCCGTAAGAGTATCTGATTCTAATCCCAAAATTGTTCTTAGAATCAAAGTGACTAAAATTTAATTTTCGATATTAAATTTTTTCACCACAAACAAATTGGCACGCCCGGTGGGACAAATTTGCCAAAAGTAGTGTGTGTTGTGATTTTCTAAAAAAAAAAATTTGTTCTTGCATGCGTTTTAGAAGTGGAAGAACAATATCTGTTAAAATGGCTAATAGTTCAAGATAAATCGAAATTGGAAACAACAATAGGGATATAACAACTAATGTTATGAATTCTGAGAATTCACCATCCCAAAGAAATGAGTCTGTGAATAACAATTAGAATGGAGTGAATGGAAATAATAGTGTTAACAGAGAACAATCAACAACTACTACTACTACTACTACTATGCCAGAACAGCTTGTAGTAAGTCAAATTGGTTCTACTATCCCTATACCCAATTTTGTTTCTATGTCTCAAAATGGACAACCAATATATGGGTTGCCATATGGTTTCGTCCCAAATTCTGGGACAGGCCCACCAACAATGTCAACAGTAGGTCCAACAATAAATCGTGGACCCATTTTTAATCCCTTTGTGGGAAGTTCATCTTCATCCATTACAAATTCCACTTTACAGTCTTTAAGGCAACAAATGGATGAAAGCAATCATGAAATGGTAAATATGTTGACACAACAAATGGCCACAATGTTCGATCCATTGGTACAAACCACAAATACCAATTATAATTTGTTGGCTAGGCAAATGGAAAGGATTGCGGATGTGTTTGGAGCACCCACAGATCCTATAGTTAGACAAGTGGCTAATATGAGTTCCCCTGTGAATCAAGGGGATCAAAATAATCAAATACCAAATCCTGTTAATCCTGTCGAAAATAGGGAAGAAAATGCTCCTAGAATCATCCTGAATCGAAATCAGAATGCTGATGAAATTCTCGAAAGGATAAGAGCAAATAACTTAGGGGGGCAACGAAATGTTGTTGGAATTGTCGAACAAGTCCTAAACAGACTTGGATTTAATGTAGGATTTGCAAATCATCCATATGTAGTGTCTCCTTTTTCCCAGATGGTATTGCAGACTGAATTACCGAGGGGATGGAAAGTTCCCAAATTTACCAAATTTTCTGGAGAAGTAGAAGAATCTACTGTCGAACACATTGCTAGATATCAAATCGAAGCAGGTGATTTGGCAAATAATGAAGAGTTGAAAATGAAATATTTTCCTAGTTCTTTAACTAAAAATGCTTTCATTTGGTTTACAACTCTTTCCCCGAATTCTATTTATTCATGGAATCAATTAGAAAGAAGTTTTCATGAACAGTTCTTTATAGGGGAAACAAAAGTTACTCTTATGGATTTAGTGAACATTAAAAGATTTTCGAATGAATCCATAGATGATTATTTGAATAGATTTAGGCAAATGAAAGCAAGGTGCTTTACCCAAATTCCTGAATATGAGTTAGTCCAAATGGCTGCTGGAGGGTTGGATTATTCAATTCGAAAGAAGTTGATTAATCAACAACTTAGAGATATGGCTCAATTGGCTGATAAGGTTAGGCAAATTGAACATCTTAATCTAGAAGATTAATATTATGGATATCAAATTCTTTCATTGGAAGTCTTTCTTGAATATCACTGATTTTCCTTAACGTTCCAATTGAAATTCTATATCTTGAAGCTATCTGAGCCAGTTCATTAGCTTCAAAATTCTGACCTCTTGGAATGTGTTCAACCTTAACTTCATCGAACATTCCCAAAAGCTTATTGGCTTGAATCAGATACCTAGCCAATTTTGGATCTAAACATTTATACTCTTTAATTATCTGCTTTATAACTAACTGAGAATCTCCTCTAATATGCACATTCTTTGAATTCATGGAAATTAAAACTTCGAGGCCAGAAATAAGAGCCTCATATTCTACTGCATTATTGGAACATTGATGCCTTATTTCAAACATCATTCGAGTAGGAAATCCCTTGGGTGAAATAATTAAAATTCCAATTCCTGATCCATTTTTATGTTTTGATCCATCAAAATATAACCTCCAGGGTTCTAAGCCCACATATATTGACTCTTTGATTGGAACTGGGGGATGATCTACCAATAAATCGACAACAACTTGTCCTTTCATTGCTTTCAAAGGGACGAATTTTAATGAAAACTCAGTTAATGCTAACGCCCATTTTCCAACTCTAGTGTGCAATATAGGCTTTAATAACATATGTTTTATTACATCGAAATGATAAATTACAAATACATCATGAGGTTTGACATAATATTTTAGTTTAGTACAAGAAAAGTACAAATATAAACATAATTTCTCCATTGCATAATACCTAGTTTCTGCATCATTGAGGACTCTACTTAAGTAATAAACAACCGTTTCTACACCATTTTCGTCCTCTTGAGCCAACATACTTCCAATTGTGGCTTCTGAAGCAGAAATATATAACTTCAATGGTTTTCCTGGCAATGGGGGAGTCATAATCGGAGGCATTGTCAAATATCTCTTGATTTCTTCAAAGACTTGTTGATGCTTGTTTTCCCACTTGAAGTTTTCTTCTTTCTTCAATTTAAGTAAAGGGGAAAACACTTTCGTCTTTCTTGACAAATTAGAAATAAATCTTCGAAGAAAGTTTACTTTCCCTAGGAAAGATTGCAATTGCTTCTTTGTAGTAGATGAAGATGCTTCTAGAATTGCCTTAGTCTTATTTTTATCAACTCAACGCCTTTTTTATGCACAAGAAACCCAAAAAAATTACCTGCAAATACCCCAAAAGCACATTTAATAGGATTCATTTTTAAACCATGCTTTCTCATTCTTTCGAAAGCTTGTCGCAAATGATCTAAATGGAAGTCTTTTGATTCAGACTTTACCACAACATCGTCTATATGGACTTGCATAAATTTCCTATTAAATCATGAAAAATCAAATTCATGGCTCTTTGGTATGTTGCACTAGCATTTTTAAGGCCAAAGGGCATCATTATCCATTCATAAGTTCCTATTGCACCAGGACATCGAAAGGCTGTTTTCGATATATCCTTTTCAGTAATAAAGATTTGATTATACCCTGAGTATCCATCTGACATACTTAAAAGTTCATTTCCTGCTACCGAATCTATTAATATATTAACAACCAACATTGAATATTCATCTTTTGGGGTTGCATTATTAAGATCTCGAAAATCAATGCATACTCTTAAAGTTCCATTTTTCTTAATAACAGGTACTATGTTAGAAATCCAATCTACATACCTGGCAGTTCGAATAAACTTATCTTTTAGAAGACGCTCGATTTATTCTTTGATTTTTGAAACTATTTCTGGAGCAAATCTTCTAGGAGCTTGTTTTACTGGTCGTTTATTTGGATAAGTTGGAAGTTTATGCTCTACCAGCTTTCGACTCAAACTAGGCATCTCATGGTAGTCCCATGCAAAACAATCCTTATATTCCTTCAACAAGTCAATCATTTTCTTCTTAAACTCTCCTTCGAGATTTTGACTTACAAAAGTAGGCCTTTTCTCATCATCAGTTCCTAAGTTCACCTCTTCCAAAGGATCTTGAGCTTCCATTTTCTTAATACCTTGAGATAGAGTCTCTTCGAAACCCAAAGGGGAATAGTCATAAATACAGTCTAATTTATCAAATTCTACCCCTTGCATTTCCTGAACATACGTTTCAACTTTCTTGATCATATTCTCAAGGTACTCCTTTCCAGAATTTTTACACCCTTCAGAAATCTCTTCACAACCTTTATCTTCTTATTTTGATGATGTTTCTTCTTCCACTACTTCCTCAATAATTATTCTTCCTTCTTGTCATCCGACCTTAGTGGCCGTTATTTCATCATTATATTTGATTTGTTCAAATTCGGCCTCGAGAGCCGCTTCTACCTTCTTTTCGGCCATATAGGCCGAAATTCGAGCCCAAAATCTAGAACTTACTCTGGGTCTGACCATTCTGAAATTTCTCAGGCCTCATGTGGGCCAACATCACACTGGAGCATGAATCCACAGTCTGGATTCAATCTTAAAGAGTAAGGCACCTTAGTTGGCATCAACATGTATTTGTCAATTACTTCTTAAGGCCTTACCTTCATTACTTTCTTTTCCATACTTCTCACATCCACAACATCTTCTTCAACATTGAAATAATTTTTATCCCCATCGACCTAAATAGGCACTACTTTTTTAGTCTATAGGCATAACTTTTGATGCATTGAAGATGGAACCACACTAACTCCATGAATCCATTCTCTACCTACCAGCAAATTACAGTTTGCCTTTGAATCGACCACAACAAACATCGTAGGTCTCATGATGGTTCCTACAGTTAATTCTAAACATAAAACCCCCTCAGACTTAGATGTCTTTCCACTAAAGTCAGTAATTACCATCTGATGTGGCATCAAGTCTGCTTTAGACTTCATTAACTTTCTCATCATAAACTTAGGCATCAAATTCACTGCTGCTCCTGAATCAATAAGTACTTTGCATATGCTTACATCATTGATCAAAGCCCGGATAAATAATGGTTTCATGTGCAACTGCATCTCTTCAATAGGTCTTTCGAATACAGCAGAATCATTCTGGAAAATTTGTTTGCCAATGTATGAATAACATATAGGTTCATCACCTATGTTATCTTCTTCATAGTCTTCATCTTCCAAGCCCTTTTCAAGTTCTTCTGCGTACTCAGCAGGAAAAACTAAAACTACTGCGCAGATATCATCCAGACTATCTGCGAATCCTGTTTCAAAGTTTTCTGTTAACAAATCATCTTCGTTTTCATCAAAATCTCCAGTTACCTGAAAAGATGGTTTTTTCTTTACCACTTGTGCATACGAAGGATGATTAGAATTTGCTCGCACCTGAATCACTTGTGCATTCTTTGCTTGAATTGGCTTAGGTTGTGTATTATTCTTTTCAAGTATCATGCTCTGTTTCTCCTGCTCTTCTAAAGCAGCTTTCCTCATTCTATGTGCCCTTCTCCATTGGGTTTTCGTCATTGGTGGCCTGTTACCATAATAAGGCCTCTGCTGAAATCCTTGATAATTATATTGAGGTTGAGGATATTCAGGACAAACCCATTTATTCAGAGGAACAGTTGAAGGTGGTACAAAAGTTCGAGGTTTCCCAATAACATGGAAATTTGGGTGTATAGGTTGTTTCCCCTTATTCATCACATTCACTTTCTAAGGCACTTTCTCTTCTGAAATCGAACTAGATTTTAAAATCCAGCCCCCAACTGCAGGCCCAGTCTTAACTTGCCTATTTTCATTATTTTGGCCTTTCATGGCCACTGATTGGTAGTGCCACTTCATTTCAGAATCTCGAATGACCTTAGCTACTGATTTGTCAAATACTGCATGACATCTTGGACAAAATTCAATTGAGGCATCCTCAAACTTCTTCCTATTCAGAAATTCGATAAGTGATTCACCACCCTTTGGTAAAAACATCTCGAAGTTCCTGAACTTCATCAACAACAATCTCAGTGGCTTCTTTGATAGAATTCGAATCTTCCACTTCAACCATATTAATACTTGCAGGTTCTGCATAGTTAGCATTCACCTGAAGTGGATCAGAATCAATTTTCATTGCCATTGGTGTTTTCTCTTCAAACTTCAATCTTCCTTGCTTAATAGCTTCTTGGATGATATCCTTGAAACGAACACAACTATTAGTCCAATGTCCATATGTATGATGATGCTTACAGTATTTTCGACCTCTTCTCTATTCTTGAGAAGGAATTTTATGATCATCACTTAGAATTATTTGCTTATCCTTAACTAATATGTCAAATATCTGATCAGCCTTTGAAATATCAAAGCCATAAGTTTTCTTAGCAAACTTATCTTTTGTATCATTATTAGTATTACCGTATGGTTTTAAGGATTGACAAACATAAGGAGGCTCTAGCTTAAGTTCTGCCACATGAACATCATTATCTTCTAAATCATGCTCATCATCACTGCCATCAGAAACTTCTAAGTATGTTATTTTATCTTTCCTTAGAAATTTCTCAGGTTTCTTAAATCTTTCTTTTTCTTTCTTAAGATGTTCTATTTGTCTTACTTTATCAGCTAATTGGGCCATATCCCTAAGTTGTTGATTGATCAACTTTTTACGTATTGAATAATCCAAACCACCTGCAGCCATTTGAACCAATTCATATTCAGGAATTTGAGTAAAACAACTAACTTTCATTTGTCTAAACCTGTTCAAATAGTCATCTATTGACTCATTTGATGATCTTTTAATATTAACCAGGTCCATAAGAGTAACCTTAGTTTCCCCTCTAAAGAACTGTTCATGAAAATTTCTTTCTAACTGATTCCACGTGTGGATCGAATTAGGGGAAAGGGTTGTAAACCAAGTGAAAGTATTTTTGGTTAATGAACTACAAAAATACTTCATTTCCAATTCCTCATTATTAGTCAAATCACCTTCTTCGATTTGGTATCGAGCAATGTGTTCGACGGTAGATTCTCTTACTTCACCAGCAAACTTAGTAAATTTAGGGACTTTCCATCCCCTAGGTAATTCAGTTTGTAAAACCATTTGGGTGAAAGGAGATACCACACAGGGATGATTTGCAAATCCTATATTAAACCCATGTCTATTTAGGACTTATTCGACAATCCCAACAACATTCTGTTGCCCCCTAAGTTATTTTCCCTTATCCTTTCTAGGATTTCATCGGCATTCTGATTTATATTTAAAACAACTCTAGGAGCATTTTCTTTCCTATTTTCGACTGGTACCATAGGATTTGGCACTTGATTGTTTTGATCCCCTTGATTTATTGGAGAATCATTATTAATCACTTGTCTTACAATAGGATCTGCAGGACCCCCAAACACATCTGCAATTCTTGCCATTTGCCTAGCCAACACATTATAATTAGTGTTAGTTGTCTGTGCTAATGGATTAAACATTGTGGTCATTTGTTGTGTCAACATGTTCACCATTTCATGGTTGCTCTCATCCATTTGTTGTCTCATTGATTGCAAAGTAGAATTAGTAATGGATGAAGATGAACTTCCTACAAAAGGATTAAAAATTGGTCCACGGTTTTTAAGTGGGACCGCTGTTGGACCAATTGTTGACATTGTTGGTGGAGCCATCCCAGTACTTGGGATGAAACCATACGGTAATCCATACATTGGATTGCCATTCTGAGACATAGAAATAGTATTAGAAACAGGGATAGTAGGCACAACTTGACTTATTACTGGGTCTTCTGGCAAAGTTGTAGAGACAACCTGATCTCTATTAACACTACTATTTCCATTACCCCCATTATTATCATTATTGTTCACTGACTTATTCGCCTGGGGTCGTGGACTCCCAGAACTTGTAGTTGTATCCCTATTATTGTTTCCACTTCCTACTTGCCTTGCGTTATTAGCCATTTGAATAGATATTGTTCTACCACTTCTCAAACGCATGCAAGATCAGTATTTAAAAAATAATAACACACACTACTTTTGACAATTTAGTTCCACTGGGCGTGCCAATTTGTGTGTGGTGATAAAAGTTAATCTCGAAAGAATCACTTTTAATCACTTTTGATTCTAAGATCAATATAGGGACTAGAATCTGGTCCTCTTATGGGATTCTTTTTAAAAGTAGGTTTACAGTGTTCTAAATGTAAAGATTTGAATACCATTATTGGTTTCAAGATATTGTATCAAGTAATGAAAATTGCAACAACATAAATCAGAAAAGTAAAAAAATGTATGAGGTTAAAGAAAAAGAAACAAAAGAAATGCTGGAAATGAGAAACAAAAGATCAAAGTAAGAACAAAAAGAAATGAAGAACAATGTAAAAACAATTGCATTGAATGAAAGCGGAAGGAATTCACATACTAGCACTCCTTGTAACCAATTTAGTCACTGATAGGATGAACGTATAAGTGTTTCAGAGTGTTTGTACAAATGATTTTCCAACCCTTATTACATGAAAAGTTCACCTATTTATAGTTTTTCATCCTAACGGCTAACTAATGTACATGTGACACATCAACAATCTTCATGTGTTGGCAGCCTGCATGAATGCCACGTCTTCTGCTAACCAGAAACTGCTTTCTCTTCTTTGAACTTTTACAAATGCTCCACTAAAATGTTGACATCTGTCTTAACCAATAGACTTTAGCAACTGCCACTAACTGCTTTTCATGACTTTCTATTTGCTCGAACAGATTCCTTCCTTGTATAAATATCTTCTAAGTCTTCATTCATTTTGATTTCAATTTGTCTCACTTGTAAAATCGAAAATTGTTCTCGAACTCTCTACCTTTCGATCTTCTTACTTGTTGTAATCAAATATACCTTCTAAATTTCTCTCACACTTAGTTTTTCCTATTGGTATTTGGCTCACTGAATAGTTCTTGATTTTGATGCTTGACCATTCCTATTCGTGTGCCACGTGTCAGTATTTATCTGGTTGAATCGAAGGTTACTTTTACCACCGTCCACCGTCCATTCACCCTCATTATGAAGGCTTCTCTAATTGGTCATTAAAGAGGTTTACCAATTAATGTTCTTCCTTTTAACTCATATAAATAGGAGTTCATTTGGACGTTTCTTTCATCCATTTTCTTTCTTCCTCTTCTTCCCTTCTAATTCCTTCAAAATATGGAGAAGTTTATTTCTTTGGCTACTGCGTTCAACCCAATCTTAAATGGTTTCATTTTGGACAAGGTTGACGAAGTAGCCAAAGCTATATGCTTTTTCAACATTTCTTTTTGAAGGTTGTCCTTTAGGTTGAACGTAGTAGCCATGTTGATTCATTTAGCAATAAATGAATCTGTTCACTCCTTCCCCACGCGGACCTTTAATTATACCCCAAGCACTAGGTCCATTTAATCAAGTTAACAAAATTCCTTTACCCTAGTGGCTCAATCAAAGCTTGCGGAGGAGGAGGAGGAAGAAGAGGTCTGGAAGGCAGGAGTCAAGTACATCTTGTAGTTTAGGATAGTTTTCTTTTCTAATATTTAGAATACATAGGATAGTTTCTTTTCTAATATGTTCTTTAAGTTGTATTCGAACTCTATGTAATTCGAATTTTGCTTATGAATAAAAATAACTACCATTCTCCTTCTGAATGTTTGAAGTCCTTTATTCTCGAATTTACACTGTACTCTTGTTTCGAGTCTATTGAGTTTCTTCTTGTATCAAGTTAACTTACTCGAAAACTCTTAACCTTTCGAGTTCACCAATAAATTCGAATTTCGAACTTCTATTCCTTTCTGTGAACTCGAGAATATTGACTTCCTTAAGACTTAGTTCATCTTTTAACCTCTTTTAAAAGAAAACATCTTCTAATAAATCGAAAATTGATTGTTCTGACTTTGTAGAAGACTTATAACTTTGTAAAACTTGAAGGACTTAAAATTCGAATACCAACACCCTAACGGTCAATTAATTTACAACAGACACGTAAGAGAAAATCCTAACTGCCTATTCTTTGGCCGAACAGGTGTCTTGTCTTTATTAGATGTATTCCACGTGTCCATCTTTTCTGTTGAACCTTGATTCGAAATTCCTTTTCAAAATACTTGATCAATCTTCATTCGAAATCTTGATGACTTTTGGCTTTGTCTTGATTCGAAATCTGGTTAAGTCTTGACTTCAAATCTTCAGGAAATCTTGATCATGTTAAATTCGAAATCTTCTACCAATTTGGTTAAGTCTGGATTCGAAATCTTCAGCCAAAATGTCTAAGCATGGATTCGAAATCCTTGAAGTTTTTGGCTATATCAAATTTGAAATCTTCAATAATTCTAACACCTTAGAAAATATTCTAAGTCTGAAAACTCCTTTATACTTCTTCTCTTCGAATTATAACCTCATGACTTTCTTCAGATCTATTCGAAATCTTAAAACCTTCTTCCATGTCTTCTTATCTTCTAAAAGTGCCTTCAAATGTTTAAATCTTCTTAATCGAAATCTTCTTGCATTTTGCTCGAAAATCTACTTCAATTTGTCCAAGGCTTCCATATTCGAATTTCTGAGCTTCTTTTGTCAATATTATTTTTCCTAAACTTCATTAAGTCTTCATTTCGAATGCTCTTCCTCTAGAATTTGAAATTTGGCATCAATTTATCTAAGGCTTTCACATTTGAAATCTTAAACCCTTTCTACCAGCATTCCTCCTTACAAAATTTCACTAAGTCTTGACTTTGAATTTCATGCTTCTCAGATTCGAAAATACAAATATAACTTCATACTCCCATTTTCATCTGACTCATGACTTTTCTTCTTTAAAATTTGAAGTCCTTTACCTTCCACTAGTCAAGTATTGCTCGAAATTTCTGATCATAATCAGACATCATTTTAAGTGTCCAAATAACCAAAGTACAAGAAGAATTCGAATTCCCCTTGGTTATTATTATTCGAAATCTTTTACAACATAGTGGGAACTCTTTATTCGAATTTTATCTCTTGTTTGAGATTGCGAAGCAAAATCTCCTTCAAGCCTTTGACTAATTCGAATTCTATCTTTCTGAAGAGTCTTCTTGAGAAAAGGACTTAGTAAAATTTCCACTTTGCAACTTTATACTTTGACCCAATTCGAATTTTTCTTGTGTTTTGAAAGAGTTTCCCCTAAAAAGGACTTAGTGAAATTTCCACTACTAACAGAATTGCTAGATATTTTATATCTTAAAGATACTGGCACTATAAATAATCAAGGCTTCCCATCAATATATGGTGATTCAAGCATCGAGTTACTGAGTAAACCAGTTTAGTCATAAAGCTAAAAGGTTAAAGCCAAATACATGATCAAAGAAAATAAGGAAAACATAATAGTAATAACAAATAAATTAATAAATAAAAAGGTTACCTTGATGGCAATTATGCGAAGTGAGCAGCTTAAACATGGTCAAGAAGAAAAGGGGGTTTAGGATTTTTCATGAAAACTTTGATCTGAATGTAATTGCTCAAGAACTGGAGCAGCAGCCTCAGCCTGATTTTATATAGCAACTCGGTTGATCAAATGTCACAAGAATATGCTGGCAATATAATTGCTGATGGTTAGTGATGCTACCTTCATTTAATTTTCATATGCCTATGTGCATTTATTTAGAATTTCAAACCGAGAAGAATTTAATAACTGTAACTGCTATTGTTTTGTTGATAGACCAGGAATGCTCTCGAGAACTACTTGATAGATTGTCATCATTTTCTCTCGTGTGAGTAGTGAAAGGTGTGGACTTTGTCACAAAGTTACAAGAACCCGCTTAACTCAAATTCGGAAACAATCTAGATGTAAATGTCTTATATTGGATCAAGAGAGGGTTGAGAAAGCAGCCACAAGAGGAAGAAAGAACTTCCATAAGTATTTAATTTATTAATAATTTGAATCCTCTAATTGGCCAACAACTAGGCATGTTCGCAATGAGATAGCACTTATTTGAGACTATGAGACTGTTTGGTGGCAGAGATTTGTAGGTGAGGGAGGAGAGGAGATAAATTTTAAGAGGGTTGTTAGATTTAATTTAATTTTTTTAGGAGGGAATGGGAGGGGGACAATCAAAATTATTTAAATATCCCTCCACTCATATTAATAAAGTTGGATGTCATAGAAGTGTAAGGATAAGTTTGGATGCACTTTTAGGTAACAGGCTCTTAGAGTACGGTTAACTCGTGTAAACTCTTGGAGTGCGGTTAAATCATAACCGCACTCTAAGTGCCCATGGTTAATTGTAATAATTGTTAGCCGCACTTCAACTCCAGCGAAAGTACATGTGCTCTTCCTCAGTTCCTCTCCCTCCTTTCTTTTGGTCTCGCGCTGTTAAGGGTTCAACTCCCTCTCATCTTCCTAGCCTCTTCTCTCGTCCCTCTATACAATGAAAATCCCTTTCTTCCAGAAACCCTAGAGAGAGTAAAAGGGAGAGTAGTAATGTCTAAAGTGTCCTGCACCGATCGCAAGCGGCATACGAAGACGGTGTTTGATCTCTCGGTTGAGGTCACCGTGTGCTCAGAGTTTGGTTTGGTATTGTAGTCTCCATCAACGAGACCTCCTAGTGGAGAAAATTCATCAACGAGTTCGATGACGAGTCCCACCCCCTCCTCACTGATGATGGTCTCTCCACCATCATTGTTAGCATGTGGCCTATGTTACTTTTGCCTTAATTCATTATCCTATTCTATTTAAGCTCGATCTATTTGATTTTGAAATGACACACTTTTGACTAAGTTCGAGACATGATTTCTTTTTTCAGATTAAGTTATAGGGATTTATTTAAACTATGAAATAATGGATATTTAACTCCTCTGTCAATTGCTTTGTCAAAACAAGTGGGGGTTTTCTATGTTTCCTGTTCTATTTGATGGAGAACCTTGGTTTCAGAAACCCTATACAATTTCCATATCCCACCATGGCCAGGTTATCATTCTAAAACAACCCTATAGAATTTTATAATGCTGATTTAATTTTAGGAAACCTATCAGGTGTACATGTACTCCCGATCTGTTTTATATGTTCCTATGTACTTAATCAAGATAACATTGTAAACAAGAATTAATCTTGTTTTTCTAGTATGTCCAACATTTTATTTGTTTGTCCATGCTAGTTACACTAGCATCAACATGAAGTCTTCTGTTTGATTAATATGTGTGCATGGAAAATGCTTCAGACAGGTATAACAGTTCTCACTATTTCAAGGTTAAACAATTTTATACTTATAGGAACTGTTGGATCCCAATTAAGAAGTTAGTGGAATCTAGAAACTAATCATAGATTTATACATATAGAAATTATTGGATTCTATTTGACATGATCACAATGTTAGGGGAACATTCATAATGATTTGTTGAAACTCTCTTTTACTTAGGTTAATTGTCTACTCCCAAATAACAAAAGTATTTAATTTATTATAGCCTAATTTATGTAGCTCAATAGTACTTTGTCTTATTGGCTTTACATTGAGCTTTACACAAAACTAGTTTATTAATAAAACTAGTTTTTAGTGAGAACTTTGTGCTTCTGCATTGCTGTCAATAGGTGTTCATGTTCTGCGCACAGTAAACTTGTATTTTTCCATTTCTTGCAATAATTTAAACACACAAAGTGCTTTCTAATTAATAAATGTTGGTAAAAAATGGTTTAATTTGGAATAATTTTACATCACTATAAAGCTATGCTTCTTTTTTTTACAACATTTTGCTATTTGTAAATTAATAATGATACTAAAATATATTTGTATTCCAGAGCATTTCTTAGACATTTGACCCCCGAGTTTTTATTTATGGCTTAAATAGATTCCATTTGTAAACATTTCTTAATCATATTTTGATAAATAGATTCATAAAGTCAAATGTATAAATAGATTCATAAACATTTCTACCTCGCTGTCGCCATACATTTCACTTGATATGTGTAGACAAATGGCTCATCAAGAATGATTGTTGTCATAAAGAAGAATTCGAAAGCTCCAAAACCTTGGAAGCTCCTTGTGCTTTTTCCTCATGATAATTTCCTTTATACTTTTTCCTTCTGCTTGTTTTTTAGAATTGTTGTGCTTTTTTTGCAACTGCTTACTTTTAGTGTCTCTTTGTATATGTATCCCAGTTCTATTGAAATGCTCATTTCCATTTGATATTTTAGGAATATGGTGTCTTTGGTTTTATTTTTTATAAACAGAGTTCTTTCCAATGTCTTTGAAATGCTTATTTCTATTTGATTATTGTTTTGCTTCTAATCAATTTTCTTTCCATTTTATCTTTGAGGGGAACTACTTGGTGCTAGGGAGGATTGCCAATCCACTGATGTGCAAAACAAATTATGGATGTCTTGGCTGCTTTCTCCTTTGTTAATTTACCTGACACTAATTGATGTTTTATGGGCAAGAAGGTTTTTCAAGTATGTAGGCAAACAAAAAAGCACTAGATCATGTAGCTCCCATATGTAAGTATTACCTCATGTCAATTCAAACATACTGACCATAACTTGTCAATATGAGGTAAGTTGCATACTTTCTTTGCTTTTCCTCTATTAAAAAGAACCACTAGATACTTTTGTGCCAAGCAATGTGATAAATAGTCATTATTTTTTGCTCTGTTAAGTTTCTGATCCCTTGGAAACAATTAGTACAGACTTGCATAGACTTGTGGATTTTCTAATTAAGAAGTCATAGCCTTAATTTTGACTTTGAGAAATTAAATGAAACACAGATGCAAAAGCAAGAGCGAAGCAAAATTCTGAATCTTTTTTAGTAGATAAGCTAGCAGCACTTAAGTTTATATATGAGCCTGATTTTAACCATTAGATTCCATATTCGAGACTGTTAAGTACAGAGGGATTTCATTGTTTGCATTTTACATTAGTTGATGTTCAAAAGAAGATTGAGAGTAAAAATTGCTTTGAATTTTAACAACGCTCAATCTCCATGATCTTCATAAGATTTTGAGGTCTTTTTACATCCTTTGAACTGAATTATTATGCTCTCTCTGATAATGATATAGATAGGAGTGAACACCGTAAGCCCATTGTTGTTGTCATTGAATGTCCAAATGCTCAACTAGTAAAATTGGGAATTCTAGCTCTAGATAATTTTCATTGCCTGAGTATTCCTTTTAATGCACGTGATAATTTCACACATGATTCTTGACTTTAAATTTGAAATGACAAGTCTTTGGAAGGATGCATATTTTTCTATGTCCATCGGGAAGAACTCCCAAAGCAGCAAGTGGAGGAGGCCTCCAGTGGAGTTAAGTGGGGAATATGATGGAAAATCTCTTCCTTAATTAATGTAAGGTAAAAACATTCTTTTTAGTTCTAGTAACTGGGTAGGAAGGGAATGAGTGGTTTTTATGTTATTACTGCATTATTAGCATCTCAACACTTGTTTTTTTTTTAAGATTACTAGGATTTACATTTTACCAAAGTAGTGTTCTAAGTAGTTTTTTCAATATATATATATATATATATATATATATATATAAATCGTACTAAATCGTACTATACCACAATTAATTGAAGCTTCACTGCTTTGATTTTTTCGTCACCTACTAATTAATACGGGTTCTCTTCTCTATCTTACACCATGCAACACCTTGGTAGTTAAATACACCAACCACTCCAATATGAACATAAATTGCATCCAATCTGAAAGACATATCATAGAGCTTTAACTTGAAATCCATAAATAGCCGCATAAAAATCATCAACAACTTCCAAACCAAATCAGCAGAAAAGCTCAACAACATTGGGTAATTCCACAACATAATAATGTGAAAGCAACAACAAAGGCAAGAAAAACAGCCAAAATAGAACCAAAACCTGGAAACCGCCCCTCAAAACCTTTGAAAAAACCAACTGCAACTAAAATGCATAACACCAACACAAGACAAAGGAGAAACAACAATATCACACCTAACAGAAGCACTCAAGCAGTAGAAAATTGGAGACAAGCAAACTCGTGTCCATCACATCAACTATTCTAACAAAATTGCAAAAATCACTACCCTCCGTAAAAAAAAACCCTAACCCCTGTTACACCAAAACACGATTACATTGTCAATACCAGACAATGTACTCATTTGTGTTAGGGATTGTTATCGAAAAAGAGAGAGAAACGGATATAGAGAGTACTCACCAGATGAGATGTGTAAGAAGACGAGGTCCTGCAAGTCCACGACAGAGCTTTGGGAAGCGACGGAACTGCGACAACGCGCTTTCAGCAGGGGAGAAGTCCTGATGGCGCACTGTGACGGTGCGAAGAGAGAATGTAGAATCAAAGAGATGTCGTAACGGTGCTTTGTGGGAAACAACACCGAGAGCACAAAGAAAGAATGGAGAAGTTGGTAAACAAAACGAAGAGAATGGAGAAGCTCTAATTATGTTAATTAGATTAGTTTTTTTTTAATTTTTATTTACACTATCTAAATCAGGCATATATGCAACCAATCTAAAAACATTTAGCAAATTATTTTTTTCTTTTTTACTTAGAATTTTTGAATTGGTTATCAAAGGAACAATCTAAAAAGTGTTTTTTAAATCGGCTGTTTCTAGAACCGATTTAGATTAACAACACATAATTTCAAAATTGCCACCACCTTCTTTTTTAAATTGGTTACTATACAACCGATTTAAAAACTTGTTAAAAAAATCCATATTTTGTACTATACAACCGGTTTGAGAGGTAAACTGTAACTTCCAGGTTACTTCTCTTGACAAAGTCTCTAGAGAGACTTGCCCAACAATTGTTATATCCAGCTTCTCTTCAGTTGATAACCTATAATATGAGGCACTTTTCTTGCAATAAAAGTAATGCTCATTTCTCCACCCTTCAATTTCCTCTTCTCCTTATTACTCTAATTCCAGTTGGACTCAGTCTTTGAGGAGGGGGAAATGTCTCAACTACTTCCACTTTTGGCTTCTTAAAAGAAGGTTCATCAGATTAGTTGTAGCATACAGTATGTCTGTTAGGGTGAAACAAGAGAAGTGTACATGGTAGGCTGCACTCCATAATAGTATTTGACACCTTTGTACTTTTGAGTTCTTTGGGCTAGCCAAAGTGGGATCATGTTCAACAAGGCATTGGCAAAGCTCATCTTGAGTCATGAAAGGCTAATTTACATCAATTTTCAAGGGAGTGACTTTGTGTTTTGGCCTCAACAATTCAAGCATTACCCTGCATATACATCATCACCTGTAAATGAGTGTGCTTTTATCCTTCTCCTTAACTACCATGAGGGCTTCTTGGGGGGTCATTCTTTCTTTATCTTCTCCTTGGTGGCATCTCCCTTACTGTTGTGAATGAGTCCATTCTTGAGTGACTCACTCTTCCTTATGTCCATTGGTCCTTAAAGTGGTGGAAAGTTGAACCACTTGGCCATCTGCCTCTTTTACTATAATATTCCAGGGTATCGTACTATGATGCTTATAAAAAAGATTGATGCAATGCGGTATAAACAAGTTTTTATTCAAAAAAGCAAGCATGTTACATGTTAAGCACCCAATTAAAACACCCACCACTGACATGTTACTCTCTGATTATACCAAACCCAACCTATCATACTGCCGAAAGTCAAGTTTATTATTATTCCATTACAACAAAACCCTTCTCCTCAATCCTTACCCAACTCTCCTCAATCCTTGCCCAACAGTTTCGAGCAGAATATTGCTAAGAATTAACAACACAAAATTGGATCTCTATTAGCCATCCATACATCTCCTCTGCAGGCACTAGGATAGAAAAAGTTGTCAACCCTGTCTCTGAGTCATAGTTGAAGCCAGTTTCATTGTCACCTACCACACACTTCATTGGCCTCTGAGACGAGTAAACCCTAAATCAGCCACTTCCTCTTACTCTAAGAGAAGTGGTCACATTTGATGACAACTCCCCATCACATGCTTTATGTATTTTAAATTGTTCCACAACTCCAGTGGTAAACATATCCAATAGCCCTATTGGTGCAAATGAAGTACTTGGTGCAATTTCCTGTCCAACAACATTAATCCTCTAGATATATCATGAACAGACCTAGAAATAGACCATACACATAAAACAAAAAAAATTATCATATATTAGCTAATAGTTAAGCCTTACCTTGATTGGACAGAAATGGAGAAGTTCATACTCTAGAACTTTTAGTGTCACTGACATCAAAGCACCTTTTGGTAGCCATATTACCTTGCCTAGAATGTGGATGTGGGTTAAATTTAATAAAATTGAATTAAAGCATTCAAGAAAAGCATAAAGAATAGGATGTTTAATTTCCTAATCTTCACTTCTTGAAACACACAAATTGAATTTCTAGATTTAAGATATATAATTAGGTTTAATCACCATCTTTATGTCAAAATTACCTAATCTATAAGCATAAAAAATAGCCTCACCATTCCAATCAGCACCAACTATTTGGGCAATGAGGTTAACATCAGAGGTACAAACAGAGCCAGTGAGTGTCCCAGGGGAAGCAAAATGAATACGGGTTTTGTTCTCTATCTTACACCATGCAACACCTTGGTAGTTAAATACACCATCCACTCCAATCTGAACATAAATTGCAACCAATCAGAAAAACATATCATAGAGCTTTAACGTGAAATCCATAAACAGCCACATAAAAATCATCAACAACTTCCAAACCAAATCAGCAGAAAAGCTCAACAACATTGGGTAATTCCACAACATAATAATGTGAAAGCAACATAGGGAGACAAAACCAATCTAGCTACTGCAGCAACAAAGGCCAGAAAACCAGCCAAAATATAACCAAAACCTGGAAACCGCCCTTCAGAACCTTTGAAAAAACCAACTGCAACTAAAACGCATTACACCAACACAAGAGAAAGGAGAAACAACAATATCACACCTAACAGAAGCACTCAAGCAGTAGAAAATTGGAGACAAGCAAACTCGCGTCCATCACATCAACTATTCTAACAAAATTACAAAAATCATTACCCTCCGTCAAAATAAAAAAAAAAAACCCTAACCCCTGTTACACAAAAACACGATTACATTGTCAATACCAGACAATGTACTCATTTGTGTTAGGGATTGTCATCCAAAAAGAGAGAGAGAGATAGAGATTACTCACCAGATGAGATGTGTGAGAAGACGAGGTCCTGCAAGTCCACGACGGAGCTTTGGGAAGCGACGGAATTGCGACAACGCACTTTCAGCAGGGGAGAAGTCGCGATGGCGCGATGTGACGGTGCGAAGAGAGAATGTAGAACCGAAGAGATGTTGTAACGGTGCTTTGTGGGAAACGACATTGAGAGTAAAAAAAAGTTTTGAAACCCACGAAAACAAGTTTTCCAAATTTTTGGTTTTGAGTGGTAAAAACTTGATTGAAAATTTTTAAAAACTAAAAATTGAAAACTCACGGACACCCCGAACGACCCCATTTGTTTTTTTAAATTTTTATTTACACTATCTAAATCGGGCATATATGCAACCAATCTAAAAACATTTAACAAAATATTTTTTTCTTTTTTACTTACACTATGTTTGGTAGGATAGAAAGAGTAGAAAGAAATAGGAAAGAGAGAAATTGGGTGAAGAGAAATATATAAGAAATAGAGAAGAAGTTAGGTTGTTTGGTAGGAAAGAAATAGAGATGAAATAGGGTGGAGAGAAATTGTATTTTTGTTTGGTAGGAGAGAAATAGAAAAGAGAGAATTTGGATTATAATATATAAAGACCAAAATATCCCTAAAAAGTATTTTTGCATGATTTGTTTCACACCAAATTAGGGGCATAATGGTCTAATTTTTTTTTCCTCATTCTCTCTCCTACATGGCTTTCTTTCTTAGTTATTTCTCACCACTTTGGTGAAGAAATACAAAGTCATGGGTCCCACACTTTTTAGTTTCTCTCTTCTCTAATTTCTACTCTACCAAATGTTAGGCATATGCACTAGAGACTTATATGTTTTGAAATATCCATCACATGTATCATATTATTTTATAAAGGTAATTCATTCTTTTAAGAATACAATTAATATCCTTAGAATAGTAAGCTCAAACTTCATAAGAAATCAAGTAGATGATTTGATCGTGAGATCTTATGAAGAACTATTCTTAAAATAGTCCCTGGTCAAGTATCATCTTGGGACAAAGATGCATTTAGACTAGTATGTGAGTTCATTGATGATCACATCTCACGGATCATGGATATGAGATATCATGTGCTCACATACGTACATATTAAGAGTAATAGTTTACTGGACAGACACACCTTAAGAATGTTGCATGGATTGTTACATAAGTGTCATGAACGTTTCTTAAATTGATAAATGTTATATGAAGTCCTTTGACCTGAAATCACTACGATTCCTACATAAGAAATTATATGTTTTAAATATCATCAAACGTTTCCTGTAACAAAATGATCATAAAGTTGGTATTTGGACATGTAATAAATTATGTGGTGGAATGTGAGTGACCTAGATGAGATTTGTCCCTCCTATGTAATAGGAGTTATATCTGTAGGCCTCTTGATAAAGTGAGACTGCAAAATGCTTGGTCATGTTCAGGAGGATAAACATGAGATGTTTATTTTCTATACAGTCTACTTGGGGATCAAGAAAAACATAAATTGAACTATACAAGGTTGACACATTCAATGCCCTTGTGTTCAATTAGATATTTGGATAAAGGGATAGATCATATAAATTATTATAAAATAGGATTCGTCAAAGTTGTTGATAATCTCAATATTTGGGCAGTGATGTATTGCTAGATATCGCTCACTATTTATGATATTAAATATAAAAGGGTTTTATTTTAATATCATAACCAAATATTAAAAGCCTATTGGGTCACACGCATACAACAAGCCGCTAGGAAAAGATAATTCTAATTTGATTAGAATTATAACATAATAGGCCAGACCCATATATGTTAGGGTTAATAGAGTGAGGGGTTAAACCCTAGCCACCACTCTATAAATATAACATAAGATGAATTACCCTATATAGATGAGCAGTCGCTCTTACTCTCTAAACACTACTAGCAGAGTTGAGGAGGGTTTCCTAGTTCGGCTGTTGGCATGGACACCACTAGAGACGTGGCTGCTATTGCCTCGTTCGCAATCCTTAAAAGGTACGACCTTTTGTTTTATGGCTTTAATGCCTTAATTCGTGTTTTCGCATTAACGATCTTAACAAGGGAGGGAATCCATTTATTCCGCTGCACCCTGACCACATGCTTGATTCCCTTCACCCGGGTACTAACAACATAGTCCTAAACGTAGGTAACAGAAATGCTTACACGTGGAAAACAGACAACAATGTATTAAGCACGAAACCGATAATTATAAGACTTCTTCTCTAAAAACAGTTTTGACTCAAACAACAAAGAACCATATTCCTTAAGTGCTAACAGCCAAGTAAACCTAGAACCAAAAGGAACTGACCATGATTGCAACCTACTAGGTACCCCTAACCATCCAAGTCCCCAATGTCACTCACCCTCTCTACATTATTGGGTTTACTTCCTAGCTCGAACGGAACTGATCGTGAGGTCCTCATTAAGTGTTAGTGCCCAACCATAAATCATACATGAATAACAAGGTTGTATACAAAAAGGGTCGACAATAATAAGGAAGCTCTAAGGTAGAACAAGGTGGGTATTAAGTCATGGTCCTTAAACTTAAATCCTCTCTATCAGTTCATTGTACTCCGACTCATATCATGTTACTAATAATTTCAAAACCAGGATCTAGGTTCTTCCAATGTAGTCTTCACCCTCCATTCTCTAAGTAAGCCCTTACGCCTTCCTGGGTCATTTACCCCTAATCATAATACTCCAAGCATAGGAGCTCCAAAAACCCAACTCAAGGCTCTAAGCCAATAACAGTGTCTCCATACCTAGGATGTTAGTTCCTCTATCCTCTCATGAACTCTTCCTATCCTCTACAATCCAACCAAGCATGAAATCCTCAATTCGTGAAATCCTATATTCTAAGATTGTTCAACCCATATCCTAGAAATTTACAACTAACCCCCTACATATAAGACATTCAAGCAGCGCAACCAAACATACATGTCATGCAATCATTTAAGCAAAACAAACATCATAATTAATCAAACTGTTAGACAAGTGGCCTCAAGTAACTTAAGAGGGGTGAATTAAGTTAATAAAAATTTCCTTTCTTTTTCTTCCCTTACTTTTTCTATCTTTTACCATGCAAGAAATAACTTATAATAATTCTTCTAAGATGAAAGATGTATGCAGAATACTAATTTCTCAATATATATTAACTCAACATTCAAAGTAAACAAGTAAAAGGATAGGGAGGAAGAATTGAAAACTCAATTTATACTGGTTCGACCAATCCTTGCCTACGTCCAGTCCTCAAGTCACCCACTTGAGATTTCCACTATCTTTGTAAAATTCTTTACAAAAGAGGAACACTCAATCACCTTGGGATCCCTTTCCCTTGTGTTGAGTTTCCACTTGCACTAACGACTAACGAGAGACACCCCCTCTTGGTTACAACAGGATGGAAAGAAGATTTTGGATAAGATGAACTCTCTTGAAGAGTAGATGATACAAATTGAAGATCCTATAAGAACTCTCAAAGATTTTGCAAGTGCTTGGCCAAAGTAGTTTTTCAAAGAGTTTTTCACAATTTTATTTTTTATTCTTCTCCTCTCTTTGCTTCTGAAATGGAGACACATATTTATACTAGAAAATCAAAGCTTTGTGTCTCTTTATGAGGAATTGTAACTTTTCATATTTTTCTGGAAAGTCTCGCCGGTTATCGATTACAAGAGTCTGGTAATCGATTACAGATTTCAAAATTCAAATTATTTTTGCAACGTTGGAACTTCCATTTGAATTTTAAGTTCTCGTGTTGCTGGTAATCGATTAAGCATCTGGTAATCAATTACAAATTTCAAAATTCAAATTATGTTTACACCATTGGGGCTCCCATTTGAATTTTAAGTTCTCATGTTGCTGGTAATCGATTACCAGTTCAAAATTTTTACTCTGAACTTATTTTTTGATACATCAAAAACATTTTTGTTAAATAATTATTTTTAAGGCCAAATCAACTTTGCAAAAACTAGAGATTCTTTTAACAAAAGAAGCTAAGTTGACTAAGACTTATCTGATAAGATTTATAGTCTTGATCTTGTATCAAATTTGCTTCATGCTCTATCTTGCCAATCCTTTTGTCAATCTTGTGATTTTGTTTTCTTTCTATTGGCATCATCAAAACCTGCATGTATTGCATTCACATTCTCCCCCTTTTTTGATGATGACAACCATCTTTAAGGGAAGGAAAAAAAATGGTTTCAAATATATCATTCACTCTCCCTTAATTTATTATTGATTATTTATATGACCTTCTTTTTTAGAAACAATATTATAATCATTTTCATATCAAGAACAATTATGGTAGTGTTATAGTTTCATATTTTCCTTATTTTCCTTTCCTTACTTTCTCTCCCCCTTTGGCAACATAAAAAATAATCAGAAAACAGGTAAAATCACAATATAGATAAATTATAATCATAATAGAAACTATCTTCGGATTCCACGTTTATGAACAAAAGACTCTTGTATTTCTAGGAGTCTAAATTAGAGATATCTAAGATGCCTAACTCTTTTTTGATTGTGAAGAAACTATCTTTAGGTAAAGGTTTTGTAAAGATATCGGCTAATTGATGCTTAGTTTCAATAAATTCTAGAACACAATCTCCCTTTTGTACATGATCTCTAAGGAAATGATGCCTAATCTCAATATCTAAAATTAAACCATAGTCTGAGAGTTGTTGCTTCATCCAAAGGATTTGAGCACAACAACTTCTAGCAGCAATATATTCTGCTTCCGCAATGGATAGGGCAACACTATTTTGCTTTTTACTATGCCATGAAACTAGGGCAGACCCAATGAAGTAACAAGTTCCACTAGTGCTTTTTTGATCAGTCTTACGTCCAACAAAGTCTAAATCAGAGTATCCTACTAGATTAAAAGGCATGTTTTTAGGATACCATAAACCTAAGTTAGTAGTTCTCAATAAGTATCTCATTATTCTTTTTACAACACTTAGATAAGATTCTTTTGGATTTGACTGATATCTAGCACACAAACACACACTGAACATAATATCTGGTCTACTTGCTGATAAATAGAGAAGGGATTCGATCATACCTCTATACCGTTTTATATCTATGGACTTCCAGCTTCATCTTTATCCAAATAGCAAGCAGCACTCATAGGTGTGGTCATTGGTTTAGCATTTTCCATTCCAAATCTTTTAAGTAACTCCTTGCAATATTTGCTTTAATTGATGAAGATTCCATTTTTGGTTTGTTTTATTTGTAATCCAAGGAAAAGTTTAACTCTCCCATCATGGACATCTCAAATTCACTTTGCATATTATTAGAGAATTCTTTGCACAAAGAATCATTAGTAGCCCCCAAAATAATATCATCAACATAGATTTGTACTAGAAGAATATCATTCATTTTTCTTTTAATGAATAGTGTTGTGTCAACTTTTCCTCTTGTAAACCCCTTTTCTAAAAGAAATTTGCTCAATCTTTCATACCAAGCCCTAGGAGCTTGTTTTAAACCATAGAGAGCCTTTTTCAATTTAAAAACATGATTGGGCAAATCTAAGTTTTCAAATCCAGGAGGTTGTTCAACATACACTTCTTTTTGAGTAAAACCATTTAGAAATGCACTTTTGACATCCATTTGATATAGTTTGAAGTCCATTATAGAAGCATATGCAAGTAACATTCTAATAGCTTCTAGTCTTGCTACAGGTGCATAAGTTTCTTCATAATCTATTCCTTCTTCTTGATTATATCCTTTAGACACTAATCTAGCTTTGTTTCTAATAACTATACCATGTTCATCCAACTTATTTCTAAACACCCATTTAGTTCCAATAATTTAATGATCACTTGGTCTAGCAACTAGTTCCCATACTTGATTTCTTTCAAATTGATTTAACTCTTCTTGCATAGCAATAATCCAATGTTCATCATTTAGGCTTCATCAATGTTTTTAACTTCAATTTCAGAAACAAAAGCCATATTATTGCAGATATCTTTAAGAGAGAGTCTAGTTGTTACCCCTTTTGAGATATCGCCAATAATGTTGTCAAGAGAATGATCTCTTAAAGTTCTCCACTCCGTTGGAAGATTCATGTTGGTTTGATTTTCTTGGAGTGTAGAATCTTTTCTACTTTCCTCTTCCTTATTCTCGTGGACTTCTTCATGTATGTGAGTATCTTCTAGAGTTTCTACAATATCATCAAGTGCCTTTCTTGGACAAATGGTGTTAGTCTCATCAAAAACAACATGTATTGATTCTTCTTTCGTCATAGTTCTTTTGTTGTATACTCTATAAGTTTTACTGTTCAAAGAGTATCCAAGAAATATACCTTCATCTGATTTAGCATCAAACTTGCCCAAGTTGTCTTTTCCATTGTTTAGTACAAAAAACTTGTATCCAAAGATATGAAAATGTGAAATATTTGGTTTTCTTCATTTAAATAGTTCATAAGGTGTTTTCTTTAAAATGGGTCTAATTAATTCCCTATTCATAGTATAACATGCAGTATTGACCGCTTCGGCCCAATAATATTTTGGAAGATTTGTGTCATTAAGCATGGTTCTTGCTAATTCTTCTAATGATATATTTTTCCTTTCAACTACTCCATTTTATTGAGGAGTTCTAGGTGCAGAAAAATTATGTTCAATTCCATTTTCATCACAAATAAATCAAAATCTTTATTTTCAAATTCTCTTCCATGGTCACTTCTAATGGATGTTATTTTAAGATTTTTCTTATTTTGGATAACTTTAGAAAATTTCTTAAATGCATGGAATGCATCATTTTTATGAGTAAAGAATAATGTCCATGAAAATCTAGAAAAATCATCTACTATAACAAGAGCATAATAACTTCCACCAAAACTCATAGTTCTAGAAGGACCAAAGAGATCCATGTGCAAAAGTTGTAAGGGCCTAGAAGTTGTGACAATATTCTTGGATTTAAAGAAACTCTTACTTGTTTTCCTTTCTGGCATGCATCACAAAGTCTATCTTGTTCAAATTTGATTTTTGGTAAGCCAATTACTAAATCTTTTGAAATTAGTTTATTTAAATGTTCCATATTTATATGAGCAATTATTTTATGCCATAACCAAGATTTATCCTTTTTACTTAGAAGACAGAGTATGATTTTGTAGTATTATCTAAATTTATCTTATACACATTATTTATCCTATACCGTACATATTTAATACTTCTATCATGTTTGTATTCAATAAAGCAATTTTGAGAATCAAAAGACACTAAAAAAACTTTATCACATAGTTGACTAACACTAAGAAAACTATGTTTAAGACCATCAATAAGTAGTACATTTTCTATAGAGGTTGAGAGATTCGTACCTATTTTTCCGATTCCTAGAATTTTACCTTTGTTGTTATCTCCATAAGTCACATGTCCACTACTTTTGGGAGTAATATCAAAAAACTTTGAAGCGTCATATGTTTGGAGTATCCTCTATCAATGTACCAAGTTTGCTTTACGGAATCCTTTAAATCACAGAATTATATTGATTTAGGTACCCGGGTTTTCTTTGGGTCCTTAAGTGTTAGTTTTGACTAAGGATCCTTTTAGGATCCAAATCATGTTCTTGAGATTATTGATATTCTTCCTAACATAGCATGTTGATGCACTATGACCTTTCTTTTCATAGTAAAAGCATGTTAAGAATGGAGAACTACTAGTTTGAGTAGTACAAAGAAATTTTTATATATCTTTTTTTTGTTTTTGAGGATTATATCATAATCCAGCCTTATCAAATACACATCTTTGTTTTCCTAATATTATATCTAAGTTATTTTTGCCAAAAGTGAATTTTGCAAGAGTATTTCTCAAATTATTAATTTCTTCTTTGAATTTGTGGCATGACACACATGAATGAGTTACATTATTGATTTCTAAATTATTTGTAGAACATTGATTTTCATTTTTAGAATTTAGTACTTTAAATTCAGATTTAAGATTATCTAACTCTTCATTTAATTTTGAAATTTCCTTTTCTAAGTTTGAAATTGTTTTCTTATTAAGATGATACTAATTTGCAAGTTTGAAGGATTCTTTATGTAAGTCATTGTTGGGATTTGAATTTCACTTGGTTCGAATTTCACAAACTTGAAAGTCATTTATACTTTTAGAATTTCCAGAAGCTTACAAGTTCCAGAATTCGAGTTTCCAGAAAGCTTATAAGTTCTAGAATTCGAGTTTGAGAAGTGAATCTCATAACTTAGAAATTTATTAAAGTTAACATTAAAAGGGAACTTCAGAAACTCAAAAAAAGAGACAAAGGAACTTTGAGAAATCGAAGTCAAAAGAGACTCTGAAAAAACCAAAGTCAGGAGTTATGGAAAATCAGAATCAAAAGGGATTCTGGAAAATCGAAGTCAAATGATATTCTGGAAAATCGAAATCATAAAGATTCTGGAAAATCGAAGTCATAAGACTTCTGGAAAATCGAAGTCATAAGGGATTCTGGAAAAACAAAGTCATAAGGATTCTGGAAAACGAAGTCATAAGACTTTGGGAAAATCGAAATCAGGAAGTACTAAGGGGTTCAAGTATCAACAGAAAAAGCTAAGTATCAAGAAGAAGGAATTTCGAGTACATGAAGTCAGGATTTCAGAAAGGATTTCGAGATTCTAGAAGCAAGTTTTCTAATACATGAAGTCGGGACTCAGAAGAAGATTTCGAGATTCTGGAAGTAAGTTTTTTGAGGAAGCAGAAGGCAGAAAATCGAAAACAAGGTTCTTAAAGACTTAGCAGATTTCTGAATCAGGAAGGACTTTGTTCGAGAAAACAAAAAGAGCAGATAAGCAGTTTAGTGGAAGTTATGGAAGTTTGCTGATCAAGAACAGGTGTCAACATCTTAGAGGATTACTTTTGAAAAATGCAAAGGAGAAAAATAGTTTTCTGGTTAGCAGAAAACGTGGCAGACATGCATGCTGCCAACACATAGGGATAGATGATGTGTCAATTGTACAATAGTTAGCCGTTAGGGCCAGAAATCTATAAATAAGTGAACTTTCTATGTAATAAGGGTTGGCAAGTCATTATACTTTAACTCTGAAACACCTTATACGTCCAAACTCATAGCGACACACAGGTTACAAGGAGCAACAGTATGTGATGAACCCATCCCACATTTCTTTAAATGCAATTGTTCTTACAATTCAATTCTCTTCTCTTTGTTTACTTTCTGTAATTTACTCTCCGCAATTTACTTTTTTTGCAATTTACATTTTGCACATTTTTTTTTCTTTTCTTTCAAATTCTATGTTTTCTATTTCTTTGAAACTTTGATTTTCAAGAATCCAATTTAGAACTTTGTTTGATAGACTTCTGAATCAAGTAGTTCTAAACTTTTTGAAAGATAAGTTCTTTGATAAAATTCTGAATCAATTAACTCTAGTTCTTTCGTTTCTAGAAGTCAAATTCTGGAAGAATAATTTTAATTTCTGGGAAAATCAAGTTTTTCTTACTTAATTCTACAAATCAGAAACACCATAAATCTACTTTTTAAAACGAGTCTCGTAAGAGGATCTGATTCTAATCCCCAGATTGTTCTTTTAAAATCAAAGTGATAAAAGATAAATTTCGAATTTGGATTTTATCACCACAAACAAATTGGCACGCCCGGTTGGAACAAATTGCCAAAAGTAGTGTGTGTTATGACTTTTTGAGAATTAATCTGCATGCGTTTGAGAAGGGTGTGGAACAATTTCTGTTCAAATGGCTAATAACGCAAGGCAAACAGGAAGTGGAACACAATAGTAGGGATTACTACCAATTCTGAATCCACCACCCCAAGCAAATGAATATGTGAATAACAATGGACAAATAGGGTAAATGGAAATAGTAGTGTTAACAGAGACCAATGGCCAATATGACTTTACCAGAAAATATGGGTATAAGTCAAGTTACGTACTACCTATCCCTGTTTCTAGTAATGTTTCTGCATCTCAGAATGGCAATCCTCCTTATGGATACCTTTTGGTTTCGTCCCAAGTTCTGGGATGGCCCAACCACACAATGTCAACAGTTGGTCCAACAAACGGTTCCTTTTTGCAAACGTGGGCCAATTTTTAATCCCTTCGTGGGAAGTGTTCTTTTTCATCCATTACAAACTCTACTTTACAATCTTTGATGACAAACAAATGGATGAAAGTAATCATGAAAATGGTAAATATGTTGACTCAACAAATGGCCATCAGTATTTAATCCTCTAGTACAAACAAAAAAATACTAACTATAATTTGTTGGCTAGGCAAATGGAAAGGATTGCAGATGTATTTGGGGTACCTGCAGACCTTATCGTAAGGCAAGTGGCTAATTGTAATCCCCCAGTAAATCGTAAGATCAAAATAATCAAATACCAAATCCTATTGCTCCAGTCGAAATAAGGAAAAAATGCTCCTAGAGTTTATTCTAAACAGGAAATTAGAATGCTGATGAAATTCTGGAAAGAATAAGAGCAAATAACTTAGGAGGGCAACAAAATGTTATTGGAATGTTCAACAAGTCCTAAACAGACATGGGTTTAATGTTAGGATTTGCAATCATCCCTATGTAGTATCTAATTTTACCCAAATGGTTTTACAAACTGAGTTACCTAGGGGATGGAAAGTTTCCCAAATTCACTAAGTTTTCTGGTGAAGTAGGAGAATCTATTGTCGAACACATTGCTCGATACCAAATCGAAGCAGGTGATTTGGCCAATAATGAGGAATTGAAATGAAGTATTTTCCTAGTTCCTTAACCAAGAATGCCTTTACTTGGTTTACAACTCTTTCCCCAAATTCGATTCATTCATGGAATCAATTAGAAAGGAGTTTTCATGAATAATTCTTTAGAGGAGAAACTAAAGTTACTCTAAGGATTTAGTTAATATTAAAGATCATCAAATGAATCAATAGATGATTATTTGAATAGATTTATACAAATGAAAGCAAGATGCCTTTACTCAGATTCCCGAATATGAGTTAGTCCAAATGGTTGCAGAAGGTTTGGATTATTCAATTCGAAAGAAATTGATTAATCAACAACTTAGGGATATGGCCCAATTGGCTGATAACGTAAGGCAAATCGAACATCTTAAGAAAGAAAAAGAAAGATTCACGAAACCTGAGAAGTTTTCAGAAAATATAAAATAGCATATTTAGAAGTTTTTGATGATATTGATTTCGAATATGACTTAGAAGATAATGATCTTCACGTGGCAGAACTTAAGTCAGGACCTCCTTATGTTTGTCAATCTTTTGATATATGCTTTCTTTCCTTTTCTTTTCTTTGAAGGTTTTCATGTTTGATTTTTCCATTTTTCTTTTATAGATGAACATTCTAATCTCAAATGTCCAAATTGATTGCATTCATAGCATTTTGGAGTTGAGGAGGAATCTTCTCCTTTCTTCTTTCGATTTCCTCTATTTCTAGGAATTTGTTTAATCTTTTTACAAAAAGTTAAAGTCTTCATCATCATCTAGATCATCTTCCCTCAATAATATCTTCTTTGTCATTTTCTTCATGAACAGATGACGATGCTTTAAGTGCAATGCTTTTCTTCTTTCTGTCACTTTCTTCATTTTGATTGAGTCTCATTAGTTCCAATTTCATGCTCTTGAAGTTTCCCAAACAATGAAGAGAGAGACATGGTTGTGAGATCCTTTGATTCTGCAATTGCAATCACCTTTGGTTGTCATTGCCTACTCAAACATCTTAAAACTTTGTTAATAAGGTCCTCATTTGGGAAAACTTTTCCTAGAGATGCAAGATGATTAACTATATGTGTAATCTCTTTTGCATGTCTTGTATACTTTCATTTTGATTCATTCTAAACAATTCATACTCATGAGTGCGAGTGTTTATCCTAGATCTTTTAACATCACTAGTACCTTCATGTGTTACTTCTAATGTTATCCCACATTTCTTTTGCACTTTTACAATTTGAAACTCTAAATACTCATCTATGTCTAATACAGAAGTAATTATGTTTTTGGTTTTCAATTGTATTGGACTTTTCTTTTGTCATCTTCGCTCCATTGATCCCTAGGTAATATTTGGTTTCATTCCTACTTGAATTGAAGGGCCATTCTCAATGGCTTCCCATATGTTTAAATCTATTGGCTTTTATGAAAATCTGCATACGGGATTTCCAATAATGATAACCTTCTCCATTAAATATAGTAGGTCTATTAATAGAATTTCCTTCGAGAAAATTGGACGAGGCCATTTTTAATCTTGAAGCTTTTAAGCCTTATACAAGATTCTAGCTCTGATACCACTTGTTAGACAAGTGGCCTCAAGTAACTTAAGAGGAGGGTTGAATTAAGTTAATCAAAATTTCCTTTCTTTTTCTTCCCTTACTTTTATATCTTTTACCATGCAAGAAATAACTTATAATAATTCTTCTAAAATGAAAGATGTATGCAGAATACTAATTTCTCAATATATATTAACTCAGCAATCAAAGTAAACAAGTAAAAGGATAGGGAAGAAGAATTGCAAACTCAATTTATACTAGTTTCGACCAATCCTTGCCTACGTCCAGTCCTCAAGTCACCCACTTGAGATTTCCACTATCTTTGTAAAATTCTTTACAAAAGATGAACACTCAATCACCTTGGGATCCCTTTCCCTTGTGTTGAGTTTCACTTGCACTAACGACTAACGAGAGGCACCCCCTCTTGGTTACAACAGGATGGAAAGAAGATTTTGGATAAGATGAACTCTCTTGAAGAGTAGATGATACAAATTGAAGATCCTATAAGAACTCTCAAAGATTTTGCAAGTGTTTGGCCAAAGTAGTTTTTCAAAGAGTTTTTCACAATTTTATTTTTTCTTCTTCTCCTCTCTTTGCTTCTGAAGTTGAGACACATACTTATACTAGAAATCAAAGTTTTGTGTCTCTTTATGAGGAATTGTAACTTTTTCATATTTTTCTGGAAAGTCTCGCTGGTAATTGATTACAAGAGTCTGGTAATCGATTACAGATTTCAAAATTCAAATTATTTTTGCACCGTTGGAACTTCCATTTGAATTTTAAGTTCTCATGCTGCTGGTAATCGATTACAACATCTGGTAATCGATTACAATTTCAAAATTCAAATTATTTTTACACCATTGGAGCTTCCATTTGAATTTTAACTTCTCATGCTGCTGGTAATCGATTACAGCATCTGGTAATCGATTACCAGTTCAAAATTTTTACTCTGAACTTATTTTTTAATACATCAAAAATATTTTTGTTAAATAATTATTTTTAAGGCCAAATCAACTTTGCAAAAACTAGAGATTCTTTTAACAAGAGAAGCTAAGTTGACTTAGACTTATCTAATAAGATTTGTAGTCTTGATCTTGTATCAAATTTGCTTCATGCTCTATCTTTGCCAATCATTTTGTCAATCTTGTGATTTTGTTTTCTTTCTATTGGCATCATCAAAACCTGCATGTATTGCATTCACACAAACAAATCACATCTCCAAGGCTCAAATACAAGCAACCAACGCTCTTATCACCCACTAGGGAGCCTACTCATTTTGTTCCCTCTAAACCACCCTCTCGTTTTCGCATTCCAAACCAATTACGCACTCTCTCTCTCTCAAAACTTATACTTTACCTTTCCTTCTAAGTGTTTCTCACGTCCACTAGGAACTAAGGATGACGTTCTATAAGATTTCTAGGGTGAAGGTCTTACTCTTGGAAGTGAACCTATGTCATTCTCTCTCTATCTAACAAGTAGATGGCTCTAACCTTGTTAGATGAGTGTCCCAACTTCCTAAACAAGGCACCCTACTCATGTCACTAACCATAATCTCGTGGACAACGCACCCAATAGAGGGGTGATCAGTCCCTATACTGAGTATTAAATACTGTAGGATCATGGTAAGTCACGGGAAACTATCCTAACCACAGTCTTATTGGATTGAACTGCTCTGATACCAAAATGTAACATCCTAATTTCTTAATTCAAGAAAATGTCCGTTGGAAACACTATTCCCAAATTTCTGAAATTATTTCACGTCATTATTGATATCGTCATGCAATCACATAATTGCTTAGGAAAACCAACATTTGCTTAAGCTTCCACAAAATTCATACACCATTACAATCAATATAAATCCTTATTCAAGTTTATGGAACTAGCCTACACTTCGGGAAGATATGGCTTATAAAATTCCTACAGGAAATCCGACAGAGATTCCCCTAAAAACTTGATGTTTCCAAACACTACATCTTAGCCTGAAATCCAGAAAGATCCAGCAATACAATAGATAATAGGCTAATCTAGAATTTCTACATTAATACAACACTAATCTTTTAATTACATCAAATTTTCACCCAAGAATCTCTCAGACAACTGGGAGTGGATGGGTCCACTCCAAGAGCTCCATTTTCCATCTGAACATTAGCTGGAACATCCTACATAACTAAAATACATCCCGCAACGTGGGGTGAGACTACGGTCTCAGTGAGCAAAGCATGCAGCAAGCGGTGTGGGGAGAGCAAGCATATAAGGTGCAACACACAACACAAGTCAACATGTATTTCATCAATCATTCTAGTCTCCTTACATAATAAAATTTTATCTTAACTTAATAGAAAGAACATATAAATGCAACTCAAGGCAGATATGCAATAGTCATACATTATATAATTTAGGTCAAAACACAAACAACTCATCTCATAATTCTAATTCTCACTGCTGATTCCAGCAGGCAATTCTCACTGTTGTTCCGCCGGCAGGGTCTTTTCACTGATTCTAGAGTTAGACCTAAGCTCAGACTACAGGGAATGTCTTCCCTGGGGACGAATCCCACCCTTATTCTTGACCAAAGTCAAGTTTTCATACAATTCTCACAACCGGAGACGGCTTAGTTATTTTGGGGCGCCGAAGCCAAAAATTCTGATTCTAGGCCGAAGCCAAATTCATTTTAGTCTTATTCAGGACCGAAGTCAAGCTTGATTAATTTGGGTTTGGTGGCCATAGGCCAAATTCATTTTCTAGTTGAAAAATACAAGTGCATAATCTAAACTGGAATTTGGAAAATGGCAGGAACAACCAAGATAGATGATATTCTCAATCAACCATAGACCATGTCTACTCAATAACTTACAAAATCATCATGGAACTTCAAGAATCATTAGTAAAATCACCTAATAACAGTTGTTCCCACAAAGTCCCAAAATCCCCAAAATCTTCTAACCTAGGGTTCCACATTCAAGCTCATAAACAACTCATATTATACATATCATCTAATCCATCAATAAATCAACATCCACAAGCCAAAAGGAAGAGGAAAAGGAGAGTTGAGGTCATAAGAGAAGCATACACATGAGGAAGTGGAAGTGTGTGAGCTTAACTCACCTTAAATAGAGGAACGATGGAGGAGAAGGAGGGAGGAGGATGGTGATTCAAGCTCCCTTGATAACTTGAGGATGGTGGAGTAGTTCCTCCTTCTTCTCCTTGGCTTCAGTGGAGTCCCTCTCTCTAGAATTTCTCTCCCTCTCACTCTATAAAAGAAAGGAACGGAAGGAACTAGGGAAGAAACCCTAACTTATGTTTTTAACGGACTAGAGACGTACCTGCGCTCGGAGCGCAGCTTAAGCGCAAGAAGAAGGAATGCAGACACGGTTCTGCGCTCAGGCTGCACTTGGAGCGCAACTTGAGCTAAATTTCCTCAATTCCTCTCTTTTTTATGCGCTTAGGCTGCGGTCAGAGCGCAGCTTGAGCTAGGAAAACAGATTGGAATTCCTCTGTTTTTGTTGATATTCTCACTCAATCGACAACTTTCATGCTTGAGCGAGAATACGCCCGTTTGGAGGTGCAAATGATCTTGGAATACAATCGTATAACATATCAAATTGAAGCCCCGGATCTTAGCTTTCTAATCCAAGTGGAATTACCTCAATTGGATATCTACAACTCTAAATTTTGTGAATTAGTGCACCAAGGTCATTAGGCTTAAAACCCAAAATTAAGCAACGACCTTGGTTGAACCCAACGGGGCACACTTACTTGAATCATATTATAACTCATCAATTCACTCCAATAAGGCTAACATTAAAGATTCTAAATGTCCATGAAACTATGCTTCTCTATTCCCTTGTTCCTTTGTCTCTACTTCCTTCCTCACCTCTTCACCATGCTAGCCTTTCTACACCAAGTGTGACTCTTCCTATGCTAACCTTTTAGTCAAGTTTGGCTTAATACTTAGTTTTTCCCTTCTCGGTTCACTTAAAACTCACAACTCTTAATCGATTCCCTAACTCTCATCTTATTTTCCCTTCCAACCCCTAAATTCTCAGTTCATTTCAATCTTTCCTTCTTGCGGTGGGATTCACAGCCTAAGGCTTCCACGATATTTCTAGATTCTAATTTCCGGGATGCTACATACGTTGTGCCTGAGATAGACGCTGACGACGCTCAGGATGACCTGGATAAGGATGCTGACCAGGAGTCTGATGATGAGCCATCTCGGTTCCATTGTGCCAGCTCAAGCAGACCTCATGAGGCAGACGCCCGAGGTCGGGTTATTATCCGACAATTTGGCAAGGGCTGAGTTTGTTTATTTTTTTTCTTCTTTAGAATTGATATTAATATTGAATCTTTAATTGTTTTAACTGTTAATATTGAATATTTTATTTTGCAGGTGGGTGCATAAACGCCCCACCTATCGCAGCATTGGTCATGCGATCCGTTCGCAGTTCCCGGCGGTCCTCACTACCTTTGGGAGGTCACCCCGAAGGATGTTAGGGACATGTGGTGGGAGGAGTTCACGGTAATTAAAAACATTATCCACTTTAAATATTTTCTTATGATATGTCAATTTGGCAGGACTTACCATATTTTTATTTTGCAGAGCCGAGTTACTTGGGACCCTTCTGATGAGGCCCAAATCAAGAAGGTGTACGAGCAGAGGATTGCTCGTCGCCTTCGAGATATGAACAAGGCTTGGAAGGCTGGGAAAAGGCCCACGTGGTGTGGTGAGGAGGCCTAGGGGGGTCTTTTGGCCTACTGGACTCTGCGGAATTCAAGGGGAAGTCCGCTCGTAACAAGAGCAACCAGGCTTCTCAACGCGGGGGGGAGTCCACCACCATGAGATGGCGTTGGATATGGTATGTATAAACAAACACTCTTCTGTATTATGTTTCTATTTGTTGTTAAATTAATTAATTTGTGTAATTTTCCTATGTAGGCTCAACAGCTTGGGCGGGGGTCGAGCTGGACAAGTTCTTTGCTGCCACCCACGCCAAAAAGGGATGTTGCGAGTGGCAAGACCGAGGCCGTTGTTATGGCACCGGGGACTTGGCCTCCAACATTCGTCCGTGTGACTAGCTTGACTCAGGAGCCTCGGGCTCACCCGGGCGAGAGTACTAACGGGTCCAGGTCACGGCATTCTACTGAGGAAGCACTGCGCCAGGAAGTCCTTGAAGGAAAGGAGCAGTCTCGGCAGGCCATGACAAAGACTGCAGCGTTGGAGGATCAGTTAGCACGACTCCGACGACAGTTGGAGCAGATCCTGGACGCTCAAGCTACAAGTCAGGCTGATCAGGCTCCAGCTCTGGGTCAGGCATAGCCGCACCCCATTATGATCCGCCATGGATGACCAACCGGTGGATGATGAGGACGAGTCGCCCGCCACACCTCCCCAGCACTGCCGCTGCCGTTGTGTATATATTTTATATATATGCTTTCTTTTAGTATTTTTCTAATTTTAAATTTTAAATAATAAAATAAATAATAAATTTAAGAAATTAATAAATCATTAAAATAAAATAAATAATAATAAATTTAATTTTAAAAAAAATTACCTGTAGCGATGACCATGGTCGTTACTACAACCGTCTCTAGGTAAAAAAAAATTTAAAAAAAAGAACTATTCTTAGCGACAGCCATATTTTTAGAGACGACTTCAGCGGCGGCTACGCCGTCTCTAGGTACGACGAGCTACTTAGCGACGTCCACATGGCCGTCTCTACACCGTCGCTATGCAGCCTATAGAGACAACTTTTCCTTGTGTGGCGACGGCCCCTGGCCATCGCTAAAAACGAATTTTCTTGTAGTGACCACAAATTTTGAATTATAGAGACTAAATAAATATTTTGACTATATAAATTGTTTTTACCGTTTTTAAAAACTGTTTTCTCTTTTAAAAACAGAAAACTGAAAAACCTATTTGGCAGATAGTTTTCAAAAAACAGTTTCGAAAAGTGTGATATGTTTTTTAATTTTTAAAAACTAAAATTCTAAAACTATTTTTAGATTTTTTAAAAACTGCATGTTTTGTAGTTTTTGTATTTTTTGTTAGAAATTTTATAAATAAATCATTTCATTTATAAAAAAATAGTTTATAAAAACTTTTTAAAAACAATTTTAAAAAAACTAAAAAAAAAAATGAAACTAAATCAAACATAATTGTTAGCACAATAATGGGTAGTCCATCTATTTGACATGCTTTCCACTACCTTTAGTCCTTTACCCTAAGAGCGCTGCTGGATCTCATCAATTTTGGATTTGCATATTCTATAAAAATATCACTTTTTTTCTGGTCAAAGAATATCTTACTTGAAAATATCCTTGCATCCTTAGTATGTGAGTAGGGAGCAGTTTCGGGGAAAGGAGTAGGAATCATATATTTGGTGCGATGACCAGAGAATGTTGAAGTCTTGCACTGTGCACTGTCACGTTCAAGAGAAGGAAGACTCTCAAGATAAAAGAATTCAATGCATAGCCGCAAAATGAGTGATGAGTCATTTGTGTTGTGGGTCAAGTCATAACGCATCAAGACTGCCAATGAGAACGGAGAAGCCGCAATTGATATAGAGAAAATGGATTATTAATTTTTCATTGTTATTAATAATTGTTCATTGTTCTCACCTGAAGACTTGAAAACATTCAAACATTGGACCAACTAACTGAATTATAACCAAAACAAACCAAAAATAAATGCCGTGTGCAACATATCAACCCTAATTTCCAGGAAGCAACTAAGAGAGAGAAGCATCTAGCTCCGGGTAAATTATACGCTGCATAAAAAAGTTACATGCTTATTTTCCTTAAGTAAATTCTCGTATTCGAGTTTTGTGGATAGAAAAAATTCTCACTAGGAGAGTTAGTCACACCATGATGTGGATGTTCCCGGTTCAAACATGATTGTCTCCCATAAATATACATGTGGTTCAAACAAAAAAAAAGTAGTAATTATAAACATTTTTTAGAAATATTAACTATTATGGTACTCGTAAGAATCCACGGACAACGTTGGGTTACAAGTGGTGTTGTTTTTTTCATATTTATTAATTTTTTTTAAAATTAACTTATCATATAATTATATGCGTCAATTAGTAGAAAATAGTAATTAATACATCATTAATATAATTATAAATTTTAAATATATTGAGATTTGAAATCTTATTATTCAATTACTTTAAATCTATATAAAGTGTACGAAAAAAAACTCTTGTTGGGAGAGTTAACCGTACCACGATGTTCATATTCACAACAAGAGTAGGACTGTCTCGTGTATGGTACTTGTGGTTTATAAAAAAACACTCTATATAAACATATAATTGAAAAATTGAATTTGCTTTTAAACGTACTCTACTATATAAATAATAATAAAAATAAAAAAAATTTATTTAAGTAGATGAAAATAATATAATTATAAATTTTATAATTCTAATTAAAAAATATGTTTAAAGAAAATCATAACCAATACATCATATAATATATTATAAATTTAAATTATATTGAGATTTGTTAGTCATTTAAAACCTATATAAAGTGTGTAGAAAAACTTTTGTTGGGAGAGTTAGTCCCACCATTATGTGATGTTCATGGAAGAATCAAGACTTCCTCCCAACGAGAATACTTATAGCTCATAAAAAAATCACTTTACTAAAGTGAGAATAGAAAAATAAAAAGAAGTAAGAAAATGTGACACGTGTATATTCTAGGCAAACAATTCCAATACAAAGTAAATAGAATGTATAAGATAATAAGTGAAAACATTAATGAATAAAAATAGAGATAAATCGTATATTGCAAAAAATATATAAAATTAAATGTAAATAACCATATTTATTGGATTTCTCAATATGTGTTTTTATTTAATGAAACAAATCAAAAGGAACGAATAATAAAGAAACTGTTTTAGTATAATAATCATAAAAAGAAAATGAAAGTGTGTGATAAAAAAGAGAAAAAAGAAGAAAATAGCAGGAGCATAACTACCTCTCGTGGAGGATACCCGTGATTCATAAAAAATACTTTACTAAACTAAGAATAAAAAGCTAAAAAAATTACAAATGAAAAAACGTGACATCTATAGTACCGGAGGAGCATTTTTAATATAGAGTAATTAAATAGATATATAAGAAAGATAATAAGTGAAAATATTAATGCATAAAATAGAGAGGTAAATGATATATTAGAAAAAACATTAAATTTATGTAAATCAACACATCTTTTGTAATGAAACAAATAAATAGGAATGAATATTAGAGAAACTATTTTTAAATAATAATAATAATAATAATGAAAAGTGTGATAAAAAAAGAGAAACAAAAAGAAAACGGGAACGACATGAGCAGGACTGCCTCCTGTGGAGGATACGTGTGATTAAAGAAAATCATTTTAATACTGAAATGAGAATAAAATAACCTAAAAAACGCAAATGATAAAACATGACACGGGTACTGATGGAACAATTTTAATATGGAGTAAATAATAAATAGAATAGATAAGAGAGATATTAGGTGGATCTGTTAGTGAATAAAATAGAGAGTTAATAATATATTGGAAAAAACGCATTAAACTTAACATAAATCAACATATTTTTTGTATTTCTTAACTTGAGTTTTTATAAAATGAAAAAAATTAATACGAATGAATAATGAAAAATATTTTAATATAATAACAACAAGAAAATGAAAATAAAAATGTGATAAAAAAAAAGAAAAGAAAATGGGAGGAGCAGGACTACTCTCGTGGAGGATATATGTGGTTCATAAAACCACTTTATTGAAGTGAAACAAAAAACTAAAACAATAGAACTGATAAAACATGTGTACTGAGGGAACAATTTTAATATAGATTAAATAGGTAAAGTAAATAGATAAATAAAATAGATATGAGAGATAATAAGTGAAAACATTAATGGATAAATAAAAATAAATGATATATTGGTCTTTCATACGTGGAGAATACTTGTGGTTCATAAAAAAATCACGTTACAGAAGTGAGAAAAAAACTAAAAAAAAACAAAAGTGAGAAATATGACACATATACTGAGGGAATAATTTTAATATAGAGTAAATAGAATAAAATAGAAGTGAACAGATAAATAAAATATATACGAGAGATATAAGTGAATACTTTAATGAATAAAATAGAGAGATACATATTATATTAAAATTACATTAAATTTAAGAGAATTTGTTTTAATAGTAAATATAAAATAATAATAATAATAATAATAATAAAAAAAATGAGAATATGATAAAAAATTGCAGAAACGGGACTAGATCTGGTGGAGGATACTTCATAAAAAATCACTTTACTAAAATAAGAATAAAAAATAAATAAAAATAAAAAAGACACACATGAAAAAACATGAAACGTATACTGAGAGGAGAATATCATTATAGAGTAAATAGAATTGATAAATAAAATAGATAAGAGAATAATAAATAAAAATATTAATGAATAAAATAGAGAGATAAATGATATATTGTAAAACATTAAATATAATATAAATTAATATATTATATATTTTTAATGTATGTTTTTATGTAATAAAATAAGTAAATTAGAATGAATAGTGAAAAAAGGTGCTTTAATATAATAATAATAATAATAATAATATATTGAAAAAGACGAGTTCACATTGCAATACTTTTTTACTTTTTATAGATTGTGACATAGTAACAGATAGAAATTTGATATTTTTTTTTTGTGACATGAGGGATCCTCAAAGGACCAAAAGACAGAAAACACTAATTAGCCACCTCTTCTATACACAATACCAGGGGCATCAAAAGAAAGTTTAGAATAGCAAAGTTAGGGATCAAAGTAAACTCGAGTATCTCTGTGCTGAATCAAGACCATCTTTAGCAAAAGAATCAGCAACCATGTTCGCCTCTCTAAGGATATGCTGCCAGACCAAATCATCAAAATTTATGCTTAGGTTTTTGATCTGCGAAATCAAGCCCGAGCAAGTGTGGGTCTCCCAGCAGCTACCATTTATCATATTAATGGCTATAAGGGAATCAGACTCAAGCACGATCCTTTCATACCCTTTCTGGCTCACGATTTTGATTCCACGAAGGATACCGGAGAGCTCCGCTTCCAGAACACTGCAATCCTCAAAGGGTTTCGCTAAAACCCACAATGAAGTTCCCGCAATCATCACGGATGACACCCCCACAGGCTGCCTTACCTCTATTCCTCCGCACAACACCGTAAGTGTTCACCTTAAACCAACCACTGGGAGGAGGATTCCAAACAAACAGGTGCGTGTTTTCCCCAATTGAGCTTCTGGTTCGACCTTCGATAGAGATGACATCCAAATTTCTTTTACTTGCCCTAATTTGATATTGAAGGGAAAAATGTTAGAACCACAGGAAACACTAGAAGGGGGGTTGAATAGTGTTTATAATTCTTTACAGACTTTTGAAAACCTTTAAAACAAGCAAACTGTTTGTGAAAATAATTGGGCAACCTTCCGAAACTGGAAGCTTCAGCAACTTGCTGATGCAACTCAGCAGGTTGAATAAAATCCTTTTAAAATGATTTGCGTGATGAAGAGATTGTTTTTCTGCGTAGATTTATAAACACACTTTCAGAACCCTCCTTGGTTATTTAAAAACTGAATGTAAAGAGATAAGGGTAGAGAGAACTTAGCCACCGAAATTTATCCTGGTTCACCCACCAACTCAGTGAGCTACGTCCAGTCCCAGGCAAATACACCACTGGATTTTCACTAATCCGCAAGATTACAAGTATTGTTTGCGCACCTAGCTTCTTCCAGGCTCAACCCCATATTCTTTGAACACACAACCTCTCCAGGCTAAAAACCCAAGTATTCTTTGAACACAGCCTCTTCAGGCTAACCCAGTAAAAACTGTTTGAATAAAATGCTCAAACTCTTAACTACACATGTTTAAAGCTTGAACAGGGTAATTTGTACAAATAACTGAGTAAGACTCAGGCTATAGAAGTGTTGTACAAAGATGAAATAAGGAAACAATTGAGTATGAATTTCAGCAGCGTTTCAGCAAGTTGATTTTTCTCTAAGTTCTCTTCACTTCTTGTTTCTGCATGAAGTCTGGTATTTATAGAGTTGGGAACTTCAGCCCGTTGAGCTCCAATCGTTTTCCTGTTGAGAGATAGCATTTAATGCAAATGCTCACGTTGAGACACATAACCTGATAACTCTGCAGTAGCAGGTAGTAGAGTCAGCACAGGCTTCACTTTTTCTGAGTAGCGCGTACTTTACAGTAGACTTTGCCTTTTTGGTAAGAGAAATGTGAAATAAGGCAAAGCACGTCCTCTGACTTTCCAGAAGAATGAGAAGCACAAGTAACTGAGACAGCTACGGTTGACTTGAGTCTTCAAGGAGAATAAGCAGAGACTATATTTGAACGTACATACTTCAGTACGACGTTTCACGACTTCAGAAGGTTCCACCATTTCAGAGGATTGGATTTGTCTTCAGTTGATACCTTCTGAAATATTGAACACTACCTTTAGCAGAAAACTATTCTTTCTCATAAGAACGTTAATCAAATTTGTTATTCATTAAAACTTGGGGTTATGAGACTTAAAACATTATTAGCCTTTTATAACATTTTGAGACTCAACATTCTCCCTCATCTTAATGATGACAAATTTGTTTAAGAACTCAATCAAATATCTGAAGGGAAAATAAATAAAAGTTTAGAGTATTTCTCCCCCTATATCAGATACTGATGAGAGCGTCTTGTTTAAAAGTTTTGCTTCAATTGCTCCCCCTGAATCAAATAATCCTTTCTGAAACACTTAACTTCAGATTTTGTTAGTTTCTTAATACTCCCCATTTTGTCATCAATCAAAAGGGCAAACAGAGCATACTGAAGAAGTGAAATAAATAAGTAGGAAATAGATTCAGGATACCACTGGTGCTTATCAACACTTTCTGTGTAAACAATTCAGCAACAATTAATTTTCAGAAAGCGTGAGAATGTTCAAATTCTCTCTGATAAATTTGAATCTATCTTCAGCAAGTGCTTTAGTGAATATATCAGCCCATTGATGCTCTGTATCAATGAACTGTATATCAGTAACTCCTTTCTGAACATAGTCTCGTATAAAATGATGTTTTTTTCAATATGTTTTGCTCTAGAGTGTTGAATTGGATTTTTGGAAATATTGATTGCACTAGTTTTATCACAGAAGACTGGAATAGATTTAATAAGAATATTAAAGTCTTCTAATTGATATTTTACCCAGCAGCTGTGAGCAACAACATGCAGGAACAATATATTCAGCTTCAGCAGTTGAAAGTGCTATTGTGCTTTGTCTTTTGCTTGACCAACTTATCAGAATACCTCCAATGAAGTGACATCCACCACTGGTTGATTTTCTTTCAACTCTATCTCCGGCGAAATCAGCATCACAAAATCCTATTAACCTGCAATCCTTACTCCTCTTATAGCAGAGACCAAGATTAGTAGTACCTTTCAAGTATCTGAAATCCTTTTTACAGCTTGGTAATGAGTTACTTTTGGATCAGATCGAAATCTTTCACACAAGCATACACTGAACATAATGTCAGGCCTACTTGATGTAAGATACAATAAGGATCCAATCATACCTCGATACTAGGTTGGGTCAATAGGTTCTTCTCCTTCATCTTTATTTAAAATAGATGAGGGGTGCATAAGAGTTGCCATAGTCTTGCAATCATGCATATTGAACTTTTTAAGCATTTCTTTTGTATACTTCTGTTGATGGATCCATACACAATCAAATCTTGCTTAATTTGAAGTCTCAAGAAAAATTTAGTTCTCCCATTAAACTCATTTCAAATTCAAATTGCATAAGCCTTGAGAACTCAGTGCACAGAGAGGAATTTATTGATCCAAAAATAATATCATCAACATATATCTGGACTAGAGTCAGGTCCTTGTTAGACATTTTCCTGAAAAGAGTTGTATCAACTTTTCCTCTTTCAAAACCATTTTTGAGTAACAAATTGCTCAGTCTTTCATACCAAGCTCTGGGAGCTTGTTGATGGGTTTCTGGCAAGCGAACAAAAAATCCAGTAGTATAATAGCAAGAAGAGTTATCGTATCCACAGGGAACGGTCAATTCACGTATAATCTTGATCTAATTATCAAGAGAAAACAACAGGTTTTGTGAGAATATTGTTGTGCAAAAATTGTAAATAACAAACTAATAATCAATAAAAATAGAAAGGAAGAGTTAGAGACACTTTACTTGGATTAGGATTGAACTTCGTATCATCACACCCTTTGTGTATGTAAAAACTATTTATTATTTTAGGTTTACCTTATAATACTGTAGACAAACTAATTTGCTAAGACCCCGAGTTACTAGCAGCCTCACCACTCAAAGGTAATTCGTGCGGGCTCTCCCAATCGAAAAACTTACCCTCGGCTTATTTTGCTATTATTATTCCGTTTGTAAAGGAACTCATTAATAAACCAAACCTAATCCTGTAGACGCATCTTCATTAGGATACTCACACTACCCATCAATCCCTAGATACGACCATGTGTCGGAATCTAGAATTACTATCAACTAACCTTTGCTATCGATATACAGGCCTAATCTTGTGAACGCCCTTCATTATGGTACTCACACTACCCATCACTCATTAGTAACGCTCATGTGTGGTCACTGATTACCGAGTACTCTTATTCACTCAGAGAATGAGTTTCTTCAGTATCCGCTCCGCTCCCCCATCCTCAATCCTAGTCGAAACTAGCCTATAACTCCAGCGCAAGCGCGAAAGTTAGGAATTAAGCACAGAATAAGATTACCAATATTATAGATAGGGAGCTCATAAATAATAAGATAGAGTTTACATACACTTAGGGATAGAATCAACTACATTCAATCCTACTGGAGAGTTAACTACTCAAGGTAGCCATACAAACCACCGAAGATGCTGTCACCATCTTCAATCCTCGTGCAGCGCTCTGCCTCTCCTATTCTAAAATTAGAACTGGTGCATTATCACTGAAATATAACTGAATTACAATAATCGTGCACACCTAATCTGGTGCAAGAAGGTCCTATTTATAGGCTAAGAAAAGACAAAGAAAATTGGGGAGAAATCTATCTAAAACGGCAACAGGGCAAGAATCACGTGTTCTGCGCTTCACCCTGCGCTACAACGCAGGTTGAAGCGCGCAACGCGTTCTGCACAGCTTCAATCTTTCTCTTTTAACTTGATTTCTCCCCGAGACTGGTTTTGGTTGATTTGTCTTTCCTTGTTTCCCTTTTCTTGATGAGATATTGCATTTATTGGGAATCCTGGATTTAATTGGGAAGGATGTCTACTGAATCCTTGTTTAATTGGCAGTTATATCTTCATTAATTGCTCTTAAATAATCTTCCAATCTTCATTAAATGTCTTCAATTAAACTTCAAATCTTGTAGATATCTCTCTTATTTAATGATATCTTTCCTTCATATCAAATCTTTGCAATATCCTGCAAAAATCAGCACAATTTATATCAAAATAGCATTGAATTCAAATCCAAGAATAATAAATACAATTTATCTAATATTAAATAAAAAGGGATTAATTTGGGGCAAAAATACCATTTTATCTTTGATAAGTGAACTAAAAGGTGCTCTAATTTATCATATGATTTTCACTTATCAAAATACCCTGCAACTTAACTTCTTGCTTGTCCTCAAGCAAGAGACCTCTTTGCAGTCAAAAAAATCAATGCTATCCCCCGTGTAATTCAAACAATTCAAAAACAAATTCAAGGATCTCTTCATCATCTCCTTGTTAAGCAGCAGTCACTTTCCAAACATAAGAAAAATCAGGATTAAGAGATGTTATCAATCCTCAATCAGAATAGAACACAAACATCAGTCAAACTTCTCAAAAATAGCAATTAAAGTAGTAAGTGATAAACCAATGAAATCTCTCATTCTCACAGGTAAGTGTTTCCCTCAATCTTTTTCACCACCGTTGAACAACTAGAATTGATAGTCGTTTCCAACATCTGAACCTGCAAGTAGTTAATATGGATCAAAAGGTCTTTTCTTTGGTTGTAATGAGGTTGGGCTATCAAGAAATCATGGTTTTTCTAGATATGCAATGAACACTTTGAATAGAGAGCATCTTGTGGTTGTGATTTGGAACTTCTCTCAACTCACCAAGTTATTCTTGAATTGTCACCCTTTTTCAGCTGGCCTCTTTGTTTGAAGAAGTACTCCCCCCCTTATTCAATTTCCACACCTTGTGCAGATTTTTTTTAAGCACATAAACAATAACATAGAGAATTTATTTGTGAGGGAGTACTCTTCTTTTTGATTTCCTGTGCCTGCTTTTTGAATCTCTTTGACCTTTCGATTCACCAACCTCTTGTCCCATTTTGTTGTGTTGCACCTTGCTCTCTATCCCAAGTGTGAAGGGACAGGATATAATCATTAAGTATGGCTAGGGTGCATTCAAAAAGAAATATTAAAGGCTCAAATGGGCAATCAATAAATGGAAACATTTAATCAAGGTTGGCTATTTGACACTGAGCAAAATATTATAATCACAAAACATACCTTTGCCACTTCCATATCTTCCACTAGCAAGACAAAATTCAGAAACTCAAGGAATAACAGTTGACAAGCAGCGGTTAAAAGCTCTCAATTTCAGTGTTTGGGCTCATAGCTCACTGGTTATTGGCTAAAATTCCTTGATAAAACACTTACTGGTTTTAATTAACTATCCCAATAGGTTCTCCTGAGAAGTATCCTAAACCTAACTGATTATGGAACTAATCACAAAACCCTATCATCTTTCCTAGTCTGGTTAGTTAAACTACTTAATTACAGAGAATTTTGAAAAAGTCACCTTAAATCCATATTTCCTAAAGTCCTAAAATTTTGAACAAAAACAATAAAGATTAAATTAGAATGTAAAAGCAAGAACGCAAATGAAACCAAATGAATGATTGTTATTGAAACTATAATATTTGAAAAGAAAATGCATGTTTTCATGCTTATTGAATGATGAATGTTCCTATTGTCCTAAGAAAAGAGAAGAAAATGCAAAAAGGAAAGAATGTCCTAATGAATGATGAATATCCTAATGTCCTAAGAAAAGAAAAGGAAAGAAACCACTAAATTGTTTAATCTTCATCGTTTGACTCTCTTCCCCCCTATGATAGTTAGGCTTGTCCCCAGGCCATTCCATAGTGTCTCAAGCGCTCAGGAGACATCCTAGGATCTGGTCCTAATGAATTATGAAACATTACTTCCTGCAGATGCGTCATGCCATTGTAAAGTATGGTGAGTTGGCTATAAATGCTCCATGTGATATTGCTCTGGTCTGTTTGCAGGTGGAGGTGGTACGGGTGTGTGATGTTTTCTCTGATAATCTTGACTTCTTCAGCTGGAGTGCAGTGGGATTCTATGTATTCTCTATTGATCGGGTGCCCAATGGGAGTGTTTGGTTGAACCTCGATTCCTCTGTAGTAACATAGTGATGTAATCAAAGCAGGGAATCCTAACTTTGCTCTGGAACGAGGTCCTCTTCATCGCGAGAGGCTTGAATCAGGCAATCCAGGTAGTCAGATATGACTGTCGCGATGTCAACCTGTTCTCCATTCTCTATGCAGTGAATCAGATGAGCAGTAGGCATATCAACAGCAGAAGAAATAGGACAAGGTTGAATATTAGCATTTATGAAGGTCATCCATATTCTTGACAACTCACTGGGGTGCTCTTTGGGTATTCTTTCTGCCTCACCGTATACGCTTTCCTCAAAAGATTTACCAGTTAAGCATAACCGCTGAGCTGTTTGAGTGTCAAGAATGTTATTCCCATAAGGCCCTACTTCTTGCATCTTTGCATGTACTTGCAGTAGGTTTCATCAATAGTCTCTGGTGTAGGATAATCAAGAAGTTCATTGATTGCCTTTCTATCATAAGCAACCCAATATCCCTGCACAAAGCTCTTTCTTTCCCCTGAGCCATCTAGGCTGATTTCAGCGTTGCTGTAGAAGTGCTTCACAATCTCTGGGTTGAAGTATGTATATGGTTCAACTAGAGCTCTCCAATCTCTTCTGATGATTTCAGAGTTGAACTCTGTGTATTCCCCCCGTGTTTGATTGTACTGGTTTCTCCGGCAAGAACTCGCAATTCATGATAAAATTGTAGTGCATGCATGCCTCAATATCTTTGAATCTTCCTTCTCCCAAAATAGGATTTGCATCTATCTTCTTTATTTTCACCATTGAAACACACTTTCTTGCAGTTAGTCGGGTGCGGACCATCTGCATAACAGAATTTAGAGCAAGATCTTTGTTAGAAGAGCACACAAAAATTAGCCACATACATTAAAATTCCATATTCTTTTGCAAGATTTTGTCAAGATTAAGCAAAGATTGATAATAAGACTCATACCTCAATGAAGGTTACACGACAGAGACTTGCAACTAAAAGAAGAGGATGGGAAACTACACTCAGAGCTTGAGGAAATCAGTCAAGAATGATGATTCCTCAGATCATCACGTATTTAAATAAAAACTGATAGCTGCGCTTCACCTTGCGCTGTAGCGCAGGTGAAGCGCGTATAACGGTGAATTTTTCGTGATATCCATGCTTCACCCTGCGCTGTGGCGCGGGTGAAGCGTGAAAGTCAGAGAGCAAAACTTTTACGCTTCACCTGCGCTGTAGCGCAGGTGAAACGCATGTTACGGTGAATTATTCGTAAGTTTCACGCTTCACCTTGCGCTGTAGCGCAGATGAAGCGTGAAAGTCAGAGAGCACAAATGTTGCGCTTCACCTTGCGCTGAGCGCAGGTGAAGCGCAGGAATCAGAGAATTTCTTCCTATTCTTTTTCTAAAAATAAATCTATGTTTCCTACACCTACACTGGGTTGCCTCCCAGCAAGTGATTTTTAACGTCTGATAGCTCGACGCCTGATTCTTTTTATGGGTCTTCCAGGTTGATAACAGACTCAGATCTGTCAAAGTCACCTCCCAAATAGGGTTTGAGCCTCTGTCCAATGACAACCCGGCATACTTTAGTGTCAGGATCTTCAATCTCAACAACCCCATAAACTCACTTCCTTAACTATGAATGGCCCTGTCCATCTAGATTTGAGCTTTCCTGGGAAGAATTTCAATCTGGAGTTGAACAGCAGTACAAAATGTCCAGGGTAAAATCTCTTCTTAAGGATTTTTTATCATGATAGGCTTTTGTCTTCTCCTTATAAATCCTTGATGATTCATATGCATTCAGACGTGTAACACCCGCGTTTTACCGTTTTGCCGTATTTTGTGTTTTATTGAATTTTGAGTGATTAAAATTATTTTTAATCATCAAAATTTATATTTCGAGTTTAGGAATGAGTTTCCTATTTTTCGGAATTTTTGGGAATTTTTGGGGTTTTTTCTGTGAAAAATGACCCTTTTGCCCCTCTTGTCTCTTGAACAGGGCCCAAATACTCTTGATCCGGGCCAGAAAAATTTGCACAACTCTTCAGTTCCTCCTTCTAGAAACCTTGATGTGTGTGTGTGTTTCATGGGAGACACTTGTCTCATCCTTTCTTCCTTCCAAGACAAGTGTCTAGCTTATGATATTATGGCATTAAAAGACTAAAACATTTATTCTTTCTCCTTTCCTACATGCAAGGTTCCTTTTCATTCTCCCATTTCTCTTTTTCTCCTCATTGAAGTCGTGAGTTCCCCTCTCCTTTCTCTCAAAATCTCCACTTTTCCTCTCACACTTTCAAGCTTAAGGTTCCATCCTTGAACCCTAAGCTTAAACACTAAGCCTTCTAGCCTTGCAAAGCTTTGTTGGTGACCAAAAGGAGAGATTTTGGGTTGTTTTGTGAGCTGATTCTGCACCTATTTCTTAAGGTTATTTATTAGGTAAGGGGGGGGGGGGGGAGAACTTGAACTATAGTAGGATTGGTGACTAGAGTCAAGGATTTGCCCTTAAATCCTTGTCCTTGCTCTTGTTTTTCCTTTGAAAAAATCATTTCTTTGAGCTTTTTTTTTGAGTAAATGTTTCAGATTCTTGGAGCTGGGTTGTTTATAGTTTTAGAGTTATTTTGATGCTTGGAATGTGCTTGGATTGTGATTGTTGATGCATGCAAGCCAAGAAACAATTTTGGAAAAATTTTCCCCTTTTTCCTCTAATAGCTCTCGACCTTGAGGGATTTTGGGCCTGCATGTGTTTCAAAAATTTTTTGGTGCTTGGAATGTGTTTGTATGATGAATCTATGAACATGCATGAAGTTGGTTGAATGTATACAATTGTTTTGGATGATTGATCCTTGAAAAATAGTGTTTATGAGCTTGAAAATGAAATTATGAACTTAAATGTGTATGTGGATGATTTTGGGTGAATTAGTATGATATTTGACATTTAAATTGTTTGTGGATGATTGTGTGAAAATTTGGTAAAGATTGGATGTTGTTGAAAAATTGGAGTTTTGATGAACATTCAAGGTGTTCTTGATGTTCTTGAGTTGTTCTTGATGAAACTTATCAAGAATGCTTTTTGATCTTGAAAAGATCAAGTAAGTGTTGGAAAACATGTTTATGGGCTTTAGTGGTCCAAAAGGACTAAGGAAAAAATTTACAAACAAAAAGGGTTAAAGTGCAAATAAGGAAAAACTTTTACAATAATAAAAGAACTAAATTCGGATTTTTAATTTAACCCAAGTAAAAGTCAACCAAAAGTCAATGTTTTTAGTTGTCATGAGGAAAAATGAATTTCTAAGAGTTATCAAACCTTTGGGCCTTTGGTTTAGGCCCAAAACCTTCAAAAAAATGTGATTAGAGTTGGACTTCAACTCTAATCCAAGTTTTTAATTAAAACTTAGAAATTAATTAGTGGATTAGCTAATTTATTATCTAAGTTAATTAATCTAATCTACTTAAGTTAATTAAGTAAAAGAATAATTAATTAAGGCTAAAGTTAATTAACCTTAATAAAGTATTAATTAAGTAATTAAGCCTTAATGACGATCAAGAACTAATTAATTATGATTAACCTTAATCAAGTATAATTAAAAGCTTAATCCAAGATTAAGGAAGAGATTAAGGAATAATTAGGAATTAATTAGGATTTGAGTAAGGATTAAGACTGAATTAAAGAAGATTAAGACTAATTATAGTTCAGTTAATGAAGACTAATTATAATTAAAGGTTAAACTTAATCTTAATTAGTTATACAAGAGGAATTAGGATAAGTAATGCTATCCATAAGACACAATCATAAATCTTAGTAATTATAGGACTCAAGTGGAAATGATTATTGATTCAAAGAAGAACATTAGTACAAACTACCTTAAAAGATTATAATGAGCACACTCTTTCTACATAAGACTTGAGAAGCTTAGTGAGAGAGTGCGGTTCCAACCCAAGATAGGGTTCGGTTTTCCTTGAAGGAAAGACATTGAATCGGGTCGTACCACGGGTAAGTGGTGACGTTGAATGATTCGATGGGCTTTGCCTGTAAGGATTGTGTATGCTGAGAAAGCATTGTCTGGTTTTCCTTGAAGGAAAGACATTGAATCGGGCCGTACCGCGGGTAAGTGGTGATGTTGAATGATTCGATGGGCTTTGCCTGTAAGGATGTGATTACTGTAGGCATTGTTGTGTGACATGCATCATAAAGCATTGTTGATGATCAAGGTTGAAAACCTTGTGACCTATATGGCAGTGACACTCGGTAAAGTGGGAAACTGGTTGGGACGGGTGCACTGGGTTTTGCAAAGAACGCCAGCGGGTCCTTGAGGGGGGATGCCAGCCCTGAGGATAGTCAGGTTCCAGAAAGGCTCAGGTGACGTAGGCTCGCTCCCTACTGTCGAGTTGCAAAGGGGATCAGGATTGACTATCCTGTCGCTCTCAAGGTTTCGGGGTTAGTTGAGATTGTCTGGAAGTCGGATAAAATTGGCCAAAAGAAAAATATAAGTACCGCGCTAGTACAGACTCTAACTCCTGATACGTTGTGCATATATGGTCGGGCAGTTGCTGTGTGCACTGCGGATGGTGATGTTTCCCTGGGCCCGCATGCATTAGATGTTGCATTATAATAGTAAAGTCGCATTCATATGAGTACATTATGATGACATGTTTTGTGTTGCCTATCGATTGGACCGTGTGACTGTCTGTGTATGTGTGCTCTAGTTTACTGTATCCTACATGCTGTGAGTTCATGCGATGTTCTCACCCTTCTTTTCTATCTCTGTTGATTTGTTCTTCTCGTTATGTCGATAGCCGGTACGGTATCGAAGACTTCAACTATGACGTCAATGCAAGTGCGACTACGGTGGATGCGAGGCGGCACCTGTGGGGGAAGAGGTGCGCCGCGGGGCCGTTGTCATGTGTGCCAATGACGGGAACTTGTTTTTGACGGACATCCCTCGAGTTTTCGGGGGAAGTCCGTGTCATCATCTCTCATCCCGGACTTCCGCTTGTACCAGAGTTGGATTTCATTGTGCCTGTGACTCTCGAGTTCCCGACGCCACCTAACTTGGTGCGCTACACTACCTTCCGTCCTTCACGTCGTCGCCCCGCTCTTCTTCGTCGTCGCGTCATCTCGGATGGCTGACATGGTCGGACTCTCTCCTAGGTACTCACCTTCTTCTGAGGCGTCAGATTCTCAGCCTATGCGTCCTGATGCGCAAGGCCGCTCTCTCACAAGTAAGTTAGACCTGATTGTGATTGACGACCTGGATGAGGAGGAGGCCCCGGGAGAGAATTCAGAGGAGGATCCAGAGGAGGAGAAGCCGGAGGAAGATCCGTCTAGTGACGAGTAGGACTAGTGTGATTTTGAGTCTAGGTAGTAGCAGCTCTGATTTAGTAACTCTTATTTGTATTTTGATTGAGGTCTTGTTTATTTTGGTCTACTACTAGAACTCTTACTTTGATATGGATATCTGGATGGCTCGAGAGATACACTGATGTTATGTTGTATGTATATTCATGTTGTTTCCTTTTCTTATGCTGGTTTTATAACTATGTCTATGTTGTGTATGCGCGAGGTGGTAACCGTTTAGATGTTTTCGGAAAACGAGTTTCAGATTAAGGAAAGGATATTTCATAAATACTTAAAATGAAATTAGAGATGTAATAGGTTAATGACACCTAACCCTTTTCAAAAAAAAAAAATTTCCGTTTTTGACGTTCTATTTCGTTGGTCACGTGTAACACTGTGACATTTCTAGTGGTAACTAGGGGTGTCGCATTAGGTGGTATCAGAGCTGTTCTTTCCTTTTTGGCCTCGGGTATGGTCTATGATACCCTTCTCTCTGTGTTTACTCTGTGTTGATTGTTTGTTTGTGTTGATTGTTTGCCTTGTGTGAATTGGTTGCTCTCATCTTACTATCTTAGTAATATGAGGATCTGTGTGTAGCGTTGCTTATTCTTGCTTGAATGGTTCTGCATGAAACGGAAGAAGTTGACTTGTTCTGCGAATGCAGGATTCCATGGCAGAAGAGAAAGAGGCAACCCTGGGAAGGAGACGAGGGGTAGCATAATATCACACCTCATAAAAGAATTAACTTAACACCCTAGTTAGAATTAAGGTAGTATGAATGAACTAAGTAATCAAGCTTCTAAAACGAGTTTGCTAAGACCTCTAGGTCCTGAGATTGTACATTAGTGTAGCCAATAGTTGATTTGGCTTGTGGTTTGAAGTGCTGAGTGAGACATTAAAAGTTAGAGTAGGATGACCACTAAGGTTAGGTTCCCATTCCTTTAGATGAGTAACCTAAGGGATCGACGATGAATTCGAGGTTGTAAATTCAAGGTTAAGATGATTGATCATTGAGGTTTAATTATTAAGGTTTTGAGATTAGGGGATTTGTACTAATAGCTCTTGAGGATTCAGTTATTGAAAATATATATAATTTGGCAAAGCAAGTTAGAAATAATCGATGACTCGGGGTATACTCAGGATAAATAATGATGGAGTTTAGGATAAGAATGACAAACACACGAATTGGGGTTTGATCTTAGCAGTTAAGGCATATTTGGATACCCTGTTGATGAACTTGAAGTCTAAAAGGGTTTGACTGTAGAATGAGTGCCATGATTGAAGTTTGATAGATACACTAGAGTATGATCGCTATCTAACGGATTGATAAAATAAGGGTTTATAGAAAAAAGTGGAAAACTCGATTTGAGATAAAAGAAGTCAAAATATTGAGACCAATAGCACAAGATGTAATTCTTAAGCAAATTCTAGTTGGATAATAGGATATTACTAAGCAAAGGATCTATTAGTATCAAGATTACGCAGGAGGTTGAAGAAAGAAATCATGTGATGGAGAATTAGGTGTACCAGTAAGCACTAAAGAACTACAATTGAGGAGCTAAGTAAGGATAACACTTCATGAGGTTAGTAGAAATAATAGAGATGACAAACAATGAGGGGTTATGGTATGTGTTGACCTTGATGATTAAGAGTTATGCTTGATTGATGCTTTATAAATTGAAAGAGGTATGTGAGTGGAATCTCATAAACGATTAAGATTGGAATTGGTAAGAGTTATGGTGCTTTGATTGAGTATGATCATACCAATTTATATGATTAGTTTATACATTAATCTTAATGGACTTAGACTCCCAAGGAAGAGAAATTCAATCGGTAAGTATTTAGGCAAGGTTTCGAAGGCTAGAATAATACTACGCTTAGGTGGGTAATGTTTCACGTAAGGATGCCCTAAGGGGTAATTGCAATCCGTGGGAGTAGGATAACCATAAGGAATGATAATAATATTCCCAAAGATAGGTTTAAAGATAGATTGCCTCTATCTATATACCGAGACTATAGGTAACCTTACAATCTGCTTTGGACTTTACCACGGATGCTACAGGTGTCTAGTAATTCCATCTGGATTGGTTGTCATTGGTGTTCCTTTCCCTCCTTAGTGAACCCAGTTTTCTAGCCTCATTTAAGCCAACTTATCCTCATTCTTTCGTGCAATGTTCTCTCTATTTCTAGGACCCAACGGGAAGTATAGATTCTTTGGAATAACCTTGAGGGATAGAAAGTTGTATGTTAAGCTATCTAAGTGCGAATTTTGGTTGAAGGAAGTGAACTTCCTAGGTCATGAGATCTCTAGTGGAGGAGTTAGTGTAGACCCAGCTAAGGTAAAAACTGTATTACAATGGGAAGCACCTAAGACTGTAACGGAAGAGAGAAGCTTTTAGGGTTAGCTGGTTACTACCATAAGTTTATTGAGAATTTTTCTAGGATAGCAACCCCGTTGACCCGTATGATTAGGGAAGACCAACTTTTTGTGTGGAACCAAAAGTGTGGTGATAGTTTTCAGGAATTGGAGAAAAGGTTAACTACTGCGCCTGTGTTAGTTTTACCTGACCCACAAGAGAATTTTGAAGTATACTGTGATGCTTCAAAACAAGGATTAGGCTGTGTGTTGATGAAAAAGGAAAAGTAGTGGCTTATGCCTTAGGCAACTGCGAACACACGAAGTAAACTACCCTACGCATGATTAGAGTTGACTGCCATAGTTTTGCTGAAGATTTGGAGAACCATCTGTATGCGCTAGGTTTGAAGTTTTAGTGACCATAAGAGCTTGAAGTATCTGTTTGATCAGAAAGAGTTGAATATGAGGTAGAGACGATGGATGGAGTTTTTGAAGGATTATGATTTTAGTCTACAGTACCACCTGGGAAAGCCAATGTCGTAGCTGATGCGTTGAGTAGGAAATCTTTGCATATGTCAGCAATAATGGTTAAGGAGCTAGCACTAATAGGAAAGTTTAGAGACCTGAACCTAGATGTTGAATTTGATCCTAAGAGTGTAAGATTGAGAATTTTGAAGATTTCAAATGATTTCTTGGAGCAAGTTCGCGTAGCACAGGAAGTGGATCAATCTTTGCAAGATTTGAGGAATCTAGTCCCTAAGAAAGGAGAACCTGGATTTTTGTAAGGGAACTGGTGGAATTGTTAGATTCAAGGGTAGAATATGTGTGCCTAGTGATAAGGGAATAAGGAAACTGATCTTAGAAGAAGCTCATAAGAGTGGATTGAGTATTCACCCTGGAGAAACTAAGATGTACCAAGATCTGAAGAAATGTTTGGTGGTCTGGAATGAAAAAGGAAGTAGCTGAGTATGTAGCATCTTGTTTGGTTTGTCAGAAGGCTAAGATTGAACATCAGAGACCATCGGGAGATTACGACCTTTAGATGTCCCTGAGTGGAAGTGGGATAACATATCTATGGATTTCGTGGTAGGTTTACCTAGAACTCCGGCAGGTTTTGATGCTATATGGGTAATCGTGATAGGTTAAAAAATCTGCCCATTTTCTACCCATCAACATTAAGTTTTCCTAGAAAAGTTGACCCAGTTGTACATTAAGGAAGTAATAAGGTTACATGGGGTTCCGCCTAGCATAGTGTGAGATAGAGACCCTATTTATATTCAGACTATAGGGAAGTCTGCAACAAGTATTAGGAACCAAGATTAAGATGATTCAAGGAAGGAGATTCCATTGGTGAAGGTTATTTGGAATGCAACTGATGAAGGGAACGCAACCTGGGAGTTGGAGGAGCAAATTAGGAAGTCTCACCCTCATTTATTTCAAGAAGGCATGCAAAATTTCGAGGACGAAATTTCTTTTAGGAGGGGAGAGATGTAACACCCGCGTTTTTACCGTTTTGCCGTATGTTGTGTTTTATTGAATTTTGAGTGATTAAAATTATTTTTAATCATCAAAATTTATATTTTCGAGTTTAGGAATGAGTTTCCTATTTTTCGGAATTTTTGGGGTTTTTCTGTGAAAAATGACCTTTTTGCCCCTCCGTCTCTTGAACCGGCCCGAATACCTTGATCCGGGCCAGAAAAATTTGCACACTCTTCCTTTCCTCCTTCTAGAAACCGTGCATTGTGTGTGTGGTTTGCATGGGGACACTTGTCTCATCCTTTCTTCCTTCCAAGACAAGTGTCTAGCTTATGATATTATGACATTAAAAGACTAAAACATTTATTTCTTTCTCCTTTCCTACATGCAAGGTTCCTTTTCATTCTCTCATTTCTCTTTTCTATCCTCATTGAAGCCGTGAGTTCCCCTCTCCTTTCTCTCAAAATCTCCATTTTTCCTTCTCACACTTTCAAGCTTAAGGTTCCATCATTGAACCCTAAGCTTAAACACTAAGCTTCTAGCCTTGCCACAGCTTTGTTGGTGACCAAAAGGAGAGATTTTGGGCTGTTTTGTGAGCTGATTCTACATCTATTTCTTGAGGTTATTTCTTAGGTATAGGGGGGGAGAACTGAACTCTAGTAGGATTGGTGACTAGAGTCAAGGATTTGCCCTTAAATCCTTGTCCTGCTCTTGTTTTTCCTTTGAAAAAATTCATTTCTTTGAGCTTTTTTTTTGATTAAATGTTTCGGATTCTTGGAGCTGGGTTGTTTATATGTTTTAGAGTTATTTGATGCTTGGAATGTGCTTGGATTGTGATTGTTGATGCATGCAAGCCAAGAAACAATTTTGGAAAATTTCCCCTTTTTCCCTAATAGCTCTCGGCCTTGAGGGATTTTTGGGCTGCATGTGTTTCAAAATTTTTTTGGTGCTTGGAATGTGTTTGTATGATGAAATCTATGAACATGCATGAAGTGGTTGAATGTATACAATTGTTTTGGATGATTGATCCTTGAAAAATAGTGTGTATGAGCTTGAAAATGAAATTATGAACTTAAATGTGTGTGTGGATGATTTTGGGTGAATTAGTATGATATTGACATTTAAATTGTTTGTGGATGATTGTGTGAAAATGTGGTAAAATTGGATGTTGTTGAAAAATTGGAGTTTTGATGAACATTCAAGGTGTTCTTGATGTTCTTGAGTTGTTCTTGATGAAACTCATCAAGAAGCTTTTTGATCTTGAAAAGATCAAGTAAGTGTTGGAAAACATGTTTATGGGCTTTAGTGGTCTAAAAGGACTAAGGAAAAATTTTACAAACAAAAAGGGTTAAAGTGCAAATAAGGAAAAACTTTTACAATAATAAAAGAACTAAATTCGGATTTTTAATTTAACCCAAGTAAAAGTCAACCCAAAAGTCAATGTTTTGAGTTTTCATGAGTAAAATGAATTTCTAAGAGTTATCAAACCTTTGGGCCTTTGATTTAGGCCCAAACCCTTTAAAAAAGGTGAGTCAAGGACTCATTGAAAGTCATCCAAAAATAATTTATGAAATTAGGCTTAGATTAGAGTTGGACTTCAACTCTAATCCAAGTTTTTAATTAAAACATAGAAATTAATTAGTGGACTTAGCTAATTTAAATATCTAAGTTAATTAATCTAATCTACTAAGTTAATTAAGTAAAAGAATAATTAATTAAGGCTAAAGTTAATTAACCTTAATAAATTATTAATTAAGTAATTAAGCCTTAATGACGATCAAGAACTAATTAATTATGGTTAACCTTAATCAAGTATAATTAAAAGCTTAATCCAAGATTAAGGAAGAAATTAAGGAATAATTAGGAATTAATTAGGATCTTGAGTAAGGATTAAGACTGAATTAAAGAAGATTAAGACTAATTATAGTTCAGTTAATGAAGACTAATTATAATTAAAGGTTAAACTTAATCTTAATTAGTTATACAAGAGGAATTAGGATAAGTAATGCTATCCATAAGACACAATCATAAATCTTAGTAAATTATAGGACTCAAGTGGAAATGATTATTGATTCAAAGAAGAACATTAGTACAAACTACCTTAAAAGATTATAACCATCACACTCTTTCTACATAAGACTTGAGAAGCTTAGTGAGAGAGTGCGGTTCCAACCCAAGATAGGGTTCGGTTTTCCTTGAAGGAAAGACATTGAATCGGGTCGTACCATGGGTAAGTGGTGACATTGAATGATTCGATGGGCTTTGCCTGTAAGGACTGTGTATGCTGAGAAAGCATTGTCTGGTTTTCCTTGAAGGAAAGACATTGAATCGGGTCGTACCACGAGTAAGTGGTGACGTTGAATGATTCGATGGGCTTTGCCTGTAAGGATTGAGTATTGTAGGTATTTTTGTGTGAATGCATCATAAAGCATTGTTGATGATCAAGGTTGAAAACCCTTGCGACCTAGTATGGAGTTGACACTCGGTACAGTGGGAAACTGGTTGGGACGGGTGCACTGGGTTTTGCAAAGAACGCCAGCGGGTCCTCGAGGGGGGATGCCAGCCCTGAGGATAGTCAGGTTTCCAGAAAGGCTCAGGTGACGTAGGCTCGCTCCCTACTGTAGAGTTGCAAAGGGGATCAGGCTTGACTATCCTGTCCGCCCTCAGGTTTCGGGGTCAGTTGAATTGTCTGGAAGTCGGATAAAATTGGCCAAAAGAAAAATATAATTATCGCGCTTGTACAGACTCTAACACCTGATCGTTGTGCATATATGGTCGGGCAGTTGCAGTGTGCACTGCGGATGGTGATGTTTCCCTGGGCCCGCATGCATTAGATGTTGCATTATATAGTAAGGAGTTGCATTCATATGAGTACATTATGATGACATGTTTTGTGTTGCCTATCGATTGGACTGTGTTGACTGTCTGTGTATGTGTGCTCTAGTTACTGTATCCTACATGCTGTGAGTTCATGCGATGTTCTCACCCTTCTTTTCCATCTCTTGTTGCTGTGTTCTTCTCGTTACGTCGATAGCCGGTATCGAAGACTTCAGCTATGACGTCAATGCAAGTGCGACTACAGTGGATGCCGAGGGGCACCTGGAGGGTGACGGACATCCCTCGCAGATGTGAGTTTTCAGGGGATGTCCGTGTCATCATCTCTCATCCCGGACTTCCGCTTGTACCAGATTTGGATTTCATTATGCCTGTGACTCTCGAGTTCCTGACGCCACCTAACTTGGTGCGCTACACTACCTTCTGTCCATCACGTCGTCGCCCCGCTTCTTCTTAGTCGTCGCGGTCATCTCGGATGGCTGACATGGTCGAACTAGACTCTCCTAGGTACTCACCTTCTTCTGAGGCGTCATATTTTCAGCCTATGCGTCCTGATGCGCAAGGCCGCTCTCTCACAAGTAAGTTAGACATGATTGTGATTGACGAAACCTCGGATGAGGAGGAGGCCCCGGGAGAGAATTCAGAGAAGGATCCAGAGGAGGAGGAGCCGGAGGAAGATCCGTCTAGTGACGAGTAGGACTAGTGTGATTTTGAGTCTAGGTAGTAGCAGCTCTGATTTAGTAACCTCTTATTTTGTATTTTGATTGATGTCTTGTTTATTTTGGTCTACTACTAGAACTCTTACTTTGATATGGATATCTGGATGGCTCGAGAAATACACTGATGTTATGTTGTATGTATATATTCATGTTGTTTCCTTTTTTTATGCTGGTTTTATAACTATGTGTATGTTGTGTATGTGCGTGAGGTGATAACCGTTTAGATGTTTTCGGAAAACGAGTTTTAGATTAAGGAAAGGATATTTCATAATACTTAAAATGAAATTAGAGATGTAACAGGTTAATGACACCTAACCCTTTTCAAAAAAAAAAACTTCCGTTTTTTTGACGTTCTATTTCGTTGGTCACGTGTAACACTGTGACATTTCTAGTGGTAACTAGGGGTGTCGCAAGACGCATCTCTTCTAATTCATGTAATTGTAACACTCTCTTTTTTCTTGCCACTCTAGTATCCATGTTTAAGAATTTTAGAGCCTAGTATGCCTTGTGTTCAAGTTCAACTGGCAAGTGGCATGCTTTCCCATATACCAGCTGAAATGGGGATAGTCCTGTAGCGGTCTTCACAGCTGTTTTATAAGCCCATAATGCATCATTAATCTTAGTTGCCCAGTCCTTTCTAGAAGAACCAATTGTTTTTTCGAGAATTCTTTTAAGTTCTCTGTTTGAGACTTCAGCTTGCCCATTTGTCTGCGGATGGTATGGTGTAGCAAATTTATGTTTAACCCCGTATTCTTCCAAGATCTGCTGCAGTTGTTCATTACAGAAGTGTGATCCTCCATCATTGATAATAACCCTTGGTGCTCCAAATCTAGCAAATATATTTGCCTTCAAAAATTGACTCACAGTTTTTGAATCTGCCCTGACCGTAGCTGCTGCTTCTACCCATTTGGAAACATACTCAACAGCTACTAGGATATACTCTTTTCCATTCGATGAAGGAAAAGGTCCCATGAATCCATCCCCCAACAGTCAAATACTTCTATTTCAAGCACATAGTTCCCAGGCATCTCAATTCTCTTGGAAATTCCCCCTGTTCTTTGGCAGCTATCACATTGTTGAACATAGTCCATTGCATCTTGAAATATAGATGGCCAATAAAAAACAGATTGGAGTATCTTTGCTGCAGTCTTGTCTTTGTTGAAATGTCCCCCATAAGGAGAATTGTGACAATGCCAAAGGATCTTTGTGATTTCCTTCCCTGCGACACATCTTCTTAGCAAGTTATCAGCCCCCAGTTTGAAAAGGTAAGGGTCATCCCACAAATATTTCTTTGCGTCTGTTAGGAATTTCCTCCTCTGTTGCCAGGTCAATTGATCTGGTAGTACTCCTGCTGCTTTATAATTGGCTATATCAGCAAACCAGGGCCGTTCTTAAATCATCATCAGTCTTTCATCTGGGAATTCTTCTAGTAATTCAGCCTCTGTGCTAGTGACTACTTCATTCACCAGCCTCGGTAGATGGTCTGCTACTACATTCTTGCTTCCTTTCTTGTCCTTGATGACCAGATCAAATTCCTGCAAGAGTAAAATCCATCGTATCAGTCTTGGTTTAGAATCTGGTTTTGTCAAAAGATATTTAATAGCAACATGATCAGTATAAACAGTGATGTTTGAACCTATTAGGTAAGATCGAAATTTTTCCAATGCATATACTATGGCTAACAATTCTTTTTCTATAGTGGCATAATTTATTTGGGCTTCATTCAAAACCTTGCTAGCATAGTGTATAACGTGGAATATTTTAGATTTTCTTTGTCCTAACACAACTCCTACAACAAAATCACTTGCATCACACATTAATTCAAATCCAAGTGTCCAGTCAGGACCAACTATAATAGGAGCAAATGTTAATCTTTGTTTCAACAAGTTAAAAGCAACCAAGCAATCATCATCAAATTTAAAAGGTGTATCCTTGTTTAGCAGATTGGTGAGAGGCTTGGCTATTTTTGAAAAATCCTTGATGAAAAGCCTATAGAATCCTGCATGTCCTAGAAAACTTCTGATGCCTTTCACATTTGCTGGGGGTGGCAACTTCTCTATAACTTCAATTTTTGATTTATCCACTTCTATCCCTTTGGCTGAGATTTTGTGTCCGAGAACTACACCTTCTGTCACCATGAATTGGCATTTTTCCCAATTTAGAACAAGGTTAGTTTCTACACATCTTTTCAAAACAGTATCTAAATTTACCAAGCAATTATCAAAAGAATTTCCAAAGACAGAAAAATCATCCATAAAATCTTCTATGCAATTTTCTACCAGATCTGAAAATATGGATAACATGCATCTTTGGAAAGTAGCTGGTGCATTACATAGCCCAAAGGGCATTTTCTTGTAAGCAAAGATACCAAATGAACAAGTAAAAGCAGTTTTTTCTTGATCTTCAGGATTAACAACTATTTGATTGTACCCAGAATATCCATCCATAAAGCAATAAAAAGCTTGCCCAGCTAATCTTTCTAACATTTGGTCCATAAATGGTAAAGGAAAATGATCTTTCCTAGTGGCTTGGTTTAATTTCCTATAATCAATGCACATTCTCCATCTTGTCACTGTCCTAGTGGGTATCAATTCATTTTTCTCATTTTTTATAACAGTCATACCTCCTTTCTTTGGAACAACTTGAACAGGACTTACCCAAGCACTATCAGAAATAGGATAGATCATACCTTCCTCGAGCAACTTTAATACCTCCTTTTTTAATACCTCATTCATTGTTGGGTTCAGTCTTCTATGAGGTTGAGTGACAGGTTTGTAGTCTTCTTCCATGTGGATTTTATGCATGCAGTATGAAGGACTGATGCCTTTGAGATCTGACAGAGACCACCCTATAGCTCCTGCATTACTTTTTAAAATAGCAAAAAGTCTTTCCTCTTCTGAGGAAGTTAAAGACTTGCTTATAATCACAGGTTTATTCTCAGTTTTGTCTAAGAAGGCATATTTGAGATGTGATGGGAGTACCTTAAGTTCCAGCTTCTGAATCTCAATACTCTTCTCCTGTGGTAATTCTTCAATTGCTGCTTCCTCAGGTGGAAGTGGTGGAGAGATGTCCAGTTCCCTTGTATATTCATCCTTTTCCCCTTTAGCAAGGATATCTTCCATAGCTGTCAAGACTGTTGCTAAAGGTTCTGCACTTGTTAGCATTTGTTGTTCAACAGAGGATTTCTCTAACACTTCCAATTGACGGCACTGTTGTTTATCTATGGGATACTGCATTGCATCAAATACATTAAAGCTTACCTCATCATCTTGAACTCGTACCTTTAAGTTACCATCATCCACGTTAATGATGACTTTTGCAGTTTTCATAAAGGGTCTACCGAGTATGATTGGAACTTCAGCATCTTCTTCCATGTCCATGATAACAAAGTCTACTGGAAAGATGAATTTATCCACTTGGACAAGCACATCTTCTGCGATCCCAAGTGGTAATTTAATAGATCTATCAGCCAATTGCAAGGTCATTCTTGTTGGCTTCACCTCCGAGACTCCTATCCGTTTTAGTGTGGATAGGGGCATCAAGTTGATGCTGGCTCCTAAATCAAGCAATGCTCTTCCAACTAGTAAGGTTCCAATTGTTATTGGTATGGTGAAACTTCTAGGATCCTTCGTCTTTTGTGGTATTGATTTCTGAATGATAGCACTGCATCTCGCTTCCAGTTCTACAGTCTCTTCAGGGATTTTTCTCCTCTTGGTCAATATCTCCTTCATGAATTTTGCATAAGTGGGCATTTGATTCATGGCCTCCAGTAAAGGGATATTGATCTGCAGTTTCTTCATGACATCCAAAAAACTGAAAAACTCCCTGTCTTGACTCCTTTTGGTGGTAGTCTTGGGGTAAGGTAACTCTCGGCGATGAAACTCTGGTGAAGGTTCTTTTTTCTTTATTTCTTGATTCCACCTAGTGTTCTTGTTCATCTTCCTATTTTTCAACCTCTTGTTCCTTTCTTTCTAAGACTTCCATTTCTGTTGTCAAGTTATCACCAATACCCTTTCCTATCTCCTTGCCGCTTCTGGTGGAGATTGATTTGCAGACTGCTTGTTGCTCATCAAACTCCCTTCTTATCTCCTCCACTTGCTTTGCTAGATGCATGAACGTTGCTTGCATTGCTTTTTGACTGATTATCATTTCTTGTGTCAGCTTATTGAGCTTTTCTTCAATTCTGGAGTTGATATCCGGCGCTGAGTTGTCATTTTGGTGGTATTGACTGTGATTCTTAGAGGCTTCGTCATGGCTCCCTATACTGTCTAGGAAGTAGACTTGTTCCACTCGGCCTTCAGGATAAGAGCAATGTCAATTAAAGTGATTTCCTTTGCAAAAATCGCATACCATTTTTGGAGCTATTTCGTTAACAGTTTGCATCACTTGTTGTTGTTGGAGGAGCAATTGCATTTGCTGGCTTAATTTCTCCATTTGCTCGAGAACTTTGACCGAATCTTGCTTAGGCAGTTCCTCTTTCTGAATTGATTGATCCCAGCATAAATCTTGCTGATTGCTTAGAGCACAATTGTCAATGATTGTGAGTGCTTGCTTAGCCCCTGCTGATAAAATCGTGCCTCCTACTGCAGCGTTTATGAAAGATTTTCATCTTGGCTTGAGTCCATTGTAGAAGAAATTGAGTTGGGTAATGTCATCAAAACCATGGTTTGGGCATTTGAATAACAAGGATTTATATCTTTCCCAAGCCGCATACAATGGTTCATTTGCTTCCTGCTTGAATGTGGATATATCTGCTTTAGCTTGAATGTAATGCTCCATGGGAAAGAATCTTCGCTGAAATTTTTCCTCAACTTCCTTCCATTTGGTCAGACTCTGACTCGGGTGAAATTTTAACCATTCCTTAGCCTTACCTGTAAGAGAAAAGGGAAATAAACGTAAGTATACAACCTCTTTGTCCTCTTCATGAAACCCCATAATGTCAACTAGCCCAAAGAATGTGGAAAGATGGTCATTTGGATTTTCATGATCTAAGTCTGAGAACTGGTGATTTTTGACAAGTTGAAGGTGTGATGCTTTGAACTCCAAAGCTTTTGTGGTATTTGGAAGGGCAATACTAGAGCGATATCGCATCCCTTGATGTGATATGTAGTCTCCCAGGGTTCTTTGTGATTGAGTGCCTTCCATACTTCCACTTGTTTATTCACCTGGCTTGAGGCAACAAACTTGAAAAACGCAAATGTGGAAATGAAATTAAAAGAGAAATTCCTAAATATATACACCTGATAATTAGACCTGCCAAGGTCTACACGAATTGGAAACCGTTCCTCGGCAACGGCGCCAAAAATACTTGATGGGTTTTTGGCAAGCGAACCAAAAATTCAGTAGTATAATAGTAAGAAAAGTTATCGTATCCATAGGGAATGGTCAATTCACGTATAATCGTGATCTAATTATCAAGAGAAAACAACAGGTTTTGTGAGAATATTGTTGTGCGGAAATTGTAAATAACAAACTAATAATCAATAAAATTAGAAAGGAAAAGTTAGAGACACTTTACTTGGATTAGGATTGAACTTCGTATCATCACACCCTTTGTGTATGTAAAAACTATTTATTATTTTAGGTTTACTCTATAATACTGTAGACAAACTAATTTTCTAAGACCCCGAGTTACCAGCAGCCTCACCACTCAAAGGTAATCCGTGCGGGCTCTCTCAAGCGACAAACTTACCCTCAGCTTATTTTGCTTTTATTATTCCGATTGTAAAGGAACTCATTAATAAACCAGGCCTAATCCTGTAGACGCATCTTCATTAGGATACTCACACTACCCATCAATCCCTAGATACGACCATGTGTCGGAATCTGGAATTACTATCAACTAACCTTTGCTATCGATAAACAGGCCTAATCCAGTGAACGCCCTTCATTATGGCACTCACACTACCCATCACTCATTATTAATGCTCATGTGTCGGTCACTGGTTACCGAGTACTCTTATTTACTTAGAGAATGAGTTTCTTCAGTATTTGCTCCCCCATCCTCAATCCTAGTCGAAACTAGCCTATAACTCTGGCGCAAGCACGGAAGTTAGGAATTAAGCACAGAATAAGATTACCAATATTATAGATAGGGAGCTCATAAATAATAAGATAGAGTTTACATACACTTGGGGATAAAATCAACTACATTCAATCCTACTGGAGAGTTAACTACTCATGGTAGCCATACAAACCACCGAAGATGCTGTCACCATCTTCAATCCTCGTGCAGCACTCTGCCTATCCTCTTCTAAAATTAGAACTGGCGCATTATCACTGAAATATAAATGAATTACAATAATCGTGCACACCTAATCTAGTGCAAGAAGGTCCTATTTATAGGCTAAGGAAAGACAAAGAAAATTGGGGAGAAATCTATCTAAAACGGAAACAGGGCAAGAATCATGTGTTCTCCGCTTCACCCTGCGCTACAGCGCAGGTTGCAGCGCAGGAACCAGAGAGTTGCGCTTCACCCTCTGCTACAGCGCAGGTTGAAAGGCGCAACGCGTTCTGCACAGCTTCAATCTTTCTCTTTTTAACTTGATCTCTCCCCGAGATTAGTTTTGGTTGATTTGTCTTTCCTTTTTTCCCTTTTCTTGATGGGATCTTGCATTTATTGAGAATCCTGGATTTAATTGGGAAGGATGTTTGCAAAATCCTTGTTTAATTGGCAGTGATATGTTCATTAATTGCTCTCAAATAATCTTCCAATCTTCATTAAATGTCTTCAATTAAACTTCAAATCTTGCAGATATCTCCCTTATTTAATGCTATCTTTCCTTCATATCAAATCTTTGCATATCCTGCAAAAATCAGCACAATTTATATCAAAATAGCATCAAATTCAAATCCAAGAGTAATAATTACAATTTATCTAATATTAAATAAAAAGGGATTAATTTGGGGCAAAAATACCATTTTATCCTTGATAAGTGAACTAAAAAGTGCTCTAATTTATCATATGATTTTCACTTATCACTTGTTTCAGACCATACAGAGCCTTTTTCAATTTAAAAACATGCTCAGGAAAAGTCAAATTTTCAAAACCAGGGGGTTGTCTAACAAATACCTCTTCCTCAATGAAACCATTTAGGAAGGCACTCTTAACATCCATTTGATATAGTTTGATGCCATTATTTGCTGCGTAGGAAAGTAAAATCCTAATGGCTTCAAGCTTAGCTACTGGAGCAAAAGTTTCAGTGAAGTCAATACCTTCTTGTTGATTGTAGCCTTGGGCAACAAGTCTCGCTTTGTTTCTGATAACTTGATCGTCTTCAGAGAGTTTGTTTCTAAACACCCATTTGGTTCTTATGATAGTTTTCCCATGGGGTTTAGGAACAAAAGTCCAAACATCACTCCTGGAAAACTGATCAAGCTCTTCTTGCATGGCTAGGATCCACCCTTCATCATGCAGAGCTTCCTCAATATTCTTTAGCTCAATTTCAGAAAGGAAGGAAAGATTATTGACTTCTCTAAGTCTTGATCTTGTTCTTACTCCTTCTGAAGTGTCACCAATGATTTGCTCTCGAGGATGATGAGTTTTGTATCTCCACTTACGCCAGCGAGGGAAAACTTGCTCATTTTGAGACTCAGCATCAACTCTCTGATGAGTGTCAGTTTCAGCAGGTTGAAGAGTTGACTTTTCAGCAGGTACTTCAGAGGGTCCTTCAGCAGGTACTTCATCCTTAGCCTTTGAAGTCTCTCAGGTAGGATTCAGCTCCATTCTTGTAAAATCCTCTTCTAGATCTGATAGTTCCCTATCAGTCTCTTTAGCATCATTAAATCTAACATTAATGGTTTTTTGAACATTTAGTGTTCTAGAGTTGTAAACTTTATATGCCTTAGATGTAACGCCCCCGAGCCGCTTGCAGGAGTGATGAGGGTCCCCACAAACCAACACGAGTCTTTCCAGTATGCTTTGTTCTCACTTGCACACTTTCTGGGAAACTTCCCAGAAGGTCACCCATCCCAGAATTGCTCCAAGCCAAGCGCGCTTAACTATGGAGTTCTTATGTTATGGGCTTCCGAAAAGAAGATGCATCTTGTTGGTATAGTTCTCCACAACAATTTCCTTTAAGCTATCCTCAACTGTACAGTAACATACCTGCACAGCCTCTGGATCCCTCTCATTCGGGTGTGGGCACGGTTCATCCATGTGTCCCTTTCTTGCTTAGAAGCTTGCCAGGAGCCGCTCCTTGTCCGTGCCTCTTTGCACCGGCGATCACTCCCCGCCCTCATCAGCCTACGACTCTCACATACCCACCAACTTCCGCCTGGTTCATCCCCGAACCACACCGTACTAGGAGAGGCTCGGCTTTGATACCAAAATGTAACATTCTAATTCCTATATTTGAGGGCTAGCCCATTGGAAGCAAAACCCCAAATCCCTGAAATTATTTCGCGCCATTTTGAATATCGAATATAACCACAACATAATTGTTTAAGCAACCAACAATAACTTGAACAATATATGAAGTGAATACATACATAATTGCCTCAAGGGCTACAATCATTCCACATCTCACAATAAACTGAGGATACCCCCATACAGGTGTCCTACAATAGAGAACTAAGGAATCCACTTGTACAGTCATATCCTCCCAAAATACAAGTTGATACATAATCATAAATCAAAAGGGCTAACATTGCCCATCACAAAGTCTGCAATAACACACTACATAGCTCCCACTCCTAGCTCAAGGGTCCGTGCGTGGAGGTACCTGCGCATCTAAAATGTATCCACGAAACCTATGGTGAGACAGATGTCTCAGTGAATATAACTTATGCAGGATGCAGTGTAGGGAGATAGATCAATGATGTGCAACAGTTCATATAACATTATTCAAATAAGTCAAACAATCTCAATTCTCAACCTTAAGTACGCATAACCTTCTTTACCCAGCAGTCGGGCTCTTTTCACTATCTCTAGGGTTAGACCTGAGCTCAGACTATAAGGAACGTCTTCCTTGGGGACGTATCCCACCACTTACTCTGGACCGAAGTCAAGTTTTCATACATACTCTGGGCCAAAGCCAAATACTTTGGGCCGAAGCCAAACTCATTTTAGTTTTACTCTGGACCAAAGTCAAGCTTGATTAGTTAGGGTTTGGTGGCCATAGCCAAATTCATTTTCTAGCTTCCAAAAATGAGTATGGTGTATAAATCGAACTAAAATGTAAGCTTAAATCATGAATAGAAGATAATAGCATTCAAACCCTAATTCACAATCTCCAACATTTGTCAAACCCAATCCACAAATAAGAGCAATCAAAAAGAAAGGGAAATACAATTAACAATAACATATAAATCAAGAGAAAGGAAGAAGGAAGTAGGGTTCATGCCATAGCACAAATAGGAGTGAGTGTGTGAGTTATACTCACCTCAAAGGAAGCTTGGGGAGGTGAGAAGAGGGTTGGGGAAAGGTTGGATGGAGAGATCTTGGCCTTGATTCCTTATGTGGAGCTCCAATGATGTGCCCTCTCTCTAGAATCTCTCTATCTCTCTCTAAAGTAAGAAGAAGGAGAAGGGAGAAGTGTTTAATTCGGTGCCCTAACTGAGATCTTTAATCCCAAAAGTGGGTTCTCGCTCAAGCGAGAATATCTCACTTGAGCGAGAGGTGCGGGGTAAAACTCTCCTCTCACATTCTCACTTAAGCGAGGGGCTTCTCGCTTGGGCGAGAATGGATCAGGATTTACCCCCTCTCTGGAAGATTCTCGCTTGGGCGAGACCCTTTTCGCTCAAGCGAAAATCGTCCAGAGAGTCTCCCAAAAACTTCCTTGTTTCTCGCTTAAGCGAGATATGCAGAAACTCATTTTTCGCATTTTTGCTGCATAACTCGCTCAAGCAAGGTGTGCTCGCTTGGGCGAGAATGCTAAACTTCAAAACTTAGTTTTTTATTCTAGTTATTTCTTCTTATATCATTTTTACCTTTTACTTAATATCATTCTTAAGAATCATTATCCTATTCTCTTAATTAGTCCTAATTATTGGGATGTTACATTAGAGGTTTCTGAATAACCAATGAAGAATCCCTTGTCAGATTTTAAATCGAACTTACTTAGATCATCTTTAGTGTTGAGTATGAAACACTCACAGCCAAATATGTGAAAATATGAAATGTTGGGTTTTCTTCCTCTCCACAATTCATGGGGAGTCTTATTGAGAATAGGCCTTACCAAAATTCTGTTTTGGATATAGCAAGCTGTGTGAATAGCCTCTGCCCAGAATGACCTTGGAAGATTGCTTGAAATGAGCATGGTTCTACCCATCTCCTGTAAGCTTCTGTTCTTTCTCTCAACAACCCCATTTTGTTAAGGTGTTCTTGCCACTGAGAAATTGTGAGAGATCCCATTCTCATCACAGAACATACTGAAGCTTGAGTTTTCAAACTCACCTCCATGATCACTTCTAATGGCAGATATGCAAAATCCTTTCTCATTTTGCACCCTTTTACAGAATTTGGCAAAGTTCTCAAAAGTCTCATCCTTGCTTTTGAGGAATATAACCCATGAAAATCTAGAATAGTCGTTAACAATGACCAAACCATACTTTTTACCAGCAAGACTTTTTGTCCTTGTAGGACCAAACAGATCAATGTGAAGGAGTTCTAAGGGTCTAGTAGTTGAAACAACATTTATGCTTTTGAAAGAATTTCTGGTTCGCTTCCCCTTTAAACAATTTTCACATAAAATATCAGATTTGAAAGAAAAGCTTGGGTAATCCTTTTACAAGATTGTGTCTTGTAAGCTTTGAGATCAATCTCAAGATGGCATGCCCAAGTTTCTGATGCCAAATCTGTTTTTCATCTTTCATAGAAATAAGACAAGTCACATTCTGATAAGCAAGGTCCTCAAGATCAATTTTATACACATTATTGTGTCTCTTGGCAGTAAAAATGATTTAATCATAGGAGTCTCTGACTATGCAGTCATCCCTTGTGAAGGATACAACAAAACCACTGTCACATAATTGACTTATGCTCAGCATGTTATGTTGGAGACCTTCAACTAAAAGGACATTGTGGATAACATATAAAGGAGATATACCTACTGAACCAACGCCAATGATTTTGCCTTTCTGATCTCCTCCAAAAGTCACAACTCCTCCATCCTTAGGTATAAGGTTTTGGAACAAACACCTTTCTCCCGTCATGTGTCGCGAGCAGCCACTGTCCAGGTACCATTTGTGGCGTCTCCTTTGTCCTGTTAAACACATCTGCAACAGGAATGATCAAAGTTTTAGGTACCCATATTCTTTTAGGTCCTTTTTTGTTAGTTCTAGGTTTGTTCTTCTTCTTGTGCTTGCATTTAGACACATGGTGTCCAGGCTTGCCACAGTGAGAACAACCTTTCCCTTTCTTAACCTTTTCAGCTGGTTTAAAAGTAGAGTTGTATGATGAATCACTGTCAGAGTAACCTAAACCACTTTTGTCTTTGGGGACTTTCTGACAACCCAACATTCTGTTAAGGTTCTTAGTTCCATTGACAAAATTGGCAAGATCTCTAGTAAGTTCAGCAACTTGCCTTTTAAGTTTTTCATTTTCTTTAAGCAAGTCCTCTGAACAACTAGTTTCAGTTTTCAGAAGCTTTTCCTTGAGTATAAGATTCTCTGTTTCAAGAACTTCATTTTTGTTTGAAACTTCAGTTTAAGCTCTAGAGAGATCCTTATACTCATGGAAAAACTCCTTAGAACTTTCCAGTAGATCATCATACATTTCTTAAAGAGTTTGAGGGATTACCTCTGATTCTGAGCTATTAGATGAGGGGAGGCTAGCCATCAAACAAAGGTTGGCTTCTTCAGCAGCTTCATCATCCTCTTTAGAGGTTGAATCATCAAGATCCTCCCGTTTGGCCATGAAGCTTTTCTTCTTTCTTAGAAACTTCTTCTTCTTCGAAGAGAGCTTCTTCAACTTCGGGCAATTAGCTTTCATGTGGCCAGGTTGTCTGCACTCATAGCGGATAATTTTTTCAGAAGAGAAAGTCTATTTACCTGACTTACCCATTTTGTTGTCAGATGAGGATGACTTTCTGAACTTGGCTTTTGTAACATACGGGTAATTAAGACTAATTATGTATATAAAAAGGATAGAATAATGATTTTTAAGAATGACAACAAAGAAAGGAGTAAAAAATGGAACAAGAGAAAAGGACTTAGGATAAAAACCAAGGTTTGGAGGTTCAGCATTCTCGCTCAAGTGAGAATATCTCGCTTGAGCGAATTATGCAGCAAAAGTATGAAAAAATGAGTTTCTGCATATCTCGCTTGAGCAAGAACAACTCGCTTAAGTGAGATACAGGGGAGTTTTGGGTGGCTCTCTGGACATTTTTCGCTTGAGTGAGACGGGCTCGCCCAAGCGAGAATCTTCCAGAGAGGGGGTAATTTCTGGCCCGTTCTCGCCCAAGCGAGAAGCCTCTCGCTTAAGCGAGAATGTGAAGGGAAAGTTTTACCCCGCACCTCTCGCTCAAGCGAGAATATCTCACTTGAGTGAGAACCCACTTTCAGGTTTAAAGGTCTTAATTAGGGCACCGAATTAAACACTTCTCCTTTTTCCTTCTTCTTATTTCTAGAGAGAGATAGAAAGATTCTAGAGAGAGGGCACTTCTTTGGAGCTCCACGCAAGGAATCAAGGCCAAGACTCACTCCTAATTGTGCTATGGCATGAACCCTACTTCCTTCTTCCTTTCTCTTGTTTTATATGTTGATGTTGACTGTGTTTTCCTTCTCTTTTGATTGTTCTTACTTGTTGATTGTGATTGGCTTTGTTGGAGGTTGTAGATTAGGGTTTGAATGCCATTACCTTTCATTTGTGATTTAAGCTTATATCTCGGTTTGACTTATACTCCATACTCATTTTTTAAACTAGAAAATGAATTTGGCTACAGCCACCAAACCCTAACTAATTAAGCTTGACTTCGGTCCAGAATAAAACTAAAATGAGTTTGGCTTCGACCCATAAAGTTGGCTTCGGCCCATAATAAGAAAGTGTGGCTTCGGCCCAGAATATGTATGAAAACTTGACTTCGGTCTAGAATAAGTGTTGGGATACGTCCCCAAGGAAGACGTTCTTTGTAGTCTGAGCTCAAGTCTAACCCTAGAATTAGTGAAAAGACCCCGACTACCGGGCAAAGTAGGTTATGAGTATGTAACGTTGAGATTTGAGATTGATTGAGTTGTTTGGATTCTATTATGTGAACTGTTGCATATCATTGATCTGTCTCCCCTCACTGCATACTGCATAGTTATATTCACTGAGACATTCGTCTCACCAAACATTTCGTGGATACATTTTAGATGTGCAGGTACCTTCACGCACGGGCCCTTGAGCTAGAAGTTGGAGCTGTATAGTGTGTTATTGCAGACTTGTGTTGGGCAATGTTAGCCCTTTTGATTTTTTGATTATGTATCGACTCCTATTTTGGGAGGATATGACTGTACATGTGGGTCCTTTAGTTCTCCGTTGTAGGACTCATGTATGGCGGTATCCTTAGTTTATTGTTTTAGGTGGGTTGATTGTAGCCCTTGAGGCAATTATGTATGTATTCACTTCGTATATTGTTCAAGTTATCGTTGGTTGCTTAAACAATTATGTTGTGGATGTATTCGATATTGTTTGCACACCTAGCCTCTTCAGGCTCAACACCCAAGTAATCTTTGAACACACAACCTCTCCAGGCTAAAAACCCAAGTATTCTTTGAACACAGCCTCTTCAGGCTAACCTAGTAAAAACTTTTTGAAAGAAAATGCTCAAACTCTTAAACTACACAAGTTTAAAGCTTGAACAGGGTAACTTGTACAAATAACTGAGTAAGACTCAGGATATAGAAGTGTTGTACAAAGATGAAACAATGAAACAGTTGATTATGAATTTCAGCAGCGTTTCAGCAAGGTGATTTTTCTCTAAGTTCTCTTCACTTCTTGTTTCTGCATGAAGTCTGGTATTTATAGAGTTGGGAACTTCAGCCCGTTGAGCTCCAATCATTTTCCCGTTGAGATATAACATTTAATGCAAATGCTCCCGTTGAGACACATAGCTTGATACCTCTGCAGTAGCAGGTAGTAGAGTCAGCAGCACAGGCTTCACTTTTTCTGAGCAGCGCGTACTTTACAGCAGACTTTGCCTTTTTGGTGAGAGAAATTTGAAATAAGGCAGAAAGCACGTCCTCTGACTTTCCAGAAGAATGAGAAGCAGAAGTAACTGAGACAGCTACGGTTGACTTGAGTCTTCAAAGAGAATAAGCAAAGAATACTATATTTGAGACGTACAGACTTCAGTACGACGTTTCACGACTTCGGAAGGTTCTCCATCTTCAGCAGGTCGTGATCTCTCAGCAGGTTCCTTTTTCTTCGGAAGGTTCCACCATTTCAGAGGATTGGATTTCTTCAGTTGATACCTTCTGAAATATTGAACACTACCTTTAGCAGAAACTGTTCTTTCTCATAAGAACGTTAATCAAATTTGTTATTCATTAAAACTTGGGGTTATAAGACTTAAAACATTATTAGACTTTTAATAACATTTTGAGACTCAACAAAATCGAGCGCTAACAAAGGGAAACTATTAGGGAAAAAATGGTGAATTGAGTGTTAACAAAGGGAAACTATTAGGGGTGGAAATAGGCTAGGTCGCTCGTCGGGAATCTACATCCTAATTTACGTAAGACCTAGTTTGGCTCGCTCATTCAATAAAAATGTCAGGTTTAAGTTTTTGAAAATGTCTTTTTAATTAAATTAATCAGGCTTAGGCTTGACAGACAAGCTTATTTATAGATAATATTATATATAATAAATAATATAATAATATATAATTTTTTAATTTTTCATGTTGGCCTATTTAGAGAAAGACTTATTGTCCCATTTAAAGATATATGTTAGTGTCATATTTACATTATAAAAAAATAAGTCTATTAGTTTGTAAATGCACCGGCCTATTTAGAGATAGATTTATTGGCATGATTAAAGGTCATAATATGAAATAGGTTTTTAAACAGGCTGATAGGTCAAACTACAATTTAAAACAGGTCAGGCCAGACCTAAATAAATGGCCTATGACAGGTAACAAGCCAGACTTGGGCTGCAAAAATATAATTCAGGCTAGGCTTGGGCCCTGCAAGGCCTAGCTTGGCTCGACCTACTTCCACCCCTAGGAACTATATTAGCGTGTGACACGTGGTAATACACGGTACAAAGTAGCATAGGTTTTATTATAATATATATTCATTTTTATCATAAACAGTACTATCTCCGTTCATGCTACTTAATTGTCCATTTTGAGAGAAAAAAACGTGTTCCCGTTTAACTGTCCATCTACAAACTCATTGCAATACTAATTGTATATTTCTCTATTTTACCCTTATTTTAATAAATGATCCACTATTGAAAATTAATGAAACCCAATAGCACTAAGAGATAAAGAGTAAAATAAAATGTTTAAAATTTATTTTTATGAAAATAAGAGAAATAATTGCATTATATATGTGATTTTTTTTATCTAAATAGACAGTTAAATAAGAAAAAAGATAATATAAATTTAATTGCCAATGTAATTTTTTAATATCTATTAAAAAAATTAAATTTACATTAATAAAATTGTGGGTGTGGATCAAACTAAAAAAAGGCTATTCCTTTTTGTTGTCAATAAAAAAGGCTAGAAACTAGTGGTACTCGTACCAATTCGCAATTCAATAAAACACCGCCCTTCCTCGTACTTAGGGTTGGGTAGTGGCCGGGTACGGTCGGATTCGGGCCCAAAAAGTCCAATCCGACCAAAACCACATGTCCAATAATATGGCCCAATAACGACTGATTTGGGCCTCAGGTAACTCGGGTTTCAGTCTTTGCAAGTTTCGGGTTTGACGGGTTGGTTAATGCGGGTTTGGGTATAAGAAATTGGGCCGCTTCAATTTTTTGTCAATTTTGAGGCCTTTTTTTCCTCTGGAATTTTTTTTAGCTAAACAAAAATAGTGGATTGTCTTTTATTTTACTGAAACCCAAATTAATCATAATATAGCCATTTGGGCCTAAATACATTCTTGACCCAAAATAACAAAAACAATTACAATCTGTAACAAAAATTTGCACAAAACAAACTATACTTTGAACCCTAATCTATGAAAGAAACCCTAATCAGCCCTATCTAAAAAACAATCACAGCAACTGCACCCTCTATTCAGTGCCACCCGCACCACTCTGTTGTCGGACCACCACCAAGCCTCAACCACACCACTCTGTTGAGTACTGCAGAGCAACAATCATGGCCTTTCAAGACATCGCCCAGAACCATGAGTCTCACATTCAAGTCTAGCCTTTGCCTGTAATAAAAATACGAAATTTTAAGATCCAAACCAAAGAGAAGAAAAACAAAACAAAGATCCAGAGAAGCGAAAAAGGAATATGATCCAAACAAAAGAGTAGAAAAAGAAAAATAGAGAACCAGAAAAGCAAAAAAGGAAGAGTGGGAGAAGGAGGAAGGACAAAGAAATAGAGAAACCACATCCAAACAACCGGAGCCACCGTCACGACTTCGACGGTCATCGGAAGGTCGTTGTGGCTGCTTCATCGATCGGCCATGGCCTTGCTTGCGGCATGCACGCTGCCACTGCCTTGTTCAACGCCACCCTCGTCTCTCCCTCGTTCCTCCGTCCTCACAACAAACTTGAAAGAAATGAGAAAGAGACACGACGCATGCAGTGGGACAGGGAGGAAGGGAGAGGCATCCTTGGTGGTGGTGCGGTCGTCCACCATCCATCGGTCCCCCTCGTGCGTCTTCGTCTCTCCTGTATGTGTCGCATGAAATCTGGAGCGGAGGAGGAGGAATAGTGGCCGGAATTTCGGATCTAAAAAAGAGAGAGTGAATGTGAGAGGATGAGAGTTGAGAGGAGGACATAAATGGTTCCTGACTGCGACTAGGGTTTACAAAATTAAAGGGAATACTGAACTTTTGAAATTTATATGATGGGCTTATAAGATTTTTTTTGTCGAAATGGGCTTATAAGCTTCGGTCGGTGTTGGGTACTGACGAAATAAAATCTGTTCACCCGAGGCCGACCGTTCTACCCGTTTTAAAATTTTTTTTTTTCATTTTTTTTACCTGAAACCCGGACCGACCCGCCCGCAACCTTTTTTTTTTTTGCGATTTAGTCGATTGCGGGTCGGGCATCGGTTTGTTGCCCACCCCCTCGTACTGCTAGAAACTGCAAAAAAACCCATAACAATCATTTTAGCCATATCATTATTCGACCAAAAAAATCATTATTTGATTTATTTTTTACCGCGAGTGATAATTCCTATCTCTCTTTCTCTCTTTAAACACAAACATTATTCATAGGAAGTATTTCTGTCTGAGCCATATAGATATAGTTTTTCTATCAGATTGTAAAATTTTCTATCTAAATATTTAACACAGTGCGTCATATACATAGAACAGTTTGGATAAAAGGATTTCTATAAAAAAAATAAAATGAATCAAAAAGTTAAATAAATTCAATTATTTTTATAAATTAAAATTAGTTAATTTATGGAGAAGTTAAATGGGGGAGTTTTTGAAAAAGTTGAATTATAAAAATTAATATCAACTTCTGTCATTGTATTTTCTTCTCCTAAAATTTGTTTAGAGAAGTTTATATACACTGACCTTAGTACGGAAATCTGAAACCACATTTGTTCCTGTCCTTTGAGTTTGGATTTGAGTGAATTTTTAGAAATTTAATTTCTAATCTAGTTATTTTTGTAAAACTAATTTTTAGTAAATTTAAAGTAATTTATATTTTAAAAGTAAATTCATGTAATAATGTTTTTATAAACTTTATCAATCCAATCATAGTATTAAAAATTTTAAATAAATTAATTAAATTTATAAAAATCTAAAAAAATTAAAGACTCGTTTATATTTTATCAGATAATTTTATTTCAATGTATGAAATACATTTTAAAATATAAATTAATAATAATTATCAGATTATATATATATATAAATAAAATAAACATATAAACTGAGAAAGCTTGCTTAATGTGAAAGTGAAGGGTTTAAATCATGACCATAAAATTTTATTATGAATGGTAAAAGTTGAAAAATAAAGTTATTTTTAAAATATTCGTGTGACAATATATGTGATTGTATGACCGTGATTTAAATATGTTACTCACAAATTAAGCAAGTCCCCTCACTTAAAATATACCCCATATATTTAATTAATATATATATATATATATATTATATTATATATTTAAGAACTCACTCTCACGCTAAAAAGGAAATCATTCAACACTTAATTCAATTTTTGAGAATGATTATCAACTTACAATACTATCTAATAACTTTGTAACGGTAATTTTATCTCTAACTAACTAGAATTAAATAAATACAACAACAATAGACACAAACTTCTATCAATTTTTTTTTGTTTAAAACAAAGATATCTTCCCGTTCCACCAAGGAACATTCACATTATGGTGAGATTAGCTCTCTCAACATGAATTTTTTCTATCTACAAGATTCGAATATAAGATCTTATTTCAGAGGAAATCAAACATATACCACTTGAATCAATCTAATTGATACTTTTATCAATTTTTCATTTGGTATTAAAGAATGATAGAAAAAAAGAAGAAAGAGAGATGAAGAAAAATAATATTGAGATTGGTGTAATGATCTAAGGGTCTGTTTTGTTAGAACCACAGGAAACACTAGAAAAAGGGGGTTGAATAGTGTTTTAAACTTTTTGATAGTTTTTGGAAATCTTTGGTTAAAACATGAATATAGGCACCGTTAAAAATAAGTCTTAAGATCAGAGATAGCTGAAACATGTGGAAGATAAGAAAAACAATGTTTCTTCTAAAGCTTAAGATTGTTTTAAACAGAGGCTTCTCAAAGTATCTTCTGAAGATTATTACAAAGAGTATTTTCAGCACAGTTTCTGAAATGCTTCAGACTACTAGAGGTTGTCTGAAGTCTGTTCCTGATTTTTGAACTGATCTCTTTCAGACTCATTTCTGAGATTTTATTTCAGAAGTTCTTCAAGGAACATTCTTTGTAAAGCTTCAAATGATATAAGAGATATCTCATGTTTTGTTCATATGAAAGATTATTTTATTGAAATAGTTGTGTTAAGTTTATTATAGAAAATACTTTTCAAGTTCCAACTTAAATATGAAAACTGGAAGTAAAGAGATTAAAAAAAAACTTAGGCATAGAGATTTCAGACAGGCTTTTAAAGAGGCTGTCTGAAGTTTTCAGACGGCTGGTAAAAACTAATTTTAGAAGATGTTTTGTGCCCTTTATAAAATATCAGATTAATTATTCTGACCCCTTGATTAGTATAAACAGAATTGATAAGAGATAATGGTAATAAAACTTAGACAAGGAATTTATCCTGGTTCACCCACAAACCCGTGAGCTACATCCAGTCCCAGAGGCAAACCACCATTGGATTTTCCACTATCTGAATCCACAGATACAAGTATTATTCACAGCCTCTTCAGGCCTACACAAGTATTACTTTGTTTTCAACTGCCTCTCCAAGCAACTCATTGCAGTATTCTTTTACAGACAAGTCTCTCCTGGCTCAACAAGTATTCTTTTCTATCAAGCCTCTTCAGGCTCTACCACAAGTATTCTTTTCTATCAAGCCTCTCCAGGCTCTACCACAAGTATTCTTTTCTATCAAGCCTCTCCAGGCTCTACCACAAGTATTCTTTTCTATCAAGCCTCTTCAGGCTCTACCACAAGTATTCTTTTCTATCAAGCCTCTCCAGGCTCTACGACGAGTATTCTTTCTTCCACCAAGCCTCTCCAGGCTCTCAGACACTTATCCAAGTGTAGAGTATTCTTTTTTCCACCAAGCCTCTCCAGGCTCTCAGACACTTATCCAAGTGTAGAGTATTATTTCTTCCACCAAGCCTCTCCAGGCTCTCAGACACTTATCCAAGTGTAGAGTATTCTTTCTTCCACCAAGCCTCTCCAGGCTCTCAGACACATAAAGTGTTTACAAATTAAACTAAGTTTAAGTTTCCACAAAACATAAACTTAATCTTTTCCTGTACTAGAGGTTAACTGAGTACTACTCAGGATACAATGGATAAATCTAAGTACAAGGGTAAGACAGTGATACAAGCATATATGTTTAAGTACAATCCCTGTCTCTTATGTGAGGAATAACATCCTCTGAGAATTGGCTAGGTAGATACTGACTTTAAGCTCCAGCCTTGTTCTCCAGCCATTGGTTTCCATGGGTTACATTCTCACCCGTATCATTGGAAAAACCAATGCATACTTGCAGCTTCAAACCATTCTTGGTTCATATGAGATTAAGCACAGCCTGGTAGGTTGTTCAACTGAACAACTACAATTTTGACTAGCATAGTTGATTAAAGTAAGCATGGTCAACACCAATAGAATTTTTCCGATACATCTTGATCAACTGATTGAACCAAGTGAATGAGTTCAACATCTTCAAATTCTTCCTTGAGGCTATTTATATGTTCTGTTGGAATATAGCCGTTTGAAGATGATTCATAATACCGTTGAGATGTTGATGATGTGGCTCATATAGCCGTTATGTAATAGTGTCTCAAACGGTTGCTTCTTCTTTAGCAGATATGTGTTCAGACAGTCCTGTTCTGACACTTCTGTAGATGAGCTCTTTTAGAAAGATTTTCTTGATATTATTTTGCATGTTCTCTTTCTTGATATCCTTTTACTTTTCTTCAGATGACTTCTGATTTTCTCTACTTTTCTTAGGAGTGTATATGAGGAGGTATCTGTTGGATTTGCCCTCTTGCTTATTTTGTATATGCTCCTTTTCTGTTTGCTTCCTGACACCATTTCTCCTTTCTTCTTTGAGTGAGGTGTCTTGTTCAATGGCTGTTTCTTGCAGGTGATAAAATATGTTTGAATTAAAATATTTCATTCAAACATTTCTCTTTGTTGCTTCTGTTTAGTCTCCTGACCTTTTCTTGTGCTTTCAATGGATTGGTGATGATGATATTTCCGTTGTGATACCACCATTTAGAGATAGCATTGAATGTTATTCAATCCATCGTGAGACACGCTTCTGGGTGTCTTCATAATTTTGATAAAGTACAACGTTGGTGCTGCTATAAAGCTGCCATCGTTGTTGCTGCAATTTCTGCGTTGCAGAGATTTCCTCAGTGGTGTATGAAATTCAAAATCACCAGGAAAGGTCTTTGTGTTCCTTGCCATAAACGTGTTTGAAAAGGTACGTGTAGCAGAGGTTCAGAAAAGTCTTCACAAGCTTCAGCAGAAGGTGTCACGTCATAAGTGAGACTTCAGACAACACTGATACTTCAGACGGGTTGAACTACTTCAGACAACTTCAACTCTTCAGACGAGTTCTGCTTCTTCAGACAGCTTCGTTGCTTCAGAAAGCTTCTTTGCTTCAGAAAGCTTCCTTCCTTCAGATAGCTTCTTTTCTTCAGACTGCTTTATGTTGTCTTCATTCCTTTCAGACTGCTTTATGTTGTCTTCATATGGTCTTCACGTCTTCAGACGGTTTGCGCACTTCAGACGAGTTGCATTCTTCAGACAGCTTCTTTATATTTGATCCTGCATTTGTTCTTCTGATCCTAATCTTCTGATTCTGATAAATATTTCATCCTGAAACACAATCAACAAACCAATACCTTTCTCAGTAGAATCTGTTTATATAATCTTATTTGTTAATCATTAAAACTAAAGGATATTAAGTCTTTGAGTCAAGTTTGAATGCTCAAACTGATTAATAGACTTCACAATCTCCCCCTTTTTAATGGTGACAAATAAGATATGTATAACTTACAAAATGTTTTAAGGAAAGATGGGTAAGTATATAAAAGGCTCCCCTTATCTATAATACTCCCCCTGAGAAGAACATTTATTCTTTTAGTTTGTTAAATGTTGTCAATTGTTAAATGTTGTAAATTGTTATTATTATTCTAATTGTTAACAAGATTAGATTTTGTTAACTTATCCTTTAGAAACTAGATGTTAATCTTTCAGATACCAATTATTAATCAGATGTGTTAATCTTTTTAGACACCAATTATTATTGTTTGTTATTTATTGAAAACTAATATTACCACATATTATTAACTTATCACAGATATTGATTGTTATATAATTACATATACCAATTGTCATTTTCTGACATACATTATTTTATTATTTATATTTTCCCTTATTTCTCCCTTTTTAAATCATTTTTCCCTTTTTATATCATTTTTGTGAGTTTTATATTTCTCCCCCTTTTGTCATTAATTAAAAAGGTTCATGGTTTCATATAGTTGAGTTTCATAAGTAAGTGGTTCATTTACTTTTATCAATTATTTTTGTTATTTTTGTTATTTTTGTTATTTTTCATATATTTCTCCCCCTTTTGTTATTTTTGTTACTTTTATCAGTTATATTTTTGTTATTTTTATTTCATAAGTTTCATATAGTTGAGTTTCATAACTTGAGTTTCATTCTATTTAAGTTTATTTACTTTTATCAATTATTTTTGTTATTTTTCAGATACCAAAGATTAAGGAATAAATATCAATTGTTAAAAAAAAATATATACAGTAACTTCTTATACCAAATAAATGATACAACTTTTGATAAACAAAATAAACTGAAATAAACACAGAAATACACAAGTTTAAATTTTCTCAAAACATTTGATAAAGACAAAAAGCAGGTTTTCACAAAAAGAAAAGAGGTTACATTCCAAAAATAGAATGTATCCATCCATTGCTTCCTCCGGAGATTCCTTCGAAGGCCTGAGGCATAGCCTTATAGACTTCATCTCTTTCAAAGCTATCACCACTCCTTCTGCTGCAGAAGCTTCAGGAGTTGCCTCAGAGCCCCAGACTCCATCCCAACCGTGTCGTGCTGCACGCATTTTCCTTCTAGCCCCTGGGACGATGGAGGTGCATCATGTAAGACTGTGTCTCGATCATTAGTCACCACCTTACTTCCAAGAACCACTTTGTCAGTAGTTCTTTTAATAAGATTGACTATTCTGGGATCACCCAGTGATCTTCCAGTCCACCTGTGATGCAGCAAGATCACCATGGTCCAAGTATAGAGAAACGGGTTTTCAGATGAACCCTTTCCCTTACTCTTCATTCCATACATCATCCAAGATGACTTGATATTTGCCTCAACATGTTTCAGAGGTCCTTCTTCTGTTTTCCTTTGCTTCTTCATCATCCTTTTTGGAGCCACTTACTCAGAACCTTAGACAAAGCTATAGAGGAGCTTTGAAGATGTGAGTTTGTGTGAAGGGCTCTTGTGAATTTATAGGACTTTGAAGCAAGGGTAAAATAGAGAAGTAAGGAAAATGAATCCATTGGATTGTTGTTCACGCGATGTATATGGGCTCAGATAGCTTTTGATGATGGCAGTTTCAAATCTTGAAAGTATTGAAACGTGCATCATTGATTGGTCATAGATGAAGCCCTATACGAAACTGAGTCATTAGCATGGATAAAGTAAGTTTTGGAAAACGTTTTTGAAAAACATTTAAGAAGAGACATAAAAACGTATTAGAAGATATTACTTTTTCGAAACACTTTTTAAAACCAGAAAGGAAAGAAAAATAGAATGGAATATGTGAGAAAACATTTAAGAAGAAAAAAAAATTTTAAAACAGATTTTTATGGTATCAAACCAAAGGATTTTATGATTATTATTATCTGAGAAGCTTTTAATATGTTGAGTCTTTTATGTTATTAATTAAAATATTATTTGTTGAAAAAAAAAATCTTTTACTTGAGAACAATTTTTCACGAATATTAAAGTTTATAAGGTGAAGTGATGTTACCATTAGATTTCCTCATTATTCTCTAGATGGAAGAAAGCTTTTCTGACATTGCACCTTTCTTTGAAGATTTTTCTTCTTCTGAGGTCGCTTGATGTCTGCAAATCCTCCTTTTAGTCTTTTGTCTTTTTGTGCTTCAGAGAATCTTTGAACAATCATCTTAACCTGTCCCTCAAGGATTGAAATAGACTTTAATAACTTGAGTTTTCATTACTTTAACATTTCTGACCCACAATTTCAGGAGGTTCACCGAGACCCTTCTGAACAGGTTCAGAAAGTAGAAATGTTACTAAGTCAAAATTATCTTTTCAAGCGTAGAGGTAGGCTTAGTGCTTTGTGTATCACTCGTCTTAACATTTCTGACCCATAATTTCAGTAAGTTCATTGTGAACTGTCTGAACAGGTTCAGACAATGGAGATGATATCACACTTAGACATTCTTGTTGCCTTGATTCATCTTTTTACACATGGCATTTTCTCCGGTTGATCTTCTTTTAGCTTATTTTCAGAAACCTGTTTTCTGAAACATGCACAAACTAAAAATACCTTTCAGTAGCATATGATATTACTTAATAGAATTAGTTAATCACTAAAACAAATGTTTTAGGTTAATAATTTCAATTTTATTATATTTCAGCAAGAACTTGTCTTAATATATAAGTTTTAATTCTGTCCTTATCTTATTCAGTTAATTGATTTTGTCTTTTAGTTGTACCATTTAAAGAAGTGTGTTAAGTAAAAGGTTCATTTAAGCATACAAAGTTACAAGAGAAATAGTATAAACAGTCATAGACCACATAGAATGTATCAAGGATGGAACAGAGCAGAAGACTAATTATTACTATTATGATAAAAAAAATTAAGAGAAATGAAAAGACACAAGAGAAACATTGATCATTAGATGAGTTCTCAGTAATCATCAACATTCTTCTTTTCAGCTCTGAGCTTTTTAAGCTCCTTCTCAGCGGCTCTCAATCTTCTTGCAAGCCTGGAAACTCTGCTATTTACCTTCTTCAGATGATATGCACCCAACATCATCCTTTTTCCTTTTTCGAGACTTTAAGTGGGTATCTTCAGTTCCTTCTTCATTGCGTGTAGCAAAAAGATGAGGAATAACCACTTGATTCTCAGGAGCTTCTTCTCTTTCAATAAGAGTCCGGTCTAACTCAGCATACGCAGCCGGAGTGAAGAAGTTAGGAGGCGGTTGGTCAAAGAGACTTTCCATAGGAAATCCCTTGTGCAATAAAATTTTCATGATTAGGGTGTTATGAGGATAGAAATTCTCATTGCCTATCTCATCTCTGTACATCATCTGATACAACAGCACCCAAGGGAGATTGACTTTCTTTTTCGACAGCAAGAGTCCCAATACAAACCTCTCTATCATGCTTATAGTTAAATTGTTTCTTCCTCTGGGAAGAATGCAGCAGTTTAGTACAGCAAGGAGGGCTCTGGGTGTGCTCAGAAGTTGAGAGGGTCTGAAAGGAGCAATCCTTCTTCTTCCAAAAAGATGTTGGTCTAGAACAAATGTTCCACCATGAAGAGATTCCCATCTTTGGAAGTATTTTTCCCCTCTGTCAGGAACACCTATGATTTTAGCAATAAGTTTGGTGTCCACAAACAGTGATCTTCCCATTACTTTCGTTTCAATTCCGGTTCTGTTGGGTCCAGATATGATCTTGATATTTTCCCAGAACTCCATTACACTTTCCTTATGCCATGAGGAGGAAATGTTGTTGAAGTAAGGAGTCCATCCAACAACATCAAGGTATTCAGAAATCTTGTAACCTGCCTCGTCGAATTCTGAGAGATTTACCATCTTGCACGGGATAATTTTCTCATCAAAACCTGAGGTAGCAGAGTTACTTGATAATACTGAAGCATTTACCATAGGTACTATAGAGCAGTTGATCTTTCCGAGATGAAGGTGCTTTGGCCTTTTAGAGAAAGGATTTGATTGAAGTGTAATTTCCATGGTGATCATTGAATCCTTTATATGGGCAGAAGATCGTGCTTCAAGCATTAATGAAGTAACGGTAGGGTAGTGAGCCGGTGTGGGAAATAGTGCATCGTGCCGATTGAGAGAAACCGTTTAATGATGCAATGATTCATATCGTGCCATTTCAAAAAAAAATTAACAATTATGACTAACATACACGACTCTTCATCTATTTTACAGATTGCATGCATCAATTAATGATCACACATACATTCATGCATGCAGTGCAGATAATTTACACACAAAACAAGTAATACGCATACATATATATGACATTTATTATGCAACAATTTATTTTCACACAAGTACACTTATGTAATAATAATTTCGATAAAACAAAACATTCAGCAAATAAACAGTTATATTTAAACTTAGATTTAAACAAAGATAGGAAAGGTGTTACCCGGTTGTGATCTAGAGATAGATACACTTTCCTTTTCCAGCTATATCCTTCTGAAAGATGCCTTGTATGAATAATGAGTTTTAAGAAAATGATTTTATTTTCTCATTATCATTCTTCAGAGTTGCTTCAGCTTGGTGAGATTTCCATCTTCTGAGGATCTACTCCTTCTGCATTTGTTAGATGCTCAACCCGAAGGTGAGCTCTGATACCAATTGTTAGAACCACAGGAAACACTAGAAAGGGGGGGTTGAATAGTGTTTTAAACTTTTTGATAGTTTTTGGAAATCTTTGGTTAAAACATGAATATGGGCACCGTTAAAAATAAGTCTTAAGATCAGAGATATCTGAAACATGTGGAAGATAAGAAAAACAATGTTTCTTCTAAAGCTTAAGATTGTTTTAAACAGAGGCTTCTCAAAGTATCTTCTGAAGATTATTACAAAGAGTATTTTCAGCACAGTTTCTGAAATGCTTCAGACTACTAGAGGTTGTCTGAAGTCTGTTCCTGATTTTTGAACTGATCTCTTTCAGACTCACTTCTGAGATTTTATTTCAGAAGTTCTTCAAGGAACATTCTTTGTAAAGCTTCAAATGATATAAGAGATATCTCATGTTTTGTTCATATGAAAGATTATTTTATTGAAATAGTTGTGTTAAGTTTATTATAGAAAATACTTTTCAAGTTCCAACTTAAATATGAAAACTGGAAGTAAAGAGATTAAAAAAAAACTTAGGCATAGAGATTTCAGACAGGCTTTTAAAGAGGCTGTCTGAAGTTTTCAGACGGCTGGTAAAAACTAATTTTAGAAGATGTTTTGTGCCCTTTATAAAATATCAAATTAATTATTCTGACCCCTTGATTAGTATAAACAGAATTGATAAGAGATAAGGGTAAGAAAACTTAGACAAGGAATTTATCTTGGTTCACCCACAAACCCGTGAGCTACATCCAGTCCCAGAGGCAAACCACCATTGGATTTTCCACTATCTGAATCCAGAGATACAAGTATTATTCACAGCCTCTTCAGGCCTACACAAGTATTACTTTGTTTTCAACTGCCTCTCCAGGCAACTCATTACAGTATTCTTTTACAGACAAGCCTCTCCAGGCTCAACAAGTATTCTTTTCTATCAAGCCTCTTCAGGCTCTACCACAAGTATTCTTTTCTATCAAGCCTCTTCAGGCTCTACCACAAGTATTCTTTTCTATCAAGCCTCTCCAGGCTCTACCACAAGTATTCTTTTCTATCAAGCCTCTCTAGGCTCTACCACAAGTATTCTTTTCTATCAAGCCTCTTCAAGCTCTACCACAAGTATTCTTTTCTATCAAGCCTCTCCAGGCTCTACCACAAGTATTCTTTTCTATCAAGCCTCTTCAGGCTCTACCACAAGTATTCTTTTCTATCAAGCCTCTCCAGGCTCTACGACGAGTATTCTTTCTTCCACCAAGCCTCTCCAGGCTCTCAGACACTTATCCAAGTGTAGAGTATTCTTTTTTCCACCAAGCCTCTCCAGGCTCTCAGACACTTATCCAAGTGTAGAGTATTCTTTCTTCCACCAAGCCTCTCCAGGCTCTCAGACACTTATCCAAGTGTAGAGTATTCTTTCTTCCACCAAGCCTCTCCAGGCTCTCAGACACATAAAGTGTTTACAAATTAAACTAAGTTTAAGTTTCCACGAAACATAAACTTAATCTTTTCCTGTACTAGAGGTTAACTGAGTACCACTCAGGATACAATGGATAAATCTAAGTACAAGGGTAAGACAGTGATACAAGCATATATGTTTAAGTACAATCCTTGTCTCTGATATGAGGAATAACATCCTCTGAGAATTAGTTAGGTAGATACTGACTTTAAGCTCCAGCCTTGTTCTCCAGCCATTGGTTTCCATGGGTTACATTCTCACCCGTATCATTGGAAAAACCAAGGCATACTTGCAGCTTCAAACCATTCTTGGTTCATATGAGATTAAGCACAGCCTGGTAGGTTGTTCAACTGAACAACTACAATTTTGACTAGCATAGTTGATTCAATTAAGCATGGTCAACACCAATAGGATTTTTCTGATACATCTTGATCAACTGATTGAACCAAGTGAATGAGTTCAACATCTTCAAATTCTTCCTTGAGGCTATTTATATGTTCTGTTGGAATATAGCCATTTGAAGATGATTCATAATACCGTTGAGATGTTGATGATGTGGCTCATATAGCCGTTATGTAATAGTGTCTCAAACGGTTGCTTCTTCTTTAGCAGATATGTGTTCAGACAGTCCTGTTCTGACACTTCTGTAGATGAGCTCTTTTAGAGAGATTTTCTTGATATTATTTTGCATGTTCTCTCTCTTGATATCCTTTTACTTTTCTTCAACTGACTTCTGATTTTCTCTGCTTTTCTTAGGAGTGTATATGAGGAGGTATCCGTTGGATTTGTCCTCTTGCTTATTTTGTATATGCTCCTTTTCTGTTTGCTTTCTGACACCATTTCTCCTTTCTTCTTTGAGTGAGGTGTCTTGTTCAATGGCTGTTTCTTGCAGGTGATAAAATATGTTTGAATTAAAATATTTCATTCAAACATTTCTCTTTGTTGCTTCTGTTTAGTCTCCTGACCTTTTCTTGTGCTTTCAATGGATTGGTGATGATGATATTTCCGTTGTGATACCACCATTTAGAGATAGCATTGAATGCTATTCAATCCATCGTGAGACACGCTTCTGGGTGTCTTCATAATTATGACAAAGTACAACGTTGGTGCTGCTATAAAGCTGCCATCGTTGTTGCTGCAATTTCTGCGTTGCAGAGATTTCCTCAGTGGTGTATGAAATTCAAAATCACCAGGAAAGGTCTTTGTGTTCCTTTCCATAAACGTGTTTGAAAAGGTAAGTGCAGCAGAGGTTCAGAAAAGTCTTCACAAGCTTCAGCAGAGGGTGTCACGTCATAAGTGAGACTTCAGACAGCACTGATACTTCAGACGGGTTGAACTACTTCAGACAGTTTCAACTCTTCAGACGAGTTCTGCTTCTTCAGACAACTTCGTTGCTTCAGAAAGCTTCTTTGCTTCAGAAAGCTTCATTGCTTCAGACAACTTCTTTTCTTCAGACTGCTTTATGTTGTCTTCATTCCTTTCAGACTGCTTTATGTTGTCTTCATATGGTCTTCACGTCTTCAGACGGTTTGCGCACTTCAGACGAGTTGCATTCTTCAGACAGCTTCTTTATATTTGATCCTGCATTTGTTCTTCTGATCCTAATCTTCTGATTCTGATAAATATTTCATCCTGAAACACAATCAACAAACCAATACCTTTCTCAGTAGAATCTGTTTATATAATCTTATTTGTTAATCATTAAAACTAAAGGATATTAAGTCTTTGAGTCAAGTTTGAATGCTCAAACTGATTAATAGACTTCACATGTTTGATTTACAGTTGTGTAAAATTAATTTTAGAAATGAATGATTGAGATGAATGATATATGTTTTACGAAGTACGTTGGACGAAAATAATTTAAAATCAATTTTACAAAATTATAATTTTATTCGGTTAGAATTTAAAACAAACGGGTTATAAAGGGTGGTTCACCGACCTAAAAAACCTAAACTATATAAAATACCCTGTCAAACGCGGAAAAAATTTAGGGACCATCATAAAATTGTACTACTATATTGAATAGAGTCTTTTACATAATGATTTAAGAATATATATATATATATATATATATATATATATATATATATATATATATAATGCATTCAACATGCGCCTTTATTCGTTGTCAGGACCGTGCCGCATCCACGTCAAGAATTGAAAACAGGCGCAAATTATTATAATAGTACATGTTTGCAAGGGACAGAATTCCTGTTACTGTTGTTGCTTGGCTGTTGCTCGACAAGATAGGATCAAGATTGAAGCACATCAATAGCTTCTCTCTCCTATAGACGTGGAGGGTAAGTTTTATTATATCAATTTTGTAACGCCAAAATCGAATAAATCACTAATTTAAATAATTATTAAATTAGTCCATATATTTTATATTAATTAAATAATTTAATTCCTATAAAAAAAATTAAATTTAATGAGTTTTTATATAATTTAAAAGACTATTAATGAGTTAATGTAACCTTATGAATGAAATTGAAATTGGTGGAATATGTTGAGTATGAAATTAATAATTTATTTGGTGAAAAGTCTTTTGCCATTTAAGTTAAAAATTAAGATAATTTGATACTCAAAATTTATGTATAACTAATTAGGGAAGCGAGAAATGTAAAAAAAAATTAAAAAAAAATAAGAAATATAATAATCGATATAATAAATTAATAATCAAAGACTCGATGCATATCTATCGGTGATGTTATTGCTGGCCTGGAACTCTCAATCAAAATCAAAGACTCGATGCATATCTATCACTGATGTTACGTATAATCTTCAATTTTTGACTTACTTACGTTTCCATTTGTACTCATGCTAATTAATTAATTACACACTGAATTTCTCCCACCTTATTTAGGAGAATTTCTCGTGTATTTAAAATGTATTTTACCATTACAAATTCTTGGATTGCAATTTGCAGACAAATTGTTGTCACTTACGTTATTAATTATTTTCATGTAGACACTTGCCCCACCAACGTAAAAGAAAAGAAAAATATATTGATAGAGACGATGAGGTTGGTTTGTCCCAAAATAATTAAAGATTTTGAATCTTTGAATTATTTTTGTAAACCTTTTTAATTGGTTTACCGTAGTGTTTTACTATAAAAAATAATTTTAATTTTATAGCATATGTTAATAAGTTTTTATTCTATTTTGATGGATTTTGAATGGAAGTCCACGCTGAAAAAATTCACAAATTATTTAGACTCATTCGATTAATTAATGTTCGATTAAACTCGTTTATTTATTTAAACAAATAAATTCAAATGTTAAGTTCGACTCAATTATTTAAATGAGCCAAACTCAAACTTCATAAATTTGATATTAAGTACTCGTGAATACCTAATTTATTATATATATATATAATATAATTAATACAAATAATAAAGGTAAAGTAAGATTAGTAGAAATGAAAAAAAAACATTAAATTATACCTTTTTTTTTAAAAATGAATAATAAAATTAAAACGAATGTAGGTAAGAAAAGAATGACGGAATAATACTAATAGACTAAACAAATGAACAACAAGGAAAATAACTAATAGACTAAACAAACTAACATAATAAACAAAAAAACTAACTAAACCTAGCTAGGTGGAACTAACAACAACTAACAGAAAACAATTATGTCTTATCCTTATTCTTCAATACCCCCCACAAGCGGGAGAGTAGATATTCAAAACTCCCAGCTTGGAAGGAAGTTAGAAGAAGGGAGTGGGATCAAAGGGTTTGGTAAAAATTTCAGCATGTTGGTCTTTGGTTAAAATAGGAAGAAGATGGAAGAGCTTTTCCTGAAGTTTCTCTTTGACCAAATGACACTAAATGTCAAGGTGCTTTGTTCTTTCACGGATCACAACATTGGTAGCAATGTGTCTAGAGGAACTGTCATAGTAGAAGGGATTGGGTTAAACATTAGAAACTCTAAGATCATGCAACAAATAAGTCAGTCATTCTAATTCACAAATAGTAGTGCCTAAAGCCCTATATTTTGCCCCAGAAGAGGACCTAGAAATTGTAGCTCGTTTATTAGATTTCCAGGAAATCAGAGAATTTCCTAGATAAACACAATAGACAGTGATGGATTTGCGAGAATCTGGGCATGTTCCCCAATCTAAGTCACTAAAAGCTTTTAGCTGAAAGAGAGAATCACAAGGATAAAATAAATCCTTAGACAAGAGAATTTTTCAGATATCTTACTCTAATACAAGCTTTATAGTGGAATTCAGTGGGACAAGACATGAACTGTCTGAGTTGTTGGACAGCAAAGCCAATGTCCGGTCTTGTAGTGGTAAGGTAGAGGAGTCTCCCAACAAGCTTCTTATATCTAACAACATCAAGATAAGGAGGACTAACACCATGGGCCAATGTAGTAGTCTTAGTCATAGGAGTAGGTGTTGGTTTTGCTGCAAGAAAACCAAAATTAGAAATTAGATCTAAAGTATACTTTCTTTAGGACAAAGAAAGACCTAAATGTGATCTGGCCACTTCAAGGCCAAGAAAATATTTTAGAGACATGGTCTTTGATCTTGAAACTGTCATCAAGCTGTTGTTTGACAAAAGCAATCTCTATTGGAATATCTCCAGCCAGGATTAGATCATCTACATAAATCAAAATAATAGTCAGTTTTGAACCCAATTTCTTAATAAAAATGGAATGATCATATCAAGATTATCTATAGTGAATATTAATAAAAAAAGGTAGACAGTTTGGCAAACCACTGTCTATTGGCTTGCTCCAAACCATAAATTGATTTGTGGAGTTTAATAACAAGCTTGAAATCAGAACAGTGAGACCTTGGGGAACTTTCATGTAAACCTCTTCCATTAAATCACCATGCAAAAAAGCATTGTTAATGTCAATTTTTTGTAGAATCCAATTGTTGGATGAATCAAAAGCAAGAAAGAGTCTAATAGTAGTTAACTTTGCCACAAGGGAAAAGGTATCAAAATAGTCCAAACCTTCAGCTTGGGTATAACCTTTGTCCACCAATCTAGCCTTATACCTTTGTAAAGTTCCATATGAATTATACTTTATCTTGTAAACCCATTTTGAACCAATAGAAGACTTACCTGAAGGTAAAGGTGTTAGGGACCAAGTCTTATTCAACTGAAGAGCAGCAAGCTCATCATGCGGTGCCTTGACCAACTAAAGGAACTGAATATCTTGGTAATAATGCTTAGGCTCATATTTAGTAGAAATATACAAAGTGTATTTCAAAATATTAGGATTTAAAGATTGATAGGACAATACAGAAGATAAAGGGAACCTCACAACCTTGGACTCATTATGATCAATATTTTATATGAGATGATAATCATAATCAGTCAAATAAGTAGGTGGTATTATCTATGTCTAGTAGACCTTCAAAGATCAACAGTAGGAGTAGGGGAAGGAGCAAATACGATCTGAGTTGTATCTAGTGTATTCTTAAGAGAAGGATCTTCAGTAGTATCTTGCACATGTACATTGTGAGGTCAAGGGACTTTAGTTGAAAGAAAATCAAAGTTGTCATCAACCTAATTGCTAAGCTGATCATTAATGTTAGTGACCTTATGAAAAGGAAAATTATTTTCATAGAAAACTACATTTCTAGATATAATTATTTCTCTACTAGACAGGTCAAGAGTGACATAACCTTTTGTGTCAGCCTTGATGCCTAAATAAGCACATTTTCTGGATCTAGAATCTAGTTTCTATCTATGTTGGGCAAGAGTAGACACAAAACACAGGCTACCAAAAACTCTTAAGTCAAGATAAGCATGAGGTTTTCCATTGAGAACCTCAAAAAAGGCATTTACCTTTCAGGACAGGAGTAGGCAATTTATTTATCAAATGAACGACATGAAGTATAACATATAACTAGTAAACATTTGGCAACATAGAATGGAAAACAAGGGATCTAGCAACATTTAAAATTTGCCCATGTTTGCTTTCTACATAAGCATTTTGTTGTGGTGTTTCCACACAAGATGTTTGGTGTATTATTCATTTGTTTCTATGAAAGTGAGGCATGCATAGTTGAATCCCATTATCAGTCCTTATGGTTTTAATAGTCTTATTATATTGAGTGGAAATGAGGGAGATGAACTCTTGAATAAGGGCTCTAATTTCAGACTTGGATTTGATAAGAAAGATCCAAGTATTCCTACTAAAGTCATCTACTATGGTTAAGAATTATCTGTGTCCATGTATAGAGGTAACAGAAAGAGGGCCCAAAATGTCCATATGAATCAAGTCAAAACAAGTAGTAACGATATTATTACTAGTAGGAAAAGGTAATTTGCATTTTTTTTGCTAAATGGCAATAATCACAAACATGGTTAGAATCATACTTGACATAGGGAAAATTTCCTTTTATTTATTATAAAACTAAATCAGAGAGGTGTCCTAATCTATAGTGCCACAAGTCAAATGTGGTGATGGCATTGTTCTCATTAGTAGTAGCAAAAATCCTAGCACACTTATTAACTTTCCGAGCTTCTGAAAATCCTTGCCTTTGAAGTATACACAAATTGTTATGTAGATCAGTAGGACCTATAATCACCTGGTTGTTGTGATCCTAAATTAAACAAGATAGCTTGTCAAAAACAACCTTGCAGTTAAAATATTTGACAATCTTAGTAACAAACATAATGTTGTAACTAAAATCTAGAATGTACTAAACATCTTGCAAGATGAATCTGTCTAAAAACATAATAGTTCCAGAAATCTGAGTTTGAGTAATGAAACTATTTGGTAATTTTACTCGAATGGGATCAATAGTATTATATGAAACATAATAAGAGAGAGAGTTGGATACATGGTCATTGGCACCACTGTCCAATATCCAAATATCATCGGGTGATCTTAGGACTTTCTGAGTTGACATGATATTACTTGGATGCTATTGGAGATGAATAATGGCATGTGTTTGATATACACAAGAAAACACTAGAATGGTGGTTGAATAGTGTTTTTATAAACTTTGCAGTTTTAGAAGCCTTTTTCACAATATGAGTTTTCAAGACTTTCAGACAAGTTTCAAAAGCTGTCTGAAGTTATCTCCTTTTTCTGAAATACTTCAGACAAGAGGTTTAAAAAGTTTTTTTTTAAAAATATTTTCACAAGTGTTTATAAAACCTCAGTTCATATCCCTCTTTTCGTTAGCTTAAACTGAATTTAAAAGAGACAAGGGATAGAGAAACACTTAACCAAGATTTATCCTTATTCACTCACTATCACCTGTGAGCTATGTTCAGACCCAGAGCCAACTAGCTTCTGGATTTCTCCATTAATCTGAACAAATTACAAGTATTGTTTTCTGCCAAGGTCACAAATACATTTCACATTGCAAGAACAGACTGGTACATGTCTTAATATCTCAAGTTCTTCCCACAATATCTTCAAATCAGTGTGATAGATTGAAATGGATCTTTTTCCTTGCTTTATTGAATGCATCCGCAAATCTGATATCCCGAAATTATCACCCTTTGAAAATGTGTCCTTCAAATCTTTCCATAAATCTTCAACATCGTCAATATACACAATGCTTTGTGCTATCTGTATGGACACATATCTGATGATCCAAGAAATCACCATGGCATTGCATATTGCCTAAGAATCATGCAGGGAATAATGACATGTGGGTTCCTTGGTGGTTCCATCAACAAATCTGCAGTCCCTTTTTCATTGATTTTCTCAAAGAATGGTAGTTTGGACCTTCAAGGAACATGAGAGACAACACGAGTGTTAGCATTCTCACCCAGGGGGGAAGATAATAGGGACTGCTGGCATTGAGGGATTCATCTTCTTTCTTGGTGTTGCCCTGCTTTGGTGAAACTTTTTCTTTAGCCACGATTGATGAGGGTAAGGTGCGACAGAACTCTCTTTGTGAGAACTCTTATACCAAAAAAATGAATGTAAGATAAGAAAAGAATGACTAAATAATACTAATTTTTGATTGATATTGTGTATTGATATAAAGGCACAAGAATATATATATATATATATATATAGGTGACTACAAATGAATAGCAAGGGAAAATAACTAACATACTAAAGAAACTAACGGAATAAACTACTAACAGAATAAACAAAAAACTAACTAAATCCAGCTGGCTTCAACTAACAACAACTAAAAAAAACAGTTATGTATTATCCTTATTCTTCAATAAAAACAATAAAATAAAAGAAATGCTCTAAAATCTTGAAAATAAATATTAAAATGTTTTTTATACTACTTTATTTTTACTCCTATCTTTTACACTCTCTTTCATACCTCTTTTATTTTCTTATCTCTCATTTTTTCACATCACATCAATCAATTTCCCTCTCTTCATTTTCTTTTTCTTTCTAATTCTCTCATTCCTACACTTCTCACACCTAATTTTTGGGTGTGAGAATATCTTTTTCCCTTTTTTTTATATGAGTCAAAAAGTTGTTCTTTGAATTTAAAAAATATAATGACTCAAGTTTTTTTTAACTATATATATCATATATTAAGAAAATATTTCGATTTTTAGATTATCATTTACTATTAAAATATTTATTAAATACTAAATCGATAAACTTTAAAAATGGTTTAAAGAAAATTTTTATAAAAGCAAAAATAATTAAATTTTAAATGAGTTAAACAAGTCAAGTTCAACATTTTTTTTTAACAAGTCAAGCCTAAGATTTAAGTTTCACTCATTTAAATAAATGAGCAAAGCTTGATCACCTAATTTTTTCACACGCCAAGCATGATCTTCATGTGAGGATGACAAAAATACACCAATCCATGGATATCCGCGGATATACCCATAATAGATACCCATGATAAGTGAAAATTAGTTGATAAATTGGAGCACTTTTTAGGTCACTTATCAAGGATAAAATGGCATTTTTGCCCCAGTTTAATCTCTTTTTATTAAATATTAGATAAATTGTATTTATTAATCTTGGATTTGAATTTGATGCTATTTTGATAGAAATATTGCTAATTTTTGCAGAATATTGCAAGGATTTGATTTGAAGGAAATATAACATTAAATGAGGGAGATATCTGCGAGATTTGAAGTTTGATTGAAGACATTTAATGAAGATTTGAAGAATATCTGAGAGCCATTAGTGAAGATATCTCTGCCAATCAAACAAGGATTCTGCAGATAACCTTCCCAACTAAATCAAAGATGCTCAAAAAATAAAATGATTTCATCAAGAAAAGGGAAACAAGGAAAGAAAAATCAACCAAAACCAGTGTCAGGGAGAGATCAAGTTAAAAAGAGAAAGATTGAAGCTGCAGGACGCGTTGCGCGCTTCAACCTGCGCTGTAGCACAGGGTGAAGCGCAACCCTCTGGTTCCTGCGCTGCAACTTGCGCTGTAGCGCAGGGTGAAGCGCAGATCACGCTGATTCTTGTCCTATTGTCGTTTTTAGATAGATTTCTCCCCAATTTTCTCTGTCTTTCCTTAGCCTATAAATAGGAACCTCTTGCACCAGATCAGGTGTGCATGATTATTGTAATTCAGTCATATTTCAGTGATAATGCACTAGAGCTAATTTTAGAGTAGGAGAGGAGGAACGCTTCACAAGGATTGAAGATGGTGACAGGATCTTCGGTGGTTTGTATGACTACCTTGTGTAGTTAACTTTCCATTAGGTTTGGATATAATTGATTCTATCCCCAAGTGTATGTAAACTCTATATTATTATTTCATGAGCTCTCTGTCTATAATATTGGTAATCTTATTCTGTGCTTAATTCCTAACTTCCGCGCTTGCGCCAGAGTTATAGGCTAGTTTCGACTAGGATTGAGGATGGGGGAGCAGATTCTGAAGAAACCCATTCTCTGAGTGAATAAGAGGACTCGATAGCCAGTGAACCGAAACATGGGCGTTGCTAGTGATTGATGGGTAGTGTGAGTACTCTAATGAAGGGCGTCTACAGGATAGCCATGGTTATTAAATTACCGATAACAAAGGATTAGTTGATTGTCAATCCAGGAAGCGATAACGTGGATGTATTCTAATGAGTGATGGGTAGTGACAGTACTCTAGCGAAGGTGCGTGTAGAGGAGTAGGCCTCGTTTATCAATTAGTTCTTTTACAAAAGGAATAAAAGAAAGCAAAATAAGCCGAGGGTAAGTCTGTCGCCTGGGAGAGCCCGCATGGATTACCTTTGAGTGTGTGAGGCCGCTGGTAACTCGGGGTCTTAGCAATATAGTTTGTCTACAGTATTATAGAGTAAACCTAAAATAATAGATAGTTTTTACATGCACGAAGGGTGTGATGATTTGAAGTCCAATCCTAATCCAAGTAAAGTGTCTCTAACTCTTCCTTTCTATTTTTATTACTTATTAATTTGCAATTTATAATTTCCACGCATAATATCCTCATAAATCTATTATTTGTTTCTTGATAAATAGACCACAAATATACGCAAGTTGACCGTTCCCTGTGGATACGATAACTCTTCTTACTATTATACTACTGGATTTTTGGTTCGCTTGCCAGAAACCCATCAATTATTTTTTGCGCCGTTGCCGGGGAACGGTTTCCAATTCGTGTAGACCTTGGCGGTCTAGTTATCAAGAATATCTATCTTAGGATTTCTTTTATTTTTTATCTATCTTAGGATTTCTTTTATTTTTTTATCTATCTTAGGATTTCTTTTATTTATTATTCTTATTATTTTAGGAAATTTTTATTTAGGAAATTTATAGTTTTTCTATTATTATTAATTCTCTTCAACACTTATCCTTTTTCAAAGTTTCTTGTTTTTGCTTTTGAGAAGCCAGGTGTCCCCAAATCAACTACAATTTCTGCCAGAAATAGAAAGGACATCAAGGAAGAACAAAAGTAGACGCAAGAGAAGGAGACGAGGGAGAAGTATTTTTTAATTATTTTCTTTTTAAAAAAAAATAAATAAATAAAATAAAATAATAAATAATAAATAAAAATTATTTTTTTGTTATTTTGTTCTTCTATTTGTTTGAGCTACTTGATTATTTCTCTTGAGAAGACAGGTAACAGAAAAGGGGGCAAGACTAAGCTTAAGGAGACAATCTCAACACTCTCTCTTCAACCACCCCAAGTGAAGTAAATGAAAAATATGGAGGACACTCAACCAAAAAGAGTCTTGGGAGACTACATGAGGCATCAAGGGCTACGTATTGTCCCCCCAACTTACCCAAATTCCTTGGAATTAAAAGCATCGCATATCCAGCTTGTTCATGCTCATCAGTTTGCAGGATTAGAACACGAAGATCCAAATGACCACCTATCTACATTTTTTGATTTAGTTGAAACTATGGGTTTCAAGGAAAAAAGACAAAGAGGTTGCTCACTTACGTTTATTTTCCTTTTCTCTTACAGGGAAAGCTAAGGAGTGGTTGAAGTCACAACCTAGTCAAGGTCTAAATAATTGGAACATGGTAGAAGAGAAATTCTTGGGAAAATTCTTTCCCCTACCACGTTACTTTCAAGCCCAAACCAACATCTCCTCATTCAAGCAAGAAGCAAACGAACCCTTATATGAAGCTTGGGAGAGATACAAATCCTTGCTGCATAAGTGCCCTAATCATGGCTTTGATTATGCTATAAAAATCAACATCTTTTGCAAAGGACTCAAGCCAAAGTACAAATCCTTCATAGATGCTGCAGCAGGAAGAACAATTCTATCAGTAAATGTAGAAAAGGCACTTACAGTCATTGACAACTGGGCTCTGTACAGTCAACAGGATCTATGTTGGGGACATGATATTCAAAAAGAAGAGCTTCTTCAAGATAATGTCAAATTCCTTGAGCAACAAATGAAGAAATTAAGCCAACAAGTGCAAATGATCCTCCAACAACAGCAAGTGACGCAAACTGCCGCAGAAATGACTTCAAGCTTGGTATGCAACTTTTGTAAAGAAAATCACTTCAATGGGCATTGGGCTTACCCCGAATCCCGGATGGAACAAGTTTGTTTCTTAGACAGCATAAGGAGCCATGACCAAAATCAGAATAAAGGGAGCAGCACCACAGTGCCTGATATCAATTCCAGGATTGAAGAAAAGCTCAACAGGCCCATACAAGATATGATAGCCAGTCAGAAAGCAATACAAGAACCATTCATGCATCTAGCAAAGCAAGTGGAGAAGATTAGAAGGGAGTTCGATGAACAACAAGCAGTCTGCAAATCAATATCTACTAGAAGCGGCAAAGAAATAGGAAAGGGTGTTGGTGACAACTTGACAACAGAGAAGGAGGTCCTAGAAAGAAAGAAACAAGAGGTTGAAAAAGAGAGAGATGAACCAGAGCACCAGGTTAAATCAAGTAATAAAGAAAAAGAACCTTCACCAGAGCCTCATCACCGAGAGCTACCTTACCCTAAGATTCCCACCAAAAAGAGTCGTGACAGGGAATTTTTCAGCTTTCTGGATGTCATGAAGAAACTACAGATCAATATCCCCCTACTGGAAGCCATGGAACAAATACCAACTTATGCAAAATTCATGAAAGAAGTGTTGACCAAGAAGAGGAAGATCCCTGAAGAGACTGTAGAACTGGAAGCAGGATGTAGTGCAATCATCTATGAAGAACAACCGCCCCAGGACGACACATCCAAGGAGATTGTTCAGTAAGATGAAGAAAAAACAGCACAAGAGGAAGAATATCATGAAGAAAAGGTCTATATCACAAGTAAGTCACTTGACCCAGGTAAGTTTACTATACCTATCTCTATTAGTAATCTACCTCCTACTCAAGCTTTATTGGATCTTGGAGCGAGCATCAATTTGATGCCGCTATCGTATTTTAACAAGTTGAGTAATGTGAAGGTCAAGCCTGCAAGGGTGAAGTTTCTTCTTGCAGATAAATCCGCTCAATGCCCTTATGGGATAATAGAAGATATTCAAATCAAAGTGGATAAATTTGCATATGTTGTAGACTTCTACATTGCAGAGACAGAGGAGGAGGATACTGATGTCCTCCTAATTTTAGGAAGACCTTTCATGAAATCTGCTAAGATGATTATTGATGTTGATCGAGGAAAATATGAACTGAGCTCAAAAGATGAAAGTATTATGTTTCATATTGATAGAGGTATTCCCAAATTACAACAAACTGATGCCATTTTCAAAAATCAAACGAAGCTGCCAGGCTCCATATTTTTGAGGAAGCCTAGGATGAGGGTAAAGAAGCCAGAGTCAATATGGGAATTCAAATTCAAGAGAAGGAAAGGATCAACATCTGATACTGAGGAAGACAATGACAGTGATGGAACAATCAAGAATTGGCATGGAGGATGGGATCTTAAAGGAAGAACTGGAATGGATCCTCCACTTGAGGCCACCATAAAAGTGTTGATTAACCAGGCGTCGAGCTAAAAGACGTTAAACAAGCGCTTTCTGCGAGGCAACCCAGAGATTTTTTAAAGTTTTTAATTAATTTTAGTTTTGTTTTATTTATTTTGTTTTTGTTAGGATTTTTCATTTTTTTAGGATTTAGGACATTTTCAAAATTGATTGGAATAAGTTTGTGGAAAATAAAATTTTTAAATAATAGGAAGTAGCAGAAAATGTGACTGAAAATTGAAAAATTGCATTCTGTTTTCTGCGCTTCACCTGCGCTGTAGCGCAGGTAAAGCGCATAAATGCAATTTTAGTCACTGACTTCTGCGCTTCACATGTGCTGTAGCGCAGGGTGAAGCGCAGCAGTACGAATTTTTTTTAAAAATCTTCTATTTTCTCATGTACTGTTTCTCTACTTTCTAAGCTCTTCTTTTCACTCTTTCCACTCACAAACTTCCATCTTTTTGAAACTTTCAGTTATGTTTTCTTTAATTTGTATCAATTGAAATCTTCATTCACTCTGTGATTTGAACTTTAGGATAGCAACCTTAGGAATGTGTATACTGTTGATAATTGCTATCTTAAATGTGATTTTGGCTGTGTGGAACATGAAGAACAATTTGCTGAATTGAAATGCTTTTTGTTTTGTGAGTTGTTAAATTTGAAAGTGTTATTCTCTGTTTCTTTCAAAACAAAATTTAAACTTTCACTTTCCATGGATTGATTGAACGCTTGCAAAATAAATGAGTATGTTCTGTTTTTAGGAAGGCATTACCAAGTGCAGTGAAATTTTGTTGTGAAGAGAGTAATTATTTATGCATGTAAATTGGTAGGCTTCCATGTTCTTCATGAATTGCACAGACTGCTGCAAAGTATAAAGAATAGTTGACCTCAAACCAATCAAGAGTACTAGACCCATACCCAAGCATGCTGCTTGAAGAGTTCCAGATATTCTTGCAGTGGCCTGGGGACAGGCCTATTCATCCAGGGGGAGGTGGAGCAGCAGTAGGACAAGGACTTACAGGATACAGAGGATGAAGATTGATACTGGTGTTTTCTTTCTTCTAGTTTTTCTTTTATTTTCTATTATTTTATTTTTAGTTAATTAGAATTTTTGTTCAGTATTTCATTTTTTTTTTAATTTTTAGAATTTTTAAAATTTTTAGGACCTTAGGAATTAGGATTTAAGGCAACTTTTTCAAAAATCTCTGTAATTAAGCAGTTTAACTAACCAAATTAGGAAAGATGATAGGGTTTTGTGATTAATTCCATAATCAGTTAAGTTTAGGATACTTCTCAGGAGAACCTATCAGGATAGTTAATTAAAACCAGTAAGTGCTTTATCGAGGAATTTTAGCCAATAACCGGTGAGTCGTGAGCCCAAACACTGAAATTGAGAGTTTTTCATCGCTGCTTGTCAACTGTTATTGCTTGAGTTTCTGAACTTTGTCTTGCTAGTGGAAGATATGGAAGTGACAAAGGCATATTTTGTGATTATAATATTTTGCTCAGTGCCAAATAGCCAACCTTGATTACATTATTCCAATTTTTTGATTGCCTATTTGAGCCTTAATAGTTCCTTTGATGCACCCCAGCCATGATTAATGATCATACCATGTCCCTTCACACTTGGGATAGAGAGCAAGGTGCAACACAACAAAATGGGACAAGAGGTTGGTGAATCGAAAGGTCAAAGAGATTCAAAGAGCAGACACAAGAAATCAAAAAGAAAAGTACTCCCTCATAAATAAATTCTCTATGTTATTGTATATTATTAAAAAAACTGCACAAAAGTGTGGAAATTGAATAAGTTGGGGCGAGTACTTCTTCAAACAAAGAGGCCAGCTGAAAAAGGGTGACAGTTCAAGAATAACTTGGTGAATTGGGAGAAGTTCCAAAGCACAACCACAAGATGCTCTCTATTCAAAGTATTCTTTGCATATCTAGAAAAACCATGATTTCTTGATAGCCCAGCATCATTACAACCAAAGAAAAGACCTTTTGATCAAAATTAACTGCTTACAGGTTCAGATGTTGGAAACGACTATCAATTCTAGTTGTTCAACGGTGGTGAAAAAGATTGAGGGAAACACTTATCCGTGAGAATGAGAGATTTCCTTGATTTATCACTTACTGCTTTAATTGCTATTTTTGAGAAGTTTGATTGATGTTTGTGTTCTATTCTGATTGAGGATTGGTAACATCTCTTAATCCTGATTTTTTCTTATGTTTGGAAAGTGACCGGTACTTAACAAGGAGATGATGAAGAGTTCCTTGAATTTGTTTTTTATTTTAGTTATTCAGGGGATAGAATTGATTTTTGATTGCAAAGAGGTCTCTTGCTTGAGGACAAGCAAGAAGTTAAGTTGGGGGGTATTTTGATAAGTGAAAATTAGTTGATAAATTAGAGCACCTTTTAGTTCACTTATCAAGGATAAAATGGAATTTTTGCCCCAGTTTAATCCCTTTTTATTAAATATTAGATAAATTGTATTTATTAATCTTGGATTTGAATTTGATGCTATTTTGATAGAAATATTGCTAATTTTTGCAGAATATTGCAAGGATTTGATTTGAAGGAAAGATAACATTAAATGAGGAAGATATCTGCGAGATTTGAAGTTTGATTGAAGACATTTAATGAAGATTTCAAGAATATCTGAGAGCCATTAATGAAGATATCTCTGCCAATCAAACAAGGATTCTGCAGACAACCTTCCCAAATAAATCAAAGATGCTCAATAAATACAAAGATTTCATCAAGAAAAGGGAAACAAGGAAAGACAAATCAACCAAAACCAGTGTCGGGGAGAGATCAAGTTAAAAAGAGAAAGATTGAAGCTGCAGGACGCGTTGCGCGCTTCAACCTGCGCTGTAGCGCAGGGTGAAGCGCAACCCTCTGGTTCTTGCGCTGCAACCTGCGCTGTAGCGTAGGGTGAAGCGCAGATCACGCTGATTCTTGTCCTGTTGCCGTTTTTAGATAGATTTCTCCCCAATTTTATCTGTCTTTCCTTAGACTATAAATAGGAACCTCTTGCACCAGATCAGGTGTGCACGATTATTGTAATTCATTCATATTTCAGTGATAATGCACCAGAGCTAATTTTAGAGTAGGAGAGGAGGAGCGCTTCACAAGGATTGAAGATGGTGACATCATCTTCGGTGGTTTGTATGGCTACCTTGTGTAGTTAACTCTCCACTAGGATTGGATGTAATTGATTCTATCCCCAAGTGTATGTAAACTCTATATTATTATTTCATGATCTCTCTGTCTATAATATTGGTAATCTTATTTTGTGCTTAATTCCTAACTTCCGCGCTTGCGCCGGAGTTATAGGCTAGTTTCGACTAGGATTGAGGATGGGGGAGCGGATTCTGAAGAAACCCATTCTCTGAGTGAATAAGAGGACTCGGTAGCCAGTGAACCGAAACATAGGCGTTGCTAGTGATTGATGGGTAGTGTGAGTACTCTAATGAATGGCATCTACAGAATAGGCATGGTTATTAAATTACCGATAACAAAGGATTAGTTGATTGTCAATCCAGGAAGCGATAACATGGATGTATTCTAATGAGTGATGGGTAGTGACAGTACTCTAGCGAAGGTGCGTGTAGAGGAGTAGGCCTCGTTTATCAATTAGTTCTTTTACAAACGGAATAAAAGAAAGCAAAATAAGCCGAGGGTAAGTCTGTCGCCTTGGAGAGCCCGCATGGATTACCTTTGAGTGTGTGAGGCCGCTGGTAACTCGGGGTCTTATCAATATAGTTTGTCTACAGTATTATAGAGTAAACCTAAAATAATAGATAGTTTTTACATGCACGAAGGGTGTGATGATATGAAGTCCAATCCTAATCCAAGTAAAGTGTCTCTAACTCTTCCTTTCTATTTTTATTACTTATTAATTTTCAATTTATAATTTCCACGCATAATATCCTCATAAATCCGTTATTTGTCTCTTGATAAATAGACCACGAATATACGCGAGTTGATCGTTCCCTGTGGATACGATAACTCTTCTTACTATTATACTACTGGATTTTTGGTTCGCCTGCCAGAAACCCATCAACCCACATACTTTAAAATGAGTAAGGACAAATATTATATTAATCGCCCCGTGGGTACCCACATTCTCAAAAAAATATATTTTTCTATTAAGTATATTATAATATTATAATTTTTTATTATATTATGATGTGATAAATTTATTTTATAATATTTTATAATGATATTTTTAATATATTAATTCGTAATGATATTATTATTGGTGTATTCCCTAGAGGTCAATGGTGTATTGACCCATTTTAGCATACAATATATGTCATGTTAATTATAAAAGGCATTCTTTATTATATTAATTAATTAATATGATAAAGTCCTTAGAATGACTTGTTCGTAACTGTAAGATATCAAGTTTGACTTGATAAAGAGATTCTACTGGCTACTTCAGAACATCATTCGCAAATCATCCCTAGTCAAGTATTATTGTGAAGAGGGACAACAGTAATACGTCGAGACTAGTATGTCAGTAGATTGATGACTATGTCTCACTAGTCATGGATATGTGATATCAAATCTTTCATATGGGTACATATTAAAGTGTTTTAATGGTGTACTGGATTGACCCACCATGGTAATGCTACATGGATTATTATGTATGTCATTAGCAATTCTCATAGTGACAATGGTGTATGTGGTCCTTTGACCTGATGTCAGTACGGTTCCCAACATGAGGAGTTGTATGCTTTGGTGCCATCAAATGTTAACCCAATGACTATAAAGGTGGTTGCCGAGTATGCCACAAATCATGTGGAGGGATGGAGGTGACTAGATGGGATTTATCCCTCCCACATAATGAGAGCTATATCTTGGGTTCCTTGATTGAGTGGGACTACAAAATGCATAGTCATGCCCAAATAATATTAGTATGTGATTAATGAACATATTTTGATTCACACTTAGCACCTTTAATTTTAGCTTTATTGAACTATAATTGTGACTAATTACATTGTTTTGATTAGAATCTACCTAATTAGGCTTAATTGGGCTTTAATTGCAATTGTTGTTTAGTTTTAGATTTTAAGCCTATTGACCTATCTGTATTATTTTGCTGAGATCTAGAGTTGTAGGTGGTCAATTGCGGTGATTCCAGTGGTGTTGGAAAGCTAAGATTTGGGGCTTCATTTTGATATGTTGCATTATGATATTTCACTGAAGGAACAAGGTATAGTTTACTTCTGAAGTTCATGTGTTGAAACTGACGCGGGAAACAACTTAGTTTTTAGGTAGTTTTAGTGTTTTGGGCCTGATAGTTGTTAGTCAAGGTCCAACTGCCACTTTGATAAGATTAATCATATGGTTAGGATGAGTTGTATATATAGTGCCAGTTACATTTTTGTTGAAGAGCTTTTTCTCATTTTTATAGATTTCAGTTTTAGACTCTTAGCTTTTCTCTCTTCTTCTCTTTACGTTCTTCTTCTTTTCTCCGCATTTTTATATTCTGTTCTTCCTCCATGGAAGGCTAAACGTTTGAGGATTGATTCTCAAGTGATTTCACATTATATCTTAAGGTTTACTTTAATTCAGTTTCGTGTTTCAATCTTTCTAACAGGTTTCGTTTCATCTTCTCCTTTAGAATTTTAGGTTTTGAATCTTGAATTGACTTGAACTCTTCTTGATAATTCAATTTTGTTCTTCATCTTGAATTATGGTTTAGTTTGCTTAATTCTAAACAACATTATATTTGCTTAAGTCAAAAGGTAAAGGATTAAATATCCCATACAAGTTTGCTTAATTCTTTTATGAGATAATTGATAAATTGATTGATGCTTAATTGGTTAATTCGAATTTGTTAGAGAATTGAGATTGACACATTAACTGATGAAAGATCCAATCGTGAATGAACAAGAGAATCAATTTGTTTTCTCACACTATTTTTCTCTTATATTTTTACTTGCAAATTGTTGTTCTTAAACAACCAACAAAACCCCCTATTTTCTGTTACGTTCTGAAAACCTGCATTTTTAAGACTATGTTTGAAGTATGTTATCTGAAGTAGGTATTTGAAGACCCTGTCTAAAGTACCCATCTAAAGTTACTCTGTCTGAAAATCGGTCTGAAGTTCTGTGTTCTAAAATTTCCTATCTGAAATCTGATTTTCTGAATTGCTGTTGAATTCCTTTGAGAGACGATTTAGGGTTGGTGCAATCCTACTACACTTAAATTCATATTATTTGATTGAGTACGACCTCGATCCGGGATATTAATATGATTCATTATAAGTATACTAAGGAAATCAAGAAACCAAGATTGAACTATACACGGATGACACGTTCCATGCCTTGTGTTAAATCTAAATATATGGAAAAAGGTACTATGCATACATGGTAACATTGGTCGTAGATTGGTTATATGTCAAATCACATTGACCTGTTATTTAGGTAGTAACGATGTTTTACTAGATATCATTCGCTACTTGTAATATTAAAATAAGATTTTAATGTTACTGCCAACATACTGGGAACCTACAGGGTCACACACTTAGAACGGGCTAACTAGGACACTGAAACCATTAGATGGTTTTAATTGGGCTTTTAATTAGATTAAAGGTCCATGTGATGTGAAAGTCATTTAGTAAGACTAAATGGGGCAATCCATTAATTTGGGCCTATACATGGGTAGGTATCACTAAAGCCTAATACTCATTATGAGGGTTAGCCACCACAATATATAGAATGTATAGGTGGTAACTAAAAAATAGAAGTGATTACTCTAATACTCCAAACACGAAAGAGAAAAAAAAATTATTCTCTAAACCATATCACCATCCCTCATAATGAGAGAAGAAGCAATCATCCCTTCGTCGCTGCTAGCACTACGAAAGAGGGAGTCCTAGTATTGTGTTCGTGTGGATACCGGTGGAGGCATAACTACTCTTGCATGCCTGTGGTTTGACAAAAAGAAAAGCACTAAGAGGTATACTTTATACCACGATTTATGTCTTTTGCATGGATCCTTGGAGGCTTTTCAAAATACAACAGTGGGATCAAAGCCACTTGAAATGCCATAATTTGATTATTGTTTCACTTAGTGTGTTTTAATATGTGATATTAGTTGCATAGTAAATAAATGTTCAACCATTTGCATTAAAAATTCAATCTTTGCAAGAGTTGCAATATAAAGGTTCGACCTTTTCAAGAAAGGTGAATCCTTTTGCAATAAAAATTCAATCTTTTCAAGAGTTGCAATGTAAAAGTTTGGTTTTTTTCAAGAAAGATTAATCTTTTTCAAATAAAAGTTCAATATTTGCGAGAGTTGCAATGTAAATGGTTTAATTTTTTAATCCTTTTGGTATTTTACTAGACCATGATCTTTTTTTTAAAAGGAATCTTCATTATTAATAATAGAATTTACAAAAGTTTGTACATAAAAAAATTGATCTTTCTTAAATTTAAGAGGAGTTGTAATGGTTACAAATTAAAGATTTGATCTTTATTAATTTGATTATGATTTGTAATGTTTACAATCTAAAGATTTTATCTTTATTAAATTTAATATAATTTGTAATGGTTACAAATTAGTGATATGGTCTTTTTTAAATTGATTATTATTTGTGCTCGTTACAAATTAAAGATTTGATCTTTATTAAATTTAATAAGATTTGTAATTGTTATAAATTAAAGACTCAATCTTAATTAAATATAACAGGCTTTGTAAAAGTTACAAATCAAAGATTTGATCCTTATTAAATTTAATAGGATTTGTAATGGTTACAAATTAAAGATTTGATCCTAATTAAATTTAATAAAAATTATAAAGGTTACTATTAAAGATTTTACTTTTATTAAATTTAATAGGATAGCATTTGTAAGAGTTACAAATTAAAGATTTTATTTTATTAAATTTAATAGGATTTATAAAAGTTGAAAATTAAAGATTTTATTTTATTAAATTTAATAGGATTTATAAAAGTTGAAAATTAAAGTTTTTTTTTATTAAATTTAATAATATTGAGAATGGTCCAAATAAGGATTGAAAACAAGTGTTGTTTGGATATCAAGAGTTGAGTTAAAGATACCGCAAAGGGTTATCTTTGATTTGGAATCAAAGAGAACTTGGAAAATATTAATATTAATGATAAAAAGATAACCCTTTGCACCGGAAGAAGTTTTCTCAAGAGTGGGGAACAAGAAAGCCACCTCCGGTCACCGGAAGAAGAAGACCTAGTGCACCGCAGCACAAAGAAAATCAAAGATGGAGTATTTGAAGTTATGGATGTATAAGTGAATGCAAACCTTGGTGTGAAAGGCCTGGTCTTGGGGGAGATCACAAAATCTTCACACACGGTTAAGGTCATGCAAATTAACCCAAAGTTTGATCTCTAACTCATTTGATTGTGCGAATGGTAACAAAAGAGTTGTTTTCAGACATGGATCTTTCAAGAAATAATGAACATCGCAGCAAGGAATTCAATCCTAATCCTACTGTCAATGTCGAGTTGGAAGAATATGAACAATGGGGCAATCCTTGGAAATTCAGTATCATTGTAAGGTTGATGGGCAAGTGTCTGGGTATTTGTATGTTGAGCATGAAGCTAAAAGACCTCTAAGAAAAAGAGGGAGTCGTTCGTGTTATGGATATATCAGATGATTTCTTCATTGTTCGATTCTCTGATGAAGGTGAGTATAAGCATGCACTCAATGAAGGGCCATGGTTAGTTGTTGACCATTATCTGCTTGTTCAAAGATGGCGCCATCTCTTCACTCCAGAAGATTATGATGTCAAGAAAAAGTTGAGACAAGCTCATTCCTTAGAGTTTTAATGATATCAAACCTTAAGATAGTATGCATGAGCTCTCGGTGTATCTAAGATTTATTTGTTGTACTAACTATACGTTGAGACTGTGCAGCCCTTAGACTTTGCAAGTCTTAAAATGCTAAGGAACAAAGTCAAAGTACAAGGATCAGCTAAGAATCAACCTAAATATGAAAGCTAAAGTAAAGCTCAAGCAACAACGTCTTACTGTACCACCATCAGGAAAGACTCAGTCTAAGCATGTCAAAGAAGCACATTGAAGCATAAAGTTGAGCACAAGACAAGAGTTAAGCTAAGACTGACCAAGCTCAGACTCATAGGTGAGACTGAGACTCAAAATCACCAGCTAAGACTGAGACTCGGATTCATGTACTCAGACTTAAACAAAGCATCAGAAGCATGTCAACGCAAGTATGCTGACACTGCACAAGAAAGCTGACATAGAAGCACAAACACGCTGACACACTCTAAGCACGCTGACACAACAACACAAACACACTGACACACTCTGGGCCCCTGCAACGGACAGACCCTCTCACCTTCAACGGCTACATTAATGGCTACCTACCACAGGGTATAAAAGAAAGACCTCTTGATTTTGAATAATGAGAGACACCATTACACAAGCTGAAAAATCCCACTCTCAAGTGAATCTCACCCTTAAAGTGAATCTCACCATCCCTCATTCTATCTCACCCAGTCTCAGCTAAGTTAGGAGGTGACTAAGCTTAGTGTGAGCAAGTGTAAGCCTGGAGAGGCATTGTAACAAGAATACTCAGACGTGAGCCTGAAGAGGCAGAGGAAAGAACACTTGTAGTTGAAAATTTGTCATAGTGGAAATCTCACAAGGTTTTGGGGGTTGGACATAGCCCAAGGTGTGGGTGAACTAGGATAAATCTCTATGTACTCTCTCTTACTCTTACTGCTTCCTGTCTTACCTAACTCAAGTAATATAGTATACTTGATAACACCTTATCTTAACTTATCTTAGTTTTATTTTATCTAACCCAAGTTGTGATAAGAATTGTTTTATAAGTCAATATGAGATTCCAAGTAAGCAAAGCTTGAGAGCCAAGCTCATATTGACCTGAAGTGTTTCAAGAATGAAATTGAAGTCTCTATTCAACCCCCCTTCTAGAGACATCTAGCCAACTTCAGTTGGTATCAGAGCTCGGCCTCTAGGGGTTGAGCACACCTGAGTATGAAGAGGAAAAGATCCATGGTTGGACCAAATTCAAGTCTCTTCATTCCTGAAGGAGCATCCACCAACAGGCCTCCTGCCTTTAATGGATCAGACTACTACTACTACTACTGGAAAGACAGGATGAAACTCTTCATTGAATCTCAGCATGCTGACCTTTGGGAGATCATTAAGGCAGGTCCTTATGTACCTTATACTTCTGATGATCTTGGTTTGAGAACAACTAATCCTAGAGAGGCCTGGACTGATGCTGAGAAGAGTAGATACGTCCTAAACTCAAGAGCCAAATACCTATTGACATGCACACTAAGCCAAAATGAATATGATAAGGTTGCTGGTCATGCCTTAGCCAAAGAAATATTGGAAGCTCTTGAGATTGAGCATGAAGGAACAAACCAGGTTAAAGAAGCTAAGATCAACATCTTAGTAAGGAAATACAAGCTATTCAAAATGAATGAGGATGAAGGTATTGAAGAAATGGTAAGACGATTTACAATTATTACCAACGATTTAAAATCTCTTGGAATAACTCATTCAAACTAGGATATGGTAAGAAAGATCCTTAGAAGCTTACCCAAACCTTGGAGGCCCAAGGTAACAACAATACAAGAAGCGAAAGATCTGAGCATGCTCAGACTAGATGAGTTACTTGGCTCCCTTAGGGTACATGAGCAGGAGCATATGGAGGAAGATCTTACCAAGAGGCCCAAATCCATTGCCTTGAAAGCCTCATCCAGAAAAGGTAAGAAGGTAAGCTCCTCTCATCAAGTTTCACTTAACTCCTCTCATGATTCAGAAAACGAAGAATGTAAAGATGAAGATGAGACTGAGATGGATGATGAGATTGTGAAGTCTATTAATCAGTTTGAGCATTCAAACTTGACTCAAAGACTTAATATCCTTTAGTTTTAATGATTAACAAATAAGAGTATATAAAGAACAACATAAGATTAACAAATAAGATTATATAAGAACATAATATTAACAAATAAGATTATATAAACAGATTCTACTGAGAAAGGTATTAGTTTGTTGATTGTGTTTCAGGTTGAAATATTCATTAGAAGAAAAAGAAGATTTGATGAACAAAATCAGGATCAGAAGAACAAATGCAGGATTTAATATAAAGGTTGTCTGAAACGTAGAAGCTGTCTGAAGTAAAGCAACTCGTCTGAAGTATAGAAGCTGTCTGAAGTAAGCAACTCGTCTGAAGCATAGAAGTTGTCTGAAGAACGCAACTCGTCTGAAGTTCTGAACCTGTCTGAAGAACGAAACTCATCTTAAGTGCTGAAGTTGTCTGAAGATGTGAAGACCGTCTGAAGACATGAAGACCGTCTGAAGACGTGAAGACCATATGAAGACATGAAGACCATCTGAAGACGTGAAGACCGTATGAAGACGTGAATACTATCTGAAGAAGCCTACAAACAGAATCAAGAATTTATTTCTTGAAGACGTTGCTAAAGTGTAAAGCACACTCTACCAAAATGGAGTACACTTATTTCAGTATAAAAGCTAAACATGCTTTTATGCCTCGATCAAAGTCTTGCACAAATATGGAAACTCTGCAATGACTTTCTCTAATGACTGTTGCACCTGCAAAAAAGGCATTTCAGTATAAAAGCTAAACATACTTTTATACCTCGACCAAAGTCTTTCACAAATGAGGAAACTCGGCAAAGACTTTCGGCAACGCATGCTGCACCTGCAACATAAGGGATCTGCGTGCGCAGACCTGCACCTGCGACTGCTGCCATACAGAGGTGATCAGAAGACTGAGAAAAAGCAACCAGAAAGATGTTTGAATAAAATACAATTGATTCAACATCTTTATTCATCTACATCTCAAAAGAAGAAGAAGTTGCAAAGAAGAACAGAATAGCAATCAGCTGAAGTAGAAGAAAAGCTGGAATTAATTTGATATAATATTCAAGCTGAAGAATTGAGAAAAGCCTGAATTAATATGATGAGCACAAGTTGAAGTAAATCACGATGTGATAAATACAAGCATTTGAGTATATGTGAAGAAATCAATTGTCTGAACATATAAACTCTCTAAGTGCATGGAACAGATTTCAACATTGAAGAAATTAGTGCAGAAGTCAAAACTATGATTCATACGACTATAATATCATATATCTTTGATCAAAGAAGAAAATGCAACAACAGCTATTCAACAAGACACCTCATTCAAAGAAGAAAGAAGAAATGGTGTCAGGAAGCAAACAGAAAGGAGCATATACAAAATAAGCAAAAGGACAAATCCAACGGATATCTCCTCATATACACTCCTAAGAAAAGCAGAAGAAATCAGAAGTCAGCTGAGGAACGCAGAAGAAATCAGAAGACAACTGAAGAAAAGCAAAAGGAAATCAAGAGAGAGAACATGCAAAATAATATCAAGAAAATCTCTCTAAAGAGCTCATCTACAAAAGTGTCAGAACAGGACTGTCTGAACACTTATTTGCTTAAGAAGAAGCAACCGTTTGAGACACTATTACATAACGGCTATATGAGCCACATCATCAACATCTCAACGGTATTATGAATCATCTTCAAACGGCTATATTACAACAAAACATATAAATAGCCTCAAGATTGAATTTGAAGATGTTGAAAAAGAATCAACCATTCTGCTGACCTATTGGTCAGTTAGTCAAAGATTGTTGTTCGGAAGAACAACCAACCAAGTTGGCCAAAATGACAATGAACCAATAATGGATTGAAGCCACGAATGTACCTTGGTTATTCCAATGATACGGGTGAGAATGTAGCCCATGGAAACCAATGGTTGGAGAACAAGACTGGAGCTTAAAGTCAGTATCTACCTAGCCAATTCTCAGAGGATGTTATTCCTCATATCAGAGACAGGGATTGTACTTAAACTTATATACTTGTATCACTGTCTTAACCTTGTACTTAGAATTCATTCATTGTATCCTGAGTAGTACTCAGTTAACCGCTAGTACAGGAAAAGATTAAGTTTATGTTTCGTGGAAACTTAAACTTAGTTTAATTTGTAAACATGTTAAGTGTCTGAGAGCCTGGAGAGGCTTGGTGGAAGAAAGAATACTCTACACTTGGTTAAGTGTCTGAGAGCCTGGAGAGGCTTGTTGGAAGAAAGAATACTTGTTGAGCCTGGAGAGGCTTGATTGACAAAGAATACTTGGTTTAGAACCTGGAGAGGCTTGGTAAGAAAGAATACTTGTTGAGCCTGGAGAGGCTTGTCTGTAAAAGAATACTACAAGAGTTGCCTGGAGAGGCAGTTGAAAACAAAGAATACTTGTTGAGCCTGGAGAGGCTTGTCTGTAAAAGAATACTGCAATGAGTTTCCTGGAGAGGCAGTTGAAAACAAAGTAATACTTGTGTTGGCCTGAAGAGGCTGTGAATAATACTTGTATCTGTGGATTCAGATAGTGGAAAATCCAGTGGTGGTTTGCCTCTGGGACTGGATGTAGCTCACGGGTTTGTGGGTTAACTAGGATAAATTCTGTGCCTAAGTTCTCTTTCCCTTAATCTCTTTATTTACAGTTTTCATATTTATGTTGGGGATTGAAAAGTATTTTTTAATAAACTTAACACAACTATTTCAATAAAATGATCTTTCATATGAACAAAACATGAAATGTCTCTCATATCATTTGAAGCATTACAAAGAATGTACCTTGAAGAACTTCAGAAATAATTATCTGAAGTGAGTCTGGAAAGAGCTCAGTTCAGAAATCAAAAACAAACTTCAGACAACCTCTAGTCATCTGAAGTATTTTAGAAATCGTTCTGAAAATAATCTTTGTAATAGTTCTTCAGAAGATACTTTGAGAAGCCTCTGTTTAAAACAATCTTAAAGTTTAGAAGAAACTCTATTTTTCTCATCTTCTGCACGCTTTAATTATCTCTGATCTTAAGACTTGTTTTGAACATTGTTCATCTTCATGATTTAAATTAAAGATTTCCAAAATCAATCAAAAAGCTTGAAACACTATTCAACCCCCCCCATTTCTAGTGTTTCCTGTGGTTCTAACAGAGATTGTTTCATCTCACGAAGAATTAGGCAAATGTGGAGGACTAGAGGCAGTGGAAGAAGGAATTTTCCTTCTAGAAGACCTGAGATCAAGTCAGAAAAGAAGGGACAAGTCATTTGTTATGAATGCGACAATCCTGGGCACTTCAAGTCTGAGTGTCCTATGCTAAAGAAAGAAGTTAGGAAGAGATCTAAGAAGAAGGTCATGATGGCCACTTGTGATGACTCAGAAGAAGAAGAAAGCCAAGGTGAGGAATCAGCCAATCTCTGCTTGATGGATGATGGAGACTATCAGATGAAGAGGTATATGACTCAGACTCAGACTCATCTTACAATGACCTTAAGTCGACCTTTGAAAATATTCTCTGTGATTCAAATCTTCTTGCCTTAAAAAGTTCTTTATTGAAATTTGAACTAAATACAGCCTTGGATAAGGTTAAATTTGTTGAAAAAGAGAATGAGGACTTAAATCATAAGAATGCTAGTCTTATGTTGTCTCACATGAAACTATCCAAGCTTGTAAAGACTCAGATTCAAGCTCAGTCTAAGCTGGAGTCAAAAAAATTGTTTGATGAAAATAAAAAACTCAAGCATCAAAATAGGATTTTAATAGATGATCTCGCAAAATTTGTAAAGGGAACAAAAAATCTGGAGAGACTCATTGGGTCTCAAAAGAGTGTTTTTGATAAAGCTGGATTAGGCTATGATAAGCTTGTCAATGAAGTTTGGTACAAAAGTTTTTTTGTTCCAGTTAGAAAACGCAAAGAGAGATGCTCTTGTTGCAACAAATTTGGCCATAAGACCTCATGTTGCTATATGAGACAAGTAGCAATCAAAAAGAAAATGTCTAACCACGCAGGACCCGAATACAGGTGGGTACCTAAGACTCAATCTCACTGTGACATAGACATGTCTCGTAGCAGCCAAAGCCAAGAACATGTAGGTGCTGGACAGTAGATACTCAAGACACATGACAGGAGTCAAAAGCAAGTTCTTGTCACTTGAAGAGAAGGCATCTGGAGTTGTCTCTTTTGGAGACAACAACTAAGCTCAGATTAAAGGTATTGGTAAGATTGGTAAGACAAACTTAGCTCAGATTGAAAATGTTTACTTTGTTGATGGATTGAAACAGAATCTTCTTAGTATAAGTCAACTCTGTGACAATGGTTATCATGTTAATTTCCAACCTACCTTTTGTGAGATCATAGACTCCAAGACTGGAAAACCCATCTTCTCTGGAAAACGCAATAAGAATCTCTACTCAGTCTCTCTTGAGATTCTATCAGATCTCACCTGTCTTGTGTCTCATGACAATGAAAAATGGCTTTAGCATAAAAGGGTTGGACACATTAACATGAGAACCATAGGTCAACTTGCAAACCAAAGTCTTTTCAAAGGTCTTCCTAAGATCAAGTTTGGCAAAGACTTAGTTTGTGAGTCATGTATTAAGAGTAAACATACTAAGACCAGTTTCAAACCTAAGAAACATGTCAGTACCACTAGACCTCTAGAATTGTTTCATATAGATCTCTTTGAACCAACTAAGACAACTAGTCTTAGTGGTAAAAAGTATGGTTTTGTAATTTTTGATGACTTTTCCAGATTCACCTGGGTTCTGTTCCTATCTCATAAGGATGAGTCTTATGAAAACTTTAAAATATTTTGTAAAAAGGTCCAATCTGAGAAAGGATATGGAATAGGTACTGTAAGAAGTGACCATGGAGGAGAATTTAATAATGCCAAATTCAAAGACTTTTTTTTACAAACATGGTATAACTCACAACTTCTCTTGTCCTAGAACATCCCAAAAGAATGGTGTAGTTGAAAGAAAGAATAGAACACTTCAAGAAATGGAAAGAACCTTAATTTCTGACTCTATGGTTGAGAAATATTTTTGGGCAGAGGCTGTAAATACCTCTTGCTACATCATCAATAGAGTTACTAAAAGAAAGATTCTTAACAAAACTCCATATGAACTATGGAAAGGAAGGAAGCCTTCTATCTCTTACTTTCATGTGTTTGGGTGTGATTGTTACATCCTAAACACCAAAGGTTCTCTGGGTAAATTTGATACAAAATCTGAAAAAGGCACATTTCTTGGTTACTCCCTAACATCTAAAGCTTATCGTGTGTTCAGTTTAAAGACTAGAACGATTGAATAATCTATGCATGTAGTGTTCAATGAGATTCATGGAAGCTCCCAAAGAAAACTGGAAGAAGAAGTGGAAGAAATGATGAGCAACATGAAGATCTTAGAAAAGGAAGCTAAGGATAAGGAAAGATCCACCTCAGATCAGAAGGTCGTCAGTGAAGCTTAGGCTGAGACTGAAACAATACCTCAGACTGAGACTCAGGCAAACCATCAAGATGAAGATAAAGGTTAGACTGAGACTGAGCTCAAAACTCAAGCTGCTCCTGCAACTCAACACCAGCATGCATCCGAGATGCCCTGAAGCTGGAGACTAGTGCGCTCTTGTTGATATTCTGGCAAGCGTACCAAAATCCAGCAGTATAATAGTAAGTAAAAGGGGTTTGTCGTATCCACAAGGAACGGTTCAATTGTAAATCCTAGTGGTCACACTTATCAAGTGAGAAAAGATGGTTGTTGTTTGTGTAGATCGTAATAGTAAATAAAAAGAAATAAGTTGAGATAGGTTGAGCAATTACTAGAACTAGGATTAAATTTCATCTATCGCACCCCTCTTGCATTTGAAACCCAATGATATTTATGAATATGCAATTATAATATCTAAGCACAAATAAATATTATTTCATAAAAGGTTCCCACAGATATGAAATACTCAAAAACAATTCATCATGGTTCCCACTGTGATAAATTGCCCCGGTTGAAGAACAGTTGTAAAAGCTTTCAAGTCATCATGGTTCCCACAGTGACAACTTCAGTGTTTTCACCAATCAGAGTTCAAGATCCCTATTCCTAGGCTCCTAAGAACTCGCATCTTGATTTTATAAAACCACTTTCCAGTGCGCCCCATAAAAATCAAACCATAACTCCGGCACAAAGGCGGAAGCTAAGCATTAAGAATAGAATAAAAACACCGATATCATAAAACCAGGGATTCATAAATAACAAAGAGAATTCAAATACAATTGGGGATTGAATCGACTACATTCAATCCTATGGGAGAGTTTAGCTACTCATGGTAGCCATTACAAACCAATAGAGAAACTGTCACACTTTTCTCTAGCTCTAGATATGCTCCGCCGTCTCCCCTGATCTTTGCAAAATGTCCTTTAAATAGAAATTGGAAAGCTATCTGAAATCTGGAAGGAATCTTGTTGGAAATCTTATTGGAAATTTGTTCCCGTATTCCTGCACTCCAACCTGCGCTCAACGCAGATGAAGCGCAGGAAACAGAATGGTATTTTAATTCCTACGCTCCACTTTCGCTTAGCGCAAGTGCAACACAGCTAACTGTTTCTGCTTTTCCTGGTTTCCTCTTTTTCAGCTTGATCTCTTCCTGATCTTATCTTTTTCTGCTACGCTTTCCTTATTTCCCTCTTTTTAGCTTGATCTTGTGCTGATTCTATCTCCAATTTGATTAGAATTGAGAATCTTATCCGCATAATCTTTATCCAAATAACTGCTGATTTTATCTTGATCTGCTTCCATTTAGAATCTTATCTGCAGATTCTTTATTCAAATAAATGCTATCTTGTTTCTTCTTTTAAAACTTTCCTCTTTATCTGCAAAATCAACAGATTTCTTATCAAAATAGCATCAAATTCAAATTTGAATTAAATATTCACAAGATCTGCAATTTAAACAAAAAGGAGATAAATTGGGGAATAAATCTAACATTTTGCCCTTGATAGGTGCTGTAATTTTATTAAAATTTATCATTAATTTAGCACTTATCAAATTCCCCCCAACTTAGCTTCTTGTTTGTCCTCAAGCAAGAAAACCTTTTGCAATCAAATGAACTCAATTCCCAATCATGATTCTCACTAAGTAAGGAAATAATTTCACCACCTCTTGCTAGGCAGCTGTCACTTTCCAAATATCAGATTGAAAATCAGAATTAAGTGATATTTCCAAGACTCAATCAGAATAGGATAAAAACACATTCAAACCTTTTCAAAAGTAGTAACCAAAACAATAAGTGATAAATCAAGGAATTCTCTCATGCTCACGGGTAAGTGTTTCCCTCAATTTTTCACAGCAGTTGAACAACTAAAATTGATAGTCGTTTCTGGTTAAAAAACATGCACACGGTAAATCATGGATCAAAAGGTCTTTCTTGGCTGTAATGAGGCTGGGCTATCAAGAACTCATGGTTTTTCTGGATATGCAAAGAAACACTAGAATGGAGAGCAATTTTGAATTTTTCTTTTTCTTGAACTTTCTCTCAATTCTCCATTGCATTCTTGATTTGCATTACTCAACTAGCCTCTTCTCATTGATTGGTGCTTCACTCCCTTTTTTATTCACTTTTTGTTTTTCTTTTTCATTCTTGAGGGAGTGACTCACTTTGCTTTCTTGTGCCCGCTTTTGTTTTGCTTCAAATTCTCTTTCAAGTAACCAACCAATTCTCCCATTTTATCAAACTGCACCTTTGCTCTCTATCCCAAGTGTATAAGGGACAGGATATAAACATTAATGTTGGTTGGGGTGCATAAGAAAAGAAACATTAAAGCTCAAATGGGTTACCTAAAAATTGGAAAAAAAATTTCAAGGGTTGGCTTTTTGGCACTGAGCAAATAATTCATAATCACAATTTTGCCTTTATCACTTCCATATTTTCCATGTGCAGAATAAAATCCAAAAACTCAAGCAATAGCAGTTGACAAGCAACGGTGAAAACTCTCATATCAAGTGTTTGGTCTCACAACTCACCGGCTTTTTGGCTAATTTCCTTGATGAAGCCACTCATTGAAATTAATTAACTACCCTGATATATTTTCCTGCATAATATCCTAATCCTAACTAATTATGGATTCAATCACAAAATTCCGATTTCTTTCCTAATTTAGTTAGTTGGACTGCCTGGTATTGAAATTTGAAATCGAATTCCTTAAATCCCTATTTCTTAATTCCTAAAAAAATGAAATACAAAACAAAAATCCTAAAAAAATTAATCCTATAAAATAAAAGAAAATAGAAAATAAAAGAACAAAAAGAAAGAAAAAGACCAATATCAATCTTCGTCCTCTGTATCCTGTAAGTCCTCGTCCTGCTCTCCAGCTGCTGCTGCTCCACCTCCCCCTGGATGAATAGGCTTGTCCCCAGGCCCATGCAAGAATCTCTGGAACTCATTAGGCAGCCTGCCTGGGTATGGGTCTGGCTGAGTCTGGTACAGATGCTTTTGAAGGTGGAAAATCCCTCGAGAGGGTGGAGTTCTGCCTGCAGATGAGCTTCATGTAAGCTCGGAGTGGGATGTCATCTGGTGGTTGTGGTTATGGCTGTTGTGGCTGCTGATGATCTCCTCTCTCCTCTATCACCAGGCTCTCCAACTGTGTTGGCGTAGAATTCTCGGACCAGTTTCGGGTCAAATAATCTGTCTAGAGTAGCTATCCTACGCCATCCGCGTCTGGTAATCTCCATGTTGAACTCCTCATACTCCTGTGGTTTGAGGTCAACTGGTCTTTCCAATACAAAGTTGCATGGTCTGAGAGCTTCATACTTTGCAGCAGCCTGTGCACTCTTGAATCTCATGGGATCATAATGGGGTTCATCTCTGACCCTCTTCCCCATACCTTCTCCTTGTGAGCTAGAGCCACGGGAATGGTCAGCGGTGTATTTGATCCTAGGCATCTGAAAAGTCAAATAACAACAATTAGTTTTTAAAAACACATTCATTTCAATGATTACTTATTGCAAACACTAATTTATGAAGAACATGAAAGCCTATCATTAACCAATTTGCATGCAAAATTCAGAATACTTTCAAAAGAATCAATCTATTCACAGCAGAATTTCAGTTGCACTTGATAATGGCTTCCTAAAAACCAAAACATACCCATTTGTTTTGCAAGCATTCAATCAATCCATGGAAAGTGAAAGTTGAAATTTTAAACAAACAGAGCATATCACTTTCAAACTAAATAACTCACAAAACAAAAAGCATTTCAATAGAAAACTTGTTCTTCATATTTCACACAGCCATAATCATCTCTAAGATAGCAAGAATCAACAATATACACATTCATAATCCTAAGGTTGCTATCCTAAAGTTCAAATCATAAAAACAAAGGAAAACAAAAATTTCAATCGGTTAAAACTACTTAAAAAAAAAAAACATACCTTGAACTTGAAAGATTAAAAAATGAAGGAGGTTGTAAGTGGAAAAAGTAGAAAGAAAGGGCTTAGGAAGTAGAGAGATGGCACAAGAGAAAACAGGGGAGGAAGAACGAATGACTTCCCCCTGTTTTTAGTTCAATTTAAGCAACAGCGCGTTCCTGCGCTCCACCTGCGCTCAGCGTGAGTGGAGCGCAAGTTTCAGTTTTGAAATCCCGTACCGCTGCGCTTCACCTGCGCTCAGCGCAAATGAAGTGCAGAAAACAGTGACTAAAATTTCACTTCTGCGCTTTACCTACGCTCAGCGCAGGTGAAGCGCAGAAAACAGAATGAAATTTTGCAATTTTCAGTCAAGTTTTCTGCTACTTCCTTTTGTTTAAAAAATTTATTTTCCACAAACTTATTCCAATCACTTTTGAAAAATTCCTAAATCCTAAAAAATGAAAAATCCTAATTAACAAACAAAAAAAAAAACAAAACTGAAAACAATTAAAAAAAATCTATGGGTTGCCTCCCAGGAAGCTCTTGTTTTACGCCATATAGCTTGACGCCTGTTCTTTCAAGGTGGGTGATACTGAATTCCTTTAGTGAGCCTTTGTGTTGCACCCTTGTCTCCTTTGAGCAGTGAGCTTACCCATATTCTTGCCTCGGACCAATTGTGAATGAAACTTGAATCTAACCATTTGCTCTTGTGTCTGGAGTTAGACCATGTTTCTGACTCCTTTGGCCTGACCTTTCTCTTTTTTGGAGTCTTGTGTTGATTTGTATGGGTCTTCCCCTCCTGAAGCTTGGAAAATTCAAAGATGTTAGATCTTACTCTTCTTGCTTCACAAGGGTCCTTGGTATGGAATATGCCTGACCACTTTCTCCTCAATCGAAACTTAAGTTTCAATTGTGATGTTAGCTTGACTTTTCTCCTCTTTTCCCCATTTTGGTCAGTGTGTTCGCAGGCCTTTTTTTGTGATTCTTGGAAGGTTGAACATTTGCATGTTTTCTGTCTTTGCCTTCTTTCGGAGGGTTGTCAGGATTTGGTGAATTCTTCACTACTTCCCCTCCTTTCTCAGTTCTTTGCTCGCTTTTTTTTCTCCTTTTCTTGTTCTTTGTCTACAATTACATCATGTACAATCTCACATGTTTTGTTCTCTTCCTCCCCTTCCCAATCATTCTCTTTTTTAAGCACGGTCTTTTCTGTTTCATCCTCATCCTTTTCTTTTTCTTCTGCTTCACCTTCTTCTTCCTTTTCTTTTGCTTCTTCTGGATCCTCTTCTTCAGCTTCCTCTTCTTTATCAGCCAGTTTATCATCAGTTCCTTCCCCTATCCGTTGAACAATGTCGTCACACTGCTCTTCGGGGTTGGGTAGTATATTTGCTGAGATCTATTCTGACTATTGGTTGGCTCTTGTTTCTGCTATCTGCTCCAGCAAAGAGTCAATATTTCTTCTTGCTTCTTCTCTCTCCTTCTGAAATTGTATAATGCTTTGATTGAATTCTTCAAGACGCTCATAAAATTTTGAGTCCCTTTGTTGAACTGAAGAGTAACTTTGCTGCTGTTGGAAAGAAGGTTGCATGTTAGAAGGCCATGCATCTTGGCTCCAACCAGAATTATCACTCTGGTTATTTCTCCAAGCTTGTGAATAATTTTTTGCAAAGTTGCTACTGTTGGAGAAGTTGCCTGGTCTTCCTTGATCGCCCATGTAATTAACTTGTTCTTTTTGAGTGCATGGATAAGAACAATAACCATTGGGATGGTCACATCAACAAAAATCACAAATTAATTATGGGGACTGGCTAGGATAGTATTGCACTACCAGCATTTGCTGAGGAAGGTTATCTAGCCGCTTGTTGAGTGCTTCTATTTTCTGCATTATACTCTTATTCTGTGCCCTGAGCTCATCTGCAGAAGTTTGTATATGGGACGAAATAGCTGTTAGGACCACAGGAAACACTAGAAAGGGGGTTGAATAGTGTTTTATAATCTTTACAGATTTTCTTGAAAACCTTTTGAAACAAGCAAAACTGATTTGAGAATCTTTTATCAACCTTCCGAAACTGGGAGTTTCAGCAACTTGCTGATGCAACTCAGAAGGTTGAATAAAAACCTTTTTGAAATTAATTTCTCTTAAAGAAAAGATTGTTTTTCTGCTTCGATTAATAAAACAACTTTTCTTTATCCCTCCTTGGTTAATTTAAACAGATAACAGCGGAAAGTAAAAAGGTAAGGGAAGAGAGAACTTAACACAAAGATTTATACTGATTAACCCACTAACCTAGTGAGCTACATCCAGTCCCAAGGCAAACCACCACTGGATTTTCCACTAATCCTGCAAGATTACAAGTATTCTTTTACAGACAAGCCTCTCCAGGCTCAACAAGTATTCTTTGTCTTCGACTGCCTCTCCAGGCAACTCATGCAGTATTCTTTTACAGTTAAGCCTCTTCAGGCTCAGCGAGTATTCTTTCTTCCACCAAGCCTCTCCAGGCTCAACAAGTATTCTTTGTTTTCCAACTGCCTCTCTAGGCAACTCATGCAGTATTCTTTTACAGTCAAGCCTCTCCAGGCTCAACGAGTATTCTTTCTTCCACCAAGCCTCTCCAGGCTCTCAGACACTTGATAGTGTTTATAATTCAAACTAAGTTTAAGTTTCTAAGAAACATAAACTTAGGTTCTTCTTGTACAAAGGGATAAATGATTGGGAAGGAAAGATTGGATCTAGAACAGAAAACGAAAGCAGATAGCCAATAGAGAAGGAATGCAACATGTTCATTCTCAGAGACCTTACCAGATTTGGCATTATTCTAAATAAAATGGGAATAGGTCAATTTATCAAAATTTGGCTCAATGTGTGGTTCAGACACTTTCAGGAAAGGAAGAATTAATTGGCCTTCAGGTCGAAGGCCAGTAATGGCAGTAACATAAAAAAGTGTTGGTGTTATCATGCCATAAGGTAAATGGAATGAGTTGGTAGATCTTTCCCAGAAAAGAAGAGAGGAAAAAATTAAAGCAGGGTCAAAACTAAGGTCGAACTTACTTAGTTGAATAAGATTGAAAATACCAAGTTGCTTCCATAAAGCCCCCATAGTATTTTCGACCTTATTCAACCACATGACATAAGAATCTTTTCGAGCAGGAGGAGTTGCTCGAAAAGCATCACTTATATTTTCGAGATGATCTATTCGAATTAGAGACCAGAAAATTCGAATTTTCTCCTTTTTCAGACTTGGAAAAAACTCATTGTATTGATCAAGAGAAGAAGGAGGAGTATATGGACCTAAGAAAGCAAGTTGTTTTTTCCTAATTGAATAGGGAATGAGTACCTGGGAATTCCAGATAGCTATTTTCTCTTCAGCATTTTCAGGCTCAGGGACATAGACTCTATCATCCCTAGCAAGGAGGTCACTTTTGACAACGGTCAGGGATACTGGAGTAGAACCTTCAGAAGCCATTAATGGAGTTCTTGAAGTTCTTGAGAAAGAAAAGAGAACAATGCAACGGTGCAAATGAGCTGAAAATGCATCAAGAAAAGTAAAATCAGAACCTTTGAGATATTTAATCGGTGAAACTCAAGTTAAAAATAAGAAAAGATGATCAAAAAGAGATAAAGATCATACCTTGAGTGAGAAGGAATGACGCTGGTTGAGAGAAAAGTTGGAGTTCTTGAGGTTGAAGATGAAAAGTGAAACTGAAGGGTTTTTACTTGATATTTATATGAGAGAAATAACATGATTACAAAGAAGTTTAAAAAGTAACCATGATTACACGTTTCTTGGAACGTGAGTTAATAGCCCAAAAACGTGGGAAAGTCAGTTAGCTTTCAAAAAGTAACTGAAATATTAGTTTAATTGGAAAATGAAAGGTTTTTATCTGAAACATGTATTTAATTTTTCCTTTTAAATTTTGAATAATTGTTATTTGGAATACCAAAGGTTTGTTCCAAAAATATCTCTTTCTGCAAATAAAATAAATTAAATTATTACTTGAACGAGACAATTTTTGGGGGGGCATCTGTTAGGATTTGATTTTCAATTGTTTCGAATTCCACAAGTGACAAGGGTATGACGCCATTTCGAATTTACAGAAGAGGTAAAACCACCTCATTTTGAATTTTGATAATAAGTCTGTTAACTTAGAGAAAAATTCTTGATTGAAGTCAAGGCAAAAAGACTTTAGGAATTCGAAAAGAAGACAAGTGTAAATTCGAGAAATAATACATTGTAGGTATTTCAAAAGGCAAGTGATAATTCTTTTATTCATATCCAAATTCGAATAACATTAGTTCGAATACATTGGAAATATATTAGAAAGGAAGCTATCCTAAGTGTCTAATACATTACAAAGGAAATTATCCTAAGTTATAATGAGTCCTTGACTCATGTCTTCCACACCTCTTTCTCTTCTTCCTCCCCCACAGGTTTTGATAGAGCCAAGGCAAAGGAGAATATGTTTTCCCATTTGTTGAATCATCTTCGACTTGGGGAAGGAATCAAGGTCGGCATAGGAAAACAATAATAGATTCATTTATTATATAAATGAACCTATATTTTGCTATCACGTACAATCCAAAAGCAAAATTTTAAAGAAAAAGTTTGAAAAAGCCAATGGCTTTGGCCATTACGTCAATCCTATCAAAAATGAAATCATTCCAGATTGGATTGAACGTAATAGCCAAAGGAATTAACTTCTTCATATTCTTTGAAGAATTTAGAAGAAAAGAGAAGAAGAGAGAATGAAGAATTGTGAAAAGAATGTGCAAACGACTCTTATTTATAGGAGTGAAAAGAGGCAAGTGCCATTAATAACACTATTTTAACGTCCAATGAGAAGAATCCTCATAATGAAGTTAAGTGGACGGTGGTCGGTGGTCTTTATGATCTTTGGAATGGTCAAATGAAATTTGACATGTGGGACAGGGAAGATTGTAGTCAAAATCTCGAAAATAGAAAAACTCATTAAGTTCAAATGTCAAGAAAAGATTAAGTCTTAAAGTTAAGGATTTTCTCGAATCCATGAAGTCAAAATTCCAGAAAGAAGATTTCGAGAAAACAGAAAGAAGATTTCGAGAAATCAGAAGGCAAGAATTTGAGAGACAGGAACAGAGAATTCGAAGACAAGATATCTGAAGACTTAGAAGATTTCTGAAGAAATCAAAAGAAAGTTTGAAAAGTCAGAAGACAGTTATTGAAGATCAGAAACGGTTTTCTGGTTAGCAGAAGACATGGCAAGCATGCACGCTGCCAGCACATAGGGCTAGATAATGTGTCATATGTACATTAGTCAGCCGTTAGGATTAGGAAACTATAAATAGGTGAACTCTTGATGTAATAAGGGTTGGCAAATCATTTATACTCAAACTCTCTAAAACACCTTACACGTCCAAACTTAAAGCGACAAACAAGTTACAAGGAGAAGGAAGTATGTGATGAACCCATCCAATTTCTTTCAATGCAATTGTTCTTACAATTCATTTTTCTTTTCTTTATTTTATATTCCGCAATTTACATTCTGCAATTTTTATTTGCATTGCTTTTTCTTGAACTTTCAGTGATTTCTGTGAAAGTTGATTTCAGAAAATATAGTTTGGAAAACTTGATAAAATTCTGAATCAAGTAGTTCTAATTCTTTCTGAAAGATAAGTTTTGATTAAGTTCTGAATCAAAACCTTTAAAACTTGTTATGTCTGGATCTCTGAAACATAACAATTGACTTGGTAAAATTCTGTACCAATCAACCATTTTTCCAGAAAATTTGAACTTTTGAAAGTCTTTTATAAATCAGAAACACCATAAATCTACTTTTAAAAAGAATCCCGTAAGAGGATCTGATTCTAATCCCCAGATTGTTCGTAGAATCAAAGTGATTAAAATTTAATTTTCGGAATTAGATTTTTTCACCACAAACAATAGCATATCAAATTAAAGCCCCGGAAGTTAGCTTTTCAATGCCACTAAAATCACTCCAATCGGACACCTATAGCTCTAGATATCATCAAAACAAGACAGGTAGGTCAGTAGGCTTACAAATCCGAATTTAAACAACATTTACAGTTAAAGCCCAATTAAGCCCAATTTGGTAAATTCCAATTAAAACAATGGATTTAATCACAATTAGAGCCCAGGAAAGCTAAGATTAATTATACAAAGTGTGAATAAAAATGTGATCATCACTGTGGAACATAATCTCCAAGCGTTCTTCTTAGTTGATTTTTCCATTCACTAGCCATGATTGGTGCAACTTTTACTTCATTTGGGGTGGTTGAACAAAGAGTGTTGAGATTGTATCTTTGAACTCGTCCTTTTGATGTCTTTTCAATTTCAGGGTTAAACTCCAATAACGCTTTTGGTACCTGACCTTTCAAAAGTATAAATCACAAGGACTATAACAAGGGTTAGTTAACAAAATTAATTATAGAAAAAAAAAGAAAAATAAGAAGAAAAGATAACTACAAAAGATTAAAAATACAAATATTTACAACTTGATAAGATAGACCTCCCGAGAATTTAAATTGAGACACCGTTCCCCGACAACGGCGCCAAAAATACTTGTTGATATTTTGGCAAGTGTACCAAAATCCAGCAGTATATTAGTAAGTAAAATGGGTTTGTCGTATCCACAGGGAACGATTCAATTGTAAATCCTAGTGGTCACACTTATCAAGTGAGAAAAGATGGTTGTTGTTTGTGTAGATCGTAATAGTAAATAAAAAGCAGTAAATTGAGATAGGTTGAGCAATTACTAGAACTAGGATTGAGTTTCATCTATCGCACTCCTCTTGCATTTGAAACACAATGATATTTATGAATATGTAATTATAATATCTAAGCACAAATAAATATTATTTCATAAAAGGCTCCCACAGATATGAAATACTCAGAAACAATTTATCCTGGTTCCCACAGTGATAAATTGCCCCAGTTGAAGAACAGTTGTAAAAGCTTTTAAGTCATCCTGGTTCCCACAGTGAACACTTCAGTGTTTTCACCAATCATAGTTCAAGATCCCTATTCCTAGGCTCCCAAGAACTCGCATCTTGATTTTATAAAACCACTTTCCAGTGCGCCCCATAAAAATCAAACCATAACTCTGGCACAAAGGCAGAAGCTAAGCATTAAGAATAGAATAAAAACACTGATATTATAAAGACAGGGATTCATAAATAATAAAGAGAATTCAAATACAATTGGGGATTGAATCGACTACATTTAATCCTATGGGAGATTGTAGCTACTCATGGTAGCCATTACAAACCAATAGAGAAACTGTTATACTTTTCTCTAGCTTTAGATCTGCTCCGTCGTCTCCCCTGATCTTTGCAAAAGGTCCTTTAAATAGAAGTTGGAAAGCTATCTGAAATCTGGAAGGAATCTTGTTGGAAATCTTATTGGAAATCTGTTTCCGTATTCCTGCGCTCCAACCTGCGCTCAGCGTAGATTAAGCGCAGGAAACAAAATGGTATTTTAATTCCTGCGCTCCACTTTCGCTCAGCTCAAGTGGAGCGCAGCTAACCGTTTCTGCTTTTCCTGGTTTCCTATTTTTCAGCTTGATCTCCTCCTGATCTTATCTTTGTCTGCTACGCTTTCCTTATTTCCCTCTTTTTAGCTTGATCTTGTGTTGATTCTATCTTCAATTTGATTTGAATTTGAATTGAGAATTTTATCTGCAGAATCTTTATCCAAATAACTGCTGATTTTATCTTGATCTGCTGCCATTTAGAATCTTATCTGCAGATTATTTCTTCAAATAAATGCTATCTTGTTTCTTCTTTTAAAACTTTCCTCTTTATCTGCAAAATCAATAGATTTCTTATCAAAATAGCATCAAATTCAAATTTGAATTAAATATTCACATGATCTGCAAATTTAAACTAAAAAGAAATAAATTGAAGAATAAATCTAACATTTTGCCCTTGATAAGTGTTGTAATTATATAGAAATTTATCATTAATTTAGCACTTATCAGCTCTCACCCAAGAGATCAAATTATTGGAGATACCTCAGATAGGGTAAGGACAAGATCATCTTTTAGAAATTCTGAAAATATGATGGCTCACTTGTCTGAAACAGAACCTAAGGATATTCAAGAAGCTCTAGATGATGAGTCTTGGGTGAGAGCAATGGAGGAAGAGCTAAGTCAGTTTGAGAAAAGCAAAGTCTGGACTCTTATTCCTCCTCCCGCACATCAATCTAGCACTAGATGGGTGTTTCACAATAAGCTAAATTAAAAAGGGAAAGTTATGAGGAACAAGGCAAGACTGGTGGCTCGAGGTTTTAATCAACAAGAAGGAATAGACTATGATGAGACCTTTGCACCAGTGGAAAGACTTGAAGCTATCAGGATACTCCTAGTCTTTACAGCTCACAAAGACTTCAAGCTCTATCAAATGGACTTGAAGAGTGCTTTCTTAAATGGGGTAATTGAAGAAGAGCTATATATAAGACAACCCCTGGATTTGAGAACCCAGAATACCCTGAGTACGTGCTAAGACTGAGAAAATCTCTATATGGACTTAAGCAGGCTCCAAGAGCTTGGTATGATAGACTAAGCTCATTCCTTGTTGAGAATGGATTCACTAGAGGTCAGATTGACACAACTCTTTTCAAAAGGGAGTATAAAAAAGATTTACTTATTGTACAAATTTATGTAGATGATATAATTTTGGATCTACTAATGAATCTCTTTGCCAAGATTTCTCAAGTTTCATGCAGGGTGAGTTTGAGATGAGCATGATGGGTGAGCTGAGATTCTTCTTGGGCTTACAAATCAAACAACAAACAAATGGAATTTTTATTCATCAAGGAAAATATGCAAAAGATTTTTTGAAGAAATTCAAGATGGAAGATGCCAAGCCCATGAAAACACCCATGCATACATCAACTCCGATTGACAAAGATGAGAAAGGTAAGCCAGTCTCAGATAAACTTTACAGAGGTATGATTCGATCTCTCATGTATCTCACTGCTAGTAGACCTAATATTCAATATGATGTTGGAATATGTGCAAGATATAAATCTAATCCTAAAGAATCTCACCTTTATGCTGTCAAAAGAATTTTTAGATACTCGAGTGGTTCTACTAATCTTGGTCTCTGGTATGAGAAGGGTTCCAAGTTTGATCTCACAAGGTATAGTGATGCTGACTTTGCTGGAGATAAAATGGACAGAAAAAGCACAAATGGAAATTGTCAATTCCTTGGAAAGTGTCTCGTGTCCTGGTCTTGTAAAAAGTAGAACACCATTGCTCTATCCACAACTAAAGCTGAGTATGTCTCAACTGCTACATGTTGTACTCAAGTTCTATGGATCAAATCTCAATTACTAGACTATACACTAAGGTAATCTAAAATACCTATCCTCTGTGACAACACAAGTGCAATCCATATAGCTAAGAACCCCATTCATCACTCAAGATCTAAGCACATGGATATAAAACATCACTTCATTAGAGATCATGTTCAAAAGGGAAATGTTGAGGTCATCTTCATTGAAACCAAAAATCAGGTTGCTGATATCTTTACCAAGCCTCTTTTGGAAGATAGGTTCAATTACATTCTAAAGCTTCTGAACATGAGACCTCTAACATGGAATGAAATATAAAAATAAATAATAAAGTTTCAAAAGTTCTATGCATAATGTAAGTCAGGGTAAGACTACGTCCAGACCTAAGACTCAGACTCAGACTGAGCCTGAACCTGAGACTCAGACTGAGACTCGGTTTGTAGACTGAGCCTCAAAATGGTAACAAAGCTTTTAATTGCCTTGAAAGCTAACTAGTGAAGGGTTTGTAATGGCTAGTTTCCTACTAACGGCTAACTCCCACAAAAGTTGACCTACTAGTTGTTACCTATTTAATCCTCAACTACCCAACTACATTCTAAAATCTCTCTAAATCGGTTCTCTTATTCTTTTCTCATTATAAAAATCTCAAAGTTCTCTTAAATCTCTCACTCGTGCATATCAAGATCCCTGCAATAAAACATCCTTCACCTTATCTCTCATCATCTTCCTCCTCTCCAGAACTCACCAACATGTCTACTGATTCATCTGCTTCCTATGATGTTATTACCTCCAGCCAAGTGAGACTCACAAGGTCTCCTACCCCTCAAACCTAACACAAACTTTGAATATACTTAGGTTCAATCTTAGCCTCCAACGAAAACCAAGTCATCTCCTAGAAAGTCTAGGAGAATAGCCTCTAACGTAGTTCAAACCTCAGCTCCTAGACAATCCATATCACCTACCCACGTTGATATGACCCAGATCTATGCCTCCTCCAAAGGCAAAGAAAAAATGGTAGGAGTTAGCAAGGAGAAGAAGAAAGTTTCCTTTCAATCAGATCTCTTTGAAAATGATTTGGTAGAAGCAAAGTACACTGAATGTTTTGCAGATAGAAAAGTAGTCATTGGAAGAATCATTCTTCCGCTTGAGCTCAAGCATCTAAACTGGGACATCTTTCCCTACATAAATAAGCAAGGCTGGGAAGGATATCTCAGTCTCTATGAACCAGTCAATCCCAAGCTCACAAGAGCTTTCTATGCTTCCTACGCTAGTGCCAAAGGAGAATCTGAGCTGACTCCTCACGTGGTTGCACACCTCAAAGGCATAAAAATGGATATAACTGAGGAAACTCTTGGAAGCATCATCCAAGCCTCAGTCTTAAGGAACCGTCTCTACAATGAAGATCAAAGGTGGAGACTGATAGGGATTCAAGCAGCTGACGTCGGTGCATCCTTATTCAACCAAGCTTAGATCAATCTTTCCTCATCCTCTCTCAATCCTTATGGGAGATTTCTATTTCAATTGGTAGCCAAGACTATCATTCTCCGAGCTGGGACTTTTGACAAAATGAATGCCATTGACCCCATTGTCATGTACCACCTCAAGCATGGAATTGCTTTGAATCTGCCTTATCTCATTCTGAAGCATATGGAGCATGCATTCAACAACGTGAAGATGAATGCATCTCTTCCATTTGCAATTCTGATTACTCGTATCCTCAAGCATTTCAAAGTGGATCTCTCCATGGCTGAGGAAACCAAAGAGAAGAAAACTTATTTTGGTAAGTCAAACATTCAAGCTCTAAAGCTTGAAGGTAAGGCCATTCCTCATCCACCCTTCTCTCTGCCATCCTCCTCTCCCTCAAAGAAAAGAAACCTGAGCCAAGCTCAGTTCAACCTCACCATCATTGAAGATGTCATGTCCTGAGACAGTGACTGCCAAGAAAAACAAGAAGGAGAAAAAGAAGAGACCAAGAGAATTTCCCATAGAAGACCCTCAACAGGAAGCAACTGGAAGCAACTAAGAAAAAGGAGAAAAAGAAAAAGAAGGAAAAAGAAGCTTTTGTTGCTCTAGTTCAGCATGAGCCAGAGCCTGTAGAGATGGATCTCAGTCAAGCTGCTCAAAGAGAAGAAGCTCAAGGTGAACAAGTACTCTCAACTCCTCCAGTTTCACCTTAGGCTTCCTCTCATCCTGTACCTTCTCCTATCACAAGATTGGTTGCTCAAACTCTCACAGAGTTGGAGAAAGAAATCTCTAGAGAACCTACTCTAGTCGCTCAGCATGAGCATGAGACTGAGACTGAAAGGCCAGCCTCAACTGGAGATGAAAGTATAAAGACCGGGGTTCAGGACCAATGTAAGACCCCCGTAGCCTCTCCTGATCGTCAAGCTTCAATGGCCACACCTGGTAAGATCTTTGTTGACTCTCTTTTCCAATCTCACCAAGCTTTGACCAATCTCAACCTAAAGCGCCTAATCATTCCATGCCAACTCACATATCTGGGTCAATCAATACCTTCATCAACACTTTGCATAAGGAACAACATCAGCAACAACAAGCTCAGCCTAGCTCAGACCAGCCTTCACAAAACTCTCAACACAAAATGGAGAAAGAACTAAAGAAGATTAGGCGTAGGCAAGATAGCCTCTTTGAAGGAATGGATCTAATCCTCAAGGCTATTCATGATTCAAACAACTATCATCATCAGGTGTATCAGCATCTCTCCAGCCTGCCTCCTCTTCCTTCTGTTCCTCAATCAGTAACTTGTCCAGCTGAGTCTCCCTCATGCTCCACCTCGTCCCCTGGAAAATAGTCTTTCAATCTATTTTTTATGTTGGCAAAAGGGGGAGAATAAGATAGTTAGTAGGGTAGAAAAAGCTTAGGGAAAGCTTTGTTTTAGCTTAGGTTGTCTTAGGCTATTGCGTGTCTAAATCTTAGCTTCTTTCTTTTTTTTTTTTTTGAAAAAATCCAGAATTTATAATCACTCATGGTTAATGACAAAATTATTCTGTTGTTCTTCATATCTTTTTATCATTATTAAAGTATTTCATGAACAATTAGAAATACATAATTTAGCTTTAAGCTTAACGAACACAAATATCTTTTAAAAGAATAAAGCTAAGACAGTTGCATCTGACACTCAGGGGGAGTTAAGAATTGAGGGGGAGTTTAAAATATTTCAAACTTGGTTCAAATCTTAGATAACCAAAAGCTTCTCAAACTTGAGGGTTTTCCATCATCAAAAGGGGGAGATTGTTGAGACAAGCTCATTCCTTAGAGTTTTAATGATATCAAACCTTAAGTGAATATGCATGAGCTCTCGGTGTATCTAAGATCCATTGGTTGTACTAACTGTGCGTTAAGACTGTGCAACCCTTAGACTACACTTTGCAGGTCTTAAAATGCTAAGGAACAAAGTCAAAGTACAAGGATCAACTAAGACTCAACCTAAATATGAAAGCTAAAGCAAATTTCAAGAAACAACGTCTTACTGTACCACCATCAGGAAAGACTCAGTCTAAGCATGTCAAAGAAGCACTTTGAAGCATAAAGCTGAGCACAAGACAAGACAAGAGTTAAGTTAAGACTGACCAAGCTCAGACTCATAAGTGAGACTTGTTGAGTCTCAAAATATTATTAAGTGATTAATAATGTTTAAGTCTCATAACCCAATGTTTTAATGTATAACAAATTTGGTTAAAGTATGCTGATAAAAAGTATAAATTCTCTTAAGGGTATTTCATATGTTTCAGCAAGTCTCTAAAGGATCAACCCTCTGAAGTGGTGCAACCTTCTGAACGAGAAGAACCTGCTGAAGTTATTCAACCCTCTGAAGAGATATACTGCCTGAAGCAAGAAGACCTGCTGAAGACTCTCTAATCAAAAGGCTTTATGAACAAGACTTAAATGCATCCTCAACGTCTTCTGCAAGTTTGTTTCATTTAAGGAAGTTTATAGAGATCCTTTTGAGCTTTTCAAATCATCTTACCTAGAAAGGGAAACTGTTGTAACATAGTACCTGCAAATGTGTCAGAATTGTATCAAGGTCTGCACACCTGCACTGCACAAAAGTCAGAAGCTTTTTGGAGATTGTCTCACAATGGTTCTAACAGCATTTAATGCTATTTCTCAATGGTGAGTTCAAGCAATCTTCAACGGACTCAATCCTGACTCTATATAAAGCTTCGTGAAGGATTTCAAGAAGAGAGAGAAGATATAATAACAATCCAAAACGCTGCAAATTCTGTGCTACTTATTCTCTGATATATTGTACTCAAATTTCATACATCCTGAGTTGTTACTCAGTTACTTTGTACAAGTTCAATTTCAGTTTGAGTTAGGAACTAGTTTGGTTCTGTAACTTAAACAAATTTCATTTGTAAATACTCATAAGTGTCTGAGATCCTAGAGAGGCTTGGAGAAACAAAGAATACTTGTTGTTGAGCCTGAAGAGGCTTGTTGTTTAAAGAATACTTGGTTTTGAGCCTGGAGAGGCTTGTCTGCAAAATAATACTTGGGTTTGATCCTGGAGAGGCTTCTCTGTAAAAGAATACTTGTAACTGATCAGTTAGTGGAAAATCCTTTGCTGCTTTGGCATTGGGACTGGACGCAGCTCACAGTGAAAGTGAGTGAACCAGGATAAATCTATGGCTAAGTTTTCTCTTACCCTTATCTCTTTGCGTTTGATTTAAACTAACCTAGAGGGTTCTGAGTAAATTGTTTTATAAGTTGGAACTGAAAAAAAATGCAAAAGCATTTAAAAACAAGTTTTCAAAATTGTTTTATTGGACCTGTTGAAGCAACTTCAAGAAGTACCTTACTCCCAGTTTCAGCAAGTTACTTATATTTCGTTGTGAAAAGTTTTGCTTGTGAAAGGTTTTCCGAAATCAGTTTGAAAAATATAAAACACTATTCAACCCCCCTTCTAGTGTTTCATGTGGTTTCTACAAGACTGAGACTTAGACTCACCAACTAAGACTGAGACTCAGATTCATGTACTTAGACTTAAACAAAGCATCAGAAGCATGTCAACGCAAGTACGCTGACACTGCACAAGAAAGCCGACACAACAGTACAAACACGCTGACACATTCTGGGCACTCTGACATAGCAACACAAACATGCTGACACACTCTGGGCCTCTACAACGGACAAACCCTCTCACCTGCAACGGCTACATTAACGGCTACCTGCCATAGGGTATAAAAGGAAGACCTCTTGACTTTGAATAGTGAGAGACACCACTGCACAAGCTGAAAAATCCCAATCTCAAGTGAATCTCACCCTTCATAAGTCTATCTTTCTTTGTAAAGCAATCATCTCTTCTATCTAATCTTTGTCGTGTAACTCCAAGAGTGATTGTAACTAGCCAAGCTTATTGTGTATCCATACTTTGTACATAGATTCTAGAACCAACTTAAAGATGCTACCAGGAATGTAGTTATCTTCAAGATGCATAAAAAGGAATTTTAAATAATTAGAGTGTGGATGAGAATGTAGTTATGGAATCAAGCAACCAAGATCAAGATGCTACCAGGAATAATGATGAGCATGTCTTTGTTGGTGTTAACCTGAATAAGCAGAACAATGAGGATAAAACAATCTTTGGGCCTTGGCTGTTGGTGAAGAAAACACCACGCAAGAAGATTAAAGCAAATTCCCAGAATCTGGAAAACAATTCAGATGTCAACCAAGATGTCAACCTAGTATCTTCAAATATTTCTGGAACTAGGTTTGAGGTTTTATCAACAACAATTGATGAAAATATTGGGTCTAAGATTAACCAGTCCAGCCACTACAATTATAAAGAAAACCCAAAAATAGTCATCCTGGGCCAAGTCATACAAAAGTATTACCACCTAAAACCATTAAAAATCAACATGGGAATCAGAAATCTCAGTCAAGAACTCAGAAAAAGATGGCTTCATCATCGAAAGATCAATAGAAGATTGTAGCAAGTAAGGCTACTCCAATTCAACCAGCAACTACAACCAAGGAGCTTTCTCCATTGGAGATTCAAGAAAAGGAGAAAAAGGATGATTGTGAGAGAGAAATCCTAGCAATAATGAGTATATACCACAACAAAAGGTAGGAAGCTCATTCTAAGGGTGATTATGTAGGATATCCATTGAGTATGGATAAAAATAGCTTCTACAAGTTAATGCAAGGTATGAGTTCTTCCTTAATCCATGTTCGTGTGGGTGATTCGAATATGGAAAAACCTCCAGATGATCAATCTGATTGGGGGGAGGCTAATAATCCCAATGCAATTGGTATGAACCCTCATGGGTCAGAATCTCAACCTAAAGGTTGTAGACCTAATTAGCTCCAATGAATTTCTTAACTTGGAATTGTAAGGGGGCAGGTGCAAAAATGTTTCCTGGTCTTATTAGAGATTTGGGAAAATTGTATCAGCTGAACTTTATTGCCTTATTAAAACAATGAATTAGTGGTACTAAGGCTGATCCTGCTATTAAAAGGATGGGATTCTCAGGTGGTGTAGGAGTTAAGGTTCAATGCTTTTTGGGGGGAATATGGTGTTTGTGGAGAAATGGGGCTCTAACTGTTAATGTAATTAGCTCTACTTCTCAATGCATACACCTACAACTCATCAATGTGGGAGGTTCAAATTGGACTTTATCTAATGTCTATGCTAGTCTGAATGATCATAACTGTGAGGATCTCTGGGATGAATTAATTAACGTTGGATCTACTATTGAAGAACCTTGGTGTGTGATGGGAGATTTTAACTATATACTTTATGATTTTGAGAAAATTGGTGTAGTCGGTGTAAATCGCAAATCAATAAATGCCTTTTCTAATTGTTTGGAAAATTGTAGCCTACAGGAAATTCCTTCCAAAGGTCCATTTCTAACTTGGCAAAAAGGTAATGGGCAGCAAAGGTTGGACAATGTTGTATGCTCACAATATTGGAGAGTGCAATTCCAGCAGGCTACCGTGATCAATCCGGTTCTTCCTACTTTTGATTATTGTGGGTTATGGTTAAAACTTGACCCTAATCAGCATAATCATAGGCCAGAAAAACCTTTCAAATTTATTTATTGCTGGTTATCTCACTCTGATTTTCATGAGCAGGTAAAAAGGTATTGGATTGCAGGTAGACCATGGAATCATAACATAGATTCTTTTCAATCTAATATGCTTATATGGAACCAAATGGTATTTGGTAATATCTTCAAACAGAAAAATACAATCTTGAGAAGACTTGAAGGAATTGATAGGAAGCTTCATGAAGGTCTAAACCCCAACCTATCCCAATTGAGTATTGATCTTTGGACTGAATTTGAGGTAATTCTAGTAAGAGAAGAAGAATATTGGCTACATCACTCACGAGTTAACTGGCTTAATTTGGGAGATAGGTATACACACTTTTACCATCAAGCAACTATGATTAGAAGATCTCGTAACAAAATTGAAGCCCTTCAAGATGAAAACCATAATTGGGTGTATGATGAAGATCAGCTTCAACATATGGTGATGTTTTTTTCTAAAGGTTTTATATTCTGATGACACTATTGGATCAGGAAGTACATTAAAAGATCATTACTTTCCATCTCTACCACTTGAGGTTACTTCTAGATTTTCTACTATTCCTACATCAGATGAAATTAAAAATGCTTTTTTCAGTATTGGTAATTTTAAGGCTCCTGGCCCCGATGGCATACATGCACTATTTTATATATGCCAATGGGAGGTCATGGAGTCGATAGTAGTGGATCTCATATTACAGGTTTGGTCTAACCCAACTTTGGTTAATAATATAAATCAAACACATTACACTTATCCCTAAAAATGATTCTCCTAACTGTCCTGCACAATTTCGTCCAATTTCTTTATGTAATGTAAGCTATAAGATATTAACTAAACTTATTACTAATAGATTGCATGATATTATGCCTATAATTGTTGGTCCTACACAATGCTCCTTTGTAAAAGGTAGACAGGTTATAGATAATGTAATTCTTCTTTAGGAACTAATTCATTCTTTACGTTATCTTAATGGTAAGAAAGGATTTATGGTTTTAAAAATAGATATGGCAAAAGCATATGATAGGATGAAATGGACTTTTATTATTGACACTATTAAAAAAGTAGGTCTCCCAAATCACTTAGTGGATATTATTGCTAACTGTATTTCATCACCTACAGCTAGAATTAATAGGAAGGGTTCCCAAACCTCTTATTTTACTCCAACTCGTGGTTTAAGGTAAGGTGATCCAATTTCACCTTACCTTTTTGTTATGTCTATGGAAAGATTACATCATTTAATTGATAAGAATGTTAACTCTTGTTCTTGGAAAGGATTTTCTTTTGGCAGGAATGGACCTACAATTTCAAACTTACTCTTTGCGGATGATATTATCCTCATTGTTGAAGCTAGTGTTGATCAAGCATTGGTGATAAATTCTGTTTTGGAAGAGTTCTGTGCATGGTCTGGGTAAAGGGTGAGTAGTGAAAAATCACATATCTTCTTCTCAAAGAATACTTACAATAGTATAATTCAAGAGATTACTTCTATTCTATCTATTGAACATATTGAAGACTTAGGCACATATCTGGGTTTCCCCGTTATTCATGGAAGAACTACTCGAAGTACTTACTCTACTATAATTGATAAAGTGCGTAAGAAACTTCTGGTTGGAAAGCTAACTCCCTCTCCATGGTTAGCCGCATCACATTGGCTCAATCTACAGTAATGAGTATTCCTCATTACCTTATGCAAGCCTCTATCATACCTATTAGTGTTTGTGAAGAAATTGAGAGACTATGCTGCAAATTCATATGGGGATCTTCTTCAAAGAAAAAAAGGTTCATCTAGTTGCTTGAGGAAAAATATGTCAACCCAAAAAATAAGGTGTTCTTGTTTTTAAACCTCTTAAATTGGTAAATGAAGCTTACATGGTAAAATTGGGCTAGGCACTTATAAACCAACCAAACCTTCTTTGGGTACAAGTTGTTCGAACCAAATATAAGTGTGGTTCTATTAGGATGCCTATTGTTAAGAGCTGCTATAGAGAATCCAACTTATGGAAAGGAATTACTAATGCATGGAAGCATGTTCAATTTGGTGTGGTATGGAATATTGGGAATGGTAACAACATAAGATTCTGGTTGGATGCTTTTATTCCCGGTTTAAATCCCCTTATTTCTTATGCATGTGAATCAGTTCCGGAGTGGCAGAAAAATCTTCCGATAGTTTCATTTGCATCAGTAGGGAAGTGGAACATGGTGGAGGTTCATAATCTCCTGCATGCTGATAGTTTGTTTAGACTTAATGCTATCACAGCTCCTAGGGAAAATATCTCTTATGATACTCCTACTTGGGTTGCTTCTTCTGATTGAGAATTTCATATCCAATATATATGATATTATTGGTTCTTCTTATAATGCAAATATTGATTCCAGCCTATGTCAGACTATTTGGGATTGGAAGGGTCCGCCTATAATACAATGTTTCCTTTGAAAATGTCTACATGGAAAGCTGCTTACAAATAAGGAGCGCCACCATAGGGGTATGTCTCATGACTTTCTCTGTGCCAGATGTAAAGAAGTCCCTGAATCAATAATGCATACCTTGTGTGATTGTCCTGCTGTTATGGACAATTGGAACTCTCTGGTTCATGAAGATTACTGGGCTAGTTTTTTCAGCTTGAGTCTTGAAGGATGGCTTAAGCTCAATTTGTCAGAAGATGTGGCTAACAATCAGATGACAATGGATTGGAAACTGTTATTCCCAATAATCTTGTGGATGACATGGAATGATAGAAATAACTTAGTGTTTAAACAGAAATCAGAAATTACAACTGCTCTTCTACCCAAAGCTTTTTCCTATGCAGCAGAGATTAAAAATTTTTTGGGAACCCTGCATCACTTCAATGTGGTTCGAGAAGACATGAGGAGTAAATCTCTTGGAAATTTCCACCACCAGATTATATAAAGCTCAACATGGATGGATCGGTGAAAAGCCCATTTGGCAAAGCTGCTGGTGGTGGCCTATTTCGTTGAGAAGATGGCAGCTATATGATAGGTTTTACCTCTAATATTGGTGTTTGCACTGTTGTCAAGGCTGAGCTTTGGGCTCTTCTATATGATCTTCAAATTGTAAGAAATAATGGAATCCAGAAATTAGTTATTGAGCTGGATTCAAAAACAACTCTAGATTTAGTCAAGAATGGTTGTAATGATTCACACCATTGTTATAGTATGGTGAGAGACATTAGGGAAGCACCATCATGGGACTGGATTATATCCATTGGTCACACTTATAGAGACGGAAATAGGGCTGCAAATCATTTTGCTAATATGGGGCATTCCTTTCCCCTTGGTATTCATAGTTTGTTATCTTGTCCTAGTTCTATAGTTTACATTCTCAGTTATGATTGTAGGGGCGTAGCCATGCCTCGTCTAGTATTTTAGTTTTGCTTTTTGGGCCTTCGGCCCCTTCAATAATAATAAAATATTAATATTAATATTAATATTAATATTATTTAATATGTGTTGATTCTTGGATGGTTAGTGCATGGTTATTGTCCTAGTTATTGTGTATGTATTTTATTTTGGCTTTTGGGTTTTTCAAATACAACCTATTGAATGTCATGCCTTTCTCTCAATCCTCTATTTGTATTTCTCTTTTCATCCCATGCCTCTCTATGTAAAAGAGGTTTCTTTGTTTTAATGTAATGTAAAATAACAGTCATGGTAATTGAATGATATATGAAGACACCCAAAGGAAGACACTTGGAGAAGATGCTAGTATCTTTGGTTTAATTACTGATTCTCTCATTGGCTTGGGAGAATCGATGTTTTAGGGACCATAATCATGTCACACATATTTATATTTATTGTATGTATGAGATGCATAATATATATGTATGTGATCTTATATATAATGCGATAATGTTAAAATTGGAGAGATAACATAAATCAAATATATATTAAGTCATGATCAAATGCCTTCCAATGCATGACACTCGTCAAGGCTAGAATTGATTAAGTGTAGGTCTGCCAAAACAAGGTACCTTTATCTATACTAGTGAGGCGCGATAGGATAAAAGTAATATCCAATTGTCAACCATTGGATTTTGACTTAACTAGGTATATTCAATAGAATTGAATAACCTAGAGGCATTAAGTTGGTCATTAATTCATAAGATGAATTAAAATAAGAGTTATTCACCTAACTATCCAAGAGTTGTATGCGATACAATTGGAAATTGTTTCCTACCTAAATAACCTATTTTTAAGCGATCAACCAAAGCTAACATAAAACTAGGTGAAATATGGATCTTGCACCATTAGAAAAATCTAGTAATGGGATTTTTCTGAATCAATGTTGAGGGTAGTTGATTTGATTTAAAATAGTGGGAGTAATATTTAATAAAAGTCCTTATTAAATATTTAATAATATGATATTTATTCTGTGATATTATAAGTATGTTGCAATGTTAAATGGTTCCATAAAACATGAAATGTTCATGACTTTGGATGTCAAAGGGTTCAATCGTTGAAGCCCTGGTGGTCGCCATTACAACGTGAAAGGTTCACGGTGAGGTAAAAACCTCGACTCAAATATCGGTTGCGATAAACATACCAGTTATCAATATTCTGATAAGAACGTATTCAAATGATGCAGGGGACTTACTTGTTTATTGATTTATGAAGTGTTCATTTGATATGAGACACATAATGCTAATTGGTGATGCGATATCTAATTTTTGAGTCGGGACACTACCTCGCACCCCACTAAAGGGCGACATCCCTTTTGTCATTGAGATTAGTCCTTAAGAAGAGCATTTTTGTTTGGGATAAAACATTATATGTTTTAGAGCGACATTCTCGGAAGTTACTTGTTCCAAATGCCCTACATGCTGAAAAGATGCTTATGAGAAGCATTAAGATAATGCTTTGGACGCTTGTCACATATTCTAACCACCACGAACTCATAGCTTTATAAGCACAATGAGAACTTGGACGTTTACGATATGATCATACACCTCAAGATAATCTATGAGGAACTAGTTAGACTTGTTAGATATGAGATATCTAAGACATTGGTTCAACACAAACTTTAAAATGGAAACTTATCAGTGCTCATTTTTCAATATGATTGAGATCGTTAAGATCATCAAAAGTTGAGTTTTTCCTTTTCACTAAGAGTTGGAAAAAGACCTATCCTACAACCGTTGTTGGACAAGTATAGTCAATTTGTTATGGATTATAACATGAAATAAATTGACAAACCCGTGCCATACTAGCTTAGTATGTTAAGAACAACTAAGCAATTAGGTATTCATGAGGGAAAATCCATAATTATGGTTCAAGATAAGGGAGAGGACAACACAAGAAGCCCAAGGGAAATGTTGTTAAGGAGAGTAGTTCCCTTGTGATGTGACTAAGAGTTGAAAAAGGAATTACTTAATGTACCTAAAGGAGTTTAAAAAGAAGAGAAGTGAAACTTTTACTTCATGTATTTTGTTATAGAATTCAACTTTCTATTTTTTTTACCTTGAGTATTTGATACTTGATATGGATAACACACATTTCTAAAATATGTAAGATCTGTGAAGAAGTAGAGCATTGACAATGGGAAAAATCGATCTATATGTTCATGTTGGAGCAAGAGTTGTTGCCTTTGTTGTTTGACTTGTTATCTTTGCCCATTGGACTTGTTATTGAGATAAAGAACTTTATTCTTGTAAAAACAAGAGTATTTTTCAAAAGGGTGTTCAATTCATTTAACTGATGATTTTATGTTCTCATTCTTTTTAGTTTCCTTTATAATGAAATATTTAAAGGTTCAAATTTAACGATAAGAACGTCGTTTAAATTTAGCATTGTTGTTTATGACACATAAATGAAAAATGCACTTCAAGATTCCATAAAGATGGATTCTTGAACTCATTCGATTTGGAACCAAGCAAGTCTTGTTTATTTGAAAGATGACTAAGACCTCATTCTCAAATAAAAGTGAGAGGGGAGGTAATCTTTTAGGCCTTATATATAAGGATGTATGTGGGCCTCTAAACACAATTGCTAGAAGTAGGTTTTAGTACTTCATTACATTTATTTATAATTTCAATCAATGTGGGATTTGTGTATCTAATAGAACACAAATCAAAATTCTTTTAAAAGTCCATAGAATTTAAAAATGAAGTACAAAACGAGCTTTGTAAGAGTATTAAGACCTTTCAATTAGGTAAATACTTCAACCAAGAAATTTAATGGCTATCTCCTAATGTGTGATGTAATATCACTTCCCACGATACAACATTTTGAATGTCGTTTCTAAGATGAGAAATTAGATTATACTAGACATGATCCAATTGATGATAGTTAATTGTAAGAGTATTATAAACTCTTTATGGATACATGCTTTATAAAAAAAAAATCTTTCCAATTAACCACATTCTATCTAGCATCAGTTCAAAAGATAGCATATGAGATATGTACTAGCTAGGAAGTGTTAAAGAAAATTTTTATAAAAGAAAAAACAATTAAATTATAAATGAGTTGAGCAAGTAAAGTTCAACCTCTTTTTTAACAAGTCAAGTCTAAGATTTAGGTTTGACTCATTCAAATAAATGAGCAAAGCTTAAGCACCTGATTCTTTCACATTCCAAGCTAATCATGATCTTCAGGTGGGGATGAAAAAAATACTCGTATCCATGGATATCCTTGGATATACCCGCAACAGATACCCAAATCACTACAACAAATCAATGATTTAGATGCAAACATGTAGCGTAGGCCTGACCGACGCTAAAAGGCATCACCGTTGAATTTTATTTTTCTTACAATTTTCTATGTAGCGTCGGCCTGGCCGACGCTAACTTTATTAAAAAGCGTCGACCTGGCTATCGATAATGATAAAAAACTTTTTTAATTTTTTTTATTTAGCATCAGCCTGGCCAAATGCTAAAGGCAAAAAAGTTTTTAGCGTTGGCCTTCATAAAGTTAGTGTCAGTCTGACAAACGCTAAAGGCCGACGCTAAAGGCAAAAACAGTTTTAGTCTCGCCTTCATAAAGTTAGTGTCAGCCTGGGCGACGTTAATTTCTTGTTATTTTTTCACTATGTGTATATAATATTTTGCACTATATAATTCAAGAAACAAACTTAGCTTAACGATAATGCTCCTTCTTGGTATCAAGCAGGTTGTGGGTTCGATCCTCGCACTTGATAAGTTTGGGAAGAAATGTTTTTTTAAAAAGAATTATTAGCGTCGGCCATGTCAACGCTATGTTATGGCGGCCATTGAACTAGCGTTGGCTATTTGTGACGACCAGACCGACGCTACATAGCGATAGCCATAAAACGTCGTCGCTACAGCATTTACGATGAGGCTTTTAGCGACGGCTGGTGGGTCGTCGCTAGGCCGTTGCTAATTATGAATTAGTGGCAGTTTTTCCCCTGTAGCGATGACTTTTGGCCGTCACTAAAAAACGTTTTTCTTGTAGTGAAGATTTATAAAATGTGAGGACGAATATTATATTAATCGCCCCGTGGGTACCCCAACCCACATTCTCATTAAAATATATTTTTCTATTAAGTATATTATAATATTATGATGGGATAAATTTTTTATATTATTTGTCGTGATATTTTATTATATTAACTCGTAATGATATTATATAATGATAATTTATATTTTATAATATTAATATAATATAATATTTTGGTATATTTTATTATATTCTCTTCTATTCTTTTTATAATTCTTAATTATTAATGGGTAACTCGTTAATACTCACTACCTACATAGATACCCGCTAATTTTAACAGGTATGAATACAAGTAGTATATTATCGATCTGTGCCCGACTCGACTCAACTTGACTCGACTGATTTACATCCCTAATAATGCTTATGCGTTTGGAACAACAAGGAAAAAAGGGAGGGGATAGAAAATCGTACAAGAGCAGCGTTGATTCATTTTTATGGGTTATACTGCCGTGAAACACAAGAAGAAGTGGGAAAACGTAATAAAAAGTCTGGTTTTCCCCAAAATAATCCGGTGATGGTATCTGACGGTGGGTGGTCGTGTTCTCCAATGATAACATCTGGCAATGACATCTGGATGTGGGTGATTATTTTCTCCGGTGACAACATCTCGACTTCTCCACCGCTTTCTTCTTCGCTTTCCATCGCATGCCACCACAAACACAAACCACCCCTTCTCCACCGATCCCTTTTTCTTTACAGCTCCAAATTTGATGAACCCCTAAACCCAAAGTTGATGATGGTTTATGTGTTAATAATAATAATAACAACAACAACAATAATAATAGTAATGAGAATAAATGTATAAGTATATATCATATTCATTTTTCTTTTTCTCACTTATTCTCTTTGATTTCTTTCGAATTAAACAACTCAAAAAACCCTCTTATTTTTTCTTTATTTTCTATTCCCTTCATTTTCTTTCCTCTCATTTTCACTCATCATCCAAACATATTGTGAATATTAAGTTTAAAAGCAAACTAGAAAATCGATCCCTGACTTTTCTAGGGTCATGCAGTTTAGTCCCTAAGAAATAGAAAACCCTAATATAGTCTCTGACTTCTTGTTTTTTCTGTCACTATAGTCCTACTGTGTGCTTTCCATTTATTTTTGTGACGTGTCACACTATTTCTCATCGGGACACAAAAATAACGTCATTGAGGTTGAGACATTCCAATGAAGAAGGGGAAGAAGAGGGAAAATGGGAGAATAGGAAGCACACGACTATTGGAGTTAAAGTCTTCCAAGCTATAAATTTGACAAAATCACATCATTTTTGTGCCACAGTAGACACTATAGTGACAAATAGTGTGACAGAGTGTCACTAAACGTGACAAAAAAAATAAGAAGTTAAAGATTATATTGAGATTTTCTATTTGTTAAGGACTAAATTGCAAAATCTTAAAAAAGTCAAGGACTGATTTTCTAGTTTACTCTAATTTTAACTACAACTGCATAATTCAAATAATATTTTTTTTAGATGAACTCCTAAATTTGATCATCTTGAAACAATTAAACTAACCAAACAATTCATTGCAATTCAAGATATAATAATACTTAAATCATGATTGGATTCCTGACTAAGTGCTTGGAAGCGGAGTTGTTTGACTTACAGGCCTCTAGCTTTAAAGGGGTCATATATATTAATATTAAATAATTAAATAATGTCATATTCTTGAAAAAAAAAACAAAAAAATATTAATTATTGCGATTGCAATTGTCATGCGCTCCTAATTCTTACTACTATTTTATTATACCAAGTGGCGAAACTATCACGAAGGTAACTATTCAACACGGAAGGCACGTGGCACGTGTGAATTTGAACTTTCTATCAACGCCCGCTTTTGAGTCCCACGCATCATGCAGATGCAAATCGGTGATGTGTCCGAAATGACGTTTTCGTTTTGGTCTCACTTTCGCACTACGCTTTTCGCATCACTCTACACTGAATCTCCTCACTGCATAAATTCAAGTTACGATAAGGATTTAATTAGTATATATTGTAAAGTATATTTTACATAGATATTTAATGATGTATTATCAATATTTAATGAATATGATATCTGATCTGTTATTAAATTTAATAAATGATATGACAGCACATCATTTAATGTATATATAAAACTTTTTTATTCTGACAGTGTATATATATTAAACTTTGTTAAAAAAAGTAATTAATGCATTAATTTTCAAGAAATTACAATGTGAAATTATACGTTTACCCCTAATTAAAATTAAATTCCACTACCATGGTAATTGTGTCAGTTTAAAACCTTTAAGAGTCAAGGACAAAAATGAGAAAAAATAATAAATACTTATAAATTAGTGCACTTTTGTCCTATAAATAGTACCATTAAAAAATTTCAAACGTTCTCATCGGATGGAGTATAAAAACCCTTCTAGAAGAATTGAGTGTCCCTTAATATAAGACCCTTTGCAAATTTTTAGGTAAAACAATAATTTTTTGCATACTTGCCCTTCATTAATTTTCAACTCTTTTTATTTCCCATATATTGATAAGTGTGAATAATTAATGAAGTTTTATCTACATGTCCAACTACACCATTGGAAAGTAACTTTTGTTGTCTTGTACTATGTTACAATTAATGTCTCTAAAATATAGTGACTTTTAAATAGTGGTATGTTTGGAATGCTATTATTTTTTTTTAAAAGATCAATACATTAACTAATTTTTCTTAAACTGTGTGAAACGGTTGAAAGGGTCTTATAACACGTGGCGGAGGAATATCATAGTGTTATAAGTAACATATACATAAGTAAACAATTCACCAAACCATCTTTCTCAAAATCCTAAATCCTAATTTCACCAAATTAGTATCGCGCGCGATCAAATCTCAGAATAATTAATCCGTCCATTCAATCATGGATCATCCTCAACAGGGAAGTCAACCTTCTCCTTCAACCAAAGTTGAAAGAAGGATCGTAGAGAAAAACAGGAGAAACCAGATGAAGAGTCTCTATTCCAAACTCAACTCTCTCATCCCTACCTATAATCCCAAGGTACATAGATCTGTTCTCATTCTGTTTTTGCACATTTTTCTAGGAAATTAAATCAACATTAGTAATGTAATAATGATACATATATTGATTTGATGTAATGTAATGCAGGAAGCGTTACCACTGCCAGATCAAATTGACGAGGCGATAAACTACATCAAGAACTTAGAATCAAGGGTCAAGGTGGCGCAGGGGAAGAAAGAAAGCTTAATTGGAAGGAAGAGATCTCGTAGTGGCTGTAGCACTTCTGGATCAAAAGGAAGCTTAAAACCGCCAAAAATCGAGATCCATGAAATCGGTTCTTCGCTACAAGTCATTATAATGTGTGGAGTTGATGACAAGTTCATTTTCAGTGAAATTATTCGAATACTTCATGAAGAGAACTTGGAAGTCATCAATGCCAATTCTTCTCTCGCTGGAGATTCCATTCTTCATACTGTGCACGCAGAGGTATATACAGCAATCTTACTGTTACAATCTATAAAGAAAATTAATAATAAATTTATAACCGTTTTTTCTCATTTTGCTTACTATATATATATATATATATTTTATGTAGATTCGGCAATCTTCCAGCAATACTCAATTCGGAGCGACCAAAGTAAGTGAGAGATTGAAGAAGTTTGTGAACGGATCTGTTAGTGATTTGGAAATAGAACCTGATTTATGGGATTCTGAAATTGGTACTGTGCCTTGGGGGATTATAGATAATATACAGTAAACAAGGTTTACTAATTAAATATCCTCTGTAAAAGAAAGCAAAGCAGAGATTAATATATATCTGCAGGTTGTAATAGTAACTTATATATATAGTTAGTCTTTGATATGAATGTAAGAATAAATTAAACTAAAGTCTTACGTGTATGTGAATAATCTAGCTAGAATACAAATATGTATTATGGAATATTAATTTTGGTAAATTGCATCACTGTATTGGCCAATAATTTGTTAATAAAATGGCGTCAGCAGCAGTTTTCTCTTGTTCTCCTCTAATTCAAACTATTATATAGGAAATGATTTTAACAATAATTGGCGCCATATTCTGAAGGTCCATTGATTTACTTCTTAACTACTCTTTATATTTTATGTTTTGCTCTGGATTTTCAATTTCAATTGATACTAATTCAGAACCCTAAAAAAAGTACCCGCCTGAAATTAATATACATAGGACTCAGCCACCACAAGAGATATGCTCAACAAAGTTTCAGTGGCTTGTAATGTCATGAGTCATATATATCATCTCTATCATAAATAACTATATATATTTGACTCGAACCCTAAACAAGCAAACTATATGCTCAAGTACACAACCTCTCTTCATGGGTGAGGCTTAAGGGATTTTGTAAAATTTAAGGGCTTGTTTGGTTTGTATTTTCATTTCCTGTTTTTATTTCCCGTTTTTATTCTGTTTTCTGTTTTCTGAAATTTTACAAAGGAAAAACTGGAAATGCTGGAAACGATGATTTTTTTGTTTCCAGTATTTCCAATTTTTCCTTTATAAAATTTCAAAAAATAGAAAACAAAAAATGGAATCAGGAAATGAAAATGCAAACCAAACAAACCATAAATTTCTATTGAATTTTATTTGTAGAGCTGATTTATATATAAAAGAATACCGCATTGTTTGTTTTGGATCATCATCACTTGTGTGTTTTGTGTATTGAGCATGCAGGTTGAATCCTCTTCTTCCTTATTTCCTCTAACAATGCGGGCTAGTCCAAGCAAGCGCAAGTGAAGTTAGAAAGGTATGGATGCTTTTTTCTTTTTTGGTTTATCGTGGTAAGGTCTACTTGAATACATGCATCATAGTTTTCAAACAAGAGAGATATACTTGTATTTATATATTATGGATCTCATTAAGATTAGATCTTGGGTATGGTTCTCTAGTAGAATTGATGGGATCTTGAATTATTTTTTAGACTGGTGTTTATGTCCTATTTAGTGAGACAAGTGGAAAGGATGTAAACATTATACCAGTTGTTAATACTCTTTTATTAATATTTTTCATATACCAATAGAAAGAACTAATTAATAATATATATATGATATCGGGTATGTTAAGATATATGATTTTTCATAAATAACAAATGAGTAATAAGCTCAGTTTGGATACATGCACCTCTGCTCAATAATTTCTATAAGAAAAAATATAATAAATCGAAAAGATCAAATGAATTTAACTTTTTCATAAATTAAAATTAGTTAGTTATGGAGAAGTTAAATGAGAGAGTTTTTGGAGAAGGTGGGCTACAAAGACTAATTTCAACTTATGAAAAAGTTAAATTCATTTGACATTTTTTATAGAAGTTCTTCTAAAGAAGTGCATCTAAACTGACCATAATATTTAAGCACTCACTTTTTCTTTTATTTCTTAATTTCTCCACTTTTTTTATTATCTCTATGTTCTTTTTCCATCACATCTCTTTACTTTCTCTCATATACATTTTTTTTTATTTAATTAGAGAGATGAATTCATCTCATTGGGTGTACTTTGATGATTTTCATTGAAAGGTTTTATTTATAGACCATTATGTGTAACCAAATTAGTTACAAGTTTTGGGACAAGGTCTTATCCCAAAGGAAACTATGACCAAGCTTTGCTGAGTAAAAGGATACTGGTCAAGCTTTCCTTGCTGTGCAAACAGAAGAGCTAAAGAAAGCTTCCAAGTCCATTATATATATATATATATATATATATATATTGTCTCCTATTTTTTACTTCTGTCCTGGATTCTAATGTTAGGGGTTTGGTTTGTAATGAAAGGATTGTAAAATAAGAAGAAAAAAATTATATACAACTATAGCTCAGGAAAATCCACTGAAAGCGACATACATGCATATCAATTTTTGCATGCACAAAAATATTAATTAACTCAACAGGCTTCAATTTCTTTTTCTTGTATATATTTTTTTTTTATTATCAACAATGGATTCTTTTTAACAATTATTAGAATTTGGTAGAATATTTGAATATTTAACATAGTGACCAAAGTTAATAAGGGGTTAGGGTGTTAAAGATCTTTTTTTGGTCTTTATGAGGAATAAATACATTTGTAAATGTCTTTATGAGTGTGTTCAAAAGTTTCACATATTTAATTAGCGTTGTATGATAGGTGATGGGAACTTTATATGTTCGTTGATAAAATATGGAGGTATAAATATATAAGTAAAACTTAAATGCTTGCAGGGTATATATGCAGCTATATAGCACCAGCAGGAGGCTGGGGAGAGCTTGAGCAATTAAGAGCTAAAAATAACATACAACAAGGATCAGTTTGGAGATTGCAAAGTGGGAAAACTGTATACCCCTTGTTACGTATTACTTCACTCTTTTTCTCAGCTTGTTAGAGAATTATTTTGTTTTGCTAGTGGTGTATATTGGACATCCTGCCTCTGTTGTGAAGCTTTAATTACATTGGTATTGAATGCTGATAAGTCATTAGTTTGGGTGTTAATGGTTAAAAGTAATATTTTTTAACTAAAAAATGTCTCAAATATAGACATTTTCTTATTTAATTAAATTAATAAACCTTTACAAAGAGTTGTGGTTTAGTTAACAACGTAAAGCAGACTAAGAGTTTCCGGATTCGATCTCAATTAAATAAATTTTTAAAAAAGGGTACATAAATAGTCTTAACTGTAACTAAACTTGAGCAGAATTGTCCCCTTGTAAAAGGGATTACTTGTGATTAATAAAAAAAAAAAAATCAACTTTCAAAACTTGTTTTATTTTACTGTCTTTTTTATACGTGACAATATAGTAAAAGGACCCTTGTTTATGTATTGTTCTAACTTGTGAGTCTTTCCGGTTGCTATACATATTTTTTTTTTTTTTGCTTTTGGGTTTAAAATTAAGCAGCCAGAAGTAAGCATTGACATTAATCAGGTACACCGTACTTGTATACTTTAGAACATCTTGTTCTGTTTCACGTGTAGATACTAATGTGATGTTGCTATGCCTGACTTCATTTCTTATATGAATTCTCCTCAAGATACGTGTTGGAAAATATGTTAAAGTAAATATTGTAAATAGGCTTCCAACTAAGCTTAACATGGAAAAGAGAAATGTTATCCTTGATCATAATCAAGTTAGCTATGTGTTCTGTAATGGCTGTGGGAAACCTCAAGCTATCTATTTTTAACTTGCATATTGGATGGTTCCTTGCCCTTGGTTTTTCACTGTTTGGTCTATTTGATTCAAAGGAATAAAATAATATTTAGGAATGTGGTTGTTGATTAAATTGTCATTTTGAATTTATTAAATTCAGATCCTGGAATTGGTTCCATTCAAAAATGGGTGACTGTTTTTCTTTTCCTAATTGGTGTTTTTATATTAGGCAAGTATGTACGTAAGAATTAGACGGTGAAGAGTTGTTTTGTCCCTTATACTCATCATTTCTTTTTTGATAAATATAATTTCTTATTATCATTTCTTTTTTGATAAATATACTCCTTTAATATAATGTCTTTATGAGTGTGTTCAAAGTTTCACATATTTAATTAGCGTTGTATGATAGGTGATGGAACTTTATATGTTCGTTGATAAAATATGGAGGTATATATAAATGTATAAGAAAAACTTAATTAAATGCTTGCATGTATGCAGCTAGCACCAGGAGGCTGGGGAGCTTGAGCTTAAGAGCTAAAAATAACATACAACAAGGATCAGTTTGGAGATTACAAAGTGGGAAAACTGTATACCCCTTGTGTATTGAATTATTGCTGGCCTAAATGAGACACTTATTTTTGCATTGCCCCTATAAATGATTTCAAGGCCAGTAAAATGAAAAAAAAAAAATTGTTACGTATTACTTCATTCTTTTTCTCTTGTTATAGAATTATTTTGTTTTGCTAGTGGTGTATATTGGAAATCCTGCCTCTGTTGTGAAGCTTTAATTACTTTGGTATTGAATACTGATACGTGATAAGATTTTGTGTTAGTGGTTAAAAATAATATTTTTGAACTAAAAGAATTGTCTCAAATATAGATATTTTCTTCTATTAAATCAACTTTATCAAAGGGTCTGGTAGTAACATAGCTAGAGTAGAATGAGAGCTTTTTCCATCTCCATTAAATACATTTTTAAAAAGGGGTTCAGAATCTTAACCATTACTAAATCTGAGCAAGACTCCTCTCATACTAGGGGTTACTTATGGTTAATAAAAGAAATAATCAGCTTTCAAAACATGTTTTAAAACATGTTTCACTGTAAGTACAATTTTAGGGTGGACCAAAATTGGTCCACCTAGTCCAATTTATATTTATGTTATTAAAAGTGAAGGAATGTTTTTATTTTTATTAACGGAATTTTATATGACTATAATTTGAGTTTAATTTAATGAAAAATATTTTATTATTTAAAATCAATATTTCTAGCATAAATATATCACATTTTTTTTTGGTCAAATTTATCACATTTTGAACATGCTCTAACTTGTGAGTCTTTCTTTGGTTGCTATACATTTTTTCTTTTGGGTTTAAAAAACAAGCAGCCAGAGACCCAGAAGTGAGCATTGACATTAATCTGGCACACTGTTACTTTGGGTACTTGCATACTAACATTTTGTTCTGTTTCACGTGTAGATACTAATGTGATGTTGCCTGCCTTCATTCATGATATGAATTCCCGTCAAGATACGTGTTGGAAAATATGTCAAAGTAAATATTGTAAATAGGCTAACCAATTAGTTTTGGATAGGCTTCCAACTAATTAAGCTTAACATGGACAAGATATATGTGTTCTGTACTGGCTGTGAGAAACCTCAAGCTATATATTTTTTACTTGCATATTGGATGGCTCCTTGGTTTTTCACTGTTTGGTCCTTGGATTCAATGGGAATAAAATAATATTTAGGAATGTGGGTTGTTGATTAAATTGTCATTTTGAATTTTATTAAATAGATCCTGGAATTGGTTCCATTCAAAAGTGGGTCACAATTTGGTAACCTGAGAGGGTTTTGGTACATTTTTGTTATTTTTTTTATTAAATGGAGGTATAAAGGCCAAAATTACTTTGGAACAAGTCGTGTACTTCATCCTAAATTATTTCGAAGACATACCGTAGACTTTAAATGAGACACGTGTATTGCAAATGAGAATGTGAAAAATAGGGGAATACAATAAAAAAATACAGAATAACGGTTACACGGGGTCAAAAAGTCTTTTTAAAAATTAAAAATACAGATTCTAATCATTAAATATTGTCTCGTAACTGTAAAAATACTAAAACCATTTAAGAAAGTTGAGAAAAAATGATTAAATGATCAAAGAATGTACCAAAACCTTCTCTCACTAGAGGGTACCATAGAATTTCCCTTCAAAAGTTGGTGAGTGTTTTTCTTTTCCTAATTGGTGTTCTTATCCATATTATTAATATATTAAGTAAGTGTGTAAGAATTAGACGGTGAAGAGTTGTTTTGTCCTTTATACTCGGATCCTTTAATATTATTATCATTTCATTTTTTTAAATAAAAGTATCTGTGATTCTTGTAATTATTAAATTATAAAGTAGAGCTTTCATTATATAATTCAAGCAATGTCTCTCTTTTCTCTTCCTCTTAACCGTATCAATAGGCAGCTTGCTAGGAAAAGTCTGTTTCTTAAAATGGATTGGCAAAATATGTTTTTCATCCATATAGTTTTGGTCTATTTTGGTTTTCGTTCATATAGTTTAAAACCAAGGTTTTTTGTCCCTATAATTTTGAAACCCCCTAGCCGTTGTCCCTAACGTTAGTGTGCTCTGTTAAGTTGCTGATATGGCTAACAGAAGTTTCTGGTCGACCAGCCTTTTTGGCCAGACGACAACTTCCTGTCTTTCTGGTCGGTCAGCTTTCTTGCCCTTCTAGCCGGATGGAAGGCCATCCGGCTAGGAGAGCAAGAAGGCTGCCTGGCCATGACGCTACAATGACGACCAGGCAAAAAGGTTGGCTGGCCAGACGGTCAGGAAGGCTAGAAGGACAGTCGACCAAGAAGGCTCTTTCTTGCCCTCCTAGCCGGATGGCCTTCCATCCTGCTAGGAGAAAAAGGTTGGCTGGCCAGAAGGGTACAATGACGGCCGGACAAGAAGGTTGGTCAGCCGGCCGGTCAGGAAGGCTAAAAGGACAGTCGACCAAGAAGGTTGGTCGGCCAGAAACTTCTGTTAGCCACAGAGCACAGTTAGGAGATTTCTAAACTACAGATACAAAAAACACTTGTTTTAAACTATCAGGACGAAAACCAAAGTTGATCGAAATTATAGGAATGAAAAACATATTTTAGCCAAATGGATTTAATTATGGTTGACAAAAAAAAGATATATACGGAGATTAAAAAAGATATGTAATTCCTCTTAAATAATATCTTGATCGGTTAGAATTGTGTATAGAAAAAATTTCATTCCATTGTAAGGTGAATATTCGTGACTCATACAAGATTGTGTCATGTTTTTGAATATAAAAAACCCGTTGTTCGAGGATCATTTGTCAATTTTATCATATAAGATGCATTATTCCGGTCAAACGTAATTGCTTTTTATTAATTATCATGTTCACTATGCCTTGTAGCTCACTATTTAAATCCTACTTGCTATATCTTAATTAAGATGAACTACAGATGCGCGGTATATATCTAAACTGACATAAAATCTATGTAGTTTACAAAATTTCATAGTCAAAAGTTTGGCTGTCTGAGATTTTCAATTGCTATAGCTGTTTACATGCCCTATCTTTTATTTTAAAAGGTATAAAAAATGAAATAAAAAAATTGGATGTTGACATTCTTGGCGTGGGGTTCAAGAGCTTGACATGAAGCTAATTAATAGCCTACTTAAATAGCTGGGATTACCATTAGTACCCCCAGATTTTGTATCCATAAAATCAGTTTCCATTGATCATGTGATGTCCTTAAAACTGAATGCCCAATCACCTGAGGTAAGTATCTTCCATGTGAGTAGTGTTGTCATTAATTAATTAACTCGTGTATATCGCCTTAAGGGTTAGTTTGAATGTATTTCTGTAAAAGAATTTTTATATAAAAAAAATTAAATGAATCAAAAAGGTTAAATGAATTTAACTTCTCCATAATTTGAAATAATTTTTTATAGTCCATCTTCTCCAAAAGCTCTCTTATTCAGCTTTTCTATAAGTTAAATTCGACTTTTTTAATTTATTCTATTTTTTTCACCCAGAAATTCTTATGTAGAAGTGCATCGATCCAAACTGACTTAAGAATTCAATTACATAAATTAGTTTTGATCTCTTGCTCAAACTCTATATATAAATTAAATCAAACATATGATCTGCTTACTTGCATATTGGATGGTTCCTTGGTTTTTTACTGTTTGGTCTATTTGGATTCAAAGGAATCAAATAATATTTAGGAAAGTGGTTGTTGATTAAATTGTCATCATTTTGAATTTTATTAAATTCAGATCCTGGAATTGGTTCCATTCAAAAATGGGTGACTGTTTTACTTTTCCTAATTGGTGTTCTTATATTAGGCAAGTATGTAAGAATTAGACGGTGAAGAGTTGTTTTGTCCCTTATACTCCTTTAATATTATTATCATTTCTTTGTTGATAAATAAAAGCATTTGTTATTCTTGTAATTATTACATTGTAAAGTAGAGCTTCCTTTATATAATTCAAGCACATAGATTTTATCATAATATCTCTCTTTTCTCTTCCTCTTAACAGTACCAATAGGCAGCTTGCTAGGAAAAGTCTGTTTCTTAAAATGGATTTAATTATGATTTTGATCAAAAGAGGGAACAATTAATAAAGATTGATTCAAATAGTATATATTTGTTTCTTCTTAAATCTCGAATTGGAGATTTTTGTATTATAAAAATCTTTGTAAAAAAGTTAATCCCATATGATTTATATATAAACAAAAAATTATAGTTACAAAAAACTGTTGCTCGAGGATCAGTTGTCAATTTGATCATATAAGATGCATTATTCCGGTCAAACGTAATTGTTCTTTGTTTATCTCGTTCACTCTGCCTTTTAGCTCACTATTTAAATCCCACTTGCTATATTTAGATAAACTAAAAGTGCGTGGTATAATCTAAACTGAGATCAAATCTAGGTACTTTACAAGATTCATAAAGTCAAAAGTTTGGCTGTTTGAGATTTTCAATTCCTGTATGGCTAGATGAGTTGGATTGGATTGGATTTACACTACTTTTACCGATTGGGTTGAGTTGATTTTGTCATTTTTTTTTATGAACCCAACCCAAACCAAACTGATCAGGGTCGGGTCGGTTTGTGTGGTCGGGTCATAATACTTACAGTATCATGAAAAAATCAAATTTATAGAAATTGGTTATTTTTTATCACCGCTTGGACTTTATAAATTATATAAACTTATATTTCATGATTTTGACACTTTTGCCATATAATTATTTCAAAAATTTTATAAATCAAAACTAGAAAAAATATGACATATACTTTCCACACACAATTTAATTCAAATATTTAGCACAATGCAGTAAAGAGATGTCCCGAATAAGATATTCCACAGCTAAAAAAGTCTCCATCTCACAAATTAACAAACTATTGTTCTGTGATGGCACCAATTTTTAATTGAATTTTATTTTACTGTTACTAAATTTAATTTAGATAAGATAATTATTAATAATATAATAGTTTTTATATGGGAGGTTGAGTTGGCTTGGGTACATCAGGTTGTATTTACCCAGACCCGCTGCCCAACCCAAACTGGTCAGATTCATATATACCCAACCCAAACAGACCCGATGACCCAACCCAACCCACCAAATAGTGGTTGGGTTGGGTTGAGTTGGTCAGGTCTATACCCATATGCAACCCTAGCCGTTTACATGTCTTGTCTATTATTTTAAAAGAATAAAATAAAAAATTTGGAGATATTGACTTTCTTGGCGTGGGGTGCAAGAGCTTGACCACATGAAGCTAATAGCCTACTTAAATAGTTGGGATTACCATTAGTACCCCTCAGATTTTGTATCCATAAAATCAGTTATTCATTTGAGGTAAGTATCTTTCATGTGACTATAACGTGTTTAGTTTGACGTTAAAACAGGTGAATCCAACCATTTTTAACTTCAAAAACGTGATTTTACCTCGTATAAACTCAAGTTTGGTTTTATTTCTTGCTCAAACTCTTCATATAAATCAAACACAGCTATTCTGTATACTGTTTGTCATGATTAATTTTTCTTAGGATTTACATTTACCAATAAGTATTCCTTATCTAATATAGCCTTTATGACATCAAATTCAGGAAACATAACATGATGGAGGATAAGGAAACTATGTCACATCCAAACCCATCACTGGAAAGTGATGGTCAGTGTGATTTTTCACCAAGTGGTCGGTTTGAAGTGGGATCAGAACTTGATGGAAGAGAACCGGTTCATCATCAGTTCTACTTTGTCAAGCTTTGGCCAACAGAACCGGATTCAATATCTCAAATAAAAAAAGAAGAGAGCGTGGTCAAGAAAATGAATCAGGATCTTTGTGAAATCACTGAAAAGATCACAGAAAAAATGGTACGTAGGAATTGGTATATTCTTGATGGTTGTCTTTTACATGTGTGTGAATTTATTTTCATATGGAAGGCAACTATGATGTCAACAAAGTCATTCTGTTTTGTAACAGTCAGAAAGGAACCACCTGGAATATTCTAGATTGAGAAGCTTTTTAAACTATCAGCACAGAGAATGGAAAAACCGTTTGGCCAAAGAAGGGAAAATATTAAATGACTTGTATATGGCTCTTGATGAATTGTGTTTTGTAAACAATGCACCAAAGAGAAGATCTAATAATGCATGCTTTATGGGAGAGCTTAATAACCATGTAAGAACAATAAATCCATTTAATTGTCTGTTGTGATGAAATCCATTTACTCTAGTGTGTTTGGTTTACATTAATGGATCCGGACAGAAACTATTATCACTAGCGTTAGTATGGATCCACGTTTAAAACATGATTTTGATGGTAACCAATCACACACGCATTTTCTCATTTTGGTTTTCTAACCTTGATGACAATTTGTAGGCATTGAATTCCCTGATACATGGGAGCAAAAGTTTGGCAGAGGAAAAGCAAATTCTGAGGGATGTAAATGTTCAACAGAGACATAATGGTTCATTTAAGTCACTAGAAGTGCTTAAGCAAAGAGTAATTTAAGAACTTAATTACCATTTTTTCCTTCAATAAATATCTATCTTGCACAAAGATAAGCATTGGAGTTTGGGGTTCTAGTACTTACTTTTTCTTGAAATGTTTAAAACTTGAAACAGATCAGATGGAGTCCTTACTTGAAAAATTGGGAGAAGCTCCTAGAAGAAATTGAACAATTCCAAAGCCAATGGGAAAGAGCTGCCGGTAATGCATCTGTGAAGGGAAAGATTTCAAACTATAAACCCTTGAAAAAAGCTTTAAAAGACCAAATCAAAGTAAGTTATAATTGGCTTCGACTTACACAAGCATTTTATTCATGTCAAGGGGTTTATCTCTGACATATGATTTTTGTTTGCACTAGCTTTTCTGTGATGATTCTTTGCAAAGCAGAAAAAAAGGGATAGAACTTGGGGCCAGTGTTAGACATGCACAGAAACAACTAGAGGCCTTAGACCAAGAAATATATTCTTTGAGAGCAAAGATGACAGAGAAGCGCAAGAAAAAGGATGAAGCATATCAACGAATGTTGAAATTGAAAAATTTGTATGATGGTGAGGTATATGATGCTAATAGCCACAATCAATGCCTTCAATGCCATGTATTATTTTCCCATATGCCTTTGTAATCTCCATAATCTCACCATTTTATATAATCAGGATGTTGGTGGAAAATCAGTCCATAATTAACTCTGATTGAAATTTTTAAGTCATTAACTATGATCATTGATGATGATCAATAATACAGGGGAGACAATAGGTGTAGAGAATTAGTATTGCCTGTGAAATTTCTGCATAAATATAAAGTTTGCTTAGCTTTCTTCAAAAATATAAATCAATTTCAGGTTATCCACTATTACCAATATTGTTCACTCCTAAACAAAGTCCATCAACTGGCTGAAGGGAAAGATGTAGCAGCCCTTGATGAGTTGTCACGTTCAGAGGTTGGTTTAGTTCCCTATATGTTATTTCACATATGAGAACTTATTGGAGTGCTGCTCATTCAAACAAGTATGTTATTTTTTACGTGGTGTTTATTTTTGTTAGTTGTTTTGATGTGTTAGGTTGGCACATTTATGTTGGAGTGGAATAATAATAATAAAGTTCTCCGAGAAGATTATGAGAAGAAAGTCCTGCAATCATTAGAGAGACGGCAACTGAGTAGAGATGGGCGAAGGAGACTGGATAATCATAAATAATAATGCAGTACTATATATGCTTTTGTAATGGTGGGAGAAAAATAGTTTTTATAAAAGATGAGAGTAAAGGCTTATTTCTTTACTAGAAAGATTTGTCCTATATTACACTATGCTTTGTGTTTATTTGAGTTTATTTTACCATTGCTACCGTAAAATCATGATTTTATAAAATTGATTTTAAATCACTTTCGTTCAACGTGTTTCGTAAAGCGTGCATCTCTTATCTCAATCATTGATTTCTAGAATCAATTATACTCAACTGTAAAACAAACGGACACTTGCAAAGTATGCACAAGTTGCAAGTATAAGGTATAAAACTAATATAACGACATTGCTTTAACTTAGTTGGCTGAACTGAATTTGTCGATCATATTATTTTTTATCATTAAATATATTAGAGTAACTTAAATATATAGATAAAGATAAAAAAAATATATTAAGGAATAAATTAGTAAATTTTATTTATGAGAAACTAAGGCACCTTTTACTTTGAGAAATTATTTTATTTTTTCATTTCCTATATATTTATTTTTGTTTTAATTACAAACTTATTTTTAATTTTAATTATAAAAACATCATTTTATTTTTTGTTTTCAAAATTATATACAAGAAATAATAAACATAACTTTTTATTGGTTTCTTTATTTTCTGTACAAAACTTTTAAACATGGAAAAACATGGAATATAATGAAAATGAACAAGTTGACATTGTTTGTAAATAAAACTAAAAAATAAGAAATGACAACAGAAAATATTTTTTGAAAGCAAATGGACTCAATATTGATAGGACCATAATTTTTATGCCTTGAGCTTGTCATAGTTCTAGCAAGGTGTATGGTGAGTGAGGTTGTGAATAGTTCAGTACGTAGTCTGACAACTAAGAGGTGCAAAGTCACCCCAAATCTAAGTCACATACCATCAGAGATTCATTGTTAAAGTGAGTGAGGTAGTCTCTCTTAATGAATCATTAGCCCCTCCCACTTTAAGAGAGAGAAAACTCATACACTTGAGTTGTGCCTTACCGGTGATAAACCTGAGTAGAAAGTTTTATGTAAATCATCCCAAGAGGGTGTAGTAGAGTGAACACTTTGAGAGGTTGTAGAAGAGGGGCTTGAAGGTTTAATTAAGTCTCCTCTGATAAAATGATGCAACAAAGAAATGAGACTAGTTGTAGAATAGATGTAAGTTGTGATATTTTCACCCTTTACAGTGGACTCTTTATGGAGTGGTATCTTCTTCTCAAAATCCTTTAACATTAGGTTAATGCAAAGAGCTACGCAAGGTATCCAATAAAGCTTCTTCCTCTTTTCCATCAACAATTCTCCTGTTGCCTTGTAATTTGTTGCATTGTCTATGATAATTTGGACAACATTGTTTTCAACAACTTCATCTATTATCTTGAAAATTTTATCAATTGTCTTACAAATGTGAGAAGCATCAATTGATTTCAAATAAAAAGTTCCTTTACGACTATTTACCAAAATGTTAAGGATAGTCCTCCTCCTCTTGTCAGTCCATCCACCAAAGCTAGCAATTCGTTCACACATGTTGGAAGGCTTCATCCTTTGTCACATTAAACGGGATAACATTATTGTAGAAAAAAGTAGCAAATCGTAGGTCTACATCATCCCTCATACCCTTCTTGAAAATATTGTCCAAGGTTGTTTGAAAACTCACCCCTCTCTTCTTGAAAATAGTTGAAGGACTTTCATTTTCCAATTATTTTCTTTTTCCACCCAATTCGATAAATTTAGTGATGCTTCCTTCTTCTTTAGTCTCTTTTGAAGTTGTCTTCTTAATCAATTTGTCTTCCAACTCATGAACAATGTCCCATATTTGCTTCCTAACCTCATTCGGGACAACTCTACAATCTTCCACATCCTTCTTTGTTCCAGCTAAATGGTGCTTAAATCTATAAACACCTCATGTGTAAAACCTTCTCAAAATACTTGCACTTAATCTTTCTTGTATTCCCATCGACACTCACATCATGAACTCACCCCACATCTTGCCATTGTCTAGGAGCATTTTTAGGAACAATTTTTATTCTGACTCTTCTGCTTGTAACACTAGCACTTCAATTAGTAGGGGTAGCAATAGGGTCCTTGCCCACCACCACCACCACCAGCCCCAACCTCATCATTACCATCACCTTGCACATTTGTCATTTTTAGTAAAAAACAGTAGTAGCACAACAGGAGAAAAATAACCCACAAGAGCAGAAGAAACAAAAAATATGGTAGCAGCATAAAATAGAAGGCAGAACCAAAGCAAAAAGGAGGCCAGAAAAGAGTGAAGCACACAATCGAACAGAATGACCATAATGCCGCACCAGGATCCAGAAACAAGAGCAAAACGCAGAACGCAACAGTAAGAGTAAAATACAAAATGTAGCAGGAAGAGGGCAACACCCAACTCGCGCAGATATGTTGTAGTGAAGAACACATAAATCGCATGAGGAAGAAAGGAAAGAATATGAGTTTTGGGGTTCCAAAATAGGGGAAAATGGTTCGAAAAACTTAAGAAACAGGGTCAAAAGGATTTTTTTTTATTTTGCAAATTGGGTCACAAAATATGAACCGAAATTTTGGACATCTTGGATCAAACAAGATCGACCAATCCCACGTTATGGATCGGACATCCTACCAGGATATCACCGAAGTCTAATCTTGCTTCTGATTTTACTCACTCAACCCCAGCAAAATTATAAGATCATCTGATCTTACGATCTAAATCACGATCTTAACAACGATATGATGGTCCTTATAAAGGAACATGTTGATGAGGGGGTTTTGTTGCTACTTTTCTTTGGATTGGGCCTTTTAAGGGGCTCATTGGTGAAACTCACCATTTCACTAAGCTTGAAAAAAAGAAGAAAGAAAGAAAGAAATGGGGGTTACTTTTAAGCTTCATTGAGAAGATTTTCTTTCATTTTCTTTTTGTGAGTTCACGAATCCCCTACCCCCGTTTCGCTTCTGTTCTTTTTTTCATCTCCTTCCTTCATTTTGTGTTTCATTTCATCTCAAATCCCTTATACCCAGTGAATTGCGATGAAACCCAAAAGTACGAATCATCCCCATTTTCTCTTGGAAACTAATTGTGGTAATTTTTGGAGTTAGGGATAGTTCTATAAGGAAGGAGGAGAGTACTCACACCATAAGTGTTGATCATTTTAGCTATTTGAGATATACCCACAATTCATAACTTAAGAATAGGTTGTTGGCATGTGTTAGCTTTGGGTAAATTATTTTTGGAGCTTTGGGTAAAAGTTTTAGAGACTTTGTAGTTACCCATGAATAGTAGAGTTTCAAATAAACTTCTAAACATTGGAAATATTTGTTGGTGCTTAGATTTGTTGATTACTACCTTGCCTAATTCTCCTAAAGTTATTTAGGAAGCAGTACAATTGACTCTCTATATTTTTGAGTGATTTAATGGTCATTGTGGCATGTTTTGAATATGTTTATAATTATTATTTTAAATTATCCTGCTATATTTTAATATTGTTTACTTAGATAAATTTTGCAGTACAAGGTCTTATATTGTTTTCATCCTCCTTAAAATTTATTTTGAAGTTTGAGAAATTTATAAATTTAAATTGGTTATACTTGACGAAAATGAAGAATTACCTTTGAAATGAACCTTGAGAAAAATATAATAAATTTGGTATTTGTATTGTTGAGATCCGTGTTAGAACCCTGTATGTCGTTAGTGGATAATAATGATCTAGGTGCATCTAGTTGTATGATTCTAGGAGAAGAGGATTATCCGCTAAATGGAGCCGCCATTTTATGGAGAGGGGTATCAACACAATATAGTAGCCCCTGATAATATGATATAATATAACATTAAGACATGGCATGATTCCGAAAGAGAAGGACTATTCGTTAGATCGATGCAGCTATCACTTTGTGGATATGGACATCAACGAGATGAAACCGACCTCGATGACATGATCATGAGATATGACATAATATGGGGGAGAGGACTATCAGTTAGATGGAGCCGCCCTAGGGGAGAGGCCACCCTTGGATGAGAGGGCTATCCGCTTTTGTCCTTTTGTTGCTTATTTTTTAAATCTCACTTGATATAACTTAGTTAACTACATGTGTGTGGCATCATCCTTACTGATTCCAACCAAACAGTGATTGGTCGCAATGAAAGTGGACTGTGACCCTAAACTAGACTTTATTTTAAGGGGTTCGAATTTTGTAGCCGCCACTTTTGAGATGACTTTACCTAATCATCAATTGCGTTAAGCCCAATGCAATACCTGTAGGGATTCCATGTCAAAAACCAGAATCTATACTAAACCAACTCTAGCTATTTTATAAAATTCACAAAGTCAAAAGATTGGTTGTTTGATATTTTTAATTCCTATAGCTGCTTACAAGTTATTTTAGAAGGTATAGAACATAAAAGAAATTGGAGACGCTGACTTTCTTGGCGTGGGGTGCAAGAGGTTAACCATATGAAGCTAATAGCTACTTAAATAGCCGAAGTTACCAGTAGTATCCTCTCACCTTTCGTATCCATAAAATCAATGCCCAATCATCTGTGGTAAGTATCTCGTCTCTGAGAAATGTTGCTTTTCATTAATCTGCATATCATCTTAAGAAATCAACAAAGTTTTTCTATTTTGTAACAATTAGAAAGGAACTATCTGGATTCCTGGTTGAGAAGCTTATTAATCTATCAGCACAGGGAATGGAAAAGTCGTATATTAATAAAGGGAAGATATTAAATGACCTGTATGTGGCTCTTGATGAATTGTGTTTTGGATCCAATGCAACACATAGAAGATCTAATAAGATACGCTTTACGGGACAACTTAATAACCATGTAAGAACAATAAATCCAATTGTCTAATTTGATGAAATCCATTTACTCCCTACATCCTCTCGTTCTGGTTTTCTAACCTTGTTGACAATTTGTAGGCATTGAATCGTTTGATGCATGGATGCAAAAGTTTGGCAGAGGAAAAGCAAATTCTGGGGAACAGAGAGATGTCGCTTCATTGAAGACGCTGGAAATGCATAAGAAAACAGTAATTTATGAACTTACCATTTTTCCTTCAATAAATACCTTGCACAAAGATAAGCATTGAAGTTCCTAGAATGTTTAAAAACTTGAAACAGATCAGATGGAACCCTTGCTTGAATAATTGGGAGAAGCTCCTGGGAGAAATCGAACAATTCCAAATCCAATGGGAAAGAGCAGCCGGTAATGCGTCTGTGAAGGAAAAGATTTCGAACTATGAACCTTTCCAAAAAGCTATGAAAGACCAAATCAAAGAAGTAAGTTACAAATTTTGAAATTGAAAAAATGTGTATGATGGGGAGATATGTAGTTAATAGCCACAATCTATGCCTTGAATTTGACTACCATGTAACGTTTTCCACTTGCCTTTGAAATCCCCATATTTTTCTCATTTAATTTATATATATGAATTAATATATTAATATTATTAATCCTCCACATTCTCAGATGAGGTCATCTACAATATTCAAGCGCATATGGGCTTGGAACGGTCCTCAAAGGATGAAGATTTTCTTATGGAAGTTGCATAAAGGAGCGTTGCTAACCAATTATGAAAGAGTAAGGAGAGGTCTGACAAATGATGCTTCGTGTAAAGTTTGTTCTGCTGCTGACGAAATGATTTTGCACGCAATTCGTTATTGCGATCTTGCTAAAACCGTTTGGTCTTGTATTGTTCCAATAGTAGCTCTTCGGGATTTCTTTGGTTTAGATAATGTTCAGTGGGTTGAGCAGAACCTCACCAGGGGCATGGGGTCATATGGCAGTAACCACTGGGGCATCATGTTTGGAGTCACAGCTTATTGTATTTGGCAGGCAAGAAACGAAATAATTTTTCAGAACCTAAGGTCTTCTCATGTTGACATTATTAGAAGAGTTTGGCATAATTTAGGAGAGATAATGGTGACTTGTGATGTGAGAAGTGGTTCTTCCTATGGCTCTGCCTTAAATTCAGAGACATTTTGTTGTCATGCTCCCCCTGATTTGTGGATAAAGGTAAAAACAGGTGGCTCTATATCTCAGTCTTCTCTTCTAATTTAGTTTGCCAAATTTGGTTTGTCTTGAGTAGAGATTATAGGATTTATTTTATGTGCTTCCTTCTTTTGCTTCTTTAGCATGTTTAGCTGATTGTGCTGGTAGTTCTTATTTTAGTACTTAGTAGAGGTGTTTTCTATAGGCCCTTTTTATTCAACCAAAAAAAAAAAAAAAGATGTAGGTAGAAGAGACTGATTCGAATTTTAAATCAGCTCTATATGAACTATATATGATGGTTGAAGAGGACCGGTAATATATACCGGAACACTATGACCTGTTTGGGTGGAACTTCTGCAGAAATACTTTTAGGTGAAAAAAATAGCATGAATGGGAGAGCTTTTGGAGTAGGTGGTCTACAAAGACTAATTTTAACTCATGAAGAAGTTAAATGCATTTGACATCTTTAATTCATGCTATTTTTTTCACCTAGAAGTACCAAAAATTCCACCCAAACCGGTATATAGGTAGTTAGAGAATTAGTATTGCCTGTGAAGCTTTTGCGTATAATAAATATATGAAGTTTGTTTAAACTTAAGTGAAATTTAATTACTTGATATATACCACAAATATTGTATGTTACCACGTCAGTTTCAGGTTATCCATTCTCACCAATATTGTTCAATCCTAAACAAAGTCCATCAGCTGGCTGAAAGGAAAGATGTAGTGTAGCTGCCCTTGGTGTGATGAGTTGTCTCAGTACTTTGAGGTTGGTAGTTTAATTCCCCATATGTTATTTCAAATTAAGCCAAGAGTGAGAAGTTCCCCATATGTTATTTCAAATTAAGCTAAGAGTGAGAACTTTGAAGTGCCGCTCATCATTCAAATAACAATTTACAACAAAAAGAGAGGTAGAAATAAAAGATAGAAAAGAGAGTGAAATGTAGAATGTGATGGGTGATGTGATGAATAAATATAAAGAGAAAAAATATGTTGTATAAGTTGTTATATGTTTTATGTTATATGAATATGGAACAAGTAAAGTTTTATGGACATAGTATGAAAAGAAGGTCGATCCACAATCATTAAAAAGAAGGCAACTAAAAAAATATGGTCGAGGAGACTGAATAAACAGAATAAAAGAAAAAAAAACAAAGATTACAGGATAAAATTAAAGAAGCAAGTTAACATTATTTGATAATTGAAATTAATTAAAATACAGAAAAATAAAAACAGAAAATATTTTCAGTAAATGGCTCCTCAGGATTTGTTTGATTTCAAAAAAACATTTTATGTTTTCGTTTCATATTTTTAATTTTAATTATCAAAATATATTTTCAGTTTTAGTTATAAAAATATCACACTATGTATATTTTGTTTTTTATTTATAAAGTTTGATAAATAATGAAAATAATTTTATATTGATTTTTCTATTTTATGTACAAAATCTTTAAAAATGAAATAAAATAAAAAAAAAGTTGATATTTTTCATAATTTAATCTAAAAAATAGAAAATGTTTTTTGAAAGTAAGTGATCCTTATTTTTCAATCAGAAATTTTTACTCTAATACTTAATTTTTACTATAAATATATATATTTATATAAAAATCTTTGTTTTAATGGCTTTAGTCTGATACGCGGTCACTAACACTTGACTAATTGATAGAAGTAAAAATTTATATCGGGACAAATTTTGATCTAAATATATATTTTTCAAAAATCAGAATCCGAACTTCATCAATTTCACACAACATTAGCATATATAACATATATCACAAATGCCGTTTGTCTTAATTTTACAATAATAGCATCTTCACAAAAAACACAAATATAACAAACCTTTTTACTGTAATTCATAACAATACATATATAAGTATCACCTTAATGCTTTTCTATCACTTCAACTAATTGCAATATTGCCAATCTTCTCCATATGCTCCATTATTTTCTTTTTTTTTTCTTTTGTTTTTCTTTGCATCATGTCATGTCACTGATTTATTCCTTACTCCTGATAAAGAAAAGGTAGCGCGCGCCACTCTTATTCAATATGCAATTCTCCCTTCTCGATCAATTCAACCAAATAAGGGCTATCTAATTCCAAACTAAAAACACAACCACATTGAAGTAGGAGATTCTAATTTTGATCCTTTGATCTATTATTTATAGTTTCGGTTGTAATGTTCCTGCTGCTTTCAGCATCATCTCCAGGGCAGTTTCGAAACATGACTTGAATAGGTGTTCATCTATGAAGTCTTTCTCCACTCCAAATCCAACTCGAAAATGTCCCGTGTAACTTGTTATAGTCACCGTGATACTCTGTAAATTCGTGAAAAATTGTTTTTCTATACTAGTACATAGGCACTATATATATTAGTATACGACAAGTTAATCATATACTAATTTGTTCTATAATGTTTTACAAGCCGAAGGCAATGGGTAGTGTCTAAGTAGTAATTCTAATACTTGTATCTTTACCCGTCGATTCATACCCGTACTAATTATCCACACTTTTATTAACTATAAAAATAATAAATATATAAATTAGAAAATAAAAATTAATTAAAAAATCATTATAGCACAAATGAAAAATAATTCATAGATTATCAAAGTTTAATTATAAAACAACTTTAGTTGATATGTGGTAGTGGATCATAGACAAGAACAATGGGAGAGGAAAAAGAAATTAGTTCAAGTTATGTTATTTTAGTGTTTAGGGATACAAAATTATAATATTTAAATCAATCAATTAAATTAATAATATATGTTAATATTTTTTAGTGACTATAATATATTTTAATATTAATTAATTTTTTTAGGAATCATATTAAATAATAATATAAACTTACATAAATTAAATTTATTATATATACTATATGAGTGCGGGTATGAGTAGGGTAGGGTGTCATAGTACCAATACTCACATCCGTACCCATTTAAAAATGTGGGTAATTACCTAGACCTGAACCCAAATCTATTTAATATAGGTAATTATCCCACCCATTACGAGTAATTTTTACAGGTACCCTCGGTCCAATTCTCATCCCCAGTGAAACATACATAAAAAATAGCAAAATCAGGTATAAAAGCATTTCTTTATATGCAGTATCCCTGTTAATTTTAAGATCATGTATAGTATTAAGATCAAGTATCGCTGTTAATTTCTGGCAGCTCTTCTCTTTACAGGGAAGAATTCACAAGCTGCGTAACTTAAATAATTAAATATACTATCACTTAAAAATAAAATAATTGTGTGGCACAATTTTTTTATAAATAAATAAACAATAATTGTGTAACACAATGATATATCTATGTTATCAATTATATATAATGTAAACTATCAATTTGTTGATTATTGAACAATTTAGTGGGTTCAATAATCCTCACTAAGCACCCTAGTAGGGGTGAGGAGTCTTATCTCTCATTCAATCCCAAGCAGAATTATCCCGAATAATAAGAAATACTTATGATTTAAAAAAGTATATTAATCTATGTAATTTACATAGCCGTGTGTATAACGTGTGTATAACAAACCGGGTTTATGTATAACATGTTTTTATATATAACACACGGTACATAGCCGTGTGTATCCTAAATTTTAATTTTCTCCTAAATATCAGGTAATTTCTTATTTTATTAATATAAACGTTAATTTAATTTTTAAAATATATATATAGGATTAAATATATTTTTAGTATCTAAGATATAGCTAAAATTTACTTATAGTCTCTATAATTTAAAATTAGTTATTTTGGTAAAATTTAAAAATACACCTAATTTAGTTTTTACTGTATAGTTTTTCTATATATAGATTTTCTTGGGAATTTTTATCCAAAAGGATTAAAAATAGATATTTTTACTTTTTGATAAAAAAAAATTTAGAAAAATTATACAATAAGGATTAAATTTGTGTATTTTTAATTTTTATGGAATTAAAAACCGCTCATTTTTAATTATAGAGGACTAAAAGTAAATTTTGGCACATTATCAATCAGTTTTATTAATATTAATTATCCATTATGGTAACACTTTTTTTAAGGGTTGATACTATAATTTCCCTATATATGAAGAGTACGTAACAATTGAATTCGTACACACCTGAGATAAACCCACAGTCATAAAGTATAAGCCTTTGATGGGATGATTAGCCAAAGCCACTTTTTCCACTGGTCCAACCATGTGTGAGATACTTAAACTCGAATTATTCAATGTTTTGAACATGTATCTTGCTGCAGCCTGCAACATAACCAGGTGATATTAAACAAGGACAAAATTTGTTTGATATTCAATATATTTAGTGTGATTTTATGTACTATATTGCATTTTCTTTATAATGTTTTAAAAAGTTGATGTTAATTAACCCTGTCTGTGTTTAATAGTTCGTAAAAATTAATTAAAGAATAGTATAAAACTTGGTCCTGTAAATTAAACCTCTGAGCCTTTGATTTGGTTCAACAAGCGCAAGAGCACATCAGTGAGTGGTACTGCCAAAGAATTTCTCTTGTTCTTGATAATTTTGTTGGCTTTCAACACAAATTCGAGTGGGTTCAAAGGGCTGGTATCACTAAATTCGGGAATCGGAAAAGGCATGAAGTAGAATCGATTCCCCCAAGGAGCCTTGGAATTGGTACCAAGCATCTCCTTCACTGATTTGTAAGCTCTAATTTTTCTGGTATTAAGAAGCACCAATGCTGTAGTCTTTGCTTTGCTTGATGTATGATTCATTGCTTGCATGTATAATTGAATGCCAAGGAGAACTGTACCAACAATGGCATCATTTAAGCTCTACATTTAGAAAAAGTAGACAAGGTTAATGATATTAATTAATCCCATGATGCAAGCCAAATCCAATCAATTTGGGTTAATCGATTTTTTTTATTTCAAACTCAAACTAAACCAATTATAATCAGTGCTCGCGTAATTATTTGATTTTTAATTTTCAGCTCTATAGGGGAAATAGGAATGCTGAAATTAAAGGAATACTGAGCTAATTTGTTTTATGGATGGCTTTCTTTTAAACGTAAACCCACCCAAATCAAATATAAGCAACAAAAAAGCACATATATACGGTGATCCTTTGAAATATAAACAAATCTCAACTAATTATACCCTATTTGATATACTCGTACCAAAATACCCTTTATTTAAATTCTTATTTTATTTTGTAATGATCTTATCTAATGAGTCATGTAGATAAAGTATTTTTATTTGGAACAAGTTTCAATAAAATTCAAGTCTTTCATGAAAAGAAATTTATAAAATACAATCTATTTTTAAATGATATTTAAAAAATTTAATGAAATTAACTAACATTTTTAATTAACGTAAATTGTTTTTTATATTCAAGTCCAATACTAGTAGTTTATGTTGGTGAAATATGAAATTGGATTCCTCGACTGCTAGGCAGTCACAAAATACGAGCACATCTAGATATGATTTGGGCATCTCGATTTTTAGGTAGTCCGATATTGATGAGACGGCTCGGATTTTGTTACTATCCAACAGTCGTTGAGAATCCAAATGCGTGAAACTTAGCTTTCAAAGAACGAACGTGCTCACTGCTCATACATTTCTTGTTCATTTATCTTATTTTTAATGTTTAAAAAAAGGTTTAATTTGTAAAGGAAAACATAACTCTGTTTTCCTAATGCAAACATATTCAGTAGGGATGATAAAAAACAGAGACTGAACGTACCACTTGTAGCATATTTTTGACTTCTTTGATGCTATCCAGAGAGAGAGAAACATTTAAGATAGTGATAGGTCGAAACCCCACATCCAAATGCCCTGACCTTATCGGTGTTTGATCATCAGCAATCAAGCTACCTTTCAACACACTCCACCCAAAATCGAATACACTCTTAAATAACAGAGAGGCAGTTTGAGGCAATTTCTTCAGCATAGTTTTTATTTTGATTTCTGATTCCTCAGATTTTCTGCTTGAAGGAAATGTTATGGGAATAGAAGGATTCTCAGCTCTTTGTACGCATGAAAGCAAAGTTGTCATAAGAGAGAAGCCATCTCCAAGTGCATGATGAAGCTTGAATATAAAAGTACCAGCAGCCCTGCTTGTTGGATACTTAATTATATGCATTTCCCATAGTGGTTTGTCATGTGGTAATTGTTCCATAGCTATCTTTGACATATATTCATCAAGATTCTCGTCATAGAGTACCATTGTCGTTGGAAATATGGGAATCTTTATGTGTTCCTTGAGATTCACATCTACTTGCTTCCATTGTTTCTTTCTTTTGTTGTCCACAATCTGTTCAAATATTAATGCATTCCATGTATATAATACATTAAAGTATAAAAAAAATAACATGCTTGAAACCAATAATTCAAAAGAATCATTTTTGTTTAGTTAATTATTAGAGTGTTAAATATGTTTTTAATCCTTACAATATTGTTGAGATTTGTTTTTAGTCCCTGTTATTTAAATTCGATTGATTTGGTCCTCTAAAAAGTGAAAATACTCGTTTTCAGTCCTTATTAATAAAAATTATTAGCAAATCCATAGTAAAATTTGTAGCAAAGATGTGAAATAAGAACTAAATTAGTGTATTATTGTTTTAATTTTTAAAGGATCAAAACCAATAGTTTTAAATTATATGAACTAAAAATAAATATTAACTACATTTCAGGAATTAAAAACATATTTAAACCGTAATTATTATCATTACCTTTTGTTTTTATATCTAATTTAATTTAATGAGTATATATGATTATCTATAATTATACAATTCTATAGGTATTTTAATATTTTTTTCACTATTCATTCAATTTATTATAATATTTTATTAGTTGTTTTTTATTATTGTTACTAATTTTTGTTATCAAAAGTCGTGTCATCTTTTTTATTTAAAGTAAAATTGTTTAAGATGCATACATTGATACAGATAAGCACAAATAAATTTGTTGAGATTAATATCGAAGTTTGGATGTGGTTTTATAATAAAATATGTTGATTCGCATTTATCTATAATCTATAATTATACAATCCTATAGGTATTTTAATATTTTTTTCACTATTCTTTCAATTTATTACAATATTTTATTAGTTGTTTTTTTTTATTATTACTAATTTTTGTTATAAAAAGTCGTGTCATCTTTTTTATTTAAAGTAAAATTGTTTAAGATGCAGACATTGATAAAGATAAGAATAGATAAATTATTTGAGATTAATATCAAAGTTTGATTGTGGTATTATAACAAAATATGTTGATTTACATCTATCTATAATCTATAATCTATAATTATACAATTCTATAGGTATTTTAATATTTTTTTCACTATTTATTCAATTTATTACAATATTTTATTAGTTGTTTTTTATTATTGTTACAAATTTTTGTTATCAAAAGTCGTACCATCTTTTTTATTTAAAGTAAAATTGTTTAAGATGCAGACATTGATACAAATAAGCACAGATAAATTTGTTGAGATTAATATCGAAATTTAGATGTGGTATTATAACAAATATGTTGATTTACATCTATCTATAATCTATAATCTATAATTATACAATCTTATAGGTATTTTAATATTTTTTTCACTATTCATTCAATTTATTATAATATTTTATTAGTTATTTTTTTATTATTGTTACTACTTTTTGTTATCAAAAGTCGTGTCATCTTTTTTATTTAAAGTAAAATTGTTTAAGATGCAGACATTGATACAGATAAGCACAGATAAATTTGTTGAGATTAATATCGAAGTTTGGATGTGGTAATATAACAAATATGTTGATTTACATCTATCTATAATCTATCTATAATTATACAATCTTATAGGTATTTTAATATTTTTTTTACTATTCATTCAATTTATTATAATATTTTATTAGTTTTTTTTATTATTGTTACAATTTTTGTTATCAAAAGTCGTGCTATCTTTTTTATTTAAAGTAAAATTATTTAAGATGCAGACATTAATACAGATTAGTACAAATAAATTTGTTGAAATTAATATCGAAGTTTGGATGTGATATTATAACAAAATATCTTCATTTACATCTATCTATAATCTATAATTATACAATTCTATAGGTATTTTTATTTTTTTTTTACTATTCATTCAATTTATTACAAGACTTAAATAACTTTTTAGTCCCTGTAAAATATATGGTTTTTGCTTTTGGTTCTTATAAAATTATTTTTATTCTTTTGGTACTCATAAAATTCAGAAACTTTGAGAAAGGTCCTTATTGCCACTTGTCATGCATCCAACCATGCCACATGAGTAATCATGCTGAGGTGGCATATGATGTAACGTGTCTAGATGCATGACATATCATCAAAAAATGATAATAAGGACCTTTTTTTAAATTTTCAAATTTTATGAGGACCAAAATAATAAAAATATTTTTATAAGGACCAAAAACAAAAATCAAATTTTTTACAAGGACCAAAAAGTTATTTAAGCCTATTTTACTACTTTTCTGTTATCAAAAGTCGTTTAATCTCTTTTATTCAAAAGAAAATTATTTAACTTATAGATACTGATACACATGAGTATAAATATATTTGTTGAGATTGATACTAAAGTTTGGATGTGGTAATATAATAAAATGTGTTGATTTACATCAACTTTATTGTGTATTTTCCTATATTTTATTTACATTAAAATTGTTTAATTTGTAGATATTGATACACATGAGTACAGATATATTTGTTAAGATTGATACTAAAGTTTGCATGTGGTAATATAATAAAATGTGTTGATTTACATCAAATATATTATGTATTTTCCTAATATATTATTTAGGGTGTTCATTGGTTTGGTTCAATCCGATAAACCCTAAATTCTACCGAACCAATCTGATTGGTTTGGATTTTTTTAGCTAAATCAGGTTGGATACGAACCGAACCAATCAAACCCGTCAATGATTGGTTCTGGTACGTAACGGATTAAAGATACTGGATTTGTTACCTGAACCAAACCAAACCACCCTAAATAAAAAAACTGTACTAAAATAAAAAAAAAATTGGAAGAGATGAGAGATTAATCATCAACATACACATGAGTATAAATTTATTTGTTGAGATATTATTTAGGGTTTAGGGTTTGCTACATGGAACAATGATTGTTAATATGGTAGAGTGTTCTGATACTTTATCTTTATATATCAATATATAAAGCAAAATGAAATAACAAAACAATACATAGAGTCAGTAACTCGGATTCCTGCATTTAGCCTTATATTATGATATAATGATGTAAAGTCTTACCGATGTCACATCGACTAAAGCAAACCCAGGTGGATATACACAATTTTACTACAAGCATTCACTAGATCCTATATATTATCACTGAGTTCCCTATAACCTATATCATTTAGTTAGATTGTGTTTCTACTATTACACCATCCGCATATACACAAAATTCAATTTAAAAAAAATCAATATTCTCACAATTCTATCAAAATCAATTTCTTAAGTGATCCTCATGCATTGCACGGGTTATACACTAGTTTATAACAATTAACTACTATATATTTCCGTTCCTTTTCTTTTATCACATATTTCTCATATTAATTAATAAGATGGTAGAATTATAGTGTAGCTATATATGTAGAATATAAAGTAAGACTAACTATAAACATTTATTACCAAACAGTGGTGGGTTACAGTGAAGGTGGACTATGACCCAAACGAACTTTATTTGTAACGTCGGGGTTCAAGTCCTGTAACCGCCATTCTTAAGAGGAATTTATCTAACCACCATATCCCGGTCCGAGGATTAAACCCAATTATGACTCTAGGGGATTCCCGGTTAAACACCAAAAACTATATTCATTTATGCAAGATGATATATATGTGTAGCATTTATTTGAAAACACACACACTGACACACATGTTTGAGTTCAGTGTCACAGAACATACACATAAACATATAAAGACTTAATTTTCCATTATATTCAGATTTACCATGATAGAAGAGAAACGTGTGCTAACGGGAAGGAAAACATCCTGAAGTAGCGGCACAGCTATTGAATCATCAATTGGAATCTCAGATTCCAGAACACCAAGAACGAATACGTTTATCACAGAGCTGCTGAAGTAATCTGCCATAGGACTCACTGGCATTGAAAAATCTTCCACAAAGTCGTTCATTTTCTTTTTTGCTAATAATTCTCCAGCAAATTCAAATAACGAAATTAAAGCTGGTATGCTTCTTCAGGTGTGTTCGCTAACACTATTTAAAGGCATCAAGGTAAAGCTTAAAATTTATTAATTCTTCAAAATTATAGTCTCATCAGTGTTCCTGTAACATACATCCCTATCATCCCCAGTCCCAACCACTCATATGTTGTCGTTTACAGGAAATAAAACTTTGATACTCAATTTCTTTTTGATGTGAGAGACTTGGAGAAGACAAAGGTACAAAGAATTAAATATACACACATGATCTTCTCCGACAACATAAATCTTCCCGTTATATCCATTGCATTCATGACCACCGAAGTGAAATAGGAGTAATTTTCGGTGGTACCAACACAGTATAACAGTGGCCAGGTAAAGTTGAGTTAGAGGTGATGTTTGTTTTTCATATATTATTAATTTTTTATAATAAAATTAACTTGTTAAATAATTATATACATCAATTAGTAGATTGTAAAGAGCATGTTATTATCATGTTTATAGAAAATAGTGACCACCAACATATCATTAATATAATTAAAAATTTAAAATGTGTTTAGATTTGAAATCTCACAACCCAAATTACTTTAAATATATATAAAGTGTATGGAAAAAACCCTCGTTAGGAAAGCTAGTCCCACTATAATGTGTTCATAACAAGAGGAGGAAGAAAAAACTAAAAAAAAGGCAAGTGATAAAATATGACACGAGGAAAATTTGTAAAGGTAGAGTACATAAATAGAAAAATAGGATCAATAAGAGAGATAATAAATGAAAACATTGATGGATAAAATAAAGAAATAACTTATATATTAGAAAAAACATATTAAATTTGATGTAAATCAACACATTTATTATTTCTTAATGTATTTTTATGTAATAAAATGGATAAACAAGAATAGATAGTGAGAGAAACTGTTTTAATATAATAATAATAATAATAATAATAATAACAACAACAACAAAAATAATAATAATAATAATAATAATAATAATAATAATAATAATAAGGGATAAATATGTTTTTCGTCCCTATAGTTTCGGTCAACTTTAGTCTTCGTCCCTATACTTTAAATCATGTGTTTTTTGTCCCTAAACTTTCTATACCCCCAAATCGTGGTCCCTACCCGTCAATAAGATCTGTTAACCTGATGAACTTGCTAACAAAAGTTACATGTCAGCCTCAAATAATTGACTAATCATCTAATTAACTTTTTTATTAATTTTTAATTATTAAAATAACCCAAATTACTAAACTAGGGTTTTCACCTGAGTAATTTTACCCGATAAAAAACATAATTTCATAATTATGGTTATTTTAATAATTAAAAAATTAATAAAAGAAAATTAATTAAATGAGTCAGCTATTTGGGGCTCACTATTGAGGCTAACATGTAACTTTTGTTACCTAACTCATCATGTTAACAAATCTCACTGACGACCAGGGACCATGAATTGAGGATTTAGAAAGTTCAGGGACAAAAAACAAATGATTTAAAGTATAGGGACGGAGACCAAAGTTAACCGAAACTATAGGGGTAAAAAACATATTTTCCCTAATAATAATAACAACAACAACAACAACAAGGAAACTTAAAGTTTGATAAAAAAAAAAGGGGGGAAAAAGAAAATGGCAGGAGCATGACCATCTTCCGTGGAGGATACTTGTGGTTTGTAAAAAAGTTACTTTACTGAAGTGAGAATAAAAAACTATAAAAATACAAGTAACAAAACATGACGCGTGTACTAGGAAAACAATTTTAAGATAGAGAACAAATAGATAAATAGAATAGATAAAAGAGATAATAAGTGAAAACATTATTGAATAAAATAGAGAGATAATATATATTGAAAAAAATCACACTCGAATTTAATGTAAATCAACAAATATATAGTATTTCTTAATGTATTTTTTATATAATGAAACAAATAAGAATGGATAATGAGATAAACTATTTTAATATAATAATAATAATAAAATTTGCTAAAAAAGGGGGGAAACAAAGAAAACAGCAGAAGCGAGACCGTTTCTCGTGAATGATGTCTGTGGTTCATAAAAAAATCACTTTACTGAAGTGAGAATAAAAAACTAAAAAAACACAAGTGAAAAAACATGACACCTGTATTGGGGGAACGATTTTAAGATAGAGAGTAAATAGATAAATAGAATTGATAAGAGAGAAAATAAGTGAAAATATTAAAGAATAAAATAGAGAGAGAAATTATATATTGAAAAACACATTAAATTTAATCTAAGTCAACACATTTATTGTATTTCTTAATGTGTGTTTTTATGAAATGAAACTGATAAATAGAAATGGACAATGACAGGAGGAGCAGAACTATCTCCCGTGGAAGATACTCGTGGTTCATAAAAAATAATCACTTTACTCAAGTGAGAATAAAAAGACTAAACAAATACAAGTGAAAAAAATGTGACAAGTGTACTTAAGGAACAATTTTAAGATAGAAAGTAAATAGTTATTGAATAAAATAGAGATAAATAATATATTAGAAAAAAACACTTAAAATTTAACGCAAATTAACACATTTATTGTATTTTTTAATCTTTACTTTTATGTAATGAAACATATTAATAGTAAAAGTGTTTTAAAAAATAATAAAAAAGAACATTTTTATAAAAGGTCACTACAAGAAAATCGGTTTTTAGCGACGGCCAACAGTCATGGCTACAGGGGAAAAACTGTCGCTATTTCATAATTAGCGACTACCTAGCGTCGGCCCACGCGTCGTCGCTAAAACCCTCGTCGTTAATGCAGTAGCGACGGCCTGACCATCACAAATACCCGAAACTATAGTTCCATGGTCATCACAACATAGCGTTTTCGTAGGTCGTCGCAAGCCGCACTACGCCAATTTTAGGATATTAGAGCACTGACTTTAGGGCGCTCCCGTGTTGGTTAGCGCCTAAAATGATCGTTTTAAAATCAGGGCGCTTAAAATTTGGGCGGGAGCGCCCTTACAGGTAAAATATAGGGCGCTCCATCTGCGCGCCCTTGTTATCAACGTTATTTTTTTACATACACTTGTGTTGCGCCCTCGTTCCCAGTGTAATTTTTTTTTTGTTTAATTCTGTGGAATTGAGGGTTTTAATTTTTGCAGGGCGAGCGCCCTCGTTCCTAGAGGAATTTTTTTTGTTTAATTCTCTGGAATTGAGGGTTATTTTTTTTCAGGGCGCTCCCAGGGAGTGCCCTCGTCCCTATCGTAATTTTTTTTTAATTTCTCTGCAATAGAGGCCACTCCTTGGAGCGCCCACCATTATTTTTTTTTTATTTTTACAGGGCGCTCCCAGGGAGCGCCCTCCTTGATGCTTAAATTAACAATAATGGAGATTATTTTCAGTTTCGTTCTCTCCCGCGTCTCTCACATCCCTCTGTCTCTCTCTCTAAACCCTACCTAAGTAAAGTTGGGAGTTCCCTCTCTGTGCTCCCTCCAGCTCCCTCCGTGCGCAGACAGCTCCGTCCAGCTCCGTCAAGCTCCCTCCGTGCCCAGACGTCTCCGTCTCCGTCGCGGCGCTCCTTTGAAGTCTCTACGGCGCTCCTTTTAAGTCTCCCAACCGTGAGCAAGCTTTGAAGTCTCCCAACCGTGAGCAAGATTTGAAGTCTCCCTTCGCGGCTCTCCTTCCCTTCCCTCACTTCCCTTCCGGTGCGGCGCATTGCATTTCCTCTCTCATTTCGCGAACACTAGGGTAAGGGAAACTCCACAATACCCATTTTTTTGCTATCTGCACCTTTTTTTGTTGCTGCTGCACCCCTTTTTTTTCCTGCACATGTTTTATTTTGCTACCTCACCCTCTGTTTTGCTATCTGAACTGTTATTGTGTTAGTAAGTTTAAATAACATTGAAATTTGTATATGAAAATTAATAGTGTGTACATATTATTATTGAACACTTTTGGTTTTATTGTTGTTGGTTGTAGTTAAAAATGTGTTTTATAAATTTGAGAATGTTAAATAAATAGGGGATATATTACTTAAATTTTTAGTAATGTTATATAAATATATATTACTCATATTGATCTCTTTTGGACTGGTACCTGGTGGTTTAGAGTTAAAATTGTTTTTCATTAATTTGGGAATGTTAAAGAAATAGATGAAATGCTACTCAAATTTTTAGGACTACTAATTTTTATTACGAGTATATTTTTTGACTTGTCTTTTTTTTTTTCAGGTATTGTTTCCTAACTGCTTATAATTTAACACTACTTATTGGTGATTGACTTTATTAAGGTTTATCCTTTATCATATTATCCTTTTTCTTTCAACTATAATTATTAGGTTATTTGTATGTACATGCATTAACCTTAGTTTCCTGTTTAAGAAGAAATTGTATATTATGGCTGACATAATATACAATTTATTCTTAAATTGTCCATGGTTGGACAGTCTGGATTTGTAAATTCGTATTAAATATATTACTTTATGAATTGTTTTTGGTCTAAGATTCATTTCACTACGTTTTTCCTGTTGTTCTCCGAGTTCATACATATATAATCTATGTGAAATATAACTCATAGGTTATGTTGTGTGTGCTTGGAGAACCAAGGGGAAATGCTACTGAAATTTTCATAGACTAGGAACAATAGTCATAAAATAATATGATGCGAATTTGACAAATCTAGATAGGATAAGAACCTCAACCTTTGTTAGTTAGTATGTTATAGGTGTTAATTAAGCATGTAGTTAGTCATTATATCTAAAGAATGTCATATATACTTTTCGAGTTAATTATAAATGATTTCATATTATGTTGATAGAATATGGATCGTTCTTGGATGTTTGCAAACCGTTTGACAAATGAGTATGAGGAAGGAGTGGAGATGTTTATAAAGTTTGTCATTGACCATGCAACAAATCCTAGTAGAAGTCTCCCATTCGTGAATGCCCTGCACAGGTGGTGACCTCAATGCCCGCCAATCCTACCAGCACATCGTTGTAACTATTGGATATGTACTACTTTGAAAAGATGCAAGAAAGTGGTGCTATCATTGGTTGCATGATAGGTGCAGACATTGTTACTCCTGATGAAATAACTACATGGATCGATCCTAATTGTCTTAATTCGGTTTTGTACCGTGAGTGGTTGGATTCCACTGTGATAGATATCTATTGCAGGTAATTTAAATTCAAAGCATCTTATAGTTGTTTATCTCATTTTATTACTTGCTTTGACATTATCTACATTTTTTTGTATAGTTATTTATATCATTCAGTCTTAGCTCCATCTTCCCGCACGGATCGATATGTTTTCATATCTCCACAACTCACCACAACATTCAATGTGAAAGACAAGCAAGAATTGTTTGTGGGAAATGTGTTGTACAAGAGACGCGGGTAAGACAAATTGTTCCTAGTTCCATACAATCACGATGCGTATGTGTAGTATATGTTTATGTCTCAATATTATTGTTTTTTAAAAAACTATATATTTGACATAACTTACAATGTGGTTGTAGGCGACATTGGGTTCTTCTTGCATTGAGTCTAAGGGATTTTGGCAAGGTTTACTTTCTGGACTCCTTGCATAATGATCCAAAATATTATGAACCCATGAAGACAATGATTGATAAGTAAGTATTCCATGTCCAAATAAATTATACTATCACACTTACATTGTTAAGAGTTCTTATACAATTTATTTGTTATATTTGTTTAGTTCTTTTAAAGAATATAGAAATTTGAGCGGTTTCTCGCAATCAAGGAGTAGGATTATCCCTGATCCCATATGGTACCGCATTAAGGTAATATATTGCACATACAACATTGTCTTTCTTCATGTTTAAGCGCATAAGTGTTTTTTATTTTAATTTAATTATACTTGTAGTGTCCAACCCAAACAAACAATGACGATTGTGGGCTCTTTGTAATGCGTTTTATGAAGGAGATCATTGATCAAAACACACTAACAATACCTAAAGAGGTAATTATGACTTGTGATAGCGATTAAGTTTTTTTAACTCTCATTTACTACTTTATTTATTGAAATCAATTTTTGCCTTTTACAGTACTTTGCTCAATACCGAAGCTCAACTTACACAACGGAGCAACTTAATGAGGTTCAAGAAGAATGGGCAAAGCATATAGTTACCACTTGTTTGTAATTGATTTGTACATTATGAGGGTAAGTAAACATGTACATAATGTGAAAATGTTGAACAAAGTTGTATATTAATGACAAGTTATGTAAATTGTGTATATTTTCATGTTAAATTCTTGACTGGTAATAACTCTTTGACTGATGAATTCTGGCCGCTGGTATGGACTTTTACAGCTGTTTGATAAATTGGTAAATGTTGAATAAACAAAGGAAACTCTGCCAAAATTTTTATAGTTTAGATGACTAGAGTTGTTAAGCATATTATGTGCAAAACTATTGACATTAGTTTCAATGATGCATTCTGGCTGCTGGTATGGAGTTTTACAGGTGTTTCATAAATTGGGAAAACTTGAATGAACAGAAGAAACTCTGTCAAAATTTCTATAGGTCATGTATGATCTATATTTACCAATTGAGTTGAGTATTGTGACATGTCATGTAGTGTGGTTATTTCTATGTAGTTGTATAGATACTTCATACTTTCACCACACTTTAAAGCATGCATAGGAAACTATTCAAAGTATGACAAGTTTGAATTCTTCATTTGAAGTAGACAACCTTAATTGTGATATGTGTGTTGTTTAATGTGTAAATGAAATTAAAGGGTTCTTCATAAAATAACTAATTGTTTGAATGATAAGGAATTAATATGCATGGTTTTGGAGGTAGCCATTGGCATCAGACTGAAATATATGTGCAGGATAAAGTGGTTTAAAAAATAAAAAAACTGGAAAAAAAAAATAAATTAAAGGAGGGCGCTTCCTTGGAGCGCCCTCCATAAGCACGTCCTGTGCTTAAGGAGAGCGCTCCAGGGAAGCGCCCTCCATAAGCACGTCCTGTGCTTAAGGAGAGCGCTCCAGGGAAGCGCCCCTGTTGTCTAAAACAAGGGAGCTCCAAGGAAGCGCCCTCCCATGAAGACGCTACACGAGGGCGCTTCCGTGTTTTTTTTGAGTGCCCTCTTTTGACTTCTTTCAGGGCGTTTCTATGCATGTCCTCCTTTTAATGACCAAACAAGAGCAATTTCTATTAGTGCGCATGGAAGCGCCCTTTTATGATGCACGAGAGCTCCCTTGAAGGCCTTTTTTTGGCATAGTGCCGACACGCTTTAGCGACGGCTGAAACTGTCTCAAAGTCTATTTAACTATAGCGTCAGCTCTTTACTGTCGGTTTGGCTGTCACTAATTTTTGATATTGTAATTTTTTTAAATATAAATTTTTGAATTAAAATGATATAAAAACGTGGTCAATATAAAATAAGATTATTGTTCATTTGGATTCTATATATATTAAAGCTCCAAAAAGTAGTACACATTAATATTAATATAATTATACATAGTTTTCATATTCTTGATCTTCACCATCCTCTTCATCTTCATTGTCATCCCACCGATCTTCTTCATCCTCATTTGATGGGATGTCTTCATTCTCAGATTCGTATCGATTCTCAGCTAAGCCTAACAATTGTTCAATGTCTACAATTGGTAAAATAGTTGAACTGCCATTAGCCTGATAAGACACTTCATCCTCAACCCCATCATTTTCAACATGAACCCTTGGTTTTGTTGTGATTGCCACAATCCAACCTCGTAAGTCTTTACATAATTCTAGATAAAGGACATAATACACTTGTCTTGCTTTTTGTTCAAGAATGAATGGATCATAAGGATTATACCTTCTACTCATCTTTGCTTCTAAGATATTGTATTTCAGTTGAACTCTAATGCCACTATTTCTGGTTGAACCAAACCATTCACAATAGAAAAGAGGAATCATGTTACTCAAACCAAGATACTCCAATTCATAGATATGGTGGATGATGCCGTAAAAGTAATCTTCACTGCCATCGGTAAGTCCTTTTACTTGCACCCCACAATTTGTGGTTTTTTTACCTTCACCTCATTCCTTTGTCTGAAATCTGTAGCCGTTAACAAAGTATGTGCTCCATGATTTTGTTTTAGAGTTGGGTCCCCAAGCTAATGATTTAACTTCATTGTTGGTCACCCAATTTCGCTCATCACAAACCTTATCATAAGAACCATTTAAGATTGAAATCTTATTATTGAGTAACCCATACAAGAAAAGTGGATGATCAAACTTACATGGTTCCTAAACCATGTTGGAAAGTCTGTATGTATTCGAGCAGAAGAATCTCGATCATCGATCGAATGAAATTGTAAGAATAAGCTGAAATGGAACAAATAATTAATAATCCATTCATTCCTAAACCATAAACCCTAAAAATAATAAAATCATTACAACTTACTCAAGGTATGGTTTAATCTCACTGCAGTTGATTAGTATATGTACATGAGCTGATTTCCATTCATCGTCACTTAACCAGTGATCACTAGGCTTTCTTGTAGGGCGTTCTAATTAGTATAAGTACATGAGCTGATTGCCGCATTGAAGTCCAGTTTGAGGATCATTCCTCAATCTAGTGTTTGACAACAAACTTACGTTCTAAAATAGTGCGGACAAAATTATGAGGTCTCCTGGTGTAAGTGGAATGAGCATATTGAGCCTTCCACCCTAGCCAAATTACCCACTAATCATTTTGCATCTCCCATCATTCTAAAAAAAACTAAACTTTGTTACATGACTTAGATTAAAAACAAAATAAGCAATAAAAGTCTTATTAACTAACCTTTCAAATAGATACATCCACTGATATTGAACTGGACCCCCAAGTCTTGCTTCCATAGGAAGATGAATAGGTAGGTGGTCCATTGAATCAAAGAATCCCGGTGGAAAAATCCTTTCCAATTTTGCATAGAATGATTGGTATATTTTGTTCCAAGCTAACAACATCATCCATCCTTAATGTATTACAACATAAATCTTTTAAGAATCGACTTAATTTAGCAATTGGTTTCCACACACAATCTGGGAAGGATCGAAATGCAATTGGGAGTAAACACTCCATGAATACATGATAATCATGACTTTTTATCCCATGCATAGTACGCCTACTGATATCTGCATATTTTACAAGATTTGAGGCATAACCATCTGACATTTTCAATTCTGAAATCCATTTACAAACTAGTATTGCATCTTTTGGTTCTAAAGTGTAGTTTACCTTAGGTCTTCCCAACTTTCCATTACCCAAGTCAATCAACTCCAAGTCACCTCATGCACAGAACACAGACACATCCATCATTGCCTTTACATTGTCCTTGGTTTTATTCGTAACATTCATGAAAATGTTAAAAATATTATCGAAGAAATTTTTCTCTATATGCATTACATCAAGATTATGCCTTAAAAAGTTGTTCTTCCAATATGAAAGATCCCAAAAATATACTGCGTTTAACCCAATTATGAAACTGCCCATACTTGGCAGTTTAGAACAATTACCATCTGTCACCTTTGGAAAGTCTTGCACAAATTCCCAAATTTGAGGCCCTGTCAACATACAAGGTGGTCCATCAGGCTCAACCCTATTTCTCATAAACCCTCTTTTACTCCTTCTAAAGGGGTGATCACTTTGCAAAAATCTATGATGACAATCATACCATGAGTTTTTCCGCCATGCTGCAAAGTGAAAGCTTTTGTGTCTTCCATACAGTAAGGCATTCTAATTTACCCTTTGTTTGCCAACCAAATTACATTCCATATGCCAAAAAATCATTGATAGTCCACATCAAACATGCACACATGACAAAATAGTCTCAGCCTGCCTCACCATATTTGGCACCTACTCCACCTCCATCTCCTCATCAGACAACTGCTCAAGCCTCACCTTCACCCATTACCAAAATAGTAGCTGAAACTCTCGCCAGTCTAGATAAAGAAACAACTACCTCAAACCCTGAGGTTATGCAACAGCCAAGATCTCCTGGAGTTGAGACTGAGGAAGAAGCACCAACATCTCAACAAAAGACCCCTATCCAGTCTCAACCTTCTCACTCATTTCAAACATCTTTACCTACACCTGGAAAGTTCTTTGTTGATTCCATCTTTGCCTCCCCTCCACCAAAGTATGATCAGTCTGCACCTCATCCACCTGCTCCTGCTACTACCAGTGATCCATCTCTGCCAACCCATCTCTCTAATTCCATCAATACTTTTCTCAATCAATTACACAAAGAGCAACAACAACAACAACAACAACAACATGAATTCAACACTGAGTAGAAAAGCACACACAAGAAGATTCTAAAGGAGCTAAAAAAGCACAAAAAGAGGCAAGAAGCAATTCTGAGTGGGCTGGACACTATCCTTCAATCCATGCATGCTTCAAATGATTTTCACAAGAAAATGAATCTGCATCTCTCAAATCCGCCTCCTCTCCCTGAGTTTCCTCATTCTGTGCTTAGACCACCTGCATCTTCTACTGACTCATCCTCTTCCCCTTCTAGCTGAGCTAGTTACTTCTGCACTTTTGATAATGGCAAAAGGGGGAGTGTTGGTTAGGTTTCTGGTTAGGTTTCATGAACCTGATAAGAGTCTTTAGAAGTTAAGTTTTAGATGTTAATATGTGAGCTTAGAAGTTAAGATGTGATAGCATCTTTCTGCTATTTTGATAAGATGTAATGGCATCTTTGCTATTTGTGATCTATGAATCTCTTGATTAACTGATGTAATTCCCTGTTTATCAATGAGTTATCCTCGAATTATCCACTTGAATGCATTGCAATTTTAAGTCTTAAATTATCATTTCTTTGTTAAAGGTTTTTAAAGTGTTTTAATTAAAAATCAGTAATAAGATCCTTAGACTCAGGGGGAGCTAAGCTCTTAAAAATGATAAGATCGTCTCAAAAAGGGAAAATGGTAAAACTCAGGGGGAGTTTTCTTAAGACTTAAACTTAAAATTGATGCGTACAAAACTGAAACTTCATGGTTTGCCATCATAAAAAAAAGAGGGAGATTATTAAGAAAAACTCACTCCTAAGGTTTTTAATGTAGTCAAACCATTAAGTTAAGATAAGCACTAAAGCAAGTATGAGATGCATCTTGTTATTTATTAACTGTGTGCTCAAGATTGTGGCAGAATTTCTAGACTTTAAATTTGCAGAAAATGATTAGAAAAGAAAGCTCAAAGACCATCTTTGAGGGTTGAAGCACAAAAGTCAGACTCAAGATCTGCCAAGACAAAAAACTAAATCAAAAGTGTTGATCAAAGAAGAGATTCAAAGTCAGCTTGAGATGCTGGCTCAAGATCAGATTCAGACTCAAGCATAGATGCTAACTCATGTTCAGACGCAGACTCAGACTAAGACTCGACTTGAGACATGTGTTAGAACCACATGAAACACTAGAAGGGGGGTTGAATAGTGTTTTATAAACCTTTGCAGATTTTTGAAACCCTTTTAAAACAAGCAAGCAATTTCAAAAGATATTCAATCAACCTTCCGAAACTGGAACTTTCAGCAACTTGCTGATGTAACTCGGTAGGTTGAGTAAACTTGATTTTGAGATATCTTAGCGTGATAAAGAGTTTGTATTGCAACGTAGATTAATAAAATCACTTTTCTTAACTCTTCTTGGTTAGTTAAAACAGAATATAAAGAGTTAAAGGTAGAGAGAACTTAGCCACATAAATTTATCCTGGTTCACCCACCAACTCAGTGAGCTACATCTAGTCACAGGGCAAACCACCACTGGATTTTCACTAATCCTGCAAGATTACAAGTATTATTTGCACACCTAGCCTCACCAAGCTCAACACCCAAATATTGTTTGCACACTTAGCCTCTCCAGGCTAAAAACTCAAGTATTGTTTGCACACCTAGCCTCTCCAGGCTCAATAAGTATTCTTTGAAAATAGCTTCTGCAGGCTAAACCAGAAAACTGATTGAATGTAAGATTGCTCAAGCTCCTAAACTACACATGTTTAGAACTCAAACTGGGAAATTTGTACAAATAACTGAGTAAGACTCAGGATATAGAAATGTTGTACAAAGATGAAACAATGAAACAGTTGAATATAAATTTCAGCAGCGTTTCAACAAGTTGATTTCTCTATGTTCTCTCTCTTTGTTTCTTCATAGAATCTGGTATTTATAGTGAGGAAAGCTTCCGTCCGTTGATCTCCAATCGATTTCCCGTTTAGAGATAGCATTTAATGCATATGCTCCCGTTGTGACACATAGCCTGAACCCTTAGCTGTAGCAGGTGGTAGAGTCTGCAACACAGGCTTCACTTTTTCTGAGCAGCGCGTACTTTACTGCAGACTTTGCCTTTTTGGTGAGAGAAATTTGAAATATGCCAAAAAGCATTTTCTCTGACTTTCCATAAGAATGAGAGGCACAAGTAACTGAGGCAGCTACAATTGACTTGAGTCTTCAAAAAGAATATCAGAGAATATTGTATTGAAGACAAACAGACTTTAGTACGACGTTTCACAACTTCAGGAGGTTCTTCACCTTCAGCAGGTCGTGATCTCTCAGCAGGTTTCTTTGCTTCGGAAGGTTCCGTCATTTCAGAGTGTTGGATTTCTTCAGTCGATACCTTCTGAAATATAGAAAACTACCTTCAGCAGAAACTGTTCGTTCTCATAAGAACGTTAAGCAAATTTGTTATTCATTAAAACTCGGGGTTATGAGACTTAAAACATTATTAACCTTTTAATAACATTTTGAGACTCAACATTCTCCCCCTTTTTAGTGATGACAAATTTGTTTAAGAACTAAATCAATTATCTGAAGGGAAAAAGATAGTAGTAAAATTGAGTGTTTCTCCCCCTATTTCAGATACTGATGCAGAGCTTCTTTGCTAAAACTTGTTTGCAACTTGCTTAAGAGCTTTGCTTCATTTGTTCCTCATTTGTTTCATTTTCTTCGCTTGCTCCCCCTAAATATGAGAATCCTTCTGAAATACACTTAACTTCAGATTTTGGTTAGTCTTAATACTCACCCTTTTGTCATCAATCAAAAGGGCAAACAGAGCTTACTGAAGAAGTGAAAAATAAGTAGGAAATAGATTCAAGATACCACTTTCTATGTGTTTGTGGTGAAAAAAATCTAATTTCGAAAATTAATTTTTAATCACTTTGATTCTACGAACAATCTGGGGATTAGAATCAGATCCTCTTACGGGACTCTTTAAAAAAGTAGATTTATGGTGTTTCTGATTTATAAAAGACTTTCAAAAGTTCAAGTTTTCTAAACAAATGGTTGTTTGGTACAGAATTTCACCAAATCAAATGCTTAGTTTCAGAAATCCAGAAATGATAACTTTCAAAGAGTTTAATTCAGAATTCTATAAAAACTTATCTTTCACTAATAATTAGAACCACTTGATTCAGAATTTTATCAAAAGTTCTAAATTTTCACTTGACTTCTTTTAAACTTAAAGAAAATCACAGTTTCATAATGTTTGTAAGAATACAGAATTCAAACCTTTCTCTTTGAAGGTTTTCTTTTGGAATTATACGTAATAGCCAAATATAGGTTCATTTATATAATAAATGAATCTATTATTGTCTTCCCATGCTGACCTTGATTTCTTCCCCAGGTCGAAGGTGGTTCAACAAATTGGAAAACATATTCTCCTTTGCCTTGGCTCTATCAAAGCCTGTGGGGGAGGAAGAAAAGGAAGAGGTGTGGAAGACATGAGTCAAGGACTCATTATAACTTAGGATAGTTTCCTTTCTAATGTATTGGGCACTTAGGATAGCTTCCTTTCTAATATATTTCCAATGTATTTGAACTGATGTAATTCGAATTTGGATCATGGATAAAAGAACTATCACTTGCCTTTTGAAATACCTGCAATGTATTATTTCTCGAATTTACACTTGTCTTCTTTTCGAATTCCTAAAGTCCTTTTGCCTTAACTTCAATCAAGAATTTTTCTCTAAGTTAACAGACTTATTATCAAAATTCGAAATGAGGTGATTTTACCTCTTCTGTAAATTCGAAATGGCATCATACCCTTGTCACTCGTGGAATTCGAAATAATTGAAAATCAAATCCTAACACTATGTAAAACAATTTGAAAATCAATTTTCAGAAAGTGTGAGAATGTTCAAATTCTCTCTGATAAATTTGAATCTATCTTCAGTAAGTGGTTTAGTTAATATATCAGCCCATTGATGTTCTGTGTCAATGAATTGTATATCAATAACTCCTTTCTGAACATAGTCCCTTATAAAATGATGTTTGATTCAATATGTTTTGCTCTAAAGTGTTGAATTGGATTTTTGGAAAGGTTGATTACACCCGTGTTATCACAGAAGTCTGGAATAGATTTGATAAGAATATTAAAGTCTTCTAACTGATATTTTACCCATAGCAGCTGTGAACAACAGCATGCAGCAACAATGTATTCAGCTTCAGCGGTGGAAAGAGCAATTGTGATCTGTCTTTTGCTTGACCAGCTTATCAGATTTCCTCCAATGAAGTGACATCCTCCACTGGTTGACTTTCTTTCAACTCTGTCCCCAGCAAAATCAGCGTAACAGAATCCTACTAACTTGCAATCCTTACTCCTCTTATAGCAGAGACCAAGATTAGTAGTACCTTTCAAGTATCTGAAAATCCTTTTCACAACTTGGTAATGAGTTACTCTTGGATCAGACTGAAATCTTGCACACAAGCATACACTGAACATAATGTCAGGTATACTTGCTGTAAGATACAATAAAGATCCAATCATACCTCGATACATTGTTGGATTAACAGGTTCTTCTCCTTCATCTTTATTTAAAATAGATAAGGGGTGCATATGAGTTGTCATAGGCTTGCAATCATGCATATTGAATTTTTTAAGCATTTCCTTTGTATATTTCTCTTGATGTATCCATATACAATCAGAATCTTGCTTAATTTGAAGTCCCAAGAAAAATTGTAGTTCTCCCATTAAACTCATTTCAAATTCAGATTGCATAAGCCTTGAGAACCCAGTGCACAGAGAAAAATTTGTTGATCCAAAAATAATATCATCAACATATATCTGGACTAGAATTAGGTCTTTGTTAGACATTTTTCTGAAAAGAGTTGTATAAATTTTTCCTCTTTCAAAATCATTTTTGAGTAAGAAATTGTTCAGTCTTTCATACCAAGCTCTGGGAGCTTGCTTCAAACCATACAGAGCCTTTTTCAGTTTAAAAACATGATCAGGAAAAGTCAAATTTTTGAAACAAGGGGGTTGTCTAACAAATACCTCTTCCTCAATGAAACCATTTAGGAAGGCACTCTTAACATCCATCTGATATAGTTTGATGCCATTATTTGCTGCATAGGAAAGTAAAATCCTAATGGCTTCAAGCCTAGCTACTAGAGAAAAAGTTTAAGTGAAGTCAATACCTTCTTGTTGATTGTATCCTTGGGCAACAAGTCTGGTTTTGTTTCTATCAACTTGACCATCTTCAGAGAGTTTGTTTCTGAACACCCATTTGGTTCCTATAATAGTTTTCCCATGGGGTTTAGGAACAAGATTCCAAACATCACTCCTAGCAAACTGATTAAGCTCTTCTTACATGGCTAGGATCCACCCTTCATCATGCAGAGTTTCCTCAATATTCTTAGGCTCGATTTCAGAAAGGAAGGCAAGATTGTTGACTTCTCTAAGTCTTGACCTTGTTCTTACTCCTTCTGAAGTGTCACCAATGATTTGCTCTTGAGGATGATGAGTTTTGTATCTCCACTCACGCCAGCGAGGGAAAACTTGCTCATTTTGAGACTCAGCATTAACTCTTTGATGAGTATCAGTTTCAGCAGGTTGAAGAGTTGACTTTTCAACAGGTACTTCAGAGGGTCCTTTAGTAGGTGATTCATCCTTAATCTTTGAAGCCTCTGAAGTAGGTTCAGCTCCATTCCTGCAAAATCATCTTCTAGATCTGATAGTTCCCTATCAGTCTCTTTAGCATCATTAAATCTAACATGAATAGTTTCTTCAACAGTTAGGGTTCTAGAGTTGTAAACTCTATATTCCTTAGAGGTTTCCGAATAACCAATGAAGAATCCCTTGTCAGATTTTGAATCGAACTTACCCAAATCATCCTTGGTGTTAAGTATGAAACACTCACAACCAAAGATGTGAAAGTATGAAATGTTGGGTTTTCTTCCTCTCCACAATTCATAGGGAGTCTTATTGAGAATAGGCCTTACCAAAATTTTGTTTTGGATATAGCAGGCTGTGTGAACAGCCTCTGCCCAGAATGACCTCGGAAGATTGCTTGAAATGAGCATGGTTCTACCCATCTCCTGCAAGCTCATGTTCTTTCTCTCAACAACGCCAATTTGCTGAGGTGTTTGATGGGATTTAGGCAAGCGTACCAAAATTCCAGCAGTATAATAGTAAGTAAAGAGAATCGTATCCACAGGGAACAGTTCACTTCGTATTTATTAGTGATCAGACTATCAAGTAAGAAACTATTTTTGATGATGATTGTGAAAGGGAATCAAGCATGTGGACAGGGTGCAGCGGAAATAAATGGATTCCCTCCATTGTTATAATCGTTTTGCGAAAACACGAATCAAGGCATAAAAGGTATTAAAATGAAAGGTCGTACCTTATGGGGATTATGAACGAGGCAAAAGCAGCCACGTCTCTAGTGGTGTCCACGCTAACAGCCGAATTAGGAAACCCTCCTAAACTCTGCTAGTAGCCTTAGAGAGTAAAAGACGATTGCTTATCTGCATAGGGTAGTGCATCTCATGCTCTATTTATAAAGTGGTGGCTAGGGTTTTACCCCCTCACTCACTTAACCCTCACACTTATGGGCCTGGCCCATCATGTTACAATTCTAATTAAATTAAATTAGAATTATTATCCTTTCCTAGTGGCATGTTGTATGCGTGTGACCCAATAGGCTTTTAATATTTAGTTATGATATTAAATAAAATCCTTTTATATTTAATATCATAAATAGTGAGCGGTATCTAGCAATACATCACTATCCAAATATTGAGATTATCAATAACTTTGATAAATCCTATTTTATGATAATAATTTATATGATCTGTCCCTTTGTCCAAATATCTAATTGAACACAAGGGCATGGATTGTGTCAACCTTGTATAGTTCAATTTATGTTTTCTTGATCCCCAAGTAAACTGTACAGAAAATAAACATCTCATGTTTATCCTCCTGAGCATGGCCATGCATTTTGAAGTCTCACTTTATCAAGAGGACTACAAATAACTCCTGTTACATAGGAGGGACAAATCCCATCTAGGTCACTCACATCCCACCACATAATTTATTATATGTCCAAAAACCAACTTTATGATTACCCTGTTACAGGTAGCGTTTGATGATAATTAAAACATATAATTCCTTATGTAGGAATCGTAGTGATTTCAGGTCGAAGGACTTCGTATATAACACTTATCAATTTAAGAAATGTTCATGACACTTATGTAACAATCCATGCAACGTTCTTAAGGTGGGTCTGTCCAGTACACCATTACTCTTAATGTGTACCTATGTGAGCACTTGATATCTCATATCCATGATCGGTGAGAATTGATCATCAATGAACTCACATACTAGTCTAAATGCATCTTTGTCCTAAGATGATACTTGACTAGGGACTATTTTAAGAATAGTTCTTCATAAGGTCTCACGATCAAGTCATCTACTCGATTTCTTATGAAGCTTAAGATTACTATTCTAAGGACAATAATTATATTCTAAAAGACTTAATAAAATGAAATGCCTTTATAAAATAATAATATGATACAAGTGATGGATGTTCAAAAACATATAGGTCTCTAGTGCATACACTAACAATCTCCCATTTGCACTAGAGCCATTCAGACATAACTCTAATACCTAATGATCTAGTGTGCCCTTCATGCTTTTGCTGCACAAGGGGTTTTGTTAATGGGCCTGCAACATTGTCATCTGTATGCACTTTGCATATCTTCATGTATCCCCTATTAATGATTTCTCGGATGAGATGGAAACGTCTAAGTATATGTTTGGATCGTTGATGAGACCTTGGTTCCTTGGCTTGTGCAATAGCCCCATTGTTATCACAATAAAGACTTATAGGAACCGCAATGGTAGGAACTACTCCAAGTTCAATAATGAACTTCCTGATCCAAACGGCCTCTTTCGCAGCATTTGAGGTCGCAATATACTCAGCTTCTGTGGTAGAATTAGCGACTGTTTCCTACTTTGAACTCTTCCAGCTCACAGCGCCACCATTCAAACAAAACACATAACCTGACTGTGATCTTGAATCATCTTTGTCAGTTTGGAAGCTAGCATCGGTGTAACCCTTTACAACTAGTTCTTCCTCACCTCCATATATCAAGAATGAATCCTTAGTTCTTCTTAAGTACTTAAGGATGTTCTTGACAGCTGTCCAGTGACCTTCACCGGGATCAGACTGGTATCTGCTAGTCATGCTCAAAGCATATGATATGTCTGGTCGAGTACATAACATGGAATACATGATAGACCCTATAGCAGATGCATAAGGAATCTTACTCATGCGATCTCTTTCTTCTTTACTGGAAGGAGATTGAGCCTTAGATAGGCTTATACCATGTGACATAGGCAAGAATCCCTTCTTAGAATCTTGCATGTTAAATCATTTTAACACTTTGTCTATGTATGTACTTTGACTTAAGCCAAGTAATCTTCGAGATCTATCTCTATAGATCCTAATACCTAACACATAGGTTGCTTCGCCCAAATCTTTCATAGAAAAACAATTTCCTAACCAAGTTTTTACAGACTGAAGTGTAGGAATGTCATTTCCTGTGAGGAGTATGTCATCTACATACAAAACCAGAAAACCACTATGCTGTCACTAACCATTTTGTAGACACAAGGTTCATCTTCATTTTTAATGAAACCAAACTGCTTAACAGCTTCATCAAAATGAATATTCCAGCTTCTAGAAGCTTGCTTTAATCCATAAATGGATCGTTGCAACTTACATACTTTTCCAGCATTTTCAGGTATAACAAAACCTTCAGGTTGTGTCATATACACATCTTCAAGAAGACTTCCATTTAGGAAGGTTGTCTTGACATTCATTTGCCAGATTTCATAATCATGGTAAGCTGCAATAGCAAGAAAGATTCGAACAGATTTAAGCATGGCAACTGGGGAAAAGGTTTCATCATAGTCTACACCATGAATTTGCTTGAAACCCTTAGCCACCAACTGTGCTTTAAAGGTACTTACATTACCATCCATGTCAGTTTTCCTTTTGAAAACCCACTTGCATCCTATGGGTTTTATTCCTTCGGGTGGCTCAATCAAGGTCCATACCTTGTTAGTGTACATGGAATCCATTTCAGATCTCATGGCATCAAGCCATTTCTCAGATTCTGGACTCAAAAGAGCTTCTTGGTAAGTCACTGGTTCATCTTGATCCATTAGCAATACATCCCCTTTCTGAGACACAAGGAAACCATATCTCTCAGGTTGGTGACGTACCCTATCTGACCTACGCAAGTCTTGCGCTACTTGAGCAGGTGGCTCCACAACACTTTGTGATATTTCCTCTTGTTCCATTATTGGCTCATTGTCACTCTGTGGTACTTGAATTTCTTCAATTTCTACTTTCCTCCTACTTATTTTCTTAGAGATAAATTCCTTCTCTATGAATACAGTAGTCCTAGCGACAAACACTTTGCCTTCGCTAGGATTATAAAAGTAGTAACCCTTAGTTTCTTTTGGGTATCCCATAAATAAGCATTTATCTGATTTGGGTCCTAGCTTATCTGAAACTTGGCGTTTCACATAAGCTTCACAACCCCAAATCTTCATAAAAGACATACTAGGTCGTCTCCCGGTCCATATCTCATATGATGTCTTTATGACAGCCTTAGATGGAACACATTTTAGTGTGAAGGCTGCTGTTAACAAAGCATGACCCCAAAAGGAGTCGGGGAGATCAGAATGACTCATCATGGATCGAAACATATCCCATAGGGTTCGATTTCTTCTTTCTAAAACTCCATTCCATTGAGGTGTTCCAGGAGCAGTGAGTTGGGATACTATCCCACACTCTTTTAGATAATCATCAAATTGTTGGCTCAAGTATTCTCCACCTCGATCTGATCGAAGTGTTTTAATAGTCTTGCCAATTTGGTTTTGTACTTCATTCTTAAATTCCTTTGAACTTTTCAAAGGATTCAGATTTGTGTTTCATTAGATACACAAATCCATATCTACTGAAATCATCAGTAAAAGTGATGAAGTATTGAAAACCTCCTCTAGCCATTGTGCCCATGGACCCACATACATCACTATGTATGAGACCAAGAAGATCACCAGCCCTTACACCTTTTCCAGTGAATGGGGTTTTGGTCATCTTCCCTAATAGACAAGATTCACATGTGTCAATTGATTCAAAATCAAAAGAGTCTAAATAACCATCTTGATGGAGTTTAGATATGTGTTTCTCGTTTATGTGGCCTAAGCGACAATGCCAAAGATAAGTTGGGTTCAAATAATTTGTTTTGAACCTCTTAGCATTTACGTTATAGATAGGTACTTCGAAGTCAAGAACATATAGTCCATTGTTTAATTTTGCACAACCATAAAACAAATCATTTAAATAAATTGAACAACTGTTGTTCTTTATTATAAATGAAAAACCATTCTTGTCTACACAAGAAATAGAAATAATATTCTTACTAATGGCTGACACAAAATAACAATTATCTAACTCAATAACTAGCCTAGTTGGCAAAGTTAAATAATAAGTTCCTATGACTAAAGCAGCAACTTTTTCTCCATTTCCGACTCGCAGGTCGATTTCGCCTTTAGCCAATTGTCTTCTCCTTCTTAGATCCTGCACATTCATGCAAATGTGAGATCCACATCCAGTATCTAATACCCATGATGCCGAAGCAGATAAATTGACTTCTATAACATAAATACCTGAGGTGGAAGTCTCACTTCCCTTCTTCTTGATCTTCTCTAGGTACTTTGCACAGTTTCTCTTCCAATGTCCTAATTGGCCACAATGGAAACATTTTCCTTCCTTAGCTATTCCGCTAGTAGGCTTCAAAGCAGAGGTACTAGACTTGTCTTTGCCCTTGTCCTTTGATTTGAAAAGGGCTTCTTGAACTTCTTCTTGCCCTTGCCCTTTTCAAGTTGGACCATCAATATGGCCTTCCCTTTACCTTTATTAATGTTTTGCTCAGCCGTTCTCAACATGCTCAACAATTCTGGTAGTGGTTTGTCAAATTCATTCATGTTGTTGTTCATGACGAATTAGCTATAGCCGTCCGGCAACGATTGCAGGACAAGATCAGTGGCCAACTCTTGGCTTAATGGGAATTCAAGTCTTTCTAGGTTTTCAATGTACCCAATCATTTTAAGTACATGAGCACCAACAGGACTTCCCTCTGCCAGTGTACATTGATAAAGTGTCTTTGAGACTTCAAATCGTTCATGCCTAGCTTGGCCTTGATAAAGTCTATTTAAATGTACGATCATATCGTACGCATCCATGTTCTCATGCTGTTTTTGGAGTTCAGCATTCATGGTAGCAAGCATAAGGCAACCTACATCGAGAGCATCATCCAGATGCTTCTTAAAAGCATCCTTGTCAGCTTTCGAAGCAGTTGCAGCGGGTGTTTCAGGAACGGGCTCTTCCAGGATATACAACTTCTTTTCATGCCTAAGGACAATCCTTAGGTTTCTGTACCAGTCTAGAAAGTTAGTTCCAGACAATTTGTCCTTCTCAAGGATGGATCTCAGTGAAAGGTTACTTGTTGTGTTTGTTGCCATGGTTATCTATTAACAGAAAATTATGCAAGTAAGTATCATATAACATACATATTTAACAAGGGCTTTAATTAAATATGCCTCCCACTATTTTGATTCAAAATAAGTACCCTCAATAATCAGAAAATCCCATCACTAGATTTTCTAGTGGGCCAAGATCCATATTTCACCTTATTTTAAGTCAGCTTTGGTTGATCGCTTAAGAAAAGGTTATTTAGGTAGGAACACGCTTTCCAATTGCATCTCATACAACTCTTGGATAGTTGGGTGAATAACTCTTATTCTAATTCATCTTATGAATTAATGCCTCTAGTTTTTTCAATCCTATTGAATATACCTAGTTAAGTCAAAACCCAATGATTAACAGTCGGATATTACTTTTTATCTTATCGCGTTTTACTAGTATAGATAAAGATACCCTGCTTTGGCAGACTCACACTTCATCGACTCTAGTCTTAACGAGTGTTATTCATTGGAAGGCAAAAAGACTTAATTTTTTCTTTGAGGGATTTGATCGTTTTAATTTTACTCCTTTGTTAAACCATTTAACAAAAACACACAAGCATGCATCTCATACAAATTCATGATATGGTTATGGCCTCCTAAAACAAATACAAAATTACATCAACTATATAATCTTGTATATAATCTTGAGCTCTCCAAATCTCCCACTGAATCCATGCTCCATGTCCTCCCGGTTAAATTACATAACAAGAAGAAACCTTATTTAACATACGAGGGGATAGAGATGAGAAGAGAATTACAAGAGGAATGTTAAGAGGTAAGGCACGACACGCAGGTCGTATTTAAATTAAAACAACTAAGGCCATAACCAGTCATCATGCAAACTCAACATCCATTGATTGGAAAACGAGTGATATAATTAAATGTATATATTAAGCGAGGTTTGATTACGCGTAAAAAAAATAACACGCTACGCAGTGTCTCGAAACAAAATTTGATTTGATAAACATTTAACCAATCATCAATAAGTGTTTCGCATCAAACGAATACTTCACGAACCGATAAACGAGTAAGTCCCTCGTATCATTTGAATACGCTCTTATCAGCAAATTGATAAGAGGCATGTTTATCGCAGCCAATATTCGAGTCGAGACAAGGTTTCAACAATTGAACCCTTTGACACCCAAGACATGAACTCTTTCATGTTCCATGGGACCCTCCAACATTAGAACATATAAACATATATACATCGCACATGAAACAATCAATAAAGGGAACAAAATAAACTGATTCTGAAAGTTGCGCTTCGCTTGCGCTTCACCTGTGCTACAGCGTAGATGAAGCGCAAGTATCAGAATAAAAATTACGTAAACTGCGCTCCAGTCTGTGCTGCAGCCTAGCTGAAGCGCAGGTTGCAGCCCATATATCAGCGCTACGTTTTTTTCAGCAGAAAAACAACAAAAAATCATAATCTTCACAAGATTAAAAGCCTAAAACGTGTTTATCGCAAACCAAAGCTTTGATACCAATTGAAAGGGAATCAAGCATGTGGTTAGGGTGCAGCGGAAATAAATGGATTCCCTCCCTTTTTATAATCGTTTTGCGAAAACACGAATGAAGACATAAACGGTATTAAAATGAAAGGTCGTACCTTATTAGGATTATGAACGAGGCAATAGCAGCCATGTCTCTAATGGTGTCCACGCCAACGGCCGAACTAGGAAACCCTCCTCAACTCAGCTAGTAGCCTTAGAGAGTAAAAGACGATTGCTTATCTGCATAGGGTAGTGCATCTCATGCTCTATTTATAAAGTGGTGGCGAGGGTTTTACCCCCTCACTCACTTAACCCTCACACTTATGGCCCTGGCCCATCATGTTATAATTCTAATTAAATTAAATTAGAATTATTATTCTTTCCTAGTGGCATGTTGTATGTGTGTGACCCAATAGGCTTTTAATATTTGGTTATGATATTAAATAAAATCTTTTTATATTTAATATCATAAATAGTGAGCGATATCTAGCAATACATCACTATCCAAATATTGAGATTATCAATAACTTCGATAAATCCTATTTTACGATAATAATTTATATGATCTGTCCCTTTGTCCAAATATCTAATTGAACACAAGGGCATGGATTGTGTCAACCTTGTATAGTTCAATTTATGTTTTCTTGATCCCCAAGTAGACTGTACAGAAAATAAACATCTTATGTTTATCCTCCTGAGCATGGCCATGCATTTTGCAGTCTCACTTTATCAAAAGGCCTACAGATATAACTCCTGTTACATAGGAGGGACAAATCCCATCTAGGTCACTCACATCCCACCACATAATTTATTATATGTCCAAAAACCAACTTTATGATTACCCTGTTATAGGTAACGTTTGATGATAATTAAAACATATAATTCCTTATGTAGGAATCATAGTGATTTCAGGTCGAAGGACTTCATATATAACGTTTATCAATTTAAGAAACGTTCATGACACTTATGTAACAATCCATGCAACGTTCTTAAGGTGGGTCTGTCCAGTACACCATTACTCTTAATGTGTACCTATGTGAGAACATGATATCTCATATCCATGATCCGTGAGAATTGATCATCAATGAACTCACATACTAGTCTAAATGCATCTTTGTCCTAAGATGATACTTGACTAGGGACTATTTTAAGAATAGTTCTTCATAAAGTCTCACAATCAAGTCATTTACTTGATTTCTTATGAAGCTTAAGATTACTATTCTAAGGACAATAATTATATTCTAAAAGAATTAATAAAATGAAATGCCTTTATAAAATAATAATATGATACAAGTGATGGATGTTCAAAAACATATAGGTCTCCTATGAACTTTGAGCCCTAAACTCTCACTCTACCCAGCTCCTCCAATGATCTTTACAAAGGGTCCTATTCATAAAGATTTGAAAGCCATCTGAAATCTGGAAGGAATTTGTTTTGAAATCAGATTAGAAAACAAATTCGTGTTCCTGCGCTTCACCTGTGCTCAGCGCATCTGAAGCGCATGATCCAGAGAGGAATCCTGATAGTTATGCTTCACCTGCGCTGAGTGCAGGTGGAGCGTATTTCTCGTTCCAGCTTCTCTTGATTCTCTCCTTTTTTAGTTTGATCTCTTCCTAATCTTATCCTTGTTTGCTTGCCTTTCCTTGTTTCCCTCTTTTTGATCTGATTCTGTGTTTATCTTGACTTTGAATTTAAATTGGGAAGCTTATTCGCAGAATCCTTGTTTAAATGGCTGCTGATCTTATCTTTATTTGCTCTCATTTAAACTTCAAATCTGCAGATCCTTTCCTCAAATAATGCTATCTTCTTTTCTCATTTAAATCTCTCTCACAAATCTGCAAAATCAACAGAATTTCTATTAAAATATCATCAAATTCAAATTCAAATTAAATAAACACAATTATTACAATTATTACTAAAAGGGATTATTTTGGGGCATAAATTACTTTTTTACCCTTGATAAGTGCAGTAAAAATACAAAAATATATCATATAATTGACACTTATCAAATACCCCCCAACTTAACTTCTTGCTTGTCCTCAAGCAAGAGACCTCTTTGTAATAAGAAATTGGATTCAATCCCCTCTACAATTCTCAGAAATAAGGACAAATTTTCATCATCTGTTTATTAGGCAGAAGTCACTTTCCAAATATTAGAAAAAATCAGAATTAAGAGATGTTACCAATACTCAATCAGAACAGGATACAACATATCAGTTAAACTTTCTCAGAAATAGCAATTAAAGCAATAAATGATAAACCAAGGAATTCTCTCATGCTCACGGGTAAGTGTTTCCCTCAATTTTTCCACCACAGTTGAACAACTAAAATTGATAGTCGTTTCTAGTTTCTAAACATGCACATAGTCAATATGGATCAAAAGGTCTTTTATTGGTTGTAATGAGGCTAGGTTATCAAGAAATCATGGTTTTTCTGGATAAGCAAGAAACACCTAGAATAGAGAGCATCTTTTGATTTTTCTTTGAACTTGGAACTTCTCTCCATTCTCCATCTCATTCTTGATTTGTTCTCATTTTAGCTGGCCTCTTTCTTTATTTGAAGATGCACTTCCCCTAACTTATTCATTTGATTCACTTTTTCTTTTTGATTTTTTTGAGGGAGTGATCTTCTTTTGCTTTCTTGTGTCTGCTCTTTGTATTTCTTTTACCTTTCAAGTAACCAACCTTTTCTCCCATTCTTTCAAGTTGCACCTTGATCTCTATCCCAAGTGTGTAAAGGACAGGATATAACAATTATTTGGGATGGGGTGCATAAGAAGAAACATTCAAGCTCAAATGGGTTACCAAAAAAATTGGAAAAATTTCTTCAAGGGTTGGCTTTTTGGCACTGAGCAAATAATTTAAAAAACAAAAATTGCCTTTATCACTTCCATATTTTCCATGAGCAGAATAAAATCCAAAAACTCAATCAATAACAATTGACAAACAACGGTGAAAAACTCTCAATTCAGTGTTTGGACTCTCAACTCACCGGCTTTTTGGCTAAATTCCTTGATAAAGCACTTACTTGTTTTAATAAACTATCCTGATAGGTCTTCCTGAGAAATATCCTAATCTTAACTGATTATGGAATTAATCACAAAACCCTTTCTTCTTTTCTAATCTGGTTAGTTAAACTGCCTAGTCTTAGAAAATTTGAAAAATTTACCATTAAATCCCTAATTCCTAATTCCTAAAATTTTTAAAAAAAATCCTAAAATTCCTAAAAAAAACTAAAAGAAAAGGAAAGAAAATGCTGAAAATGCACTTCATCAAAATGTAACGTATCAGTGGGGCAAATATACAGTACATATCCAGAATAAAAGAAAAATGAAAACAAAAAGAAAAGAAAACACCAAATTAAAAAAAATATCAGTCTGCTCCATCTCCATCAGCTGCTCCATCTCCAGCTGCTCCTCCCTCTCCCGGAAAAACAGGCCTGTCCCAGGCCACTACATATATGCATGGAACTCCTCCGGAGTCATGCCAAAATATGGATCATGCCTGGAGAGGTACTGGAACTCCTGGATATGGGATAAACCTCTGGCAATGGATGCATTCTAGGTGAGAATGTGTTGTGCCCAAAATGGGATAAAGGCGTCTGCTGCTGGTGGTGCTGGTGGTGGTGGCTGCTGCTGTAACACCCGCGTTTTACAGTTTTTGCCGTTTTTTGCCGTTTTTGAGTGATTAAAATCATTTTTAATCATCAAAATATATATTTTTGGATTTAGAATTGAATTTCCTATTTTTAGGGAATTTCTGGGAATTTTTGGGTTTTTTTTTTCTGAAAAATGACCTTTTTGCCCCTCCTGTCTCTTGAACTGGGCCCGAATACTCTTGATCCGGGCCAGAAAAATTGCACAAACCTTCCCTTTTTCCTCCTAGAAGACCGTGCATAATGCAGCCTTGGTGCATGGGAGACACTTGTCTTTCCTTTCCTTCCATTCAAACCATGTGTAAAAAAAAAAAAAGTGATGTGATGACATTTATTACACCATTTCTTCTTTCTTTTCTCACATGCAAAGGAATTCTCTCATTTCTTTCATCCTTTCTTCTCCCTTGTCCGTGAGCCATTCACCATTTTCTCTCCAAAACTTTCATCCTCCATTAAACACAACCAAGCCAAGGTTCCATCTTTTGAACCAAAGCTTCAATTTCTAAGCCTTCTAGCCTTGAAAAATCCTTGTTGGTGACTAAAGGAGGCATCATTGGGGGCTGTTTTGGGACCAGAATTCTGCACTCATTTTCTTGAAAATTTGAGGTAAAGGGGGGGGGGGAGAACTTGAACTCTAGTAGGATTGGTAACTAGAGTCAAGGATTTGCCCTTGAATCCTTGTCTTTGTTCATCATTTTCTCCTTGAAAAATCAACTCTTGGAACCTATTTTTGAGTATAATGTTTCGGACTCTGTGGACTGGGCTGTTTGTGATGTTTCTATGTTTATTTTGATGCTTGAAATGTGTTTGATTGGTGGTTTTTGATGCATGCAAGCCAAGAAAAAAATTTTGAAAAAAATTCTCCTTTTTCCTCCTATAGCTCTCGGCCTAGAGAGTTTGAGGGGCTGCATGTGTTTTAAATTTTTTTTTGGCACTTGGAATATGTTTGTATGATGAATCCATGAACATGCATGAAGTTGGTTGGATGTATACAATTGTTTTGGATGATTGATCTTTAAAAAAATGGTGTTTATGAGTAGAAAATGATGTTATGAACTTAAATGTGCATGTGGATGATTTTGAGTGAATTAGTATGATATTTGATATTTAAATTGGTTGTTGATGATTGTATGAAAGTTTGGTGAAGTTTGGAAATGGTTGAAAAATTGGCATTTTTGATGAACATTCAAGGTGTTCTTGATGTTCATGAGTTGTTCTTGATGAAACTCATCAAGAATGCTCTTTGATCTTGAAAAGATCAAATGAGTGTTGGAAATGTGTTTATGGGCCTTAGATGGTCCAAAAGGACTAAGAAGCAATTTTACAAGTGAAAGGACTAAAGTGCAATTAAGAATAAGGCTTTAAAAATAAATAAAACAAATTCGGATTTCCAATTCCAACCAAGTAAAAGTCAACTTAAAGGTCAATATTTTAGGTTGCCATGACTAAAAATAAGTTCCTAAGAGTTATAAAACCTTTAGGCCTTTAATTTAAGTTTAAAACCTTTAAGAAAGGGAGTTAAAGACTCATTAAAAGTTAATCAAGATTAAATTATGAAATTAAATTTAGATTGGAGTTGGACTTCAACTCTAATCCAAGTTATTAAGAAATTATAACTTAGAAATTAATTTGTAGACTTAGCTAATCTAATTACCTAAGTTAAATTGACATAATCTACTTAAGTTAATTAAGTAATAGATGATTAATTAAGGCTAAAGTTAATTAACCTTAATAAAAGTATTAAGTAATTAATTAGTAATGATGATTAAGAATTTACTAACTATGATTAACCTTAATCAAATGTAATTAAAAGCTTAATCCAAGATTAAGGAAGGGATTAAGACTGAATTAGAGAAGATTAAGACTAATTATAGTTCAGTTAATGAAGACTAATTATAATTAAAGGTTAAACTTAATCTTAATCAGTTATACAAGAGGAATTAGGATAAGTTATGCTATCCATAAGACACAATCGTAAGTCTTAGTAAATTATAGGACTTAAGTGGACATGATTATTAAGAACATTAGTACAAACTACCTTAAAAGATTATAACCAACACACTCTTTCTGCATAAGACTTGAGAAGCTTAGTGAGAGACTGCGGTTCCAACCCAAGATAGGGTTCGGTTTTCCTTGAAGGAAAGACATTGAATCGGGCCGTACCACGGGTAAGTGGTGACGTTGAATGATTCAGTGGGCTTTGCCTGTAAGGATTGTGTATGCTGAGAAAGCATTGTCTGGTTTTTCTTGAAGGAAAGACATCGACTCGGGCCGTACCACGGGTAAGTGGTGACGTTGAATGATTCGATGGGCTTTGGCTGAAAGGATGTGAATGTTGTAAGCATTGTTGTGTGACATGCATCATAAAGCATTAATGATGTTCAAGGTTGAAAACCTTACGACCTATATGGCAGTGACACTTTGGTACAGTGTGAAACTGGTTGGGAAGGGTGCACTGGGTTTTGCAAAGAACGCCAGCGGGTCCGGTAAAGGACTCCAGCCCTGAGGATAGTCGAGTTCCAGAAAGGAGATCATGAGACGTAGGATAGCTCCCTACTGTCGAGTCCAAAGATGGCAGGCTTGACTATCCTGTCGCTCTCATGGTTTCGGGGTCAGTTGAGATTGTCTGGAAGGACGTATAAAAGATTTGGCCAAAACAAAATAAATGAGCAATGCTCCTTGTACTGATTGCTAGTACAGACTCTAACTCCTGATACGTTGTACATATATGGTCGGGCAGTTGCTGTGTGCACTGTGGTGATGATGTTTCCCTAGGCCCTAGCCGAAGCGGTGTTCACGGGGGAGGTTCGTCTCACCATCACTCATCCTAGCCTCCCCTTGATTCCAGAGTTAGGTTTTTCGGTTCGAGTGACTCTTGAGTTCGCTACACCACCGGGGCTTGTACGTTACACTACTTTTCGTCGCTCTTGTCGTCGTCCCGTTTCTTCGACGTCATCTTAGTCATCACGGATGGCAACTATGGTTGGGCCAGACTCCCCTAGTTACTCTCCCACTTCCGAGGCATCACCTTCTCAGTCTAGGCGTACTGATGCGTGAGAAATCTCTGATGAGATGGAACTGATCGTGATTGATGATACTTCAGAGGAAGACGAAGACCCGGAGGAGGACCCTTCCAACGAGGAGTAGTGTAGTGTCATTTTGAGTCTAGTAGTACAACTCTAGTCTAGTAACCTCTTTTTTGTATTCTGTTTGAGGTCTTATGTATTTCAGTTTACTACTAGAACTCTTATCCCGTTGGTACCTTTTGTATTGCTCCTAGAGTACACTGCTTATGTATATATGGCTTATTGTATGGTTTATTTCTATGTGTTAATCCTGCAGTCCTACTTATGATGTATGTTGACTTATTGTGGTAACTATATTCGGCGTCTCGAAAATCAGTTTCACCATTAAGGAAAGGATGTTTTACAAATACCTAAAATGAAATTAGAGATGTGATAAGTCGATGACGCCTAAAACTTTTTCAAAAAAAAAATATTTCCGTGTTTTTGATGTTCCTAAAAACAGTAAGTTCGTCGGTTGCGTGTTATAATGTGATGTTCTTAGTGGTATAACTAAGGGTGTCACATTTAGGTGGTATCAGAGTTGTTCCTTCCTTTTGGCCTCGGGTATGGTCTATAATACCCTTCCTTCTGTGTTTACTCTGTGTTGATTGTTTGTTTGTGTTGATTGTTTGCCTTATGCAAATTGTTTTCTCTTATATTACTACCTTTGTAATATGAGAATCTGTGTAGCGTTACTTGTTCTTGCTTGAATGGTTCTGCATGAAACGGGAGAAACTGATGTACTCTATGAATGCAGAATTCCATGGCAGGAAGAGGTAACCCTATGATGAACGATCTTTTGGGAAGGATCGTGAACGTGCTAGAGAACCAACAACAGACGTTGGACGAGATCAATCAAGCTCGTAATCAGAATCAGAACAACATTCCTGATGCTTACCGTGGACTGTCTACCTTCAAGAAGAACAACCCACCGCAATTCAAAGGAGGTCATGATCGTGATGGATCCCAGCTTTGGTTAGAGGAATTGGAGAAGATTTTCTTGGCTATGGGTTGTCCTGACGAGCAGAAGGTAACGTTGGCTGTGTTCATGATGGTTGGGGAAGCTCAGCACTGGTGGGAGTATGCCAGGCGTCAGTTAGAATCTACTGGGAGGCTGATTACCTGGAATTTGTTCAAGGAGACTTTTCTCCAGAAGTATTTTCCAACCGATCTGAGGAAGCGCAAGGAAGTGGAGTTTCTAAAATTGGAGCAAGGGAGCATGACTGTTGGGGAATATGCAGCGAAGTTTAAGGAGTTATCTAAGTTCTGCCCATACTTCCAGAACACCGTAGATGAGGGATCCAAGTGCTCGAAGTTTGAAAATGGATTGAGGCCAGAGATTAAGCAGGCCATTGGCTATCAGCAGATCACTGAATTCTCTAAGATGGTCAACATGTGCCGTATCTTCGAGGATGATACCCAGGCAAGGCAAGCTCAATGGAAGAATTCCGGCCCGCAGAGGAACAAACCCAAAGTCACACAAGAAAGGAGAACGCCTTACTTCGTTCCTAGGAATAACTTTGGTTCGTCATCTGGAAGCACGGTGAGACCGCAATCCATGATTGCTAGTGGAGAAAGTCCGACAAGCAGTACCGGTAACAACTATGTTAGTTGTCTACGCTGTAAGAAGAATCACTTCCTGAAGGACTGTCCGATCAAGAATCCGATTTCAAACCAGTCTAGCGAACGTGCATGCTTTCATTATGGACGATCTGGCCACATCAAGAGGGATTGCCCTGCTTGGAAGGGAAGTGGTAGTGGTGTTGCAAGTGCACATGTGTCAAGCCTGAATGCACAAGCTGGAAAGCCTAGAACCAGAGGCAGAGTGTTCACCATGAGCGGTGCTGAAGCTACTGAATCCGAGGATCTGATCCAAGGTAAGAATGTCATAAGGGGAAATCCTTTTAATTGTATTATATGATCCGGGTGTGACACATTCTTTCATTTCTATGGATTGTGTGAAACAATTGAGAGTGCTTGTTGTTAAATTACCCTATGATCTTGTTGTTTCTACTCCTACTGCTAAACCTGTGATCACTTCATTAGCCTGTTTGAGCTGTTCAATCACCAATTGTGATAAAACCTTCTCTGCTGATTTGATTTGTTTGCCCTTTTATCAACTTGATATTGTTTTGGGAATGGACTGGTTATCTTCTAATCGAGTCCAACTTGACTGTCATAACAATCTGGTGTGTTTAATTCTTCTCCCTCTACTTCTGATTCCGTAAGTACGAGATTCTTGTCCGCCAACCAAGTAAATGCTTCTTCGAGAGAAGGAGCTCAAATCTACATGATACTTTCTTCTTTGGAGGAAGAGCAGGAATCTGACATCAGTAAACTGTCTGTAGTGTGAGGATTCGTTGAGGTATTTTCGGAAGATAATCCTAGTATGCCGCCAGAGCAAGAGATAGAGTTTAACATAGAGTTGGTACCTAGAACCGGACCTATTTCTATAGCTTCGTATAAGATGTCCCCATTAGAATTAGCTGAGTTGAAGAAATAGATAGAAAAGTTTAGAGACCTGAACCTAGATGTTGGATTTGGTCCTAAGAGTGTACGATTGGGAACTTTGAAGATTTCGAATGATTTCTTGGAGCAAGTTCGCGTAGCACAGGAAGTGGATCAATCTTTGCAAGATTTGAGGAATCTAGTCCCTAAGAAAAGAGAATCTGAGTTTTATAAGGAAATAAGAAGACTGATCTTAGAAGAAGCTCATAAGAGTGGATTGAGTAATCACCCTGGGGCAACTAAGATGAATCAGGATCTAAAGAAGATGTTTTGGTGGTCCGGAATGAAAAAGAAAGTACCTGAGTATATAGCTCCTTGTTTGGTTTATCAAAGAGCTAAGATTGAACATCAAAGACCACTAGAGGAATTACAACCTTTAGATGTCCCTAAGTGGAAATGGGATAGCATTTTGATGGATTTCATGGTAGGTCTACCTAGAACCCCGACAGGTTTTAATGCTATATGGATAATCATTGATAGACTAACAAAATATGCTCATTTCCTACCCATCAACATTAAGTTTTCCTTAGAAAAGTTAACTTGGTTGTACATTAAGGAAGTAATAAGGTTATATGTGATTCCGTCTAGCATAGTGTCAGATAGAGACCCTAGATTTACATTCAGAACTTAAGGTAGTCTGCAGCAAGTATTAGGAACCAAGATTTAGATGATTCAGGAAAGAATGAGAATATCACAGAGCAGGCAGAAAAGTTACTATGATAGGAGGAAACCTCTCGAATACAAAGAAGAAAACCATGTCTTTCTGAGAGTTACACCTATGACTGGGGTTGGTAGGGCAATGCGATCTCGAAAGCTTACGCCTAAATTCATTGGTCCCTACCAAATTTTGAAAAGAATTGGTCTTGTTGCTTACCAAATTGCTTTGCCACCTTTTCTTTCTAATCTTCATAATGTGTTCCATGTGTAACAACTCCGAAAGTATATTCCTGACCCTTCGCACGTCATAGAACCCGACATAATACAATTAAAAGAAAACCTGACTTATGAAGTGTTACCTGTGCGAATCGGAGACCGAAGGATTAAGCAGTTGAGAGGAAAAGAGATTCCGTTGGTAAAAGTTATTTGGAGCGCAACCGATGAAGGAAATGCAACATGGGAGTTGGAAGAACAAATAAGGAAGTCTCACCCTCAGTTATTCCAAGAAGGTATGCATAAATTTCGAGGACGAAATATCTTTTTAGAGGGGGAGAGTTGTAACACCCGCATTTTACCGTTTTTGCCGTTTTAAGTGTTTTATTGGATTTTGAGTGATTAAAATTATGTTAAATAATCAAAATTTATATTTTTGGATTCAGAATTGAATTTCCTATTTTTAGGGAATTTCTGGGAATTTTTGGGGTTTTTCTGAAAAATGACCTTTTTGCCCCTCCTGTCTCTTGAACTGGGCCCGAATACTCTTGATCTGGGCCAGAAAAATTGCACAAACCTTCCCTTTTTCCTCCTAGAAGACCGTGCATAATGCAGCCTTGGTGCATGGGAGACACTTGTCTTTCCATTCCTTCCATTCAAACCATGTGTAAAAAAAAAAAAAAGTGATGTGATGACATTTATTACACCATTTCTTCTTTCTTTTCTCACATGCAAAGGAATTCTCTCATTTCTCTCATCCTTTCTTCTCCCTTGGCCGTGAGCCATTCACCATTTTCTCTCCAAAACTTTCATCCTCCATTAAACACAACCAAGCCAAGGTTCCATCTTTTGAACCAAAGCTTCAATTTCTAAACCTTCTAGCCTTGAAAAATCCTTGTTGGTGACTAAAGGAGGCATCTTTGGGGGCTGTTTTGGGACCATAATTCTGCACTCATTTTCTTGAAAATTTGAGGTAAAGGGGGGGGGGGGAGCACTTGAACTCTAGTAGGATTGGTAACTAGAGTCAAGGATTTGCCCTTGAATCCTTGTCTTTGTTCATCATTTTCTCCTTGAAAAATCAACTCTTGGAACCTATTTTTGAGTATAATATTTCAGACTTTGAGAACTGGGCTGTTTGTGATGTTTCTATGTTTATTTTGATGCTTGAAATGTGTTTGATTGGTGGTTTTTGATGCATGCAAGCCAAGAAAAAAATTTTGAAAAAAATTCTCCTTTTTCCTCCTATAGCTCTCGGCCTAGAGAGTTTGTGGGGCTGCATGTGTTTTAAAATTTTTTTTTGGCACTTGGAATATGTTTGTATGATGAATCCATGAACATGCATGAAGTTGGTTGGATGTATACAATTGTTTTGGATGATTGATCTTTAAAAAAATGGTGTTTATGAGTTGAAAATGAAGTTATGAACTTAAATGTGCATGTGGATGATTTTGGGTGAATTAGTATGATATTTGATATTTAAATTGGTTGTTGATGATTGTATGAAAGTTTGGTGAAGTTTGGAAATGGTTGAAAAATTGGCATATTTTATGAACATTCAAGGTGTTCTTGATGTTCATGAGTTGTTCTTGATGAAACTCATCAAGAATGCTCTTTGATCTTGAAAAGATCAAATGAGTGTTGGAAATGTGTTTATGGGCCTTAGATGGTCCAAAAGGACTAAGAAGCAATTTTACAAGTGAAAGGACTAAAGTGCAATTAAGAATAAGTCTTTAAAAATAAATAAAACAAATTCGGATTTCCAATTCCAACCAAGTAAAAGTCAACTTAAAGGTCAATATTTTAGGTTGCCATGACTAAAAATAAGTTCCTAAGAGTTATAAAACCTTTAGGCCTTTAATTTAAGTTTAAAAACTTTAAGAAAGAGAGTTAAAGACTCATTAAAAGTCAATCAAGATTAGATTATGAAATTAAATTTAGATTGGAGTTGGACTTCAACTCTAATCCAAGTTATTAAGAAATTAAAACTTAGAAATTAATTGGTAGACTTAGCTAATCTAATTACCTAAGTTAAATTAACATAATCTACTTAAGTTAATTAAGTAACGGATGATTAATTAAGGCTAAAGTTAATTAACCTTAATAAAAGTATTAAGTAATTAATTAGTAATGATGATTAAGAATTTACTAACTACGATTAACCTTAATCAAATGTAATTAAAAGCTAAATCCAAGATTAAGGAAGGGATTAAGACTGAATTAAAGAAGATTAAGACTAATTATAGTTCAGTTAATGAAGACTAATTATAATTAAAGGTTAAACTTAATCTTAATCAGTTATGCAAGAGGAATTAGGATAAGTAATGCTATCCATAAGACACAATCGTAAGTCTTAGTAAATTATAGGACTTAAGTGGACATGATTATTAAGAACATTAGTACAAACTACCTTAAAAGATTATAACCAACACACTCTTTCTGCATAAGACTTGAGAAGCTTAGTGAGAGAGTGCGGTTCCAACCCAAGATACGGTTCGGTTTTCCTTGAAGGAAAGACATTGAATTGGGCCGTACCACGGGTAAGTGGTGACGTTGAATGATTTGGTGGGCTTTGCCTGTAAGGATTGTGTATGCTGAGAAAGCATTGTCTGGTTTTTCTTGAAGGAAAGACATCGACTCAGGCCGTACCACGGGTAAGTGGTGACGTTGAATGATTCGATGGGCTTTGCCTGAAAGGATGTGAATGTTGTAAGCATTGTTGTGTGACATGCATCATAAAGCATTAATGATGTTCAAGGTTGAAAACCTTACGACCTATATGGCAGTGACACTTTGGTACAGTGTGAAACTAGTTGGGAAGGGTGCACTGGGTTTTGCAAAGAACGCCAGCGGGTCCGGTAAAGGACGCCAACCCTGAGGATAGTAGAGTTCCAGAAAAGACATCATGAGACGTAGGCTAGCTCCCTACTGTCGAGTCCGAAGGGGGCGGGCTTGACTATCCTGTTGCTCTCATGGTTTCGGGGTCAGTTGAGATTGTCTGGAAGGACGCATAAAAGATTTGGCCAAAAGAAAATAAATGAGCAATGCTCCTTGTACGGATTGCTAGTACAGACTCTAACTCCTGATACATTGTACATATATGGTCGGGCAGTTGCTGTGTGCACTATGGTTGTGATGTTTCCCTGGGCCCTCATGCATTAGTCATTGCATTATAGTTGCAAGGTCGCATTCACATGAGTGTGCTATGACGATGTGTTTGTGATTGCTTGTTGATTGATTTGAGTGGAAAATTTTGTGTGTGTGCTCTAGTTCATTATATCCTACGTGATGTGAGTTCATGCGATGTTCTCACCCATTCCTTTCTGCTTCTATTATTCTCTGCTATTATTCTCCTCTCGCTACTTCTTAGTCGGCGTTGAAGACTTCCAGTATGACGACCTTGAGGATTCAGCTGCGTTGGATGCCGCGGGGCCAGTGGTGGGTGACAGACATCCCTAGCCGATGCGGTGTTCACGGGGGAGGTTCATCTCACCATCACTCATCCTAGCCTCCCCTTGATTCCAGAGTTAGGTTTTTCGGTTCGAGTGACTCTTGAGTTCGCTACACCACCGGGGCTTGTACGTTACACTACTTTTCGTCGCTCTTGTCGTCGTCCCGTTTCTTCGACGTTATCTTAGTCATCACGGAAGGCAACTATGGTTGGGCCAGACTCCCCTAGTTACTCTCCCACTTCCGAGGCATCACCTTCTCAGTCTAGGCGTACTGATGTGTGAGAAATCTCTGATGAGATGGAACTGATCGTGATTGATGATACTTCAGAGGAGGATGAAGACCCGGAGGAGGACCCTTCCAACGAGGAGTAGTGTAGTGTCATTTTGAGTCTAGTAGTACAGCTCTGGTCTAGTAACCTCTTTTCTGTATTCTGTTTGAGGTCTTATGTATTTCAGTTTACTACTAGAACTCTTATCCCGTTGGTACCTTTTGTATTGCTCCTAGAGTACACTGCTTATGTATATATGGCTTATGGTATGGTTTATTTCTATGTGTTAATCCTGCAGTCCTACTTATGATGTATGTTGACTTATTGTGGTAACTATATTCGGCGTCTCGAAAATCAGTTTCACCATTAAGGAAAGGATGTTTTACAAATACCTAAAATGAAATTAGAGATGTGATAAGTCGATGACGCCTAAAACCTTTTCAAAAAAAAAAATATTTCCATGTTTTTGACGTTTCTAAAAACAGTAAGTTCATCGGTTGCGTGTTATAATGTGATGTTCTTAGTGGTATAACTAAGGGTGTCGCAGCTGCTGCTTATCCTCATCATCCTCCTCCTCCGGAATTCAGTTGGCTTCTATATACCCTCTGGTCATGGGGTTCAAGATGCGAATCGAAGGGAACACCTCAACACCCCTAGAACTACAGAGGGCTGTGATAAGTGAAGGAAAGCCCAAACTGATCCTAGAGTTGGCGCGACAGCGCCCCACAGAAGATACAAAGTCTGCTATCTTCTGTGCGATGATACTGTCAATATCTATGTCTGCGCCAGTGATGATGTTGTAGATGAGGTGGGCTACTGGCATGGTGACGTCTGATACATGGTTGGTGGGCTGGATGTTAGCCAACACCAACACTGTCCACATCCGCGTTATGTCCCTCATGTCACGCCTGAGAATGCGAGCATCATGACCATAGACATTCCTCTAAAAGGAACGTCCCTGCAGGCATAGTCTCTCTACAGTCTGAGTATCTAGGGGATCATTCCCATAGACCCCCACAACCCTCATCCTCTCACGATGCTGACACGCCATGAGTCTTCTATCCTCAGGTCCTGGAAATAATAATCGCGATCATAAGAAATCACACGCCCTCGGACATAAGACTTCCGCCTCACATCAGTGCCGTGGTCTCCAATGGCATTGGCATAGAACTCCCTCACAATGTCAGGGTCAAAGTGCGTGTCTGGGCGGCTGAGGCAGACCCAGTTCCTCCTGTGTATCTCAGCTCTGAATTCCTCATATTCGCCAGGCTGCAGTGACACTGGCCTCTCTTTGATGAAGCTACAGTCCATCAGCGAACTGTAAGCCTCTGAGGACTTAGCGTCCTTTAATCTGTGAGCATCAAACTCTGGGTCCTCTTGGGGTGCCTCTCTAGCTCTCTTGGCACTTTGCTCTTCCTTGAGGCACTAGCGGAGTTAACTTCCTTAAAGCGAGCCATCTACAAAATAGAACCAAGATTATTTCCATGCAAACAAAATATCAACTCATGATTAATGAAATAAGTGGCCAAGTTAATTCAGAAATCAAAGCGATCAAACAATCAAGCACTTGCACAAAAATCTTTTTTTAAAGTTACCCAATGCCAATTAATTAATTTATTAAGAGCATGCTAAAGTGATCAATTAAAGCAAGTCCTAATTAATTTTTAAACAGGGCAAAAATTGGTAACAAAAATTAAGCTAAAAAATCATGTCATCAGTAACATGCAATGAAACACAATTATTTTAGTATGGTCATGCAAAATCAATATGGCATAAACTGAGCATTCATGCACCAAATAGAATAATTTGCAATAATTTATTGAGCACTTTAAAAACTACCACCTAAACATATTAAAACACACCATAAAGCATACCACAGTAGCAAACATACTAAACTAAGACTCTATTGACAAATTTTCCTAATCTAAAGGTCCTAAGAGCCTAAGTTATCTATCCTAAGGTTTTGCTCAAATAAATGAAAAACTAAAAATTTTAATCGATGTAAAAGGACTAAAACTATAAAAACATACCTGGTGTACCTTTGGAAATTTAAAGGAAGAGGATATGGAAGTAAAAAGGTCGATAGAAAGGATGGATTCTCAGAGAAATAGGAGTTCAGGAGTTAAGGGAAGGTTGAAATGACCTTCCCTCGCTCCAGAATTCAAATAAATCCTGGAGCGCGCATGTGTGCTCCACTTTCGCTCAGCAAAAGCGCGGCGCGTGCTTCATAGAATATGGAGCGTGCCGCTTCGCTTCACCTACGCTCAGCGTAGGTGAAGCGTAGAAAACATATAGTAAATTTTATAATTTTGCGCTTCTCCTATGCTTAGCGTAAGTGAAGCGCAGAAAATAGAGACAAATTATCAAATCTGCGCTTCTCCTGCGCTAAGCGCAAGTGAAGCGCAGAAAACAGAATTGAAATTCCATTTGATGTTTTCTGCTGCTTCCTAACTTTAGCTGTTTCTCATCCTTTTCTTAATTAAATCAATCCAATTCCTAATAACTTCTTATTCTACACAGGCATTGACTCTAACACAAAAAAAATCAAAGAAAAGAAAAATTAACACAAAAAATGTTGGGTTGCCTCCCAGGAAGCGCTAGTTGATTACCAATAGAAAGTGGTACAGTGAACTTACCTGGGTCAAGTGACTTACTTGTAGTGTAGACCTTTTCTGGTTCTTCCTCTTCTTCTTGCACTGCTTCTTCTGACTGTTCCTCTTGTTGAACACTCTTCTGGACAATCTCTTCTATGGGCACTTGCTCTTCAAAGGTGATATTTTCTTCTAATTCACTTTCCTCTTTCTTGTTGTCATCATTAGCAATCAAGTTGTAGTGCTCCTTTGGATTGGTCTGAGTGTTTGCTGTGAAGTGGCCATTCTTGTGTTCTGCCATTTCTTTTCCTAACTGGCCCACTTGACTTTCTAATGATTTGATTGATGCTTCTGTGTTCTTCCTGAATCCATCAAATCCTTGTAAGAAATCATCAATCTTCTCTTCCAACCTGTTCAATCTGTCATGCATAGTTGGTTGTTGCTGCTGATATGGTGTCTGTCTGTTTCCTCCATTCTGCCCCCAACCAGAGTTGTTTTGGTTGTTCCTCCATCCTTATGAGTACTGGTTGTTATTGTTGGAGAAATTTCCTTGCCTCCCCTGGTTACCCATGAAGTTGACTTGTTCAGCTTGATTTTCTTGGTAAGAGCAATGACCATTGGGATGGTCACCTCCACAAAAGTCACAGATCAAAGGTTGGGCTTGAATAGGTTGGGATTGGACAACTTTTAATTGTTGAGGGAGTGCTTTTAATGTTTTAGTGAGTGCCTTTATCTGTCTTTTGATAAGCTTGTTCTCTGCTAGAATAGCATCACTACTATTGAGTTTCAACACTCCTTTCTTCTGTATTTGAGCTGGTTGTCGTCCACACTGAGCTTGCTGATCATTTTAAGCGAAGTTGTCAATGATTGAGATTGCTCGCTCTACATCCACTGATAAGATAGTTCCTCCTACTGCAGCATCTATGAAAGATTTGGAATATGGCCTGAGTCCGTCGCAAAAAATGTTTAGTTGAGCAATATCATCATAGCCATGATTAGGACATTTGCACAGCAAAGATTTGTATCTCTCCCAGGCTTCACATAATGGTTCATCTGCTCCTTGCCTGAATGTGGAGATGTCTAATTTGGCTTGTATATATTTTCCTGGTGGGAAAAATCTTCTCAAAAATTTGTCTTCAACCACTTCCCAATTATTCAGACTTTGATTTGGGTGTGACTTCAACCACTCCTTAGCTTTTCCTATCAATGAAAAAGGAAATAAGCGTAAATAAACAGACTCTAAATCACCTTCCTCAAAACCCATAGTGCCAATTAATTCATAAAAGTTTGAAAGATGTGTATGTGGATTCTCATGATCTAATCCTACGAATTGATGGGCATTGATAAGATTGAGGTGAGCAGCCATTAATTCCAAGGACTTCGCCGTTGTTGGTAGAACAATGCTTGAATAATGGCGAGGTCCTTGATGCATGAAATATTCTCCCAAAGTTCTTCTTCTCGGTTGTTGTTCTTCCATATTTTTGGGTTCTTCCTCAAGTCTCCTTCTTCTCCTTCTCCTTCTCCTATTTCTACTTCTGTTCTTCCTTGATGTCCTTTCTATTTCTGGATCAAATAGTAACTGATTTGGGGACACCTGGCCTCTCAAAAGCATAAACAAGAAAACTTGAAAAAGGTAAGTGTGGAAGAGAATTTTTATAAAAACAAAAAGAAAAATTCCTAAAGATTCCTAAAAAAATAAAATAAAAAAAATCTAGAGTCATAAGATAGCATATATACAACTTGATAGTTAGACCTCCCAAGCTTATACGAATTGATACACCGTTCCCCGGCAACGGTGCAAAAAATACTTGATGGGATTTAGGCAAGCGTACCAAAATTCCAGCAGTATAATAGTAAGTAAAGAGTATCGTATCCACAGGGAACGGTTCACTTTGTATTTATTAGTGATCAGACTATCAAGTAAGAAACTATTTTTGATGATGATTGTTGTGCAGAAAATAAATTACATAAAATAAATGAGATAGTAAAGATAGAGTAAGATAGCGTTACTTGGATCAGGATTGAATTTCGTATCATTGCACCCCTTACATATGTGAATTCCAATATTAATTAAAAATATATTTCTATGATACCCTAGCCAAACTATATTATCCCATGTTGGTTCCCCATATCACGAGATACTCAGAAATAATTCATGCGGGTTCTCCCAGGCGACAAATTACCCCGGCTTGATTGCTCTACTTTTCCGTTCGTTAACACTATCAATTCACCGTATATTCCTATAGGGACTACTATGAAGAGGTTGTGACATTCCAATTATTCAATCATCGATTCCCCCTATATTCCTATAGGGATTACTCTGAGTACTTTTACCAATCAGAATTCGAGTTTCCTATTCCTAGGCTCCCCCAAACTCGTTGTTAATCTTATAGAACCATCTGTCACACATGCATCCTATAAAACTAACCTATAACTCGGGCACAAAGGTGGAAGCTATGCATTAAGTAAAGTTTAAAAGTATCGATATCATAGAATAAGGATTCATAATTAATAAAAAGAATTTACATACATTTGGGGGTTGAATCAACTACATTCAATCCTATTGGAGAGTTTAGCTACGCATGGTAGCCATACAAACCAATGAAGAAACTAACACACTTTTCTTCAATCCTAGCATTGCTATCTCGGCAGCCCTTCGGGGTCTCCTATGAACTTTGAGCCCTAAACTCTCACTCTACCCAGCTCCTCCAATGATCTTTACAAAGGATCCTATTTATAGAGAATGGAAAGCTATTTGAAATCTGGAAGGATCTGTTTTAAAATCAGATTGGAAAACAAATTTGTGTTCCTGCGCTTCACCTGCGCTCAGTGCATCTGAAGCGCAGGATCCAGAGAGGAATCCTGATAGTTACGCTTCACCTGGGCTCAGCGCAGGTGGAGCGTATTTCTCGTTCCAGCTTCTCTTGATTCTCTCCTTTTTTCAGCTTGATCTCTTCCTTAGCTTATCCTTGTTTGCTTGGCTTTCCTTGTTTCCCTCCTTTTGATTTTATTCTGTGCTTGACTTTGAATTTAAATTGGGAAGCTTATCCGTAGAATCTTTGTTTATATAGTTACTAATCTTATCTTTATTTGCTCTTATTTAAACTTCAAATCTGCAGATCCGTTCCTCAAATAATGCTATCTTCTTTTCTCATTTAAATATCTCTCATAAATATGCAAAATCAACTGATTTTCTATTAAAATAGCATCAAATTCAAATTCAAATTCAAATTAAATAAACACAATTATTACAATTATTACTAAAATGAAATTATTTTGGGGCATAAATTATTATTTTACCCTTGATAAGTGCAGTAAAGATACAAAATATATCATATAATTGGCACTTATCAGTGTTCTAGCCACTGAGAAATTGTGAGAGATCCCATTCTCATCACAGAACATGCTGAAGCTTGAGTTTTCAAACTCACCTCCATGATCACTTCTAATGGCAGATATGCAAAATCCTTTTTCATTTTGCACCCTTTTACGGAATTTAGCAAAGATCTCAAAAGTCTCATCCTTGCTTTTGAGGAATATAACCCATGTAAATATGGAATAGTCATCAACAATGACCAAACCATACTTTTTACCAGCAAGACTTTCTGTTCTTGTAGGACCAAACAGATCAATGTGAAGAAGTTCTAGGTGTCTAGCAGTTGAAACAACATTTATGCTTTTAAAAGAACTTCTAGTTTGCTTCCCCTTTAAACAATTTTCACATAAAATATCAGATTTGAAAGAAAGCTTGGGTAAACCTTTTACAAGATTGTGCTTTGTAAGCTTTGAGATTAATCTCAAGCTGGCATGCCCAAGTTTCTGATGCCAAATTTGTTTTTCGTCTTTCATAGAAATGAGACAAGTCATATTTTGATATGCAAGGTCCTCAAGATCAATTTTATACACATTGTTGTGTCTCTTGGCAGTAAAAATGATTTGATCAAAGGAGTCTCTGACTATGCAACCATCGCTTTTGAAGGATACAACAAAACCACTATCACATAATTGACTTATGCTCAGCAAGTTATGTTGAAGACCTTCAACTAAGAGGACATTATGGATAACAGATAAAGGAGATATACCTACTGAACCAACGCCAGTGATTTTACCTTTTTTATCTCCTCCAAACGTCACCTCTCCACCATCCTTAGGTCTAAGGTTTTGGAACAAAGACCTTTCTCCTGTCATGTGTCGCGAGCAGCCACTGTCTAGGTAGCATTTGTGGCGTCTCCTTTGTCCTGTTAAACACATCTGCAACAGGAACAATTAAAGCTTTAGGTACCCACATCTTTTTGGGTCCTTTCTTGTTAGAAGAGGGTTTGCCTTTCCTTTTGTGTCTGCACTGTGACACATCATGTCCAGGCTTACCACAATGAAGACATCCCCTACCTTTCTTAGCCTTTTCAACATTTTAAACTTTAACATCAGGCATGGTGGCAGTTTCTAAATAACCAAGCCCACTTTTGTCTTTGGGATTCATTTGAACTCCCAGAAGCATGTTTAGACATTTGGTTCCATTGACAAAAGCTGCTAGGTCCTTAGTGAATTCAGCAACTTGTTTTTTAAGAATTTCATTTTCAGTTTTCAAACTTGCTGAATCACAAGGCTCAGATCTAAGGAGTTTTTCCTTGAGTAACAAATTTTCTGTTTCAATAGCTTCATTTTTTGTTGCAACTTCTGTAAAAGTTCTTGATAGCTCTTTGTACTCATGGAAAAGTTCCTTAGAACTTTCCACCAGATCATCATACATATCTTGCAGAGTTTGTGGAATTACCTCTAATTTAGAGCTGTCTGATGAAGGAAGGCTAGCCATCAGACACGGGTTAGCTTCTTCAGCATCTTCATCATCCTCTTCAGAGGTGGAATCATCAAGGTCCTCCCATGTGGCCATGAAGCTTTTCTTCTTTCTTGGAAATCTCTTCATCTTTGAAGAGAGCTTCTTCAACTTTGGGCACTAAGCTTTCATGTCGCCAGGTTGTTTACACTCATAGCAGGTTATTTTGTCAGAAGAAAAAGTTTCTTTACCTAACTTATCCATTTTGTTGTCAGATGGGGAGGGCTTTCTGAATTTTGTTTTCTTCTAAAGCATCCTCTTTATCCTTATGCTCAGAAGAGCAAGGTCATCATCATCATCAGAGTCACTTTCTGAGTCTTCAAAACCTTCTAAGGACTTCTCCACTCTCAAAGCCTTCTGTGCACCACACCTGGCCAGCTTGGATTTAGCGTTCAGGGCAAGTGACTTCTTCTTGGGGGCATCTTCTCTAAGTTCCAACTCATGGACTTTGAGGGATCCCAAAAGTTCCTCCATTCTCAAAGAGTTGAGGTCTTTTGCCTCTTGAATGGCAGTTACTTTGGGCCTCCAAATCTTTGGTAGACTTCTAAGGATTTTGCAATTATTATCGCCTGAATCATAGATCTTTCCCAGAGATTTGAGTCCATTTTTGATGGTCTGGAACCTTCTAAACATCTGATCAATGGATTCAGATTCATGCATCTTGAACATTTCATATTGATGCACCAACATGCTGATTTTAGATTGTTTCACATTGTCAGTTCCCTCATGAGCTGCGACTGGGGTATCCCATATATCCTTGGCAGAAGAGCAGCCATGCACCTTCTCGTACTCTGATTTCCTCAGGGAATAAATCAGGTAGAGTTTTGCTTTAGTGTTAAGTTGTACACACGCCTTCTAATCACCCGTCCATTATGACTTAGGAATGGGCACACCATTGTTGGCAGGAATATAATCACCATCATTGACCACATTCCATAGATCAATGTTGCTACTTTCTATGAAGAGCTTCATACGATCCCTCCAGTAATGGTAGTCAGAACCATTGAAAGCAGGGGGCCTAGAGACTGGGGCACCTTCAGCTATATAGTGAGAGTTGCTTGTAGAGGTTTCCATCAGGATCTACTCCTTCAGCATTGTGAGATACTCAACCCGAAGTTGAGCTCTAATACCAACTGTTAGTACCACACGAAACACTAGAAGTGGGGTTGAATAGTGTTTTATAAACCTTTGCAGATTTTTGAAAACCTTTTAAAACAAGCAAGCAATTTGAAAAGATATTCACTTAACCTTCCGAAACTGGAACTTTCAGCAACTTGCTGATGTAACTCAGCAGGTTGAGTAAACTTGATTTTGAGATATCTTAGCGTGATAAAGAGTTTGTATTGCAGCATAGATTAATAAAATCAATTTTCTTAACCCTCCTTGGTTAGTTAAAATAGAATATAAAGAGTTAAAGGTAGAGAGAACTTAGCCACAGAAATTTATCCTGGTTCACCCACCAACTCAGTGAGCTACGTCCAGTCCCAGGGCAAACCACCACTGGATTTTCACTAAACCCATAAGATTACAAGTATTATTTGCACACCTAGCCTCTCTAGGCTCAACACCCAAGTATTGTTTGCACACCTAGCCTCTCCAAGATAAAAACCCAAGTATTGTTTGCACACCTAGCCTCTCCAGGCTCAACAAGTATTATTTGAAAACAGCCTCTTCAGGCTAAACCAGAAAAACTGATTGAATGTAAGATTGCTCAAGCTCCTAAACTACACATGTTTAGAACTCAAACTTGGAAATTTGTACAAATAACTGAGTAAGACTCAGGATATAGAAATGTTGTACAAAGATGAAACAATGAAACAGTTGAATATAAATTTCAGCAGCGTTTCAGCAAGTTGATTTCTCTATGTTCTCTCTCTTTGTTTCTTCATGGAGTCTGGTATTTATAGTGAGGAAAGCTTCCGTCCGTTCATCTCTAATCGATTTCCCGTTGAGAGATAGCATTTAAGGCAAATGCTCCCATTGTGACACATAGCCTGAACCCTTAGTTGTAGCAGGTGGTAGAGTCTGCAACACAGGTTTCATTTTTTCTGAGCAACGCGTACTTTACTGCAGACTTTGCCTTTTTGGTGAGAGAAATTTGAAATATGCCAAAAAGCACTTTCTCTGACTTTCCATAAGAATGAGAGGCACAAGTAACTGAGGCAGCTACGGTTGACTTGAGTCTTCAAAAAGAATATCAGAGAATATTGTATTGAAGACGAACAGGCTTTAGTTCGACGTTTCACAACTTCAGGAGGTTCTTCACCTTCAGCAGGTCGTGATCTCTCAGCAGGTTTCTTTGCTTCGGAAGGTTCCGTCATTTCAGAGTGTTGGATTTCTTCAGTTGATACCTTCTGAAATACAGAAAACTACCTTCAGCAGAAACCGTTCTTTCTCATAAGAACGTTAAGAAAATTTGTTATTCATTAAAACTCGGGGTTATGAGACTTCAAACATTATTAACCTTTTAATAACATTTTGAGAGTCAACAACATGCACTCAAACACACTACTTAGTTGCAGACAAGAGACTCATATCCAAGCTTGATGAGAAGGATTAAAAGTCAGATGAGAGCTAAAATACTAAGACCAATCCTTAGACTCAGATGAGAAGCTACCAAAGATTGAGACTTAGACCCATCTTGAGATCACAAGACACAAGGGTCAACAAGAGTAAAAAAAAAAGGACACTGTACGCTAACACAATAATAGTACACAGAAGACAGTGTACCTCTTGACAGAAAGATCTGCTCTCTCTTTCCAACGGCTCTTAACTGTCATAAACGACTAGTTTCCATTTGAAATAAATGCTGGAAGCCAACAGTATGGAATTGAATAAGTTGGGGGAGTATTTCTTCAAACAATGAGGCCAGCTGAAAAAGGGTGACAATTCAAGAATAACTTGGTGAATTGAGAGAAGTTCCAAAGCACAATCACAAGATGCTCTTTATTCAAAGTGTTCATTGCATATCCAAAAAAACCATGATTTCTTGATAGCCCAGCCTCATTACAACCAAAGAAAGACCTTTTGATCCATATTAACTACTTGCAGGTTCAGATGTTGGAAACGACTATCAATTCTAGTTGTTCGACGGTGGTGAAAAAGATTGAGGGAAACACTTACCCATGAGAATGAGAGATTTCCTTGGTTTATCACTTATTGCTTTAATTGCTGTTTTTGAGAAGTTTGAATGATGTTTGTGTTCTATTCTGATTGAGGATTGGTAACATCCCTTAATCCTGATTTTTTCTTATGTTTGGAAAGTGATTGCTGCTTAACAAGGAGATGATGAAAAGTTCCTTGAATTTGTTTTTGGAATTTTTTTATTCAGGGGATAGAATTGATTTTTTGATTGCAAAGAGGTCTCTTGCTTGAGGACAAGCAAGAAGTTAAGTTGGGGGGTATTTTGATAAGTGAAAATTATATGATAAATTAGAGCACTTTTTAGTTCACTTATCAAGGATAAAATGGTATGTTTTGCCCAGTTTAATCACTTTTTATTTAATAACAGATAAATTGTATTTATTAATCTTGGATTTGAATTTGATGCTATTTTGATAGAAATATTGTTGATTTTTGCAGGATATTGCAAAGATTTGATTTGAAGGAAAGATAGCATTAAATGAGGGAGATATCTGAAAGATTTGAGTTTGATTGAAGACATTTAATAAAGATTTGAAGCAATCAATGAGGAGATCACTGCCAATCAAACAAGGATTCTGCAGACAACCTTCCCAATTAAATCCAAGATGCTCAATAATGCAAGATTTCATCAAGAAAAGGGAAACAAGGAAAGACAAATAAACCAAAACCAGTCTCGGGGAGAGATCAAGATAAAAGAGAAAGTTTGGAGCTACAGGACGCATTCTACGCTTCAACCTGCGCTGTAGCGCTGGGTGAAGCGCAGCTCTCTGGAGCCTGCGCTGTAGCGCAGCTTGAAGCGCAGGTCACGCAGATTTGTTCCCTGTTGCCATTTTTAGATAGATTTCTCCCCAATTTCCTTTGTCTTTCCTTAGCCTATAAATAGGACCTCATTGCACCAGATGAAGGTGTGCACGATTATTGTAATTCATTCATATTTCAGTGATAATGCACCAAAGCTAATTTTAGAGTAGGAGAGGAGGAGCACTTCACTAGGATTGAAGATGGTGACATCATCTTCGGTGGTTTGTATGGCTACCTTGCGTAGTTAACTCTCCATTAGGATTGGATGTAATTAATTCTATCCCCAAGTGTATGTAAATTCTATTTTATTATTTCATGAGCTCTCTGTCTATAATATTGGTAATCTTAATCTGTGCTTAATTCCTAACTTCCGCGCTTGCGCCGGAGTTATAGGCTAGTTTCGACTAGGACTGAGGGAGCGGATTCTGAAGAAACCCATTCTCTGAGTGAATAAGAGGACTCGGTAGCTAGTGAACTGAAACATGGGCGTTGCTAGTGATTGATGGGTAGTATGAGTACTCTAATGAAGGGCGTCTACAGGATAGGCATGGTTATTAAATTACCGATAACAAAGGTTAGTTGATTGTCAATCCAGGAAGCGAAACGTGAATGTATTCTAATGAGTGATGGGTAGTGACAGTACTCTAGCGAAGGTGCGTCCAGAGTAGTAGGCCTCGTTTATCAACTAATTCTCTTACAAACGGAATAAAAGAAAGCAAAATAAGTCGAGGGTAAGTCTGGCGCTTGGGAGAGCTCGCATGGATTACCTTTGAGTGTGTGAGGCCGCTGGTAACTCGGGGTCTTAGCAATTTAGTTTGTCTACAGTATTATAGAGTAAATCTAAAATAATAGATAGTTTTTACATACACGAAGGGTGTGATGATATGAAGTCCAGTCCTAATCCAAATAAAGTGTCTCTAACTCTTCCTTTCTATTTCCTTTGATTATTAGTCTGCAATTTATAATTTCCCGCATAACATATTTTCATAAATCCACTATTTTTCCTTGATAAATAGATCACGAGAACACGCGATTTGACCGTTCCCTGTGGATACGATACTCTACTTACTATTATACTGCTGGATTTTTAGTTCGCTTGCCAGAAACCCACCAGATGACACAGAAGAGGATGAGAGTCAAGATGATGAATCAGCAAATTTGTGCTTAATGGCAAATGGAGACTCCTCAAATGAAGAGGTATATGAATCTGACTCTGGTCTCTCTTTCAATGAGCTTAAGTCTGCCTTTGAAAATCTTTTGTATGATTCAAATCTTCTGGCTTCCAAGAGCTCATTGAAAATCTTTTGTATGATTCAAATCTTTCAATTCAGAATCTTCTGTTCCTCTCTCAAAAAATGAATCTTATGAAACTTTTAAAATATTTTGTAAAAAGATTCAATCTGAGAAGGGATATGGAATTGGTTCTGTAAGAAGTGAGCTTGGAGGAGAATTTAAGAATGCCAAGTTCAGGAACTTCTTTGACAAAAATGGCATCACTCATAACTTCTCATGTCCAAGAACACCCCAACAGAATGGTGTGGTTGAAAGAAAGAACATGACTCTTCATGAGATGGCAAGAACTTTACTATGTGACTCTGGTATTGAAAAATATTTTTGGGCAGAAGCTGTAAACACTTCTTGCTATATCATAAACAGAGTTACCATAAGAAAGATCTTGAACAAGACTCCATATGAATTATGGAAAGGAAGAAAGCCCTCAATCTCTTACTTTCATGTGTTTGGATGTGACTGTTACATCCTAAACACAAAGGATTAGTTGGGAAAATTTGACACAAAGTCTAACAAGGGAATTTTCCTTGGGTATTCTCTTTCTTCCAAAACTTACAGAGTGTATAATTTAAGAACAAAAACTACTGAAGAATCTGTGCATGTAGTCTTTAATGAGATATAGGGCAATCCACAGAAGAAAATAGATGAAGAAATTGAGGAAATGATGGGTGGGCTGAGGATCTCAACTCAAGAAGCTGAGGAAAGATCCTCACCAGAACAGAAGCACATAAGAACTCCCCAATCTGAACCAAGAAGAGAAGTTCAGACTGAGACCTGGAAGTCAGCTCAAACAGGGTCTCACAAAAGTCTCCGACCTGAGATGGACAACAACTCTCAAGCTGAAGACAAGCTTGAAGAACATATAGAGACTGAGAGAACAAAACATGGAGAACCTGAGATTCAGAATGACCATGCATCTGAGCTGCCCAGAAGCTAGAGATTGGTGTGATCTCATCTAAGAGATCAGATCATATGAGAGACTTCAGACAGAGTGAGAACAAGATCATCTTTCAGGAATAACGAAAACATGATGGCTCTCTTGTCTGAGATAGAACCAAAAGATATACTTGAAGCTCTCAATGATGACTCATGGATCAAGGCCATGAAGGAAAAGCTCAACCAGTTTGACAAAAGCAAAGTCTGGGATCTTGTTCCTCCACCATCTCATCAATCTATAATTGGAACCGGATGGGTCTTTCACAACAAACTCAATGAAAAAGGCAAGGTTATGGAAAATAAAGCAAGGCTGGTTGCACAAGGTTACAACCAACAAGAAGGGATAGATTATGATGAGACCTTTGCACCGGTGGCCAGATTGGAAGCCATCAGGATTCTCTTAGCCTTTGCAGCTCACAGAGACTTCAAACTTTATCAGATGGATATGAAAAGTGCATTCTTAAATGGAATCATTGAAGAAGAAGTCTATGTGAGACAGCCCCTTGGGTTTGAAGATCCACAACATCCAGAATATGTGCTCAGACTAAAGAAAGCCCTATATGGTCCCAAGCAGGCTCCAAGAGCTTGGTATGACAGGCTGAGCTCCTTCCTAGTTGAGAATGGTTTTTTTTCAGAGGACAGATTAACACCACACTGTTCAAAAGGGAGTATCACAATAATTTTCTTATTGTTCAAATTTATGTAGATGATATTATTTTTGGTTCTACTAATGAATCTCTCTGTCAAGAATTCCCTTATCTCATACAGGGAGAGTTTGAGATGAGTATGATGGGAGAGCTGAGATTCTTCCTAGGCTTGCAGATCAAGCAACAATTTGATGGCATATTCATCAATCAAGAAAAATATGCAAAAGATTTGCTAACAAAATTCAAGATAAATGATGCTAAGCCAATGAAGACTCCCATGCATCCTTCAACTCAAATTGATAAAGATGAGAAGGGTAAGACAGTCTCTGAAAAGCTGTATAGAGTTATGATAGGGTCTCTCATCTACCTAACTGCTAGCAGGCCTGATATTCAGTATGCTATAGGAATATGTGTTAGATATCAATCTGACCCTAAGGAATCTCACCTCACAGCTGTCAAAAGAATTTTTAGATATTTAATTGGAACAACTAATCTGGGTATTTGGTATGAGAAAGGATCTAGATTTGATCTTACAGGCTATAGTGATGTTGATTTTGCTAGAGACAAGATGGACAGAAAAAGCACAAGTGGAACTTGTCAGTTCCTAGGAAAATGTCTTGTCTCATGGTCTTGCAAGAAGTAGAACACAATAACCTTGTCCACTACTGAAGCTGAATACGTCTCAGTTGCAGCATGCTGTACACAGATCTTATGGGTCAAATCTCAGATGCTTGATTATGAACTAAGGTATTCTAAAATTCCAATCTTTTGTGATAACACCAGTGCTATTAATCTTGCAAAAATTCTTATTCATCAGTCAAGATCTAAACACATAGACATTAAGCACCACTTTATATGAGACCATGTTCAAAAGGGAAATATTGAAATAATTTTTGTTGACACTATAAATCAATTAGCTGATATTTTTACTAAACCTTTAGTGGAAGAAAGATTTGTTGCAAATTTGAAACTGTTAAATATGTGTGCCTTTGATTGATTGTCAAAATTATATTTGTATTTTATGAAATTAGATCCAGAGCTGAGATGAGCTCTAAGACTCAGTCTAAGGTAAGACAAGACTCACAGTGAGTCTGAGAGACGTTATGAAAGATCGTTTCAACATACGGTCTCAAGTATCAATGAGACCATATGAGAGAGAGCGTCTTAATGAAGCATCTCAAATGTCAAAGATACGTTACTAGAGAGTGCCTCTTAACCGTTGCTAACGGCTAGTAAGCACAAAACGGTAACTTCATGAACATGAGCACTACTAACTGTTACGTATAAAAAGGAGTGCCCAACCACTTTCAACCGTTCATTAACTACCCACTAAACTGCACATCCCTCTCTCTCTCAGAATCTCTCATTCTATATAAACCCAAGAACTTCACTCAATCTCATCTCTTTCTTTTCTCAAATGCGCATCAAAGTCACTGCTGATAAACTCCCATACCCAGATATCTCATCTTCGTCCTCCTCACCAGAACTCAATATGTCTTCCTCCAACTCATCTGATCCAATGGGAAGCCTCCATTCAAGCTAGGAAAGACTGAGTCGATCACCCTCACCACAACCAAGCACTGACTCTGAGGCCTCACAAACTCAGACACAACCTTCAACATCCTCCAAATCCACTTCATCCAAGAATAGCTCTCCTCTTCCCCGCAGACCAAAATCTCAAAGAATTACTTCTAATGTTGCTCAGAACTTTGCTCCAAAAGCTCCAAAATCCCCTGTTCATATAGATCTTACCCAACCAGAACCTTCAAAGAAGGGCAAAAAGAAGGCCACTGAAGAAAGCAAAGGAAAGAAGCTATCTTTCCAATCTGATATGTTCGAGAATGCTATTGTAGAGAACAAGTTCACAAAAAAGTTCCAAGAGAAGAAGATTTTGATTGGAAGGGTTATCTCACTTGAGGAACTAAAGCAAGAAGACTGGGACATCAGTCCCTATCTTAGGAAACAAGGGTGGGAAGACTATCTCTGTATGACAGAGCCAGTCTTTCCCAAGATGACTCATGCATTCTACGCTGCCTATTCTACTGCCAAAGGTGCCTCTCAAGGTCTTCCTCATGTTATGCCAATATCAGAGGTGTCCACATTGAACTTACAGAAGAGACCCTGGGAGCAATCATCAAAGCCCAGTTGCTGGGAACCGAATTTACAGTAACACCAGTGGTGGAATCACCTGGGGATTCCAGCTGAAAGCGTTGGCACATCTCTGTTCAAAGAAGCCACCATCATCACCTTTACCTCCTCCCTAAATATATTTGGAAAATTCCTCTACCATCTGGTTGTCAAGTGCATCATGCCTAGGGCAGGAACATTTGACAAGGTCTACTCAACAAACCTCATGCTGATGTACCTGTTGAGACAAGCTCACCCTAAAGAAGTTTTTAATATGACAAACTGAGTAAGTTTCAATATCCAGATGAGATGCATCTTGTGTCACTAACTGTGTGTTCAAGTGTGGCAGAGACTTTCTGTATTTAAGTTACTGCAGGAATACATGAAGATAAAAGGATCTTTGAACCACTAAGATCAGTTATAACATAAGTAACAGTGGCACAAGAACAGAAGCTATAAAGAGCTCTACAACAGTTGTGTGCTTCAAAGATCAGACTAGAACTCGAGCAAGTCAATTTACACATACAGCATGTGTGTTTGAATCAGAACAGATGTGGTGCAACCAAAGCTTATGGCTAAGACTATGAGAAACACTTCAAAAATCAACACAGTATGAGATACAAGATTTGTATGTTCAGATGTCATCTCATGATTAGATGAGGACCCAGCTAAAATGCAAAAAGCCTTGGAACTAAAAAGAGACTCAAGCACAGTTTGAGATGCAAGCTATGAACAGATGCAAGTTCAGCTGGAGACGTCGTCTCAAGGTCAGACGTAGAAGAATGAGATCTTAGCACAGATGCAAGAAAAGTAAGTCAGACTCTGAACAGAGGCAAGAATTCAAGCTTAGTTAAGAAGACAACAAGTAGAGTCAGCATGAAGACAAACAAGGACACAAGGACACTAACACAGTACCTTAAAGACTGAAAAGTTGTTGTCTGCCTACTGAAAAGACTGTGCCTACTGTTGTACCCTCCAACGGACTGTAACGGCCATATAACGGCCAGTTTCTCAAGTCTTGATATAAAAGAGACATTATCAAGAGCTGAGAAGTGAGAGAGACTGCCTGCACTTCCGTGAAATCATTAAGCATCTTATCACATCTCAACAGACATCTCAAGTGTATCTAGCAGCTGTCTGAGCACAGACTCATCTCATCTTGAGAATATACATTTGTATCTTTCATCTCCTCTCTGTGAATATCATTCCAATACTATAACCAGAGTTGAGACCTAGTCTAGCTCAATTACTCTTGTATCCATACTTTGTATGAGCTTAGGCTAGACTTATCACAAACATCTATCTGTAACCTGTCTCATCTAAGATAGGAGTGTGCCTAGTCTTAGAGTGAGGTGTGTACGTCCTAAAGAGGCTGTAAGAATACTTGTGACTCGGCTAAGATAGGAGTGTGCCTAGGCTTAGTGTGAGTGAGACATCCTGAAGAGGCTGTAAGAATACTTGTATTGACTGGTTTATCAATAGTGGAAAATCTCACAGGTTGTGGGGACTGGACGTAGCCCAAGGAGTGGGTGAACCAGGATAAGATCTTTGTCTCTTGTCTCTTACCTTATTCTTATATCTGCTTATCTTGAATCAATTAAAACAGCTTGATAACTAAAGATACTATTGAATTGATAATCAAGATAAGACTTTAAGCTAAAGTCTGGAAAAAGATCTTTACCAAAATTGATAAACTCCATCTTGTCTTAACAGAGACTCCAAGTTAACAAACTTGAGAGCACATCTCAACTATTATTTTAGTGTGGAATTGCAGGAACAGATTCGGAAAGTCTCTATTCAACCCCCCCTTCTAGAGTCGCTCAGCCAACTTCAGTACCATTTAAAGCATGGAATTGCTTTAAACCTTCCTTTTATAATTCTCAAGCATATGGAGCATGCTTTTAGCAACCCAAAGGTCTCTGCTTCTCTTCCTTTTGGAATGCTCACCACAAGGATCATGAAGCATTTTAAGGTAGATTTGAGTGGCTGTGAAGAGACAAAAGAGAAGCTTGGGTTTGTAGGCAAGTCCAATCTTAAGTCACTCAACTTAGATGGTAAGTCTATTCCTCTTCCAACTTTTCCTGTTAATGTTCCCATTGATATTCCTCCCACTGTGCAAGCTTCCCCTTCCTCTAAGATGTCTGAGGCAGTGATAAAGAAGAAGAAAAAGAAGGCTGTACAAGAAGGAACTGAGGAATCTCAAGACAGAGCTGAGGTTCCCAGAAAAGAGAAAAAGAGAAAAGAGCAACCTACAGTCTCAACTGAGACTGAAACAAGAAAGAAGAAGAAAAAGAAGACAAGGACTGAGAAAGCCTCTGATCCTCAGTCCATAAGAACTGAAGATACTGTGAGAGATGAACAGATCCCTGAGACTGAAGAACTAGAACATCAAACCCAGTCTCAGCCTGCCTCACCACATCTGACACCTACTCCACCTCCATCTCCTCATCAGACAGCTGCTCAAGCCTCGCCTTCACCCATTACCAAAATAGTAGCTGAAACTTTTGCCAGTCTAGATAAAGAAACAACTACCTCAACCCCTGAGGTTATGCAACAACCAAGATCTCCTGGAGTTGAGACTGAGGAAAAAGCACCAGCATCTCAACAGAAGACCCCTATCTAGTCTCAACATTCTCACTCATTTCAAACATCTTTACCTGCACCTGGAAAGTTCTTTGTTGATTCCATCTTTGCCTCCCCTCCACCAAAGTATGATCAGTCTGCACCTCATCCACCTGCTCCTGCTACTACCAGTGATCCATCTCTGCCAACCCATCTCTCTAATTCCATCAATACTTTTCTCAATCAATTACACAAAGAGCAACAACAATAGCAACATGAATTCAATACTAAGCAGCAAAGCACACACAAGAAGATTCTCAAGGAGCTAAAATAGCACAAGAAGAGGCAAGAAGCAATTCTGAGTGGGTTGGACACTATCCTTCAAGCCATGCACGCTTCAAATGATTTTGACAAGAAAATGAATCTGCATCTCTCAAATCTACCTCCTTTCCATGAGTTTCCTCAGTCTGTGCTTAGACCACCTGCATATTCTACTGACTCATCCTCTTCCCCTTCTAGCTGAGCTAGTTACTTCTGCACTTTTGATAATGGCAAAACGGGGAGTGTTGGTTAGGTTTCTGGTTAGGTTTCTTGAACCTGATAAAAGTCTTTAGAAGTTAAGTTTTAGATGTTAAGATGTGAGCTTAGAAGTTAAGATGTGATAGCATCTTTCTGCTATTTTGATAAGATGTAATGGCATCTTTGTTATTTGTGATTTATGAATCTCTTGATTAACTGATGTAATTCCCTTTTTATCAATGAGTTATCCTCGAATTATCCACTTGAATGCATTGCAATTTTAAGTCTTAACTTATCATTTCTCTGTTAAAGGTTCTTAAAGTGTTTTAATTAAAAATCAGTAATAAGATCCTTAGACTCAGGGGAGCTAAGCTCTTAAAAATGATAAGATCCTCTCAAAAAGGGAAAATGGTAAAACTCAGGGGGAGTTAAGTCTTAAGACTTAAACTTAAAATTGATGCATACAAAACTGAAACTTCATGGTTTGCCATCATCAAAAAAGAGGGAGATTGTTAAGACAAACTCACTCCTAAGGTTTTTAATGTAGTCAAACCATTAAGTTAAGATAAGCACTAAAGCAAGTATGAGATGCATCTTGTTATTTACTAACTGTGTGCTCAAGATTGTGGCAGAATTTTTAGACTTTAAATTTGCAGAAAATGATCAGAAAAGAAAGCTCAAAGACCATCTTTGAGGATATGAAGCACAAAAGTCAGAATCAAGATCTGCCAAGGCAAAAGACTAAATGAAAAGTGTTGACCAAAGAAGACATTCAAAGTCAGCTTGAGACGCTGGCTCAAGATCAGATGCAGACTCAAGCACAGATGCTAACTCATGTTCAGACGCAGACTCAGACTAAGACTCATCTTGAGACATGCACTCAAACACACTACTTAGTTGCAGACAAGAGACTCATATGCAAGCTTGATGAGAAAGATCAAAAGTCATATGAGAGCTAAAAGACTAAGACCAAGACTTAGACCTAGATGAGAAGCTGCCAAAGATTGAGACTCAGACCCAGCTTGAGATCACAAGACCAAGGGTCAACAGGAGTCAAAGAAAAGGACATTGTACGCTGATAAAGTAACAGTACACAGAAGACAGTGTACCTCTTGACAGAAAGATCTTCTCTCTCTTTCCAACGGCTCTTGACGGTCATAAACGGCTAGTTTCCATTTGAAATAAATGCTGGAAGCCAACAGTGTAGAAGAGAGAGACTGCACTGCCTATTGAAAACTTTCTGCATCTCATCTTACATCTCAAGTCTATCTCATCTCAGATCCCATCTCAACTTGAGATCAATCAGTAGTCTCACTCATTCTCTTTTAAGGTCATAATTTTTTATTCTTGTAAAAGAGAAGACTCACCTAGCTATACTCATTATTTATCCATACACTGTATGTTGTAAGCTAGATTTCTCAAAAATCTTTCAAACCTTTGTAACCAGTCTCAATTGAGATAGGAAAGAGCCTAGTCTCAGTGTGAGCGTGAGCGTCCTGAAGAGGCTGTAAGAATACTTGTAACTCAGCCAAGGTAGGAGAGCCTAAGCTTGGTGTGAGAGACGTCCTAAAGAGGCTGTAAGAATACTTGTAATTGACAGGGTTGTCAATAGTGGAAATCTCACAAGTTTTGGGGACTGGACGTAGCCCAAGGTGTGGGTGAACCAGGATAAGATCTGTGTGCATCTCTCTCCCTTATCTTTTTATTTACATTGCACATCTTATTCCTCAAATCTGTTTGCTAAAATAAATTAAATCTATTCAGAGAAATCAAGTTTTAATAACCAAAGAATCATCTTTACTTGGTTACAAAATTATTGTTAATTAAAAGTTGAGGCTACATCTCATCTAACCTATTTGAGACTCCAAGTTATCAGACTTGAGATCACGTCTCAGTTTGAATTTAAGTGTGTGATTTCAGGAACAGAATTTTAAAGTCTCTATTCAACCCCCCTTCTAGAGACATCCAGCCAACTTCAGGTTAAATGTTTATCATCCTTGTAATACAACAAGCACCCATTCCTACAACAATCAATTTTTCAGCCTTCAAACCTAACTTAGACACCAATTTCATCGCTTGATAATAGTTTTTTGGAATGTTGTTAGGTTTTGGAACTACATCAACTAGAATTTGCATAAAATAATCCAAACACTTTTCAGTAACATACCAGTTAGTTCTAGCTGCTAATAGCCTCACAGCTATTGATAACATAAATTCAGTTGCTCCATCATAAATTGGTTGATTTGCAGAAAGTAACATATCATAAAATTGTTGGGAATCTGGGTTAGGTGGCTCATGGTCATTATCATGTGGTTCATCATGTATAGGCCTAAATGCGTCATACACCATCTGAGCCACTGAGGCAAACTGAGTTTCATAATTCATATATTTAACACTATTATTTTCATCATCCCCCAAGTCAACATTATTAGACCCTTCTTCTCTACGTCCAGTCCACACCTAATAGTTTGGTTTAAATCCAGACTTCAACAAATGAGCTCTAACTAATGGTAGTCTCAGAATCTTCTCGCAATTACAATTCACACATGGACACCTAATCTCTCCTTTAGACATAAACGAAGTTTGTTCAATAGCATTCGTAGAAACCCCATTGATATACTCATAACTCATTCTCCTAGAAGAATTAATCCTATTATACATTCATCTACGATCCATTTGTCTACAACTCAACAATTATATAAATTCAGCATAATAGTTTCACATATCACAACACAAACACATGCAAAATTCTATATTATCAGCACACAACCAGCAGCCTTCATAGGGTCTCACCTATTGAGCCCAACTCTCCACTAACAAACAATTCATACAATACACAGAGAAATGCAAATTGGAACAGTTTCATTGCACATAGGGGTGCACACAGTACCATTTGGTTCCTTGAGGGATAGTGAAGTCGAAGCTCGCGGCGGGCGGAGGAGAGAAGAAGAGAAGGGAAGAAGAAATGAGGAAAAAGAAGAAAGGGAAAGCCATTCTGCATATAAGTATCAACCACGGCCATTGCAAAATGTTAATTTTAAACTTATGGAATTATTGAAATTTAAAAGTTCATTTTTCAATTAGCGTCGAACTGACGCTAATCTTAATTAAGGTCGTCGAAAAATACTTTTTTCAGCTTAGAGATGGCCTAGTTGTTACTATGTTTTCTGACTAATTACCAAATCAAATTAAATTATAAAATATTGTAGCGTTGGGTTTGCGACGGCTTGGTCATCGCTATTAGTGTCGACCTTTGATCATCACTACATTTTCGCATCTAAATGCTGATTTTCTTGTAGTGGGTAAAAAATGAAATGAAAGTGTTGAAATGACAAAAAAAATGTACGAAAGCGAGGAGAGCCAGACGCGTGTGTCATGGGTTAATACTTTTAATGTAGAGTAATAGATGTAATAGAATAGATGTGTATGGGATAATGACACGTCGATGATAACCTACACAACGGGTATATAAAGAAATGATAATTTTTTTCACACTCCTATATTTTATAATTCTTTTCACGTCTCATTTTTGTTTTTATATCTTTGTTCATTTACTTTAAGGGTCCTGCTAACGAGTGCTCTTCAAGGAACCTACAGATAGAATGTTTTTATTGGAAATCATGACATTCATTGCATTTGTAATATTAAATGCTACAAAACTCAATTAAAACATTCTATTTATGTTTCCTTCACCCATGCCCTTAGGGCACTGATCATTAGCATTCTCCTTACTTTAATTATCATATTTTTCACATTCTCTCTTCATTTCCTTTTTTTCTTTCTATCTCTCTACCATGCACTTCTCACACCCAAAATATGGGGTGATAAAGTTTTAATATCCTTTATAAAGACCCCACATAGTTCATCGTTGTCTTGTGTAAGCATCTTTTCCAGCCATTTAACCTCTCCAGCAAAATTTAGCTACGAAATAGCTAAGCATCAACTATGGATTTTAGTTAGCTAGCAATTCAGTAGTTATTTCGTAGCTATGTTTTATTTGTAAAATCAACTTATACGACAATTCTATACAACATTAAGAGAGGAAAGACAGAAAAGAGAGAAAGTATATGATGTGATGGACTGATGGGTGATGTGATTAGGAGAGATAAAAAAAGGTGTTGTATAAATTATTATATATATTAATTATATGAATAATATATCTCTTTTCATAAAAGTAAATGTTGATTGTGTGGGTCGGTTAAGTAATTTTCTGTGGATTGTTGTATATCATGCAACTTAGAATCATTAACACTATGTTTGGTAAAAGAAGAGAAGTGAAGAAGAGGTAGGGATAATTTTTAGGGACTACAGTTAAGGTGTTTTATTAAGCAATTGAATTCAGCGTCAATTTAACAAAACTAATTAATGTCAGGGACTATGATTAAGGTGTTTTAAAAGAATAGGGATATAAAACAAAGGTTTTAAAATTCAAGGATGAAGACCAAAATTAACCAAAAATACAAGGGTGAAAAACACATTTTACCCTCATTTTTAGGTTATTTGGTAAAAGAGAAATAGATGTGAAATAAAATAGAAGTATTAGTTGTTTGGTTGTGTAGAAGAGACAAGAGAATTTTTTTTTATTTTCTGAAAATATTTTCTAAATCGATTTTTCTTTAATCAAAATCAATTTATTTGATGTTATTTTGCCTGTGCAGGGGTAATTAATTTTCACAATCAATTCTCACGCAAATAACAAACTCATCAAATTAAGGCAAAAAGCAATCAATTCTTACAAAAAAATAACAATCAATTCTCACAATCAAAGGCACTGAATCATCACGTTTTCAATCTCCCTTGATGGTTGATTGCTCTGTTTCCTTTCTTTTTATTTTGTTTTGTCTTTTTTTCTCTCTTGTTACAATAAAAAGTACATGAGGCAAATAACAAAAGTGGTAACACTATGAAAAGCTTTTCATCCAGAATCCACTCCACTACCGCACTAGAGTCCAAAATGCATCACCACCATGGAAGCATAGTGCAAAAGAATCTAGACCGCACCATCACCCTATTCCTTTTCATCACAACATCATTGTGACATCCCGAAAGTTAGGGCTTAAGGAAGTATAATAAAAATCATAAGTTAAGAACTCTGTTAAGATATTGGGTTAGAAATTGGGTAAAAGTTAGGGTTTTAGAGGGAGTAATAAGGGTAAGATCAAATATTATATATGTCTCAACTTTCAGTCATAAATAAAATTAGAAGAAATCAAGTTAGAATGTGAGAGTTAAAGCCACTTAAGGCTTCCTATCCGACTAGCCGGATGGTGAACGTCAGACCGGATAAGAGACGACTAGTTGACCGACTCGGTTGAGGATTTGGACAGATAGAAAAGGATTCTAGCCAGCTATCCACTTGAAGAGGATTGGTCAGATAGAATAGGATTCAAGTCAGTTAACCTCCTGTAGAGGATTGGCCGGATAGAAAAGGAATCGACCGGCTGAAAAGTTTCTATCCGGCTAGCTGCCCTCGCCTATCCGCCTCGGCTATCCGGCTAACCAAAAGGTTGCACGGAAAAATAGGTTTGGTCATCTAAGGTATTCTACCCGGCTGTCCGGTCGTAATGTTGTCATCCGTCTGTGAGATTTTCGCTCAAGCGACAACCTCCTCGTTTGAGCGAATTTATCAGCAGAAATAGAGGGTTTTGGATGCTTTCATTCTCGCTTGAGCGAGGAAAATCTCGCCTAAGCGAAAATCAGGGACAATGCCCACTTCTGGTTTTCGCCCAAGCGAAAATGTTTCTCTTGCGTGAAAATGCGCGGGGTTGCTTCTATAAAAACTCGTCCCTAGGGCATTTAAGCCCATTGCAAACACTTGTCTTCTCTCTCTTTTGTGCCCTAGCAGAGGAAAAGAGAAAAGGAGAAGAGAGGAAGCTCACCCAAGGAAGGAGAAGGAAGAGGAAGGCCAAGGAACTCAATCTCACCTCCTCAAGACCTCTATTTTCTACTCTAGAGGTGAGTGTGATCCACCCACTCACTCTCATTTTGTGTGTGGAAACCCTAAATGATCCCTTTTCTCTTTTCCCCTTCTTATTTTTCTTGTGATTTACTTGATTAATGATGTTTGAGGATTGCCCTAGTGATGGTGTGTGATGATGCTTTGTATTGCCTTGAAATTGACCTAGCTCTAGGGTTTTGAAGTTAGGGTTTCTATGAGCATTGTATGGTTAGACTCTAATTCTCATGAAAATGTTTAGTTGCACCATTGATTCTTTTCCACATGCTTCATGCCTACTATCATGTTCTAAATACTTTATCATGAAAAAGGAATTTTCATGGGTCTTCGGACGAAAAAGGAAAAAGAAAAGAAATTTTTATGGATTGATCAAGCATGATTTTTTAGGTAACAAAAAATGATTTATAAATACTCTTACACTATGAGTTAAATGCATACACTTATATGAGAGGGAATCACGAGTCTTTTGACCAAGAGGAATTAATGTAAGAGTAAATGAATGTTGATTGATAATTAAGACATGAGATTAATGGTAGCTGATGGCATGCTGCCTAAGGAAGCAGCTGGAGTCAAGGGAGCCTGGACCAGTAAGGCTAGTGTTGGGGCGCATAAAGGCCTAAGAAAGGAGAGTTGACTTTCTTTAGTCAACATTGACCACATTAATCTTGGTCAACACTTCCATTTTCTTTATTTAAAATGTAATTTCAATTCCCTAAAATAGAGTGCCTGCTAGTCATGGCCTCTAAACCATAGTATGATAGGATTTCATTTTGTATTCTATTTTCATGTAACTTTCTCCTACTACTCTAGTTTGGGGTGCAAATCTTAGGGGTTTAATTGGCTAGGAGGCTGTTGATGAGATTCTGGCAAGCGTACCAAAATTCCAGCAGTATAATAGTAAGTATGAGTTATCGTATCCACAGGGAACAGTTCACTTCGTATAATTTTAGTGATCAGATTATCAAGTGAGAAACTATTTTTGGAATGATATTTAATATGTAGAAATTAAATGGCATAAAGTAGATGAAGCAATAAAATAGAGTAAGATAACTTTACTTGGATTAGGATTGAACTTCGTATCATCACACCCCTTATGTATGTGAATTCCTTCATTAATTATGAATTTATTCTTATGATACCTTAGTCAACTCTATTGTTTTACCCCGAGTTACCAGTAGTAAACCACTCGACGGTAGCCCATGCGGGTTCTTCGAGGCGACAAACTACCACGGCTTGATTGTTCTATTTGTCAGTTGTTAAAACTATCAATTCACTGCATATTCCTATAGGGACTACTATAAAGAGGCTGTCACATTCCATCTTTAATCATCGATTCCCCCTATATTCCTATAACAATTACTATGAGTACTTTTACCAATCAGAGTTCAAGTTTCCTATGTCTAGGCTCCCCCAAACTCGTTGTTAATCCGGAAATCTCTATCACATACTATCCTAAAACTAACCTATAACTCCGGCACACAGGCGGAAGCTATGCATTAAGTAAAGCATAAAAGTACCGATATCATAAAAACAGGGATTCATAATTAAATACGAGAATTCACATACACTTGGTGATTGAATCAACTACATTCAATCCAACTGGAGAGTTTAGCTACGTATGGCAACAATTACAAACCAATGAAGAATCTGTCACCTTCTTCAATCCTTGTATTGCTATCTCGGCAGCCTTTCGGGGTCTCCTCTGGACTTGAGCCCTAAACTCTATTCTAAACTCACCGACTCTAGCTTTTTTATCTTTACAAAAGGTCCTATTTATAGACTCAGGAAAGCTATTTTAAATTTGGAAGAGATCTATCTAAATTTGAAATTTAAAAAGCTGATCCATGTGGTGCAATTCACCTACGATGAGCGCAGGTGAAGCGTGACTTCAAGTGAGGTGCGCTCCAACCTGCGCTCAGCTCAGTCGGAGCGTGAAACACGTTGCAGCTTTTCTTTGTTTCTTCATTTAACATCTTGATCTCTTTCTGATCTTATCCTTCTTGCTTGGCTTTCCTTGTTTCCCTCTTTTTGATATGATTCTGTGTTTATTCTGCCTTTGAATTTAAATTGGGAAGTTATCTGAAGAATCCTTGTTTAAATGGCAGCTGATCTTATCTTTATTTGCTCTGATTTAAACTTCAAATTTGCAGATCCTCTCCTCAAATAATGCTATCTTCTTTCCTTGTTCAAATATTTCTCATAAATATGCAAAATTAACATATTTTCTATTAAAATAGCATCAAATTCAAATCAAATAAACACAATTATTACAATTATTACTAAAAAGGGATTATTTTGGGGCATAAATTACAATTTTACCCTTGATAAGTGCAATAAAAATACAAGAATATATCATATAATTTGCACTTATCAAATACCCCCAACTTAACTTCTTGCTATTCCTCAAGCAAGAAAACCTTTTGCAATCAAGAATTAATTCAACCTCCCTGTACAATTCTCATTAACAGACATAAGGATAAATTTTCATCATCTCTTTGTTAGGCAGAAGTCACTTTCCAAATATCAGAAAAAATCAGAATTAAGAGATGTCACCAATCATCAATCAGAATAGGATAAAACAAATCAGTCAAACTTTCTCAGAAATAGCAATTAAAGCAATAAATGATAAACCAAGGAATTCTCTCATGCTCGCGGGTAAGTGTTTCCCTCAATTCTTCCACCACAGTTGAACAACTAAAATTGACAATCATTTCTAGTTTCTAAACATGCACATGGTTAATATGGATCAAAAGGTCATTTCATGGTTGTAATGAGGCTGGGCTATCAAGAAATCATGGTTTTTCTGGATAAGCAAAGAACACTTAGAATAGAGAGCAACTTTTGATTTTTCTTGAATTTGGAACTTCTCTCCATTCTCCATCTCATTCTTCATTTGTCTTACTTTGGTTGGCCTTTTACTTTGTTTGAAGATGCACTCCCCCCAACTTATTCAATTAATTCACCTTTTCTTTTTTATTTTTGAGGGGGTAATCTTCTTTTTGCTTTCTTGTGCTTGCTCTTTATATTTCATGACTTTCAATTCACCAACCTTTTCTTCCCATTATTTCAAGTACACCTTGCTCTCTATCCCAAGTGTGTAAGGGACATGATATAATCATCAATTATAGTCGGGGTGCATAAGAAGAAACATTAAAGCTCAAATGGGTTACCAACAAAATTGGAAAAATTTTAACAAGGGTTGGCTTTTTGGCACTGAGCAAATAATATAATCAACAAAAATTGCCTTATCACTTCCATATTTTCCACATGCAAAATAAAATCCAAAACTCAATCAATAACAATTGACAAGCAGCGGTTAAAACTCTCAATTTAAGTGTTTGGGCTCTCAACTCACCGGCTTTTTGGCTAAATTCCTTGATAAAGCACTTACTGGTTTTAATTAACTACCCTGATAGGTTCTCCTGTGAAGCATCCTAATCCTAACTGATTATGGAATTAAATCACAAAACCCTTTCTTCTTTCCTAATCTAATTAGTTAAACTGCCTAATTTTAGTGAATTTTGAAAAATTTTCCTTAAATCCCTAATTCGTAAAATCTTAAAATTTTAAAAATCCTAAAAATCCTAAAAGAAAGAAAATACTGAAAATGCACTGCATAACAAAATGATGTATCAGTGGAGTATATATACAGTACATATCCAGAATATAAAAAGAAAATGAAGAAAAATAAAAGAAAATAAAAAAGAAAAAGAAAAGAAAAGAAAAGCACCAAATAAAAAAAATCAGTCCTCCTGATCCATGTGAACTGCTCCATCTCCAGTTGCTCCACACTCCCCTGGAAGAATAGGCCTGTTCCCAGGCCACTGTAAATAAGCTCTAAACTGATCAGGGTGCATGCCTAGGTACGAGTCCGAGCGAGCCTGATAATGCATATCCTGGAAATGTACTGTTGCTCGGTGGAGAGTGGACGTCTGGGCTATCATATGTGTGTTCTGGGCAAGGATCTGCTGAGCCCAAACTGGAGTCTGCATGTCTGCTGCTGGTGGTGGTGGTGCCTGCTGCTGCTGTTGCTCGTCCTCCTCATCCTCATCCTCCTCCGGGATGCAGTTAGCCTCTATATAACCTTTGGTCATGGGGTTCAAGATGCGTACCGAAGGGAACACCTCAACACCCCTAGAACTACAGAGAGTCGTGATAAGTGAAGGAAAGCCCAAACTGATTCTGGAGTTGGCGCTGCGGCGCCCCACAAAAGATACAAAGTCTGCTATCTTCTGTGCGATGATACTGACAATATCTATGTCTGCGATAGTGATGATGCTGTAGAGGAGGTGAGCTACTGGCATGGTGACATCTGATACATGGTTGGTGGGCTGGATGTTAGCCAACACCAACACTGTCCACATCCGCACGATGTCCCTCATGTCTCGCCTATAAATGCGAGCAACATGTCCATAGACATTCCTCTCAAAGGAACATCCCTGCAGGCATAGTCTCTCTGCAATCTGAGTATCTAGGGGGTCATTCCCATAGACTCCCATTGTTCGCATACGCTCATGGTACTGACACTCCATGAGTCGTCTGTCCTCGGGCCCTGGGAATAGTAAAAGTGCATTCATCGCGTTGCGATCATAAGGAATTACCTACCCTCAGACAAAAGATTGCCGCCTTACATCAATGTCATGGTCTCCGATGGCATTGGCATAGAACTCCCTAACAATGTCAGGGTCAAAGTGTGTGTCTGGGCGGCTGAGGCGGACCCAGTTCCTCCCGTGTATCTCAGCTCTGAATTCCTCATATTCGCCAGGCTGGAATGACACTGGCCTCTCTTTGATGAAGTTACAATCCATCAGTGAACTGTAAGCTTCTAAGGACTTAGCATCCTTGAATTTGTGAGCATCAAACTCAGGGTCTTCTTGGGGTGCCTCTCTAGCTCTCTTGGCACCCCTTGCCTCTACTGGAGGTGCTTGCTCCCTTACTAACTTTGGTGCGAGCCATCTGCAAACAATTTTAAACCAAGATTATTTTTTAGCAAATAATAGATTACTCATAATTAATGAAATAAGTGGCCAATTTAATTCAAAAACCAGAGCAATAATCCATTCAAGCACTTGTGCCCAAAATTTTGATTTTTAAGTTACCAAATGCCAATTAATTAATTTATTAAGAGCATGCTAAAGTGATCAATTAAAGCAAGTCCTAATTAAGTTTAAAACAGGGCATAAAAATGGTAAAAAATTAAGCTAAAAAAAATCATGTTATCAGCAACATGCAATAGGGCACAGTCAGTCATGCATGGTCATGCAAAAATTATGGAACAATCTAAACATACATGCACCTAACAGAACAACTTGCAAAAATTCATTGAGCACTTCAAAATTTACCACCTAAACATACCAAACATATCACAATTCATTCCCTAGCAGCAAAGATACTAAACTAAGGCTCTACTGACAAATTTTCCTAGTCTAAAGGGTCCTAAGAGCCTAAGTTTTCTATTCTAAGGTTTTGCTCAAATAAATGAAAAACTGAAAATTTTAATCGGTGCAAACTAACTAAAACTATAAAAAAACATACCTAGTGTAGCCTCAGAAACTGAAAAGAAGTGGATATGGAAGTGAAAAGGTCAAAGGAAAGGATGAAACTTCAAAGAAAATGAACTTTAGGAAGTTGGGAAGGCTTGAAAATGAGCCTTCCCGCTTCAGTTTTTGAATTTAAACTGCAGCGTGACGCGCGCTCCAGTATGTGCTCAGCGAGGCATGGGGCGCGTGTCATCAGGAATCTGAAGCGATCTGTTGCGCTTCAACCTGCGCTCAGCGTAGGTTGAAGCGTGAAAAACAGAGACGAATTAATATTTCTACGCTTCACTTGCGCTAAGCGCAAGATGAAGCACATAAAACAAAATTGAATATTTAGTCCTGTTTTCTACTTCTTCTTATTTTTAAATGTTTCTCATCCTTTTCTTATTAAAAATCAATCCAATTCCTATCAATTTCTTATTATACACAGGCATTGAAAACAAACAAAAAAAAAAGAAAAGAAAAATTAAAATAAAAAAATGTTGGGTTGCCTCCCAGGAAGCGCTTGTTTAACGTCTGATAGCTTGATGCCTGACTACTTAGAAACCTATGGTGGCCTTAATTGGAGGATGATGGTTGACTCTGTTCCAGTTCTTCCTTTTAGTTCCCATCCTCCATGCCAATTCTTTATTTTCTCATCATCACTGTCTTCCTCTGTGTCTGATGTTGATCTTTTTCTATTTTTGTATCTGAACTCCAAAATTGATTCTGGCTGCTTAACTCTCATTCTTGGTTTCCTCAGAAATCCGGAAACCTTTTTCTTCTTTCGTTCCACATTATTCGGAGGAGCTTCTTTCTTTCTTATCTTTGGCAGCTAAGATTTAGATTTAAATTGATAGATCCCATCAGTAGGATCTATTTTTAATTTTTCTGGAGTTTTCTGCACCTTGGGGATTCCTCTGTCAATATGGAACACAATGCTCTCATCCTTAGAGCTTAAATGGTATTTCCCCCGATCAACATCCATTATTGCCTTGGCAGCTTTCATGAAGGGTCTTCCTAAAATTAGGGGGACATCAGTATCCTCCTCTTCCATCTCTACAATGTAGAAGTCAACAGCATATACAAACTTATCCACTTTGATTGGTAGGTCTTCAATTATCCCATAAGGGCTTTGAGTGGATTTATTTGCAAGAAGTAACTTCACATTAGCAGGCTTGACCTTCAAAATACCCAGCTTGTTAAAATACGATAGTGGCATCAAATTGATGCTCGCTCCAAGATCCAATAAAGCATGAGTAGCAGGTAAATTTCCAATAGAGAGGGGTAACGTGAACTTACCTAGGTCAAGTGACTTAGCTGTAATGTAGACCTCTTCAGGTTCTTCTTGTACTGCCTCTTGTTCTTCCTCTTGTTAGACAATTTCCTTGACTATTTCTTCTTTGGGCATTTGTTCTTTAAAGAAGATGCTTTCCTCTATCTCAGTCTTGTTGCCATCAGTAGCAATCAAGTTGCAATGCTCCTTTGGGTTGGTTTGAGTATTTGTTGTAAAGTGGTCGTTCTTATGTTCTGCCATCTCCTTTGCTAACTGGCCCACTTGGCTTTCTAGTGCTTTGATTGATGCTCCCGTGTTCTTTTTGAATCCATCAAATCCTTGCAGGAAAATATCAATCTTCTCTTCCAACCTACTTAGTATGTCATGCGTAGTCGATTGCTGCTGTTGATAAGGTGTCTGCCTATTTCCACCATTCTACCCCCATCCAAAGTTGGTTTGGTTGTTTCTCCATCCTTGAGAGTACTGGTTATTATTATTGGAGAAATTACCTTGCCTCCCCTGGTTACCCATGAAATTGACTTTCTCTGCTTGAGTTTCTTGCAAAGAGCATTGACCATTGGGATGGTCTCCTCCACAGAAGTCACATATCAATGGTTGAGCTTGAATTGGTTGAGATTGGAAAGCCTTAAGTTGTTGAGGGAGTGCTTTTAATATTTCAGAGAGTGCCTCTATTTGTCTATTGATAAGCTTATTTTCTGCTAGAATGGCATCACATGAATTAAGTTCCAGCATTCCCTTCTTCTGAATCCGAGATGGTTGTCGTCCACATTGGGCTTGTTGATCATTCTGGGCAAAATTGTCAATAATTGAGATTGCCCGCTCTGCATCCACTGATAAGATAGTTCCTCCTGCTGCAACATCTATGAAAGACTTGGAATCCGGCCTGAGTCCATTGCAAAAGATATTAAGTTGCGCAATGTCATAGTAACCGTGATTTGGACATTTTCGCAGCAAGGACTTGTATCTTTCCCATGCTTCACATAGTGGTTCATCAGCTCCTTGCCTGAATGTGGATATATCTGATTTAGCTTGAATATATTTCCCTGGTGGGAAAAATCTTTTTTAAGAATTTTTCTTCAACAGCTCCCCAAGTAGTCAGACTTTGATTGGGGTGTGACTTCAACCACTCCTTAGCTTTTCCTATCAAAGAGAAAGGAAAAAGACGTAAGTATATAGATTCTAAATCTCCCTCTTCAAATTCCATAGTGCATATTAATTCATAGAAGTTAGAAAGGTGAGTGTGAGGATCCTCATGATCCAATCCTGCGAATTGATGAGCACTAATGAGGTTAAGATGGGCAGCTTTTAGTTCGAAGGTCTTCGCAGTTGCAGGTAATACTATGCTTGAGTAGTGGCGAGGGTCTTGGTGCATGACATACTCTCTTAGAGTCCTTCGTCTTGGTTGTTCTTCCGCCATCTCCTTAGGTTCTTCAAAAAGTCTCCTTCTTCTTCTTCTTCTTCTTCTCTTGTTTCTACTTCTATTCTTCTTGGCTGTCCTTTCTATTTCTGGATCAAACTGTAATTGATTTGGGGACACCTAGCCTCTTAAAAGCATAAACAAAAGAGCTCGAAAAGGATAAGTGTTGAAGATAAGATAAGAATAATTTGAATTTTAAAATTTCAAATTTAAAATTTCAATTTTTTTTAAAAAAAACGAGAAAATAAAAATAAAAGAAAAATTAAAAATTAAAATTCCTAAGATAGAGTATATACAACTTGATAATTAGACCTCCCAAGTTTATACGAATTGATACACCGTTCCCCGACAACGGCGCCAAAAATACTTGATGAGATTCTGGCAAGCGTACCAAAATTCCAGCAGTATGATAGTAAGTATGAGTTATCGTATCCACAGGGAACGGTTCACTTCGTATAATTGTAGTGATCAGATTATCAAGTGAGAAACTATTTTTGGAATGATATTTAATATGCAGAAATTAAATGGCATAAAGTACATGAAGCAATAAAATAGAGTAAGATAACTTTACTTGGATTAGGATTGAACTTCGTATCATCACACCCCTTATGTATGTGAACTAGTGTTATACCCGTGCGATGCACGAATATTATTATTCTAATAAATTATTAAAATTGAATGATATAATATACACAATTTATTAAATATGTATAATTAAAAAATAATAATGATTTATTTCTTTTTAATATTTAATTCTATATTTATTAGTATATAAAGAATATTAAAAAAATAAAATAAAAAATGGATTTGAAAAATCAAATAGAAAACATTAATAATTAAACATGGAAACTATTATAAATTTTATTTCATTTGTAATTTTTTTAAATGTCTCCTTGTACACTATTTTTTTGTCACATTACAACACTTAAAATTGTCATCACATATAAGGATCATAAGTCCTTGTTGAGACTAAACCTAGATACAACAATATGTAATTGACCATGCGAGAAAACTGGTTTTGGTAAATACACACTAATATATATGTGATAATGTCTGATCTTCACTTTTATTAATTTGGTTCCATTGCAAAGTCCAACAGATAAATTAAGATTACTCATTAGCATGACAGACACTCCTATTTTTAACACCAACTTATGATAAGGAAGTGCAAAACACCTCAGCTTCAATACCAAACTCCTTATCTACCTTCCGTATAGTGTCAGGACTCAAATACACTCTCTCTTTTCTAGTAAATAATATCATGACATATTCATTAATTGAATGAATAACATCTAATGTAGGAGCAAGAATTGTTTTATCCTAAGAAAAGGCAATGTTTCCAAAATTTGAAAGTAAATTAGGGTATGCAAACAAAACTATATCTCCAATTGTATTACCTGTAGAATTAATCAGTAGATCCTTTGATATTTCAGTATTAATCGCATCATCACAATAAGTGCCTAAATCACCATCACCTAATGCAAGATTTCACTTAGGCATTATCTAGTATCTAACCCGTGCGATGCACATGTATTAAGTTTAAAATACAATATCTAAGATCAATAATCTATAATATTTACCTCCTTTTAAGAAAATCAACAATTTAGCATATGTTAATAGAAATAAGTATAATAACATTTGTATATTTTTAAGACATGACTATGATGATCAAATAGAGAGATAAATGTTTTAATATAATATTAAAATAAGAAAATGAAAGTGTGATAACAAAAATAAAAAAGAAAAGAAAATGGCATGAACATGACTGCTCCATTGGGGGATACTCATGTTAAAAAAATCACAAAGTGAGAATAAAAAACTAAAAAAAATTCAAGTAAAAAAACATGACACGTGTAATTGTTGAACAATTTTAATATAAAGTAAATATGTAAGTAGAATAGATAAAGAGAGATAATAAGTAAAATCATTAATGAATAAAATAGAGATATAAATAATATATTGAAAAAACACATTAAATTTAATGTAAATCAATACACTTATTGTATTTCTTAATGTGTGTTTTTATGTAATGAAACAAATAAACAAGAATTGATAATGAGAGAATTTATTTTAATATAATAATAAAAAAAAATAAAGTGTGATAAAAAAGAAAACAACCAGAACTATTTACCGTGGAGGATATACATGGTTCATTAAAAATATTACTTTTGTAATGAAACATATTAATAGGAAGAGAGAAAATGTTTTAATATAATAATAAAAAAGAATTTGAAATTGTGATCAGAAACAGAAAAAAGAAAAAGAAAACGACAGGAGCATGACTACCTCTCGTGAAGGGTAAATGTGATTTATAAAAAAATCACCCTATTGAAGTGATAATAAAAACCTTAGAAAAAACCAAGTAAAAAACATGTGTACTGTGGGAGCATTTTTAATATAGAGTAAATAGATAAATAGAATAGATAAGAGAGATAATAAGTGAAAACATTAATGAATAAAGCAGAGAGATAAATAATATATTTAAAAAACAAATTAAATAATTTAATGTAAATCAACACACTTATTGTATTTCTTAATGTGTGTTTTTATATAATGAAATAGTATAGAAAATTAAAGTGTGATAAAAAAGAAAACAATAGAACCAGAACTATTTCCAGTGGAGGGTATACATGGTTCATTAAAAAAATAACTTTTGTAATGAAACAGATTAGTAGAAAGAGAGAAAATATTTTAATATAATAATAAAAAATAAATTGAAATTGTAATAAGAAACAAAAAATAAAAAGAAAAAAGAAAACGACAGGAGCATGACTACCTCCCGTGAAGGGTAAATGACTAGATGTGGTTAATAAAAAAAATCACCCTATTGAAGTGAGAATAAAAAACTTAGAAAAAAACCAAATAAAAAACATGACACGTGTACGGTGGGAGCATTTTTAATATAGTGTAAATAGATAAATAGAATAGATAAAGAAATAATATGTGAAAATATTAATGAATAAAGTAGAGAGATAAATAATATATTTAAAAAACACATTAAATTTAATGAAATCGACACACTTATGGTATTTCTTAATGTGTGTTTTTATGCAATGAAACAGATAAATAGGAATGAATAATAAAAGATTTTATTTTAATATAATAATAATAAAAAAATTAAAGTGTGATAAAAAAGAAAACAATAGAACCATAACTATTTCCTATGGAGGCTATACATAGTTCATTAAAAAAAAATAACTATCACAACACTCAATGCATTGACAATGTTAATGGATGTAATTCCCAATAAAACCTTTCCACTTTTGCTTTATTATCCTCTGCAATATTGCAAAGGTATCCCCTATTACCAAGGATAATAATATTCGGAGCTCTTCCCACAATATCAATCTGCGTTACCAATTGAACCACAACTCTTTGGATATGAGTGAACAATTTCCTAAGTTATGACATCAACAATGTCTCACCCATCACAAATCACAACACACTCTCCCATAAATACATAACAAAACAAAACTCAATTAATTAATTAAAATATCCAAATGTAGAAGTTAACCAAAAAAAAACCAATGAACAGTACCCACAAATCTACCTAAATATAATATTATAGATTCCTTCATTAATTATAAATTTATTCTTATGATACCTTAGCCAACTCTATTGTTTTACCCCAAGTTACCAGTAGTAAACCACTCGACGGTAGCCCATGCGGGTTCTCTCAGGAGACAAACTACCACGGCTTGATTGTTCTATTTGTCAGTTGTTAAAACTATCAATTCACTGCATATTCCTATAGGGACTACTATAAAGAGGCTGTCACATTCCATCTTTAATCATCGATTCCCCCTATATTCCTATAACCATTACTATGAGTACTTTTACCAATCAGAGTTCAAGTTTCCTATGTTTAGGCTCCCCCAAACTCGCTGTTAATCCGGAAATCTCTATCACATACTATCTTAAAACTAACCTATAACTCTGGCACACAGGCGGAAACTATGCATTAAGAAAATCATAAAAGTACTGATATCATAAAAACAGGGATTCATAATTAAATACGAGAATTCACATACACTTGGGGATTGAATCAATTACATTCAATCCAACTGGAGAGCTTAGCTACGTATGGCAGCCATTACAAACCAATGAAGAATTTGTCACCTTCTTCAATCCTTGTATTGCTATCTCGGCAGCCCTTCGGGGTCTCCTCTGAACTTGAGCCCTAAACTCTATTCTAAACTCACCGACTCTAGTTTTTTTATCTTTACAAAAGGTCCTATTTATAGACTCAGGAAAGCTATTTTAAATTTGGAAGAGATCTATCTAAATTTGAAATTTAAAAAGCTGATATGTGTGCTGCGCTTCACCTGCGCTGAGCACAGGTGAAGCGTGACTTCCAGTGAGGTGCACTCCAACCTGCGCTCAGCGCAGTTGGAGCGTGAAACACGCTGCAGCTTTTCTTTGTTTCTTCATTTAACATCTTGATCTCTTTCTGATCTTATCCTTGCTTGCTTGGCTTTCCTCATTTCCCTCTTTTTGATATGATTCTGTGTTTATTCTGCCTTTGAATTTAAATTAGGAAGTTATCTGCAGAACCCTTGTTTAAATGGCAGCTGATCTTATCTTTATTTGCTCTGATTTAAACTTCAAATTTGCAGATCCTCTCCTCAAATAATGCTATCTTCTTTCCTTGTTCAAATCTTTCTCATAAATCTGCAAAATTAACAGATTTTCTATTAAAATAGCATCACATTCAATTTCAAATCAAATAAACACAATGATTACAATTATTACTAAAAAGGGAATATTTTGGGGCATAAATTACAATTTTACCCTTGATAAGTGCAGTAAAAATACAAGAATATATCATATAATTTGCACTTATCAAATAGCCCCCAACTTAACTTCTTGCTATTCCTCAAGCAAGAAAACCTTTTGCAATCAAGAATTAATTCAACCCCCTGTACAATTCTCATTAACGGACATAAGGATAAATTTTCATCATCTCTTTGTTAGGCAGAAGTCACTTTCCAAATATCAGAAAAAATCATAATTAAGAGATGTCACCAATCATCAATCAAAATAGGATAAAACAAATCAGTCAAACTTTCTCAGAAATAACAATTAAAGCAATAAATGATAAACCAAGGAATTCTCTCATGCTCACGGGTAAGTGTTTCCCTCAATTCTTCCACCACAGTTGAACAACTAAAATTGATAGTCGTTTCTAGTTTCTAAACATGCACATGGTTAATATGGATCAAAAGGTCTTTTCTTGGTTGTAATGAGGTTGGGCTATCAAGAAATCATGGTTTTTCTGGATAAGCAAAGAACACTTAGAATAGAGAGCAACTTTTGATTTTTCTTGAATTTGGAACTTCTCTCCATTCTCCATCTCATTCTTGATTTGTCTTACTTTGGTTGGCCTCTTTCTTTGTTTGAAGATGCACTCCCCCCCCCAACTTATTCAATTAATTCACCTTTTCTTTTTTATTTTTGAGGGTGATCTTCTTTTTGCTTTCTTGTGCCTGCTCTTTATATTTCTTTACTTTCAATTCACCAACCTTTTCTTCCCATTATTTCAAGTTACACCTTGCTCTCTATCCCAAGTGTGTAAGGGACAGGATATAATCATCAATTATAGCTGGGGTGCATAAGAAGAAACATTAAAGCTCAAATGGGTTACCAACAAAATTGGAAAAATTTTAACAAGGGTTGGCTTTTTGGCACTGAGCAAATAATATAATCAACAAAAATTGCCTTTATCACTTCCATATTTTCCACATACAGAATAAAATCCAAAAACTAAATCAATAACAATTGACAAGCAGCATTGAAAACTCTCAATTTAAGTGTTTGGGCTCTCAACTCACCGACTTTTTGGCTAAATTACTTGATAAAACACTTACTGGTTTTAATTAACTACCCTGATAAGTTCACCTGTGAAGGACTTGCCTTCATCAGTGGCGCCAATCTCCATCTCTTTCTCATCCATTTTCTCTTTCAATTCCTTTAAATTATGCACCTATTGACTGACTTTATGCGCTATTTTTCATCATTTTCTGCTTGATCTAATTGTTTCCTTTGCGATCAATTCTAGATCCGTAATTCACCTGCTATCAATTGGTCATTAGAGCTGTGTTAAATTCAGCAATTTTGGGGTCTGTTTGTTGCACTTTTCAGCGCGATCTCATGGCTGTTTTGGTGCAGTAACCTTGTTCATTTCTTGTGTATTTCATCATCTATTTCCTTTGTAATTCGGACTTTGAACTGTTCCCAGGCCCGAGGTGCCTTTCTGGTGCTTTCAGCTTGTTTGTTTTGCTTGATTTTTGCGTGAATTGTGCTAGTATAGGGTTGTTTGGTATGCACATCATCCACCCCTTAGGTGTTTGATAAAATTACTATTCTAATTGCTCATAACTTGTTCTTAAGTGATCTTGAATTTTAACTTCTTGTTTGTGGTGGATTGTGGTAAGTGGGAGCACTGTTGCTTCCATTTTCCAAAGATCGTTCACCTACAGTTTCTCCCCAATCCACTTAATTCTTGTTCATCCCCATATTATTCATCTATTTACTATTCCTCTTTTAATTTTCAATCACACCCATCCTTTTAAATTCTACTTCCACTTTAGATTTTTGTCGTTTATTTTTTTGTCCATCCCATCCTTTTAATTTATGCTCATCCCCTTTATTTTTCTGTCATTTAATTTCTGTCATCCCTATCCTTTTATTTTCAGTTCTTCCCCTTTATTTTTTCACAACTTATTCCTCTTTATTTTGCCAATTTATGCACAATTTTTTTGGCCTGTTTTATTCATCTTGTTGTTGTATGGTTTGTCTGTCTGTTTATTATTCCTATTGCAAATCTAAATTTACTGCTAGAAAATCCTTAGGAGACATGTGGTTGTACGCGCAAAAAAATTAAACTTAGGTTGGGTATTGCTTTGCAAAACAGTAGAAGTTTCATCAAATTCAATGTTGAAATTTCCACTCTTAAACCAAGTTTAATCCGTTTAAAATTCACCATGCGCATTATTTGTTGTTTTTGACAACTTGTATGACAATTAAGGAAATGCTATACTTTTAGTAAAATTGTGATTCAAGTTGCCACAAATTTTGCAAAAACAATTTTTAGAAACTAAGTTCAATTCTTGCCAATTTGGCAACATCTTTTTATTCAATTTTTAGGGAGAATACGCCATTTTTTCTCTTTTTCTTAGAATAGGGATTTGTTTCATCTTTCTGTAATTCTGAAGTTGGTGAAAAAGATAATTTAAATAAAAAATACAAAAAAAAAGTCAAGAAGAAAAAAAAGACAAAAGGAGGATCAAAAGAAAAGAAAAGAAAGAAGACAATTTTTGAAGAGGAAAGTTCCTCAACAGTTAAAAAAAATTGAAGTAAGAAAAGTGCCCAACACTTCCCTTTTCAAGTGTAATTTTTCCATTTGCATGTATTTAATTATTTCCCTTATAATTGTAGTTTTCTAAAAATTGGCAACTTTGGTTCATACCACTTGAATTAACAAAAATACCAAAAAAATCCTCTTTGTAATCAATTGTGTGTCTTCTTGTTTTGTTTGTTTGACAATTCTATTCTAGTGTAGCTTTCATCAAACCACCTTTTGTTTGCATGTCATAATCCACTCTTAGTTTTGTCTTTTTAGTTCTCGTTTTAGGCAATCCTAGAAAAAGCTTAAGTGTTGTTTGTTCCAACTCATTCATGTTTGGGTAAGGGTAAAACTTTGGTTTATGTAAGACCTAATTAAGCCTTAACCGAGTAGAAGAGGTAAGAGTGAAAACATTTAGAAAAAGCCTTAAAAAGAGATAAACACGAGTTAATACATTCTTCGAGTGTAAACACTTAGCTAAGAGGAAAGGTCCAAAGAAATTTAAAAAAATGACAAGTAGGAACTTAACACCCCCAACGCCTCAAACTTTGAGGCATAAGGCTGAAATAGAGGAGTTGACCCAAAGGTTTACCCGGGACATGGAGGAAAGGTTGGTTGATATCAGAAGAGTAATTACCTATAGTAGGAGAGGTGAGAGAAGACATTCTTCTCGAGATGAGGAAAGTGATGGAAGGTTTAGTAGAGTAAGAACCGAGGATAGGTATCATGATGCAAGTAGTCATGGAGAGAGGAGTTCTGGTAACTCCTATAGGGGAAATAAATGTGAGGAAGAAGAAAAAGGAAGTGATAGGGAAGTTTACTATGACACTAGGAATAGGAGAAGGAGGGAGAGAAGGAGAAGAGAACCTAGGAGAAGAGAAGAACCTAGGAGGGAAGAAGAACCTAAGAGGAAAAGTGGGCTTAAAGGAGTTAAGTTAGAAATACCTACATTTCAAGGTAGAATTGATGTGGAGCAATACTTAGAGTGGGAGCTCAAAATAGAACAAATTTTTAGTTGCCACAACTATAGAGAGGAAGAAAAGGTAAAACTTGCTTCTTTGGAGTTTAAGAATTATGCCTTAGTCTGGTGGCATCAACTCCAAACTGATTGTAGGACTCCCTCTAGTCTCAACTTGGGATGAAATGATAGAAATCATGAGAAAGAGGTTTATACCTCAACATTATATTAGGGAGTTGCACACCAAACTCCAATCACTAAAACAAAGGTCAAAGAGTGTGGATGAGTACTAAAAAGAAATGGAACTTGCAATGATTAGAGCCAACATAGTGGAAGATAGAGAGGCTACTATGGCTAGATTTATCAATGGACTTAATTTTGACATAAGGGACATAGAGGAGTTGCAACCTTATGTTGAGATAGAGGACTTGGTACATCAAGCCATAAAAGTGGAAACCCAACATAAAAGAAAGGGAAGTTTTAAAAGAAATAACACTAGTTACCCAACAAAGAACAAAGAGGTTTCAAAAAGGGAACAGAGAAAAACCCAAGAGAAGGAAGAGCCTAAGGGCCCTATGGTGAATTCAAATCCTACTTCTTCCAAAAATTAAAATGCTAGCCCTTCTACCTCTACCCGTGAAATCAAGTGTTTCAAATGTTTGGGTAAGGGACACATTGCTTCCCAATGTCCTAATAAAAGAACCATGCTAATAAAAGAAAGTGGGGAGTACACTAGTGCAAGTTCTAAAGAAACAACACCAACAAATAGTGATAAGGAAGAAATAGAAATAGAAATGGATCCTAGAGGAGTGGTTGCTCGTAGTCCTGAAGGAAATTTAGGACTTATGATTAGAATGGTCTTAGGGTGCATTGCAGAAGGAAAATTGTGTTCCCTAATCATAGATAGTGGGAGTTGCACAAACATTGCTAGAGTGAGAATAGTAGAAAAATTGGGTCTTAGGACCAACAATCACCCAAAACCCTATAAGTTGTCTTGGATAAGTGATGAAAGGGAAAGGGTTGTAGATAAGCAAGTCCTCATAGCCTTGTCCATGGGAACCTACCAAGTTGAAATTGTTTGTGATGCGGTTCCAATGGATGCTACACATGTTTTATTAGGAAGACCATGGCAATATGACAAGAGAGCAATCCATGATTGTTTCTCTAATGAATTTAATTATAAACATAGAGGGATGAAAGTCACTCTAGTGCCAATGTCTCCTCATGAAATATGTGAAGACCAACTTCAAATGAAGTTAGGATGTGAGGAAGAAAAACAAAAAAAATGAAAAATAAAAGGAAAGAAGGGAGTTCTAGCAAACAACTAGAGAAAAACAATGAAAAACTTAATGAGACTAGGAAGAAGGAAGCCATGCTTATACTCAAGCTTTCCTTACCTCCTAATGTTGTTTGCTTTGCTGATACAGGGAAACACCAAGGAGAGGTTGAGGCTACTACTTCGCGCACCACAAGGGGGTGCCATCTTCTTCTTCTATCTATATGACTCCAAAATATTGTTTCTATAAGACACATCGAGATTTTTTAGGATCATTACTCATGAGTGTTCTTGCTTTTTCAGGTCACCCCTTGCTTGTAAGTGAAGGACAAGTTGATTGCTACCACTCAAAGGGAAGTACCTCCCTATCTCACTCTACTTTGCCATCCACTTCACCTTTCTTCTTCTCCTATTCTTACCCCTTCTTGCCTTTGCACACTGCAGACCTCTCTTACGCTGATTTGAGGTAAAATACTTTATAATGGGGAAGGGATGATGGCATGTTGCCTAAGGAAGCAGTTGGACTCAAGGGAGCCTGGACCAGTAAGGCTAGTGTTGGGGCGCATGAAGGCCTAAGAAAGAAGAGTTGACTTTCTTTAATCAACATTGACCACATTAATCTTGGTCAACACTTCCATTTTCTTTATTTTAATTGTAATTTCAATTCCCTAAAATAGAGTTCCACCTAGTTATGACTTCTAAACCATAGTTTTATAGGGTTTCATTTTGTATTCTATTTTCATGTAATTTTCTCCTACTACTCTAGTTTGGGGCGCTAATCTTAGGGGTTTAAGTGGCT